>CM065593.1:220443745-221826422 GCA_033119425.1 Bufotes viridis | reverse complement strand
CAAAGAATAGATTTTTTCTAGGGTGAAATTCAATAGCCAAAATAGCAATCCCCTAAATCTGGTGTCCCAGCAGTGGCTGGCCAAGTTTAATAGTGTCTGGCAAAGGATATATTTTGTTCTGGGGTGAAATTCAATTGCAAAAATGGCAATACCGTAAATCTGGTGTCCCAGCAGTAGCTGGCCAAGTTTAATAGTGTCCGGCAAAGGATATATTTTTTTCTGGGGTGAAATTCAATTGCCAAAATAGCAATATCATAAATCAGTGGTTTCAGCTGTGGCTGGCCAAGTTTAATAGTGTCCGGCAAAAGATATATTTTGTTCTGTTGTTAAATTCAATTGCCAAAATAGCAATACCGTAAATCTGGTGTCCACGCAGTGGCTGGCCAAATTTAATAGTGTTTGGCAAAGGATAGATAATTTTCTGGGGTGAAATTAAATTGCCAAAATAGCAATACTGTAAATCATTGGTTTCAGCTGTGGCTGGCCAAGTTCAATAGTGTCAGGCAACGGATATATTTTTTTCTGGGGTGAAATTCAGTTGCAAAAATAGAACTACTCAAAATCTGGTGTTCCAGCTGTGACTGGACAAGTTTTATAGAGTCCGTCAAAGGATATATTTATTATTTTCTGGGGTGAAATTCAGTTTCAAAAATAGAAATATCGTAAATCTGGTGTCCCAGCAGTAGCTGGCCAAGTTTAATAGTGTCCGGCAAAGGATATATTTTTTCTGGGGTGAAATTCAATTGCCAAAATAGCAATACCATAAAACAGTGGTATCAGCTGTGGCTGACCAAGTTTAATAGTATACGGCAAAGGATATATTTTGTTCTGGGGTGAAATTCAATTGTCAAAATAGCAATACCGTAAATCTGGTGTCCCAGCAGTGGCTGGCCAAGTTTAATAGTGTCAGGCAAAGGATAGATTTTGTTCTGGTGTGAAATTCAATTGCCAAAATAACAATACCGTAAATCAGTGGTTTCAGATGTGGCTGGCCAAGTTTAATAGTGTCCGGCAAAGGATATATTTTTTCTGGGGTGAAATTCAATTGTCAAAATAGCAATACCATAAATCAGTGGTTTCAGCTGTGGCTGGCCAAGTTTAATTGTGTCCGGCAAAGGATATATTTTGTTCTGTGGTTAAATTCAATTGCCAAAATAGCAATACCGCAAATCAGTGATTTCAGCTGTGGCTGGCCAAGTTCAATAGTGTACGGCAAAGGATATACATTTTCTGGGGTGAAATTCAGTTGCAAAAATAGAACTACGGAAAATATGGTGTTCCAGCTGTGACTGGACAAGTTTCAGAGTCCGTCAAAGGATTTATTTATTATTTTCTGGGATGAAATTCAGTTGCAAAAATACATATATCATACATCTGGTGTTCCAGCTGTGGCTGGCCAAGTTTAATAGTGTCCGGCAAAGGATATATTTTGTTCTGGGGTGAAATTCAATTGTCAAAATAGCAATACCATAAATCTGGTCTTCCAGCAGTGTCTGGCCAAGTTTAATAGTGTCTGGCAAAGGAGAGATTTTGTTCTAGTGTGAAATTCAATTGCCAAAATAGCAAAACCGTAAATCAGTGGTTTCAGATGTGGCTGGCCAAGTTTAATAGTGTCCGGCAAAGGATAGATAATTTTCTGGGGTGAAATTCAGTTGCAAAAATAGCAATACTGTAAATCAGTGGTTTCAGCTGTGGATGGCCAAGTTTAATAGTGTCCGGCAAAGGATAGATTTTTTCTAGGGTGAAATTCAATAGCCAAAATAGCAATCCCCTAAATCTGGTGTCCCAGCAGTGGTTGGCCAAGTTTAATAGTGTCCGGCAAAGGATATATTTTGTTCTGGGGTGAAATTCAATTGCAAATATGGCAATACCGTAAATCTGGTGTCCCAGCAGTAGCTGGCCAAGTTTAATAGTGTCCGGCAAAGGATATATTTTTTTCTGGGGTGAAATTCAATTGCCAAAATAGCAATACCATAAATGAGTGGTTTCAGCTGTGGCTGGCCAAGTTTATTAGTGTCCGGCAAAAGATATATTTTGTTCTAGGGTTAAATTCAATTGCCAAAATAGCAATACCGTAAATCTGGTGTCCACGCAGTAGCTGGCTAAATTTAATAGTGTTTGGCAAAGGATAGATAATTTTCTGGGGTGAAATTCAATTGCCAAAATAGCAATACCGTAAATCAGTGGTTTCTGCTGTGGCTGGCCAAGTTCAATAGTGTCAGGCAACGGATATATTTTTTTCTGCGGTGAAATTCAGTTGCAAAAATAGAACTACTGAAAATCTGGTGTTCCAGCTGAGACTGGACAAGTTTTATAGAGTCCATCAAAGGATATATTTATTATTTTCTGGGGTGAAATTCAGTTGCAAAAATAGAAATATCGTAAATCTCGTGTTCCAGCTGTGGCTGGCCAAGTTTAATAGTGTCCGGCAAAGGATATATTTTGTTCTGGGGTGAAATTCAATTGTCAAAATAGCAATACCGTAAATCTGGTGTCCCAGCAGTGGCTGGCCAAATTTAATAGTGTTTGGCAAAGGATAGATAATTTTCTGGGGTGAAATTCAATTGCCAAAATAGCAATACCGTAAATCAGTGGTTTCAGCTGTGGCTGGCCAAGTTCAATAGTGTCAGGCAACGGATATATTTTTTTCTGGGGTGAAATTCAGTTGCAAAAATAGAACTACTGAAAATCTGGTGTTCCAGCTGTGACTGGACAAGTTTTATAGAGTCCGTCAAAGGATATATTTATTATTTTCTGGGGTGAAATTCAGTTGCAAAAATAGAAATATCAGTAAATCTGGTGTCCCAGCAGTAGCTGGCCAAGTTTAATAGTGTCCGGCAAAGGATATATTATTTTCTGGGGTTAAATTCAATTGCCAAAATAGCAATACCATAAATCAGTGGTTTCAGCTGTGGCTGGCCAAGTTTAATAGTATCCGGCAAAGGATATATTTTGTTCTGGGGTGAAATTCAATTGTCAAAATAGCAATACCGTAAATCTGGTGTCCCAGCAGTGGCTGGCCAAGTTTAATAGTGTCAGGCAAAGGATAGATTTTGTTCTGGTGTGAAATTCAATTGCCAAAATAACAATACCGTAAATCAGTGGTTTCAGATGTGGCTGGCCAAGTTTAATAGTGTCCGGCAAAGGATATATTTTTTTCTGGGGTGAAATTCAATTGTCAAAATAGCAATACCATAAATCAGTGGTTTCAGCTGTGGCTGGCCAAGTTTAATTGTTTCCGGCAAAGGATATATTTTGTTCTGTGGTTAAATTCAATTGCCAAAATAGCAATACCGTAAATCAGTGGTTTCAGCTGTGGCTGGCCAAGTTCAATAGTGTACGGCAAAGGATATACATTTTCTGGGGTGAAATTCAGTTGCAAAAATAGAACTACGGAAAATCTGGTGTTCCAGCTGTGACTGGACAAGTTTCAGAGTCCATCAAAGGATTTATTTATTATTTTCTGGGGTGAAATTCAGTTGCAAAAATACATATATCGTACATCTGGTGTTCCAGCTGTGGCTGGCCAAGTTTAATAGTGTCCGGCAAAGGATATATTTTGTTCTAGGGTGAAATTCAATTGTCAAAATAGCAATACCGTAAATCTGGTGTTCCAGCAGTGTCTGGCCAAGTTTAATAGTGTCTGGCAAAGGAGAGATTTTGTTCTAGTGTGAAATTCAATTGCCAAAATAGCAATACCGTAAATCAGTGGTTTCAGATGTGGCTGGCCAAGTTTAATAGTGTCCGGCAAAGGTTAGATAATTTTCTGGGGTGAAATTCAATTGCCAAAATAGCAATACTGTAAATCAGTGGTTTCAGCTGTGGATGGCCAAGTTTAATAGTGTCCGGCAAAGGATAGATTTTTTTCTAGGGTGAAATTCAATAGCCAAAATAGCAATCCCCTAAATCTGGTGTCCCAGCAGTGGCTGGCCAAGTTTAATAGCGTCCGGCAAAGGATATATTTTGTTCTGGAGTGAAATTCAATTGCAAAAATGGCAATACCGTAAATCTGGTGTCCCAGCAGTAGCTGGCCAAGTTTAATAGTGTCCGGCAAAGGATATATTTTTTTCTGGGGTGAAATTCAATTGCCAAAATAGCAATATCATAAATCAGTGGTTTCAGCTGTGGCTGGCCAAGTTTAATAGTGTCCGGCAAAAGATATATTTTGTTCTGTTGTTAAATTCAATTGCCAAAATAGCAATACCGTAAATCTGGTGTCACGCAGTAGCTGGCCAAATTTAATAGTGTTTGGCAAAGGATAGATAATTTTCTGGGGTGAAATTAAATTGCCAAAATAGCAATACTGTAAATCATTGGTTTCAGCTGTGGCTGGCCAAGTTCAATAGTGTCAGGCAACGGATATATTTTTTTCTGGGGTGAAATTCAGTTGCAAAAATAGAACTACTCAAAATCTGGTGTTCCAGCTGTGACTGGACAAGTTTTATAGAGTCCGTCAAAGGATATATTTATTATTTTCTGGGGTGAAATTCAGTTTCAAAAATAGAAATATCGTAAATCTGGTGTCCCAGCAGTAGCTGGCCAAGTTTAATAGTGTCAGGCAAAGGATAGATTTTGTTCTGGTGTGAAATTCAATTGCCAAAATAACAATACCGTAAATCAGTGGTTTCAGATGTGGCTGGCCAAGTTTAATAGTGTCCGGCAAAGGATATATTTTTTTCTGGGGTGAAATTCAATTGTCAAAATAGCAATACCATAAATCAGTGGTTTCAGCTGTGGCTGGCCAAGTTTAATTGTGTCCGGCAAAGGATATATTTTGTTCTGTGGTTAAATTCAATTGCCAAAATAGCAATACCGCAAATCAGTGATTTCAGCTGTGGCTGGCCAAGTTCAATAGTGTACGGCAAAGGATATACATTTTTCTGGGGTGAAATTCAGTTGCAAAAATAGAACTACGGAAAATATGGTGTTCCAGCTGTGACTGGACAAGTTTCAGAGTCCGTCAAAGGATTTATTTATTATTTTCTGGGATGAAATTCAGTTGCAAAAATACATATATCATACATCTGGTGTTCCAGCTGTGGCTGGCCAAGTTTAATAGTGTCCGGCAAAGGATATATTTTGTTCTGGGGTGAAATTCAATTGTCAAAATAGCAATACCATAAATCTGGTCTTCCAGCAGTTTCTGGCCAAGTTTAATAGTGTCTGGCAAAGGAGAGATTTTGTTCTAGTGTGAAATTCAATTGCCAAAATAGCAAAACCGTAAATCAGTGGTTTCAGATGTGGCTGGCCAAGTTTAATAGTGTCCGGCAAAGGATAGATAATTTTCTGGGGTGAAATTCAGTTGCAAAAATAGCAATACTGTAAATCAGTGGTTTCAGCTGTGGATGGCCAAGTTTAATAGTGTCCGGCAAAGGATATATTTTTTTCTAGGGTGAAATTCAATAGCCAAAATAGCAATCCCCTAAATCTGGTGTCCCAGCAGTGGTTGGCCAAGTTTAATAGTGTCCGGCAAAGGATATATTTTGTTCTGGGGTGAAATTCAATTGCAAATATGGCAATACCGTAAATCTGGTGTCCCAGCAGTAGCTGGCCAAGTTTAATAGTGTCCGGCAAAGGATATATTTTTTTCTGGGGTGAAATTCAATTGCCAAAATAGCAATACCATAAATCAGTGGTTTCAGCTGTGGCTGGCCAAGTTTATTAGTGTCCGGCAAAAGATATATTTTGTTCTAGGGTTAAATTCAATTGCCAAAATAGCAATACCGTAAATCTGGTGTCCACGCAGTGGCTGGCCAAATTTAATAGTGTTTGGCAAAGGATAGATAATTTTCTGGGGTGAAATTCAATTGCCAAAATAGCAATACCGTAAATCAGTGGTTTCTGCTGTGGCTGGCCAAGTTCAATAGTGTCAGGCAACGGATATATTTTTTTCTGCGGTGAAATTCAGTTGCAAAAATAGAACTACTGAAAATCTGGTGTTCCAGCTGAGACTGGACAAGTTTTATAGAGTCCATCAAAGGATATATTTATTATTTTCTGGGGTGAAATTCAGTTGCAAAAATAGAAATATCGTAAATCTCGTGTTCCAGCTGTGGCTGGCCAAGTTTAATAGTGTCCGGCAAAGGATATATTTTGTTCTGGGGTGAAATTCAATTGTCAAAATAGCAATACCGTAAATCTGGTGTCCCAGCAGTGGCTGGCCAAATTTAATAGTGTTTGGCAAAGGATAGATAATTTTCTGGGGTGAAATTCAATTGCCAAAATAGCAATACCGTAAATCAGTGGTTTCAGCTGTGGCTGGCCAAGTTCAATAGTGTCAGGCAACGGATATATTTTTTTCTGGGGTGAAATTCAGTTGCAAAAATAGAACTACTGAAAATCTGGTGTTCCAGCTGTGACTGGACAAGTTTTATAGAGTCCGTCAAAGGATATATTTATTATTTTCTGGGGTGAAATTCAGTTGCAAAAATAGAAATATCGTAAATCTGGTGTCCCAGCAGTAGCTGGCCAAGTTTAATAGTGTCCGGCAAAGGATATATTATTTTCTGGGGTTAAATTCAATTGCCAAAATAGCAATACCATAAATCAGTGGTTTCAGCTGTGGCTGGCCAAGTTTAATAGTATCCGGCAAAGGATATATTTTGTTCTGGGGTGAAATTCAATTGTCAAAATAGCAATACCGTAAATCTGGTGTCCCAGCAGTGGCTGGCCAAGTTTAATAGTGTCAGGCAAAGGATAGATTTTGTTCTGGTGTGAAATTCAATTGCCAAAATAACAATACCGTAAATCAGTGGTTTCAGATGTAGCTGGCCAAGTTTAATAGTGTCCGGCAAAGGATATATTTTTTTCTGGGGTGAAATTCAATTGTCAAAATAGCAATACCATAAATCAGTGGTTTCAGCTGTGGCTGGCCAAGTTTAATTGTTTCCGGCAAAGGATATATTTTGTTCTGTGGTTAAATTCAATTGCCAAAATAGCAATACCGTAAATCAGTGGTTTCAGCTGTGGCTGGCCAAGTTCAATAGTGTACGGCAAAGGATATACATTTTTCTGGGGTGAAATTCAGTTGCAAAAATAGAACTACGGAAAATATGGTGTTCCAGCTGTGACTGGACAAGTTTCAGAGTCCATCAAAGGATTTATTTATTATTTTCTGGGGTGAAATTCAGTTGCAAAAATACATATATCGTACATCTGGTGTTCCAGCTGTGGCTGGCCAAGTTTAATAGTGTCCGGCAAAGGATATATTTTGTTCTAGGGTGAAATTCAATTGTCAAAATAGCAATACCGTAAATCTGGTGTTCCAGCAGTGTCTGGCCAAGTTTAATAGTGTCTGGCAAAGGAGAGATTTTGTTCTAGTGTGAAATTCAATTGCCAAAATAGCAATACCGTAAATCAGTGGTTTCAGATGTGGCTGGCCAAGTTTAATAGTGTCCGGCAAAGGTTAGATAATTTTCTGGGGTGAAATTCAATTGCCAAAATAGCAATACTGTAAATCAGTGGTTTCAGCTGTGGATGGCCAAGTTTAATAGTGTCCGGCAAAGGATAGATTTTTTCTAGGGTGAAATTCAATAGCCAAAATAGCAATCCCCTAAATCTGGTGTCCCAGCAGTGGCTGGCCAAGTTTAATAGTGTCCGGCAAAGGATATATTTTGTTCTGGGGTGAAATTCAATTGCAAAAATGGCAATACCGTAAATCTGGTGTCCCAGCAGTAGCTGGCCAAGTTTAATAGTGTCCGGCAAAGGATATATTTTTTTCTGGGGTGAAATTCAATTGCCAAAATAGCAATATCATAAATCAGTGGTTTCAGCTGTGGCTGGCCAAGTTTAATAGTGTCCGGCAAAAGATATATTTTGTTCTGTTGTTAAATTCAATTGCCAAAATAGCAATACCGTAAATCTGGTGTCCACGCAGTAGCTAGCCAAATTTAATAGTGTTTGGCAAAGGATAGATAATTTTCTGGGGTGAAATTAAATTGCCAAAATAGCAATACTGTAAATCATTGGTTTCAGCTGTGGCTGGCCAAGTTCAATAGTGTCAGGCAACGGATATATTTTTTCTGGGGTGAAATTCAGTTGCAAAAATAGAACTACTCAAAATCTGGTGTTCCAGCTGTGACTGGACAAGTTTTATAGAGTCCGTCAAAGGATATATTTATTATTTTCTGGGGTGAAATTCAGTTTCAAAAATAGAAATATCAGTAAATCTGGTGTCCCAGCAGTAGCTGGCCAAGTTTAATAGTGTCCGGCAAAGGATATATTTTTTCTGGGGTGAAATTCAATTGCCAAAATAGCAATACCATAAAACAGTGGTTTCAGCTGTGGCTGACCAAGTTTAATAGTATACGGCAAAGGATATATTTTGTTCTGGGGTGAAATTCAATTGTCAAAATAGCAATACTCAAATCTGGTGTCCCAGCAGTGGCTGGCCAAGTTTAATAGTGTCAGGCAAAGGATAGATTTTGTTCTGGTGTGAAATTCAATTGCCAAAATAACAATACCGTAAATCAGTGGTTTCAGATGTGGCTGGCCAAGTTTAATAGTGTCCGGCAAAGGATATATTTTTTTCTGGGGTGAAATTCAATTGTCAAAATAGCAATACCATAAATCAGTGGTTTCAGCTGTGGCTGGCCAAGTTTAATTGTGTCCGGCAAAGGATATATTTTGTTCTGTGGTTAAATTCAATTGCCAAAATAGCAATACCGTAAATCAGTGGTTTCAGCTGTTGCTGGCCAAGTTCAATAGTGTACGGCAAAGAATATATATTTTTCTGAGGTGAAATTCAGTTGCAAAAATAGAACTACGGAAAATCTGGTGTTCCAGCTGTGACTGGACAAGTTTCAGAGTCCGTCAAAGGATTTATTTATTATTTTCTGGGGTGAAATTCAGTTGCAAAAATACATATATCGTACATCTGGTGTTCCAGCTGTGGCTGGCCAAGTTTAATAGTGTCCGGCAAAGGATATATTTTGTTCTAGGGTGAAATTCAATTGTCAAAATAGCAATACCGTAAATCTGGTGTTCCAGCAGTGACTGGCCAAGTTTAATAGTGTCTGGCAAAGGAGAGATTTTGTTCTAGTGTGAAATTCAATTGCCAAAATAGCAATACCGTAAATCAGTGGTTTCAGATGTGGCTGGCCAAGTTTAATAGTGTCCGGCAAAGGATAGATAATTTTCTGGGGTGAAATTCAGTTGCAAAAATAGCAATACTGTAAATCAGTGGTTTCAGCTGTGGATGGCCAAGTTCAATAGTGTCCGGCAAAGGATATATTTTTTTCTAGGGTGAAATTCAATAGCCAAAATAGCAATCCCCTAAATCTGGTGTCCCAGCAGTGGCTGGCCAAGTTTAATAGTGTCCGGCAAAGGATATATTTTGTTCTGGGGTGAAATTCATTTGCAAAAATGGCAATACCGTAAATCTGGTGTCCCAGCAGTAGCTGGCCAAGTTTAATAGTGTCCGGCAAAGGATATATTTTTTTCTGGGGTGAAATTCAATTGCCAAAATAGCAATACCATAAATCAGTGGTTTCAGCTGTGGCTGGCCAAGTTTATTAGTGTCCGGCAAAGGATAGATAATTTTCTGGGGTGAAATTCAATTGCCAAAATAGCAATACCGTAAATCAGTGGTTTCAGCTGTGGATGGCCAAGTTTAATAGTGTCCGGCAAAGGATATATTTTTTTCTAGGGTGAAATTCAATAGCCAAAATAGCAATCCCCTAAATCTGGTGTTCCAGCAGTGGCTGGCCAAGTTTAATAGTGTCCGGCAAAGGATATATTTTTTTCTGGGGTGAAATTCAATTGCCAAAATAGCAATACCATAAATGAGTGGTTTCAGCTGTGGCTGGCCAAGTTTATTAGTGTCCGGCAAAGGATATATTTTGTTCTGGGGTTAAATTCAATTGCCAAAATAGCAATACCGTAAATCAGTGGTTTAAGCCGTGGCTGGCCAAGTTCAAAAGTGTCACGCAAAGGATATTTTTTTTTTCTGGGGTGAAATTCAGTTGCAAAAATAGAACTACTGAAAATCTGGTGTTCCAGCTGTGACTGGACAAGTTTCATAGAGTCCGTCAAAGGATATATTTATTATTTTCTGGGGTGAAATTCAGTTGCAAAAATGGAAGGGAGGAATGTTGGCACCTGCCGCCCACCAAACAGAGGATGTGCCACCAAGCATCTCCACCATGTCACACGGCAGTCTTCAGCTCTCCATCTAACAAACCTTGGAGAGAAAGCGTAAATTCCCAACTACCCACCCTCGGACCCTGGGCCTGTATGCCAGCATTTCTAAACTACTGGCCTTTGAAATGCTGTCATTCAGGCTGGTGGACACAGACAGCTTCAAACAGCTGATGGCGATGGCTGTCCCACAGTATGTTGTTCCCAGCCACCACTACTCCTCCAAGAGAGCCGTGCCTTCCCTGCACAACCAAGTATCCGATAAAATCAAGTGTGCACTGCGCAACGCCATCTGTGGCAAGGTCCATCTAACCACAGATACGTGGACCAGTAAGCACGGCCAGGGACGCTATATCTCCCTAACTGCACACTGGGTAAATGTAGTGGGGGCTGGGCCCCATGCAGAGATTTTTTTATGGCGCACGTCCTTCTGCCAACAAGGATCGCAGGGCATCATTCTTTGCCTCCTGTAGCCTCCTCCTCCTACTCGGCTTCCTCCTCCTCTTCTTCCACCTGCTCATCCAGTCAGCCACACACATTCACCACCAACTTCAGCACAGCCCGAGGCTAAACGTCATCAGGCCATTCTGAAACTCATATGCTTGGGGGACAGGCCCCACACCGCGCAGGAGTTGTGGCGGGGTATAGAACAACAGACCGACAAGTGGTTGCTGTCGGTGAGCCTCAAGCACGGCCTGGTGGTGTGCGATAATGTGCGAAATCTCGTTGCAGCTCTTGGACTAGCCAGTTTGACGCACATCCCTTGCCTGGCGCAAGTGCTGAATTTGGTGGTGCAGAAGTTCATTCACAACTACCCCGACATGTCAGAGCTGCTGTATAAAGTGCGGGCCGTTTGTGCGCACTTCCGGCGTTCACATCCTGCCGCTGCTCGCCTGTCTGCGCTACAGCGTATCTTCAGCCTTCCTGCTCACCGCCTCATATGCGACATGCCCACCAGGTGGAACTCCACCTTGCACATGCTGGAGAGACTGTGCGAGCAGCAGCAGGCCATAGTGGAGTTTCAGCTGCAGCACGCACGGGTCAGTCGCACTGCGGAACAGCACCACTTCACCACCAATGACTGGGCCTCCATGTGAGACCCGTGTGCCCTGTTGCGCTGTTTCGAGTACTCCACCAACATGGCCAGTGACGATGACGCTGATATCAGCGTTACAATACCACTTCTATGTCTCCTTGAGAAAACACTTAGGGCGATGACGGAAGAGGAGGTGGCCCAGGAGGAGTAAGAGGAGGAAGAGGGTTCATATTTAGCACGTTCAGGCCAGTCTCTTAGAAGTGGCTCAGAAGAAGTTTTTTTGCAAAAAGCAGAGGCCAATTACAAATGTGGCCATCCAGGGCCCACTACTAGAGGATGAAGAGGATGAGGAGAAGGTGGAGGAGGATGAGGATGAAGCATGTTAACAGCAGGATGACACCCAATGCAGCTCGGGCCCATCACTGGTGCGTGGCTGGGGGGAATCGGAGGATGATGACGATACGCCTCCCACAGAGGACAGCTTGTCCTTATCTCTGGGCAGTCTGGCAGACATTTTTTTCTTTTAAGGGGTATATTACACAAAGTGTTATAATACAAATGCTGAAAGCATAATCCTATATATTTTTTCACATGCTACTGTGCATTTCCAAGTGGGAATCTGTCCGTAAAAGGATACCTTTTATCCAGGGCCTAAATACTAGGCCTACAATTGTTATTCCCCTAAAGCCGGTTTGACGCACATCCCTTGCCTTGCGCATGTGCTGAATTTGGGGGTGCAGAAGTTCCTTCACCACTACCCCGACATGTCAGAGCAGATGTATAAAGTGTGGGACGTCTGTGCGCGCTTCCGACGTTCACATCCTGACGCTGCTCGCCTGTCTGCGCTACAGTGTAACTTCGGCCTTCCCACTCACCGCCTCATATGCGACGTGCCCACCAGGTGGAGCTCCACCTTGCACATGCTGGAAAGACTGTGCGAGCAGCAGTAGTCCATAGTGCAGTTTCAGCAGCAGCACGCACGGGTCAGTCGCACTGCGGAACAGCACCACTTCACCACCATTGACTGGGCCTCCATGCGAGACCCGTGTGCCCTGTTGCGCAGTTTCGAGTACTCCACCAACATGGCCAGTGGCGATGATGCCGTTATCAGCGCTACAATACCACTTCTATGTCTCCTTGAGAAAACACTTAGGGCGATGATGGAAGAGGGGGTGGCCCAGTAGGAGGAGGAGGAGGAAGAGTGGTCATTTTTAGCACTTTAAGGCCAGTCTCTTAGAAGTGGCTCAGAGGGAGGTTTTTGCAAAAGCAGAGGCCAGGTACAAATGTGACCAGCCAGGGCCCACTACTGGAGGACGAGGAGGATGAAGAGGAGGTGGATGAGGATGAAGCATGTTCACAGCGGGATAGCATCCAACACAGCTCGTGCCCATCTCTGATGCATGGCTGGGGGGAAACGAAGGACGATGACGATACGCCTCCCACAGAGGACAGCTTGTCCTTACCTCTGGGCAGCCTGGCACACATGAGCGACTACATGCTGCAGTGCTTGCGCAACCACAGCAAAGTTGCCCACATTTTAACGTGTGCGGACTACTTTGTTGCCACCCTGCTGGATCCCCGGTACAAAGACAATGTGCCCACCTTACTTCCTGCACTGGAGCATGATAGGAAGATGCATGAGTACAAGCGCACGTTGGTAGACGAGCTACCGAGAGCATTCCCAAATGTCACAGGGGAACAAGTGGAAGCCCAAGGCAGAGGAGGATCGAGAGGTCGCCAGCGCAGCTGTGTCATGGCCAGCTCCTCTGAGGGCAGGGTTAGCATGGCAGAGGTGTGAAAAAGTTTTGTCACCATGCCACAGCTAACTGCACCACCACCTGATACGAAACATGTTAGCAGGAGGCAGCATTTCACTAACATAGTGGAACATTACATGTGCACACCCCTCCACATACTGACTAATGGTTTGACCCCATTCAACTTCTGGGTCTCCAAATTTTCCACGTGGCCAGAGCTAGCCTTTTATGCCTTGGAGGTGCTGGCCTGCCCGGCGACCAGCGTTTTGTCTGAATGTGTATTCAGCTCGGCAAGTGGCGTCATTACTGACAAACGCAGCCGACTGTCCACAGCCAACGTGGACAAGCTGATTTTCATAAAAATGAACCAGGCATGGATCCCACAGGACCTGTCCATCCCTTGTGCAGAATAGACATTTATAACTACCTCCCCTTAACCATATATTCTTGTACTCCAGGGCACTTCTTTAATGAATCATCTTTTTTAAATTTTACCATTATTTTGTGGGGCAACCCAAAGTTGATTGAACCTCTCCTCCGTCTGGGTGCCAGGGGCGTTAATATCTGAAAGTGGCCTTCTCCGTTGGTGGGTGACATAAATCCTGATTCTTTGCTTTGGGACGTCACTCCTCTGTCTGGGTGCTGGGGCCTAAATAACTAAAAGTGGCCATCTTCGTTGGTGGGTGACATGATGCCTCTTTTGCTGCTATGGGACCGCTCTCCTCTGTCTGGGTGTCAGGGGCCTAACTTTCACGTACTTGCTTGCTGTCTGGATGGCAGACATTTTACACTTTTTACTGTCTAATGACCTCCCCATTGTCTGGGTGTCAGGGGCCTAAATTTCACATACTTTATTGCTGTCTTGGTGGCAGACTTTTAACTCTTTTTACTGTCTAATGACTGCCCCATTGTCTGGGTGTCAGTGGCCTATATTTCGTTTAATTGCTTGCTGTCTGTGTGAGAGACATTAAACTCTTTTTGCTGTCAAATTGCAGGTTGAACTGAGGCCTGTGTTGCTGTTACGGGACCGCTCTCCTCTTTGCGGGTGCCATAGCCCCGAGTCTGTGAATGAGGCCTGTGGCACTGCAGGCAGACATGAATCCTTTTTGGCTGTGATGAGACCTTCAACTCCCATAGCATTCCCACCTGATGCCACCCAACCTCCTATTCCACCTCCTCCTCCTCCAATTTGCCAATTTATATTGGCTAATTTTTATTTATTTAATTTTATTTTAATTCATTTCCCTATCCACATTTGTTTGCAGGGGATTTATCTACATTTTGCTACCTTTTGCAGCCCTCTAGCCCTTTCCTGGGCTATTTTACAGCCTTTTTAGTGCCCAAAAGTTTGGGTCCCCATTGACTTCAATGGGGTTCGGATCGAGTTCGGATGCCGAACCTGAACGTTTTCGGGAAGTTCGGCCGAACTTCTCGAACCCCAACATCCAGGTTTTCACTCAACTCTACCCACATCCTTTATTTGATGTTCTCTTCATTATTTGCGTTCACCCACCAAGCTGAAAGATGGTTTCTCTCCGGTGTCAATTTAACTGCCAATTGTCAACAATTAAGTTCACTAAGGCAGTGCTCGTGTCATAAAAATGCTCTGTGGACCAAGAATAAAGTTTTTTTGGCCTAAAACACACTGATTCTCAATTTCACTGCAGAAATGTAAAATATGTATTTGTACGCTGTATGCACAACTGTTAGGATTTTTGTAATAAAACACAGAAAAGCAGTATTTTACTGCTATTAATAAAACTTAGCTATTTCTACGGTTTATGCAAAAGTGGTTTGTGGTCCCAGAACAAGGATTTTTTCAATAAAACACATAAAATCAGTATTTCACTGCTATGAATAAAACTTTGGTATTTCTACGGTTTATGCAAAAGTGGTTTGTGGACCCAGAAAACTGATTTTTTCAATAAAAAACAGAAAATCAGTATTCCACTGCTATTAATAAAACGTAGCTATTTCTACAGTTTATGCAAAAGTGGTTTGTGGACCCAGAACAAGTTTTTTTTTAATAAAACATATAAAAACGTTAGTATTTCTATGCTGTATGCACAACTGCTTTGTGAAGCAAGAATAATGCTTTTTTCCCCACAAAAAAAACAACAAAAAACTGCACTATTTCACTGCAGATATGTCAAATGTGTATTTGGGTGGTGTATTTGCAGTATATTTCAAACTGTTTTGTGGACCAAGAATAAAGTTTTTTTTCCCTGAAACACACTGATGCACTATTTCCCTGCAGAAATATTAAATATGTATTTGTACACTGTATGCACAACTGCTTTGTAAAGCAAGAATATTGCTTTTTTCCCACACACAAAAAAAATATTCACTATTTCACTGCAGAAATGTCAAATATGTATTTGGGCAGTGTAATTCAAACTGCTTTGGGGACCAGGATCACAGCTTTTTATCACAAAAATACTGCAGAAATTGAATATACGGTTTAGTGCATTGTATACACAAGTACTTGACTCCAGCTTAAATAGAGGCTGGGTCACATGCTGCACTCAGCCAATCACAACCATGCCATTAGTAGGCATGGCTGTGATGGCTTGTTAGGGCAAAGAAGTAAAACGCTTGCTGATTGGCTGCTGTGCAGCACTTCAGAAAGCGGGAAGAATCGCCGAACAACAGACCTTAAATCCAAACTTTTATTTTTCGGGTTCGGGTCTAGGTCCCAAACTATAACCTATTTTTAGCTCCTCGAGTAGACCTTAACATGCAACCATCAGATTGCAATTTGTATAGGTTAATGGAATTTTCTCCATTATCCTATACAAAAATACATATATTACAATTCAGTGCAGTCACCAGCTGACTTGAATTTTAATACACAAGTAATGAGCCTGGAAGCCTAATACAGGCTGAAGCTAATCAGACAAGTAAACCAGGACTGTATCAGAAACCACAAGCAATGTCAAAATCAGGCCAGACTCCAAACCAGAGAGATACGTCAGAACGAAGACAAACTACAAACACTGAGTTAAATATCAGATGGGGTCAGTATCAGATGATCATGTCAGGAAATAAACAGCAGTCAGAAGCAAGGTCAGGGACAATCAGAGTAGTCAGAATTGCAGAGATCCAAGCAAAGGTACAATACACGCTATTGAGGCTCAGAAAACCAATCACAGGCATCACAGAGAGCATGTGATGCTAGAGCCACGTCTGATTGGCCTGATGCTTCTGTTCCCTGATAGGTCGAGCAGCACTCATGACAGTGGGACTTACTGCCATAGCAACAGAACAATGCTGGCAGTGCTGCCGTGAAGGGGCAGAATTTACCAAGAGAGCGCTGCCAGGTGAATTCATGACACTCAGATACCATGGTCACATTTGACCACGGCATCTGAGGGGTTAAATGTCCATGATAGGCGTTAATGCAACCACAGTATCTGAGTGTCATGGAGTCTTGCAGTCTTTAAAAATGGTGCATGTCTGAAGTATGAAATAGCAGGCACTTGCTAGCTATGGTGCTCGCCCCACTCATACATGTACAGCGGATGTTGTGAAGGGGTTAAACAACTTTTGCTACTATTATTTTCACAAATAACTTTAGGAAGCGGTAGATAAGGAACTTAAAGGGGTTGTCAGGTCATGTGCATAAAAAAAGAAGATTCATCTCTCTACAGTCCTAACATTGTTCTGTTCCCAGGCACTTCTGATTCCTTAGGTACCAGGGAGCAGCTGGGTCCCATGACTGCTAAGGCCAATAACAGGCCTCAGTGGTCACAGCAGCTTGAAAGCTACATCACAACAGTGATGCACAACTTAAAGGATAACTGTCACATTTAGACCCTAATTTCAGTTTTCATATATGTAGTTACTAATATGATAATATACCTGAATCAATAACTATTAGACTTACTTACCCCTTATTTAATAAGATTCAGCCCTTAGCAACCAGTCTGCATAAAACTGAAATTTCACTATTCTGTTAAAATGGCTGCCCTCAGCCCTGAGGCTAATCCATAGGACACCTGCAGTGAAGTTAGTGAAGACCAGCTCTGTATATGGGGATTTGCAGTAAAGTTCCCAGGTCTGGCTGAAGCCTATAGTCCTCCTACAAGCTCTCCTCTTATCAGATAAGGCTGTCATTTATACACTGGGCTCTACATCGTCCTTCACTGCTAAGGGAGTGTCTGCCAAGCAGAGGCATGTGGAGAAGTTCACACACACAGCCCAGCACTGTTATCTCCTGTCAGGAAGAACCTGGCTTTTTATACATTCCCTTACAATGTTGACTCACTATCAGTTCCCAGTGCACGCAGCGTGCTCCGTCCTCTATCTGGTAGACGGAAGTAACATAGCAACCTGATTTTATCTCAGGTAACAATAGCCAATACTGGGGACATTTAGGTGGCTTTTAGGGGTTATTTATTTAAGAATCAGAAATTAAAACAGGGCCAACAAGGTAATATTAATCACCAGAATCCAATAGTAAAAAAAAAAAAAATTTGACAGTTATACTTTAAGCCTCTTTGACTGCTCAGGCGGTCACAGGACCCACAAGAAACCAGAAATGGAGCATTGGCAGGACCAAGGACAGGTGAGTATTTTTTATGTTCAGATAGGTCAATAGAATAGGGGTTTATAGACAACAAGGCTGGACAAACCCTTTAAAGTGCCCTTGAAAAAAAAGGTGACCCAATTTTGAACGTAGGTCAAAGTTGACAGAAGGTGGAGCCAACATAAGTGCATGGGGTCAGTATGAGGTCAGCAAAATCATAGTACACTACAAAATACCACTCCAGCAGAACCAAATACCACAGTGCAGCACAAAATAATACCCTAGCAGCACTAAGTGGCAGTACAAAATACCTCACAAGAAGCTTCCCCTCTTTAGTGGCCAGGGCAAGCTCCCACATTCACGTTTTCTCCTTCTGTTGTCACTAATTAAAATATGGAGGAGAGGCTGAGAAGGTGAGACTGAGACATTTGCACATCACAGAGCCAACCCTACCTTCAGCATTGCCTGGTCTTTCAGGTCTACCACACAGCAGAATACCTAGAACGCTGCCCCCAGAGGAGTATTCCCAGTGTGTAGGATGCAAGTGGTATACTGTGGCCTGTGTCACTGTGCTCATACTTTCAGGCTGTCGCTTCCTGGGGATTAGTCTTCGTTGCTGAGATTGAGTTGGAGCTAGGAACTAAATGAAGTCCAGACTTTGTGAAGGTTATCTTTTCTTTACTTGAAATAGACTTGCAATAACAGAACTGTTCTTGATATTTCTCAGAGTGGGGTGTCTTGGACCCGTTGTCCATAAGACAAAGTTCAGACTAAGCACCTATATTTCTACACTCAGAAGTGCATGACCATAAGGCAAATTAAGTAGGTTAAAAGATGGCCGCACAATACATCTCAAACTAACAGAAAAACAAAAAAGGGGCTCATTCCAGAAATAGGAATGAAGGAAGTTCTTTGCGCACATTTTTGATCAAAAGTATGTCGGGCCCAAATGCCACTTCACGGCGACTTCCGCACATGGGTCCCTAACACTACAGATACTGCCTCTCATGGACTTACCAGTCTCCTTATTTTCAGGGCACTGTAGGAACCAGCTAAATTGCTTTTGTGCTGAGAAGTCCCAGGAACTTGGGCGGGTCTCAGTCCAAAAGAGGCGCCACCCTCAATATACTATAAGACAAAGTTCAGACTAAGCACCTATATTTCTACACTCAGAAGTGCATGACCATAAGGCAAATTAAGTAGGTTAAAAGATGGCCGCACAATACATCTCAAACTAACAGAAAAACAAAAAGGGGCTCATTCCAGAAATAGGAATGAAGGAAGTTCTTTGCGCACATTTTGATCAAAAGTATGTCGGGCCCAAATGCCACTTCACGCGACTTCCGCACATGGGTCCCTAACACTACAGATACTGCCTCTCATGGACTTACCAGTCTCCTTATTTTCAGGGCACTGTAGGAACCAGCTAAATTGCTTTTGTGCTGAGAAGTCCCAGGAACTTGGGCGGGTCTCAGTCCAAAAGAGGCGCCACCCTCAATATACTATAAGACAAGTTCCTGGGACTTCTCAGCACAAAAGCAATTTAGCTGGTTCCTACAGTGCCCTGAAAATAAGGAGACTGGTAAGTCCATGAGAGGCAGTATCTGTAGTGTTAGGGACCCATGTGCGGAAGTCGCCGTGAAGTGGCATTTGGGCCCGACATACTTTTGATCAAAAATGTGCGCAAAGAACTTCCTTCATTCCTATTTCTGGAATGAGCCCCTTTTTTGTTTTTCTGTTAGTTTGAGATGTATTGTGCGGCCATCTTTTAACCTACTTAATTTGCCTTATGGTCATGCACTTCTGAGTGTAGAAATATAGGTGCTTAGTCTGAACTTTGTCTTATAGTATATTGAGGGTGGCGCTCTTTGGACTGAGACCCGCCCAAGTTCCTGGGACTCTCAGCACAAAAGCAATTTAGCTGGTTCCTACAGTGCCCTGAAAATAAGGAGACTGGTAAGTCCATGAGAGGCAGTATCTGTAGTGTTAGGGACCCATGTGCGGAAGTCGCCGTGAAGTGGCATTTGGGCCCGACATACTTTTGATCAAAAATGTGCGCAAAGAACTTCCTTCATTCCTATTTCTGGAATGAGCCCTTTTTTGTTTTTCTGTTAGTTTGAGATGTATTGTGCGGCCATCTTTTAACCTACTTAATTTGCCTTATGGTCATGCACTTCTGAGTGTAGAAATATAGGTGCTTAGTCTGAACTTTGTCTTATAGTATATTGAGGGTGGCGCCTCTTTTGGACTGAGACCCGCCCAAGTTCCTGGGACTTCTCAGCACAAAAGCAATTTAGCTGGTTCCTACAGTGCCCTGAAAATAAGGAGACTGGTAAGTCCATGAGAGGCAGTATCTGTAGTGTTAGGGACCCATGTGCGGAAGTCGCCGTGAAGTGGCATTTGGGCCCGACATACTTTTGATCAAAAATGTGCGCAAAGAACTTCCTTCATTCCTATTTCTGGAATGAGCCCCTTTTTTGTTTTTCTGTTAGTTTGAGATGTTTTGGACCCGTTGTCCCTCACTAAGATATCAAGTCCTAGGAATATCCGGAGTTTGCTGCTCTGTGAGCTGCTTTCCCAAAGCCACTGCAGCAGGAGGGGAAACCGCTTAAATCACTGCGCCTTGTCTGGTTTCTTTGGATTCCCTCACTCAACTCCTATAACTTTATGAAAAACCCTACTTTGGTGGGAAACGGTAGAACCCTCTTCTGCCCAAAGGGGGTCAGAATGAAATGGTTAGTTCCATTATTTATAAAGGAATCTGCAAGAACTTATGCCACCTACTCGAAAACCAGGCACATCACACGTAAAAACAATTGCATAACAATATTAAAGTGCTAAATGAGAAGACCTTGCAATAAATATACTCATGGGATATATTGCTAGTCATAGGAATCCTTATCCCTGATGACAAAATGGTAGTGCCTAACTCCAGGGTAGTACAAATACAGCATGGTATACCTTTATATCCAGTGACATCTCTTATGATTGTAGACTTCTTATTCATCATCTTCTTGATTTGGTCCAGACTGCCATGATAAATTCTTTCTGCCATGTCTCATCTCTTCAGAGTTTTCCCCACAGACATCTTAGGTTTCTAACTTTTGCATCACCCTCCCCACCGTCTCAATACAAATTCACCATCCTGGATCCCTAGCAGTGCCATCCTGCTGGCATCCCCAATACTGTGCCTGATGTACTCTCCAATGCACCTACATGCTATTCTGCAAAAATAACACTGCCATATAAATAGCCGTCCTGAAAATGCAAGTAACATGGAAAATAATTGTAACAAGCAGAGTACTGTTTAGTTACAGTGTTCCGTTATAGTGCCCCCAGTAGTAATAATGCCCTCATAGTTGCCTCAGTAAATATATGCTGCCTCAGAGTGGCTCAAGCATAAATAAAGCCCCCTGTAGTTTCCCTAATAATAATAAAGCCCACTATTGTGCCCACAGTGGTTCTAAAGCCCCATAGAATGACCCCAGTAATAATGACCCTAAAATGCTTTCAGTAATTATGATACCCCCTTTTACTGCCTTCAAATATTATTGCCCTTATGGTGCCCCAGTAATAATAACCCCCTATAGTGCCCCCAGTAATAATAATATTGCACATTGTGGTGCCCTCAGTAATAATAATATTCCCTGTATTATACACGCCCCAAAGAGGCCTAGACTACGGAAGAAAAGAAAATCTAATACTCATCTGACACCCATTCAATGCCACCATCTGAAAGACAGGCTACATGTCTTTTCCACCCTGCAACCTGAGATATCTGCATTTCAGTGCTGTTGGTCATGATAACTTCATTATGCCATCCGCATCCCGACACAGTTACAATGATTTTATAGCTTCATGACCACTTCCACCAATTATACATTATCTAATAACCTTCAGGCCCAGAGGCTTGTGGCCCATGGAAGTGAATTGTGAGGCAGGGAGCTTTGGCTCCTCTGCATCAACGTACCAGTAAAATTCAGGAATGGGCGGCCTATTCCTCAACTCCCCGGTTGTTCTGCTGTCCAGGGATATATGGACCTGACCTATGGACCTAATTAACACTGGGTACTTCAGACCATTATGTACTTGGCCGGTAGCTCAGGTAACCCCTGGGCACTGGCCAAATGGGAAGCGTTGATAGGGTCAATGGCCACTCCACCCTTAACCTTAGGGAGAAGAATAAGCTGCAACATAGTTAAATATATATATCTTTTTTATCCTGCAAGAGAAGAGGCAGGACCTACAACATTAATTGAACAAATTTCAAGTAAGATATTAGAAATTTGTAACACCTACAACTGCTTTGTTGCATGAAATCAACTCAAAATCCCATCGTCATTAGAATGAAAACAGAGAAGGGAAGTCAGAGCCATACAAATGAACACCACTGACTGTTATGGTCACAGTAGTATAAGGCAATTGTTCAAGTTATCAATTCATAAAGAACCAAAGCGAGAGGGCTTCAAATAGATGAACAATAATTTAAAACTTCTATGTTGTCATTTAAAATGCTCTATGGTATATTTAATATACATAATGAGTAACTATTCCCATACATCTTTCTGTCCTAGTATATTTACAGTACCTGTACCATCATCATTATTCTCTGGCGGATATCTCATTGACTCTATATAAAGAACACCCTCTCTGTATCGTACAAAAAATGTTACATACTGTTATCACATATGTTTGAAGTAACATACCCACTAATACTTCATAAGTAGAGAAGAGCAAATCGAAGCTGACGAAGTGGAATTCATTTAGAATTTCAGGAAAAATTTGATTAGCAACGAATGCGAATTTCCTCCCGCTCCTTGGTAACGAATCGTAATCTTTCCTAACATAGTGTCTAAAATGGCGGCTACACGTGTAAGGACATGGGGCAAGGAACTCTGGGAAGGCGGGATGACCCATAATGCCATGCATGCAGCCAATCAGCAGCCAGGCAGCCTGGTGATGTCACAGCCCTATAAATGCAGCCATATTAGATTCTGCCATTCAGTGTCGTACTTTGTTCAGAGACAGGCGCTAGGGAGAGTGAAAGAAAAACTAATGCTTTGTTAAAAAAAAAAAGGAATTAAGCGATTTACAAGTGAAGGGAAAGGATAGTGAGAGGAATCATTTCACAGGCAGGGAGAGACCTGTGCAAATGCTAGGGAGAGTAATAGGAAAATCTTCATTGTGAAAAAAAGTGATTTACAAGTGAAGGGAAAGGATAGTGAGAGGAATCATTTCACAGGCAGGGAGAGACATGTGCAGATGCTAGGGAGAGTCATAGGAAAATACTCATCATTTTGAAATAAAGCGATTTACAAGTGCAGGGAAACGTTACTTGGGGATTCAGTCTCATAATACAGCTCTGTCATTCCAGCAATTAGTTATTGGGGTGCAAGTGCTATGTTGAAAAACCTTTGGTGGCTTTTATCTGTGGAAAAATATAAATATATACACAGGTCACTTTTGTTGTTGTTTATGCTAAAATCATTTGTAGTCAATTCTGGTTAAAGAGTATAGGGGGCGGTATAGGTATTTCAGTAATACACAAAAAATATAAAAGCACTGCACTTTTGCAGTCATTTCTGGTGAAAGAGTTTAGGGCGGTATTTCAGTAATACACGAAAAATATAAATGCACTGCACATTTGCAGTCATTTCTGGTGAAAGTGTAATGGGTCGTATTTCAGTACCAGTATACGCACTTCACTCTTTAATTGTTTTCTTGTTAAAGCGTATAGTGGCCTTTTTCCGTCCAACAAGAAATATATATTCTAGGGTCACTTCTGCAGTTATTTTTGGTGAAAGGGTATAGGGGCCTATTACAGTAAAAACAGAAAAATATATATGCGCACTGCAGTGTTGCAGTGATTTCTGTTAAAAGCGCATAGGGGTGTATTTAATTCAAAAAAGAAAAATACTTACGCACTGCACTGTTGCAGTTATTTCTGGTGAAAGAGTATAGGGTCGTATTTCAGTACTACAAGAAAAGTATATACACACTTTATTTCTTAATTGTTTGCTGGTTAAAGCGTATAGTGGCCTTTTTCGGTCCAACAAGAAATATATATTCTCGGGTTACTTCTGCAGTTATTTCTGGTGAAAGGGTATAGGGGCCTATTACAGTTAAAAAAGAAAAATATATATACGCAATGCAGTGTTGCAGTGATTTCTGTTGAAAGCGTATAGGGGCGTATTTAATTCCAAAAAGAAAAATATATACACACTGCACATTTGCAGTTATTTCTGGTGAAAGCGTATAGGGTTGTATGTCAGTACACTTTTGCAGTTATATCTGGTAAAGCCTTTACTGGCGTATTGCAGTAGAAAAAGAAATATACATTCTCCATTCACTGGTGCACTTTTATAAAGAAAAACCTTTATTGACGTATATCAGTATAAAAGGAAATCTACATTTGCCATTCACTGCTGCACTTATATCTTGAAAAACCTTTATTGACGTATAGCAGTAGAAAAATAAAAATATATTCAGCGTTCACTGTTGAAGTTATATTTGGTAAAGCCTTTAGTGTCATATTTCTGTGGAAAAATAAAGATATATTCAGCGTTCTGCACTGTAGTCATATGTGGGAAATTGAAATTTCGTATTTACGTTTTACACACTGAGCGCTTACTTGACGGCATCCATAAGAGCGGTGCCCCAAGACAGATGAATAGTTACACTATGCACTAACCCAGCACAAAAACGCGAACTAACTCACACCAGCCCTCATCTATCTGCAGTATTGCTTACTGGACACTTCTGGGACTTTTCTGCTGCACAGAAACCGCTCGAGGACCTCGTCTCGCTCATCCAGCGCGGACCTACTTCCTCCGCTACGTCCCGTTCACTTCAGATCACTCCGCCTCAGGCGCCAATGTTTTTTTAAAACTGACAGACAGCCTATTACCCTCTGTTGAAAAGCCTTTATTGGCGTATATACGTGAAAAAATATACTCGGCGTTCACTGTTCCAGTTATATGTGGTAAAGCCTTTACAGACATATATTTTTAGAAAAAGAAACAGATAGTCAGCAATCAGTGCTGCAGTTATAAGCAGTAAAAAAATGAATTATTTAATTGGAAAAAAAATCATTAGCAAGAGTTTAAAATACCCACATATTTGACATAGGGAGACACTGCATCAAGATGAATCAGGTGTGGATCAGCCAGGATTTCCACACACCAATTCAAGATCCATCAGATTAGATCATCCATGGCGCCACACCAACATTTTGACAGTAGAGTCTTCTGGCTACCTGCCTCCGCTAATATTCTGATGGTGCCCCCTGCCTGATACCACACATCTGATGACAAATGCTTCTTCTTTCACGCACCATCTTGAGCAGGTACTAGTATTACCACCCACCCCCACAGTATGTCAACTTGCCACTTTGTGGCCTCATGATGCGGCCGCCACCTCCAGACTCTGTCATTGTGCCACTCTGTGGCCTCCCTCTGATGCTGCTGACACCTCCACACGATTTCATTGTGCCACTCTGAGGCCTACTCATGCTGCTTCTACCTCCAGACTCTGTCATTGTGCTGCTTTGTGGTCTCTTCATGCTGCTGCCAACTCCAGACTCTGTCATTGTGCCACTCTCGGCCTCCTCCTGATGCTGCTGCCACCACCTCCAGACTCTGTAATTGTGCCACTCGGTGGCCTCCTCATACTGCAGCCACCTTAATAATCTGTCATTGTGCCACTTGGTGGCCTTCTCCTAATGCTGCTGCTGCTGCCGCCACCTACAGACTCTGTTATTGTGCCACTTGTTGGTCTCCTCATGCTGATTTCATCTCACCACTATGTCATAGGGCCACTCTGTGGACTTCTCATGCTGTTACCACCATACCCACTCTATGATGGGGTCACTATTGTCCTTGTTTGGCCTTCTTGAAATCACCATTTATTTGACCTTTCTTCTGACCTTTCTTCTGGTCAGAAGGAAGGAAAAATTAGCCGCACAACGGATCCTGTCTGTGTAGCAGCTGTAAGGCCCATATGGTCCCATCAGAATTGGCTTATGATTTGGTAGCCAAAAGCAGGAGTGGGCACAAAACACAGAAGACATGCAAATATTACCTTCATGTGTCATCTCTCTTTTAGATCCACTCCTGTTTTTTTTTGGCATTAGCAATACTCATGGATTACTGAGCAAATACTGACCGAGTGAAGGTGTATGACAGGATCCGTTTTTTGTGGGTTATTGTTCTGACAGATCAGATGAAAGGCAAATTAATCAGTGAAGTCAATGCAACTTACTGCTGACACCTTCTCCGATCTGTCGGGGGGCTCTACTTGTATAGGCATTTAATAGAACATGTTCTATAGACATCTATGTGGAATTAGCTGACGAGGGTGTAAAAGGAGTGCGCCTCTTCTTGACATTAACATGGACCTGTAAGGTTGAGTTCACACTTGAGTTATTTGGTCAGTTTGGTCAGAGAAAGCATGCAATGAAAACAATTCATCTCCACCTGGAGATTAATCCTGTCAAGATTTCTGCAAGTGCGGTATTGGCTGCTCATCAAGGGAGGACATACCGCCTGTGCAGCCGCTTCAGCTGCACAGGGGCCCAGCGTGGGAAGGGGCCCTCAAGCTCAGCTGTTTTTGCATCCATAGGACGCACAAACAGCTTATTGTAATGGTGAAGCGGGGCTGCCTGCTCCCCGCTTTACCATTCATTACTCCATCCAGCATGTAGAAGGGGCCCCCTAGCAACCTGTGTCTTACCATCTGACTTTAGTCTATATCTATGATGGTGCCGCCTCCTTACAGCCGAGTCCTTCTGTGGGCACTAGGGCAGAGTCATGAAGAGTTTTAAATGAGCTCAGCCATGCCTGTGCTGAGCCACTTCACTGTGTTGGTAGGTAGCTCCGACTCCAGTCTAGCGATGCTGGAGCTGGTAACTCTGCCCCATTAGTGATAAGAGGGAGGTGCCATATTCGATTTCGCGATATATCGCAAATATTCGAACGAATATTGGTCATATATTTGTCGAAATTGAATATTCCTCATTATTTTATTTATTCCTCATTATTTTATTTATTTATTTTTTTATTAAAAAAGGCAACTTTTCTATATGCTTGCTAGAAACGATTTGAATATAGAGAATCTCGCACTGTATTTCAATATTGGTTATCTTCGCTAATTCTAAAAAGGCAATAGGAAAGTTGCCTATAGACAGCTCTAAGTTGGATGTGCAATGCGAAAATATTACTTTACCTATTTTTTGCAATAAACAGAATAGACTCAGTATTCGAGTTATTGCAAAAAAAATAGGTTGAGTAATATTTCCGCATTGCGCATCCAACTTAGAGCTGTCTATAGGCAACTTTACTATTGCCTTTTTAGAATTAGCGATTATAGAGAATATAGCACTATATTTGCATTCGTCATATTCGCTAATTCGAACAAGCCAATAGTATTTGTATTGTATCCGTACAAATTGTCTATTATGCGAATAATTGTCATAGAACTATTCATGTGTGCACAGAGATTATTCAATTTCGGCAATAACTTATTCGTATGCGCATGCATACATATGGGTGTGGCTTCTTCCTGGGAGCGGTTACAACAAGTTTTGTTGGTGGATGCTATCCATGCGAATACAGATGGTTGGAAACAATTTCACCAAAGAGTTGAAAGATATCTTGATCACAGTAAGTTATTGAACCTTAGATTACAGCTATTAGTACATTTCACACGCTTGTAACATTCAAATGTTTGTTTATGGAGATAAAACATTCTCAAATTTTCGCAATACATATAAAATCTCATTTCACATAGTTTGCTTACTGCAGTGCTTACATATGAATGATTTGTGGAAACAAGTATTGTTGGCATTCAAAAACAATACTTATTGCCCCAAATCATTAATATCTACTCATCTCTTATATATAAAAAAATGAGTTTCTGCCTGTCCGTTATTTATGGGCGACCAAACGACTGGACCGATCTTCACTAAATTTGGCAGACGGGTACATCAGATGTCCGGGAAGGTTTTAGACCGGGGCTCAGCTCTCTAGGACGTATTATTCCTGAGATATTCCCCCCCAAATGACCTGCATTAGCCAAAACAAGCCCCCAACTGCCATACACACGGCCACATGTCCCTTATCAGCCAATAGAAGCTCGCAACCCTACTCCAAGTTGCCATAACAAGTGATCAGAGTTTTTAATAGTTTGCAGGTCCTTAAATATTTAGTCATGTGATGTATGACGACAAAACTACGCTGCTACATGCATGGGGGGCAGGGGCCACTATTAAAGGGGCGGGCATTGAGGAGTTCACTGTCAATAACCCCTTAACGCAAAACGGCGTGCATGTACGCCAAGGGAACTTGTGCCAGAACGTATTCCACCGTACATGCATGACGAGATGATTGGGTGGGTGCAGGGGCTGCGCCCAACCGATCACTGCAGGGGTACGGCAGTCCCTGATAGCTGTTTACAGCGATGCCGGTGGATTAACGCCTTCTATGTCGTGGTCAGCGCTGACCGCGACATTGAAGGGGTTTGCGGTTAGTGAACGAGCGCATCGGGTCCACGTGCTGCTGTGACTGGGACCCGATGTGTGAGAAGGCAGACTGATGCCGTGCAAAGGGTGCCCAATGCCTTGGACGGCATCGGGACCTGCCTTCTACGGGTGCCCAGGAGATCCAGCCTCAGGCTCGTCTCCTAGGCAACCTGTCCAGCCCAAGGCCTGTCTCCTAGGCAACCTATTAGGCCCCTTTCACACGAGCGTGTCCGGATTAGGTCCGGATGCGTTGCGGATGCGTTCAGTGAAAACTGTGCGATTTCACAGGCAAAGCCATTCAGTTTTGCCTGCGATTGTGTTCAGTTGTTCAGTTTTTTCCGCGCGGGTGCATGCGTTTTGACGCGTTTTTCACGCGCGTGATAAAAAACTGAAGGTTTACAAACAACATCTCCTAGCAACCATCAGTGAAAAACGCAACGCACCCGCACTTGCTTGCGGATGCAATGCGTTTTTCACGCAGCCCCATTCACTTTTATGGGGCTAGGGATGCGTGAAAAACGCAGAATATAGAACATGCTGCGATTTTCACGCAACGCACAAGTGATGCGTGAAAAAAAACGCTCATGTACACAGACCCATTGAAATGAATGGGTCAGGATTCAGTGCGGGTGCAATGCGTTCACATCACGCATTGCACCCGTGCGGAAAACTCACCCGTGTGAAAGGGAGCTTAGTGTATTAGTCTGTGTATACAAATGTATTGTAATGCATTGCAGAGCTGATCAGACCTCCAAAAGTTGAAGTCCCAAAGTGGGACAGAAATAAAGTTTGAAAAAAAAGTAAATAAAAAGTTTTTCTAATAAAAAAAAAATAAAGTTTGAACTTGAAAAAAAAAACGCCCCTTGCTTATGATTTTTTAAATAAAAAAAAAAAAAAAAAAGCAACAACACATTTTGGGTATGGCCGCGTCCGTATAGACCGGTTCTATAAATATATCACATGATACACCCTGTCCGATAAACACCATAAAAAATCTGAATAAAAATGGTCTAAAAAAAAGCAATTTTTTGTCACCTTACATTACAAACAGTGTAATAGCAAGCGATCAAAAAGTCATACGCACCCCAAAATAGTGCCAATCAAACCGTCATCTCATCCCAAAAAAATGCATAGCAGACAAATATATATATGATTCACATTGCCAGCCTTACACCCCATACCGTACCGTCACTTCACTAGACAGGTACATCTCTCTCTCCTCCTTTAACATTAGCGGCAGGGGAGTACGTCTGACTATTCCAGGAAGGTGAACAGCATGCAGGATCCATACTGCGCCCCTAGAATGACTCTTCATCCCTATTGACTATAATGGGGACGGGGGCGGCGGTACGGCAGCAGTAAGGCAGCACACGACGAGAAACAGTCTAACTGAAAGCTCTGCATGTCATAGTTTAAGCCTGGAGAACCTCTCGCCGTGCGCTGCCTTGCTGCTGCCATAACTTAGCCATAGCCACCAACATTTATTCATCATCTCAACCACCAAACCAAAAATTATTAGTGTCTGAAAGTGAAATATTAGATTTAAAGTTACTGTTATAAAATCTGATTATATACTTGTTTTTTTTTATACTGCAGCACATGTTGGAGCACGGCTACGACCAGACCCGCTCCCATGCTGAAAAAAAAAAAATTGTCCGCAGGATAGGGTATGAGCTGTGGCGGGATTATGATGGCAAGTACAAGCGTCTGGCCATTTAAAAAAATTGGTCAGACATGAAGAGGAAGCATGAAGAAAGAATCTGCGAGATCCGGGACCAAAAATGTCCAGGTATAATGATTACTGAGTGTTGGAATAAAGATGCAAAAGTAATGTAAAGCATATGTACATTTTTGTTTTGAATTAGTAAAATTTGTTATTATAGGTGTTCCAGTACCCTCAGTCAGGCGCAGGCCTTTCAGAAGGGAGGTGTGGGAAGTCTCTGCGTCAGAGGAGGAGGAGGAGGCCGGACCCTCAGGGCAACAGCATGCCCCTAGCTCCCCAAAGGAGGGCGAGTCAATGGAGGAACATGAGGGCAGACCTTCACCCCAACCCGCCTCACCCCCCCCCCCCCATGGTCTCATGACGAGGATGACAAGGAGGAACTCATCACCACCCCCCACAAGGAGTGGAAGTATGTGCTGTGGCTGTTTTCACTCATTCACTGTTCACACACACACAAACACGTGTCAGTTTAGTCTTCACCATAGACATACTTTTTTGGAGCAAGCAATAATAAGCATGTTAAAGCTTTACAAATAATCTTTCATCAGCCCACACATATTGGAGAACCCACACTTACAGTTCCGTACAAGCAGGATAACAAAAAAGTACTATCTTAACACTCTTTACAGTCTTCCAGAGGTCTGGTTCCCCTCTATGATTGTTCTGCGTTCCAATTGCCTATCCACGCTGTATTTTAACAGCCTTTTTAACCACAATGTTATGAAAACCCCAAGATGTAGTACGGGTGTGACCTGTCCCACCCAATGTCTCTGTTCACTATTAAAACCCAGGCCCAAAATCAGTTTTAAGGAAAAACTTCCAAAAACCCATGGTTACAGGCATACTGATTCACCAAAATGATTTTACTGAGGCATACATTCCCATTGAGACATACCGAGCATCCATGATTCTTCCCTTTGTGCTACTACAATGCACACAGCAATATCAATCCTTATTTCCAAAATGTTATAGATGTGAAAAAAAAAATCTAAATAATTATGGCAACTATGAAGGTATAACAAGCGCTCCAGTAATTGAAAACAGGAACACTACCGTGACAACCACCCGCCAATCCCGTCGTACAATGCCACCGTTGCCATACATGGCTCGTTCACTATAGAGTATAGACTTCTGGAGGCGAATCCACTGTGAGCAAAGTTGACATTTAATATTGGTTGGTGTTCCAAAATATGATAGACTACTATTTACATCTCAATTAATTATATATTGGTAGTTGTTTATTTAGGAATAATTCATTAGTCTAGTGTTATTTAGGTGTAAAGTTTATGGTTATGTTGTAGATAAATCAATTTTCTGATGGTGACGTCTGATTTTAAAATTACAAAAATCACAAGTCTTCTCATTCATACCAATAGTTCAAATGTTACAGCTGACATAGCAAAGGTAAATTATAACCTGAATGCCAATTTCTATTCCGGCCACAATGGCAGATTATACATCCAACAATCTGATTTTATGTAGACAGAACCTCCGAAGAAGTCCTTCTTAACAGTCTGTGTGGCTCCTGCAATCGCCATTAGTCAAAATCTTTATACAATAATCACTAAATAGCTTTAAATATGCTGAGTTGCTGACCAATATTATTTTTTTTTTTTACAGTAGCCAAAGAAAAGCACCATAAAACGTGAGCACCACAAAGATGTGCAGGCATTCCGGGAGCAGCATTATAGGAAGATGAGACAGATGAAGCTCTAGTTTGCAGACGGCTTAAGAAAAATGGAGGAGAAGCACGCCAAGGCCGTGGCGGTGCTTTTGAACATAAACAAAAAAATAAAGGCATTGCCCTAGCGGGAATTGTTCATTTTACTTTTTATTTTATTTAGAAATTATATTGTTTAATGTTTTATTTTTTTAAATAAAAAAAAGTTAATGTTTTCTGTATAATTGTTAAACATTTGTTTAAAGTAAAGGCCCCTAGAGTCCATTCCCAAACTCGTCATTATCCTGACATACAGCATCCACAGGTATATAGAAATTGGGTAGTATGAGGCCTACACATAACTCCAAAGGATCCTGATAATAGTAGTAGTCATTGGTAATGGTTGTGTTTATGGGCTACAATTCATTCGTAAGGATCAGGATAATAGCATCAGTCATTGGCAACGGTGGATTATAATGCCTAAATCAATCTCAAAATCATTTTGTCAGAGCGGCAGGCAGATGGTTATTTAACATTGTTGTTTAAACTCTACACAAAGTCCTGACTAACTCTGGCGGAACAAACAGCAGCATGTAGTTTGTAGCTGTATTGTATTCCCTGTAATGTGCCCCCAACATACATGTTAAATAACTACCAAAAAAGTATACTACCGAAAAAGAAGCATGTTACTAGTTATTTGATTACATCCGTAATTCTATCCCACCCACCCCCAAAAAAATTTGGTTAACAATCATTTTATTTGGTGAGCTGATTGATTTATTTTGAATTGTAAAGGCCAATTTAAATGATTGACAATTAGCATATCGCAATAACCAAATGGCCCGTAAATTCAAATTCAAATGGTGTGTTTATTAAATATTAAATACAAAGCAAAACATTCTAATAGTGCAGAGTAACATTTAAAATAAACATTTTTGTTAAATTTTCCTAATAACTAAATTATTTTATGTACTAACATAAATTTCATATTATCGTAAATAATAAATGTATTTTTTCATCAAACAATTAACTATTAAAATACAAAACTTGAACAATTTAATAACTATAAAAAACATTTTTGATTTATCAAATGAGCTAAATTATGAACTTTTACAAAACATAAAAATGTATTTACAATCAATTCTTATTAACCAAAATATAAAAAAAAAAAACTGTAACAATGTTTGAACAATAAAATGGTAGGGGTAAGAACTAACCAGCGTCATTTTTTTTTATACTTTGCATGTTGTAGCATTGCTTCAGCCGTACAGACAGAAACATGTGATTACATGACTATGATTATATGAATTCTCTAACCGATGATATGGCTTCAAGAACATCATATAGTACACAGTTTATACTGAAAATTTTAAACCAGTGGTTATATATAATTAGCATGTGCAAATCCTCATTACATAATTGCCAATAAGTAACATAAACAAGAAAATACCTATACATATTTACAAGTTGCTATACGTCTCCATTCACAAAACTGGATTTCCACACGGATGAGTATAATGCCAGTCACACCCAACCATGTAGAGAGGTCAACACGGAAGTCAGCCATCCCTCCCAGAACGACAGACAACACCGTGTTCGAACCTAAATCCGTATGACAAATCAATCAGTCCTGTACAATGTTAACTGCACAAGACCTTTTGACAAAGGAAGGCCACATGCGGTCCACACCGTGCTACAGCGTGAACCACAACATAGCCGACCCGAACCACAACATAGCCGACCCAAACCACACTTATTTTAAAATAAAAAATAATAAAATAAAGTAAAATCATTCCATTTTGTGAATGAAGCCGAAACAATGCTTGATAAAATGTGTTTTTTAAAAGATTATCTAAATACATATTTTCATGTCTAAATATTGACAATACATAAATTAGCAGAGCACATGCGAGAATACGAAACATCCAAACCAGGTTAAGAGAATTCACAATTCTATACTTGTTAAAGTGCAAAGGATAGAATCAGGTCCATGATGGTTGTCTACGCGCAATCAGGACATATAGCATCTATAGTTAACACAGTACTAGAATGCTGACTCATAAGTTACCATTTGTAACTAAGCAGAATAACGGCATGCACTTGGAGATAAGTACACTTCCAGTTAAAAAAAAAATAATAAAATAACCCAAACGAAATTTGTTTTTAAAAAAGGTGTGAAGGTCTGGACTGTGAGAGCATGATGTCTCATGCTCCGGGAATTACAATTGCACAATGTGAGCACGATGCATGCTGGCAGTATAATCTTGAAAATTGCCCCTGCCAGCTGTTTATGAAAAATGCATTTATATATTCATACCCTGGTCACTAGATCGGTTCAACTACTCTTTGGAGAACATACTGTTGCTGAACCTCAACCTGACCAACTGCAGCAACCCCAGATCATTGTAATGTCCCCACAGGCTTGTACAGTGGGCTCTAGGCATGATGGGTGCATCTCTTCATCTGCCTCTCTTCTTCTCCTGATGCGCCCTTAACTCTTGATCAGGGTAAATCTTGACTCATCTGACCACATAACATTCTTCCATTGTTCCAGAATTCAATCTTATGCTCCCTAGAAAATTGAGTTTTTTATTTTAGTTTTACATCACTAGTATGTGTTTTTCTGACGGCTACACAACTGTTCAGTCACAATGTCTTGAGTCCCATTTGCATTGTGTTTTTAGAAAAGGAACTAACTTAAACTAATAAACATAGCCCTGAGTCAAACTGTTGTTTTTATAAGATTTTATTTTAAAAAACCTTGCATTTATGACCACACCGTACATTCATGTATATATTTCCAGCCCTCTTTACTATTCAGCTTTGTTTTCATGTCCCCTATATTCTTACAGTTTTTATTAATGTTTTTGACAGTTCTTACCCGAATATTAGGACGCTCGACCATCTATTTAGGTGCTTTGTCTTAGCTTGGTGCTTGACAATCATTTGACCCTTCTAAAACTGATTAATCAATTTTGTACACGAGCAGAAGATATGTCTTTCAAAATGGTTGTTTAACAAATTAAAATATAATGAAAACGGACACTAAACATATTCGCCCATGCAGTAACTATCCAATCAGAGCCTTAAACCTATTATAGTATTCAAATCGCATACTGAGTTTTGAAAGTGGTGCGAAAGGCTATGCAGTAACGCAACTGTTTAGGTGTAAAACACTACCTCCCTAAACCTAGTATGTAGTGCAAGGCCTAAAAAATTATCAACTCAACAAACCAGGTAATGTTGTTTGAAAAAGCCCATAGATAACTCAGCATGATCATGACATGCTGCAGCACCAACAGCAGGATTTCAGAAGTGGCCTATGATCAGCGCCACATGTAGCTTGACCCAAATCAGCAGCACAGGCAGCAGCAGCCGACATTATGTTAAAAGGCCCAAATGTAACTCAACATGTTCAAGACAGGCAGCAGCATCAACAGCAGGATTAAGAAGTGGTCTATTATCAGGGCCACATGTAGCTTGGCCCAATTCAACAGCACAGGCAACAGCAGCAGACATTATGTTAAAAGGCCCAAATGTAACTCAACATGTTCAAAACAAATTTCCAAATTCATAATTAATTAAAAAAATACATTCATAAATACATGATAAAAAATTAACAATAAATATCGATTAAATAAATATCAATAAAAAATAAAAAATAATTAATAAAAAATTTAAAAAAGAGGGAATTGAAGAATTAAAAAACAACAGTGTTTAGGAGGGAGAGGAATGGACAAGGGACACTTCAGCGCCCTGAACCGACAGCGAGGGCCATGAAGTCCCTGCTGATCCAGGACTCATTCATTTTAATAAATGTGAGTCTTTCCATGGAGTCTGTGGACAGACGGGTCCGATTGTCCATGACCACCCCCACCTGCCGCGCTGAATGCCCGCTCAGACAGTACGCTGGTAGAGGGGCAAGATAGTAACTCCAGAGCATACTGAGCAAGCTCACGGTAGGTGTCCAGCCTGGCAACCCAGTACTCCATGGGGTCATCAGTGCTCATGCTGTCGGTAGCACCTACTGACCCCATGTAGTCTGCCACCATGCGGGCCAGCCGCTGGTGGTGACTGATGCTGCTGCTGGTACTGGGTCGCGCAGACTGGTAGAAGAGCCTCATCTCACCCAGAAGGTCACCTGCTCGGCTGGTGCTGCTGGTGCCAGGCACCTGCTGGGTGAGATGGGTGGGAAGAACTGGAGCTTGAGGCTGAGGGCTTGCCTTCTCCAGCTGGTGGATCAGACAGGCCCGCAATTTTTCAATAAGGGCCTGCCTCCGGCTGGCTGGGATGAACTGCTTCAGTTTCCCCTTGCAGCGAGGGTCAAAAAGGGTGGCCAACCAAATGTCATCCCTTTCCTTAAATTTCTTGATCCGAGGGTCCCTCCTGAGGCATCGCAGCATATGGGCAGCCATGGGGAAGAGCACAGCTCACGGTGACTCTTCATGACTGCTCTGGACCATGACCTCTTCGTCCTCCTGCTGCTGATGCTGCTGCTCCCGGTCGGGGAGGCCCCACCCCCAGACTAACGGTGCCCCCTGCACCGGCTATCCCTGCTGACCAGGCCCAGACTCCTGGACGTCAACTAATTCCTCATCTTCCTCCTCGTCCTGGGCCTGGTCCTGGTGGAGCATGGTTGACTCTTCATGATCCACCAAGGCACTCTCCCCAGCCTCGAGCAGGCGATCTAGTGTCCTGTCCAGCAGGAACACTAGGAGGAGCACATCATTGAGGCCGACATGCTCCCCGCTGACCATCTTTGTCGCCTGCTCGAATGGTGCCAACACGAGGCAGACCTGCTGTATCTGCCCCCACTCCACATTGGTGATGTAGGGAATAGAGATGTCCCGAACTGTTCGACAGCGAACAGTTCCCTGCGAACATTGCTTGTTCGCTTCTGCCAGCGAACATTATGCTATGTTCGATTCACCCTGCATTCTTACATTCAGCTTACCTTCCTACCAAAGCCAGGCATAGTGAATTCAATTTAAAGCTGCAGTGTTAGAGCAGGGAGAGTATTAACTAGTGTCCTCCGTCCACCCCAACCCTCAAACCAAGAAAAGCCATTTCTAAAAATGATATATCATTAATGATCATTTTCTATCACATTTAACATAAACCACTCAGATCATGCCAAAAGCCAGGTATGTGCAGGCTGACTATCTATCCATCCATCCATCCATAAGACAGGGCATCAGCATACCTTACAATGACAATCATGCGTTTTAAAACATACAAACATAAGTTCTCAATCCAAAAGGAGAGAAATTGCTTAGCATTGGTTGGCTATCTAGAGGGGCCTGGACCCTAGACCATTATCATTAGGGCGACAAAATTGCAATTTTATATGCCAGCCTAACTCCTCTCTCACTGCCTAAGAGAGCTGCATAAACATTTCCCAACATTTAAAACTCATTTGCATACACATGGCCAAGAAATGCTAATGAGCAATATAGCAGTATCTGCCTTGTTTGTAAACTGAAACACGATTTGCATGGCTTTCCAATAGTCCCATGTTATGCAAATGAGTTTATATGACAAAACAGAATAGAAAGATTATAAAATTAGTCGTTGAACAATTGCAAAATAAAAAAAAAAACTATGCAGCCTTCCTAATCATTGAGATGAGAGCTAGGTAGCATATTAAAAAATAAATAAAAAATTTGTCACCCTAATGATAATCATCTATGTGCACAGGTCCCTCTAGATACCTAACACTAAACAGACAATTTTCCTTTTGGAAAAACTGGTTAAAACCCAGGCTGCCTTGCTAAGGTATGCTGATGATCTGTCTGTCTGATGGATTGTTGTCCCTGCATATACCTGGTGCTTGGCATCCATAGGGGAGAACTGTTCTGTGTTGTCAGTTGAATGTTTTATGTAATAATACAGACAACAACAATAAGATTTTATGATAGGCAGGCTAGGGTAAATGTATTTAAGTCTGTCTTTGTGTTTGTCTGTTTTATAAAATACAAAGATTCATTTTTTTAATCAGCTACCTTACTGTATGTTTGATTGAGTATTACACCTTAAAGGGACATGGACAGGCTGTATATATTTTCCTGTATTAGGCATCTTGATCTCAGTAAAATTATGCTATTATCATCCAACATTGTATTTGCATAATGTCTATAAAACGTTTTTTGATTTTGTGAAAGAGTATCAAAAGAGTCTCTCTGATTAATAATCAATTCTTAAGGGGAAAAAATCTTTAGCCATAATATTAATGTTTGAGAAATTGCTTGGCTTTGGTAGGCTATCTAGAGGGGCCTGGACCCTAGACCATTATCATTAGGGCGACAAAAATTGTAATTTTTTTTATTATATGCCAGCCTAACTCCTCTCTCACTGCCTAAGAGAGCTGCATAAACATTTCCCAACATTTAAAACTCATTTGCATACACATGGCCAAGAAATGCTAATGAGCAATATAGCAGTATCTGCCTTGTTTGTAAACTGAAACACAATTTGCATGGCTTTCCCATAGTCCCATGTTATGCAAATGAGTTTATATGACAAAACAGAATAAAAAGATTATAAAATTAGTCTTTGAACAATTGCAAAAAAAAATAAAAAAACTATGCAGCCTTCCTAATCATTGAGATGAGAGCTAGGTGGCACATTAAAAAAAAAAAAAAATTTTTGTCACCCTAATGATAATCATCTATGTGCACAGGTCCCCCTACATACCTAACACTAAACAGACAATTTTCCTTTTGGAAAAACTGGTTAAAACCCAGGCTGCTTTGCTAAGGTATGCTGATGATCTGTCTGATGGGTTGTGTTGGCCCTGCATATACCTGTTGCTTGGCAGCAAAATTAAAATTTTTGTCGCCCTAATGATAATGGTTTAGGGACCCAGTCCCTCTAGATAGCCAACCAATGCTTACCAATTTCTCTCCTTTCGGATTGCGAACTTATGTTTGTTTGTCTAAATTGCTCAAACCTGTCATTGTAAGGTATGCTGACACCCTGTCTTATGGATAGATAGTCAGCCTGCACATATCTGGCTTTTGATATGGTGTAGAGTGATTTTTTTGTATTTTACAAGTAATAAAAGTATGTTAAATAATTAAATTAGCATTTAAAAGTAGGTTAGAAAATAAAATGTCAGAGTAGATTTAGATGTCATAAAATAGGTTATTTTAAACCATTTAAAAATATTTGGTGATTTATGCCCTTTAGTTAGTCAACTTAAAACAACTTTTCTATCACTATTGTAGCTAGAAAGAGTCACTGTGGGTTTTAATATTCGCCTGCCAATAGAAGTCTATTGTGGTTCGCCCTGTTCGTGAACATTTGAGTAAGTTCGGGTTCGCTGTTCGCGAACAGAACATTTTATGTTCGCGACATCTCTAGTAGGGGAGTGGGTGTGATGATGGCCCTTGAGTGCCTAGGTCCAGCAGGTATTCCCTCACTGTCAGTCGCTGCTCCCACAACCTCTCCAGCATGTGGAGGGTGGAGTTCAACTGCGTCACACTGTCCACAATCAGCCTGTGTGGGGTGGGGGGGAGCAGGCTGTTGTCCCTCTGTAGTTTGGATAGGGACACAAAGGCAGTTGGGGAGTGTCTAAAGTGGCTGGCTCACAAGCTGGAGCATGGCCTGGCAGCGGACGTGCCCCACACTTGAGTAGCAACGGGGATGCTTGCTGGGGGGCTCAGGAGCTGTGGAGACAGTGGCTTGCGGGAGAGCAGCAGTTCTCCCCTGGACACCCCGGGGCGGCACCACAAAATCAGATGCCGCCGATCCCTCCCCGGCACCTTGAAATGACACCCAATGGGCTGTAAAGCTTATATAGTGTCCCTGCCCATGCCTGCTGGTTCAGGCATCCATTGTGAGATGCACCCTGTCGCTGACAGCGTAATCCAGCGACAGGGATACATTCTGCACAAGGTGCTGGTGTAAGGCAGGGACGCCGGTCCTGGCAAAGTAATGGCTGCTGGGTACACGCCATCTCGGTTGGGCCTGCTCCATCTGCCTAAATGGATTGCTATCCACTAGATTGTAAGGAAGCAGATGTTGGGCGATAACCCTTGCCAGGAGCCCATTGAGTGAACGCACATGACGGTCCCTGGGGGCGTAGGGCGCGGTGCATTCAAATGCATCTGCAACAGATGGCTGGCGCCAGACGGCAGAGGAGGAGGGGATAGAGGAGGGTGCAGTGGAGGCAGGGGTATGGCTGCCGGCACCAGTACCTCTAGTAGAGGGAACGGGGGAGTGGGAATGAGTTGGTGGAAGGGGTTGGGGTGGCTGCAGTACAGTGGCAGGAGCTGCTGTCCCCTGCACACTGCTGGTGGCGCTGCTGCTGTGACCACCCCACAACTGTTTCCTCTCCTGCCAGTGGTTGATTTGCATGTGCTGGGTGAGGGCAGTGGTACCCAGCCGAGCCAAAGATCTCCCTCTCCTCACCCTGGCATGGCACAGCCTACAAATGCCAACTGTGACATCATCTGCTGCCAGGGTGAAGTAAGCCCAAACAGGTGACTTCTGCACTGACCCACTGTCTGATGGGGTGGTGCTGGCTTGCACCTGTTCGGGCTCGGTGCGCACAGGTGGAGCTGGCTGCTGCTGCCTACTCCTGCTGCCATTACTAGTGGAGCCCCTGACACTGAGCTCCCTGGGTGACCTGGCGCACCATTTGCCTCGGATGCCTACCTTCATCAGTACTCCCATCACCTGACAAAGAAGGTGGCACCCATTCAGGGTCACCCTCCTCTTCGCCCCCTGATATGTCAGACCCAGGGCCAACCTGTGGTGAATTGATGGGAACAGCTGACATGGGGCCTCTGACCGGGCTCCGCTGTCCCTTCACTGACACCTGGGTCTGACTAGGTGCAGGGTTTGTGTGGCTAACACCACCCTCACCAGTTGGAAGGGATTTCACAGGGGGATTTATAGGCCCCTCCTCCTCATCCCCCATCCCTTCCAACAGGTCATGCCCATCCTCAGGGCTGAACAGTAATTCCAACTCTTGCATTGCCTCCTCCAAGATTTCCCTCTCAGTGTCCAAGTCTCCGAACATGAGAGGGGACAATTCTTGGGAGCTGGGGGTTGGTTCTACAGGAGGCGGAGTGCTGCAGTTGCTGCCAGCCGGTGCAGAGGACTCCGTGGCACTAGAATCATCCACGAGAGTCAAGACAGCCTCTGCATCCTGTGAAGTAATGGCCCTGCTGCCACTAATTAAAAAGTCACGGATCACGCGGACTCCCCTGCCACCTGTGCCCGCCTGTCCGTGGCTTGAGGAGCGGCCCCGTGCTGGGAGCGGTCCGGCGCAGGAACCAACTCCCCTGTTACCCCGACCGCGGCTGCCTGCACGGCTCGGTAAACTCATGTTGCTGGGGATTAGGGGAAAACTTTATTGGGGTGGGAACGATGGGTGAAAAATAAAAAGGACGAGTAACACACTACACTAAACACTAAACACGTACAGCGATCAAACTTTTTGTTTTGTTTCTTTAACCTAAGACAGACACTAACTGACACTAACTGACACACAGAGACTAAAAAAATGTTTTTTTTTAACGGAGGGTGGACAAAACTACACTAAACACAAAACACGTTAATCTTCAAAACTTTTTTTTAACCTGACACAGACACTAACTGACACACAGAGACTAAAAGACATTTTTTTTAAATGTAGGACAGAAAAAACTACACTAAACAAGTAAACCTATAAACTTTTTTTATTGTTTTTTTTTTTTTTTTATAACCTAAGACAGACACTACATGACACACAGAGACTAAAATTCGGGTTTTTTTTAAATGGAGGATGGACAAAACTACACAAAACAAAAAACACGCAAAACTTTAAAACCTTTATCTTTTCAACCTGACACAGACACTAACTGACACACAGAGACAAAAATAGTTTTTTAAATTAACAAAAAACTGAAAAAAACAAAACTAGTACACTAACTGGACGGATACTAACTAACTGACAGACAAAACAGACAGATAGACCCTACACTATACTATACTATATCACTAACTAACCTAAACTACACCCTGCCCTAAAAATTATAAACTTTACTATTCCCTAACTGTAGCCCTAATAATCTATCTATCTTTTATATATTTTAGCTACCTACCTAACTCTATGCCCTACACTAAGCCCTGCACTGAACCCTATCTGCTACACTAGGCCCTAACACTAACTATATATTTCAGCTAACTACACTAAACTATCTCAAATTATTTCTACCCTATTAGCGATAAAACTACACTATTCGCTAATCACTACCTGAAACTAACTAACTAGATTATTTTAAATTAAATTCAGATTATATATAACGCACAGCAAAAACAATAGCCCAACTCCAATCTCCAACAAATCCAACACCACAAAATGGCTGCTGGGTGATGTCGTCAATTATAAAGTGAAGGGGTAGTCTAGTTTCCGATTGGTTGCTAGGGATGTTGCTAAGCTGTGACAAAGCCTCATTGGCTATTAAAGCTAAGAAAAGGGAGGGATAATGATAATGATGAGTTATCTCATGCACTATAGCAAAAAAAAAAGAAGAATATTCGTATGGATAATATATCACTATATTCTACATATTCGAAAATCGACAAAGAAAAACCTATATGAAAATAGCTTGACACCCCTACGCGATTACAATAATGCAAATATTGTATTCTAAATGATTCTAATTACTGATTTATAATTTTCCTCTGTATGTAAGAAAGTTTATGTCATGCGAAAAATCGGCAATTAAATATGCGAGTGAATCGCATCGCATAAGGGCAGTATGATATTGGGTTGGCTTGGTCGAATAGACAAAGATAGAGAATATGCAGTAGCACAACATTCGCTATATTCCCCATTTAACATCAACAAATTCTACCAAGCCAACAGTTACTTAGTTTACGATTGGCTTGGTAGAATTGTTGAATTTAGCGAATATCACAAATATCACTATATTCTGAACCTTCGTTATATTCTAAAAAGCCAACCATTAGGAACTCAGCTCTAAGTTGAATTCACAATGCGATTAATATAACCTGTATTACTTGCATTACGAATTCAACTTAGAGCTGGGTTCCTAATAGTTGTATTGCTAGAATTGACGAAGATAACGAATATTGCGAATATAGCACTATATTCTCAATCTTCGTTATATTCTAGTAACAAGTACAACCATTGTAGGATTAGATCGTTAAAACCCAGCTCTAAGTTGAATTCGCAATGCGAACATATACTCGCATTGCGAATTCAACTTAGAACTGAGTTCCTAATGGGTTGGCTTGCTAATGCTAGAATATAGTACTATATTCGTATATTCTCAATCTTTGTTATATTCTAGCAAGCCAACCATTAGGAACCCAGCTCTAAGTTGAATTCGCAATGCGAGTAATACAGGTTATATTAATCGCATTGCGATTACATCTTGGTCAAATTTTTGAGATCGTGATTCACTCTATATGTGTATTTTACGAATATTCGCTATATTGTTATAACTTTGCTTTTTAGAATATTCGTCATTTTGTTTCCATATGGAAAACATGATTCCTTCCTGCTTAAGTTGCTTGTGGGCCAATGACTCATTGACCCACAAGTAAGAAGCAGGGAGGAATCCTGTTTTCAGATGTTAAAAAATGCTGAATATTCGAAATAGCGAATTTATTGCACTATATTCTAAATATTCGTGAATTTACGAAGTGCCGATATTCGCGATAACTATTCGCAATACGAATATTCTCGCTCAACACTATGCCCCATCTAGTGTTGCCCTTAGCTCCGCCCCCATCTAGTGATGGCGGTAGCTCTGCCCCCATCTAGTGATGCCCGTAGCGCCGCCCCATCTAGTGATGCCCATAGCTCCAACCCATCTAGTGATGGTGGTAGCTTCACCCACATCTGGTCATCATCTAGCTGTTCTGCACCTTAGGGTTGGTGCTGAACGTGTGAGGCCTACAGAAAGCCAGCAATTTAGGACGAAGTGACGACTGGAGTCTGCCTATGTGCCCACTGTCCCAGCCTGATGCTGAACTTGACTTGGTATATTTTTTTTTCCCCCCCACCCATCACCCCTGTTCCCCTCTTGCCCTCCTGTAACTGTCCCTGAGGGCGCATTCACACAACCGTGCCATGTTTTGCGGTCCTAAAATCGCAGTTCCACAAAGCACTGATGCCGCCTATGTGCGTTCCGCAATTTGCTGAACAAAAATGGCGGCCTATTATAGAAATGCCTATTCTAGGACATGCTGTATATTTTTGCTGGGCTGTGGAATGGAACAGTGGATGCGAACAGCAGACTGTGTGCTGTCTGCATCTTTTGTGGCCTCATTGAAATATATAGGTCCGCGTCCCTTGGGCAAAATTCCAGAATGGATGTGGAATCACTCATGCGGTCATGTGAATGAGCCCTTACGCACACACTGTGAGGCTACATTCACAAGATCTAATGTATTTTGCGGTCCGCAGATCGGAAAGATATGGATGCGATCCATGCGCAATCTGTATATTTTTGCAGACCCATTGACTGAAGTGGGTCTGCAGTCTGCATTTTGTAGAGAAGTATAGGACATGTCACAGTTTTCCATCTTGTAGAAAACGGACATATAGATGCAGAAAGCACGTAGAAGTCATTTGCTTTCCGCTTCCATATGTCCCGCAGAGGATAGAAAATGTGACATGTCCTATACTGGTCCGCAACGTGCAGGCCAGTTATTGGGTCTGTAGAAGAATGCAGGTGGCACATGGACATCATCCATGATTTGCAAATCACAAAATACATATGGTCCGTGGTGTGTAAATGGGCTAAAAGTTTTGCCCAAGCGGTCAGGGGCACATTTATTAAGACCAGGGTTTTAGACGCTGGTCTTAATAAACCCCATCACTGGCGGTGGATAGCCGAAGTTATGTAGAGACACCGGCCTCTCTATAACTTCAGCACATCCTGCGCCAGTCTAAATGTAATATAGCTTTCTAGCTGTCCAACATTTGGACCATTTTCTACACCTAAACCAGGCATAGAAAATGATGACTGAGATGGGCCTGCTGTCCCCTTCCCCAACCACATTATAACAACTTTTTTAGACTTGGCGTGAACAGGGAAAAGTTGCAGATTGCAGCACAACTGTTCGTTGTGCCGCAATCTGCGGCTGAAATATGCCTAATATAAGGATATTTCAGAATAATAAAATGCCCCTTCTGCTTCTCCTACTGATCAAACATGGAGAGACAGCAAGAACATTTCTGACACCCAGCAATTATCAAATCAGAATACTGAATACTGAATACAGAATACTTGCTGACCGTTGCATGGTCGCCTTGTCTGGTGTCGACAAATGACATGCACTGGTTTCCCTCCACATGTGATGTCGGGGGGGGGGGGGGGGGAACATTATTTGCACAGGGGCCCTCTGCTGTCTGTGTCCGCCCCTGCTGCTCATCGACCAAGATACTTCTGGAGGCAACCTGCCTGGCATGGAGAGGACCTCCAGTAGCTACAAACAATGAGAAGGCAAAGGTTCAGGATAGTTCGGAGCTCGGAAGAGTCACAAAGTTAGTCAAGATTCAAACCACCAACCAGGCCCTGGTCTCATTATCCGGTGAAAACATTACGGGTTCCCAGTCATCATGGAAATCAAAAGGGGGTCACCCTTATTATATTTAATTAATTTAATAATAAATTATTTTATACTTGTGGTCATGGCTACGGCCAAGAGATATCCGAAGAACCCTAGGGAGAGAAACAACGGGAACAACCTAACCCAGCTAGGCGTATCTTAGCTAACCTGACTAAATGGCTTATTGTGTGCCCTAAGCCATGAACGTGGGTAGGCTTATAAGTGGGCATACCCTGTGGAAATGAGAAGATGAGGGAGAGAGGGTGGGGCACCTGAGAATACACGCCCGTGAGTGAGGCTGTGGCTCGTATATGAAGAGCCTCCGCCCCTCCCACAAATGCAGGCTGACTAATCAGCCTTCCTAACTTGTGGTCATGGCTACGGCCAAGAGATATCTGAAGAACCCTAGGAAGAGAAACAACGGGAACAATCTAACCCAGCTAGGTGTGTTTTAGCTAACCTGACTAAATGGCTTGTTGTGTGTCCTAAGCCATGATTTTGGGTAGGCCTATAAGTGGGCAAAAACCAAGCCAAGTAGGGTAGAAAAGGAACTCGAATGGCATGTGCAAACTAATCCCCAAGCCAACTGCAAAGCGTCAGGGATCTTGAGCGAAAATTCAGGGTGTATGAGGCAAGACCAGAAGGAGGCCTACAACCCATCTTATTGATCACAAGGCTGGAGACATGATGCTCAATATTGCGGATACTGCCCCAAAGCGGAATGGAGGACTAGGAATACGTTCCTGGTCATAGTAAAAGGCAAAGACTTTGCACGGGGACCTGGTTGACCAGATATGATCGACTACGATCAGAGACTGAAATGCTAGAGGGAATTACCCTACTTGTTCCTCCTCTGGCAGGACCTGAATGAAAGCATGAACAATTAAAGCAAGACGAAATATCTGTGTAGGACATGACAATGATGCTGTAGGGCGAACCGGACCAGTTTGCGGACAAAACATAAAGTGAGCGATCAACATGGATTATTAGGAGATTAGGGAAGCAGGTATGTATGTGATACATATGGGCCAAATCAGCCTAGATGCTCAGATGGACAACCAACCAGGTAATCAGCCCAGCAGGACTGAAGCCATGGGGCCAAAGCTGTCATCGGGCCCCCGAAGCCATGGGGCCAAAGCTGTCATCGGGCCTCCAAAGCCATGGGGCCGAAGTGGTCATCGGGCCCCCGAAGCCATGGGGCCAAAGCTGTCATCGGGCCCCCTGAAGCCATGTGGCCGAAGCTGTCATCGGGCCCCCATAGCCATGGGGCCGAAGCGGTCATCGGGCCCCCGAGGCCATGGGGCTGAAGCGGTCATTGGGCCCCCAAAGTAATGGGGCCGAAGCGGTCATCGGGCCCCCGAAGCCATGGAGCCGGAGCTGTCATCGGGCCCCCAAAGCCATGGGGCCGAAGCTGTCATCGGGCCCCCAAAGCCATGGGGCAGAAGCTGTCATCGGGCCCCGAAGCCATGGAGCCAAAGCTGTCGTCGGGTCCCCGAAGTCATGGGACCGAAGCTGTCATTGGGCCTCCGAAGCCATGGGGCCAAAGCTATCATCGGGCACCCGAAACCATGGGGCCAAGTTTTTTTGTTTGTTTTTTTTTAACGAAAAATTATAACTATAATTAGTGACCTGAATAATGTGCAGGTGAAATTAAACCAACAAAACCTGACCGACATGGAAGGTGACCCCCAACATGAGTTCAACTGCGTGACCTGAAAACTAAATTCAAAACTAAAAGCATAGCTGCACAGGTGGACAGACAACCATTGTTCGGAACCCTGAAGCCATGGGGCCGAAGCAACTGCCAGGGCCCATGGGGCCGGGCAGCCATCGGGATGCGAACCTTAAGAATTAAGTATGGCTGGGGAAAAGATTGGGGCTTAACCCGACTGGTTTTGTAATCAACCGGGACTCGATAACCTAAAAAGACAAAGACATGGGGTAAGCTTCTAAATGAAATGAGGCTGAAATGAACCGCAAATACTAATCTGAAAATATAAATGAACAAAAGAAAACTTTTGAAAGGTGTGCCATGGAAAATAGTATCAGATGGCCATATGAACTACCAATGTCGATGTCAATTGTGAAATCCTCTAAACGAAGAGCCACTCCAGCTAGCCTCTTATGGCAGGAGCCACTCGTGCGAGCCTTTTATGACAGGAGCCATGCGTGCGAGTCTCTTATGGCAGGAACCATGCGTGCGAGCCTCTTATGGCAGGAGCAAGTATCAGATGACCGTGCGAACTACAAGTGTCGGTGCCAATCATGAGGACCTATAAGCGAAGAGCCACCCGTGCGAGCCTCTTATGACTTTTTTTTTAAAATAAACCACTCATGCAGCACCAGAATGCCTTGAGGACTCGCATAACCATGACCCCCTTCAACAGCAAACCTGGGACACTAACCAGCCTACAACCATGTCGTACCACTAACAAACAAAACATGGAAAACGGTCATGGGGCCCCCGGAGCCATGAGGCCGGATCAGTCATAGGGCCCCTGAAGCCGAGAGACTGTTATGTTTGACACCGATCTTTCCTTTACCCCATATATTTAATCGCTTGCCCGCTCATGCCACCTGCACCTCAAAAACATCTTTAGAATCCATCTATTTCTTACTGTGGAGACAACAAAAATTCTCAGTGTTGCTCTGATCCATTCTCATCTTGATTACTGTAAGTCATTCTTAATTGGCCTCCGCCTCACAAAACTTTCCCCTCTCCAATGTGTCCTTAGTGCAGCAGCCAGGCTCATCTATCCTTCTGACAGAGGCTACTCAGATGCCAGTCAATGCATTGGTTGTGAGCTGCTTAACTTAGGTTAATTTACAACATACACAGTTTTAGGTGATTGCTAAAAACTTCTTCCTAAAAAATCTTTTTATGATAACCCTAATATAACTCTTCTCTATTCACCCCTCGCCTTCATCATTCTTCTGAACCTGATCCTTCAACAAACACTATCCAATACTTCCCATGCACTCAGAAGCACTACAGATATCGGCTGGTGACTGGATCATGCCGCTTTATATCTACTACCCTATTTTGTTAAGATGGCCGGTAGAGATGAGCAAATTGAAGTTGACGAAGTGGAATTTATTTAGAATTTCAGGAAAAATATGATTCGCAACTAATGCAAATTTCCTCGCACTTCGTGGTAATGAATCACAATTTTCCTAAAATGGCAGCTACACGTGTGAGGACTGAGGACATGGGGCAAGGTTCTCTTGGAAGACTGGATCACCCAGATTGACATGCCTGCATGCAGCCAATCAGCAGCCAGCCTGCCCTGTGATTTCACAGCCCTATAAATATGGTGGCCATCTTACAGTCAGACATATTACAGCGTTCAGAGTGCAGGGACAGACGTGTGAAGGCGCTAAGGACAGCAAATGGAAAAAAGATACTGGACAAAAAAGATACTGGAAAAAAAAGACAGAAAAAATGATTTATAAGTGCAGGGAAAGGATAGGGAGGAATCATTTCACAGCATCTTAGTGCAGGGAGAGACGTCAGAAGGCGTTAGGGACATTGATAAGAAAGTGCACAAATAGAGAGAAATGAGCGGCACTCACCATACAATGTGATTCTTTCTTTATTGGTGCAGAGAGGGAGAAAAAAATCAAACAGTGCAATCACAAGAACATGGCGACGGCCATTTCACGTATCACCGCTTCATCTGGCCATGACTGCAACTCCTGGGCGCTGATTGCGTCATTTTATATGCGCCAAATGCGCTGAACTTGGCGCACATTGCTGACGTGGGTTGTCGCACATCATTGCGAGTACAATATGCGCCAAGTTCAGCGCATTTGGCGCATATAAAATGACGCAATCAGCGCCCAGGAGGTGTAGTCATGGCCAGATGAAGCGGTGATACGCGAAAGGGCCGTCACCATGTTCTTGTGATTGCACTGTTCGATTTTTTTCCCCCTCTCTGCATCAATAAAGAAAGAATCGCATCGTATGGTGAGTGCCGCTCATTTCTCTCTATTTGTGAAATTTCATTTGGATCTTATAAGCAGTGCACCACCTGTTTGCGGATATTACATGACTACCTGTTTCCTCCATATGACCGGTGGTGTTTGCGATAGTCTGTAGTGCCACCAACTCCTGGACTCTTTATTACTGTATTGATAGAAAAGTGACTTACAAGTGCAGGGAAAGATTATTTGGGGATCCAAATAGTCATTAGACAGCTCTGTCATTCCAGCTTTTTGTTATTGGGCTGCAAATGCTATGTTGAAAAGCCTTTAGTGGCATATTTCTTAGTATCTTATTGAGTACTAGAAGAAAAATATATTCTCAGTTCACTTCTGTAGTTATTTCTGTTGAAAGCGTATAGGGGCGTATTTCATTACAACAAGAAAAATATATACGCACTGCACTGTTGCAGTTATTTCTGTTAAAAGCGTATAGGGGCGTATTACAGTAAAAAAAGAAAAATATATATACGCACTGCACTGTTGCAGTTATTTCTGGTGAAAGCATATAGGGGCGTATTTCAGTTCTACAAGAAAATTATATTCTCTGGTCTCTTCTGCTGTTATTTCTGGTGAAAGTGTATGGGGGTGTATTTCAGTACTACAAGAAAAATATATTCTCAGTTCACTTCTACAGTTATTTTTGTTGAAAGCGTATAGTGGCCTATTTCAGTCTTACAAGAAAAATATATTCTCAGGTCACTTCTGAAGTTATTTCTGGTGAAAGCGTATAGGGACGTATTTCAGCACTACAAGAAACAATAAATTCTCAGTTCACTTCTGCTGTTATTTCTGGTGAAAGAGTATAAGGGCGTAATTCAGTCTGTAAAGGGAGAATATTAATTATTAATATGTATGCAAATATCAATAATTAATATTCATAAACAGGCGGGACATCTTTATATGACTCCTCCTATTTATACCTTAATTAATGACTAAAATGTAAAGGGGGAATATTAATTACCAATATTAAGCGAATATCAGTAATTAATATTCATAAATAGGCGTAAACCGTCTATAGATAGTCACGCCTATTTATGTCCTTAACAACACACTTCAATTACCTAGCACGTCACCAAGTCGCTAACACTTACTATCTGCATGCGCCTAACTCACTACGCTAAACGCTAATAAATACACGCTACACAATTCTACCAGTAAAACGGTATTTATTAAAGCTTGACGCACACAGAATATATACTAAATAACACAGCACTACAAATACAATACTAACTACACTACACAATCCCAAATTCCTCCCAACACTCTAGCTAATACAAATTACACACACACACACAATACAGCCACCCACCCAACCTGGCTCTAGACTCTCCCTAGGGGGAACAAAAGGGGTACAGAATACACTGGGCTGAAGGCTGCTGGAGGTGTACAGCAGGGATTAATGCAGGGCAGGGAGCAGAGGTTCAGGGATGGCAAGGTAGGGGTAAATGCAGGGATAATGGGTAGGGAGGCAGGGGTTACACCAACAGGGGTTGATGCTGCTGGGCAGGGAAGGGGTACATGGGACTGTAGGGCTATGGGAAATCAGGGCAGGTGTTGGGGGTACTCAGCCATCTTCGGGTCCCATCTGTGTGTGTCCTTCCCAGTCAAGCGCCGAGTTCAGAAGCACCCTACTTTGTAGAGCCATGCCCTAATATCAGTGAAGACCACTGTACCTTGTGAGCCCTCCCCCCAAGTAGTTTGGAGATAGGGGGGGAGGAAACAGGTTTAGCATGTAAGCCATGTGCTGATCAAAAGGTGCCATAAAGTCTGCAATCTCCTGTCCTGGACCCACATCCTATTTAGCATCTCTATGCTTACTACCCCCCAGGGACAGTTGGGCGATTTAACAGATAACAATGCAAGCCATGGCCTACAGGCTAAACACAGGCCTGTATCAAGTTGATACGAGTTGATATTCTATAAGGGGACACATTCTATAAGGGGATACATATATATGTATATATATATTTTAACCCTTCCTCAACAATCCCCCTGTTGTCGGAAATTACGACAATATTCTAGGGGGGAAGGGTTGAGACATATTTGCCCCCCTCAACCCCATTCTTAGTGATAGTTCAGGAAGAACTGGAGTATACACTGATCCTTAGGTACCTAGACATCACCCATTCCGACCTTTCACCGACCTGCTTTTCATCGTAACCCAGACTCCTCTATCCACAGGATTGGCTGTCGTCAACTTAACTGGCCTTTCTTTCTGCTAACCGTCTTCCGGTGTCGGCCACTCCGATGAGTTTGGAGTGACCACACCCTTACCGTCTCTCGGTACAACTGCCGATCTTCAGGTATCCACCCCAAGGTCTGGACATCTTCTGCTTTGAACGTATCGGTGTCAGCCGCTCCTACTGTCTTACTTGGTGCGTGCTGCATGGAGGAGGTCCAATAAACCGGAACGCCTTCTCTCCCAACCAGCGTGACCTATTGACTTCCGGAGCGGCTTGACCCTGCAGTCTTTCCCAACTGCACCAACTTTCTTGAAACAAGAATATCGTGACCAGGAGCAGGTTCACGCTCACAATCAATTTTCCAGTGGCGACAACCTCCCCATGGACAGATAAGTAGGTCTTTAAAAGGCAGGTCAGATTTTCCATTAAGTGAGGTGATGTCAAGCTACCTAAATACTAACTACGGTAAATACCTCCGCCACACTAACCATCCAGCCCCACCCTTACGAACTTCACTGTTACAGGGTTTGAGGTGGCAAATGGCGAACAAAAGGGACCTGTCCCTAACATGCCCTACTCTAATCCCCATTCACACATATAACAAATTTCACCTTCCCCTCCCGTCAAATAAATTTAGTGGGTACCCATAGAGACTCCTGCAACCTGGCAGATCTCTCTACACCTCCAAAGACAGGTAGGTCACAGACCCACGTGTCGATGGGAAACGACTATAGGATGCAAATGTGTGTGCAGCCTCATTGTAACTCACCGCGGTACGTTGGGCGAGTTTCCCTGAGTATAGGCTGTCACACATTTGCACCTAGAGTGTCCATGGGTACACAGTTGGATAAATCACAAAGTTAACACATTCGGGGGGTCACAGAACCAAATTGGAGTCGAGTCCTTGACCCCTGACTTCATCACTATGGGACTTAGACTGGCCTGATTGTAGTTACTTGGCCAGTCCTTTCGTCCGTTTGTCAACGTCAGTTCATTGTCAGTTCAAGGTAGGACCACCCGGGTGACAGGGTGGATGGGCAGGTTGAAAAGCAAAGTCCCTTTTGGAAGGTGTCCAACACAGTCAGGACACAGCGGAGACTTTTTTCATGGATTTGGAGACTCGGCTTCTCTCTGCTCACAGTGGTATCTGGTCGGATATCCACCTTCTTAGCTGGGAGTAGTTTGGGCTCTTTTCTCCTGCTCCATTGTATCCATACCTAGTATGAAAGAAAATACCAAAATGCTCCTGGGGATATCTCCCTCACGGTGCAATTAGTTGTCAAATCCCAGCACCAATACCTTTGACCCATGAGTAGAGAAAGGTATTGGGCTGCCCTTCATCTCACAGGACCCCTCGTTATCCTAACCCTGGTGTATGAACACCCTACCTTCAGAGGATCGCGTCCTCTGCTTCACATCCCTCTGCACCAACAGATAAGGATGGCTACCTTAATAGGTTAGGATATCTGAGGGGAGCTGTGGATGAAGCACCATCTTGCAATTGATGGCACTGTATCCTTGTCCACCCATGTGTACCAAAGCTGATTTCCCCTGTCATCCTGTCTTGTGGAGGCCAGCAGAAACCATGGCATAAGTCCTGCCCTGGCTCTTCAGGACTCCACAACACAAAGACACAGGCCACACTCTGCTGTCAATCACTCTGCGTCCAATCCCAATCAGAGCTGCGTTACCTGATCGGACTAGAATTTAGTGCGCAGCGCAACATCACATCAATGTTGCCTGTCCGCCCTAGTCCCCAGTATAACACAGCACTGCCGAGAAACCTTGAGCACAACTGCGTCACCTGTATCGATCAGAGACCCTGGCTTGCACATCGTGACATCCCACTTAACCGTGTTCCAATGTCACCCGTACCGCAAGCCAACACTTTCTCGATCCACAGTATAACACAGTTCTACTCAAAGGGGACACAAGAATAAATCAAAGACAGCAGCGACTGGACTTACAGCAGGGAATGTAAACCACAAAAATCAGCAGGGTGAGACACATGCATGTACAGGGACCACCGCCATCCACATGAAAAAAAACATATACACAGACAACAAAAACACACAACACGGATATACACGGGGAACAAACTGTGTAACAAATAGTACAGGGGTGTCAAATGTAGCCTAGCCTAGCTTGGCCATTCTGACCTCTCAGCACTTGGTGAGGCATGTGTCGCTGAGAGGCGACTCCTTTATGGCCAAACTGACTAGACCCCACTGCATGATTTGTTACCTGGATCCCATCACTGGACACATTGCAATTACTTGCACAAGGGCAATTCCTTGCAATGTGTCCTTTGTTCCCACACCTGAAGCACCTGATTGGGCTTTCTGTCCTGTGTGCTTTGTTCTTACTTGTTTTGCAGTGCTTCGCTATATGACCTAAGCCACCACATGCAAAACATTTGATGTTTGCCCTGCATGGCTTAGGTCTGTCCACACTGCAACCGTGGTCCCTTTTCCTGTACTGTTCCATTCTCAGGGACGCACTCTTCACAACAGTTCTTTTTCCCAAAGTCAAGGAAAAATCTCTGCTAGTCTGTACAGGCTCGGATTTTGGGAGATTTGGCCTGACCAATCTCCCCCCTTTTTGTCTGTCACAGACTAATCTCCCCCCTTTTTGCCCTGCACAGAGCAAAGTTTTGGGAGATTCTGGCCCTGACTTTAAGGAAAAAGAAAGGGCCGGCACCATTTTGGCAAAATTGGTGATGACTTGTTGCATGCCAGACATTAGCTGGGAGCTTACAGCAACCTGAGCCTTTAATTTGGCTAGCGCCATGTCAGTAGAGGCAGTCCGCTCCTTGAAGGCCTTGATCTCAGCATAAGACTGAATCAACTGAGCCTCTATTTCCTCCTTCTGCCTCTGCAGCTCTACTAACCGTGACTCTATCCTAGCCACCTGTGCATCTCCGTCAACAGTAGACTGTATATTCTCTGCCAGCCTTGCCCGCAATGCCGAAACCTGGTCCGAACTACTGTCACAGCATTGGCAGTGAATATTCGGAGGAATTGTCTCCATTGACCGAGACACCAGCGCAATTTCCTTTGGCTTGCAGATGCTAGCCTCAAACGTATGAACCAGTTTGGCTAGCATCTGAAGTCGCTTTGTGGATTTATTTAACACCGTCCGTTTGTTAACACAGAGCTTGTCATAGCTACAAGCCTGTGCTAACAAATCGGACCACAGCATTTCTGCTGACTTGTGAGTGGTGGGGAGGATGGGATTAAAAGTGCTGTTACTAGCTAAGTGTTGGAGTGTGGAGAAGTTCATACTCACACTTTTCTGAGCCTCCATCTTCTTCGCGGTGCTGTACTTTTCCGTCCCTTGCGGCTGCTTGAAAGAAGTCCTTTCTTCCGGATCGCTTCTTCCCGCCCAGCCGGACCTGTACACACCTCCTACGCAGATGGACCTCTTTTCTGTGATGTATCCTTCTTCCACTCCAAACGACGGTGACCGTGTAAAGGAATAGAACAAATATTACACTCAGATAGATTATAGATTCTCTGCAAAAGACTTTGGTCAATTCCTGGTATTAACGGGAAGGATCGTTTCTCCTGTCCGAAATTATCAGGTCTTAGACGTTCAGACTCACCGCTGACCACGTCTCTCCTGCCTGATAATTTACAGTTCTAGCGACCCTTAGCCACAACACCAAAAATTAACGCAAAATCCACGCAGTGGGCCTAGCTCGCCAATGTAAAGAAATATTAATTATTATTAATATTGATAATTAATATGCATAATTAATATCAATAATTAATATTCATAATTAATATTTTCGTCTCCTACCTGGCTCGCCAATGTAAAGGAGGGAATATTAATTACCAATATTAAGCGAATATCAGTAATTAATATTCATAAATAGGCGTAAACCGTCTATAGATAATCACGCCTATTTATGTACTTATCAATAGTGATGTCGCGAACATAAAATTTTCAGTTCGCGAACAGCGAACGCGAACTTCTGCAAATGTTCGCGAACGGGCGAACCGGGCGAACCGCCATAGACTTCAATTGGCAGGCGAATTTTAAAACCCACAGGGACTCTTTCTGGCCACAATAGTGATGAGAAAGTTGTTTCAAGGGGTCTAACACCTGGACTGTGGCATGCCGGAGGTGGATCTATGGCAAAACTCCCATGGAAAATTACGTAGTGGACGCAGAGTCGGGTTTTAATCCATAAAGGGCATAAATCAACTAACATTCCTAAATTGTTTGGAATAACGTGCTTTAAAACATCCAGTGTGTGTATACGATCAGGTATGATGTTGTATCGATCAGGTAGTGTAAGGGTTACGCCCGCTTCACTGACATTGACAGACCAAACTCCCTTTTAATGCACCGCAAACAGTTCATTTGCACAACCGCAAACTCCCCATTTGCACAAGGTTGGATACCAAGCTAGCCACGTCCCGGTGATGTCATTGAAGGTTTCTTCCTCCACCCAGCCACGTACAACACCAAGGATCCCCAAAAGATGAATTGAATTGATTTTTCGAACGGTGAGATGGTTAAAAAACGCTGGCTCCCTCCACTCTGTTTTAAACCACGGTGACTGCGTCTGCGCCGTGCAATTTACTGTCACACCCGATATGAGTGGTATTTTCTGTAGTACTATTCTCATCAGTTTAATCCCTCTAACGTCCCCAATCTGGGGGCCATTTATTGAATAGATTTTTCGAACGGGGAGATGGTTAAAAAAACGCTGGCTCCCTCCACTCTGTTTTAAACCACGGTCACTGCGTCTGCGCCGTGCAATTTACTGTCACACCCGAAATGAGTTGTATTTTCGGTAGTACTATTCTCATCAGTTTAATCCCTCTAACATCCCCAATCTGGGTGCCATTTATTGAATAGATTTTTCGAACGGGGAGATGGTTAAAAAAACGCTGGCTCCCTCCACTCTGTTTTAATCCACGGTCACTGCGTCTGCGCCGTGCAATTTACTGTCACACCCGATATGAGTGGTATTTTCTGTAGTACTATTCTCATCAGTTTAATCCCTCTAACGTGTCGGACATTTTCATAGATATATATTGATACCTGGTCATATTATATTCAAAATGCATGCTCATTGTCTTTAAGAAACATACATGAGCCAAAGTTTTCATATGCGACTGAGACAGGCCAAGATGAGTTCATGCCAAGCTCAGTCTGTGTAAAAATACAGAGAGTATTGTGTCTTAAAAATTATTGCCACAAATGTGGTCTTATCTGTAAAGGAGTACACTGGATTCTCCAGACATATTAGTCTGAAGAGAACAAGGCCCATTCATATTATTATGGCCCATAGATCAATAGTGTCAGAGAGACGCCTAGAGGTCTGTCTTTAGTTATTTCAGTTTTCTAAACTAATCCTCATCTCTAATTTACGACGACGAGGGTCAAATGTATATGATGTAAAAATACCCTAGTTAACTCTTCATGGTATGGTGTTAATAGCTTGCACAACAGTGCCATCCGGAGACAGATATCGATATCGTTACACCATCCTCCATAGTTGCATTATGGGTAAACATGATCTCATAGGATCTTATTACATATGTTTACACCCCCTCAATTGATTGGAGAATACTAATCCAGGGGGTGGTAATGTTAGATTACAAGGGAGATAATTACCCTAGATGGATAGAGCATCAAAAGGAAAAAGGAGAGAGGAGAGAGGCAAGAAGGAAAAAGGAGAAAGGAGAGAGGCAAAGAACGAGGAGAGAGGCAAGAACGAGGAAAGCTAAGGAACAAAGGAGGAAGCATAGCATTCCAGGAGCCAACACCCAAGATGAAAGCCATGGTGATGGACCATCCAGCTTTCCTAGGAGCAGAAGTGAGATTCCTGCTAGGACTTGGTAAGAAACAAAAAGAATGATGTTTCATTTTATTAAGACTATTTAGATAATGTGGGTAAAATCATAGCATCTATGTTGGCGAACATATTAATTTATTTATCATCTCTTTATATGAGATGTAGTCTTAGATATAGAATAATTGTGAGGCTTCATTCTACCTGCAGAAGAATCAAGTTTCATAATTTATCAGAGTATTAAATGATTGCATACATATATGCATAGATATAGATATATTGATAGTAGCATTCTTCGCCAAGCTAGATGATAAATTCCCACTGGAAGATTTGTTCCAAGTTCTTCCAATGTCTGTTGTCTTAATAGTCTTACCAGGTTATACAGATATGAAAGTAGTCCAGAATAGGACAGAAGTATACATGTAAAAGTAGTCTAGGATTTGACTACTATCTTCTAAGTTGTATACTTGAATGGATTTGCCCATTACTACATGTGAGGTGTATTTTAGTTTGGTTAGAGAGGGGTGGGGAATGTATTTATCATTCCATATAGATGTCTAGGATTAGACACGCCTCTGAACAGGAGTAATGTATATAATGTAACTTCTTGTTTTGATATCCTAACCAAATAGCTTTGTTATAATGTGACAAGCTGCTTTTACCCACATGTGTTTATTTACTTATTGTGAAGCTTCTAGTGCCTGATATCAATGCCATATATATTAATTGGCATATATCATTTTTTATTTACTTATGATAAGCTTGTAATGCTTCATATATCATTGCCATATATATTCCTTGGCATATATAATCGTGTTTATATACTTATTTGTTTACAATCGTGTAATCAATAAATTTGCATATTTTTATAATATCTGCGTATTATTTAATGTCAAAACTACATCTTTAGCATTAATGTCATCTCTCATGAAAAGAACTTATTATCTGAGGAAATAGTCGGCCTCAGATGTGAATTGTATCGATTGGGTTATCTACAATTCACCAGGTCATAATTTCGACAAGTTATGAAAAAAATTATGATTAATTATTTTTATGACCATAATTAATAATTCTTAATTGAATTATTATAAACCCGACAAAAATGGAGGTTCCACCGAGATCTTGATGAGATGACATTTTGCTAAGATTTTATAAGATGACATATTGCTGAGATTATTGATGAGATGACATATTAATGATTAATTGTCATGTATATTGTTGCTGGCATTAGTATGCTACAGCCAGATCACGGTTACAACCCTTAGAAGGGCGTGGTCCATATATAATCAATATCACTGTCCTGGTACTGAAGGGGTTAAGCCCGTACCAGAACCTCGGATGAGTAGTTGCAGTAAAGTGTTATTACACGGATGCAACCAGTGCATGACATGTAAATCAACTCAAGAGTGGTTTGTCTATGCTAAATATAAGTGATGTTTTTGTATCGCCAGAAATTAATTGTAAATTGTCCCAAGATAGGGAACAGATGTGGGTTTCATTAGCCTAGGCGATACTGGGTCCGGTTCTAGTCCTTTGTATGACTCAGTAACCTTCCTATTAATTCCTGCCCATTAGCTCCCATAGTTGGAGATTTGTCCCCATATATGTAATGGACTCAGATCACAAAAGTTGATTTTATTGATGTCCCAGATTACAGGGAAGTTGAGCTCAGTAGCTCAGGGCGTTACAGGATAATAGAGGAACTTTATACATAAAGTTCTGACCCAATGTTATTGATAAGTAGAATCTATAAGAGAACAGTTTAAACAGGTTAATAATGTTGATGTAACCCTGTTCTTTTTCATGTTCCTGATTCTAAAATTGCATAAATGCAAGACATATAAACCGGCTATAAGAAGCCGTATTGTCTATGAGACATAATTGTGTAAATCACCTAAAAATTGATATAATTGTTTCCAAAAAGTTAAGTCACTTAAGGGAACCATCACAGGCTTTGCAAGCCTAGATAAGAAAGTGAGTCTATGGCTATCGTCCATATTTTGACTCAGAATTTTTATATAATCTGTAATAGCCGCAGATATGATAATCCCCAAGGGGGGATGAGGGGTAGTTTGTGGTATCAGCAGACCACAGTATATTCCCAGGATCACAGAGCTGATCATATGTACAAGCAGTTTTTGCAGATGCTGTATTTCCCAAAATTTCTCCACCATCCTAGAGATGGGAGGGGGGAAGGAGCACATTCCTAAGTCCTAGGTACATGTCAGCGAAGAGGTCAGAGGTCGCAAAGCTGCACTGCACTCTGAGCTGAATAAGCTCAAGTAAAGGAGGAGTAAGATTCTCCCAAATCCATTGCATGTAAATTCTTTACTTCATGAAGTGAATAAAGAGAAAAGAAAAAGTTATTTAACACTTTGCTGAGATAAGAATGTCCAGCAAATGAAACAAAACAAAGTGCTTCATTGAGCTATTAATCATAGCAAGTCAATAAATGATTAATGATATTGATTACTAATCAAATTTTTCTACAGGATCATTAACATGGTGTTTGTGTAGAGTTTTTATTTCAGTGCTAAAAAGGGCAAGAGCTGAACTGATATTGGAAAATCAAAGATTTGAAGATGGAGACACATCATAAATTTCATATGATTGGTGATGGTATCGTATAAAAAAAAAAATTTGAAAAGTTATACTAACCAATTGTGACTAACTTGTCGTCACTGTATTCCATGCAGTTGTATGGACACATATATATTACTCTGTTTTGAGGTAGTCTCAAAGTATTGATTGGGTTATGATCCTAAATAGGCATAACACCTACGGCTATATTAGCCTGGCAGAGGAAGAATAGTTATATCTATTCCTGAGACCCTGTAGTTTGTTTTCTTTGGAAAAAAAAAATCCTCAACTAGCTGCTGGCTAAAGTATGGCATAAGTCAAAGGCCTAGAATAGGCAGGTATATGTTTGATAAAGTTTTGCTGCGTTTTACTCATACTGTCTGTTGTTTTCTTCAGTTTAGATGATTGCCCAAGATGGGATTACATGTTGATGGCGGAACCCTAAAAGTCTTAGTATCCGGAACCAAGAGAACCTGAGGTCAGGGCTATCCGAGACACAAGAGACGTCCAGTCGGAGCCACCCAGATGAATCCAAAAGGTATCCAGGAGTGACAAGTGGGCAGAGCCCCGGGGGATTCGACAGCCACGACAAGAGTGCTTCATGCCGATTCAACATGACAAAGTATTTGAGATCGCAGATATGAAGATATGTTGCCAAACACCGCTAGCTAAAAAGAGTAACCAAGTTGCTGACAAGCCAGAAAGCCATTACTTCAAGTTTTACATTTTTGCAGCAATGTTATTAAGTTAGAGGACCAAAGAAACATTTTCACTAAAGACACGTTTCAGTAAAGTCAAGAAAATTACCAGAACGTCTTTCTCTCTACAGTGGTCATAAAAGGACGTAACATATTCGTAGTAAAACCAAACAGAGTTTGTGCATTATATATGTGTCGTAAGAGTACACACAAAATTGTGATACATTTATTCAAAGGGAAAAATTGTGTTCCCCAATCCATAATGATTTGGAGCATTATGCCCTGTATTGCATTTCAGCCTATTCAACCTTCTAAAAACGAAATTGAATATGCTGAAAAGGGGGGATTTGTCGGGCATTTTCATAGGTATATATATTGATACCTGGTCATATTATATTCAAAATGCATGCTCATTGTCTTTAAGAAACATACATGAGCCAAAGTTTTCATATGCGACTGAGACAGGCCAAGATGAAGTCATGCCAAGCTCAGTCTGTGTAAAAATACAGAGAGTATTGTGTCTTAAAAATTATTGCCACAAATGTGGTCTTATCTGTAAAGGAGTACACTGGATTCTCCAGACATGTCCGTCTGAAGAGAACAAGGTCCATTCATATTATTATGGCCCATAGATCAATAGTGTCAGAGAGACGCCTAGAGGTCTGTCTTTAGTTATTTCAGTTTTCTAAACTAATCCTCATCTCTAATTTACGACGACGAGGGTCAAATGTATATGATGCAAAAATACCCTAGTTAACTCTTCATGGTATGGTGTTAATAGCTTGCACAACAGTGCCATCCGGAGACAGATATCGATATCGTTACACCATCCTCCATAGTTGCATTATGGGTAAACATGATCTCATAGGATCTTATTACATATGTTTACACCCCTCAATTGATTGGAGAATACTAATCCAGGGGTGGTAATGTTAGATTACAAGGGAGATAATTACCCTAGATGGATAGAGCATCAAAGGAAAAAGGAGAGAGAGAGAGGCAAGAAGGAAAAGGAGAAAGGAGAGAGGCAAAGAACGAGGAGAGGCAAGAACGAGGAAAGCTAAGGAACAAAGGAGGAAGCATAGCATTCCAGGAGCCAACACCCAAGATGAAAGCCATGGTGATGGACCATCCAGCTTTCCTAGGAGCAGAAGTGAGATTCCTGCTAGGACTTGGTAAGAAACACAAAGAATGATGTTTCATTTTATTAAGACTATTTAGATAATGTGGGTAAAATCATAGCATCTATGTTGGCGAACATATTAATTTATTTATCATCTCTTTATATGAGATGTAGTCTTAGATATAGAATAATTGTGAGGCTTCATTCTACCTGCAGAAGAATCAAGTTTCATAATTTATCAGAGTATTAAATGATTGCATACATATATGCATAGATATAGATATATTGATAGTAGCATTCTTCGCCAAGCTAGATGATAAATTCCCACTGGAAGATTTGTTCCAAGTTCTTCCAATGTCTGTTGTCTTAATAGTCTTACCAGGTTATACAGATATGAAAGTAGTCCAGAATAGGACAGAAGTATACATGTAAAAGTAGTCTAGGATTTGACTACTATCTTCTAAGTTATATACTTGAATGGATTTGCCCATTACTACATGTGAGGTGTATTTTAGTTTGGTTAGAGAGGGTGGGGAATGTATTTATCATTCCATATAGATGTCTAGGATTAGACACGCCTCTGAACAGGAGTAATGTATATAATGTAACTTCTGGTTTTGATATCCTAACCAAATAGCTTTGTTATAATGTGACAAGCTGCTCTTACCCACATGTTTTTATTTACTTATTGTGAAGCTTCTAGTGCCTGATATCAATGCCATATATATTAATTGGCATATATCATTGTTTATTTACTTATGATAAGCTTGTAATGCTTCATATATCATTGCCATATATATTCCTTGGCATATATAATCGTGTTTATATACTTATTTGTTTACAATCGTGTAATCAATAAATTTGCATATTTTTATAATATCTGCGTATTATTTAATGTCAAAACTACATCTTTAGCATTAATGTAATCTCACATGAAAGGAACTTATTATCTGAGGAAATAGTCGGCCTCAGATGTGAATTGTATCGATTGGGTTATCTACAATTCACCAGGTCATAATTTCGACAAGTTATGGAAAATTCTTGATTAATTTTTTTTATGACCATAATTAATAATTCTTAATTGAATTATTACAAACCCGACAAACGTCCCCAATCTGGGGGCCATTTATTGAATAGATTTTTCGAACGGGGAGATGGTTAAAAAAACGCTGGCTCCCTCCACTCTGTTTTAAACCACGGTGACTGCGTCTGCGCCGTGCAATTTACTGTCACACCCGATATGAGTGGTATTTTCTGTAGTACTATTCTCATCAGTTTAATCCCTCTAACGTCCCTAATCTGGGGGCCATTTATTGAATAGATTTTTCGAACGGGGAGATGGTTAAAAAAACGCTGGCTCCCTCCACTCTGTTTTAAACCACGGTCACTGTGTCTGCGCCGTGCAATTTACTGTCACACCCGATATGAGTGGTATTTTCTGTAGTATTATTCTCATCAGTTTAATCCCTCTAACGTCCCCAATATGGGGGCCATTTATTGAATAGATTTTTCGAACGGGGAGATGGTTAAAAAAACGCTGGCTCCCTCCACTCTGTTTTAAACCACGGTCACTGCGTCTGCGCCGTGCAATTTACTGTCACACCCGATATGAGTGGTATTTTCTGTAGTACTATTCTCATCAGTTTAATCCCTCTAACGTCCCCAATCTGGGGGCCATTTATTGAATAGATTTTTCGAACGGGGAGATGGTTAAAAACGCTGGCTCCCTCCACTCTGTTTTAAACCACGGTCACTGCGTCTGCGCCGTGCAATTTACTGTCACACCCGATATGAGTGGTATTTTCTGTAGTACTATTCTCATCAGTTTAATCCCTCTAACGTCCCCAATCTGGGTGCCATTTATTGAATAGATTTTTCGAATGGGGAGATGGTTAAAAAACGCTGGCTCCCTCCACTCTGTTTTAAACCACAGTCACTGCGTCTGCGCCGTGCAATTTACTGTCACACCCGATATGAGTGGTATTTTCTGTAGTACTATTCTCATCAGTTTAATCCCTCTAACGTCCCCAATCTGGGGGCCATTTATTGAATAGATTTTTCGAACGGGAGATGGTTAAAAAACGCTGGCTCCCTCCACTCTGTTTTAAACCACGGTCACTGCGTCTGCGCCGTGCAATTTACTGTCACACCCGATATGAGTGGTATTTTCTGTAGTACTATTCTCATCAGTTTAATCCTCTAACGTCCCCAATCTGGGGGCCATTTATTGAATAGATTTTTCGAACGGGGAGATGGTTAAAAACGCTGGCTCCCTCCACTCTGTTTTAAACCACGGTCACTGCGTCTGCGCCGTGCAATTTACTGTCACACCCGATATGAGTGGTATTTTCTGTAGTACTATTCTCATCAGTTTAATCCTCTAACGTCCCCAATCTGGGGGCCATTTATTGAATAGATTTTTCGAACGGGGAGATGGTTAAAAAACGCTGGCTCCCTCCACTCTGTTTTAAACCACGGTCACTGCGTCTGCGCCGTGCAATTTACTGTCACACCCGATATGAGTGGTATTTTCTGTAGTACTATTCTCATCAGTTTAATCCCTCTAACGTCCCCAATCTGGGGGCCATTTATTGAATAGATTTTTCGAACGGGAGATGGTTAAAAAACGCTGGCTCCCTCCACTCTGTTTTAAACCACGGTCACTGCGTCTGCGCCGTGCAATTTACTGTCACACCCGATATGAGTGGTATTTTCTGTAGTACTATTCTCATCAGTTTAATCCCTCTAACGTCCCCAATCTGGGGGCCATTTATTGAATAGATTTTTCGAACGGGAGATGGTTAAAAACGCTGGCTCCCTCCACTCTGTTTTAAACCACGGTCACTGCGTCTGCGCCGTGCAATTTACTGTCACACCCGATATGAGTGGTATTTTCTGTAGTACTATTCTCATCAGTTTAATCCCTCTAACGTCCCCGACTCCCCAATCTGGGGGCCATTTATTAAATAGATTTTTTGAACGGGGAGATGGTTAAAAACGCTGGCTCCCTCCACTGATATGAGTGGTATTTTCTGTAGTATTATTCTCATCAGTTTAATCCCTGTTACGTCCCATATCAGGGATTGCCTTTTGTGAAAAAAAATTTAGGCCGGGTACCTTCGACTGCCTTCACAGTGACAGACCAAACTCTCGTACACTAAACTGAATTGATTTCAGGAACCGGGAGATGGAAAAAGCAGCTTGGTCGGTCCTCTTACTCCCAAATTGGGGCACTGCGCGTGCACAGAGCAATGTGCTGTGACACCCTATATGAGTGGTGTCTTAACTAGTACTATTGCTATCAGTTTAATCCCTGTTACGGACCCTATCCGGTCGAATTGATTAACCATTGTCGAATCCCCCATTGACATCCCCTTATAAGCTGTGTAAAGCATATTTTTTAGTTTGGTTTTGAACTGCTGCATCCTTTCCGACTTTCGGTAATTTGGTAACATTTCTGCCACTTTCTGCTTATACCGGGGTCTAGTAGCGTGGCCACCCGATCGCTTTTGGTCTGATCATAATGAAGCAACGGCCTTATCATCTGGGGTGTGGCAACATTGCCAACACACTTATAGAGGTGATGATGATTGCTTCATTGTGATACGCAAGCCCCTTCACCACAACAAGGTAACGATCACGAAGGGGAATTGACACTTGTATGTGCCTTTTTTTTTTGGTTTGTTTTTGCAGCCACAGTGCTGCACCATAGGACAGAAAAATTAGGCATGTACACATGCCTGAAAAATAATGGCACTGTTGCAGCCACTATTGTAGCAGCGGCCGGAAAAATTTATGTTTTCCAGGCAGAAAAGTGACTAAAACATTGCGGCTTGAACCCTAGTTGGTGGTGGAGAATTCACGAAAGTCATCCGGTATGCAGACATTAAATACAGCAGCGTGGGGACCATTTTAAGGCCATGGCATGTAATCAGGCCTTTTGTTAGTCAAACGTATCCCCACTGTCAGTCCCTTCGGGATCCATGCCTCATTCATCTTTATGAAGGTGAGGTAATCAACACTTTTTGACCGAGGCGACTTCTCTTGTTAGTGACAATGCCTCCTGCTGCACTGAAGGTCCTTTCTGACAGGACACTTGAAGCAGGGCAGGCCAGAAGTTCTATCGCAAACTGGGATAGCTCAGGCCACAGGTCAAGCCTGCACACCCAGTAGTGAAGGGGTTCATTGCTCCTCAGAGTGTCGATATCTGCTGTTAAGGCGAGGTAGTCTGCTACCTGTCGGTCGAGTCGTTCTCTAAGGCTGGATCCCGAAGGGCTGTGGCGATGAGTAGGACTGAAAAAGCTCCGCATGTCCTCCATCAACAACACATCTGTAAATCGTCCAGTCCTTGCCGCCGTGGTAGGAGGAGGATTACACTCACCTCTTCCCTGTTAGATTCCCGTTGTGCTGTGACATCCCCTTATAAGCTGTGTAAAGCATATTTTTAGTTTGGTTTTGAACTGCTGCATCCTTTCCGACTTTCGGTAATTTGGTAACATTTCTGCCACTTTCTGCTTATACCGGGGTCTAGTAGCGTGGCCACCCAGTACAGATCGTTCTCCTTTATCCTTTTTATACGTGGGTCCCTCAACAGACATGACAGCATGAAAGACCCCATTTGAACAAGGTTGGATGCAGAGCTACTCATTTCCCGTTCCTCGTCCTCACTGATGTCATTGACGGTCTGTTCTTCCCCCAGCCACGTACAACACCATGGGTCCCAGATAGGTGACAACAACGAGCACCCTGGGGTGCCTGCTGTGGTTGGTCTTCCTCCTCCTCAAAGCCACCACATTCCTCCTCTGACTCCTCTTCCTCATACTCCTCTTCCAGCGTTGCTGCAGGTCCGGCAAGCGATGATGACAAGGCTGTTTCTGGTGGTGATGGTGACCACAACTCTTCCTCTTCCTCTTCACGTTCATCTACAGCCTGATCCAGAACTCTTCGCAGGGCACGCTCCAGGAAGAAAACAAATGGGATGAGGTCGCTGATGGTACCTTCGGTGCGACTGACTAGGTTTGTCACCTCCTCAAAAGGACGCATAAGCCTACAGGCATTGCGCATGAGTGTCCAGTAACGTGGCAAAAAGATTCCCAGCTCTGCAGAGGCTGTCCTAGCACCCCGGTCATACAAATACTCGTTGGCGGCTTTTTCTTGTTGGAGCAGGCGGTCGAACATTAGGAGTGTTGAATTCCAACGTGTCGGGCTGTCGCATATCAAGCGCCTCACTGGCATGTTGTTTCGCCGCTGAATATCGGAAAAGTGCGCCATGGCCGTGTAGGAACGCCTGACATGGCCACACACCTTCCTGGCCTGCTTGAGGACGTCCTGTAAGCCTGGGTACTTAGACACAAAACGTTGTACGATGAGATTCAACACATGTGCCATGCACGGCACATGTGACAACTTGCCCAAATTTAATGCCGCCAACAGATTGCTTCCATTGTCACACACCACTTTGCCGATCTCCAGTTGGTGCGAGGTCAGCCACTGATCCACCTGTGCGTTCAGGGCGGACAGGAGTGCTGGTCCTGTGTGGCTCTCTGCTTTCAGGCAAGTCAACCCCAAGATAGCGTGACACTGTCGTATCCGGGATGTGGAATAGCCCCTGGGGAGCTGGGGGAATCAGTTGATGTGCAGCCAGACGCCGCAGCAGAAGAGGACTCAGCCGAGGAGGATATTGAAGAGGATGGAGTAGGAGTAGAGGAGGTGGCAGTAGGTCTGCCTGCAAGTGGTGGTGGTGTCACCAACTCCGCTGCGGAGCCACGCATTCCATGCTTGTCAGCCGTCAGCAGGTTGACCCAATGCGCAGTATACGTGATATACATGCCCTGACCGTGCTTTGCAGACCAGGTATCAGTGGTCAGATGGACCCTTGCCCCAACACTGTATGCCAGAGATGCCATGACTTCCTTTTCAATGACATGGTAGAGGTTTGGGATTGCCTTTTTGAAAAAAATTTCGTCCGGGTACCTTCCACTGTGGTGTCCCAATAGCGACAAATTTTTTGAAGGCCTCAGACTCTACCAGCTGGTATGGTAAAAGCTGGCGGGTTAAGAGTTCCGTCAAGCCAGCTGTCAGTCGCCGAGCAAGGGGGTGACTTTGTGACATTGGCTTCTTATGCTCAAACATGTCCTTGACAGACACCTGACTGTGGGCAGATGAGCAGGAACTGCTGAAGGTGAGAGATGGAGTGGCGGGTGGTTGAGAGGGGCAGGGAGGACAGCAGTGGTTGACGTGGCTGAAGATGCTGGACCAGGAGGAGCATGGTGGCTTTGAGTTTGTGTGCTGCTTGTACTCATGTGTTGATCCCATAGGCGTTTGTGATGTGAGATCAAGTGCCTTCGCAAAGCAGTTGTACCAAGGTGGGTGTTGGACTTCCCACGACTCAGTTTCTTTTGGCACAGGTTGCAAATGGCATTGCTTTTATCAGAGGCAGACACACAAAAAAATGCCACACTGCTGAGCTTTGCAATGACGGCATTCTAGTGGTGGCAACAGCATGCGTTGACTGGCGTGCTGTCTGGCTGACCCCAGGTGCCGATACATGCTGTCTGACTGTGCCACTAACTCCTTGCGACGACCTCCCCCTGCTTCCAACTCGTCTCCTCATTCTCTCTGTCTCCCCTTCAGAACTTTCCCCCTCTTCTTCTCTTCGAGCAGGCACCGACGTGGCATCCGTGGACACATCGTCATCATCAACCGCTTCACTTGTATCTGACACCTCAGCAAAGGAAGCAGCAGCGGGTACAACATCATCATCATCATCATCACACTGTACGTCCATGTGTGTAATCCTGCCTGACTGAGACATATCCCCGTAATCTACATCATCTGGCAATAATGGTTGCGCATCACTAATTGCATCCAACTGATGTGTAAATAACTCCTCTGACGGATCAAGTGAATCGGCTGTGGTGGCTGTGGTGGTACTGGTGGTGGTGGCGACGGGCGGGTGCGTGGTAACTTGAGAGCAGGTGACCGAAGCTGAGCTGGAGGAGGATGGTGCGTCAAGGTTCTTAGCCGAAGCTGTTGAAGATTGGGTGTCCTGTCTAAGCCAGTCAACTACGTCCTCTGAATTTTTCGGGTTCAGGGTACGTGGCCTCTGAAAACTGGGCATTATTCCAGGGACAGTGGAAATCACAGCACCACGACCACGACGGCCCCTGCGGGGTAGCCTGCCTCTGCCTGTCATTTTTTTTTTAGATAAGTGGTACTACGCGTGCTAGGTACTGTGCCACCCGGTATGAGTGGTTGGCACTGGCAGTGGGCACACTACAGTCTGTGGAAGTGGGCCTGACACACACTGGCAGAAGGCAAGCAACTGAATTTAGACTACTGTCTAAAAATTAAATGCCTTATTTATCGGCAAGCTACTGTGCCACCCGGTATCAGTGGTTGGCACTGGCAGTGGGCACACTACAGTCAGTGGAAGCGGGCCTGACACACACTGGCAGCAGGCAAGCAACTGAATTTAGACTACTGTCTAAAAATGAAATGCCTTATTTATCGGCAAGCTACTGTGCCACCCGGTATCAGTGGTTGGCACTGGCAGTGGGCACACTACAGTCAGTGGAAGAGGGCCTGACACACACTGGCAGCAGGCAAGCAACTGAATTTAGACTACTGTCTAAAAATTAAATGCCTTATTTATCGGCAAGCTACTGTGCCACCCGGTATCAGTGGTTGGCACTGGCAGTGGGCACACTACAGTCTGTGGAGGTGGGCCTGACACACACTGGCAGCAGGCAAGCAACTGAATTTAGACTACTGTCTAAAAATTAAATGCCTTATTTATCGGCAAGCTACTGTGCCACCCGGTATCAGTGGTTGGCACTGGCAGTGGGCACACTACAGTCAGTGGAAGTCAGCCTGACACACACTGGCAGGCAACTAACCTTAGATTAAAGTGTAAAAATTAAGTGCCTTTTTTTAAGCAAAGTCCTGTGCCACACGGGATGACAGGGGTGGGCACTGGCAGTGGGCACACTACAGTCAGTTGAAGTCGGCCTGACACACACTAGCAGCAGGGGTTCAGGGTACGTGGCCTCTGAAAACTGGGCATTATTCCAGGGACAGTGGAAATCACAGCACCACGACCACGACGGCCCCTGCGGGGTGGCCTGCCTCTGCCTGTCATTTTTTTTTTAGATAAGTGGTACTACGCGTGCTAGGTACTGTGCCACCCGGTATGAGTGGTTGGCACTGGCAGTGGGCACACTACAGTCTGTGGAAGTGGGCCTGACACACACTGGCAGAAGGCAAGCAACTGAATTTAGACTACTGTCTAAAAATTAAATGCCTTATTTATCGGCAAGCTACTGTGCCACCCGGTATCAGTGGTTGGCACTGGCAGTGGGCACACTACAGTCAGTGGAAGCGGGCCTGACACACACTGGCAGCAGGCAAGCAACTGAATTTAGACTACTGTCTAAAAATGAAATGCCTTATTAATCGGCAAGCTACTGTGCCACCCGGTATCAGTGGTTGGCACTGGCAGTGGGCACACTACAGTCAGTGGAAGAGGGCCTGACACACACTGGCAGCAGGCAAGCAATTAAATGCCTTTTTTATGCAAAGTCCTGTGCCAGCCGGTATGAGTGGTGGACACTGGCAGTGGGCACACTACAGTCAGTGGAAGTCAGCCTGACACACACTGGCAGGCAACTAACCTTAGATTAAAGTGTAAAAATTAAGTGCCTTTTTTTTAAGCAAAGTCCTATGCCACACGGGATGACAGGGGTGGGCACTGGCAGTGGGCACACTACAGTCAGTTGAAGTCGGCCTGACACACACTAGCAGCAGGTGAGCAGCTGAAATTACACTAAAGTGTAAAAATTAAATGCCTTTTTTATGCAAAGTCCTGTGCCAACCGGTATGAGTGGTGGACACTGGCAGTGGGCACACTACAGTCAGTTGAAGTCGGCCTGACACACACTAGCAGCAGGCAAGCAGCTGAAATTACACTAAAGTGTAAAAATTAAATGCCTTTTTTATGCAAAGTCCTGTGCCAGCCGGTATGAGTGGTGGACACTGGCAGTGGGCACACTACAGTCAGTGGAAGTCAGCCTGACACACACTGGCAGGCAACTAACCTTAGATTAAAGTGTAAAAATTAAGTGCCTTTTTTTAAGCAAAGTCCTGTGCCACACGGGATGACAGGGGTGGGCACTGGCAGTGGGCACACTACAGTCAGTTGAAGTCGGCCTGACACACACTAGCAGCAGGTGAGCAGCTGAAATTACACTAAAGTGTAAAAATTAAATGCCTTTTTTATGCAAAGTCCTGTGCCAGTCGGTATGAGTGGTGGGCACTGGCAGTGGGCACACTACAGTCAGTGGAAGTCAGCCTGACACACACTGGCAGGCAACTAACCTTAGATTAAAGTGTAAAAATTAAATGCCTTTTTTGATGCAAAGTCCTGTACCACACGGAATGACAGGGGTGGGCACTGGCAGTGGGCACACTACAGTCTGTGGGCCTGCAGCTCCTCACACACAGGCAGGCCAGGCAACTGCAATATGTATATAAAGGAAAAAAAAAAGCAGACTAATGTTGCAGCCCTAAAAAGGGCTTTTTGGGGTGCTGTCAGGACGCTGTCCTTACAGCAGAGATCAGATGAGTCTTTCAGGACTGGAGTGGACACTGAATTCACTAGCCTAGCTATCAATTTCCCAATTAAATCAGCAGCTACTACACTCTCCTTCCTCTCACTAAGACTGCAGCTTCAGAATGAATCTAAAATGGATGCTGTGCAGGAGGTGGGAGGGTCTGGGAGGGAGGGTATGCTGCTGATTGGCTGGAATGTGTCTGCTGACTGTGAGGTACAGGGTCAAAGTTTGCTCAATGATGATGTATAGGGGGCGGACCGAACATCGCATATGTTCGCCCGGCAGAGGCGAACGCGAACAAGCTATGTTCGCCGGCGGATAGTTCGGGCCATCTCTACTTATCAACACACTTCTATTGCCTAGCACGTCACCAAGTCGCTTACACTTACTATCTGCATGCGCCTAATTCACTACGCTAAACGCTAATAAATACACACTACACAATTCTATCAGTAAAACGGTATTTATTAAAGCTTGACGCACACAGATATATACTAGGTAACACAACACTACAAATACAATACTAACTACACTACACAATCCCAAATTCCTCCCACAACACTAGCTAATACAAGTTACACACACACATATACTTGACCGCCCAACCCCGCCTGGCACTAACCTGTCCCTAGGGGCAATTTATACAGTGTAAAGAGTACTTCACGGATCCTGACCAGCAGAGGTAACCAGCCAGGGGTAACACCAACAGGGGTTGATGCTGCTGGGCAGGGAAGGGGTAAATGTGGTTGGCACTGCAAGGGCATAGATGCAATGCAGTGCCAGGGTATACTCAGCCGGTTAATGCTTTTCCCAGGAGATGATCCATGTCTTCTCTCCTTCTGGTGTCGAGTCCCCCTCCCCTTTGTCTTGGACTCATATATAAGTCACTCTCACACCCCCTCCTCCCCCCAGGGTGCAAGGATATGACATCATCGTGTGTGTGTGACGTAATGCATGCACTCTGACTGCTGCTGATAACTGACTGACCCCTGAGGCTCAGGATCCGTACAGACAAAAACACCATGGCACCACACACACACCCATGTCATAAACAGTCCCTAAACAGAAGGTGGGGAGTCCTGCTGGGGATGCTTCAAAAGGATCTATTGATCCATTGAAGTCACCAGAAGCTGGACAATCATATCCAGCCATCTGGTGCCATCTCCCGCAGGTATGCAGGAGGAGGTGGGGCGCCGTGACTGGGGGACATAACTGGCCACATGTATAAGTATATATACATACACATAGATAATTGGGGCATATCTATATATATTATACATACACAAATGTAATATAAGTATACATGGACATAGTGTAAATACAGGGACATACAGACACATCCATATATACACACATAACACTATGACCTTTTATAGATAGATAGATAGATAGATATATATATATATATATATATATATATACATATATTGGACATATATACATATACATATATATTCAAATCCAACCCTTCCCTCTACAATCCCCCTGTTGTCGAGATACACGACAATATAATCCGATGGAAGGGTTGGGACGTATTTGCCCTCTCAAACCCAATTTTGGTGACAGGCTGGCTCGCCAATGTAAAGGGAGAATATTAATTATTAATATGTATGCAAATATCAATAATTAATATTCATAAACCGGCGGGACATCTTTATATGACTCCTCCTATTTATACCTTAATTAATGACTAAAATGTAAAGGGGGAATATTAATTACCAATATTAAGCGAATATCAGTAATTATAATTCATAAATAGGCGTAAACCGTCTATAGATAGTCACGCCTATTTATGTCCTTAACAACACACTTCAATTACCTAGCACGTCACCAAGTCGCTAACACTTACTATCTGCATGCGCCTAACTCACTACGCTAAACGCTAATAAATACACGCTACACAATTCTACCAGTAAAACGGTATTTATTAAAGCTTGACGCACACAGAATATATACTAAATAACACAGCACTACAAATACAATACTAACTACACTACACAATCCCAAATTCCTCCCAACACTCTAGCTAATACAAATTACACACACACACACAATACAGCCACCCACCCAACCTGGCTCTAGACTCTCCCTAGGGGGAACAAAAGGGGTACAGAATACACTGGGCTGAAGGCTGCTGGAGGTGTACAGCAGGGATTAATGCAGGGCAGGGAGCAGAGGTTCAGGGATGGCAAGGTAGGGGTAAATGCAGGGATAATGGGTAGGGAGGCAGGGGTTACACCAACAGGGGTTGATGCTGCTGGGCAGGGAAGGGGTACATGGGACTGTAGGGCTATGGGAAATCAGGGCAGGGGTTGGGGGTACTCAGCCATCTTCGGGTCCCATCTGTGTGTGTCCTTCCCAGTCAAGCGCCGAGTTCAGAAGCACCCTACTTTGTAGAGCCATGCCCTAATATCAGTGAAGACCACTGTACCTTGTGAGCCCTCCCCCCAAGTAGTTTGGAGATAGGGGGGGAGGAAACAGGTTTAGCATGTAAGCCATGTGCTGATCAAAAGGTGCCATAAAGTCTGCAATCTCCTGTCCTGGACCCACATCCTATTTAGCATCTCTATGCTTACTACCCCCCAGGGACAGTTGGGCGATTTAACAGATAACAATGCAAGCCATGGCCTACAGGCTAAACACAGGCCTGTATCAAGTTGATACGAGTTGATATTCTATAAGGGGACACATTCTATAAGGGGATACATATATATATATGTATATATATATATATATATATATATATATATATTTTAACCCTTCCTCAACACAGTCCAACAAAAACAATATATTGTCTGGTCACCTCAGCAGTTATTTCTGTTGAAAGCGTATAGTGGCCTATTTCAGTCCAACAAGAAAAATATATTCTCAGGTCACTGTTGCAGTTATATCTGGTAAATTCCGTACTGGTGTATTGCAGTTGAAAAAGAAAGATACATTCACCATTCACTGGTGCACTTATATGTAGAAAAACCTTTATTGTCGTATTTCAGTAGAAAAAGAAATATACATTCACCATTCGCTGCTAAACTTATATCTTGAATAACCTTTATTGATGTATAGCAGTAGAACATGAAATATACATTCACAATTCGCTCCTGCACTTATATCTTGAAAAACCTTTAGTGACGTATATCAGTAGAAAAAGCAATATACATTCGCCATTCGCTGCTGCACTTCTATCTTGAAATACCTTTGTTGACGTATATCAGTAGAAAAATAAAAATACATTCATGGTTCACTGTTGCAGTTATATGTGGTAAAGCCTTTAGCGGTGTATTTCTGTTGAAAAATCAAGATATATTCAGCGTTCAGTGCTGCAGTTATATGTGGGAAAATCTTTTTGGATTTATTTCGGTGGAGAAAAAACTTGTATTCAGCATTAAGCGCTGCACTTATATGCGGTAAAATCTTTTTAAAATTATTTTGGGGGAAATACAAATTTCCAACTCCTCCATTAACTTCCTCATCTCTTCATTATCATCGGACACAAACTTTACACCCCCCCCCCAGCTCTATATATAAGTGGTGCAAGCCAAGGAGCGAATAAAGGTAAACGACACTGCCAGCCTGTTAAAGGGAATTACAGCATAATACCACAATACATTTGATATGACATTTAGTAACAGTTTAAAGTGCCCACATATATCAAATAGTGGGACACTGCATCAAGATGAATCAGACGTGGATCAGCCAGGATTTCCACACACCAATGCCTGATGCATAAGACTAGATCATCCATTTTGCCACACCAACAATTTGACAAAAGAGATCGGTTTCTTCTGGCTACCTGCCTCAGCTACTATTCTGATGCTGTTACCTGCCCAATGCCACACATCTAATGCCAAGTGCTCCTTCTTTCACCCACCATCTTCAGCGGGTACTGGTATTGCCATCCATATTCATAGTATGTCACCTTGCCACTCTGTAGCCTCCTCTGTCATTGTGCCGCTCTGTGGCCTACTCATGCTGCCGCCAACTCCAGACTCTGTCATTGTGCCACTCTGTGGCATACTCATGCTGCTGACACCTCCAGACTATGTCATTGTGCCGCTCTGTGGCCTACTCATGCTGCTGCCTCCTTCAGACTCTGTCATTGTGCCGCTCTGTGGTCTCCTCATGCTACTGCCGCCTCCAGACTCTGTTATTGTGCCACTCTGTGGTCTCCTCATGCTGCTTCCACCTCCAGACTCTGTCATTGTGCCACTCTGTAGCCTCCTCTGTCATTGTGCCGCTCTGTGGCCTACTCATGCTGCCGCCAACTCCAGACTCTGTCATTGTGTCACTCTGTGGCCTACTCATGCTGCTGCCTCCTCCAGACTCTGTCATTGTGCCTCTCTGTGGTCTCCTCATGCTGCTGCCACCTTCAGACTCTGTCTTTGTGCTGCTCTGTGGTCTCCTCATGCTGCTGCCACCTGCAGACTCATTCAGTGTGCCACTTGGTGGCCTCCTCATACTGCCGCCACCTCCAGACTCTGTCATTGTGCTGCTCGGTGGCCTACTCATACTGCTGCCAACTCCAGACCCTGTCATTGGGCCACTCTGTGGTCACCTCATGCTGCTTACACCTTACCTCTATGTCATAGGGCTACTCTGTACTTCTCATGTTGTTCCCATCCTCCCCAATTCATGACGGGTCCACTATTTTGGCTTTCGGCCTGGCTGATATCATCATTTATTTGACACTTCTTCTGATCTGTCAGAAGGAAGGGAAAACAAGAATACTGATGGATTATTGAGCAAATGCTGACTGAGTGAATGTGTACATTCCACAGACAGAATCCGTTTTTTCTGGCTAATTGTTCTGACGGAACAGAGAATGGGCAAAATTAATCAGTGACGTCAACACAAAGTTACTGCTGACACCCTCTCCACTCTGTCGGGGGGCTCTACTTGTATAAACGTTTAATAGAACAGGTTCTATAGACATCTATGTTGAATCAGCTAAAAAGGGTGTAAAAGGAGTGCGCTTCTTCTTGACGCTAACATCTACCTATAAGGCTGAGTTGATACTTGAGTTTTTTGGCCAGTTTTGGCCCCGTGACCGCCCAAATAAGTGAAGTATGCAGTGATTCTAAGAGCGACGCCTGTCATCTGCATATCATACGGACTCACAGTATTATTTTACTACCAAAGCAGACTCCCTATGCATGTTACTGCAAGGCACAGTGTTCTACACCACTATAAAGGCTCTCAGCAGCCAGGAAATAGCCGTTTTTTTAACATAATTAACCACAAATATATTCTTATCTAATCGAAAAATTCGGTGAACCGGCAAATTGAATTTTTGAAAAATTCGCTCATCTCTAATGGTCGGGCCATTGTAAAAAACAAACATTTTTACCTTTTGTGTCACCCCGATATCCTCATAGATTGTAAGCTCTAGAGATGTCGTGAACATAAAATTTTCCGTTCGCGAATGGCGAACGTGAATTTCCTCATATGTTCGCGAACGGGCGGACCGGGCGAACCGCCATAGAATTCAATAGGCAGGCGAATTTTAAAACCCACAGGGACTCTTTCTAGCCACAGTAGTGATGGAAAAGTTGTTTCAAGGGGACTAACACCTGGACTGTGGCATGCCGGTGGGGGATCCATGGCAAAACTCCGATGGAAAATTACATAGTTGACGCAGAGTTGGGTTTTAATCCATAAAAGGCATAAATCACCTAACAATCCAAAAATCTTTTGAACAACGTGGTTTAAAACATCCAGTGTGTGTATACGATCAGGTATGATGTTGTATCGATCAGGTAGTGTAAGGGTTATGCCCGCTTCACAGACATTGACAGACCAAACTCCCCGCAAACAACCGCAAACAGTCCATTTGCACAACCGCAAACTCCCCATTTCCACAAGGTTGGATACCAAGCTAGCCATGTCCCGGTGATGTCATTGAAGGTTTCTTCCTCCACCCAGCCACATACAACACCAAGGGTCCACGAAAAGTGAATTGAATTGATTTTTGGAACTGGGAGATGGTTAAAAAAACGCTGGCTCCCTCCCCTTTGTTTTAATCCATGGTCACTGCGTCTGCGCCGTGAAATTTACTGTCACACCCGATATGAGTGGTATTTTCTGTAGTACTATTCTCATCAGTTTAATCCCTGTTACGTCCCCTATCAGGACATGTATTGATTGGATTTTAGAAAACCGCAAATAGTTGTCAAAAGTTGACAAACTCCTTGCAGAAATGTGATTTATCTGTGTGCGTCCTTCTTGTTACTTCCAATTTGTGGCACTGCGCGTGTGCCTGCAATGTACTCTGCCACACGGTATGAGTGGTGTGTTAACTAGTACTATTCTTATCAGTTTAATCCCTGTTACGTCCCCAATCTGGGGTTCATTTATTGAATTGATTTTTCGAACGGGGAGATGGTTAAAAAAACGCTGGCTCCCTCCCCTTTGTTTTAATCCACGGTCACTGCGTCTGCGCCGTGCAATTTACTGTCACACCCGATATGAGTGGTGTCTTAACTAGTTCTATTTGTATCAGTTTAATCCCTGTTACGTCCCATATCATGGATTGCCTTTTTTTTGAAGGCATCAGACTCCAATAGCTGGTATGGTAAAAGCTGGCGGGCTAAGAATTCCATCAAGCCAGCTGTCAGACGCCGGGCAGCGGGTTGACTCTGTGACATTGGCTTCTTACGCTCAAACATTTCCTTGACAGACACCTGACTGTGAGCAGATGAGCAGGAACTGCTGAAGGTGAGAGGCGGAGTGGCGGGTGGTTGAGAGGGGGCAGGGAGGACAGCAGTGGTTGATGTGGCTGAAGATGCTGGACCAGGAGGAGCATGGTGGCTTTGAGTTTGTGTGCTGCTTGTACTCATGTGTTGATCCCATAGGCGTTAGTGATGTGAGATCATGTGCCTTCGCAAAGCAGTTGTACCTAGGTTGGTGTTGGACTTCCCACGACTCAGTTTATTTTGGCACAGGTTGCAAATGGCATTGCTGTTATCAGAGGCAGACACACAAAAAAATGCCACACTGCTGAGCTTTGCAATGACGGCATTCTGGTGGTGGCAACAGCATGCGATGATTGGCGTGCTGTCTGGCTAACCACGGGTGCCGATACATGCTGTCTGACTGTGCCACTAACTGTGCGACGACCTCCCCCTGCTTCCAACTCGTCTCCTCCTTCTCTCTGTCTCCCCATCTGTTTTTCCCCCTGTTCTTCTTCTCTATGAGCGGGCACCCACGTGACATCCACGGACACATCATCATCATCAACCGCTTCACTTGTATCTGACAATTCAGCAAAGGAATCAGCAGCGGGTACAACATCATCATCATCACACCGTATGTCCATGTGTGTAATGCTGCCTGACTGAGACATATCCCTGTTATCTACATCCTCTGGCAATAATGGTTGCGCATCATTCATCATGCAGGCGAGTGGTAACTTAAGAGGTGCCCGAAGCTGAGCTGGAGGAGGATAGTGAGCAAAGTTTCCGAGCAGAAGTTGTATTAGATTGGGTGTCCTGTGTAAGCCAGTCAACTATGTCCTCAGAATTTTTCAAGTTCAGGGTATGTGGCCTCTAAACACTGGGCATTATTCTAGGGCCAAAGGAAATGACAGCACCACGACTGCCCCTGCTGGGTGGCCTGCCTCTGCCTGTCATTTTTTTTCTTTATTAGTGGTACTATGCGTGCAAGGTACTGTGCCACCCGGTATGAGTGGTGGGCACTGGCAGTGGGCACACTACAGTCAGTGGAAGTGGGCCTGACACACACTGACAGACAACTAACCTTAGATTAAAGGGTAAAAATTAAATGCCTTATTTATCAGCAAGCTATTGTGCCACCCGCTATGAGTGGTGGGCACTGGCAGTGGGCACACTATAGTCAGTGGAAGTCAGCCTGACACACACTGTCAGCAGCCAAGCAACTGAAATTAGACTAAAGTGTAAAAATGAAATGCCTTATTTATCGGCAAGCTACTGTGCCACCCGGTATGAGTGGTGGGCACTGGCAGTGGGCACACTATAGTCAGTGGAAGTCGGCCTGACACACACTGGCAGCAGGTAAGCAACTTAAATTAGACTAAAGTGTAAAAATGAAATGCCTTATTTATCGGCAAGCTACTGTGCCACCCGGTATTAGTGGTGGGCACTGGCAGTGGGCACACTACAGTCAGTGGAAGTCGGCCTGACACACATTGGCAGCAGGCAAGCAACTGAAATTAGACTAAAGTGTAAAAATTAAATGCCTCATTTATCGGCAAGCTACTGTGCCACCCGTTATGAGTGGTGGGCACTGGCAGTGGGCACACTACAGTCAGTGGAAGTCGGCCTGACACACACTGGCAGGCAACTAACCTTAGATTAAAAGGTAAAAATGAAATGCCTTATTTATCGGCAAGCTACTGTGCCACCGGGTATTAGTGGTGGGCACTGGCAGTGGGCACACTACAGTCAGTGGAAGTGGGCCTGACACACACTGGCAGGCAACTAACCTTAGATTAAAGCGTAAAAATTAAATGCCTTTTTTTGATGCAAAGTCCTGTGCCACCCGGTATGAGTGGTGGGCACTGGCAGTGGGCACACTACAGTCAGTGGAAGTCGGCCTGACACACACTGGCAGGCAACTAACCTTAGATTAAAGGGTACAAATTAAATGCCTTTTTTTGATACAAAGTCCTGTGCCACCCGATATGAGTGGTGGGCACTGGCAGTGGGCACACTACAGTCTGTGGGCCTGCAGCTCCTCACACACGGGCAGGCCAGGCAACTGCAATATATATATGGAGCAAAAAATATAAAAGCAGACTAATGTAGCAGCCCTAAATAGGGCTTTTTGGGGTGCTGTGACGCTGTCCTTACAGCAGATGAGTCTGTGGACACAGAACACTGGCCTAGCTAACGCTTTCCCTATGAATTCAGAATCATCAGCACAGCAGCAGCTGCAGTCTCCCTGCTCTCACTAACATGCAGCTTCAGAATGAATCTAAAATGGCTGCCCTTTTTATAGGAGGTGTTAAGGTGTGGAAGGTAGGGTGCTGATTGGCTGGATTGTGTCTGCTGACTGTGAGGCACAGGGTCAAAGTTTGTTTAATGATGATGTATAGGGGGCGGACCGAACATCGCATATGTTCGCCCACCGCGGCGAACGCGAACAAGCTATGTTCGCCGGGAACTGTTCGTCGGCGAATAGTTTGGGACATCTCTAGTAAGCTCTTTTGAGCAGGGCCCTCACTCCTCTTGTTTTAATTGTTGACTTGGTTTCTATTTTATTTATGACTTTGTACATGAAGCCCCTGTTTGTAAATAGTGTTGAGCGCGAATATTCGAATAGCGAATTTAAATTGCGAATATCGGCACTTCGCTAATCACGAATATTTCGAATATAATGCTATATATTCGTAAATTTTATTTTTATTTTTTAAAGTTGTTTCCACTTCCCAAAAGCAGTTGCTCTTACATGTTCGTGGGACTCCATGCTCCTTGCCCGCTCCAGTCAGTGCCCGTCTGCCGAATGCCAACTTCCTGTGCGCATGGAGCTTCCCCATCACCATGGGAACGCCTCCATGCTAGAATGTTCTGTTGGATTTGAGAATCACAGTTATCTAGACCATGGTAAAAGGTCGCATCCAACTTAGACAACTTTCTGATTGGCAATAGTAAAGTTGCCTAAAGCCTATTCCACGCTCTAAGTTGAATGCGCAATGCGAATAAACTTACTTAAATTACTAGCATTGCGCGTCCAACTTAATTTTGTGTATAGTCAATGTTCCTAAAGGTTGGGGGGTACTTGGTACTTGCTAGAATTAACAAATATAGAGAATATAGCACTATATTTGTATTTGTCATATTCATTAATTCTAGCAAGCAAGCCAACTAACTTGAATGCTCAATGCGAGTAATTTAAGTAAGTTTACTCGCATTGCGCATCCAACTTAGAGCATGGAATAGGCTTTAGGCAACTTTACTATTGCCAATCGGAAAGTTGTCTAAGTTGGATGCGCAATGCGAGTAAACTTACTTAAATTACTCGCATTGCGCATCCAACTTAGTTCTGTGTATAGGCAACGTTCCTATTGATTGGCTTGCTAGACTTAACGAATATAGAGAATATCGCGCTATATTCGTATTCGTCACATTCGTTAATTCTAGCAAGCCAACCATTATTAGGAAAATGTTGCTTATACACAGAACTAAGTTGGATGCGCAATGCAAGTAATTTAAGTAAGTTTACTCGCATTGGCATGCAACTTACAGCGGGGTATATTTTCAATAATCGTTCATTCTATCAAGGTAACCAATAGGAAGTTGCCTAAGTTGCATTCGCAATATGCACATGGTGTTTCTATCGCGAGAATCGCATTGAAATATTCGTGTGAGCCTATACGGGCGTGGCTTTGTCTTGCGAGTTTGTTGACAGGAGGAAGGTTGAATCGCAGTGCAATACTCGTGTGTGACGCGCATGAAAATGGTCTCAAGCAATTTTAAAGAAGTCGAGGAAGATCTCCTGATCACTGTAAGTAATTCCACATTACAGCACTGTATTACATATCACATGCTTGTTATTCCAATGTATTTATACAAATTCACATGTTATCTTGCTTCAGTGCATAGATATTAACCCTGTCAAAGCCAGAGGTTTTTTTGTTAGCTTTTTATTTCGCTCACTGCCTTCAAAGAGCCATCACTTTTTTATTTGCCTGTTCACATAGCGATATGAGGGCTTGTTTTTTTGCGGGACAATTTGTACTTTCTAACTCCGCCATTTAATATTGCATAAGATGTATTGGGAAGCCAAACAAAAGGCAAAATGTACAAAAATTGCAAAATAAAAGCAAAGCCACCCCAGTTTTACGGGTTTGTAACCCCTTAAAGAGGACCTTTCACCAGTCCAAAGTTTGTTAGTGAAAGATATGTACATGCAGAGCGGCACCCAGGGATGTCCCTGCACTTACTTGTATCCCTGGGTGCCGCTCCATTCGCCTGCTGTAGCCCCCGGTTACGGCTCACGTGCTGAAGCTAATTTTGCCTTGGGCGGAGACATCCTCTTTTGCCCTGGGCGTCTCCTTCTCCCAGGCTGGAGAGCTGGCCAATCACAGCACTCAGCTCATATCGTGCAACCTCCCAGGATACACACAGTCTTTGGATTCTAATATGCGTCTGGTTGGTCAGGAGAAGTAATGTTTGACCGCCATTTTTGCTGGCTCATTTAGCGTTACTCAGGGTGCACCATGTGGAGGCGAACCATCTGAACACCCCATACCGTACTGTCACCTCACTAGACAGGTACATCTCTCCTCAGATGGCCAATATCCGATTGCTTATACCCCACACACATACGATTTCAATATAATTGGATTGTATAACTGTAACATTAAATCTAATATTTTACTTTCAAACACTCAAAAAAATTTTGTTGTGTTGAGATGATGACATTAATTTCTAATACTTTTATTTTAAAAATTTGGGATTATATGGTTGCATTTTATCCTGCAGCAAATGCTAGAGATGAAATACAACACCACCAGGTCCCGCTTGGAGAAGCAGTGGATCCTGAGGAGGATCGGTTCTGAGCTATACCATGACCACAGTGGCAATCACAAGCTAATGGCTACTATAAAAAAGTGGTCCGACCTTAAGCGGAGACACCAGGATCAGATCACTGAGATACAAAACAAAATCTGCCAAGGTACAATGCTTACATAACTTTTGCATCTTTCACCTACACTCTGTAATGTATATGTACAGTTATGCTTATGAGGTTTTTATAACTTATGAAAATTTTGCCATTATAGGTGATCCCGTCCCCTCAGTCAGCTGCAGGCCTTCAAAAAAGGCAGTGGTGGTGGAGGAGGAGGTGTTGGAGGAGGAGGAGGAAGAGGAGGAGCAGGCAGGACCCTCTGCCCCTACCCCACAGCATGAGTATGCCGGACCCTCAAACTATCCCATTTCTCATGAGGAGAATGAGGAGGAGGAGCTGGTGACCACCCCCCGCCAGGAGGGTAAATAATATTTGTTGTGGGTGTTTTAACTCAGTCACTGGTGTCAGTTTATTCCAGAAAACCATAATAAACATGTTAAATCTTTATCCTTTAACCACTTCATGCTTTCTGACATAACTGTACGACCAAATAACAAGTGACTTGCTGCATTTCGACGTATGGCCACGCCCAAACTGCTTCCCGGGGCTGTGACACTATAAAGTATCACAGCCCCGGAGTCTCCGCTCTCCCCAGAAGCAGACAGAAGTGGTAAGCCGGCAAGGGACCAATCAGAGTGTTCCCTTGCTAGTAAGCGCTCCGATTGTTTTGTCTCTGCAGATTAACCAATCGTAGCGCAGCACTTTAAAAAAAGCCTGTTTCAGGCCAGCGACATCTATGTGGTTGAGAGGGAGAAAGCTCCCTCTCCCTTCCATCTTGCCGTCACTGCTTTCGCAACGCCAAGATGGTTGCCATGGCATCCGGACGCCTTACATAGGCGTCCTAGTTGCCATTTACCCAAGGCTGATCAGCCTTAGTGTAAGTGTGGCACTGACTATACAGTGTATTACAATAGATGACTATTGCAATGCACTGTGTAGTGATCAGACCCAATGGATCTTCAGGATCCAGATGAGTTTTGATAAATAAAAAATAGATATATAAAAAAAAAAAATTTTAAAAAATTTGAAACACAAAAAAGACAATTTTTTTTTTTAAAGATGAATAAATTAGAAATGGTCTTTTCTCATATATAATCTAAAAATTACATAAATAATATAGTGCACATAATTGGTATAGCCGCATCTGTAAAAAGCAGCTCTATAACAATATAGCGTGATCTTACCCCTTTTGGCAAATCCCATACAATTTTTTTTTTTAAAACTGTCAAAAACAGACATATTTTATACAGTATACATATCTTGTAACTTTCCATGGCATAAATTCCAACCCCAAGCGATCAAAAAGACGTATGCACCCCAAAATAGTACCAATCAAACAGTCAACTGATCCCACAATTTTTTTTAATTAAATACTCTATTGAAATATTCCTAAGTAAAGAACTATATAACTGATTGCAATTTTAATGGCCAGCTCCTTTATACACTAATCAATAAAAGTTATTTAATCTGATTTTCAATAATTTTTTTTTTTTTTGGGCAGTTCTAAAAGAAATGAAAAAGAAAATAATTCTACTGCAGCGGGAGCACTCCAGGCGGATAAGGGCTTTGAAGCTGAAGTTGACCCAAGAACTGAAGGCCATGGAGGAGTGGCATCAGAAGGCCGTAGCGGAGTTGATCAACCAGCATGATCAATTGAAAGCCCTGCCTTAGTTTTATTTATTTTGTATTATTTGTTTGTTTAAACAATTGTTTTATATTTTATTTATAAAGTTTGGTTTGGTTTTAAATCATTTTTGCTTTTCTGTTTTATTTTAACAACTCTGGTTACATTAAGGCAAATTTTTTCCAGCCAAAACTCATCAGTATCATGACATACAGCAGCCGCAGGTACATGGAAATTTGGTAGTATAAGGCCTACACGGAACTCATAGTGGTGAGGATAATAGCAGCAGTCTTTGTTAATGGTGGAGTATAAGGCCTATGCAGAACCTATAGTGGTCTGGATAATTGCAGCAGTTCTTGGTAATAGTGGAGTATAAGGCCTACACCGAACTCTCAAAAATCAGGACAACAGCAGCAGCAGGCAGATGGTAAGTTTCCATTGTAGTTCAAGGCCTACACATAGTTTTGCCTCATTGGACTAAAGGGTCCTTACAATAATGTTATTAGTAAGAATTACACCATAACATTACATTATAAAAAAATGAAATCACGCGTTATAACTCAGAAAAAACGATTTATTAACAAAATAAAAAAGGCCTCTATGGCAACATTGTGAGTTGGGAAAGTAGCTCCTCCATTTTCTGCATACCTTTACGGTGCTTTTTGGCCATCTCCTAGCTGATGATGACCCGGCATTGCCCTTTACGTGTGACCACCCCTTTAAGAGAGACATGTACTTAAAAAAATAAAGTATGCAAAGTAATATTCTTGCATTGGGGTATATGCAACTTAGGCCTCTTTCACACTTGCGTTGTGAGCATCTGGCGTGCAGTTCCGTCACAGGAAATGGCCGCCGGATCCATCACAACGCAAGACAACTGAAAGCATTTGAAGACTGGTCAGTCTTCAAAATGCTTTCAGTGTTACTATGGCAGCCAGGACGCTACTAAAGCCCTGGTTGCCATAGTAAGTAGTGGGGAGCAGGGGGAGCAGATACTTACAGTCCGTGCGGCTCCCGGGGCGCTCCACAATGACGTCAGAGCGCCCCACGCGCATGGATAATGTGATCCATGCTCATGGGGCACTCTGACGTCATTGTGGAGCGCCCCGGGACTCGGGAGCCGCACGGACGATAAGTTTACTTCTCCCCTGCCTCCCCACTACACTTTACCATAGCAGCCGGGACTTTAGCGTCCTGGCTGCCATGGTGACCATTCACAAAAGCTAAACGTCGGATCCGGCGAAGATTGAGAATATAGTGCTATATTCGTGCCGTGAATGATATTCTTTATATTCGTCAATTCTAGCAATACAACCATTAGGAACCTAGCTCTAAGTTGAATTCGCAATGCGATTAATAAAGGTTATATTAATCGCATTGCGAATGAAAATTTGAAATTAGTTCCTAATGGTTGACTGGTTGTATTAGAATATAACAAAGAGAACGAATATATTCTCTATTGCTATAACTTCGTTTTTTAGAATATTCGTCATATTCTAAAACAAGAATATATAGCAATATAGCGAATATTCGTAAAATACACATATACACTGCAATGTAGCTATAGTATATTTTTTTATAGGGTAAAATTTTTTCAAAATCCGAAGTTCAGAAATTCAAAAAAAAAAATACTATAGCACTATATTAGCTAAATTGCAGTGTATATGTGTATTTTACGAATATTCGCTATATTGCTATATATTCTTGTTTTAGAATATAACGAATATTCTTAAAAACGAAGTTATAGCAATATAGCGAATATATTCGTTATCGTTATCTTCGTCATCTTCGAATCATTATATTCTTGCAATACAACCATTAGGAACTAAGCTCTAAGTTCAATTTGCAATGCGATTATATGTTCGCTTCACGAATGAAACTTAGAGCTGAGTTCATAATGGTTATTGATAGAATATAACGAAGATTGCGAACATAGTGCTATATGCGTTATATTCGTCATCTTCGTTATATTCTAGCAATACAACCATTAGGAACCCAGCTCGCAATGCGAATATAAATTCGCGTTAAATTCGCATTATATAGAATATGACGAATATTTGATTTCGACGAATATATGACGAATATTCAATCGAATATTCGCGATATATGGCGAAATCGAAAATGGCACCTCCCGCTCATCACTATTTGTAAAGTTGGCACTATATAAATAAAGATTATTATTATTAAAGGCAAGTTTCAATGATATATTTCACTTTTCTAAATTTGGGAAGAAATTCTTACTTGTTCTTTTGCAGCATATGTTTATTCTGGCATTTTAAATTTGACCTTTTGAACAAAGAGAAAAATATATTATGCTCTCCATCAGCTCACATACACAAAAGCACACATTGACATATTTTCATCCGGAATATTTCGACTTAAATGAAATACAGAATGCTGCTGATTTGTATATTGAAATCCTGTCAGGTGCTTAAAGCTTAGCATTAAAATCTAATACTAGAATGCACACACAAATTTTCAAATGTCATATATTAGGAAGTCTCAACATGTGACATCAAAAGAGTATAAAAATTGAGCCTTAGTATTGTCAGCATGTCACCTCTGCTTTTGCAGACCATTTAACGCAGACTAATACATATTTATCACATCTACTGTACACTGAAGAGCACTTGGAAATAGATTTAAAAAGTGCTTAAATTATTTAAAAACTCATATGGTGTATCAATTAATGATTTTTATGGCAAGATGTGCTTAAGCTCTTGGTAAACAATTAAGTCTAAATAAATGCAGTAAGCCACCAGTTGGAGAGGTGAGTGGTAGTTGTGGCACTGACAGAAGTAATAGTTGATTAACGGTGGCTATCCTTATTCCAACACTCTCTGGGGCCATGCAGTGAATGGAAGATAGACAGTTTTTTTCCCCCAGGGCACACACTGGGCTTTTTGGGGGCTCCTGTCTGGTGTTTGTTGGTGTGCTCTTCATGTTAGGTAGATAGGTGCAAGGCAGGAGGGCAGATGTAGGGGCCAGCAGATGGATCATGGAGTCAATGATGACCAGGCCTATTTGGTCACAATTGATGTGAATGCTTCATTCACACGTCAGTGCTTTGGTCAGCGGTTTCCATCAGTGATTTTGAGCCCAAACTAGGTCTGGCTCTAAACACAGAGCAGGAACAGTTTTTCCCCTTATACCTTATCTCTGTGTTGCTCCAATCCTGGTTTTGACTCACAATCACTGAGAGAAATCACTAACCAAAACACTGACATGTGAATGAGACTTAAGGCTGTATACTGTATGATGAGTCCAAGAAAGACATCTAACCCCTTCTTACAGCTGCTCACACATTCAGACACTACTAACACTTGTTAGAGATATAACATTCCATAATTTCATGGCTTGGACAATAAAGTAATATATCAGAATTCTGTTATGAAATTGCACTTTATTTAACCATAAGCAATGAGCATTTTCCTCTCTAAGTAAAATACATTTAGCTTTTATAAACTTTCTTCATAACTGGTAAGATCCCAGCCTCATATCAATTGGGTAGTTGCTCTTCTTTGTGCTAGCTTTATGATTTCTTTTTGTTGACTGCTGCGCAAAACTGAACTGCATATCCAAGATGTGGTTACACTACTGGTTTATAAAGGAATAAAATAATACTTTCTTCTCTAGAGGAAGCCATTCCTTTCCTAAAACAGATTGTGGATTAAACTTGTCCAGTGGGTTACATTATTTTAAATGTGTATTAAAGGGGTTGTCTCGTTTCAAGAAAATGTAATTTATCATGCAGACAAAGCTAATACAATGTACTTACTAGTGTTGATTCAGCACCAAAGTGCTTGTGTGCTCTGGTGCTCGAGTAGAACACTTTGAGATGTTCAGGTGCTCTGCAGAGTAGTTTCTTTTTCTGATGTAGTAACTTACTACATCAGAAAGAGAAAGTACTATGAGGTTTTTCTGACACAGTTCAGTATTCAGCTTTATAGTTGAGTGGTCAAGGTCATTGCCTCTAATGTGCAAGGTTGTGGGTTCAAATCACAGCTGAAACTTTTCAGAAGTAAATGCTAAATTTAATTTAAACATAATATATATATATATATATATATATATATAGATATATAGATATATAGATATATAGATATATATATATATTAGAAGGCTGAGTTAATCAGCCTGCATTTGTGGGAGGGGAGCAGGTGTACTTATACCCCTGGGGCACACACTCTTGCGTGCGCTTCCGGTGCCTCCTCACCACAAGCTGTGACGTCCGTTCATCTCCTCTCCTCGCAAGAGCGGCTTCACAGCGTGCCTCTTAGATAAGCAGGGCCCGTCTGGGTTCACTTAGCAGCACCTGTGATCACGGCTTGGGTATGTGCCAATCTCCCCACTTTGCTTCCTTTACCTGTGGGCACCGTCCCATCCACTCCCGCTTTGTGGAATCCAGGCACTTACATCCTGACCAGGAGTTTCTCCAACAGGTTAACAAAAGGCAATATCGCTGATGCCTTCAAGCTTCTGCCTGTCAAGGCTCAGCTCTGGAAATTTTACAGTATCAAGTGGCAGGATAAATATTACTTCGCCAACAGGTTGACCTTCGGTTTCAAGAGCAGTCCATGGCTGTTTGACCAGTTCGCCCAAGCTCTCCACTGGATTTTTGCTAACCATAGCCTCTGCCCAATGGTTATCAATTATCTGGACGATTTTCTTTTAATAGAAGAGCCAGGTAATAAGCCTAATAGGCTAGCATCCCTATTACAACTGTTTTCAAATCTCAATGTTCCAGTCGCATCCTCAAAAACAGAGGGACCCTCCATTGCTGTCACTTTCCTGCTAATTGTTCTGGATTCTATCAAAATGGAAGCACGACTTCCGGAAGAGAAACTCGCAAAAATCAAAGATGCCATATCCAAATCGGTAGTTTCCAATACCCTCACTAAAACAGAATTACAATCCTTATAAGGCATGTTAAATATTGCCACAAGAGTCATGCCCCAAGATAGGGCCTTCATTTCCAGGTTAGTTCAGCTACTGCCCATGGCTGCAGATCAGGACTCCCCAGTTCATTTGGATTCTCAGGCCTTAGCTGACCTGGACATGTGGGACAAATTCTTGTCCCAATGGAATGGTGTTTCCTTGTTCATGCCACAATGGAACTCTGCCTTTCCCACTGTTTTTTCGGATGCTGCAGCCTCCAGTGGTTTTGTCGCAGTTTTCGATAAGCAGTGGTTTGCAGGTCCATGGCCATCCAAAATACTTTCAGACAAGGAAGCTCTCAGATCTTTACCTCTGCTGGAAATCTATCCCATAGTGGCAGCCGCTCAGCTTTGGGGCAGTCACTGGGCTAATTCCACAGTCCCTAGTCAAAATCCTCACCAAGGGAAGGTCTAAATCCCCCAAAGTCATGTCTTTTTTATGCAAACTAGTCAATGTGTCATAATTTCCATTTCCTCTGTCAGCATTTTCAGGGCTCCAAAAATCTAGCAGCCGATGCCCTGTCACGATTTAACTTCCCCGCTTTCTTCCAGGTGATACCAGAAGCAGAAAGAGTAGGAATAACCCCGCCAGCCTTCCACACCCTGACAATAGACTAAGTGCTCACATCGCATCTGCTAAGGCCCTCATCCACAGGTCACTGTCAGCCAATACAGCCAGAAAGTACCGAACTGCATGGAAACTTTTCACCAAATTCTCGCTTTCCTATCCCGGGGGCAACACTGACAAAATCTCCTACATTCTGGCGTTTCTGGCTTATTGTCACACGGAGCTCAAGCTTTCATATAATATGATTAGGTTGTACCTGGCGGGGGTGCAGCATTATTCCATGCTTGAGTGCCCTGATAGTGCTTCAGTCTTCTCCTCCCAGGCAGTAAAAGCTACCCTCAGGGGTATTCAGAAATCTCGCAAGGAGTCCGCCCCTTTAGGAAGCCAGTGTCAGGTGACCTATTCAGGAAACTGTCCACCTCACTAGATGGGAATCCTTTTGGGCCATACCTTAGTATCATCATTAAGGCCGCCATGTATTTAAGCTTTTACAGCTTCCTAAGACCAGGGGAATTTACCAGCATCTCCTCCAGAAATAGAGGGCTGTCAAAGGGCCAGCTAGAATGGCAGCACGACCACTTCATCCTCCACCTCACATCATCCAAAACTTCCCAAACTGGTTCCCCAGTGATCATTAAGTATTTCCAGACTTTCAACGCATGGTGCCCTGTCCAAGTACTGAGGAAACTTCTCACTGTATTAGGCGAAGCCCCGGCTTACAGTACCCTACTTCCAGGCTTGGATTGGCCCACAGGGGTACAGGGGAATCCCCCGGTGGGCCCTTGAGCAAGGTGGGCCCTTTGTTTCCCACCCCCTGCACAAGTGGCACATAACACAGTAGACTTACTGCACTACATACATATATTTAATGTACAGCACCTCAATCAGCCTATGTTCATATAAAAAAAATTTTTGATCCTGCTGCCATATCTGGGCATTCCTTCTGAATAGTAGTAGCTTCCGCGGCTTTCAAGCACGGGGTGCCCGGACATGTCATGAAAAAAAAGGGTGGTTGGAAATCATCTTGTTTCGCCCGATATATCCCTAACCCACATGCAGAGATTTTGAAAGCATTTTGTCATTTGGCTCTTTGAGCTTGCATGTTTAATTGAATTTACATAAATAAATAAAAATATATATTACCTCTACTACGTTTGCTTTTTTGCCCCCATAAAGGCCTACCCGTGCACATGGCAAAGGGCACACCACCAGCCATTAGTTAGTTTTCCTCCTTAAGCTTTCGATCAATCCTTCCACCAAGGTGTCTCATTCTCCGTAGCCCCGACCACAAATATATATATATATACGTTTTTAGCCATAATATATTATTATATATTTAGAATATATAATATATTGTAATATATGTAAATATATTATGGCTAAAAAACATCTCTAGTAGTTTTTCACATATTATGCATTTATATATAACAGAAGTACGATTATATATAAATATATATATATATTTTAGTAATTACACATTTATTTTTAACCCAGACATTTTTTACAATTACTAAAAACAATATAAAAATATATAAACTTAACCTAGCCATTATTTCTGAAACGTCTCTGCTGAGATTTGAAATCGCAACCTTGAACATTAAAGGCAAGGACCTTAGCCACTCCGCTATAAAGCCAAATACTAAACTATGTCTGAAAAACCTCATAGTAGTTTCTCTTTCTGATGTAGTAACTTTTTGCATCAGAAAGAGAAACTACTATGAGGTTTTCCTGTCATGGTTTAGCATTCAGCTAATAGCTGAGTCGATAAGGTCCTTGCCTTTCCTGTCCAAGGTTGAGAGTTCAAATCCTGACAGAAACTTTTCAGACAAAAAGGCTAAATTAGATTTAAAATCATGGACTTGAGTGGCGCTCGAGCCCAAACAATGTTCGGCCCGAAATCCGCGATGTGCCAAGCATAGCGATGCTCGAGCTGAATAGTGTTTTGTAATGTATTATGATTGCACATATTGCATCCTTTGCTGGTTTACATTTTTTCATTGCTTTATACAATGCTCATATCCAGGGTTTACGACTAGTGTTGAGTGCAAATATTCGAATAGCGAATTTTTATTGCGAATATCGGCACTTCGAGAATTCGCGAATATTTTGAACATAGTGATATATATTCGTAAATACAAATATTTGTTTTTTCTTAGTTTTTTGTTTTTCATCTGAACCCATTACCTAGTATGCTTCTTGCTTGTTGGCCAATGTGAGAAGGCTGCAATATTGTGGTCTGTAGTGAATTAGAATATTCTTCATTATTTAATTTATTTTCTCTGATGTGAAAAATCGTCAAAGTAATATTCGTGTATGCGAATATTCTAAAACACGAATATCTAACACTGTAGAATATAGTGCTATATACTCGTTTTTAGAATATTCACAATTTTTCCATCTGAAGTCATGATTCCTCCCTGCTTAAGTTGCTCTTGGGCCAATGATTGTTCATATTAATTTGGAAAAGATTACGAATATTCTAAAGCTATATATTCGTGTTTTAGTATATTCTCATTACGCGAATATTATGTTGCCAATTTTTCGCAATCAACAAAATAATCTTGAATACTGAATATTCGCGAATATATGATGAATATTCTAGTGAATATTCGCAAAATATTGCAAATGCGAATGTTGCCCCTGCCGCTCATCACTAGTTACGACCACTCGGCAATCCAGCAACAGTAGCTGTGCTAGCACACTATAGGAAAAGGCACCAGCCTCTCTTCATCCTTCTTGATTCATACACACAAAAACTGAACAAAGACCTTTCCAGATGAAATAAAAATAAAAATTTACTTTATTGATTATATAACAACATTTAAATGAACGTAATAATAGCAGCAAAGCAAGGAGAACATTTGATAAAAGACAAGCACCTAAGAGGGGGCTGGGGGATCAGCATGAAAAGAAAGGGGTGTACAGAAAAAATACAATAATCACACTGAGCCCATAAGTACATTTAAAGACATGGTAAACAGGTAAATAGGGCTAAGTGTGAAAATATATAGTAAGAATTACCCACAATTAACATGCAGAACCCTCAGCCGCCTCGTCCCAACGCCCTTTCGCCAGAGAACTGGCTTCTTCTTGATTCATAGAATAACAAAACAAAATTCCAAGATCAACTAGTAGGGCTGTGGAGTCAGAGTTGGAGTGGTGGAGTTGGAGTCAAAGCTAGTTTTCAGGGGAGTTTGAGTTGGTAGAAATGTATTTCAGCTAAAAAAAAAAAAACATCTGTTATTAATATTGTGTAATTAATTTATTAACTTGCATATACATTTTAAAAAGTTTAGAAATGTTCATCATAAATCCTAGGTAACTTCAAGATGCTCCAAGGTCCTGAAACTGTGCTGCACATGTTCAGTAGTGAAGGCTTGAGGAAGAAGTTCACTATTTGGCATGCCTGCAGTCATCTCAGAACTGCTAGACAGTACAGCAAAAGAATATTAAACTTTTCACAGGAGCCCCCAATCTACTTATGCTATGAAAAGAATCAAGCATGCTGCGGTATTTTCTCCGTCCAAAAAAAGGAAGAGGGACTGAACTGATACATCCTAATGCATCCTGAATGGAATGCTCTCCATTTAAAATGCATTAGGATTAAACTGATACGTTTTTTTTCGGTATTGAGACCCTAGGATGGAACTCAATGCTTAACGCAAGTGTGAAAGTACCCTTACACTTGCACATGATTTTCTTCATTTCCAGGACATAAATACAGCAGATCACTGGACGATTAGAGTGCCAGGAGGTCCCCTGGCCAGCCCAGGCTCTGACCCCAAAGGTCCAAATAAAAAAAGAACATTTAGAGCTGCCTTTGGAGAAAATTGTCACCTGGGTCAATTTATTTGAACTAAAACCTGTTATACTGCAGTATTTTCTTTGGCCAAAATTCCAGAACACTTGCTGGATTGCCGGATCTGACATTAATTTCCATTGTAATGTATTAATGCTAGATCAGGTACCAAGTGTTCAGGAAATTGCCACATTGACTGATCCGTTTTTCCGGTCTGCACATTTAAAAATGTGGAAAAAAAAATGATAAATTTTTCCAGGTGACACCGGAGAGACAAATCCGGTATTTCAATGCATTTGTCAGACAGACCCAGGTTTGCATACGGATTTCCGGATCCGGCAGACAGTTACAGCAGGAATTGCCTGCCAGATACTCACAATGCTAGTGTGAAAGCACCCTTACTTAATTATTGTCCATTTGTGGAGGAGTTAGGCCTCTTTCACACGGGCGTCATGTTTGACGCCCGGATAAGAGGCGGGTGCTTTGCGGGAATATGCGCTTTTTTCCCGCGCGGGTGCAAACATTTGTAACGCGTTTTGCACGTGCGTGAGAAAAATCGCCATGTTTGGTACCCAGACCCGAAGCCGGACTTCATTACTGAAGTCCGGTTTCGGGTCTTCTGGAGAATTGATTATTTTCCCTTATAACATGGTTATAAGGGGAAATAATAGCATTCTTATTAAAGAATGCATTGTAAAATGAAGTGGAAGGGGTTAAAAATAATAAAAGTTAACTTACCTTAGCCACTTGATCGCGTAGTTGCGATCTCTCCTCTCTTTCCCTGCATCAGCTAAGACCATGTGATTGGACCATGTGATGTGACGTCATCACAGGTCGTTTAGATCTTAGCTGATGCAGGGAGGAGAGATCTCAACTACGCGATCAAGTGGCTAAGGTAAGTTAACTTTTATTATTTTTAACCCCTTCCACTTAATTTTACAATGCATTCATTATTAAGAATGCTATTATTTCCCCTTATAACCATGTTATAAGGGAAAATAATAGAGATCGGGTCCCGTTGCTAGGCAACCGTGCGGGAAAATCACAACGCATCCGCACTTGATTGCGGATGCTTGCGATTTTCCCGCAGCCCCATTCACTTCTATGGGGCCTGCGTTGCGTGAAAAACGCACAATATAGAGCATGCTGCGACTTTCACGCAACGCAGAGGTGATGCGTAAAAATCATTGCTCATGTGCACAGCCCCATAGAAATGAATGGGTCCGGATTCAGTGCGGGTGCAATGCGTTCTCCTCACGCATTGCACCCGCGCGGAAAACTCACCCATGTGAAAGGGGCCTTAGACTCAGAGCTGGTGTAAGAGTCAGAGATAGAGTTGGAGTGTAATAAAATGCTTTGGTTTACCGATAGCCCTACTGACTACTCAATTCTACTACACAGGTGAAATCTTTACCCATGCAACAATTTATAATTTTCTTAGTTTATCATTATTTATCACTAAAGATGAACAAATTTCTTGAAATTCTTTTAGGTTCCATTCTAACACATATGTCAGAAAATTTGATTTGGGCATGAATAAATTAATTTTTCTCTTTCTGTTTCTCACTTTCAAGCTCTTTACCACAAAGACAGCATAAGTAAATAATGTCAAAGCAACAGTGAGATATTCAGCTATGGGTAAATGCATGGTTGACTGTGTTAACAAACATCAACAAAAAACACACTGCACTTTTGTATTTTATTATGCTTTTTAGAATAAAAAATGTTTCAAAAATTGTCCCTCGTTGGAGGAAGATGCTTATTTGTATTTATACACGCACAGTGGTATTGGGAAAAGCAATAGCTTGTTCTGAACAAACTGTTTCAAAATTATGTATTAACAAAAGAAGATGTCTGCCCATGTTTATTCACACAGTGGATTGTTATGAACATGCATCCAGAAATTCTCCCTTTGTTTTAAAGGAACGGATTGGGATGTGTTGGATGTGTGGTGCTGGAAAAACAGATTATTAAGGTACTTCCACATCAAAAAATGTTGTTAGAGTACAGGCCTTGCTTGGGGAAGGGGAATGCTGCTTATAAATCTGGAGACATGTTGGCCTACAAAGACGCATGAAGAGAATTACATGGGCAGCATGGTGGCTCAGTGTTTAGCACTGGTGTCTTGCAGTGCTGGGGTCCTAGGTTTCAATCCGACCAAGTACAAAATCTGCACGGAGTTTGTATGTTCTCTGTGGGTTTACTCCCACACTCCAAAGACATATTGCAATGGACCCTAGATTGTGAGCCCCATTGGGGACAGTTAGATGCTAATGTCTGTAAAGTGCTGCCAAATAATGTTGGGTGCCAATATTTTAATCGTGAATATCGGCACTTCGAGAATTCTCAAATAGAATATAGTGATATATATTCATAATTTTGAATATTCTAGATTATTATTTTTTTTACTCTCCCTTCTTGCATGTGGGCCAATGAGAAGACTGCAATGTCTTTGTCTGAGCTTAGCAACATCCCTAGCAAAAAATAGGAAAGTTTCCTACCCCTTTAGTATATAAGAACCCTCCCCAGCAGCCACTGTATGCAGTATTTTGCAGATCTGAGAGAGACAGCAGTGTTATTGCTGTGCTCTCTGCTTTCCTGTGTCATGACATTAGGTAGTTAGTTAATATATATGCGTGTATATATATATACATATATATATATATATATATATATATATATATATATATATATATATATCTTATAGATAGTTAGTGGGAGATAGTCAGTGTAGGTTAGATAGTGATATAGTGTAGCTGACTATACAGGTTCTGCTGTCTATACATACATGCTACATACAGATATAGCAGGGGTAAGACTCGAACCCTTAACTCAAATTTCATTATCTTTCACAGTATCTTGAAACAAAAGCTATTGAGAAGCAATTGCTTAACGCGTTTAGTTTAGTTAACACATCTCATAAAACATGAGAGTTAACCCTACTACATTCGTACATAGTGCTGTATGTATGTATGTATGTATGCTACATACATACATAGTGCTGTGAAGTCACAAGTTCACAACAATACTTAGTGCACCAATCACTAATATGTAGTCAGACCTGTTAAAATGTGAAGTTGCAAGTATTCCGCCAAAATATTCACATCATTAGTGCCGATTTCGCAATCGCGAATATATTGGAGCACTATATCTGCATATAAAGCTATTGTAATGTTCTGCCGTGCCAAACATTTTCTTCAGTGTCAGGAAACTTCTAGCAGCTTGAAAAATATAGCTATAGTGACCCACGCCTGTATTTCGCGCGCATTACCCGAATATTACATTGACAATTTTTCGCAATCAAGAAAATAATCTCTAATTCACGAATATATGACAAATATTCTACCAAATATTCTCAAAATATCGCTAATTCAATAATTGCCCCTGCAGCTCATCACTACTGCGGAATATAGTAGCGCTATATAAGTGCAAAAAACGAAATACATATATAATTGAAAAAAGGTATTAGGGTCAATAAGAGATCTCAGGAAAGAGGTGAGAAATTTTTTTGAGGGTAATAATTTGTGGGATATGTGGAGATGTATTAAGGTAAAGAATGAGTTTTGATTCTGCACCTTGAATCAATTCTTCACATGTTTTGATAGCTGTATTGGTGAAGAGTAGTGATGAGCGCAAGGCCCCATATTCGAATTTGCGATATTTGACGAATATATTGTCGCATATTCGTCATATATTTGCTGTTTCGCAATATTCGTCATTTTGTATTCATGTTCATAATGTGCGAATAATTCTTCGCATTACATTCGAACGCATAGAATAAATATTCGTTATTCGTAATTATATTCATGCTGCGACATCATGTTCTCATACGCGTGCGCACAGAAGGGTGTGGCTCCAGCTGCTAGGCGGATCGCAGAAGTTCTCTGGCCTGTGGATTGGAAGGGATCCAGCTGCAAACATGGTTGGAAACTTTACCATAGCAGAGAAGGAAATCCTGATCAAAGTAAGTATTTGTTCGCAAATTAATTCTACCACTTTCCTGTGTCAAAATTGTCAGAGATGTTCTTGCAAAAAAAAACCTAGGTTTTGTTGGAATACTTTTTCGCGTGCGCTTATTTAACTACTAAATATTTGCAGAATACATAATTTCAAAAAGTATTCCATTAAAACAAAAATTTTAGACTGTTATAGACTGTTATGTTAGCCGTTTAAAACATTTTCTGATAGCAAGCATGGTTACTTTTACAGTAAATTCATAGTTCACTCAGTCACGCTGAAATATACTAATGTATATATTTTTTTTATAAAGAATTACGGCAGTCGTTACAGCATGCCAACATGTCAGTACAATGTGATGTATCCATGCATGGTATCCTTACATAACAGCGTCCTACATTAAGGGCCTTATGTATATAGATTAGAGAAATATCTGTAGCTTAAAAATTCTACATGTAAATCTAATCTGAATGACCCGAAAGACCCTCACTATATACCCACAGCTAAATACTACAGGAACACACGTCAAAATCAACCCCCCTTCCCCCCCACCTCCCTCAGCCCAAAAACAACAAACACAGACAGAAACACACAGAGACAGACACACACAGAGACAGACACACACAGAGATAGACACACACACAAATACATCGGTTCTATTAGGCAGGCACTACAAAAAAGCGGTCCTCCAACTGTTGTAAAAGAATAACTCTCATCATGCCGATATGTATGATACACCTTATTGCTTCAGCCAGAGATAGAATGATGGGAGTTTTAGTTTTGCTACAGCTGGAGGGCCGCAGTTTTCAGGAGTTAAAAACGTTGCTGAACACTTGTCAGTATACATTCGAACCAGTTTCCTTGCGGTAAGAAGTAATCTTTGACATACAGCATTTGCTGGTTCATTTAGTGTTACCCAGGGTGCACCACGGGGAGGCGAAACCAGTTTTACACCCCATGACGTCCCGCCACTCCTCTAGACAGTTACACCACTCCTCAGATGGCCCATTTTCATTGATGAGTAATGTAAACACATAAATGTTTTATACAATCCTAGTTTATTTGGAAAATCAAAAGTATATAACAGTAGTGTATGGGGAGTATGTCTGACCATTACAGATAGGTTAAGAAGAGCTTGTCCGTTCTGTACTGCCGCTAAGTCAGCTAACCCCCTGAATGACAATTTGTCCCCATTGAATACATTTTAGGTGTTGTCCGTTTTGGCGGCTGCCTGGACTTAGCTATAGAAACCATTGTTTGAACGTTATTCTAATCCAATTTTTTAATAATTATAAATCTTAGACGAAGAAATTTAATGTTACTGTTATACGATTGGATCATATATTTTTTTGTCTCTAGAACTACTTTGCATGTTGCAGAATAATTTTGTAATCAAGTGCAACGTAATAACATGTTGAAATTAATTTAATTTTGTTAATTTCTTATACAACAGCGTATGCTGTCGTGGGGGTATGATAATATCCGCTCCCACGATCATAATAGGCAAGTGGTTAGGCAAATTGCCTTTGAACTGTGGCGGGAGCATGATGGCCGTCATAAAAAGAAGGCCATACAGAAAAAGTGGTCCGACTTGAAGAGGAGGCACGCGGCAAGGATCCGAGAAATAAAGGACCGAGAATGTCCAGGTATAATATTAATGATAACAGAGTGTTGATGAAAGATAAAAACGTAATGTGAAGCCTCTTATGTGAACACTTGCATATGATATGCTTTTTTACAAATTTATTTTCATGGAACTATTTTAGATGTACCATTGCCCTCGGTGAGGCGCAGGCCTTCTGCTACGGAGGCCAGGCATCCCTCGGATGAGGAAGAGGAAGCTGGCCCATCCGGTCAGCCACCTGCCCCCAATCCCCCCGGAGGAAGCTGAGGCTGTGGAGGAGCCTGAACGTGGACCTGCACCCCCAACTGATTCCCCCCCTTAAGAATCCGGAGAGGAGGAAGATGAGGCCGAGGTAGCCACCACCCCCCATAATGAGGGTAAATATGTACTTCGCCTGTATTATAATGATTTTTTTTTTTTTTTTTTATCAAACACAAAAATTTAATCAAATTCTAAACAATATCTCAACAAACAGTAAAATTATATTATCCTAAAATCTAATGTATTATCCAAAAAAAACTTATGTATTATAAAATCTTAATTCAAAAAGTTAAAGCTAAAAAATAGAAATTAAATTATGTACACATTGAACAAAATTAAACTATTTACAAAAAATATTTTACAATCAGGAATCTAATATTAAAAATTGATCAAATATAGAAATAAAATTTAAACTCCTTAAATAATATTTAATATATTTACAAACAACATGGATGAACAAAGCAAAAAAAAAAAAAATCTGACAATAATCTTAAATACTAATATCATTCAAACAGACAATTCCATCCAATCCCAAAATACCGAATCGAAAAAATATCTATTAGCAATAAAATGTTTTTTTTTTCTTTACAGTTTTGAAAGCAATGAAAAAAAAAATCTTGCACATGCAGCGTGAACACAGGCGCGATGTTCAAGAGCTACGGGAGCAGCATGCTCGCAAGTTATGCGAGCTCAAGTTCCAGTTTTCGCATCGCCTGTGCCAAATGGATGAGCGACACAATAAAGCAGTAGATGCTCTTCTGAAATTACATGCTAACCTTAAAGCCTTACCTTAAAGGCTTCTGTTTTATGTTTTAGTAAGTTATAGTTTTAATAATATTTTAAAAAAAAAATATTTATATATTTTTACATGTTATGTAAAAATTTTGATAATGTTTTTATAACCAAGAGGGATTTCATCTCCCCCCCCCCCAAAAAAAAAAATGCCTGGTATTTTTTTAATACAGGTGACAGTTCCCCTTGTATTTCTTAGTTCACAATCCATAAAGTAATGTTTGATATTTACATTGTTGTAGTGTTTTTATTTCGTAACAATGATTAAAAATAAAAAAAATTAACTATCTTGCCATGCTATCAATTAATCAGAACCCAATGAACCCGTTTTGTGCTACGTAAGGTAATACAGAATTGATTAACCCACACAAAAAAATGGCTAATAAATCACAGACAACCGTATCTAAAGGCAAATTTTAAATAAAAAAACATATAAGCAATATATTATTATTATCCCTAAAAAGATTTAATAACTATTTTTTAACATGATTCTTATAAATGAAATAACGAAGGAACCTTTTATATCTAAAAATCATAAAAAAATTATAAAAAATAGCACAAAAAGAAAATAAAATAATTTGATATGGACTTTCAATGACATATTCTCCACCCATTTCTGGGGATAGCTATGACATAACATAAGTCATTTACAAAAGTATTATCATTTAAAAAAAATCTATTTTTTAAATTAAAAAAAAAAATATTATAATGCTATCTATTCTCCATTTATTGTCTTGCCCAGTTGCACATGTTGACAACTGCATTAATCAAAACATTAACTAGTTAATCTAGAATAAGAATGAGGTCTTTCCAAAATCAAACTACATTATTGTCAACAATTCAGAAATAGAATTTTGATATGAAACTGAAAAAATAATGAATATTATCTAGTACATCGACCTTCAATCACAAAACCGGATTTCCACACGGATGAGTATAATGCCAGTTACATCCAACCATGTAGAGAGGTCAACATGAAGGTCAGCCATCCCTCCCAGGACAACAGACGACACCGTGTTCGAACCTATATTCGTTATAAAAACAAATATACATAAACAAAAGAAATAAAAACAAATGTAAGTCGGTTAATCAAACTGTGCAGAACAGTGTTAATTGCCCTTTACAGTCTGAAAGTGGGAAGCCTAAATGCGGACCATCCCTTGCTCAGGCAATGTTCCACAAATGGACAACCTCATACCAAACTTTTTTTTTCAAATCATAGATATTAAGCAAGCATATAAATGTAAAAAAAAAAAAAAAAAAAATTTTGTGATTGAAGATTAGAGAAAAGCATGAAACCTTAAGTTAATAGTTATTTAACGTTCGATATTTACACGATTATATGAATAGAATTAAAATTATTGACAATAATAAAGTTGATGACCAATCATAGTCTTTAAAAAACTAGACAAATTATTATTGAGACTACATAGTAATCAAAATCATATTTTCCAAATGATTAAAAAAAAATACAATTTTCATAAATTCTTCTGTATTTGGATCAAAAATGGAACCTCCTGTAAGTGAATTTTGTTTTGGCTGCAGATTTGACAACTTCTAGACTGTGTCAAAGAATAAGACAGAAATAATGTGACTATATGATGCGGTTATATTATTTTCCAAAAATATATTTTAATTATTTCAACAAAAACTAAAACAAGGTATAAATTTTAGTGGAAGAAAAGGAAAAAAATGGTTTAAAATAATAATTATTTGTACATTGACAATGATTCAGATATTTTGATTACAAAACTATATAGAATATAAAAACAATATAACAATTATTTACATGGTAAAGTGTTCATTTTCAATAATTTATCTCATATAAATTCTTTTTTCTTTTGCTTCAAAAAGTACAGTTTTATATCTTCATAATTCAAAAAAAATACAATAGGTTTAAACAAAAAAAAAAAAAAACACGTACTCCAAATAAATTAAAATAGTTACCAAAACACTTTTACAAATCTAAAGAAACATTATTTGGCCCTTGGGGAAACTGTAGTTAGGCGGATAGGTGACAAGTAAAAGTCGACATGTCGAGCCACTGTATGGACTGGATTTACAATGAGTAGTAGTCTGCGGAATTCAAGTGGACAGACCCCAAAAGGTAACGTACAATGTGGTAGCGGTAGGAGAAGTAAGCAACATAAACAGTTAGACCAGCATAGGTAATGTGGACAGTAATTAAGTATAACAAATCATAATCACAAATTAAATTGGCAGTATTTATAAGAATATTATAAGGAAGTATAGTGGACAGCCAGCCAAAAAAATCGTACATGATGGCAGCAGCAGAAGCTGCTGTAAGACCTGGATAGGTAATGTGTACAGTAAGCAAGTATTACTCAACATAATCAAACATGATAGTGGCAGGATTTATAAGGAGTGGTAATATGAGGATATATAGTGGACAGCCCCCAAAAACTCATCGTACATGATGGCAGCAGTAGGAGACAGCAGGAGCAGCAGCAACACCACCAGCATAAGTAATGTGGACAGTAAGTCTGTATAACTCAACATGATCAGACATTTTAGTGACAAGATTTATAAAGAGGTGTAGTATGAGGAGATATAGTGGACAGCCACCAAAAAACATTGTACATGATGGTAGCATCAGCAGTAAGACCAGCATAGGTAATGTGGACCGTAAGTCTGTATAACTCAACAACATGATCAGACATGGTAGTGGCAGGATTTATAAAGAGGAGTAGTATGAGGAACTATAGTGGACAGCCACCAAAAACCAACGTACATGATGGTAGCAGCAGCAGCAGCGGTAAGACCAGCATAGGTAATGTGGACAGTAAGTCTGTATAACTCAACAACATGATCAGACATGGTAGTGGCAGGATTTATAAAGAGGAGTAGTATGAGGAACTATAGTGGACAGCCCCCAAAAAACATTGTACATGATGGTAGCAGTAGCAGCAGTAAGACCAGCATAGGTAGTGTGGACAGTAAGTCTGTATAACTCAACAACATGATCAGACATGGTAGTGGCAGGATTTGTAAAGAGGAGTAGTATGAGAAACTATAGTGGACAGCCCCCAAAAAACATTGTACATGATGGCAGCAGCAGCGGTAAGACCAGCATAGGTAAAGTTGACACTAAGTCTGTATAACTCAATATGATCAGGCATGGTAGTGGCAGGATTTATAAAGAGGAGTAGTATGAGGAACTATAGTGGACAGCCCCCAAAAAACATCGTACATGATGGTAGCAGCAGCAGCAGTAAGACCAGCATAGGTAGTGTGGACAGTAAGTCTGTATAACTCAAAAACATGATTAGACATGGTAGTGGCAGGATTTGTAAAGAGGAGTAGTATGAGGAACTATAGTGGACATCCCCCAAAAAACATTGTACATGATGGCAGCAGCAGCGGTAAGACCAGCATAGGTAAAGTGGACACTAAGTCTGTATAACTCAATATGATCAGGCATGGTAGTGGCACGATTCATAAAGAGGAGTAGTATGAGGAACCATAGTGAACAGCCCCCAAAAACCACTGTACATGATGGCAGCAGCAGCAGGAGACAGCAGTAGCAGCAGCAGCAGCTGCAGTAAGACCAGCATAGGTAATGTGGACAGTAAGTCTGTATAACTCAACATGATCAGACATGGTAGTGGCAGGATTTATAAAGAGGAGTAGAATGAGGAACTATAGTGGACAGCCCCCAAAACCATCGTACATGATGGCAGCAGGAGACGGCAGTACCAGCAGCAGTAGTAAGACTAGCATAGGTAATGTGGACAGTAAGTCTGTATAACTCTTCATGTTCAGACATGGTAGTGGCAGGCTTTATAAAGAGGAGTAGTATAAGGAACCATAGTGAACAGCCCCCAAAAACCATCGTACATGATGGCAGCAGCAGCGGTAAGACCAGTATAGGTAATGTGGACACTAAGTCAGTGTAACTCAATATGATCAGACATGGTAGTGGCAGGATTTATAAAGAGGAGTAGTATGAGGAACTATAGTAGAAAGCCACCAAAAACCATCGTACATGATGGTAGCAGCAGAGGTAAGACCAGCATAGGCAAAGTGGACACTAAGTCTGTATAACTCAATATGATCAGACATGGTAGTGGCATGATTCATAAAGAGGGAGTAGTATGAGGAACCATAGTGGACAGCCCCCAAAACCATAGTACATGATGGAAGCAGCAGCAGGAGATGGCAGTAGCAGCAGCATAAGCAGCAGTAAGACCAGCATATGTAATGTGGACAGTAAGTCTGTATAACTCAACATGATCAGACATGGTAGTGGCAGGATTTGTATAGAAGAGTATTATGAGGAAGCCACCAAAAACCATCGTACATGATGGTAGCAGCAGAGGTAAGACCAGCATAGGCAAAGTGGACACTAAGTCTGTATAACTCAATATGATCAGACATGGTAGTGGCAGGATTCATAAAGAGGAGTAGTATGAGGAACCATAGTGGACAGCCCCCAAAAACCATAGTACATGATGGAAGCAGCAGCAGGAGATGGCAGTAGCAGCAGCATAAGCAGCAGTAAGACCAGCATAGGTAATGTGGACAGTAAGTCTGTATAACTCAACATGATCAGACATGGTAGTGGCAGGATTTGTAAAGAGGAGTAGTATGAGGAACCATAGTGGACATCCCCAAAAACCATCAGTACATGATGGCAGCAGCAGCAGGAGATGGCAGTAGCTGCAGCAGCAGTAGTAAGATCAGCATAGGTAATGTGGACAGTAAGTCTGTATAACTCAACATGATCAGACATGGTAGTGGCAGGATTTGTATAGAGGAGTATTATGAGGAACCATAGTGGACAGCCCCCAAAACCATCGTGACGTGATGGCAGCAGCAGCAGGAGACGGCAGTAGCAGCAGTAGTAATACCAGCATAGGTAATGTGGACAGTAAGTCTGTATAACTCTTCATGATCAGACATGGTAGTGGCAGGATTTATAAAGAGGAGTAGTATGAGGAACTATAGTGGACAGCCCCCAAAAACATTGTACATGATGGCAGCAGCAGCAGGAGACGGCAGTAGCAGCAGCAGTAAGACCAGCATAAGTAAAGACAGCATTAATAGTATAACCTCATTATGTATTTTGTAATACATAAACATTTGATTATCCTGAATAAAAGTAAAAAAAAAAATCTATTAACTAGCAAAACTTTATTTGTGAGTCTTTGAGGCACACCCAGCTAGGAACAGCAAATACTGTGTCCTTCAGTGGAAAAAAAAAAAGCTGTGCCACAGACCTAAACGTTAACGCAACATTGCCTGGCGATATTGGATTCCCTAAACACAGAGAACAAAAGAACCGGAAAGGTTAAGCGGCAGTTCAATTGTCCTCCATTTGTCTGTGAGGAGACATGGGAACCACCGGTCGACCCAACCAAACACGATTGGCAATGTACATTCTAACGGCAGAGGACATGGGCCCGACCACCTCGTCCAGAGATTGTCAGAGCGTGAAAGGGAGTAGAAAAGTGGTTTGCCGTGTGCCGGATGTATTAGTCTCCAAGGGTATGTTGCTGTGGTCTTTTCATCTCAACGTGGGTCAAAATTCTGTCATGTTACACATCTATAGTTATGGTCCTTGACGAATGACTTCAAGTGCGCAACCTGGTATAGGCATTGTAAAACATGTGCCAGAATAATCAGTCAGCAGCGAGAATTAAAAACAGAAGAGTATGTCGGTTACACTGCCAAGGGCACACCCCTACATTTCCATAAAGGTGCAGACAAGCACAGTTTAGGCATTCAACCGTAATCCAGTATAGAAAATAAAACGGTTTGAAAGTAAACCACCTTATAATTTATTGTTTTCCAGAAACATTTTGATGTGGTTTACCTGAATTGTATGATTATTTTCCTTTTTAATATTTATTTTGGGTGTTTATTAAGTTAAATGAACCAACATAATAAAAAATAATTTTCGAATTACAGTCATCCAGGCCTATTTCAAGTCGGTAGATGATTTTTGCTGTCAGTCACCATCACAATGGTGTAGATAGAAATCTGCTATTCTAACTAGTCCACAGATATCTACATACACCATTGATCGTATTTAATAGGATGAAAGACTGGTGATAAAAACTGTGAAATAGTATTATAGACCTGGATTACTGTAATCAACTGAAAATTAATGGTTTTAATGTATTTATATGCAGTGAACACTCAAAAAAAAAAAAAAAAAAATATTGGCGGGTAAGAATTGAAATTACTAAATGTTTTAGGCCCGCTTGATGGATTACACACAAAGTGTAATTTTTACAATGCCGGATAACACTACAGTTGACATGGAAAACTTTGCTAGACTGCCCTCTATGAACTTGTAGAAGTGTACACCTGGCTGTTTGGCTAAAATCACTCTTGTGTTTTTATTTACCGCTGTTGAATGCTTACTTGGGCACATGAACAGCAAAAGCGTAAACATGCTGCGCACCATAGGCGACCGTTAATGTCCACAACAGTGGACAAGGAACATGACAGAGTCTTGAGCCACTTGGAGATGAAACACCCACCGCAGCAGAACCAGAGACACTGACACACCCGGCACAGAGCCACCGACTTCTCTACTGCCTTCTGTGCTCAGACAACCATAGGAGGACGTGATTGTGCCTGTGTCTTCAGCCCTGAGATGTGCATAGCCGATTGTGTTTGGTTGTTGCGAGCAGGGGTACACATGACCCCTCAAAGACAAATGGAGGACAACAGAGCCACAGCTAAACCCTGCCAGTCCTTCTGCCGTCTGTGCTGGGGAAACCAACAAACGCAGAGTAATGCTGCGTTAACGTTGAGGTTTGCGTTACAGCTGATTCATGGGTTCACTTTGTATTGTTCCCTATGGTGAGTAGTTGCATTAAAACGAACAATATTAAAACTCAGATAAGGAATTCTATTTGATATTGACAGATTATAAATTTACCATAATTTTCTATTAAAAACTGTCTTAGATTATTTAAGGTTTGTAAGTGAGTAAATCTAAATAATTCATTGAAAGTTGCCCTGGCCTAATAAATAAATAAATAAATAAATAAATAAAAATTCATGTATATACAGAAACACACACACATATAAAAAAATAAATTAATAAATATAAATATGTATTTAAAAATATAATTCATAGGCTACAACATATGTATATAAAATAACGGTGTATAATTTATATATAGTGACACTGCATTAATAAGAATAAATATTAATACATATAAATAAATTCATATATGCACAGAAACATACACACATATAAAAATATAAATATATAAATAAATAAAAATATGTTTAAAAAAATTTGAATTCATAAACTGAAAAATATGGATAAAAACAACGGCGTATCGGAGGGAGAGCGAAGGAGAGGGGTGGACAAGGGACCCTTCAGCGACCTGAACTGACAGCGGGGCCAGAAAGTCGCTGCCGATCCAGGACTCATTCATCTTGATGAATGTGAGTCTGTCCACGGAGTCAGTGGACAGACGGGTCCTCTTGTCCGTGACCACCCCACCTGCCGCGCTGAATGCCTGCTCAGACAGTACACTGGAGGGGGGCAGGAAAGTAGCTCCAGTGCATACTGCGCGAGCTCGCGGCAGGTGTCCAGTCTGGCGACCCAGTACTCCATGGGGTCGTCGGTGCTCATGCTGTCGGAAGCACCGACCGACCCCATGTAGTCATCCACCATGCGGGCCAGCCGCTGGTGGTGACTAATGCTGCTGCTGCTCCTTGCGGTACTGGGTCACGCAGACTGGTAGAAGAGCCTCATCTCACCCAGAAGATCGCCTGCTCGGCTGGTGCTGCTGGTGCCAGCCGCCTGGTGGGTGAGATGGGCAGGGAAAACTGGAGATGGAGGCTGAGGGTTTGCCTCCTCCAGCCGGTGGATGAGACAGTCCCGCAATTTGGCGATACGGGCCTGCCTCCGGCTGGTGGGGATGAACTGCTCCAGTTTCCCCTTACAACGCAGGTCTACAAGGGTGGCCAGCCAAAAGTCATTACCTCTCCTTCATCCTCTTTATCCGGGGTCCCTCCTGAGGCATCTCTGCATATGGGCAGCCATGGGGAAGAGCTCAGCCCGCTGAGACTCTTCATGACTGCCCCTTCCCATGACCTCCTGGTCCTCCTGCTGCTGCTCACGTTGTGAGATGCCCCACCCCCAGACTAACGGTGCCCCCATCACCGGCTCTCCCTCCTGACCAGGCCCAGACTCCTGGACGTCCTCATAGTCATTATCCTCCTCATCATCCTCCTGGGCCTGGTCCTGGTGGAGCATGCTTGCCTCATCATGCTCCACCAAGGCACTCTCCACAGCATCAAGCAGGCGATCTAGTGTCCTGTCCAGCAGGAACACTAAGGGAGCACGTCATTGAGGACAACATGCTCCCCACTGACCATCTTGGTCGCCTGCTCAAATGGGGCCAACACATGGCAGACCTGGTGAATCTGCCCCCACTCCGCATTGGTGATGTATGGAAGCGGTTGTGATGGCCCTGGAGTGCTTAGGTCCAGCAGGTACTCCTCACCGCCCGTCTCTGCTCCCACAACCTCTCCAGCATGTGGAGGGTGGAGTTCCGCTCAGTTTGGACAGGGATGCGGTGGCGGTTGGGGAACATCGGAAGTGGCTGGCAATCCTACGTACCTCAGCACAATGTCACTCAACCCTGGGTACGTACGAAGGAACTTCTGTACCACTAGGTTGAGGACATGTGCCATGCAGGGCACGTGGGTCAGACTGCCAGCCTGAAGGGCGGCGAGTAGGTTGCTGACGTTGTCACAGACAACCATACCTACCTGGAGCCTCACGGGTGTCAGCCACTTCTAGACCTGATTCTGTAGAGCAGCCAGAACATCAGGTCCAGTGTGTCTCACGGTCTCCCAAGCTCACAAGTTGGAGCACGGCCTGGCAGCAGACGTGCCACACACTTGCATAGTTATGGGGACGCTTGCTGGGGGCTGAGCAGCAGTGGAGACAGTGGCACAAGGGAGAGCAGCACTTCTCCCATGTACACCCTGTGGCGGCACAACTATGTCTGATGCCGCAGATCCCTCCCGGTGCCTCGGAGGGACAACCAATGGACAGTAAAACTGATGTATCTACCCTGCCCATGTCTGCTGGTCCAAGCATCCATTGTGAGATGTACCCTGTCGCTGACAGCATGATCCAGCGACAGGCATACTTTCTGCACAAGGTGCTGGTATAGGGCAGGGACGCCAGTCCTGGCAAAGTAATGGCGGCTGGGGACACGCCATCTGGATTGAGCCTGCTCCAACATCTGCCTAAATGGATTGCTGTCCACCAGATTGTACGGAAGCAGATGTTGGGCGATAACCCTTGCCAGGAGCCCATTCAGTGAACACACGCGTCGATCCCCGGGGCGAGGGGCGCAGTGCGTTCGAAAGCCTCAGCCACTGATGGCTGATGGTGCCGGACGGCAGAAGACGAGGAAGAGGAAATGGAGGAGGGTGCACTTGGTGGAAAAGCATGGCTGCCGGTACCAGTACCTCTACTGGAGGGAGGTGGGGAGTGGGACTCTGCAGCTGCCAGAGAATGTGATGGCAGCTGGACAGTGGCAGGAGCTGCAGTCCCCTGCACAATGCTGGTGGCGCTGCTTCTACGACCACCCTTTATCTGATCCCAATCCCGCCAGTGGTTCAGTCGCATGTGCTGGGTGAGGGCTGTGGTACCCAGAAGAGCAACTGACCTCCCTCTTCTCACCCTGGCATGGCAGAGGTTACAAATGGCAACTGTAACATCATCCGTTGCTAGGGTGAAGAAAGCCCAAACAGGCGACTTGCGCACCAACCTCCTGTCCAGTGGGTTGGTGCTAGCTTGTGCCTGTTGGGTACGCACAGGTGAAGATGTCGGCTGCTGCTGCTGCCATCTCCTGCTGCTGTCACCAGTAGAGCCCCTGCCACTGGGCTCCCTGGTGGTGACCGTGCGCACCGTTTGCCTGGGGTGCCTACCTTCCTCAGTGCTGCTCTGACCTGCCAAAATAGGTGGCACCCGTTCGCATGCACCCTCCTGTTCTACATAAGACCCGGAGTCCAAAACTGCTGAACTGAGGGGACCTGACAGCATGGAGCCCATGCCTGGGCTCTACAGACCCCTTGATGACGCCTAGGTCTGGATAGATGCAGGGGTTGTCTGGCCTACAACATCTGCACCAGTTAGAAGGGATTTAAAGGGGTATGGTATGGCGTTACCACTACATCCTCCTCGTCATTATCCCCATCCCTTCCAACAACTCCTGCCCATCTGGTGGGCTGAATTGGAGCTCTTCCTCCAGCAAAGTCTCCCCCAGAATGTCCTGCTGCTCACTGTCCCCATGGTCGAACATGGACGGGGAGAATTTTGAGGGAGTGGGGGTTGCTTCGGGAGAAGGCGATCTGCTGCTGCTGCTACTCAGGATCGGGGCTGAGGACTCTGTGGCACTGGAGTCGGCCACAAGGGTCATCACAGCCTCTGCGTCCTGTGACGTGATGGGCCTTGGACGACTGCCCATTTGAAAAAAGTCATGGATCAGACGGACGCCCCTGCCAACTGCGCCCGCCTGTCCTTGACTGGAGGAGCGGCCCCCTGCTGGCAGCTGTCCAGCGGCGGAACCCACTCCTCGACTGCCCCTACCACGGCTGGTCCGACGGCCTGTGCAGCTCATATTAATTGTCAGTTTGCACCGATATATACGATATGACACAAAAATAAAAGAATGAACTAATCCTAAATACAATAAAAAAGGAAATTGGGTGATGGGGCAAACTTTATTGGGATGGGAGAGGAGAGTGGGAATATGTAAAACAAAAAAAGAAAAGAAAAATAAAAGTGAGGGACCAAAAGCCCTACACTAAATAAAATCTAAACTAAAAAAAGAGACAGAAAAAAAAAGAGTACAACAAAAAGACTGGGACAATTAGGCCCCAACAAGACAGACAATACCAACAGTCAAATGTAATACACTACTTTTTTTTTTTTTTTTTTTTTCCTTTTTTATGAAGTACTACACTAACAAAAAAAAAACACAGACAGTAAGACACAGACAAGACAGGAAACACTAACCTAACAGGTAAGTTATTTTTTTTGTTTTTTGTTTTTATTTTAAACTGGAAGCACTACAGAAAAAAGACAATCAGACGCAGACAGAACAGCACCGATGGAACTGACAGTTAACACTTAATTTACTTTTTTTTTTTAAGAAGTACTACACTACACTAACACAAAACAACACAGACAGTAAGACAAAAACAAGACAGGAAACACTAACCTAACAGGCAATTTTTTATTTTTTATTTTTTTAAACTGGAAGCACTACGGGAAAAAGACAATCAGACGCAGACAGAACAATACCGATGGAACTGACAGTTAACACTAAATTAACTTTTTTTTTTTTTTTTGGATTAAGTACTACACTACACTAACACAGAACAACGCAGACAATAAGACAAAGACAAGACAGGAAAAACGAACCTAACAGATAAGTTTTTTTTTTTTTTTATACTAGCACTGAGGGACGAAGACAATAAGATGCGGACAGCACAAAACCAGAAAACAATAACACTTAACAGTAAGGAAACTTTTTTATATTTGACTACACTAACTTACAGAAAGAGACAAGACAGACTAAGACAACAAACACTAACGGACTGACAAAACACTAAGGCCCTAAATCCCTGACTACCCTAACGCTAACTATCTACGATTATTATTAGACTGCCCTAACACTAACCTACACTAATATTCTACCTCTATATTCAGTATTCCCTAACACTTAAACCCTACACTAATCCCTGCTCTAAACCTATCAGCCCTAACTAACTCTAATGACACCAAACTAAACTAACCTAACACTGAAATTTTGTCCCTAACAGCTAATCCCTAAACCCTAACTAAGACTAACTAGCTAAAAGTAATTATTTGGAGATGAATTTGTGAAGAAAAATTCAGATATAACACTTTTTTGCACCACAACCAATAACACAGCTCCTCTCTATACCACAACTACAACACCACAAAATGGGTGCCAGGTGTGCCTTCCTTTATATAGTGAGTGGGTAGGCTTAAATGTGATAGGTTGCTAAGTTTGTTGCTAGGCCTTCTCATTGGTTGATCTTGATAAAGTAGGCAGGGTTTAGAATGAAATAACCTTGAATGGACTATTAATGCGCATATGCGCACATGGCATATGTAATTATATTCAAGATATTCGTCAAATCTTCTATTTCTTCTAATATCACATGGTCCAGACGGTGGATTAGGTATGAAATGCTGTAATTAGTCTTGTTAGACTATTTGCAAAGATCAGGATGCATTAGAACTATTAAGGCCAAGAGAGCGCGGAGTCGTTGGTGCGAATGGAATCCTGCGAATAATACATATACGAATATTCGCAAAACATGTCAACGCTGTATATGGAAGGAAAGACAAACCGCGATTAGATTGGTGCGAATATGCTATTTACGTACGTTTGCAGAACCTTTTTTTCGACTACAGTCTATAGTCTGACAGCAGAACCAAAACCATGGAATAGATTGTTATTTGAGAAGGGACGGGGTTTTTTTTTATTACATTGGGACAGAAATTGGCATATGCGATTAATCGCTAGTTGAGATTTTGCAGGTATCGCCTCGCATCATGTGGTGGCAGCTCTAGTACTATGAACATACAAAGGGACGAAATTGCGAATATGGCGGCATATTCGAAATCGTCGTATATAGTGCTATATTCGATATATTCGACCAAATTGCACATTTAACATGGATGGCAGACGAGATAGGCAGTGCATATCTTTTCTACATTAGCATATACTATAGGGACAAAACAGTGGACAGTTTCTTATGAGCGAATATTCATAATTACGAATATGGGCTCAAGTATTCGACATATTCGCGAAATCGCAAAATGCCGATATTCGAGAAAAATATTCGCTTTGCGAATATTCGCGCTCATCACTAGTGAAGAGCTGTATTGGTGAAGAGCTGTATTGGTGAAGAGAAGACTCAAATTATATTGACACCTAGGAAGCAAAATCTATCATGAGGAAAACTGATAATATTAAGGCAGCAGGGCCTAATAGGGTTCAAGGGTGGATTTTAAAATTGTGCACTGATCAGTTAGCGGGGGTATTTATGCATACTACTAACAGAACGACCTGGCTTCGCACGGGTATATTTCATTTATTTCATTTAATGTTTGTGTGTCTCCTTAAAAGATATCGACAGTATCCTCCATAATAGTGACCTATACAGCCCCCCGCCCCTTTAACAGTGAACTCCACAGTCCCCCACCCCTTAACACTGACCCCACCACAATGTCCCACCACTTTTAAATTGGGACCTTCACAGCAGCCCACCCCTTTAGCAGTGAGTTTCATAGCACCACACTTCCTTGACAGTGACCTCCTCAGGGGCCCGTCCCATTAACAGTGACCTCCACAGCACCCCGCTGCCTTAACAGTGACCTACACAGCAGTTGCCCCTTTAATAGTGGCCCCTGCCCCCTTAATAGTGACCTCCACAGTGTTCATCCCTTTAACAGTGACCTCCACAGCAGTCTGCCCCTTAACAGTAACATCCACAGTTAACGCCTCTTTAATGCTAGGGCTACACAACGACATGTGTCGCTAGACTTTTTATCTCAACAATTTTTATAATGATAGGCTATGGTGTCGCACTGCAACATGTGACATGCTGCGACATGTGAGATACTGTCTGCTGAGCTGTGTATCTAATCCTACCCTGTGTGATACTGTCTGCTGAGCTGTGTATCTAATCCTATCCTGTGTGATACTGTCTACTGAGTTGTGTATCTAATCATATCACGTGTGATACTGTCTGCTGAGCTGTGTATCTAATATCATAACCTTTGTGATACTGTCTGCTGAGCTGTGTATCTAATCTTATATTGCGTGATACTGTCTGATGAGCGGTCTATCTAATCTTATCCTGTGTCATACTGTCTGCAAAGCTATGTATCTAATCCTATCTTGTGTGATACTGTCTGCTGAGCTGTGTGTCTAATATCCTATCTAGCGTTGAGCTGAATATTCAAATAGCTTTTTTACGAATATATTTAGAATATAGTGCTATAAATTTGTAAAAACGAATATTAGTTTTTTTTCAATCTGTACCCAAGATACCATTAACTGAAGATAGAGAATATAGCGCTATGTTCTCTATCTTCGTTAATTTAGCAAGCCAACCAATAGGAAATTTATGCCCGTTCAAAGTTCCACTGCACTACGCAAATATTACATTATGTAATATTCGCGTACTGAGAATGAAACTTTGAACGAGGTATAAATTTCCTATTAACTGTCTTGCTAGATTTAACGAAGATAGAGAATATAGTGCTATATTCATTATCTTCGTTAAGAACGAAGATAACAAAATATTCTCTATCTTCGCTATTAACGAAGATAAAGAATATAGCGCTATATTCGCATTTGTTATCTTTGTTAATTCTAGCAAGCTACATAAACTTGCCTATACACAGCTCTAACATCTCAATGTTTGGCTGGGTAGAATTAATGAATATGATGAATATAACTCTATATTCTCTATATTCGCTAATTCTAGCAAGCCAATAGGAAAGTTGCCTATAGACAACTCTAAGTTGGATGCGCAATGCGAGGATATTACTTTACCTATTTTTGCAATAAATAGAATGCTGAGTCATTATTCTATTTATTGCAAAAAATAGGCAAAGTAATATTCTCGCGTAACATCCAACTTAGAGCTGGTACAGTCAACTTTCCTATTGGTTGACTTGCTAGAATTAACAAATATAGAGAATATAGCGCTATATTCGCTATCTTTGTTAATGCTAGATAGCCAACCAATAGTAAAGTTGCCTTTATACCCCGTTCAAAGTTCAACTCGCAAATTAGAATAATGACGAATATTCGATTTCAACTAATATATGACGAATATTCAATCGAATATTCGTGAAATATTGCGAAAACAAATATGGCACCTCCCGCTTATCACTAATCCTATCCTGTGTGATACTGCCTGCTGAGCTGTGTATCTAATCCTATCCTGTGTGACACTGTCTGCTGAGCTGTGTAGCTAATCCTATCCTGTGTGATACTGTCTGCTGAGTTGTGTATCTAATCCTATCCTGTGTGATACTGTCTGCTGAGCTGTGTATCTAATATCCTATCTTGGGTGATGCTGTCTGCTGAGATGTGTATTAGTGATGAGCGAGCATGCTCAGCTGAGTACCGCTCGGCTCGAGCATCAGTATGCTCGGCATGTGGCGGTACTTGGCCGAATACCACGTGTGCTCGTCGCATTGCTCTAGTCTCCTCCCGCACGTTTGGCACCTCCTAAGCAGCCAATCAACGTTCAGGTAAGTAATTTCCTTCAGTGTAATGTCATGCCATGTTAGCTATTAGCCTTACAAGCAATAGTTCAAATGGCTGCAGCTCTCACCTCCACTTTCAATCCAAGACGCACGGAGAAGAGACCAGAACTGGGCCTTATGAAGTATCCAATGGAAAAATGGGATCTAGCTTCTTATGGAATAAAAACGTTTCTTTATTGGCTCATCATATAGCTATTAGCCTTACACTGATTGGCTGGCAGGAACACGTGATACCAGTTCATACAGGAGCAGATGTCCCGCGCTCGGATCATTCAGCGTCAGGGAGAGCAGACAGTAGGCAGAGACAGATAGCGTTTTGCTGGAAATTCACAGATTTAACTCCAAAAACACTATTGAAAGACCAAACAGCCCTCTTAAGGACTACAGTGTGCGTCTGACAGCAGTGCAGCACCATATTTTTTTTACCAGGGGTTAAATTCAGCAGTATCAGGGACAGGAGTCTTCAGGAAGGGACAGACAGTGCAGGGCTGGAAAATCGCTTTTAAGTACCCAAAGGCTTTTAAAAGACTGAAGATTTGATATAAGTGAGATCTATAGTACGCCATCAGAAAGCAGTGTGTTTAGCAGGCATTATAGAAAGGGGCTTATTCACTAGAGTGTGTCTGCAAGTGAGATCTACAGTACGCCATCAGAAAGCAGTGTGTTTAGCAGACATTATTAAAAGGGGCTTATTCACTAGAGTGTGCCTGCTAGTGAGATTTACACCGCACCATCAGATAATTTTTTTTCCTCTGGGGATATTAACCTAATTTGTGCCACATCTGTGTGTGTGTTCAATACACAACCGTTATATTCATTACTCCAGCAGAGAATTATTTGTATTTTAGGCAAATATAGCTAGTTTTGGACACATCTGTGAGTGTGTTTAGGCAGCAACCGTATATACAGTATTCCAGCAGAGAATAAATTTTATTTGGGACAAATTTAACTCATTTTAGGCACAGTTGTGTGTGTGTTTAGGCCGCAACCATATATACAGTATTCCAGCAGAGAATTATTTGTATTTGGGACAAATTTAACTAGTTTGGGGCACATCTGTGTGTGCGTTCAATCCATAACCGTTATATTCATTACTCCAGCCGAGAATTATTGGTATTTGGGAAAAATGTAACTGTTTTGTGCCAAATATACTGTCCCTATAGTGTGGATTTATGTGACAAATACTCTACCACCTTTAAAAAGAGTGTCTGTTGCGCCAATCTAAATAATCTGTGCATAATCTAGTGTCCATATTCTGTTCATTACTGGTGCATATACTGACTCAAATTTAAAAATCTGTGTGTCTTGCGACAATCTAAATAATCTGGTCCAAATCTAGTATCCATAGTGCGTGGCTCTCTGTTTCAAATACAGCACCACATGTGAAAACCACATGTGTATTTTGGGGAAAAGTAAAATATTTGTGCCACATCTAATGTGTGTGCATTTTATACATATCACTAACATATACTGTACTTCATCTGCAGATGGTGTAAGGTAGTCTGTGACATTATCAGAGCTACATCCACTATGTAAAGTGTGCGTATCCAAAATACCAGTTTTAATTTATTGGAGCGTACACGTACATATCCTATGATACTGTACGTGTGACATATTTTTAAGCATATAACACTTAATATGAAGAAGGCGGCCAGTACGGGACGTGGAAGTGGCCTTGATGCTGATGGTTCACAAAGAGGCTGTGGTCCTGGGCTCAATGAAACAGAGTAAAATAATGTAGCTGAGGGCCTCCAGGTGCACTCACCCTCTAAAACTGTGAAGGCGATGGCGAACCTTTTAGAGACTGATTGCCCAAACTGGAACCACAAACACACTTATTTATCGCAAAGTGCCCACACAATCATTTACCCTAAATACTACAGTCCAATATAGTATATCTTCCATGTTCCTTATTATTTAGCTATAATAGCATGCCAACAGTCAATGTAGCTGCCTGTGCCATTCATGGCGTACCTGACGCTGATGAATGGCAGGAAAAGTGAAAGGCATATTGGTGCACCATAGATTTTTAAGGGTAAGGGTGCCCACAGAGAGGGCTCTGAGTGTCGCCTCTGGCACCTGTGTAAGAGTTTCACTGACCCTATAAAACATTATGAGCGAGGGCAGCCTAAAAAGCATGTTGATATGATGGAGGAGGAGAAGAATGAGAAAAGGGAGATTGAACCATATAACCTTTTTGGTGGTGGCAGAGGTGTATGTGAATACAATGTATTCAGTACATTACAAATAACACATTTAAAGTGCCTTTATGTTCAGCTGCTTTCATCTGGTGGAGTAGAGAAGTCAGGGGCAATTTATTTTTATAATAGTCAACCTGTCAGCATTTTCAGTTGACAGGCGCACGCACTTATCTGTTATTATGGCTCCAGCAGCATTAAATAACCGCTGTAACAAAATGCTGGCGCCAGAGCAGGCCAGTACCTCTGTGGCGTAAAGAAGACAAACTGAGGGTGGTCTGGCTATTACCCTGTGTACTGTGTTTGACTTTTTGTTATGGTTTGAGTTAGAGTTTTATGACTGTGGCATTTCGAAATGTCAGCCTTATACAATCACGCATCTGTGAGGTGATTTGTTGAATCAGACATTCTCCACTTACAGTTTACGCATCAGACACCCAGGAGTTAATCAAGTAGTGTTTAATCCGGAGATTGTATTACAAGATATGCAGGGAATCCAGATGGTAAAAGAATTATGCCACTAATATTCTCCTTGATAAGAACGTGAGATACACAGATTCACCTCAGATTCTCCTCAGAATCTCCTCAGAATTAGAGCACACAAAACAGCAATGCATGACAGGGTAAACAGGAAGTGGCTAGACTGAACCAACTAGAAGCAGAAACAGAGGAGGGGGAGAAGAGAGAAGCATACCAATACACTACCAATAATGCAAGATACCGAAACAGAACTCTCCCCGTCTGGTATCGGTAGATACCACTATGTATATGCATACAATGGAATTGTATAAATAACAATGAATAATGTCCATAAACCTGAAAAGGAAACATGCAATGAACATTTATTCAAAACAAAAAGGATATATCTTCAGTTCAGACCATAGAACTGGTACTGGAAACAGTCCTAGAAGATGATGAGCATCTCTGGTAGAAGGAATCTCAACATGGAAGTTCTTTCCATCCGAACTGGAAACGACTTTAGTAATAAGTCCAGTAGGCCAGTCGAGACCATTAACTTGTTTGTCTCTTAACAGAACAAAATCTCCTTCCTTTATATTGGGCCTTGGTTCTTGCCACCTTCTGCATTCTTGCTAGAGGTAGAGGAACTTTCTTATCCACCTTTTCCAGAACTGACTGGCGAGATGTTTTACCTGCTTCCACCGAAACTTATAAAGGTTGTGCTCTTTGAAAACGCCAGATGGCACAGGAATATTTCCTATATTTTTGGTTTATTCTTCAGTGATCTTTTATGCACCCCAGATGTGGATTTCTTCTTTTTACTACAGGAGGTTGTCTCTTGCTTTCATTAGAAGCTGAGCGAGACTTGGTTCTCCTTGATCTTACCAAAGATTTAGAATGTGACTTCTCTGTCTGTGTCACCGATTTAGAGTGAGAGCGCTTATTTTGTGAGGCTGATTCACATGTAGATTGCTTTCTGTCTATGAATCGTTAATGCAAATGCTCATGTCTGCTTTTCACTTCTGAAATGGGATCTGTCTTTGTACGTACGGACTTGGGTGGGTGACATGCAGTATTTGTCATGGACATTGGTGGTGAACTTTTCCCTGTGGTTTTCAGAAAAGGCTGAGCAATATAAAGGTGCTCATCCGTTGAAGATTGAGAAGAACTGTGATCCTCTTGAGTGCAATCAACAACTGCAGATGGAACTGAAGGTTCTTGCAAAGTATCTGAAATGAACTCTTCCTGTGTTGAAGGAACCTCCTTTATAGAACATTCAGAAGATACTTATTTTACAGAATTAAACTCATTGTCAAACAGTAGACTGGAAGGCTCAAGTTTCTGCTGTATCTCATCAGAACTGCATGAATCAGAAGGCTTGTTGTCAGTGATGATATAGGATTCATTATGATAAACTGTGTGAGGTCTGCAAAGCTGGGAAGGGCTTGAAAAGGGTTCCAATTGAAATCCTGAAGGCCTTTCTAGAAGCTGCCCTTCTGTCCAGGAACATTCTTCTGCAGCTGACTCCTTGGGATTTAAGCTGCTTTCTGATGTTTTTAGAATATTTGGGCAGGGCATATCTTGCACATAGTAATGGTTAGGACAATGTCTGAAGTAAGAAGTTCGCCCCCTATTAATACTTCAGTTCTGAAGGAGTGTACTTGGCAGGGTCTGCGGGTTCTGTCCAGACATACATCCCCCACGATGATCCAACCCACTGTAAGTTTCTGGGCATATAGAGCGTTAAAAGGGTCATTGCGAAGTTCAAGGACCTTATGAGCCTCAAGAATGTCTCTACCTAGCAAGAGTAAGATCTCGGCATGGTTATCAAGGGAGGAATCTCTCTGGCTATGTTCCTGAGATGAGGGTGATGCTGTGCGGCTTCAGGTGTGGGAATCTCATCCCTTGTGTCTGGCAAGTTGTCACACTCAATAAGGGTTGGAAGAGAGAGTTTCTTATGTCCTTTGATGGGCTTTAAGGTGAAACCATTAGCTCTTCTTCCTGAGGTTGTTACAAGACCAGAGCATGTTCCTAGGGTGTAGTCTCTCCCTCTATCCTGAACAGATCAAAGAACTTAGGGCTAGCTAGGGAATGATTACTTTGGTCATCTAGAATAGCATAGATTCTTATGGTCTTCTCTGGTTGTGCAGTAGGAAACACATCCACGAGGCAAATCTTAGAACAAGGCTTACCGCACACAAGTCCTTCTCCACATACCTTTGTGCATCTGGGTGTGACGGTTGTGGTTGGTCGGTCGGCACTCTCCCGCCATGACTCTCCCCGCCTTGATCGTAATGGGGCTTGTGCCAGTTAACTGGTTCTAGGTTCCGCCTGATTGGTCCCGGGTGAACAGCGGACATGTGTAGATCACTATTACATTCAGAACACTTGACTGGAACCTTACAGTCTCTGGCAAAGTGCTCAGTGGATGCACAGCATCTGAAGCAGATATTATGACTCCTTAGGAACGCCTTACGTTCCTCAAAGGACTTTGCTATGAAGACACTGCATTTCCTTAAAGGATGTGGTTTATCATGCATAGGGCAATGATGATCGGGTTCCTTGGGGCTTTCATTTCCATTGTTAGTAGTGGGCACAACCCCTGTCTTTTTACTGAAATTAGACCCCTCTCTGGGACTGAAAATCTCGTGTATCTGTTTAGTAGAGCCAAAGATGTTGGTTCCCAAGGTGTTGAAGCTCGGATCGTTTTTAGCTCTAGCTAAGTCCTTGATGAACTTACAGAAGAATGAAAATGGTGGAAAGGGAACACGATGTTGCTCCTTGTATTTTGAACCTGTTGTTGCCCATTGGTCTTGAATATTGAGGGGTAATTTCTCCACGATCAGGCCCACACCATGGGAGGTATCGAGAAATCTGAGACCTGGTAGCTGCGGGTCTCCCTTGATGATTTCAAACTCAAGAAGAAGATCGCTTAATTCCTGGAACCCTTGGCGGTCTGTATTGGATAATCCAGGAAAGTCGTATAGTCGTTTAAATAAGGCACGTTCAACTATTTCCGAGCCGCCGTATGTCTGCTCTAATCTTTCCCATGCGAGACGAAGGCCTTTGACTGGTTCGTAGATATGAATGGTTTTGAGTCTCTTAACACAGTTTGACGACCATGGACCTAGCCATCTAATTAGTAAATCAAGTTCTTGCATAGGCGGTACAGCAAGGGTTTGAACTGTTGTCTTGAAGGTGGCCTTCCAACTTCTATAGTTCTCTGGGCGATCATCAAAGTTCGTAAGGCTAGTACTGATGAGGTCCCTGAGAATGAGGTACTTAGCGATCTCTGATGTGTTATTTCTTTCATGCATCATGGCGATGCAAACTTCTCCCTCGCTGGTGTTGTTGGCACCATCTGATACCCTATGTTTGGGGGTTGGAAGATGGAATGGAGTGGCAGCTGGGTTGAGCGTAAATGAAGGCTTCACATCTGGTAATCTTGGCGCCAGCGTCTTGGTTGCTATGTAACTAGTCTCAGGAGGTTTTAATGTGATTTGATGAGCTTGAAGCGGCTTGGTCTCTAATGGCGCCTGAAATACTGTGTAAGGTGCCAGAGGTTTTAAAGAAAGAGAATTGTCCACTGGACTGGGGTCAACTGTATGGTTATCAGCTGCCTCTTTTTCTATCCGCATGAGTTCCGCAGGCTGGCGTGCAGAGCCCAAATCTTCTGGTGCAAATGCATTGAATTTGCTTTGGTCTAGGACGAATTGCAGGGTACGGCCTTCTGAGTCATTAGATATCTTGGACATAGGATGATAAGCTTCTTCTTCTTCAGCAGCTTCTTCAAGAACTCTGAGTTTAGCCATGGCTGCTGCTTTTCCCTTTCCTTATGAAGGACCTCCAACTCAGTTTCGGCCTTGGCTTTGGTCGCTTGTGCCTGAGCCTGTATAGCTGCTTGATTAGCTTGATATTGGGCTAGTATAGCTGCTTGATTAGCTTGGGATTGGGCTTGTATAGCTGCTTGATTAGCTTGATATTGGGCTAGTATAGCTGCTTGATTAGCTTGGGATTGGGCTTGTATAGCTGCTTGATTAGCTTGGGATAGCGCTTGTGTCTCTGCGACTTGTGCCTTAATGGCTGCTTCCTTTCTAATGCAGTGAGCTTGTACCTTTGCTGCTTCCGCTTTGCGCGTGCCAACACCAATGAGGTACTCAGCGAAAAGTGCTATGAGCGAGACCTTAGCGATGAGGACTGAGCAATAGATTTCGAGGAACGGGTTGAAGCCTTGGAGTGCCTTGAAAGATTAGAATGGCGGGACGCAGTTTCATATTGTTGTGATATCTTGTCCTCTAGCATTGACTTGACTGCCATAAATCTGCTATATCTTTCATCATTAAGTGCAATGTGGGTCTTTAATTCTAGGATGAATTCCTCTGAGTTGAGACTTGATAACAGAGAAGAATATTTTTCAGACAGTCTATTATAACTATCATAGGTCTTATTCAATTTTGTACACATGGCCTTTAATTGATCTTCATTATAGCCTGATCCATGTGCTGCATCCAAACATTGTTCAGTCTTTTCCCACAAACTGGACAAATTATTACATATCTCAATTTTGTCGGTTAAGAGGGCCTCTTTCATTTTTAATGAGGGTTTAGAAATCCTTCTAGCTGTGTCCTGTATTTCCATCTGTAACACAACAGCGACCTCTAGTGGTGGTTCAGTGTTTTAATAGCCCACAGCAGGCAGACAATATTTACCTCAGAAAACAGGCTGAATACAGTTCCTAGCCTGTATGAAACTGGAATTGCTAGAAGCTTCTGCGATCCAAGTGAATGCAGTACTGGGCAGTATAAGATATTACCTTACTACTGTAGCATAACGGAGACAAATGATGATGGCTTATTACTTGGAGGAGGAGAATATTCTTTTCTTAGCGGGAGAAGGAGAGTACTAAGACAATTCTTTTACTGTGGCGTTTCGAAATGTCAGCCTTATACAATCACGCATCTGTGAGGTGACTTGTTGAATCAGACATTCTCCACTTACAGTTTACGCATCAGACACCCAGGAGTTAATCAAGTAGTGTTTAATCCGGAGATTGTATTACAAGATATGCAGGGAATCCAGATGGTAAAAGAATTATGCCACTAATATTCTCCTTGATAAGAACATGAGATACACAGATTCACCTCAGATTCTCCTCAGAATCTCCTCAGAATTAGAGCACACAAAACAGCAATGCATGACAGGGTAAACAGGAAGTGGCTAGACTGAACCAACTAGAAGCAGAAACAGAGGGGGAGGAGAAGAGAGGAGCATACCAATACACAATGCAAGATACTGAAACAGAACAATGATTATTATTGTTATTTAGTTTGTTATTTAGGAGTTATTTAACAGGCCATGCCATTGTTTTACCACCACTGTTGTATGTTATGTTTGTATTTTATAGTAATGTGTAAGTTTTGGATGAGGTTTTAGTGAATACAGTGTACAGGCCAGCCCCTCAAAGGCATAGAGTATAAGTTTGTGCCACGTGTCCAGCTAAGACACCCAATAATTGTAAGGCTCAGAGGGATCACTCAGGACGCTGACACGGTCTGCTATGTACTCCTTCACCATCTTCCAAAATGTTTCCCTCCTTGTGACACTAGGTCACGCATCAGGGTGAGGGTGCTGGCAGGGCGTCATGCCTTGTAGAGTGTTTTCCTGCCTCTATTGGAACTGCAGTGTGTGTCCCCATCTCCCTCCTGGGTTGCCCAATGAACTACGTACTCTGCCTCCAGTGTTGTCATATAGAAATTTTCTAAGCAATTTTTAAACAAGGACATTCTGTTATTGCATCGTTTTGCTCGTCCTCTCCACCACAGGAATGAGAGATGAGAAGTTCTCTTTGTAGGAGGGGTCAATAAGGGTGAACAACCAGTAATCCGTGTTGTCTAACATGTGTGTAACGCACGGGTCGCGGCAAAGGCAGCATAACATGAAGTCAGCCATGTGTGCCAGAATCAGCAAGACTTCGCTGTTATCATCAGGAGGATGACTCTCATTCTCCTTATTCTCTTCCTCCTCTCCTGCTCATCTATGCAGAACAGATGGAATAGACCTGCTATTGTTACTACCCTCTGTAGCATAGGCACTGTCTCTTGATCCTCCTCCTCCTCCTCATCATCCAATTCACACTGAGAAGCCGAACTGATAGTGTTCTGGCTATCACTCTGTGTAATGTCTTCCCCTAGTTACACCTCTTCCATATGTGAAGTGTCCGCCTTCATCATTACCAGCCAGAGTTTCACTTGACACAGAAGTGGTATGGTTAGGCTGATAATAGCGGCATCACCACTCACCATCTGTGTTTATCGCTCAAAGTTGCATAAAACCTCACAGAGGTTAGACATACAAGAGCATGTTGCAGCTGGTATTCCACTACTGCTCTGTGCTGCTCAAAAATCCTGGACAACATGTAGAACGTAGAGTTCCAGTGTGTGCTCACTTTACACAATAGTCTGTTAGCTGGCAAATGCAAGCGCTGCATCAGCGTTGCCAAACTGACGGCAGCTGTAAATGACTTTCGGGAATGTGCACACACACGGCGTACTCTTTCCAGTAGCTCAGGCAAAATGGGGTAGGTTGGGAGAAAATTGAGAACACGTGGCCTAGGCATGGTATGGCCGGATCACGGACATTAAGGTGGGATCCACATGGCCATATCAGCATTTGTGCCATGTAAAATTTTTCCTTCTTCACTGGGCAGAGGTTGCTTTCTGCCCCTATGATGGCCCTGATTCGCTGAGGGCTGGGCCTGTTGTGTTCCAGGGTTTGATTTTTTATTGTTATGGTTTGAGTTTTTGACTAGGCTGTAAAATATTTATAAATAAAAATATGTTATGGTTATTTGGTTATTTATGAATTCTTAAAAGTTAATGCCATTGGTTTACCTCCACTCTTGTGTGTTAGGTTTTTAGTTATATTAATGTATAAGTTTGGCGGGTTTATTGTGCATGGTACATATAGGCTGTATGATTGCCATGTGTGTGAGCTTGCCGAGCTACAAAGCTGCCAACAAGTTATGGCCATTATCAGACTCAACCAACCTGGTTCCTCATACCCTGCAAAAGCTCTGCGGCAATGTTCTGTTTGTCAGCCAAGCAAATGAATTTCATCAAGGCCTGTTGCCGCTTCCCCATGAAAATTCAAAGTTTGCAGTGGAGGAGGAGGTGGAGGCGGAGGAGTAGAAGGGGAGGTTGCAGCTACAAATGTAGGTGGTGGCAGAAATCCTGATGGAAGTAGTGCCCGAAATACTTGGCGTCAGTGGCACCTGTGCCACCATAGGTAGTCTAGTGGTAGGACCCATGCCATGCTGAGAAACCTTTTTTTTTTTTTAATCAGATAGTTTTTATTAAAGAAGTTTTTGTAACATACAAAAATGTAGAAACACCATCCCTCCCCTCCCCCTTTGAGAAGAACCTCCTCCCCCACCCACCCACCCACCGCTGTAAGCCAAAGTACTGCAACAGTCCAGATTTCGCTGCTACAAGTCCAGCAGAATTACATCTTCTATCAACCGCAGGATCCAGTATTCCGACGACGTCCAGGCACATGAAGAAGCAGATGTCCAACACAGTAAACGACGGCAGCCACAATCCCTTTACACACTCCACCTGCGTCTGCGCTTCACACATACAGCACATCAGGCGCTCCATGGACAGTCAATTTATAGTACACCTCAGGTGACTAAACCGGATACCGTATCTCTGCACCCATGGCGACCAGATCATGGAGAATTTCTTCAAAGCATTCCGTCTTTGATACACAAAGTGTTCCAGCAATATTAACGTGCGAACCTTCTCCACCCATTCTTTACAGTGCGGCGGATCTCGATCAATCCAATGGAAGGCAATAACCTTCCTGGCTTGGTATGACACTCGTACAACCGCTGTTCTAGTACTGGCGTTCAAGTCAAGTTGATCCACACAACCCCAATGCTGAGAAACCTTGACGTGGTGCATGAGGGGCTCCAATATGTTCCTGACTGGGAGATATTGGCAAATGGCTCAGCTTTTAACATCAGTTTGAGGGATTAGCCTTTGTTGTCAGGTGCTTATCCTTGTGGTGCACTTTTTTCAGTGATTTACTTATTTTGGTATGGCACAGTTTGCTAATTAAAAATCATTTTTCGTCCTAACCTTCCTCAAAAAAGCCCCAGACTGCAGAAAACCTACCCTTTGGCAAGGGAGATTTGCGCAAGGGGGAACAGTTGTGGGCCTGTTTGTTGTGGCCCGCCTTCTCCCTTTCTCCACCCCACAGCCTCTTCCAGCCTGTTGCTGTGCTGTGGATCCCTCCCCCTCTGTCCTGCTGTCCTAGTTTGGCTTCCACCTTCCCAGGTTAGGTCAGTGATGTCATCGTCCCCCATCTCCAAATCCACTTCCTTACTCTGTTCATCCTCCTGACTTGTGTTGACCTAACAAGACCCTATTTATTGACAACTGTGTCTCATCCCCATCATCCACCAAATCAAACACTAATTGCCATTCCCCCTATCATCTATGTCTGACTTTGGAGGCTAAAGAGTTTGGGGATCAGTGCATAAGATATCCTCATGTCCCTCTTCAGGGAGGGTCATCTCACCTGCAGGCCCTCACCTACAATTTTTTGGGGGTCAGCTCACATGGTATATTATTTTCTATGTTTCAGACTAGGAAGGAAACATAATTTGCTTTTCTTCAGTGGTGAATCTTTCACGCATGTGTTTTTTGCAGGATTTGGGTTTTTATATAGTTGCACTGGGGTAAATATTTCAAATTTTTCCTAGCCGGTGCTGAACGACTTTTCATGCGCTCAATCTGCAGAGTAACGTTAGCGCATGCAAAATATAGCTGTGAAATGCAATGTCATTTTTTCGTAGCCAGTGCTGACCGCCATTCACTGCGCTAACTCTGCTATGTGACGTTAATGTTATCGCTAACCACCAAAAAAAAATTGAAATTGAAATTGGTCATTCTTTCTGTGCTGACCGGGTCACTTAACTTCTTAGATGGTCAGATCAGCAGGCCATTGCTCCGAATGTTTTGGATGGTCACCAGCAGGCCATCAAGGATAATTTTTCAAGGTGTGTGTATGATGCCCTCCTTTATGTGTAAGAAAGGGTGTATTGGAGTGCCGGTAATATTTGGCAGCCCTTTGACTTAGGCGTAGGAGTCCCACTACCTGAACTATTGTACCACAATGTGAATGAGGCCCTCCCTTATGTGAAATACAGGCTGTATCGAAGTACTTCTTCCTTGTAATTTTTGGCAGCACTTGCACTGTATATACAATTAAATATACTGGAAAGAATGTTTCCTAACAATTTTTCTAGTAAAATTTATTATTTAGTTATTTATTTATTTATTTTTGGGGGGTTGTGCGTATTTTTGTCAGTCTGTAAAAGTGGCGTACAACTCGGACAACATGGTTTCCAGCAGCGACATAGGAGTCCAAAATGCATCCACACATGGTCCCCCTGCTGTTCCTGATCAAATTTAGAGATGTTTCCATCACTTTCAGACCTTTTCCTATGAACCAGGCACCCTCCCTCATCCGAGCAGGGGGTGCCTGGTTGTCTCCCATTGACTTCAATTATACTCGGGTGCTTGGCCAAGAGCATGAATATCGCTATGTGTTCGGACCGAGTACCCGAACACCCGAACATCATCCCTAATTTGTATCTAATCCTATGTGATATTGTCTGCTGAGCTGTGTATGTAATCCTATCCTGTGTGATACTGTCTGCTGAGCTGTGTATCTAATCCTGTCACGTGGGACACTGTCTGCTGAGCTGTGTATATAATCCTATCATGTGTGATACTGTCTGCTGACCTGTGTATCTAATATCCTATCCTGTGTGGCACTGCCTGCTGAGCTGTATATCTAATCCTGCCATGTGTGATACTGTCTGATGAGCTGTGTATCCAATCTTATCTACTGTGATAATGTCTGCTGAACTGTGTCTCTAATCCTATCATGTGATACTGTTTCCTGAGCTGTGTATCTAATCCAATCCTGTGTGATACTGTCTGCTGAGCTGTGTATCCAATCTTATCTACTGTGATACTGTCTGCTGAGCTGTGTATCTAATCCTATCATGTGATACTGCCTGCTGAGCTGTGTATGTAATCCTGTCATGTGTGTGATACTGAGCTGAGCTGTGTATCTAATCAATATTGTGCGATACTGTCTGCTGAGCTGTGTATCTAATCTTATATTGTGTGATACTGCCTGATGTGTATCTAAGTCTATTGTGCGATACTGTCTGTGTATCTAATCCTATCGTGTGATAATGTCTGTTGAGCTGTGAATCTAATCCTATCATGTGTGATACTGTCTGCTGTGTATCTAAGTCTATTATGTGATACTGTCTGCTGAGCTCTGTAGCAGTCGCAGCATGTCACATGTCGCAGGGCAACAGCATAGACTATCATTGTAAAAATTGTCGTGCGACACATGTCGTCATGCAGCCCTAACTTAAAGCTGACCTACAGCAGTGAAGAAAAATGGCTGGATTGTTATGGAAACCTGGAGTAAAACTGTGTGTATGTGGAGACTAAGGGCCTGCGAGCTTCTATTGGCTGATAAGGTTTATGTGACCAGGCTTCTTTTGGCTAATGCATGTTTGGGGAATATCTCAGGAACGGCACGTCACAGAGAGCTATGACCCCGCAAGATTTCTTTCCAGGTTTCAGAAATTTTACAAATCCCACTTTTCATGGACCAGTCCAGGTCTGAAGTCACTTTGTGAGGTTTACGTAATAGAAACCATCCAAAAATGACCCCATTTTAGAAACTACACCCCTCAAGGTATTCAAAACTGATTTTACAAACGTCGTTAACCCTTTAGGTCTTCCACAAGAGTTCATGGCAAATAGACATAAAATTAAAGAATTTAAAGTTTTTGAAAATTTTCCAATATAATTAATTTTTCCAGGAACAAAGCAAAGGTTAACTGCCAAACAAAACTCAATATGGGTTGTCATGATTCTTTAGTTTACAGAAACACCCCATATGTGGTCCTAAACTACTGTTTGGCCAAACGGCAGGGCGCAGAAGGAGGGAACACCATATGGGTTTTGGAAGGCAGATATTGCGGGACTATTTTTGTTCATACCATGTTCCATTTCAAGCCCCCGTTGCACCCCTAGAAAGAAATTCCAAAAAGTGACTCCATCTAAGAAAGTACACCCCTCAAGGTATTCAAAACTGGGTTTACAAACTTTGTTAACCCTTTAGGTGTTCCACAAGAGTTAACGGCAGATGGAGAAATAATTTTGGAATTTCGATTTTTTGAAAATTTTCCTTTTAATCCATTTTTCCAGTAATAAAGTAAGGGTTAACTGCCAAACAAAACTCAATATGGGTTGCCCTGATTCTGCAGTTTGCAGAAACACCCCATATGTGGTCCTAAACTACTGTTTAGCCAAACGGCAGGGCGCAGAAGGAGGGGAACGCCATATGGGTTTTGGAAGGCAGATTTTGCGGGACTGTTTTTGTTTATACCATGTCCCATTTCAAGCCCCCGTTGCACCCCTAGAAGAGAAATTCCAAAAAGTTACTCCATCTAAGAAAGTACACCCTCAAGGTATTCAGAACTGTGTTTACAAACCTTGTTAACCCTTTGGGTGTTCCACAAGAGTTAATGGCAGATGGAGAAACAATTCTGGAATTTCGATTATTTGTAAAATTTCCCATTTTAATCAATTTTTCCAGTAATAAAGTAAGGGTTAACTGCCAAACAAAACTCAATATGGGTTGCCATGATTCTTTAGTTTACAGAAACACCCCATATGTGGTCCTAAACTACTGTTTGGCCAAACGGCAGGGCGCAGAAGGAGGGGAACGCCATATGGGTTTTGGAAGGTTACAAACTTTGTTAACCCTTTAGGTGTTCCACAAGACTTAATGGCAGATGGAGAAACAATTTTGGAATTTCGATTTTTGGAAAATTTTCCATTTTACCCCCACTTACTTTATTACTGGAAAAAATGGGTTAACAGCCAAACAAAACTCAATATGGGTAGCCCTGATTCTGTAGTTTGCAGAAACATCCCATATGTAATATCTAAATGGCAGGACATAGAAGAAGGGGAATGTCATATGGTTTTTGGAAGGCAGATTTTGCTGGACTGGTTTATTTACACCATGTACCCTTTCAAGCCCCCTGCTGCACCCCTTGAATAGAAACTCCATAAAAGTGACCCCATCTAGGAAACTATGGGATAAGGTGGTTGTTGTTTTGGGACTATTTTAGGGTAAATATGATTTTTGGTTGCTCTATATTACACTTTTTTGAGGCAAGCTAACAAAAATTTAAAATTCTAATATTGTTTCTACATTCACCATTAAGTTTTGTGGCACACCAAAGGGGTTAACAAAGTTTGTAAAGTAATGTTTGAATACCTTGAGGGGTGTAGTTTCTTAGATGGGGTCACTTTTTGAAAATTCTAGTCTAGGCTAAATCAGGGGGGCTTCTAATGGGACATGGTGTAAATAAACCAGTCCATCAAAATCTGCCTTCCAGAAACCATATGGCGTTCCCTTGATTCTATGCCCTGCCGTGTGGCTATATAGCCATTTACGACCACATATGGGGTGTTTCTGGAAACTACAGAATCAGGCCAAAAAATGGGTGTGTTTTTACACTTTTTTTTTTTTTTAACGCTGTTCATCCGAGGGGTTGGGTCAAATATTATTTTTATGGGGCAGGTTGTTACGGACGTGGCTATACCTAATATGTCTACTTTATATAATTTGTTTACATTTTTCACTATATTATCATTTTAGGAACAAAAACTAAATAATTTAAGTATCTCCATAGCCTGAGAGCTACAGTTTTTTTGGTTGGATGACTGTCTAATGTAGGAGCCCATTTTTTGCGGGATGAGATGGCAGTTTTATTGGCACTATTTGGGGGTGCATATGACTTTTTGATCGCTCGCTATTACACTTTTTTTGATGTTAGGTGACAAAAAATGGCTTTTTTTTACACGTTTTTCTTTTTCTTTTTTGGTCATACAGGGAGGTTGGGTTAAATGTTATTTTTATAGGGCAGATTCTTACGGATGCAGCGATACATAATATGTCTACTTTATATAATTTGTTTAGATTATACACTATATTATCATTTGAGTAACAAAAATTTTATCATTTTAGTATCTCCATAGCCTGGGAGCTACAGTTTATTTTTTGGTTGGGTTGAGAGGGGCTCATTTTTTTGAGGGATGAGATGGCGGTTTGATTGGCACTATTTGGGGGTGCATATGACTTTTTAATGGCTTTTTATTACACATTTTGGGATCCAAGGTGACAATAAAAATGGCTTTTTTTTTACATAGTTTTTATTTGATTTTTTTGACGGCATTTATCGAGGGGCTAGTTTATGGGGTATTTTTATAGAGAAGATTTTTACGTGCGCGGCTATGCCCAATATGTATGGCTCTCAGACTTTGGAGACACTAAGCAGGCATCCTCAAACTGCGGCCCTCCAGATGTTGTAAAACTACAATTCCCACCATGCCCTGCTGATAGCTGTAGGTTGTCTAGGCATGCTGGGAGATTGCAGTTTTACTACATCTGGAGGGCCGCAGTTTGAGAATGCCTGCACTAAAACTAATATTTTTGGAAAAAAATTGTTTCGGTGTCTCCAAAGTCTGAGAGCTATATTTTTTATGTTCTCTAGGGGACTGTTGGGCATTATAAAAATTTAGTACTCCATGGAAGTGTGATACTCCCTGAAGCAATTGATAACGCAGAGGCCCGGATAATCGGGGCAAGTGTCACATTGAGTGGTGGTGTCCCTCCATATCCCCCTCTTGTGACACACTCTGCATCTTTTTGGGTTCGTCCCTTCTTTCCAGTATGGGGACCACACCTGGAAAGTGTTGGCCAGGGACGATCCGGGCGCTCCAATTCCCGAGGTACTCCGACCTGCTCTTTCCCGGTCTGAAAAGCTCAGATCCTTGAGGACTGCCTCATAGAATTGGAGGAATATCTCTGTGCTACCAGCGCTTCGGGATAGTACAAAAGTGTTGTACAAGGCAACCTGTACCAAGTAGACCACAACTTTTTTGTACCATGCCCGGGTTTTTCGCATGGCATTATATGGTTTGAGGACTTGATCAGATAGATCAACTCCTTCCATATACCGATTGTAGTAGACGATACGAGGTGGTGCCGTTACAGTGAATTGTGGTCAGCATAAGGACATCACTCTTGTCCTTATATCTGACCAACAACAGGTTGTCACTGGTAAGGGCACGGGTCTCACCCCTGGGGATGGGTACCTGGAGGGGGGAGGTAGGGAGGCCGTGCTGACTTTTCCGCATGGTCCCACAAGTGGACGTGGATCTGGCAGCAAGGGACCTGAACAAGGGAATGCTAGTATAAAAGTTATCCACGTACAAGTGGTAACCCTTATCTAGCAGTGGGTGCATAAGGTCCCACACGAGTTTCCCGCTAACACCCAGAGTGGGGGGACATTCTGGGGGTTCAATAAGGGAATCTCGCCCCTCGTACACACGAAATTTGTAAGTGTACACTGAGGTACTCTCACAAATTTCGTACATTTACACGCCATACCTCGCCCGCTTAGTGAGAATGTATTGGCGGAAACTGAGTCTCCTGTTGAAAGCAACGAGAGACTCATCAACCGCGACGTCCCTTCCATCTACATAGGCCTGAACAAATTTGGCCCCAAAGTGATCGATGACCGGCTGTATCTTATACAGACGGTCATAGGCAGGATCATGCAGGCATAATGCAGGCATTTCCGGATGGCCTCAAATCTGGGACGTGTCATGGCCATACTGTACAGTGGGGTCGGGTAGAGGACTTCCCCACTCCAGTATTGCCTGACACTTGGTTTTGCACTAGACCCATATGCAGCACGAGGCCCCAAAACGTCCTCAGCTCGGCAGCTAGCCAAAAGGAGCCCGGGTGCTGAGCAACGAACTGTTGGGCGTACAGATTCGTCTGCTCCACCATCAGATTCACAAGTGGGTCACTGAAAAAAAAACTAAAAAGTCCATTTCAGTGAAGCCCACTGTGGGAATCTGGATTCATGGATTTCCAACAAAATCCAGAATCTCGGGCTCAAAAATCCACTGGGGTACACCAGCTAAGTTCACCGGTAGGGGGCTCCGGTGGCCTTATTTGGTGGGCCGGGAAACTAGTACGAGCCCCAGGGTGTGGGCCACAGGGTTCCTAGCACGTGGGTCCCCGGCTCCGTCTGGCGGCGTCTCCGCTGCCTTGTGGGATCATCATCATCAGATGATAATGAGGAGGATGCGGATGACAAAGGGAACGTGGGGTCATCCTCATCCTCACTGGGGCTCTCGAAGTCAGAGAGCATATGGGCGTATGCCTCCTCCACCAAGAACGTCTAGCGGGCCATGGTTATGAGTGTGTGCGTGTGTACGTGCGTGCGTGTAAAACTTTATTGTATGCGTGTGTGTGGGGGCACGGCTGTTCACGTACTAAAAGGTAAAGTACCCCTGGGTGGGTCTAGGGTCTCGCAACTAAGTGCTGTGGACCCCAGCCACCACAGACAGTGCTGAATCTGTTAGTGTGTTTTTTTATTATTATTTTTCCCCTAAACCTAACTAACTCTCCCTCTAACTCTATCCCTGCCTAATGGTACCTCTCCCTCACTGACCCTAACCTACCTGATTGGTGCAGGAGGGTGATGGGAGTCGCTAGAGCTGGTGCTGGAGCTGGTGCTGCACGATGTTCACAGCACAGCAGCAGCAGCAGGAAGAGGAGGGGAGAAAGGAGTGCCGGGAGTTTGAATCTCCCGCCTCTCCTCCGCGCCAATCATAAGCCAGCGCTGCCACCACCGTCCCCAATGCAAGGACGGTATTGGTGGTATGTTGTCACACCACCGATCACTGTCCATTTCCGGTTCATCGGGTCACCGGAGACCCGAATGGACCGGAAACACAGCAAACCGCAGGTCTGAATTGACCTGCGGTTTGCTGCGATCGCACATGACCCCCATGCATTGTGACAGCATGCCAGCTGAATGAGTTCAGCGGACATCCTGTACCTATTAACCCCTGCCGCTGCACTGTTGTTTTAAAGATATGACGTACCGGTACGTCATAAGTCCTAAGGGGTTAAAGTTGCTGATTACCCAATGAGCGAGTGAAGCGCTTGTTTATCAGCTAATAGTTTCATGCAGTCACCTAAATTATAGTTTGCCAGCAGAAGATCATGCTATCTAAACAATACTTTGTTGCCGTCAAACAAAGATTATCGATACTGTGGAGGAGACTGCGTCGTTCCAGAAAACTGTGTGCTCAATTGAGCAGTGTAAAGGGGTCTTTAGATGTTAAAATGATTATAAACCACAGGATTTAACACTGATTATTATCAAATGTTTTGAAAGTCTTGTTTTATTACATATACCCAGGGGCGTAACTAGAGTTATATGGGCCCGGGGCAAATGTTGAATTGCCTCTTCCCAAGTACTACCTCCCGCCTCACCCCCAGTCACGGTCGCACCCTCTGCGACCACGATCGATTATGCCCCGGCTCCAATCACTACAGAAATACAGGGTAATAAAGCGCCCCATACCTCTTACATCCAGTGATGTCTCATTTGATGCAGATGTTCTCTTTCATCATCTTCTCATTACAGACCTTCAGACCAGACCACCATTTTTAGCCATTTTTTGTCTCTGCAGCTTGACAAAAAAAAAGAATCTTAGTTTACAACTTTTCCATCATCCTCCCATCTTCTAGAAAAATCATCCTACTACTACCCCCAATACTGTGCTGCTGTGCTTCCTAATACTATACTGCAGAAACAGATACACCCTCTGATAATAGTAGTACCACAGAGAGCCCCATATAAAATACCCCTTCTTTGTGACCTCAGTTGAAGCCTCCATAGTGTTCCTCTCCCCCATATAAAATACCCCTTCTTTGTGGCCTCAGTAAATGCCTCCATAGTGCTCTCCAATAATGTGCCAGTAAGAAGTGCCCCCATGGTGCCCCTAATAATGTGCCAGTAACAAGTGCCCCCATAGATGCTACCAATCATGTGCCAGTAAGAAGTGCCCCCATAGATGCACCCCCAATCATGTGCCAGTAACAAGTGCCTCCCCAATCATGTGCCGGTAAGAAGTGCCTCCACCCAATCATGTGCCAGTAGCAAGTGCCTCTCCCCCTCCAATTACGTGCCAGTAACAAGTGCCTCTCCCCGAATCATGTGCCAGTAACAAGTCCCCCACCCCAATCATATGCCAGTAACAGGTGCCCCCAATCATGTGCCAGTAATAATTATTGTACCATATGAAAAAAATAAACACTTATACTTACCTCCATGGCAGCGATGTGATGCAGGCCTCCTTAGACCTGTGCCCCACGCTGTATGGCTCAGGCGGCACGATGACACAAGACTTCACAAAGTCTTGCGTGACTTTTGCGTAATAACTAGTGTTCGCCGCAAATATTCAAATCGCGAATTTTAATCGCGAATATCGCCACTTCGAGAATTCGAAACATAAGGTCCAACCTCTAGCTAGTACATACACTACAAGATACAGACCGCAATGAGCGACACCACCGCAAACACCCGACGTGCGTTTCGCCTATCCGGCTATACCACGGATAGATGATTGGTGTAAGGATAAGTGACTTCTCTATAAATACCCTTATGTGATGATCCTTTCCCCTATCACATTTGGGTAATATGACCTGTTTTGTATGCATTTTCTGACAGCATCGCTTTATTGTCACGCTGGGATCCAATTTTTAATATACATGTATGTTATTTAATTTAATGTATTGTGTAATTTAATAAAGATATCAGTGTATTTATATCTATAATAGTGTGGTCTCGTTTTGGAAATTTTATACACGTGCAGACAAAACGCTGGCCGCCGGGTAGGCCAGCACCTCAAAGGAATAAAAGGCTAGCTCTGGCCACGTGGACAATTTGGAGACCCAGAAGTTGAATGAGGCCGAACCATCAGTCAGTACGTGGAGGGTGTGCAGACGTACTGTTCAACCATGTTAGTGAAATGCTGCCTCCTGCTAACACGTTCCGTATCAGGTGGTGGTGCAGTTAGCTGTGGCGTGGTGACAAAAATTTTCCACATCTCTGCCATGCTAACCCTGCCCTCAGAGGAGCTGGCCATAACACAACTGCTTTGGCGACCTCACGCTCCCCTCTGCCTTCTCCTTGGGCTTCCACTTGTTCCCCTGTGATATTTGGGAATGCTCTCAGTAGCGCGTCTACCAATTTGTGCTTGTACTCAAGCATCTTCCTATCACACTCCAGTGCAGGAAGTAAGGTGGGCACATTGTCTTTGTACCGGGGACCCAGCAGTGTGGCAACCCAGTAGTCCGCACATGTTAAAATGTGGGCAACTCTGCTGTCGTTGCGCAGGCACTGCAGCATGTAGTCGCTCATGTGTGCCAGGCTGCCCAGAGGTAAGGCCAAGCTGTCCTCTGTGGGAGGCGTGTCGTCATCGTCCTCCGTTTCCCCCAGCCACGCCCCAGTGATGGGCGTGAGACTGGCCTGAAAGTACTAAAAATGACCCCTCTTCCTTCTCCTCCTGGGCCACCTCCTCTCCCATCATCGCCCTAAGTGTTGTCTCAAGGAGACATAGAAGTGGTATTGTAACGCTGATAATGGCGTCATCGCCACTGGCCATGTTGGTGGAGTACTCGAAACAGCGCAACAGGGCACACAGGTCTCGCAAGGAGGCCCAGTCATTGGTGGTGAATTGGTGCTGTTCCGCGAGTGCGACTGACCCGTGCGTGCTGCAGCTGAAACTCCACTATGGCCTGCTGCTGCTCGTACAGTCTCTCCAGCATGTGCAAGGTGGAGTTCCACCTGGTGGGCACGTTGCATATGAGGCGGTGAGCGGGAAGGCCGAAGTTCCGCTGAAGCGCACAGACAACCCGTACTTTATGCAGCAGCTCTGACACGTCAGGGTAGTTCAAATTCATTACATGCGCCAGGCAAGGGATGTGCGTCAAACCGGCTAGTCCCAGAGCTGCGACAAGATTTCGCCCATTATCGCACACCACCAGGCCGGGCTTGAGGCCCACCGGTAGCAGCCACTCGTCGGGTCTGTTGTTCAATACCCCGTCACAACTCTGGTGGCTGGAAACAACATACTGTGGGACAGCCATCGCCATCAGCTATTTGAAGCTGTCTGTGTCCACCAGCCTTAATGACAGCATTTCAAAGGCCAGTAGTTTAGAAATGCTGGCATTCAGGCCCAGAGCTTGAGGGTGGGTAGGTGGGAATTATGCTTTCTCTGCAATGTTTGTGAGATGAAGAGCTGAACGCTGCAGTTTGACATGGTGGAAATGCTTAGTGATGGAGGTGGTGGTGTTGGTGGCACATCCTCTGTTTGGTGGGCGGCAGGTGCCAACATTCCTCCCGAGGCGGAGGAAGAGGCAGAGGCAGCAGCATTAGAGGGAGCAGGGGAAGCCTGAGTGAGTTCCTTGTTTTTAAGGTGTTTGCTCCACTGCAGTTCATGCTTTGCATGTAGATGCCTGGTTATGCAGGTTGTGCTAAGGTTCAGAACTTTAATGCCATCTTCAGGCTCTGATGGAACAGTGTGCAAACCACTCGGGTCTTGTCGTCGGAACATTGTTTGAAGAAGTGCCATGCCAGGGAACTCCTTGAAGCTGCCTTTGGGGAGCTCTGTCTCTTGTGGCGGTGGCCAGTAGCAGGTGAATTCTCTTGGCGGCGTCTGTTCTGCTTTTGCCCCCTGCTCCCTCTTTTGCTATGCTTTTGGCTCGGTCTCACCACTGCCTCTTCCTCTGAACTATGAAAGTCAGTGGAACGACCTTTATTCCTTGTGGGGTCTAGGACCTCATTGTCCCCTGAATCGTCTTCCACACAGTCTTCCTCCCTGACCTCCTCTTTGGTCTGCACACTGCAAAAAGACGCAGCAGTTGGCACCTGTGTTTCATCGTCATCAGAGACGTGCGGACTCCGATGAGGTGGTATTCCCATGTCCTCATCATCAGGAAACATAAGTGGTTGTGCATCAGTGCATTCTATGTCTTCCACCACTGGGGAAGGGCTAGGTGGATTCCCTTGGGAAACCCTGCCAGCAGAGTCTTCAAACAGCATAAGAGACTGCTGCATAACTTGAGGCTCTGACAGTTTCCCTGATATGCATGGGGGTGATGTGACAGACTGATGGGCTTGGTTTTCAGGCGCCACCTGTGCGCTTTCTGCAGAAGACTGGGTGGGAGATAATGTTGTGAACGTGCTGGATCCACTGTCATACACCCAATTGACTAGCGCCTGTACTTACTCAGGCCTTACCATCCTTAGAACGGCATTGGGCGGCACCAAATATCGCTGTAAATTCTGGCGGGTGCTGGAACCTGAGGTTGGTTCACTAGGACGTGTGGCTGTGGCAGAACGGCCACGTCCTCTCCCAGCACCAGAGGGTCCACTAACAATACCACGACCATGTCTGCATCTGCGTCCCTTACTAGATGTTTTCCTCATTGTTACTGTTCACCACAATAAGAAAAAAATTATTTGGCCCATTTTATTGAATTCAAATTCAGGTCTTTTTTACAGGCACCTAACACTATCTGGCTATCTATTTATTTACCTTATTACACTAATCCAGGCACAGCAGTAACCACAGATTTAGGTGAATATCAATTGTAGGCCTAGTATTTAGGCCCTGGATGAAAGGTATCCTTTTATGGACAGATTTACACTTGGTGATGCACAGTAGCGTGTGAAATAATATATAGGATTATGCTTTCAGCACTTATATTTTAACACTTTGTGTAATATACTCTTTAACTGAAAGAAATACACTTAGAGATGCACAACAGTGTGTGCAAATGTAGAGCATTATGCTGTATTTTAACACTTACTGTAATATACCCTTTATCGGAAAGAAATATACTTGGAGATGCACGCTGAGTGTAATATACCCTTTGACGGACAGATTTACACTTGGCCTGCAACAGCTAAAACACCAGATTTTGGGTATTGCTATTTTGGCAAATGAATTTCACCCCATAAAATAATATATCCTTTGACGGACACTATGAAACTTGTCCAGTCACAGCTGGAACATAAGATTTACGGTATTTCTATTTTTGCAACTGAATTTCACCCCAGAAAATAATATATCCTTTGACGGACACTATGAAACTTGTCCAGTCAAAGCTGCAACACCAGATTTACGGTATTTCTATTTTTGCAACTGAATTTCACCCCAGAAAATGATATATACTTTGATGGACATATCAATATGAAGATGACAGCACGCCACAATTATAGTGATGCTTTTAGAGATTTATTAGAACATTGCCGGACATGTGTACGTTTGGGCTAAAAGCCTTCGTCAGACTAGAACATGTGCATACGGGGCATCGACGCCGGCGTCGATGCCCCGTATGCACATGTTCTAGTCTGACGAAGGGCTTTCTAATAGCCCGAAACGTTACACATGTCCGGCAATGTTCTAATAAATCTCTAAAAGCATCACTATAATTGTGGCGTGCTGTCATCTTCATATTGATATAGCTATTTAGGCTCCTGAGGTGGAAGCAGGAGTTGTCTGTGACGTGCACCCAACAAACAAATCACTGCCTGGTAGAGTGCTGTGACCTCTTCTAAATACATATACTTTGATGGACACTATTAAACTTGTCCAGTCACAGCCGGAACATTAGATTTATGGTATTGCTATTTTTGCAACTGAATTTCACTCCAGAAAATGATATATACTTTGACGGACACTATGAAACTTGTCCAGTCACAGCTGGAACATCAGATTTACGGTATTGCTATTTTTGCAACTGAATTTCACCCCAGAAAATAATGTATCCTTTGACGGACACTATGAAACTTGTCCAGTCACAGCTGGAACACCATATTTACTGTATTTCTATTTTTGCAACTGAATTTTACCCCAGAAAATAATATATCCTTTGACGGACACTATGAAACTTGTCCAGTCACAGCTTGAACACCAGATTTACGGTATTGCTATTTTTGCAACTGAATTTCACTCCAGAAAATAATATATCCTTTGACGGACACTATGAAACTTGTCGAGTCACAGCTGGAACACCAGATTTACGGTATTTCTATTTTTGCAACTGAATTTCACCCCAGAAAATAATATATTCTTTGACGGACACTATGAAACTTGTCCAGTCACATTTGGAACATCAGATTTACGCTATTGCTTTTTTGCAACTGAATTTCACCCCAGAAAATAATGTATCCTTTGACGGACAATATGAAACTTGTCCAGTCACAGCTGGAACACCAGATTTAGGGGAGTGCTATTTTTTAAGTGAATTTCACCTCTTAATAAAATATTTAAAATTCTATCCTGAGTTTCTAGTGGTGACAATAAGCACAGCCAAGCCCCTGATGTAGAAAATAGCAAAAAAAAAACACCTACTATTGATGGATTAATGGACTTGGTGGCAGCTTGTGCTGGCGCACCACAAGACACAAAATGGCCACGATCACCGCAGAAAAAGTGACATAAAAACGCTCTGGGCAGCCTGAGAACAGTGAGCAATTAACTAGCAGAAGTTGAATGATTCAGAGCTGTAGATCAATCACTTCATTAAGTGTTTTTGCTGAGTTAATCCCTGCCTAATCACTCCCTAACAGCAGCTGCATCCTATCCCTACACTAATCAGAGCATAGTGATGTGCAGCGCGACGTGACTCCAGCTTAAATAGAGGCTGGGTCACATGCTGCATCTTGGCCAATCACAGCCATGGAATAGTAGGCATGGCTGTGATGGCCTCTTGAGGCGAGTAATATGACGCTTGTTGATTGGCTGCTTTGCAGGCTTTCAAAATGCGCAATAGAAATCGCCGAACAACGAACCCGAACCCAAACTTTTACGTAAATGTTCGGGTTCGGGTGCGTGTCACGAACACCCCAAAATTCGGTACGAACCAGAACTATACAGTTCGGGTTCACTTATCCCTATGAATAACAAGTTTACTGAGTGTTACAATGCCAAAAACTGACTGCGGGTCGGGAATGTACCTGGAGAAACAGGCTGACCTCCATCTACCCATGTGCCTCATGATGTGAGGATAAGTCTTATGCTTGGGGACGGCCAAGGCGGCACCAATGCGGAATGAGTGCCCTAATATGGTCTTAGGATCATGACCCAATCCAGCGGCCAGTGATCGGATATGCACCAAAAACTGATAGGTGGTTAGCGGTTTACCCTGGAATGGGAGTAACGGGAGTCTGGAGCCGAAGTCTGTAGAAAAGTCAATAGTTGCCGGAGCACAAGGACTTGACACCACGCGTTCTGGACACCACGAAGTACCGGATCTCGGTTGGAGGGCCGGTCTGAGATGTCTTCGTTGATGGGATGCTCAGGATGAAGTGGTCCTGATACCACGATAGTTGTTGTTTCTTCAGATGCGGACCTCTTTGTGAATTAACGGAAAATTCGCCTGGTCGCAGGAAGCCATAGAAGCTGAGATACATGACCGAACTAATGAAAGGGCCAAAAGGGTTTCCATCTAGGGCCGCCGACAGATTCCTGAAGAGTTCCCCAGAGATTGGCTGTCTGAGGAGGAAAGTATCCTTGCTGCTCTTTTCAATACCCCTAAGTGTAGCTCTGATAGTGAAAACTGATCTGTGCTCCGGATTGTGTATGGAAAAGAAATGTTGCACCCCTGCCAGGTACAACCGAATGGTATTGGAAGACAGTTTGAGATTAACGTGACAGTGGGCCATGAAGGCCATGATGTATGACGTAAAGTCTGTGTCACCTTGTGGATCATTTATGGCAAATTTGGAAAAAAGATTCCAACCGGTGCGGTAGTTTCGGGCCGTGTTAGCTGAGAGGGATCGATGCATGAGATCCTTGGCGGCTGACACCAGTGACATCAATCCATTACCAGGTCGCTGAACTTCGGAATTGGAGCTCCTGTGCGGTCTGCCTCTGGAAGTTCCTGGAAGAAGGCGTGGAAATTGAAACGAGACAATGCGTCTGCTGCAATGTTCCTGGCACCTGATATATGGGAGCAGGTGATATGAAAGTTATTCACCATAGACAGCCATACCAGCTTGCGCAGCAGGGACATGATTTTAGGGGATTTGGCTCTACCCTTGATGATGATATCCACTAAGTCCTGGCTGTCTGTGATGAACACAATGCTGGAATTGGCCCATAGGTGGCCCCATGTCAGGGCTGCTGCCACTATTGGATATAGCTCCAGAAAAGGTGAAGACCTGAGGGCTTGTGGATCTGTACTAATCTGAGGCGGCCAATGCCCTGCTAGCCAATGATTCCTGAATATAGCCGCAAAGTCACGGGAAGCCGCAGCATCGGAGAAAGCCTTGGCGGATGAGGGGGCCCAAGATGAAACAAACAAACTCACCCCGTTCCAGGTGGACAAAAAAAATCGCTCCACATGCGTAAATCTGCCGTGGCTTGCCTATCCAACTGATTGATGCTGTCTGGTTCTGTAGCTGATGGAAGAAGCAAAAGAAGACGAGATATGAAGGGCCTACCCTGGGGCATGACCCTCATGGCGAAATTTAATCTGCTCAGAAGGGATTGGAGTTCTACCTTGGACAATTGGGAAGATGTTAAGGCCTCAGACACCGTTGTGTGGATTTGTGACAACTTGTCTTCCGGCAGCCTGGCTTCAAGCTTGCTGGAGTCCAAGATGATGCCCAGGAAGGTGATGGAGGTAGCGGGCCCTGCTGTCTTGTCTCGGGATATGGGTACACGTAGTGAGGTAAAAAGTTCAAGGAGGGTGGCAAGACCTGATGGTTGGCGCTGTGGGTGCTCTATGAGAAGGAAGTCGTCCAAGTAGTGGATGACCATTGGAGTACCACCGTGATGAACCAAAATCCAGTGTAGTGCCTGAGCCAACTGGTCGAATAACCATGGGCTGCTTTTTGAGCCGAAAGTTAATCGATTTGCAAAATAATATTTGCCCTCCCACTTGATGCCATAATATTGCCATAAGTGCGGGGCGACTGGCAGTAGTTTGAATGCGTCAGCGATGTCCGTTTTAGACAACCAAGCGCCCCTGCCGGCCCTGAGAATGAGCGTGATGGCTTAGTCTATGGAAGCAATTTTGTATAGGTTGGGTGGTGCTCCCTTACGAGGTGTGGGTCACAGGAAAAGGTTCCCAGGCCAGGTATATAAGTAAAGAAGAAAGTTCTGGACACACTATTGTTGCTTTCTTGTGTCTTTATTGTATAGCTCAGATACAGTATGCGGTTTGCCAGTTGTGAATAAATATTGTGACAACAGCGTTGGCGTAAACGCCTTCATCAGGACACTGGTCGTGCCGCACTGTATGGGAATCCGTGTGGTTAGCTGTAGTGTGGAACACTATGGCTCCGATGGCAAAGCTGTGTGGGATCAATAGTGACATGGCAGCCAGGCGATTTCAACTATTGATCCCACACAGCTTTGCCATCGGAGCCATAGTGTTCCACACTACAGCTAACCACACGGATTCCCATACAGTGCGGCACGACCAGTGTCCTGATGAAGGCGTTACCGAAACGTTGTTGTCACAATATTTATTCACAACTGGCAAACCGCATACTGTAATCTGAGCTATACAATAAAGACACAAGAAAGCAACAATAGTGGTGTCCAGGAACTTTCTTCTTTTATTTGTCTATGGAAGAATATTTCATTGAAAATTCGTCTGACGGAATTAAAGAGTTGATACTTGGGACGAAGGACTCATGAGGGGCTGAGAGGTCGTAGATCAATCTCTTTTTATTTGAACCTTTTTTGGTTACAATGCCAATCGGGTTAATCCGCCACCGAGAAAAAGGTATCTGATCAAAAGGACCCAACAAAAATCCCTTCTTAACTTCAGCATCCAGAAGCTCCTGGACGGCAGCGGGATCCTTTTTCACTGAAAAAAGTTTGTCACATTCACAATTGGACTGGGGAAGAGCCACCATCCATGTGTTAAAGCCGCTGGTAAGCCCGGTGAGCAGGAAATCCACGAACCTTGGGTCATGGTGTTCCCTCAACAATGTGGCCAGGAGAATCACGTCAATGTCGGCCAGTCATGCCTGTTCAGTGCCCTGAAACATATAGAGCAAACGTGGAGGGCCCTACAGCCGCTGAAGAGGCAACTACCGAAATTGAAGTTATTACAAATTTGACTATTGCCAAAGTAGACACTAGGTCTCCCCAGCTTGTCGGTGGAAGTCGTGTTGCGTGGGGCCCCAGAGGGCCCGGGAGTGGCCCTATCGTGCTGGACAGCGGCCGTCTGAGGGCACCATTCGGCTGAATGGAAAATCGACTGACATGTCGAACAGGTAGGAGCCCTGAGACCGGCAAAATGCCGACAGAACAGCTCCATGTCCAGGTTGGCCCAATTGGTAATGAACTGAAACTGGGCTAGCGCAGCGGCAGCCTTTGCCCAAAAAGAGCGATGGTAATCATAGAAGGCCGTGCCGCCGTACTTGTGCCCAAGATCAGTAACCCTATACAGGTATGAATCAAGCTCTTCCCTCCGCTCCGGATGCACAGAGCAAATTACATCCCTGTACAAGCTGAAAGCCAATACGAATTCGGAGATAGACAACTTGCAGTTGAGACGGGCATCCTTCGATTTAAGGACTACCGATACTTCACTACAGTCGAAGGTCTTATTATCTGCTGCATCGTGGGACACAATGAGGATGGAGGCCAAGTTGACGTCCTTCCCCGCCAATATATCTTTTTTTATATTGTCCGGGACGAAGTGAGCTGGGGCGACAACTGGAACTACCGGTACAGTACCTGGTGCTGGCTACTGAGAAGGTGACGATTCAGCGGTTGGCGCAACCACCTGGGATGTCACCGGAGCTCTAGATTCCAACTCAACCACCCTGGCTCTGATGTCCGACCGAGGATGCTAGGGATTCCATGGTAGCCTGCAATTGTACCAGGGACTGCTGGAGAGATGGAGTTGATTGTGCCCGGGACGGACAATGCATCATCCATATCTGAAGCCTGTGACATGTCTGTGATCGACCCTTCTTGCGGCAGACGGATTTGTCCTGAAAATACAAGAGAACCTAACAAAACCCGACGCCTGGCAGGAATCCGCGCAGAGCGGAAGGAGGCAACCCCTACCCCGGGAATAATGGTTACACAGAGTTCTGGAACTTACCTGCAGCTGTGATCTTAAAAGACCTGGCCCGTCGAGGCGTTACTTGACAGAGTATGTCCCAACTTGCACAAGAGACTAGAAATATTGGATAACCATCGTGAACTAGATGTTCTGGGTCATAAGAGATGCCATGCAGAAAAACGAGGAATGAGAACAAGAAAGGTCGAGAAGCCTCAGCCAAAAAGGAAGACCGAAGACAAGGCAAGGACAGACCTGAAAATTACCTGAATGCTTAAGGCGGGAGAAAGAGGATAGCCTGAAAAGATATGCCGGAAGATGAGAGAGAGAAGAACCCGAACGCTTTGGGCCTGGAGGTAAAAGCGGAGGACCACCTGAATGCCTCAGGTAGGTGACTGAAAGGTACCCGCACTGCCCCAGACCATGGTGAGCGGAACTGATCGTGCCGGCATGGAGGAGTGAGTGGAGAGCATCCTGAACACTTCAGGCAAAGGAGCGAGTGGTGAGTAACGGGAAACGCTTCAGGCGTGAGGAGCGAGTGGTGAGTAACGGGAAACTCTTCAGGCGTGAGGAGCAAGTGGTGAGTAACCTGAACGCTTCAGGCCGAAGGAGCGAAGGGTGAGCAACCTGAACGCTTCAGGTGTGAGAGAGTGAGCAGTGGAAGCCAAGTATAGTGTATGAGAGTGAGTAGTGAGAACCTGTAGGTGGGAGAAAAACGGGGTGTTTTTTTTTTTTTTGGGACCTGCGGCGCGTGATTCTGTACAAAACAGAGGAAAATGAATACCTACTGTACAAGCAACCCGTAGGAGATCTGCAGACACTGACGGCGGTAACCTGCGTACCCCTGTGGAGAACCTAAACATGAAATAAGTAAGAGTACAAGATTTATAAGGCCTGAGCCTCGATGACCCCCTAGAACAAGTGTCTCTCTGCCGAATGTTTGAAGAAGCCCCCTCTCCCCAACCCTCACACAAATCATAAACAGCTCAAATGGGATGAATGAAGGATATTCACATGCACACACTACAGTTGTGTTCAAAATAATTCAACCCCCACTGAAATTGAGTGTTTTGGCCAGTTTGACATTGATTTTGATCATTTCAGTCATCTTGTTTACAATTAAATCAAAGAGGCACTTGTAAGTCAGACAAATATAACATAACATTTATAATGAAATAACCACAAATGTATTTTCTGTGCTCACATCATTATCAGTTTTATTCAACCCCAAGTGACATTCAATCTTAGTACTTAGTACAACATCCTTTTCCAGTTATAACAGCTTTTAAACGTGAAGCATAGCTTGACACAAGTGTCTTGCAGCGATCTACAGGTATCTTCGCCCATTCTTCATGGGCAAAAGCCTCCAGTTCAGTCACATTCTTAGGCTTGCGCGCTGCAACTGCTTTCTTTAAGTCCCACCAGAGGTTCTCAATCGGATTTAAGTCTGGTGACTGCGATGGCCACTTCAAAATGTTCCAGCCTTTAATCTGCAACCATGCTCTAGTGGACTTGGAGGTATGCTTGGGATCATTGTCCTGTTGAAAGGTCCAACATCTCCCAAGCCTCAGGTTTGTGACGGACTACATCACATTTTCATCCAATATCTCCTGAGTACTGAAGAGAATTCATGGTACCTTGCACACGCTGAAGCTTCCCTGTACCTGTAGAAGCAAAACAGCCCCAAAGCATGATTGACCCCCGCCATGCTTCACAGTAGGCAAGGTGTTCTTTTCTTCATAGGCCTTGTTCTTTCTCCTCCAAACATAGTGTTGATCCATGTGCCCAAACAGTTCTAATTTTGTTTCATCAGTCCACAGAACACTATCCCAAAACTTTTGTGGTTTGTCCACATGACTTTTGGCATACTGCAGTGACTGTTCTTAGACAGCAAGGGAGTGCGCCTGGGAGTTCTGGCATGGAGGCCTTCATTACGCAGTGTGCACCTTATTGTCTGAGCTGAAACTTCGGTACCCGCATCTGACAAATCTTTTTCAGTTTCTCAGCAGTCACACGGGGACTTTTCTCCACTTTGCGCTTCAGGTAGCGCACAGCAGTCGAAGTCAGCATCTTCTTTCTGCCACAACCAGGTAGCGTTTCAACAGTGCCCTTTGCCTTGCATTTGCGAATGATGCTTCCTATGGTGTCTCTTGGTATGTTTAACATCTTTGCAATCTTCTTATAGCCATTGCCCTTCCTGTGAAGAGAAATCACCTCTTCTCTTGTCTTCCTGGACCATTCTCTTGACTTCACCATGTTTGTAAACACACCAGTAAATGTCTAGAAGGAGCTAAGTATCACAGTAATTTTAAATCTGCCTAATTGGTGCTTATTATGCTTGATTGCTGCTCCTTGACATCCACAGGTGTTGTCAATACCTGATCAAAAACACTTGAATGAACCTCTGTTCTTAAAAGTGGTAGTCTTTAAGGGGTTGAATAATTGTGTCAATGAAGAAATCACAAAAAAAAACCATTTAATACTGTATTACAAAAACAATTGATGTCATTTTAGTTGCATTTGGTTCTTTAAAAGTCCTTTCATTCTGGAACACACTTACAAATGTATAGTGTTGAGCGTAACAGTTCGAGCATCGTTCGGGTTCGCACCGAATTTTGGGGTGTCTGGACTGGACCCGAACCCGACATTTTCAAAAAGTTCGGGTTCGGGTCCGTTGTTCGTCGATTTCTTCCCGCTTTCTGAAGGGCTGCACAGCAGCCAATCAGCTAGCGTTTACTTCTGCTCTAAGAGCTCATCACAGCCATGCCTACTAATGGCATGGCTGTGATTGGCCAAGTGCAGCATGTGACCCAGCCTCTATTTAAGCTGGAGTCACGTAGCGCTGCACGTCACACTGCTCTGACTAGTGTAGGGAGAGGACGCAGCTTCTGTCAGGGCGAGATTAGGCAGGTTAAAGTCAGCAACAGCACCTAATGAACGGATCGATCTACAGCTGAGAATCATTGAACTTCTGCTAGTTACTTGCTCGCTGGTTTTTAGGCTGCACAGAGCGTTTTTCTGTCACTTATTTTCTGGGTTGATCGGGCGGCCATTTTGTGACTTGTGGTGCACCAGAAGAAGCTGCCACTAAGTCCATCAATCCATCAATACTAGTTTTTTTTTGCTATATTCTACATCAGGGGCTTGGCTGTGCTAATTGTCACCCCTAGAAACTCAGGATAGCAATTTCTATATTTTATTAAGGGGTTAAATACAATTGCCCAAATACCAATCCCCTAAATCTGGTGTTCCAGCTTTGGCTAGACAAGTATAATACTGTCTGCTGTCTGGCAAAGGATAGATTATTTTCTGTGGTGAAATTTAATTGCCAAAATAGCAATACCATAAATCAGTGGTTTCAGCTGTGGCTGGCAAACTATAATAGTGTCCGCCAAAACATATATTTTGTTCTGGGGTGAAATTCACTTGCCAAAATAGCAATACCCTGAATCTGGTGTCCCAGCTAGTTGCAGGCCAGATTTCATAGTGTCTGCCAAAACATATATTTTGTTCTGGGGTGAAATTAATTTTGCAAAATAGCAATACCCTGAATCTGGTGTCCCAGCAGTTGCAGGCCAGATTTCATAGTGTCCGCTAAAACATATATTTTGTTCTGGGGTGAAATTAATCTGGCAAAATAGCAATACCCTGATTCTGGTGTCCCAGCAGTTGCAGGCCAGATTTCATAGTGTCTGCCAAAACACATATTTTGTTCTGGGGTGAAATTAATCTGGCAAAATAGCAATACCCTGATTCTGGTGTCCCAGCAGTTGCAGGCCAGATTTCATAGTGTCTGCCAAAACACATATTTTGTTCTGGGGTGAAATTAATCTGGCAAAATAGCAATACCCTGATTCTGGTGTCCCAGCAGTTGCAGGCCAGATTTCATAGTGTCTGCCAAAACACATATTTTGTTCTGGGGTGAAATTAATTTTGCAAAATAGCAATACCCTGAATCTGGTGTCCCAGCTGTTGCAGGCCAGATTTCATAGTGTCCACTAAAACATATATTTTGTTCTGGGGTGAAATTAATCTGGCAAAATAGCAATACCCTGATTCTGGTGTCCCAGCAGTTGCAGGCCAGATTTCATAGTGTCTGCCAAAACACATATTTTGTTCTGGGGTGAAATTAATCTGGCAAAATAGCAATACCCTGATTCAGGTATCCCAGCAGTTGCAGGCCAGATTTCATAATGTCTGCCAAAACACATACTTTGTTCTGGGGTGAAATTAATCTGGCAAAATAGCAATACCCTGATTCTGGTGTCCCAGCAGTTGCAGGCCAGATTTCATAGTGTCTGCCAAAACACATATTTTGTTCTGGGGTGAAATTAATTTGGCAAAATAGCAATACCCTGAATCTGGTGTCCCAGCTGTTGCAGGCCAGATTTCATAGTGTCCGCTAAAACATATATTTTGTTCTGGACGATTTTCTTTTAATAGAAGAGCCAGGTAATAAGCCTAATAGGCTAGCATCCCCATTACAACTGTTTTCAAATCTCAATGTTCCAGTCGCATCCTCAAAAACAGAGGGACCCTCCATTGCTGTCACTTTCCTGCTAATTGTTCTGGATTCTATCAAAATGGAAGCTACGACTTCGGAAGAGAAACTCATAAAAATCAAAGATGCCATATCAAATCGGTAGTTTCCAATACCCTCACTAAAACAGAATTACAATCCTTATAAGGCATGTTAAATATTGCCACAAGAGTCATGCCCCAAGATAGGGCCTTCATTTCCAGGTTAGTTCAGCTACTGCCCATGGCTGCAGATCAGGACTCCCAGTTCATTTGGATTCTCAGGCCTTAGCTGACCTGGACATGTGGGACAAATTCTTGTCCCAATGGAATGGTGTTTCCTTGTTCATGCCACAATGGAACTCTGCCTTTCCCACTGTTTTTCGGATGCTGCAGCCTCCAGTGGTTTTGTCGCAGTTTTCGATAAGCAGTGGTTTGCAGGTCCATGGCCATCCAAAATACTTTCAGACAAGGAAGCTCTCAGATCTTTACCTCTGCTGGAAATCTATCCCATAGTGGCAGCCGCTCAGCTTTGGGGCAGTCACTGGGCTAATTCCACAGTCCCTAGTCAAAATCCTCACCAAGGGAAGGTCTAAATCCCCCAAAGTCATGTCTTTTATGCAAACTAGTCAATGTGTCATAATTTCCATTTCCTCTGTCAGCATTTTCAGGGCTCCAAAATCTAGCAGCCGATGCCCTGTCACGATTTAACTTCCCGCTTTCTTCCAGGTGATACCAGAAGCAGAAAGAGTAGGAATAACCCCGCCAGCCTTCCACACCCTGACAATAGACTAAGTGCTCACATCGCATCTGCTAAGGCCCTCATCCACAGGTCACTGTCAGCCAATACAGCCAGAAAGTACCGAACTGCATGGAAACTTTTCACCAAATTCTCGCTTTCCTATCCCAGGGCAACACTGACAAAATCTCCTACATTCTGGCGTTTCTGGCTTATTGTCACACGGAGCTCAAGCTTTCATATAATATGATTAGGTTGTACCTGGCGGGTGCAGCATTATTCCATGCTTGAGTGCCCTGATAGTGCTTCAGTCTTCTCCTCCCAGGCAGTAAAGCTACCCTCAGGGGTATTCAGAAATCTCGCAGGAGTCCGCCCCTTTAGGAAGCCAGTGTCAGGTGACCTATTCAGGAAACTGTCCACCTCACTAGATGGGAATCCTTTTGGGCCATACCTTAGTATCATCATTAAGGCCGCCATGTATTTAAGCTTTTACAGCTTCCTAAGACCAGGGAATTTACCAGCATCTCCTCCAGAAATAGAGGGCTGTCAAAGGGCCAGCTAGAATGGCAGCACGACCACTTCATCCTCCACCTCACATCATCCAAAACTTCCCAAACTGGTTCCCCAGTGATCATTAAGTATTTCCAGACTTTCAACGCATGGTGCCCTGTCCAAGTACTGAGGAAACTTCTCACTGTATTAGGCGAAGCCCGGCTTACAGTACCCTACTTCCAGGCTTGGATTGGCCCATGAGGGTACAGGGAATCCCGGTGGGCTCCTTGAGCAAGGTGGGCCCCTTGTTTCCCACCCCTGCACAAGTGGCACATAACACAGTAGACTTACTGCACTACATACATATATTTAATGTACAGCACCTCAATCAGCCTATGTTCATATAAAAAATTTTTGATCCTGCTGCCATATCTGGGCATTCCTTCTGAATAGTAGTAGCTTCCGCGGCTTTCAAGCACGGGTGCCCGGACATGTCATGAAAAAAGGGTGGTTGGAAATCATCTTGTTTCGCCCGATATATCCCTAACCCACATGCAGAGATTTTGAAAGCATTTTGTCATTTGGCTCTTTGAGCTTGCATGTTTAATTGAATTTACATAAATAAATAAAAATATATATTACCTCTACTACGTTTGCTTTTTGCCCCCATAAAGGCCTACTCCGTGCACATGGCAAAGGGCACACCACTCAGCCATTAGTTAGTTTTCCTCCTTAAGCTTTGATCAATCCTTCCACCAAGGTGTCTCATTCTCCGTAGCCCCGACCACAAATATATATATATACGTTTTTAGCCATAATATATTATTATATATTTAGAATATATAATATATTGTAATATATGTAAATATATTATGGCTAAAAACATCTCTAGTAGTTTTTCACATATTATGCATTTATATATAACAGAAGTACGATTATATATAAATATATATATATATTTTAGTAATTACACATTTATTTTTAACCCAGACATTTTTTACAATTACTAAAAACAATATAAAAATATATAAACTTAACCTAGCCATTATTTCTGAAACGTCTCTGCTGAGATTTGAAATCGCAACCTTGAACATTAAAGGCAAGGACCTTAGCCACTCCGCTATAAAGCCAAATACTAAACTATGTCTGAAAAACCTCATAGTAGTTTCTCTTTCTGATGTAGTAACTTTTTGCATCAGAAAGAGAAACTACTATGAGGTTTTTCCTGTCACAGTTTAGCATTCAGCTTAATAGCTGAGTCGATAAGGTCCTTGCCTTTCCTGTCCAAGGTTGAGAGTTCAAATCCTGACAGAAACTTTTCAGACAAAAAGGCTAAATTAGATTTAAAATCATGGACTTGAGTGGCGCTCGAGCCCAAACAATGTTCGGCCCGAATCCGCTGATGTGCCAAGCATAGCGATGCTCGAGCTGAATAGTGTTTTGTAATGTATTATGATTGCACATATTGCATCCTTTGCTGGTTTACATTTTTTCATTGCTTTATACAATGCTCATATCCAGGGTTTACGACTAGTGTTGAGTGCAAATATTCGAATAGCGAATTTTTATTGCGAATATCGGCACTTCGAGAATTCGCGAATATTTTGAACATAGTGATATATATTCGTAAATACAAATATTTGTTTTTTCTTAGTTTTTTGTTTTTCATCTGAACCCATTACCTAGTATGCTTCTTGCTTGTTGGCCAATGTGAGAAGGCTGCAATATTGTGGTCTGTAGTGAATTAGAATATTCTTCATTATTTAATTTATTTTCTCTGATGTGAAAAATCGTCAAAGTAATATTCGTGTATGCGAATATTCTAAAACACGAATATCTAACACTGTAGAATATAGTGCTATATACTCGTTTTTTAGAATATTCACAATTTTTTTCCATCTGAAGTCATGATTCCTCCCTGCTTAAGTTGCTCTTGGGCCAATGATTGTTCATATTAATTTGGAAAAGATTACGAATATTCTAAAGCTATATATTCGTGTTTTAGTATATTCTCATTACGCGAATATTATGTTGCCAATTTTTCGCAATCAACAAAATAATCTTGAATACGAATATTCGCGAATATATGATGAATATTCTAGTGAATATTCGCAAAATATTGCAAATGCGAATGTTGCCCCTGCCGCTCATCACTAGTTACGACCACTCGGCAATCCAGCAACAGTAGCTGTGCTAGCACACTATAGGAAAAGGCACCAGCCTCTCTTCATCCTTCTTGATTCATACACACAAAAACTGAACAAAGACCTTTCCAGATGAAATAAAAATAAAAATTTACTTTATTGATTATATAACAACATTTAAATGAACGTAATAATAGCAGCAAAGCAAGGAGAACATTTGATAAAGACAAGCACCTAAGAGGGGGCTGGGGGATCAGCATGAAAAGAAAGGGGTGTACAGAAAAAATACAATAATCACACTGAGCCCATAAGTACATTTAAAGACATGGTAAACAGGTAAATAGGGCTAAGTGTGAAAATATATAGTAAGAATTACCCACAATTAACATGCAGAACCCTCAGCCGCCTCGTCCCAACGCCCTTTCGCCAGAGAACTGGCTTCTTCTTGATTCATAGAATAACAAAACAAAATTCCAAGATCAACTAGTAGGGCTGTGGAGTCAGAGTTGGAGTGGTGGAGTTGGAGTCAAAGCTAGTTTTCAGGGAGTTTGAGTTGGTAGAAATGTATTTCAGCTAAAAAAAAACATCTGTTATTAATATTGTGTAATTAATTTATTAACTTGCATATACATTTTAAAAAGTTTAGAAATGTTCATCATAAATCCTAGGTAACTTCAAGATGCTCCAAGGTCCTGAAACTGTGCTGCACATGTTCAGTAGTGAAGGCTTGAGGAAGAAGTTCACTATTTGGCATGCCTGCAGTCATCTCAGAACTGCTAGACAGTACAGCAAAAGAATATTAAACTTTTCACAGGAGCCCCCAATCTACTTATGCTATGAAAAGAATCAAGCATGCTGCGGTATTTTCTCCGTCCAAAAAAAAGGAAGAGGGACTGAACTGATACATCCTAATGCATCCTGAATGGAATGCTCTTCCATTTTAAAATGCATTAGGGATTAAACTAGATACGTTTTTTTCGGTATTGAGACCCTAGGATGGAACTCAATGCTTAACGCAAGTGTGAAAGTACCCTACACTTGCACATGATTTTCTCTTCATTTCCAGGACATAAATACAGCAGATCACTGGGCGATTAGAGTGCCAGGAGGTCCCCTAGCCAGCCCAGGCTCTGACCCCAAAGGTCCAAATAAAAAAAGAACATTTAGAGCTGCCTTTGGAGAAAATTGTCACCTGGGTCAATTTATTTGAACTAAAACCTGTTATACTGCAGTATTTTCTTTGGCCAAAATTCCAGAACACTTGCTGGATTGCCGGATCTGACATTAATTTCCATTGTAATGTATTAATGCTAGATCAGGTACCAAGTGTTCAGGAAATTGCCACATTGACTGATCCGTTTTTCCGGTCTGCACATTTAAAAATGTGGAAAAAAAAATGATAAATTTTTCCAGGTGACACCGGAGAGACAAATCCGGTATTTCAATGCATTTGTCAGACAGACCCAGGTTTGCATACGGATTTCCGGATCCGGCAGACAGTTACAGCAGGAATTGCCTGCCAGATACTCACAATGCTAGTGTGAAAGCACCCTTACTTAATTATTGTCCATTTGTGGAGGAGTTAGGCCTCTTTCACACGGGCGTCATGTTTGGCGCCCGGATAAGAGCGGGTGCGTTGCGAGGAATATGCGCGTTTTTCCGCGCGGTGCAAACGTTTGTGATGCGTTTTGCACGTGCGTGAGAAAAATCGCCATGTTTGGTACCCAGACCCGAGCCGGACTTCATCACTGAAGTCCGGTTTCGGGTCTTCTGGAGAATTGATTATTTTCCCTTATAACATGGTTATAAGGGAAATAATAGCATTCTTAATAAAGAATGCATTGTAAAATGAAGTGGAAGGGTTAAAAATAATAAAAGTTAACTTACCTTAGCCACTTGATCGCGTAGTTGCGATCTCTCCTCTTTCCCTGCATCAGCTAAGACCATGTGATTGGACCATGTGATGTGGCGTCATCACAGGTCCTTTAGATCTTAGCTGATGCAGGAAAGAGAGGACAGATCGCAGCTACGCGATCAAGTGGCTAAGGTAAGTTAACTTTATTATTTTTAACCCTTCCACTTCATTTTACTATGCATTCTTTATTAAGAATGCTATTATTTCCCTTATAACCATGTTATAAGGAAAATAATAGAGATCGGGTCCCGTTGCTAAGCAACCATGCGGGAAAATCTCACGCATCCGCGCTGATTGCGGATGCTTGCGATTTTCCGCAGCCCCATTCACTTCTATGGGGCCTGCGTTGCGTGAAAACGCACAATATAGAGCATGCTGCGACTTTCACGCCACGCAGAGGTGATGCGTAAAAATCATTGCTCATGTGCACAGCCCCATAGAAATGAATGGGTCGGATTCAGTGCGGGTGCAATGCGTTCTCCTCACGCATTGCACCCGCGGAAATCTCACCCATGTGAAAGGGGCCTTAGACTCAGAGCTGGTGTAGAGTCAGAGATAGAGTTGGAGTGTAATAAAATGCTTTGGTTTACCCGATAGCCCTACTGACTACTCAATTCTACTACACAGGTGAAATCTTTACCCATGCAACAATTTATAATTTTCTTAGTTTATCATTATTTATCACTAAAGATGAACAAATTTCTTGAATTCTTTTAGGTTCCATTCTAGCACATATGTCAGAAAATTTGATTTGGGCATGAATATATGACAAATATTCTACCAAATATTCTCAAAATATCGCTAATTCAATAATTGCCCCTGCAGCTCATCACTACTGCGGAATATAGTAGCGCTATATAAGTGCAAAAACGAAATACATATATAATTGAAAAAAGGTATTAGGGTCAATAAGAGATCTCAGGAAAGAGGTGAGAAATTTTTTTGAGGGTAATAATTTGTGGGATATGTGGAGATGTATTAAGGTAAAGAATGAGTTTTGATTCTGCACCTTGAATCAATTCTTCACATGTTTTGATAGCTGTATTGGTGAAGAGTAGTGATGAGCGTAAGGTCCCATATTCGACTTACTATATTTGACGAATATATTGTCGCATATTCGTCATATATTTGCTGTTTCGCAATATTCGTCATTTTGTATTCATGTTCATAATGTGCGTAATAATTCTTCGCATTACATTCGAACGCATAGAATAAATATTCGTTATTCGTAATTATATTCATGCTGCGACATCATGTTCTCATACGCGTGCGACAGAAGGGTGTGGCTCCAGCTGCTAGGCGGATCGCAGAAGTTCTCTGGCCTGTGGATTGAAGGGATCCAGCTGCAAACATGGTTGGAAACTTTACCATAGCAGAGAAGGAAATCCTGATCAAAGTAAGTATTTGTTCGCAAATTAATTCTACCACTTTCCTGTGTCAAAATTGTCAGAGATGTTCTTGCAAAAAAAAACCTAGGTTTTGTTGGAATACTTTTCGCGTGCGCTTTATTTAACTACTAAATATTTGCAGAATACATAATTTCAAAAAGTATTCCATTAAAACAAAAATTTTAGACTGTTATAGACTGTTATGTTAGCACGCTTAAAACATTTTCTGATAGCAAGCATGGTTACTTTTACAGTAAATTCATAGTTCACTCAGTCACGCTGAAATATACTAATGTATATATTTTTTATAAGGAATTACGGCAGTCGTTACAGCATGCCAACATGTCAGTACAATGTGATGTATCCCTGCATGGTATCCTTACTGATCTAATCTGAATGACCCGAAAGATCCTCACTATATACCCACAGCTAAATACTACAGGAACACACGTCAAAATCAACACCCCTTACCCCCCACCTCCCTCAGCCCAAAAACAACAAACACAGACAGAAACACACAGAGAGAGACACACAAAGAGATAGACACACACACAAATACATTGGTTCTATTAGGCAGGCACTACAAAAAAGCGGTCCTCCAACGGTTGTAAAAGAATAACTCTCATCATGCCGATATGTATGATACACCTTATTGCTTCAGCTAGAGATAGAATGATGGGAGTTTTATTTTTGCTACAGTTTGCAGGAGTTAAAAACGTTGCTGAACACTTGTCAATATACATTCAAACCAGTTTCCTTGCGGTAAGAAGTAATCTTTGACATACAGCATTTGCTGGTTCATTTAGTGTTACCCAGGGTGCACCACGGGGAGGCGAAACCAGTTTTACACCCCATGACGTCCCGCCACTCCTCTAGACAGTTACACCACTCCTCAGATGGCCCATTTTCATTGATGAGTAATGTAAACACATAAATGTTTTATACAATCCTAGTTTATTTGGAAAATCAAAAGTATATAACAGTAGTGTATGGGGAGTATGTCTGACCATTACAGATAGGTTAAGAAGAGCTTGTCCGTTCTGTACTGCCGCTAAGTCAGCTAACCCCTGAATGACAATTCTGTCCCCATTGAATACATTTTAGGTGTTGTCCGTTTTGGCGGCTGCCTGGACTTAGCTATAGAAACCATTGTTTGAACGTTATTCTAATCCAATTTTTTAATAATTATAAATCTTAGACGAAGAAATTTAATGTTACTGTTATACGATTGGATCATATATTTTTTGTCTCTAGAACTACTTTGCATGTTGCAGAATAATTTTGTAATCAAGTGTAACGTAATAACATGTTGAAATTAATTTAATTTTGTTAATTTCTTATACAACAGCGTATGCTGTCGTGGGGGTATGATAATATCCGCTCCCACGATCATAATAGGCAAGTGGTTAGGCAAATTGCCTTTGAACTGTGGCGGGAGCATGATGGCCGTCATAAAAAGAAGGCCATACAGAAAAAGTGGTCCGACTTGAAGAGGAGGCACGCGGCAAGGATCCGAGAAATAAAGGACCGAGAATGTCCAGGTATAATATTAATGATAACAGAGTGTTGATGAAAGATAAAAACGTAATGTGAAGCCTCTTATGTGAACACTTGCATATGATATGCTTTTTTACAAATTTATTTTCATGGAACTATTTTAGATGTACCATTGCCCTCGGTGAGGCGCAGGCCTTCTGCTACGGAGGCCAGGCATCCCTCGGATGAGGAAGAGGAAGCTGGCCCATCCGGTCAGCCACCTGCCCCAATCCCCCGGAGGAGGCTGAGGCTGTGGAGGAGCCTGAACGTGGACCTGCACCCCCAACTGATTCCCCCTCAAGAATCGGAGAGGAGGAAGATGAGGCCGAGGTAGCCACCACCCCCATAATGAGGGTAAATATGTACTTCGCCTGTATTATAATGATTTTTTTTTTTTTTTATCAAACACAAAAATTTAATCAAATTCTAAACAATATCTCAACAAACAGTAAAATTATATTATCCTAAAATCTAATGTATTATCCAAAAAAAACTTATGTATTATAAAATCTTAATTCAAAAAGTTAAAGCTAAAAAATTAAAATTAAATTATGTACACATTGAACAAAATTATACTATTTACAAAAAAAATATTTACAATCAGGAATCTAATATTAAAAACTGATCAAATATAGAAATAAAATTTAAATTCCTTAAATAATATCTAATATATTTACAGACAACATGGATGAACAAAGCAAAAAAAAAAAAAACAGACAATAATCTTAAATAGTAATATTATTCAAACAGACAATTCCATCCAATCCCCAAATACAGAATCGAAGAAATATCTATTAACAATAAAATGTTGTTTTTTTCTTTACAGTTTTGAAAGCAATGAAAAAAATAATCTTGCACATGCAGTGTGAACACAGGCGCAAGGTTCAAGAGCTACGGGAGCAGCATGCTCGCAAGTTACATGAGCTCCAGTTCCAGTTTTCGCATCGCCTGCGCCAAATGGATGAGCGACACAATATGAGCGACTGAATGAGCGACTGAAATTACATGCTGACCTTAAAGCCTTACCTTAAAGGCTTCTTTTTTATGTTTTAGTAAGTTATAGTTTTAATAATATTTTTTTAAAAAATTATTTATATATTTTTACACGTTATGTAAAAATTTTGATACTGTTTTTTTATTACCAGAAAAAACAAAAAGGGATTTCATCTCCCCACCCCCCCCAAAAAAAAAAATGGCTGGTATTTTTTTAATACAGATGACAGTTCAGCTTGTATTTCTTAGTACACAATCCATAAAGTATTGTTTGATATTTACATTGTTGTAGTGTTTTTATTTCGTAACAGTGATTTAAAAAAAAAATTAAACTATCTTGCCATGCTATCAATTAATTAGAACCCAATTAACCCGTTTTGTGCTACTTAAGGTAATACAGAATTGATTAACCCACACAAAAAAAAAAGGGCTAATAAATCACAGACAACCGTATCTAAAGGCAAATTTTAAATAAAAAAACTATTTAAGCAATATATTATTATTATCCCTAAAAAAAAAAAAGATTTAATAACTATTTTTTAACATGATTCTTATAAATGAAATAACGAAGGAACCTTTTATATCTAAAAATCATAAAAAAAATTATAAAAAATAGCACAAAAAAATGAAAAAAATTTCTGGGGATAGCTATGACATAACATAAGTCATTTACAAAAGTATTATCATTTTAAAAAAATCAATTTTTAAAAAAAAGTTAAAAAAAAGATTATAATGCTATGTAGTCTCCATTTATTGTCTTGCCCAGTTTCACTACATGTTGACAACTGCAATAATCAAAACATTAACTAGTTAATCTAGAATAAGAATGAGGTCTTTCTGAAATCAAACTCCATTATTGTCAACAATTCAGAAATAGAGTTTTGATGAGACTGAAAAAAGAATGATTATTATCTAGTACATCGACCTTCAATCACAAAACCGGATTTCCACACGGATGAGTATAACGCCAGTGACATCCAACCATGTAGAGAGGTCAACATGGAAGTCAACCATCCCTCCCAGGACAACAGACAACACCATGTTCGAACCTATATCCGTTATAAAAACAAATATACATAAACAAAAGAAATTAAAAAAAATGTTGGTTAATCAAACTGTGCAGAACAGTGTTAATTGCCCTTTACAGTCTGAAAGTGGGAAGCCTAAATGCGGTCCATACCTTGCTCAGGTAATGTTCCACAAATGGACAACCTCATACCAAACTTTTTTTTTCAAATCATAGATATTAAGCAAGCATATAAATGTAAAAAAAAATAAAAAAAAATTGTGATTGAAGATTAGAGAAAAGCATGAAACCTTAAGTTAATAGTTTATTAACGTGCGATATTTACATGATTATATGAATAGAATTACAATTATTGACAATAATAAAGTTGATGACCAATCATAATCTTAAAAATACTAGACACATTATTATTGAGACTACAAAGTAATCAAAATAATATTTTCCAAATGATTAAAAAAAATAAAAATTTTTATAAATTCTTCTGTATTTGGATCAAAAATGGAACCTCCTGTAAGTGAATGTTGTTTTGGCTGCAGATTTGACAACTTCTAGACTGTGTCAAAGAATAAGACAGAAATAATGTGACTGTATGATGCGGTTATCTTATTTTCCAAAAATATATTTTAATTATTTCAACAAAAACTAAAACAAGGTATAAATTTTAGAAGAAATTTTTTTTTAAATTATAATTATTTGTACATTGACAATGATTCAGATACCTTGATTACAAAACAATGTAGAATATAAAAACAATATAACAATGGCAATTATTTACATGGTAAAGTGTTCATTTTCAATAGTTTATCTCATATAAATTATTTTGCTTCAAAAAGTACAGTTTTATATCTTTAAAATTCGAAAACAATACAATAGGTTTAAACAAAAAAAGAAAAAAACACGTTCTCCAAATAAATTAAAATAGTTACCAAAACATTTTTACAAATCTAAAGAAACATTATTTGGCCCTTGGGGGAAACTGTCGTTAGGCGGACAGGTGACATATAAAAGTCGACATGTTGAGCCACTGTATGGGCTGGATTTACAATGAGTAGTAGTCTGCGGAATTCAAGTGGACAGACCCCAAAAGGCAACGTACAATGTGGTAGCGGTAGGAGACGTAAGCAACATAAAAAGTTAGACCAGCATAGGTAATGTGGACAGTAATTAAGTATAACAAATCATAATCACAAATTAAATTGGCAATATTTATAAGAATATTATAAGGAAGTATAGTGGACAGCCAGCCCAAAAAATCGTACATGATGGCAGCAGCAGAAGCTGCTGTAAGACCTGGATAGGTAATGTGCACAGTAAGCAAGTATAACTCAACATAATCAAACATGATAGTGGCAGGATTTATAAAGAGTGGTAATATGAGGATATATAGTGGATAGCCCCCAAAAACTCATCGTACACGATGGCAGCAGCAGGAGACAGCAGGAGCAGCAGCAACACCACCAGCATAAGTAATGTGGACAGTAAGTCTGTATAACTCAACATGATCAGACATTTTAGTGACAAGATTTATAAAGAGGTGTAGTATGAGGAGATATAGTGGACAGCCACCAAAAACATTGTACATGATGGTAGCAGTAGCAGCAGTAAGACCAGCATAGGTAATGTGGACCGTAAGTCTGTATAACTCAACAACATGATCAGACATGGTAGTGGCAGGATTTATAAAGAGGAGTAGTATGAGGAACTATAGTGGACAGCCACCAAAACCAACGTACATGATGGTAGCAGCAGCAGCAGCGGTAAGACCAGCATAGGTAATGTGGACAGTAAGTCTGTATAACTCAACAACATGATCAGACATGGTAGTGGCAGGATTTATAAAGAGGAGTAGTATGAGGAACTATAGTGGACAGCCCCAAAAACATTGTACATGATGGTAGCAGTAGCAGCAGTAAGACCAGCATAGGTAGTGTGGACAGTAAGTCTGTATAACTCAACAACATGATCAGACATGGTAGTGGCAGGATTTGTAAAGAGGAGTAGTATGAGAAACTATAGTGGACAGCCCCCAAAAACATTGTACATGATGGCAGCAGCAGCGGTAAGACCAGCATAGGTAAAGTTGACACTAAGTCTGTATAACTCAATATGATCAGGCATGGTAGTGGCAGGATTTATAAAGAGGAGTAGTATGAGGAACTATAGTGGACAGCCCCCAAAAACATCGTACATGATGGTAGCAGCAGCAGCAGTAAGACCAGCATAGGTAGTGTGGACAGTAAGTCTGTATAACTCAAAAACATGATTAGACATGGTAGTGGCAGGATTTGTAAAGAGGAGTAGTATGAGGAACTATAGTGGACATCCCCAAAAAACATTGTACATGATGGCAGCAGCAGCGGTAAGACCAGCATAGGTAAAGTGGACACTAAGTCTGTATAACTCAATATGATCAGGCATGGTAGTGGCACGATTCATAAAGAGGAGTAGTATGAGGAACCATAGTGAACAGCCCCCAAAAACCACTGTACATGATGGCAGCAGCAGCAGGAGACAGCAGTAGCAGCAGCAGCAGCTGCAGTAAGACCAGCATAGGTAATGTGGACAGTAAGTCTGTATAACTCAACATGATCAGACATGGTAGTGGCAGGATTTATAAAGAGGAGTAGAATGAGGAACTATAGTGGACAGCCCCCAAAACCATCGTACATGATGGCAGCAGGAGACGGCAGTACCAGCAGCAGTAGTAAGACTAGCATAGGTAATGTGGACAGTAAGTCTGTATAACTCTTCATGTTCAGACATGGTAGTGGCAGGCTTTATAAAGAGGAGTAGTATAAGGAACCATAGTGAACAGCCCCCAAAAACCATCGTACATGATGGCAGCAGCAGCGGTAAGACCAGTATAGGTAATGTGGACACTAAGTCAGTGTAACTCAATATGATCAGACATGGTAGTGGCAGGATTTATAAAGAGGAGTAGTATGAGGAACTATAGTAGAAAGCCACCAAAAACCATCGTACATGATGGTAGCAGCAGAGGTAAGACCAGCATAGGCAAAGTGGACACTAAGTCTGTATAACTCAATATGATCAGACATGGTAGTGGCATGATTCATAAAGAGGGAGTAGTATGAGGAACCATAGTGGACAGCCCCCAAAACCATAGTACATGATGGAAGCAGCAGCAGGAGATGGCAGTAGCAGCAGCATAAGCAGCAGTAAGACCAGCATATGTAATGTGGACAGTAAGTCTGTATAACTCAACATGATCAGACATGGTAGTGGCAGGATTTGTATAGAAGAGTATTATGAGGAAGCCACCAAAAACCATCGTACATGATGGTAGCAGCAGAGGTAAGACCAGCATAGGCAAAGTGGACACTAAGTCTGTATAACTCAATATGATCAGACATGGTAGTGGCAGGATTCATAAAGAGGAGTAGTATGAGGAACCATAGTGGACAGCCCCCAAAAACCATAGTACATGATGGAAGCAGCAGCAGGAGATGGCAGTAGCAGCAGCATAAGCAGCAGTAAGACCAGCATAGGTAATGTGGACAGTAAGTCTGTATAACTCAACATGATCAGACATGGTAGTGGCAGGATTTGTAAAGAGGAGTAGTATGAGGAACCATAGTGGACATCCCCAAAAACCATCAGTACATGATGGCAGCAGCAGCAGGAGATGGCAGTAGCTGCAGCAGCAGTAGTAAGATCAGCATAGGTAATGTGGACAGTAAGTCTGTATAACTCAACATGATCAGACATGGTAGTGGCAGGATTTGTATAGAGGAGTATTATGAGGAACCATAGTGGACAGCCCCCAAAACCATCGTGACGTGATGGCAGCAGCAGCAGGAGACGGCAGTAGCAGCAGTAGTAATACCAGCATAGGTAATGTGGACAGTAAGTCTGTATAACTCTTCATGATCAGACATGGTAGTGGCAGGATTTATAAAGAGGAGTAGTATGAGGAACTATAGTGGACAGCCCCCAAAAACATTGTACATGATGGCAGCAGCAGCAGGAGACGGCAGTAGCAGCAGCAGTAAGACCAGCATAAGTAAAGACAGCATTAATAGTATAACCTCATTATGTATTTTGTAATACATAAACATTTGATTATCCTGAATAAAAGTAAAAAAAAAAATCTATTAACTAGCAAAACTTTATTTGTGAGTCTTTGAGGCACACCCAGCTAGGAACAGCAAATACTGTGTCCTTCAGTGGAAAAAAAAAAAGCTGTGCCACAGACCTAAACGTTAACGCAACATTGCCTGGCGATATTGGATTCCCTAAACACAGAGAACAAAAGAACCGGAAAGGTTAAGCGGCAGTTCAATTGTCCTCCATTTGTCTGTGAGGAGACATGGGAACCACCGGTCGACCCAACCAAACACGATTGGCAATGTACATTCTAACGGCAGAGGACATGGGCCCGACCACCTCGTCCAGAGATTGTCAGAGCGTGAAAGGGAGTAGAAAAGTGGTTTGCCGTGTGCCGGATGTATTAGTCTCCAAGGGTATGTTGCTGTGGTCTTTTCATCTCAACGTGGGTCAAAATTCTGTCATGTTACACATCTATAGTTATGGTCCTTGACGAATGACTTCAAGTGCGCAACCTGGTATAGGCATTGTAAAACATGTGCCAGAATAATCAGTCAGCAGCGAGAATTAAAAACAGAAGAGTATGTCGGTTACACTGCCAAGGGCACACCCCTACATTTCCATAAAGGTGCAGACAAGCACAGTTTAGGCATTCAACCGTAATCCAGTATAGAAAATAAAACGGTTTGAAAGTAAACCACCTTATAATTTATTGTTTTCCAGAAACATTTTGATGTGGTTTACCTGAATTGTATGATTATTTTCCTTTTTTAATATTTATTTTGGGTGTTTATTAAGTTAAATGAACCAACATAATAAAAAAATAATTTTCGTAAGTCATCCAGGCCTATTTCAAGTCGGTAGATGATTTTTGCTGTCAGTCACCATCACAATGGTGTAGATAGAAATCTGCTATTCTAACTAGTCCACAGATATCTACATACACCATTGATCGTATTTAATAGGATGAAAGACTGGTGATAAAAACTGTGAAATAGTATTATAGACCTGGATTACTGTAATCAACTGAAAATTAATGGTTTTAATGTATTTATATGCAGTGAACACTCAAAAAAAAAAAAAAAAAAAAAAATATTGGCGGGTAAGAATTGAAATTACTAAATGTTTTAGGCCCGCTTGATGGATTACACAAAAAGTGTAATTTTTACAATGCCGGATAACACTACAGTTGACATGGAAAACTTTGCTAGACTGCCCCTCTATGAACTTGTAGAAGTGTACACCTGGCTGTTTGGCTAAAATCACTCTTGTGTTTTTATTTACCGCTGTTGAATGCTTACTTGGGCACATGAACAGCAAAAGCGTAAACATGCTGCGCACCATAGGCGGCCGTTAATGTCCACAACAGTGGACAAGGAACATGACAGAGTCTTGAGCCACTTGGAGATGAAACACCCACCGCAGCAGAACCAAAGACACTGACACACCCGGCACAGAGCCACCGACTTCTCTACTGCCTTCTGTGCTCAGACAACCATAGGAGGACGTGATTGTGCCTGTGTCTTCAGCCCTGAGAGTGTGCATAGCCGATTGTGTTTGGTTGTTGCGAGCAGGGGTACACATGACCCCTCAAAGACAAATGGAGGACAACAGAGCCACAGCTAAACCCTGCCAGTCCTTCTGCCGTCTGTGCTGGGGAAACCAACAAACGCAGAGTAATGCTGCGTTAACGTTGAGGTTTGCGTTACAGCTGATTCATGGGTTCACTTTGTATTGTTCCCTATGGTGAGTAGTTGCATTAAAACGAACAATATTAAAACTCAGATAAGGAATTCTATTTGATATTGACAGATTATAAATTTACCATAATTTTCTATTAAAAAATTGTCTTAGATTATTTAAGGTTTGTAAGTGAGTAAATCTAAATAATTTATTGAAAGTTGCCCTGGCCTAATAAATAAATAAATAAATAAATAAATAAAAATTCATGTATATACAGAAACACACACACATATAAAAAAATAAATTAATAAATATAAATATGTATTTAAAAAATATAATTCATAGGCTACAACATATGTATATAAAATAACGGTGTATAATTTATATATAGTGACACTGCATTAATAAGAATAAATATTAATACATATAAATAAATTCATATATGCACAGAAACATACACACATATAAAAATATAAATATATAAATAAATAAAAATATGTTTAAAAAAATTTGAATTCATAAACTGAAAAATATGGATAAAAAACAATGGCGTATCGGAGGGAGAGCGAAGAAGAGGGGTGGACAAGGGACCCTTCAGCGACCTGAACTGACAGGGGGGCCAGAAAGTCGCTGCTGATCCAGGACTCATTCATCTTGATGAATGTGAGTCTGTCCACGGAGTCAGTGGACAGACTGGTCCTCTTGTCCGTGACCACCCCACCTGCCGCGCTGAATGCCTGCTCAGACAGTACACTGGAGAGGGGGCAGGAAAGTAGCTCCAGTGCATACTGCGCGAGCTTGCGGCAGTTGTCCAGTCTGGCGACCCAGTACTCCATGGGGTCGTCGGTGCTCATGCTGTCGGAAGCACCGACCGACCCCATGTAGTCATCCACCATGCGGGACAGCCGCTGGTGGTGACTAATGCGGCTGCTGCTCCTTGCAGTACTGGGTCACGCAGACTGGTAGAAGAGCCTCATCTCACCCAGAAGATCGCCTGCTCGGCTGGTGCTGCTGGTGCCAGCCGCTTGGTGGGTGAGATGGGCAGGGAAAACTGGAGATGGAGGCTGAGGGTTTGCCTCCTCCAGCCGGTGGATGAGACAGTCCCGCAATTTGGCGATACGGGCCTGCCTCCGGCTGGTGGGGATGAACTGCTCCAGTTTCCCCTTACAACGCAGGTCTACAAGGGTGGCCAGCCAAAAGTCATTACTCTCCTTCATCCTCTTTATCCGGGGGTCCCTCCTGAGGCATCTCTGCATATGGGCAGCCATGGGGAAGAGCTCAGCCCGCTGAGACTCTTCATGACTGCCCCTTCCCATGACCTCCTGGTCCTCCTGCTGCTGCTCACGTTGTGAGATGCCCCACCCCCAGACTAACGGTGCCCCCATCACCGGCTCTCCCTCCTGACCAGGCCCAGACTCCTGGACGTCCTCATAGTCATTATCCTCCTCATCATCCTCCTGGGCCTGGTCCTGGTGGAGCATGCTTGCCTCATCATGCTCCACCAAGGCACTCTCCACAGCATCAAGCAGGCGATCTAGTGTCCTGTCCAGCAGGAACACTAAGGGGAGCACGTCATTGAGGACAACATGCTCCCCACTGACCATCTTGGTCGTCTGCTCAAATGGGGCCAACACATGGCAGACCTGGTGAATCTGCCCCCACTCCGCATTGGTGATGTATGGAAGCGGTTGTGATGGCCCTGGAGTGCTTAGGTCCAGCAGGTACTCCCTCACCGCCCGTCTCTGCTCCCACAACCTCTCCAGCATGTGGAGGGTGGAGTTCCGCTTCAGTTTGGACAGGGATGCGGTGGCGGTTGGGGAACATCGGAAGTGGCTGGCAATCCTACGTACCCTCGGCACAATGTCACTCAACCCTGGGTACGTACGAAGGAACTTCTGTACCACTAGGTTGAGGACATGTGCCATGCAGGGCACGTGGGTCAGACTGCCAGCCTGAAGGGCGGCGAGTAGGTTGCTGACGTTGTCACAGACAACCATACCTACCTGGAGCCTACGGGGTGTCAGCCACTTCTAGACCTGATTCTGTAGAGCAGCCAGAACATCAGGTCCAGTGTGTCTACGGTCTCCCAAGCTCACAAGTTGGAGCACGGCCTGGCAGCAGACGTGCCACACACTTGCATAGTTATGGGGACGCTTGCTGGGGGGCTGAGCAGCAGTGGAGACAGTGGCACAAGGGAGAGCAGCACTTCTCCCATGTACACCCTGTGGCGGCACAACTATGTCTGATGCCGCAGATCCCTCCCCGGTGCCTCGGAGGGACAACCAATGGACAGTAAAACTGATGTATCTACCCTGCCCATGTCTGCTGGTCCAAGCATCCATTGTGAGATGTACCCTGTCGCTGACAGCATGATCCAGCGACAGGCATACTTTCTGCACAAGGTGCTGGTATAGGGCAGGGACGCCAGTCCTGGCAAAGTAATGGCGGCTGGGGACACGCCATCTGGATTGAGCCTGCTCCAACATCTGCCTAAATGGATTGCTGTCCACCAGATTGTACGGAAGCAGATGTTGGGCGATAACCCTTGCCAGGAGCCCATTCAGTGAACACACGCGTCGATCCCCGGGGGCGTAGGGCGCAGTGCGTTCGAAAGCCTCAGCCACTGATGGCTGATGGTGCCGGACGGCAGAAGACGAGGAAGAGGAAATGGAGGAGGGTGCACTTGGTGGAAAAGCATGGCTGCCGGTACCAGTACCTCTACTGGAGGGAGGTGGGGAGTGGGACTCTGCAGCTGCCAGAGAATGTGATGGCAGCTGGACAGTGGCAGGAGCTGCAGTCCCCTGCACAATGCTGGTGGCGCTGCTTCTACGACCACCCTTTATCTGATCCCAATCCCGCCAGTGGTTCAGTCGCATGTGCTGGGTGAGGGCTGTGGTACCCAGAAGAGCAACTGACCTCCTCTTCTCACCCTGGCATGGCAGAGGTTACAAATGGCAACTGTAACATCATCCGCTGCTAGGGTGAAGAAAGCCCAAACAGGCGACTTGCGCACCAACCTCCTGTCCAGTGGGTTGGTGCTAGCTTGTGCCTGTTGGGTACGCACAGGTGAAGATGTCGGCTGCTGCTGCTGCCATCTCCTGCTGCTGTCACCAGTAGAGCCCCTGCCACTGGGCTCCCTGGTGGTGACCGTGCGCACCGTTTGCCTGGGGTGCCTACCTTCCTCAGTGCTGCTCTGACCTGCCAAAATAGGTGGCACCCGTTCGCATGCACCCTCCTGTTCTACATAAGACCCGGAGTCCAAAACTGCTGAACTGAGGGGACCTGACAGCATGGAGCCCATGCCTGGGCTCTACAGACCCCTTGATGACGCCTAGGTCTGGATAGATGCAGGGGTTGTCTGGCCTACAACATCTGCACCAGTTAGAAGGGATTTAAAGGGGGTATGGTATGGCGTTACCACTACATCCTCCTCGTCATTATCCCCCATCCCTTCCAACAACTCCTGCCCATCTGGTGGGCTGAATTGGAGCTCTTCCTCCAGCAAAGTCTCCCCCAGAATGTCCTGCTGCTCACTGTCCCCATGGTCGAACATGGACGGGGAGAATTTTGAGGGAGTGGGGGTTGCTTCGGGAGAAGGCGATCTGCTGCTGCTGCTACTCAGGATCGGGGCTGAGGACTCTGTGGCACTGGAGTCGGCCACAAGGGTCATCACAGCCTCTGCGTCCTGTGACGTGATGGGCCTTGGACGACTGCCCATTTGAAAAAAGTCATGGATCAGACGGACGCCCTGCCAACTGCGCCCGCCTGTCCTTGACTGGAGGAGCGGCCCCTGCTGGCAGCTGTCCAGCGGCGGAACCCACTCTCGACTGCCCCTACCACGGCTGGTCCGACGGCCTGTGCAGCTCATATTAATTGTCAGTTTGCACCGATATATACGATATGACACAAAAATAAAAGAATGAACTAATCCTAAATACAATAAAAAGGAAATTGGGTGATGGGGCAAACTTTATTGGGATGGGAGAGGAGAGTGGGAATATGTAAAACAAAAAAGAAAAGAAAAATAAAAGTGAGGGACCAAAAGCCCTACACTAAATAAAATCTAAACTAAAAAGAGACAGAAAAAAAGAGTACAACAAAAGACTGGGACAATTAGGCCCCAACAAGACAGACAATACCAACAGTCAAATGTAATACACTACTTTTTTTTTTTTTTTTTCTTCTTTTTATGAAGTACTACACTAACAAAAAAACACAGACAGTAAGACACAGACAAGACAGGAAACACTAACCTAACAGGTAAGTTATTTTTTTGTTTTTGTTTTTATTTTAAACTGGAAGCACTACAGAAAAAGACAATCAGACGCAGACAGAACAGCACCGATGGAACTGACAGTTAACACTTAATTTACTTTTTTTTTTAAGAAGTACTACACTACACTAACACAAAACAACACAGACAGTAAGACAAAAACAAGACAGGAAACACTAACCTAACAGGCAATTTTTTATTTTTATTTTTTAAACTGGAAGCACTACGGAAAAAGACAATCAGACGCAGACAGAACAATACCGATGGAACTGACAGTTAACACTAAATTAACTTTTTTTTTTTTTTTTGGATTAAGTACTACACTACACTAACACAGAACAACGCAGACAATAAGACAAAGACAAGACAGGAAAACGAACCTAACAGATAAGTTTTTTTTTTTTTTATACTAGCACTGAGGGACGAAGACAATAAGATGCGGACAGCACAAAACCAGAAAACAATAACACTTAACAGTAAGGAAACTTTTTATATTTGACTACACTAACTTACAGAAAGAGACAAGACAGACTAAGACAACAAACACTAACGGACTGACAAAACACTAAGGCCCTAAATCCCTGACTACCCTAACGCTAACTATCTACGATTATTATTAGACTGCCCTAACACTAACCTACACTAATATTCTACCTCTATATTCAGTATTCCCTAACACTTAAACCCTACACTAATCCCTGCTCTAAACCTATCAGCCCTAACTAACTCTAATGACACCAAACTAAACTAACCTAACACTGAAATTTTGTCCCTAACAGCTAATCCCTAAACCCTAACTAAGACTAACTAGCTAAAAGTAATTATTTGGAGATGAATTTGTGAAGAAAAATTCAGATATAACACTTTTTTGCACCACAACCAATAACACAGCTCCTCTCTATACCACAACTACAACACCACAAAATGGGTGCCAGGTGTGCCTTCCTTTATATAGTGAGTGGGTAGGCTTAAATGTGATAGGTTGCTAAGTTTGTTGCTAGGCCTTCTCATTGGTTGATCTTGATAAAGTAGGCAGGGTTTAGAATGAAATAACCTTGAATGGACTATTAATGCGCATATGCGCACATGGCATATGTAATTATATTCAAGATATTCGTCAAATCTTCTATTTCTTCTAATATCACATGGTCCAGACGGTGGATTAGGTATGAAATGCTGTAATTAGTCTTGTTAGACTATTTGCAAAGATCAGGATGCATTAGAACTATTAAGGCCAAGAGAGCGCGGAGTCGTTGGTGCGAATGGAATCCTGCGAATAATACATATACGAATATTCGCAAAACATGTCAACGCTGTATATGGAAGGAAAGACAAACCGCGATTAGATTGGTGCGAATATGCTATTTACGTACGTTTGCAGAACCTTTTTTTCGACTACAGTCTATAGTCTGACAGCAGAACCAAAACCATGGAATAGATTGTTATTTGAGAAGGGACGGGGTTTTTTTTTATTACATTGGGACAGAAATTGGCATATGCGATTAATCGCTAGTTGAGATTTTGCAGGTATCGCCTCGCATCATGTGGTGGCAGCTCTAGTACTATGAACATACAAAGGGACGAAATTGCGAATATGGCGGCATATTCGAAATCGTCGTATATAGTGCTATATTCGATATATTCGACCAAATTGCACATTTAACATGGATGGCAGACGAGATAGGCAGTGCATATCTTTTCTACATTAGCATATACTATAGGGACAAAACAGTGGACAGTTTCTTATGAGCGAATATTCATAATTACGAATATGGGCTCAAGTATTCGACATATTCGCGAAATCGCAAAATGCCGATATTCGAGAAAAATATTCGCTTGTGAATATTCGCGCTCATCACTAGTGAAGAGCTGTATTGGTGAAGAGCTGTATTGGTGAAGAGAAGACTCAAATTATATTGACACCTAGGAAGCAAAATCTATCATGAGGAAAACTGATAATATTAAGGCAGCAGGGCCTAATAGGGTTCAAGGGTGGATTTTAAAATTGTGCACTGATCAGTTAGCGGGGTATTTATGCATACTACTAACAGAACGACCTGGCTTCGCACGGGTATATTTCATTTATTTCATTTAATGTTTGTGTGTCTCCTTAAAAGATATCGACAGTATCCTCCATAATAGTGACCTATACAGCCCCCGCCCTTTAACAGTGAACTCCACAGTCCCCCACCCCTTAACACTGACCCCACCACAATGTCCCACCACTTTTAAATTGGGACCTTCACAGCAGCCCACCCCTTTAGCAGTGAGTTTCATAGCACCACACTTCCTTGACAGTGACCTCCTCAGGGGCCCGTCCCATTAACAGTGACCTCCACAGCACCCCGCTGCCTTAACAGTGACCTACACAGCAGTTGCCCCTTTAATAGTGGCCCCTGCCCCTTAATAGTGACCTCCACAGTGTTCATCCCTTTAACAGTGACCTCCACAGCAGTCTGCCCCTTAACAGTAACATCCACAGTTAACGCCTCTTTAATGCTAGGGCTACACAACGACATGTGTCGCTAGACTTTTTATCTCAACAATTTTTATAATGATAGGCTATGGTGTCGCACTGCAACATGTGACATGCTGCGACATGTGAGATACTGTCTGCTGAGCTGTGTATCTAATCCTACCCTGTGTGATACTGTCTGCTGAGCTGTGTATCTAATCCTATCCTGTGTGATACTGTCTACTGAGTTGTGTATCTAATCATATCACGTGTGATACTGTCTGCTGAGCTGTGTATCTAATATCATAACCTTTGTGATACTGTCTGCTGAGCTGTGTATCTAATCTTATATTGCGTGATACTGTCTGATGAGCGGTCTATCTAATCTTATCCTGTGTCATACTGTCTGCAAAGCTATGTATCTAATCCTATCTTGTGTGATACTGTCTGCTGAGCTGTGTGTCTAATATCCTATCTAGCGTTGAGCTGAATATTCAAATAGCTTTTTTACGAATATATTTAGAATATAGTGCTATAAATTTGTAAAAACGAATATTAGTTTTTTTTCAATCTGTACCCAAGATACCATTAACTGAAGATAGAGAATATAGCGCTATGTTCTCTATCTTCGTTAATTTAGCAAGCCAACCAATAGGAAATTTATGCCCGTTCAAAGTTCCACTGCACTACGCAAATATTACATTATGTAATATTCGCGTACTGAGAATGAAACTTTGAACGAGGTATAAATTTCCTATTAACTGTCTTGCTAGATTTAACGAAGATAGAGAATATAGTGCTATATTCATTATCTTCGTTAAGAACGAAGATAACAAAATATTCTCTATCTTCGCTATTAACGAAGATAAAGAATATAGCGCTATATTCGCATTTGTTATCTTTGTTAATTCTAGCAAGCTACATAAACTTGCCTATACACAGCTCTAACATCTCAATGTTTGGCTGGGTAGAATTAATGAATATGATGAATATAACTCTATATTCTCTATATTCGCTAATTCTAGCAAGCCAATAGGAAAGTTGCCTATAGACAACTCTAAGTTGGATGCGCAATGCGAGGATATTACTTTACCTATTTTTGCAATAAATAGAATGCTGAGTCATTATTCTATTTATTGCAAAAAATAGGCAAAGTAATATTCTCGCGTAACATCCAACTTAGAGCTGGTACAGTCAACTTTCCTATTGGTTGACTTGCTAGAATTAACAAATATAGAGAATATAGCGCTATATTCGCTATCTTTGTTAATGCTAGATAGCCAACCAATAGTAAAGTTGCCTTTATACCCCGTTCAAAGTTCAACTCGCAAATTAGAATAATGACGAATATTCGATTTCAACTAATATATGACGAATATTCAATCGAATATTCGTGAAATATTGCGAAAACAAATATGGCACCTCCCGCTTATCACTAATCCTATCCTGTGTGATACTGCCTGCTGAGCTGTGTATCTAATCCTATCCTGTGTGACACTGTCTGCTGAGCTGTGTAGCTAATCCTATCCTGTGTGATACTGTCTGCTGAGTTGTGTATCTAATCCTATCCTGTGTGATACTGTCTGCTGAGCTGTGTATCTAATATCCTATCTTGGGTGATGCTGTCTGCTGAGATGTGTATTAGTGATGAGCGAGCATGCTCAGCTGAGTACCGCTCGGCTCGAGCATCAGTATGCTCGGCATGTGGCGGTACTTGGCCGAATACCACGTGTGCTCGTCGCATTGCTCTAGTCTCCTCCCGCACGTTTGGCACCTCCTAAGCAGCCAATCAACGTTCAGGTAAGTAATTTCCTTCAGTGTAATGTCATGCCATGTTAGCTATTAGCCTTACAAGCAATAGTTCAAATGGCTGCAGCTCTCACCTCCACTTTCAATCCAAGACGCACGGAGAAGAGACCAGAACTGGGCCTTATGAAGTATCCAATGGAAAAATGGGATCTAGCTTCTTATGGAATAAAAACGTTTCTTTATTGGCTCATCATATAGCTATTAGCCTTACACTGATTGGCTGGCAGGAACACGTGATACCAGTTCATACAGGAGCAGATGTCCCGCGCTCGGATCATTCAGCGTCAGGGAGAGCAGACAGTAGGCAGAGACAGATAGCGTTTTGCTGGAAATTCACAGATTTAACTCCAAAAACACTATTGAAAGACCAAACAGCCCTCTTAAGGACTACAGTGTGCGTCTGACAGCAGTGCAGCACCATATTTTTTTTACCAGGGGTTAAATTCAGCAGTATCAGGGACAGGAGTCTTCAGGAAGGGACAGACAGTGCAGGGCTGGAAAATCGCTTTTAAGTACCCAAAGGCTTTTAAAAGACTGAAGATTTGATATAAGTGAGATCTATAGTACGCCATCAGAAAGCAGTGTGTTTAGCAGGCATTATAGAAAGGGGCTTATTCACTAGAGTGTGTCTGCAAGTGAGATCTACAGTACGCCATCAGAAAGCAGTGTGTTTAGCAGACATTATTAAAAGGGGCTTATTCACTAGAGTGTGCCTGCTAGTGAGATTTACACCGCACCATCAGATAATTTTTTTTCCTCTGGGGATATTAACCTAATTTGTGCCACATCTGTGTGTGTGTTCAATACACAACCGTTATATTCATTACTCCAGCAGAGAATTATTTGTATTTTAGGCAAATATAGCTAGTTTTGGACACATCTGTGAGTGTGTTTAGGCAGCAACCGTATATACAGTATTCCAGCAGAGAATAAATTTTATTTGGGACAAATTTAACTCATTTTAGGCACAGTTGTGTGTGTGTTTAGGCCGCAACCATATATACAGTATTCCAGCAGAGAATTATTTGTATTTGGGACAAATTTAACTAGTTTGGGGCACATCTGTGTGTGCGTTCAATCCATAACCGTTATATTCATTACTCCAGCCGAGAATTATTGGTATTTGGGAAAAATGTAACTGTTTTGTGCCAAATATACTGTCCCTATAGTGTGGATTTATGTGACAAATACTCTACCACCTTTAAAAAGAGTGTCTGTTGCGCCAATCTAAATAATCTGTGCATAATCTAGTGTCCATATTCTGTTCATTACTGGTGCATATACTGACTCAAATTTAAAAATCTGTGTGTCTTGCGACAATCTAAATAATCTGGTCCAAATCTAGTATCCATAGTGCGTGGCTCTCTGTTTCAAATACAGCACCACATGTGAAAACCACATGTGTATTTTGGGGAAAAGTAAAATATTTGTGCCACATCTAATGTGTGTGCATTTTATACATATCACTAACATATACTGTACTTCATCTGCAGATGGTGTAAGGTAGTCTGTGACATTATCAGAGCTACATCCACTATGTAAAGTGTGCGTATCCAAAATACCAGTTTTAATTTATTGGAGCGTACACGTACATATCCTATGATACTGTACGTGTGACATATTTTTAAGCATATAACACTTAATATGAAGAAGGCGGCCAGTACGGGACGTGGAAGTGGCCTTGATGCTGATGGTTCACAAAGAGGCTGTGGTCCTGGGCTCAATGAAACAGAGTAAAATAATGTAGCTGAGGGCCTCCAGGTGCACTCACCCTCTAAAACTGTGAAGGCGATGGCGAACCTTTTAGAGACTGATTGCCCAAACTGGAACCACAAACACACTTATTTATCGCAAAGTGCCCACACAATCATTTACCCTAAATACTACAGTCCAATATAGTATATCTTCCATGTTCCTTATTATTTAGCTATAATAGCATGCCAACAGTCAATGTAGCTGCCTGTGCCATTCATGGCGTACCTGACGCTGATGAATGGCAGGAAAAGTGAAAGGCATATTGGTGCACCATAGATTTTTAAGGGTAAGGGTGCCCACAGAGAGGGCTCTGAGTGTCGCCTCTGGCACCTGTGTAAGAGTTTCACTGACCCTATAAAACATTATGAGCGAGGGCAGCCTAAAAAGCATGTTGATATGATGGAGGAGGAGAAGAATGAGAAAAGGGAGATTGAACCATATAACCTTTTTGGTGGTGGCAGAGGTGTATGTGAATACAATGTATTCAGTACATTACAAATAACACATTTAAAGTGCCTTTATGTTCAGCTGCTTTCATCTGGTGGAGTAGAGAAGTCAGGGGCAATTTATTTTTATAATAGTCAACCTGTCAGCATTTTCAGTTGACAGGCGCACGCACTTATCTGTTATTATGGCTCCAGCAGCATTAAATAACCGCTGTAACAAAATGCTGGCGCCAGAGCAGGCCAGTACCTCTGTGGCGTAAAGAAGACAAACTGAGGGTGGTCTGGCTATTACCCTGTGTACTGTGTTTGACTTTTTGTTATGGTTTGAGTTAGAGTTTTATGACTGTGGCATTTCGAAATGTCAGCCTTATACAATCACGCATCTGTGAGGTGATTTGTTGAATCAGACATTCTCCACTTACAGTTTACGCATCAGACACCCAGGAGTTAATCAAGTAGTGTTTAATCCGGAGATTGTATTACAAGATATGCAGGGAATCCAGATGGTAAAAGAATTATGCCACTAATATTCTCCTTGATAAGAACGTGAGATACACAGATTCACCTCAGATTCTCCTCAGAATCTCCTCAGAATTAGAGCACACAAAACAGCAATGCATGACAGGGTAAACAGGAAGTGGCTAGACTGAACCAACTAGAAGCAGAAACAGAGGAGGGGGAGAAGAGAGAAGCATACCAATACACTACCAATAATGCAAGATACCGAAACAGAACTCTCCCCGTCTGGTATCGGTAGATACCACTATGTATATGCATACAATGGAATTGTATAAATAACAATGAATAATGTCCATAAACCTGAAAAGGAAACATGCAATGAACATTTATTCAAAACAAAAAGGATATATCTTCAGTTCAGACCATAGAACTGGTACTGGAAACAGTCCTAGAAGATGATGAGCATCTCTGGTAGAAGGAATCTCAACATGGAAGTTCTTTCCATCCGAACTGGAAACGACTTTAGTAATAAGTCCAGTAGGCCAGTCGAGACCATTAACTTGTTTGTCTCTTAACAGAACAAAATCTCCTTCCTTTATATTGGGCCTTGGTTCTTGCCACCTTCTGCATTCTTGCTAGAGGTAGAGGAACTTTCTTATCCACCTTTTCCAGAACTGACTGGCGAGATGTTTTACCTGCTTCCACCGAAACTTATAAAGGTTGTGCTCTTTGAAAACGCCAGATGGCACAGGAATATTTCCTATATTTTTGGTTTATTCTTCAGTGATCTTTTATGCACCCCAGATGTGGATTTCTTCTTTTTACTACAGGAGGTTGTCTCTTGCTTTCATTAGAAGCTGAGCGAGACTTGGTTCTCCTTGATCTTACCAAAGATTTAGAATGTGACTTCTCTGTCTGTGTCACCGATTTAGAGTGAGAGCGCTTATTTTGTGAGGCTGATTCACATGTAGATTGCTTTCTGTCTATGAATCGTTAATGCAAATGCTCATGTCTGCTTTTCACTTCTGAAATGGGATCTGTCTTTGTACGTACGGACTTGGGTGGGTGACATGCAGTATTTGTCATGGACATTGGTGGTGAACTTTTCCCTGTGGTTTTCAGAAAAGGCTGAGCAATATAAAGGTGCTCATCCGTTGAAGATTGAGAAGAACTGTGATCCTCTTGAGTGCAATCAACAACTGCAGATGGAACTGAAGGTTCTTGCAAAGTATCTGAAATGAACTCTTCCTGTGTTGAAGGAACCTCCTTTATAGAACATTCAGAAGATACTTATTTTACAGAATTAAACTCATTGTCAAACAGTAGACTGGAAGGCTCAAGTTTCTGCTGTATCTCATCAGAACTGCATGAATCAGAAGGCTTGTTGTCAGTGATGATATAGGATTCATTATGATAAACTGTGTGAGGTCTGCAAAGCTGGGAAGGGCTTGAAAAGGGTTCCAATTGAAATCCTGAAGGCCTTTCTAGAAGCTGCCCTTCTGTCCAGGAACATTCTTCTGCAGCTGACTCCTTGGGATTTAAGCTGCTTTCTGATGTTTTTAGAATATTTGGGCAGGGCATATCTTGCACATAGTAATGGTTAGGACAATGTCTGAAGTAAGAAGTTCGCCCCCTATTAATACTTCAGTTCTGAAGGAGTGTACTTGGCAGGGTCTGCGGGTTCTGTCCAGACATACATCCCCCACGATGATCCAACCCACTGTAAGTTTCTGGGCATATAGAGCGTTAAAAGGGTCATTGCGAAGTTCAAGGACCTTATGAGCCTCAAGAATGTCTCTACCTAGCAAGAGTAAGATCTCGGCATGGTTATCAAGGGAGGAATCTCTCTGGCTATGTTCCTGAGATGAGGGTGATGCTGTGCGGCTTCAGGTGTGGGAATCTCATCCCTTGTGTCTGGCAAGTTGTCACACTCAATAAGGGTTGGAAGAGAGAGTTTCTTATGTCCTTTGATGGGCTTTAAGGTGAAACCATTAGCTCTTCTTCCTGAGGTTGTTACAAGACCAGAGCATGTTCCTAGGGTGTAGTCTCTCCCTCTATCCTGAACAGATCAAAGAACTTAGGGCTAGCTAGGGAATGATTACTTTGGTCATCTAGAATAGCATAGATTCTTATGGTCTTCTCTGGTTGTGCAGTAGGAAACACATCCACGAGGCAAATCTTAGAACAAGGCTTACCGCACACAAGTCCTTCTCCACATACCTTTGTGCATCTGGGTGTGACGGTTGTGGTTGGTCGGTCGGCACTCTCCCGCCATGACTCTCCCCGCCTTGATCGTAATGGGGCTTGTGCCAGTTAACTGGTTCTAGGTTCCGCCTGATTGGTCCCGGGTGAACAGCGGACATGTGTAGATCACTATTACATTCAGAACACTTGACTGGAACCTTACAGTCTCTGGCAAAGTGCTCAGTGGATGCACAGCATCTGAAGCAGATATTATGACTCCTTAGGAACGCCTTACGTTCCTCAAAGGACTTTGCTATGAAGACACTGCATTTCCTTAAAGGATGTGGTTTATCATGCATAGGGCAATGATGATCGGGTTCCTTGGGGCTTTCATTTCCATTGTTAGTAGTGGGCACAACCCCTGTCTTTTTACTGAAATTAGACCCCTCTCTGGGACTGAAAATCTCGTGTATCTGTTTAGTAGAGCCAAAGATGTTGGTTCCCAAGGTGTTGAAGCTCGGATCGTTTTTAGCTCTAGCTAAGTCCTTGATGAACTTACAGAAGAATGAAAATGGTGGAAAGGGAACACGATGTTGCTCCTTGTATTTTGAACCTGTTGTTGCCCATTGGTCTTGAATATTGAGGGGTAATTTCTCCACGATCAGGCCCACACCATGGGAGGTATCGAGAAATCTGAGACCTGGTAGCTGCGGGTCTCCCTTGATGATTTCAAACTCAAGAAGAAGATCGCTTAATTCCTGGAACCCTTGGCGGTCTGTATTGGATAATCCAGGAAAGTCGTATAGTCGTTTAAATAAGGCACGTTCAACTATTTCCGAGCCGCCGTATGTCTGCTCTAATCTTTCCCATGCGAGACGAAGGCCTTTGACTGGTTCGTAGATATGAATGGTTTTGAGTCTCTTAACACAGTTTGACGACCATGGACCTAGCCATCTAATTAGTAAATCAAGTTCTTGCATAGGCGGTACAGCAAGGGTTTGAACTGTTGTCTTGAAGGTGGCCTTCCAACTTCTATAGTTCTCTGGGCGATCATCAAAGTTCGTAAGGCTAGTACTGATGAGGTCCCTGAGAATGAGGTACTTAGCGATCTCTGATGTGTTATTTCTTTCATGCATCATGGCGATGCAAACTTCTCCCTCGCTGGTGTTGTTGGCACCATCTGATACCCTATGTTTGGGGGTTGGAAGATGGAATGGAGTGGCAGCTGGGTTGAGCGTAAATGAAGGCTTCACATCTGGTAATCTTGGCGCCAGCGTCTTGGTTGCTATGTAACTAGTCTCAGGAGGTTTTAATGTGATTTGATGAGCTTGAAGCGGCTTGGTCTCTAATGGCGCCTGAAATACTGTGTAAGGTGCCAGAGGTTTTAAAGAAAGAGAATTGTCCACTGGACTGGGGTCAACTGTATGGTTATCAGCTGCCTCTTTTTCTATCCGCATGAGTTCCGCAGGCTGGCGTGCAGAGCCCAAATCTTCTGGTGCAAATGCATTGAATTTGCTTTGGTCTAGGACGAATTGCAGGGTACGGCCTTCTGAGTCATTAGATATCTTGGACATAGGATGATAAGCTTCTTCTTCTTCAGCAGCTTCTTCAAGAACTCTGAGTTTAGCCATGGCTGCTGCTTTTCCCTTTCCTTATGAAGGACCTCCAACTCAGTTTCGGCCTTGGCTTTGGTCGCTTGTGCCTGAGCCTGTATAGCTGCTTGATTAGCTTGATATTGGGCTAGTATAGCTGCTTGATTAGCTTGGGATTGGGCTTGTATAGCTGCTTGATTAGCTTGATATTGGGCTAGTATAGCTGCTTGATTAGCTTGGGATTGGGCTTGTATAGCTGCTTGATTAGCTTGGGATAGCGCTTGTGTCTCTGCGACTTGTGCCTTAATGGCTGCTTCCTTTCTAATGCAGTGAGCTTGTACCTTTGCTGCTTCCGCTTTGCGCGTGCCAACACCAATGAGGTACTCAGCGAAAAGTGCTATGAGCGAGACCTTAGCGATGAGGACTGAGCAATAGATTTCGAGGAACGGGTTGAAGCCTTGGAGTGCCTTGAAAGATTAGAATGGCGGGACGCAGTTTCATATTGTTGTGATATCTTGTCCTCTAGCATTGACTTGACTGCCATAAATCTGCTATATCTTTCATCATTAAGTGCAATGTGGGTCTTTAATTCTAGGATGAATTCCTCTGAGTTGAGACTTGATAACAGAGAAGAATATTTTTCAGACAGTCTATTATAACTATCATAGGTCTTATTCAATTTTGTACACATGGCCTTTAATTGATCTTCATTATAGCCTGATCCATGTGCTGCATCCAAACATTGTTCAGTCTTTTCCCACAAACTGGACAAATTATTACATATCTCAATTTTGTCGGTTAAGAGGGCCTCTTTCATTTTTAATGAGGGTTTAGAAATCCTTCTAGCTGTGTCCTGTATTTCCATCTGTAACACAACAGCGACCTCTAGTGGTGGTTCAGTGTTTTAATAGCCCACAGCAGGCAGACAATATTTACCTCAGAAAACAGGCTGAATACAGTTCCTAGCCTGTATGAAACTGGAATTGCTAGAAGCTTCTGCGATCCAAGTGAATGCAGTACTGGGCAGTATAAGATATTACCTTACTACTGTAGCATAACGGAGACAAATGATGATGGCTTATTACTTGGAGGAGGAGAATATTCTTTTCTTAGCGGGAGAAGGAGAGTACTAAGACAATTCTTTTACTGTGGCGTTTCGAAATGTCAGCCTTATACAATCACGCATCTGTGAGGTGACTTGTTGAATCAGACATTCTCCACTTACAGTTTACGCATCAGACACCCAGGAGTTAATCAAGTAGTGTTTAATCCGGAGATTGTATTACAAGATATGCAGGGAATCCAGATGGTAAAAGAATTATGCCACTAATATTCTCCTTGATAAGAACATGAGATACACAGATTCACCTCAGATTCTCCTCAGAATCTCCTCAGAATTAGAGCACACAAAACAGCAATGCATGACAGGGTAAACAGGAAGTGGCTAGACTGAACCAACTAGAAGCAGAAACAGAGGGGGAGGAGAAGAGAGGAGCATACCAATACACAATGCAAGATACTGAAACAGAACAATGATTATTATTGTTATTTAGTTTGTTATTTAGGAGTTATTTAACAGGCCATGCCATTGTTTTACCACCACTGTTGTATGTTATGTTTGTATTTTATAGTAATGTGTAAGTTTTGGATGAGGTTTTAGTGAATACAGTGTACAGGCCAGCCCCTCAAAGGCATAGAGTATAAGTTTGTGCCACGTGTCCAGCTAAGACACCCAATAATTGTAAGGCTCAGAGGGATCACTCAGGACGCTGACACGGTCTGCTATGTACTCCTTCACCATCTTCCAAAATGTTTCCCTCCTTGTGACACTAGGTCACGCATCAGGGTGAGGGTGCTGGCAGGGCGTCATGCCTTGTAGAGTGTTTTCCTGCCTCTATTGGAACTGCAGTGTGTGTCCCCATCTCCCTCCTGGGTTGCCCAATGAACTACGTACTCTGCCTCCAGTGTTGTCATATAGAAATTTTCTAAGCAATTTTTAAACAAGGACATTCTGTTATTGCATCGTTTTGCTCGTCCTCTCCACCACAGGAATGAGAGATGAGAAGTTCTCTTTGTAGGAGGGGTCAATAAGGGTGAACAACCAGTAATCCGTGTTGTCTAACATGTGTGTAACGCACGGGTCGCGGCAAAGGCAGCATAACATGAAGTCAGCCATGTGTGCCAGAATCAGCAAGACTTCGCTGTTATCATCAGGAGGATGACTCTCATTCTCCTTATTCTCTTCCTCCTCTCCTGCTCATCTATGCAGAACAGATGGAATAGACCTGCTATTGTTACTACCCTCTGTAGCATAGGCACTGTCTCTTGATCCTCCTCCTCCTCCTCATCATCCAATTCACACTGAGAAGCCGAACTGATAGTGTTCTGGCTATCACTCTGTGTAATGTCTTCCCCTAGTTACACCTCTTCCATATGTGAAGTGTCCGCCTTCATCATTACCAGCCAGAGTTTCACTTGACACAGAAGTGGTATGGTTAGGCTGATAATAGCGGCATCACCACTCACCATCTGTGTTTATCGCTCAAAGTTGCATAAAACCTCACAGAGGTTAGACATACAAGAGCATGTTGCAGCTGGTATTCCACTACTGCTCTGTGCTGCTCAAAAATCCTGGACAACATGTAGAACGTAGAGTTCCAGTGTGTGCTCACTTTACACAATAGTCTGTTAGCTGGCAAATGCAAGCGCTGCATCAGCGTTGCCAAACTGACGGCAGCTGTAAATGACTTTCGGGAATGTGCACACACACGGCGTACCTTTTCCAGTAGCTCAGGCAAAATGGGGTAGGTTGGGAGAAAATTGAGAACACGTGGCCTAGGCATGGTATGGCCGGATCACGGACATTAAGGTGGGATCCACATGGCCATATCAGCATTTGTGCCATGTAAAATTTTTCCTTCTTCACTGGGCAGAGGTTGCTTTCTGCCCCTATGATGGCCCTGATTCGCTGAGGGCTGGGCCTGTTGTGTTCCAGGGTTTGATTTTTTTATTGTTATGGTTTGAGTTTTTGACTAGGCTGTAAAATATTTATAAATAAAAAATATGTTATGGTTATTTGGTTATTTATGAATTCTTAAAAAGTTAATGCCATTGGTTTACCTCCACTCTTGTGTGTTAGGTTTTTAGTTATATTAATGTATAAGTTTGGCGGGTTTATTGTGCATGGTACATATAGGCTGTATGATTGCCATGTGTGTGAGCTTGCCGAGCTACAAAGCTGCCAACAAGTTATGGCCATTATCAGACTCAACCAACCTGGTTCCTCATACCCTGCAAAAGCTCTGCGGCAATGTTCTGTTTGTCAGCCAAGCAAATGAATTTCATCAAGGCCTGTTGCCGCTTCCCCATGAAAATTCAAAGTTTGCAGTGGAGGAGGAGGTGGAGGCGGAGGAGTAGAAGGGGAGGTTGCAGCTACAAATGTAGGTGGTGGCAGAAATCCTGATGGAAGTAGTGCCCGAAATACTTGGCGTCAGTGGCACCTGTGCCACCATAGGTAGTCTAGTGGTAGGACCCATGCCATGCTGAGAAACCTTTTTTTTTTTTTAATCAGATAGTTTTTATTAAAGAAGTTTTTGTAACATACAAAAATGTAGAAACACCATCCCTCCCCTCCCCCTTTGAGAAGAACCTCCCTCCCCCACCCACCCACCCACCGCTGTAAGCCAAAGTACTGCAACAGTCCAGATTTCGCTGCTACAAGTCCAGCAGAATTACATCTTCTATCAACCGCAGGATCCAGTATTCCGACGACGTCCAGGCACATGAAGAAGCAGATGTCCAACACAGTAAACGACGGCAGCCACAATCCCTTTACACACTCCACCTGCGTCTGCGCTTCACACATACAGCACATCAGGCGCTCCATGGACAGTCAATTTATAGTACACCTCAGGTGACTAAACCGGATACCGTATCTCTGCACCCATGGCGACCAGATCATGGAGAATTTCTTCAAAGCATTCCGTCTTTGATACACAAAGTGTTCCAGCAATATTAACGTGCGAACCTTCTCCACCCATTCTTTACAGTGCGGCGGATCTCGATCAATCCAATGGAAGGCAATAACCTTCCTGGCTTGGTATGACACTCGTACAACCGCTGTTCTAGTACTGGCGTTCAAGTCAAGTTGATCCACACAACCCCAATGCTGAGAAACCTTGACGTGGTGCATGAGGGGCTCCAATATGTTCCTGACTGGGAGATATTGGCAAATGGCTCAGCTTTTAACATCAGTTTGAGGGATTAGCCTTTGTTGTCAGGTGCTTATCCTTGTGGTGCACTTTTTCAGTGATTTACTTATTTTGGTATGGCACAGTTTGCTAATTAAAAATCATTTTTCGTCCTAACCTTCCTCAAAAGCCCCAGACTGCAGAAAACCTACCCTTTGGCAAGGGAGATTTGCGCAAGGGGGAACAGTTGTGGGCCTGTTTGTTGTGGCCCGCCTCTCCCTTTCTCCACCCCACAGCCTCTTCCAGCCTGTTGCTGTGCTGTGGATCCCTCCCCTCTGTCCTGCTGTCCTAGTTTGGCTTCCACCTTCCCAGGTTAGGTCAGTGATGTCATCGTCCCCCATCTCCAAATCCACTTCCTTACTCTGTTCATCCTCCTGACTTGTGTTGACCTAACAAGACCCTATTTATTGACAACTGTGTCTCATCCCCATCATCCACCAAATCAAACACTAATTGCCATTCCCCTATCATCTATGTCTGACTTTGGAGGCTAAAGAGTTTGGGGATCAGTGCATAAGATATCCTCATGTCCCTCTTCAGGAGGGTCATCTCACCTGCAGGCCCTCACCTACAATTTTTGGGGGTCAGCTCACATGGTATATTATTTTCTATGTTTCAGACTAGGAAGGAAACATAATTTGCTTTTCTTCAGTGGTGAATCTTTCACGCATGTGTTTTTGCAGGATTTGGGTTTTTATATAGTTGCACTGGGGTAAATATTTCAAATTTTTCCTAGCCGGTGCTGAACGACTTTTCATGCGCTCAATCTGCAGAGTAACGTTAGCGCATGCAAAATATAGCTGTGAAATGCAATGTCATTTTTCGTAGCCAGTGCTGACCGCCATTCACTGCGCTAACTCTGCTATGTGACGTTAATGTTATCGCTAACCACCAAAAAAAATTGAAATTGAAATTGGTCATTCTTTCTGTGCTGACCGGGTCACTTAACTTCTTAGATGGTCAGATCAGCAGGCCATTGCTCCGAATGTTTTGGATGGTCACCAGCAGGCCATCAAGGATAATTTTTCAAGGTGTGTGTATGATGCCCTCCTTTATGTGTAAGAAAGGGTGTATTGGAGTGCCGGTAATATTTGGCAGCCCTTTGACTTAGGCGTAGGAGTCCCACTACCTGAACTATTGTACCACAATGTGAATGAGGCCCTCCCTTATGTGAAATACAGGCTGTATCGAAGTACTTCTTCCTTGTAATTTTTGGCAGCACTTGCACTGTATATACAATTAAATATACTGGAAAGAATGTTTCCTAACAATTTTTCTAGTAAAATTTATTATTTAGTTATTTATTTATTTATTTTTGGGGGGTTGTGCGTATTTTTGTCAGTCTGTAAAAGTGGCGTACAACTCGGACAACATGGTTTCCAGCAGCGACATAGGAGTCCAAAATGCATCCACACATGGTCCCCCTGCTGTTCCTGATCAAATTTAGAGATGTTTCCATCACTTTCAGACCTTTTCCTATGAACCAGGCACCCTCCCTCATCCGAGCAGGGGGTGCCTGGTTGTCTCCCATTGACTTCAATTATACTCGGGTGCTTGGCCAAGAGCATGAATATCGCTATGTGTTCGGACCGAGTACCCGAACACCCGAACATCATCCCTAATTTGTATCTAATCCTATGTGATATTGTCTGCTGAGCTGTGTATGTAATCCTATCCTGTGTGATACTGTCTGCTGAGCTGTGTATCTAATCCTGTCACGTGGGACACTGTCTGCTGAGCTGTGTATATAATCCTATCATGTGTGATACTGTCTGCTGACCTGTGTATCTAATATCCTATCCTGTGTGGCACTGCCTGCTGAGCTGTATATCTAATCCTGCCATGTGTGATACTGTCTGATGAGCTGTGTATCCAATCTTATCTACTGTGATAATGTCTGCTGAACTGTGTCTCTAATCCTATCATGTGATACTGTTTCCTGAGCTGTGTATCTAATCCAATCCTGTGTGATACTGTCTGCTGAGCTGTGTATCCAATCTTATCTACTGTGATACTGTCTGCTGAGCTGTGTATCTAATCCTATCATGTGATACTGCCTGCTGAGCTGTGTATGTAATCCTGTCATGTGTGTGATACTGAGCTGAGCTGTGTATCTAATCAATATTGTGCGATACTGTCTGCTGAGCTGTGTATCTAATCTTATATTGTGTGATACTGCCTGATGTGTATCTAAGTCTATTGTGCGATACTGTCTGTGTATCTAATCCTATCGTGTGATAATGTCTGTTGAGCTGTGAATCTAATCCTATCATGTGTGATACTGTCTGCTGTGTATCTAAGTCTATTATGTGATACTGTCTGCTGAGCTCTGTAGCAGTCGCAGCATGTCACATGTCGCAGGGCAACAGCATAGACTATCATTGTAAAAATTGTCGTGCGACACATGTCGTCATGCAGCCCTAACTTAAAGCTGACCTACAGCAGTGAAGAAAAATGGCTGGATTGTTATGGAAACCTGGAGTAAAACTGTGTGTATGTGGAGACTAAGGGCCTGCGAGCTTCTATTGGCTGATAAGGTTTATGTGACCAGGCTTCTTTTGGCTAATGCATGTTTGGGGAATATCTCAGGAACGGCACGTCACAGAGAGCTATGACCCCGCAAGATTTCTTTCCAGGTTTCAGAAATTTTACAAATCCCACTTTTCATGGACCAGTCCAGGTCTGAAGTCACTTTGTGAGGTTTACGTAATAGAAACCATCCAAAAATGACCCCATTTTAGAAACTACACCCCTCAAGGTATTCAAAACTGATTTTACAAACGTCGTTAACCCTTTAGGTCTTCCACAAGAGTTCATGGCAAATAGACATAAAATTAAAGAATTTAAAGTTTTTGAAAATTTTCCAATATAATTAATTTTTCCAGGAACAAAGCAAAGGTTAACTGCCAAACAAAACTCAATATGGGTTGTCATGATTCTTTAGTTTACAGAAACACCCCATATGTGGTCCTAAACTACTGTTTGGCCAAACGGCAGGGCGCAGAAGGAGGGAACACCATATGGGTTTTGGAAGGCAGATATTGCGGGACTATTTTTGTTCATACCATGTTCCATTTCAAGCCCCCGTTGCACCCCTAGAAAGAAATTCCAAAAAGTGACTCCATCTAAGAAAGTACACCCCTCAAGGTATTCAAAACTGGGTTTACAAACTTTGTTAACCCTTTAGGTGTTCCACAAGAGTTAACGGCAGATGGAGAAATAATTTTGGAATTTCGATTTTTTGAAAATTTTCCTTTTAATCCATTTTTCCAGTAATAAAGTAAGGGTTAACTGCCAAACAAAACTCAATATGGGTTGCCCTGATTCTGCAGTTTGCAGAAACACCCCATATGTGGTCCTAAACTACTGTTTAGCCAAACGGCAGGGCGCAGAAGGAGGGGAACGCCATATGGGTTTTGGAAGGCAGATTTTGCGGGACTGTTTTTGTTTATACCATGTCCCATTTCAAGCCCCCGTTGCACCCCTAGAAGAGAAATTCCAAAAAGTTACTCCATCTAAGAAAGTACACCCTCAAGGTATTCAGAACTGTGTTTACAAACCTTGTTAACCCTTTGGGTGTTCCACAAGAGTTAATGGCAGATGGAGAAACAATTCTGGAATTTCGATTATTTGTAAAATTTCCCATTTTAATCAATTTTTCCAGTAATAAAGTAAGGGTTAACTGCCAAACAAAACTCAATATGGGTTGCCATGATTCTTTAGTTTACAGAAACACCCCATATGTGGTCCTAAACTACTGTTTGGCCAAACGGCAGGGCGCAGAAGGAGGGGAACGCCATATGGGTTTTGGAAGGTTACAAACTTTGTTAACCCTTTAGGTGTTCCACAAGACTTAATGGCAGATGGAGAAACAATTTTGGAATTTCGATTTTTGGAAAATTTTCCATTTTACCCCCACTTACTTTATTACTGGAAAAAATGGGTTAACAGCCAAACAAAACTCAATATGGGTAGCCCTGATTCTGTAGTTTGCAGAAACATCCCATATGTAATATCTAAATGGCAGGACATAGAAGAAGGGGAATGTCATATGGTTTTTGGAAGGCAGATTTTGCTGGACTGGTTTATTTACACCATGTACCCTTTCAAGCCCCTGCTGCACCCCTTGAATAGAAACTCCATAAAAGTGACCCCATCTAGGAAACTATGGGATAAGGTGGTTGTTGTTTTGGGACTATTTTAGGGTAAATATGATTTTTGGTTGCTCTATATTACACTTTTTTGAGGCAAGCTAACAAAAATTTAAAATTCTAATATTGTTTCTACATTCACCATTAAGTTTTGTGGCACACCAAAGGGGTTAACAAAGTTTGTAAAGTAATGTTTGAATACCTTGAGGGGTGTAGTTTCTTAGATGGGGTCACTTTTGAAAATTCTAGTCTAGGCTAAATCAGGGGGCTTCTAATGGGACATGGTGTAAATAAACCAGTCCATCAAAATCTGCCTTCCAGAAACCATATGGCGTTCCCTTGATTCTATGCCCTGCCGTGTGGCTATATAGCCATTTACGACCACATATGGGGTGTTTCTGGAAACTACAGAATCAGGCCAAAAAATGGGTGTGTTTTTACACTTTTTTTTTTTTTTAACGCTGTTCATCCGAGGGGTTGGGTCAAATATTATTTTTATGGGGCAGGTTGTTACGGACGTGGCTATACCTAATATGTCTACTTTATATAATTTGTTTACATTTTTCACTATATTATCATTTTAGGAACAAAAACTAAATAATTTAAGTATCTCCATAGCCTGAGAGCTACAGTTTTTTTGGTTGGATGACTGTCTAATGTAGGAGCCCATTTTTTGCGGGATGAGATGGCAGTTTTATTGGCACTATTTGGGGTGCATATGACTTTTTGATCGCTCGCTATTACACTTTTTTGATGTTAGGTGACAAAAATGGCTTTTTTACACGTTTTTCTTTTTCTTTTTGGTCATACAGGGAGGTTGGGTTAAATGTTATTTTTATAGGGCAGATTCTTACGGATGCAGCGATACATAATATGTCTACTTTATATAATTTGTTTAGATTATACACTATATTATCATTTGAGTAACAAAAATTTTATCATTTTAGTATCTCCATAGCCTGGGAGCTACAGTTTATTTTTTGGTTGGGTTGAGAGGGGCTCATTTTTTGAGGGATGAGATGGCGGTTTGATTGGCACTATTTGGGGTGCATATGACTTTTTAATGGCTTTTTATTACACATTTTGGGATCCAAGGTGACAATAAAAATGGCTTTTTTACATAGTTTTTATTTGATTTTTTGACGGCATTTATCGAGGGGCTAGTTTATGGGGTATTTTTATAGAGAAGATTTTTACGTGCGCGGCTATGCCCAATATGTATGGCTCTCAGACTTTGGAGACACTAAGCAGGCATCCTCAAACTGCGGCCCTCCAGATGTTGTAAAACTACAATTCCCACCATGCCCTGCTGATAGCTGTAGGTTGTCTAGGCATGCTGGGAGATTGCAGTTTTACTACATCTGGAGGGCCGCAGTTTGAGAATGCCTGCACTAAAACTAATATTTTTTGGAAAAAAAATTGTTTCGGTGTCTCCAAAGTCTGAGAGCTATATTTTTTTATGTTCTCTAGGGGACTGTTGGGCATTATAAAAATTTAGTACTCCATGGAAGTGTGATACTCCCTGAAGCAATTGATAACGCAGAGGCCCGGATAATCGGGGCAAGTGTCACATTGAGTGGTGGTGTCCCTCCATATCCCCCTCTTGTGACACACTCTGCATCTTTTTTGGGTTCGTCCCTTCTTTCCAGTATGGGGGACCACACCTGGAAAGTGTTGGCCAGGGACGATCCGGGCGCCTCCAATTCCCGAGGTACTTCGGCCTGCTCTTTCCCAGTCTGAAAAGCTCAGATCCTTGAGGACTGCCTCATAGAATTGGAGGAATATCTCTGTGCTACCAGCGCTTCGGGATAGTACAAAAGTGTTGTACAAGGCAACCTGTACCAAGTAGACCACAACTTTTTTGTACCATGCCCGGGTTTTTCGCATGGCATTATATGGTTTGAGGACTTGATCAGATAGATCAACTCCTTCCATATACCGATTGTAGTAGACGATACGAGGTGGTGCCGTTACAGTGAATTGTGGTCAGCATAAGGACATCACTCTTGTCCTTATATCTGACCAACAACAGGTTGTCACTGGTAAGGGCACGGGTCTCACCCTGGGGATGGGTACCTGGAGGGGGAGGTAGGGAGGCCGTGCTGACTTTTCCGCATGGTCCCACAAGTGGACGTGGATCTGGCAGCAAGGGACCTGAACAAGGGAATGCTAGTATAAAAGTTATCCACGTACAAGTGGTAACCCTTATCTAGCAGTGGGTGCATAAGGTCCCACACGAGTTTCCCGCTAACACCCAGAGTGGGGGACATTCTGGGGTTCAATAAGGGAATCTCGCCCCTCGTACACACGAAATTTGTAAGTGTACACTGAGGTACTCTCACAAATTTCGTACATTTACACGCCATACCTCGCCCGCTTAGTGAGAATGTATTGGCGGAAACTGAGTCTCCTGTTGAAAGCAACGAGAGACTCATCAACCGCGACGTCCCTTCCATCTACATAGGCCTGAACAAATTTGGCCCCAAAGTGATCGATGACCGGCTGTATCTTATACAGACGGTCATAGGCAGGATCATGCAGGCATAATGCAGGCATTTCCGGATGGCCTCAAATCTGGGACGTGTCATGGCCATACTGTACAGTGGGGTCGGGTAGAGGACTTCCCCACTCCAGTATTGCCTGACACTTGGTTTTGCACTAGACCCATATGCAGCACGAGGCCCCAAAACGTCCTCAGCTCGGCAGCTAGCCAAAAGGAGCCCGGGTGCTGAGCAACGAACTGTTGGGCGTACAGATTCGTCTGCTCCACCATCAGATTCACAAGTGGGTCACTGAAAAAAAAACTAAAAAGTCCATTTCAGTGAAGCCCACTGTGGGAATCTGGATTCATGGATTTCCAACAAAATCCAGAATCTCGGGCTCAAAAATCCACTGGGGTACACCAGCTAAGTTCACCGGTAGGGGGCTCCGGTGGCCTTATTTGGTGGGCCGGGAAACTAGTACGAGCCCCAGGGTGTGGGCCACAGGGTTCCTAGCACGTGGGTCCCCGGCTCCGTCTGGCGGCGTCTCCGCTGCCTTGTGGGATCATCATCATCAGATGATAATGAGGAGGATGCGGATGACAAGAGGAACGTGGGGTCATCCTCATCCTCACTGGGGCTCTCGAAGTCAGAGAGCATATGGGCGTATGCCTCCTCCACCAAGAACGTCTAGCGGGCCATGGTTATGAGTGTGTGCGTGTGTACGTGCGTGCGTGTAAAACTTTATTGTATGCGTGTGTGTGGGGGCACGGCTGTTCACGTACTAAAAGGTAAAGTACCCCTGGGTGGGTCTAGGGTCTCGCAACTAAGTGCTGTGGACCCCAGCCACCACAGACAGTGCTGAATCTGTTAGTGTGTTTTTTTATTATTATTTTTCCCCTAAACCTAACTAACTCTCCCTCTAACTCTATCCCTGCCTAATGGTACCTCTCCCTCACTGACCCTAACCTACCTGATTGGTGCAGGAGGGTGATGGGAGTCGCTAGAGCTGGTGCTGGAGCTGGTGCTGCACGATGTTCACAGCACAGCAGCAGCAGCAGGAAGAGGAGGGGAGAAAGGAGTGCCGGGAGTTTGAATCTCCCGCCTCTCCTCCGCGCCAATCATAAGCCAGCGCTGCCACCACCGTCCCCAATGCAAGGACGGTATTGGTGGTATGTTGTCACACCACCGATCACTGTCCATTTCCGGTTCATCGGGTCACCGGAGACCCGAATGGACCGGAAACACAGCAAACCGCAGGTCTGAATTGACCTGCGGTTTGCTGCGATCGCACATGACCCCCATGCATTGTGACAGCATGCCAGCTGAATGAGTTCAGCGGACATCCTGTACCTATTAACCCCTGCCGCTGCACTGTTGTTTTAAAGATATGACGTACCGGTACGTCATAAGTCCTAAGGGGTTAAAGTTGCTGATTACCCAATGAGCGAGTGAAGCGCTTGTTTATCAGCTAATAGTTTCATGCAGTCACCTAAATTATAGTTTGCCAGCAGAAGATCATGCTATCTAAACAATACTTTGTTGCCGTCAAACAAAGATTATCGATACTGTGGAGGAGACTGCGTCGTTCCAGAAAACTGTGTGCTCAATTGAGCAGTGTAAAGGGGTCTTTAGATGTTAAAATGATTATAAACCACAGGATTTAACACTGATTATTATCAAATGTTTTGAAAGTCTTGTTTTATTACATATACCCAGGGGCGTAACTAGAGTTATATGGGCCCGGGGCAAATGTTGAATTGCCTCTTCCCAAGTACTACCTCCCGCCTCACCCCCAGTCACGGTCGCACCCTCTGCGACCACGATCGATTATGCCCCGGCTCCAATCACTACAGAAATACAGGGTAATAAAGCGCCCCATACCTCTTACATCCAGTGATGTCTCATTTGATGCAGATGTTCTCTTTCATCATCTTCTCATTACAGACCTTCAGACCAGACCACCATTTTTAGCCATTTTTTGTCTCTGCAGCTTGACAAAAAAAAAGAATCTTAGTTTACAACTTTTCCATCATCCTCCCATCTTCTAGAAAAATCATCCTACTACTACCCCCAATACTGTGCTGCTGTGCTTCCTAATACTATACTGCAGAAACAGATACACCCTCTGATAATAGTAGTACCACAGAGAGCCCCATATAAAATACCCCTTCTTTGTGACCTCAGTTGAAGCCTCCATAGTGTTCCTCTCCCCCATATAAAATACCCCTTCTTTGTGGCCTCAGTAAATGCCTCCATAGTGCTCTCCAATAATGTGCCAGTAAGAAGTGCCCCCATGGTGCCCCTAATAATGTGCCAGTAACAAGTGCCCCCATAGATGCTACCAATCATGTGCCAGTAAGAAGTGCCCCCATAGATGCACCCCCAATCATGTGCCAGTAACAAGTGCCTCCCCCAATCATGTGCCGGTAAGAAGTGCCTCCACCCAATCATGTGCCAGTAGCAAGTGCCTCTCCCCCTCCAATTACGTGCCAGTAACAAGTGCCTCTCCCCGAATCATGTGCCAGTAACAAGTCCCCCACCCCAATCATATGCCAGTAACAGGTGCCCCCCCCCCCAATCATGTGCCAGTAATAATTATTGTACCATATGAAAAAAAATAAACACTTATACTTACCTCCATGGCAGCGATGTGATGCAGGCCTCCTTAGACCTGTGCCCCACGCTGTATGGCTCAGGCGGCACGATGACACAAGACTTCACAAAGTCTTGCGTGACTTTGCGTAATAACTAGTGTTCGCCGCAAATATTCAAATCGCGAATTTTAATCGCGAATATCGCCACTTCGAGAATTCGAAACATAAGGTCCAACCTCTAGCTAGTACATACACTACAAGATACAGACCGCAATGAGCGACACCACCGCAAACACCCGACGTACGTTTCGCCTATCCGGCTATACCACGGATAGATGATTGGTGTAAGGATAAGTGACTTCTCTATAAATACCCTTATGTGATGATCCTTTCCCCCTATCACATTTGGGTAATATGACCTGTTTTGTATGCATTTTCTGACAGCATCGCTTTATTGTCACGCTGGGATCCAATTTTTAATATACATGTATGTTATTTAATTTAATGTATTGTGTAATTTAATAAAGATATCAGTGTATTTATATCTATAATAGTGTGGTCTCGTTTTGGAAATTTTATACACGTGCAGACAAAACGCTGGCCGCCGGGTAGGCCAGCACCTCAAAGGAATAAAAGGCTAGCTCTGGCCACGTGGACAATTTGGAGACCCAGAAGTTGAATGAGGCCGAACCATCAGTCAGTACGTGGAGGGTGTGCAGACGTACTGTTCAACCATGTTAGTGAAATGCTGCCTCCTGCTAACACGTTCCGTATCAGGTGGTGGTGCAGTTAGCTGTGGCGTGGTGACAAAAATTTTCCACATCTCTGCCATGCTAACCCTGCCCTCAGAGGAGCTGGCCATAACACAACTGCTTTGGCGACCTCACGCTCCCCTCTGCCTTCTCCTTGGGCTTCCACTTGTTCCCCTGTGATATTTGGGAATGCTCTCAGTAGCGCGTCTACCAATTTGTGCTTGTACTCAAGCATCTTCCTATCACACTCCAGTGCAGGAAGTAAGGTGGGCACATTGTCTTTGTACCGGGGACCCAGCAGTGTGGCAACCCAGTAGTCCGCACATGTTAAAATGTGGGCAACTCTGCTGTCGTTGCGCAGGCACTGCAGCATGTAGTCGCTCATGTGTGCCAGGCTGCCCAGAGGTAAGGCCAAGCTGTCCTCTGTGGGAGGCGTGTCGTCATCGTCCTCCGTTTCCCCCAGCCACGCCCCAGTGATGGGCGTGAGACTGGCCTGAAAGTACTAAAAATGACCCCTCTTCCTTCTCCTCCTGGGCCACCTCCTCTCCCATCATCGCCCTAAGTGTTGTCTCAAGGAGACATAGAAGTGGTATTGTAACGCTGATAATGGCGTCATCGCCACTGGCCATGTTGGTGGAGTACTCGAAACAGCGCAACAGGGCACACAGGTCTCGCAAGGAGGCCCAGTCATTGGTGGTGAATTGGTGCTGTTCCGCGAGTGCGACTGACCCGTGCGTGCTGCAGCTGAAACTCCACTATGGCCTGCTGCTGCTCGTACAGTCTCTCCAGCATGTGCAAGGTGGAGTTCCACCTGGTGGGCACGTTGCATATGAGGCGGTGAGCGGGAAGGCCGAAGTTCCGCTGAAGCGCACAGACAACCCGTACTTTATGCAGCAGCTCTGACACGTCAGGGTAGTTCAAATTCATTACATGCGCCAGGCAAGGGATGTGCGTCAAACCGGCTAGTCCCAGAGCTGCGACAAGATTTCGCCCATTATCGCACACCACCAGGCCGGGCTTGAGGCCCACCGGTAGCAGCCACTCGTCGGGTCTGTTGTTCAATACCCCGTCACAACTCTGGTGGCTGGAAACAACATACTGTGGGACAGCCATCGCCATCAGCTATTTGAAGCTGTCTGTGTCCACCAGCCTTAATGACAGCATTTCAAAGGCCAGTAGTTTAGAAATGCTGGCATTCAGGCCCAGAGCTTGAGGGTGGGTAGGTGGGAATTATGCTTTCTCTGCAATGTTTGTGAGATGAAGAGCTGAACGCTGCAGTTTGACATGGTGGAAATGCTTAGTGATGGAGGTGGTGGTGTTGGTGGCACATCCTCTGTTTGGTGGGCGGCAGGTGCCAACATTCCTCCCGAGGCGGAGGAAGAGGCAGAGGCAGCAGCATTAGAGGGAGCAGGGGAAGCCTGAGTGAGTTCCTTGTTTTTAAGGTGTTTGCTCCACTGCAGTTCATGCTTTGCATGTAGATGCCTGGTTATGCAGGTTGTGCTAAGGTTCAGAACTTTAATGCCATCTTCAGGCTCTGATGGAACAGTGTGCAAACCACTCGGGTCTTGTCGTCGGAACATTGTTTGAAGAAGTGCCATGCCAGGGAACTCCTTGAAGCTGCCTTTGGGGAGCTCTGTCTCTTGTGGCGGTGGCCAGTAGCAGGTGAATTCTCTTGGCGGCGTCTGTTCTGCTTTTGCCCCCTGCTCCCTCTTTTGCTATGCTTTTGGCTCGGTCTCACCACTGCCTCTTCCTCTGAACTATGAAAGTCAGTGGAACGACCTTTATTCCTTGTGGGGTCTAGGACCTCATTGTCCCCTGAATCGTCTTCCACACAGTCTTCCTCCCTGACCTCCTCTTTGGTCTGCACACTGCAAAAAGACGCAGCAGTTGGCACCTGTGTTTCATCGTCATCAGAGACGTGCGGACTCCGATGAGGTGGTATTCCCATGTCCTCATCATCAGGAAACATAAGTGGTTGTGCATCAGTGCATTCTATGTCTTCCACCACTGGGGAAGGGCTAGGTGGATTCCCTTGGGAAACCCTGCCAGCAGAGTCTTCAAACAGCATAAGAGACTGCTGCATAACTTGAGGCTCTGACAGTTTCCCTGATATGCATGGGGGTGATGTGACAGACTGATGGGCTTGGTTTTCAGGCGCCACCTGTGCGCTTTCTGCAGAAGACTGGGTGGGAGATAATGTTGTGAACGTGCTGGATCCACTGTCATACACCCAATTGACTAGCGCCTGTACTTACTCAGGCCTTACCATCCTTAGAACGGCATTGGGCGGCACCAAATATCGCTGTAAATTCTGGCGGGTGCTGGAACCTGAGGTTGGTTCACTAGGACGTGTGGCTGTGGCAGAACGGCCACGTCCTCTCCCAGCACCAGAGGGTCCACTAACAATACCACGACCATGTCTGCATCTGCGTCCCTTACTAGATGTTTTCCTCATTGTTACTGTTCACCACAATAAGAAAAAAATTATTTGGCCCATTTTATTGAATTCAAATTCAGGTCTTTTTTACAGGCACCTAACACTATCTGGCTATCTATTTATTTACCTTATTACACTAATCCAGGCACAGCAGTAACCACAGATTTAGGTGAATATCAATTGTAGGCCTAGTATTTAGGCCCTGGATGAAAGGTATCCTTTTATGGACAGATTTACACTTGGTGATGCACAGTAGCGTGTGAAATAATATATAGGATTATGCTTTCAGCACTTATATTTTAACACTTTGTGTAATATACTCTTTAACTGAAAGAAATACACTTAGAGATGCACAACAGTGTGTGCAAATGTAGAGCATTATGCTGTATTTTAACACTTACTGTAATATACCCTTTATCGGAAAGAAATATACTTGGAGATGCACGCTGAGTGTAATATACCCTTTGACGGACAGATTTACACTTGGCCTGCAACAGCTAAAACACCAGATTTTGGGTATTGCTATTTTGGCAAATGAATTTCACCCCATAAAATAATATATCCTTTGACGGACACTATGAAACTTGTCCAGTCACAGCTGGAACATAAGATTTACGGTATTTCTATTTTTGCAACTGAATTTCACCCCAGAAAATAATATATCCTTTGACGGACACTATGAAACTTGTCCAGTCAAAGCTGCAACACCAGATTTACGGTATTTCTATTTTTGCAACTGAATTTCACCCCAGAAAATGATATATACTTTGATGGACATATCAATATGAAGATGACAGCACGCCACAATTATAGTGATGCTTTTAGAGATTTATTAGAACATTGCCGGACATGTGTACGTTCGGGCTAGAAGCCTTCGTCAGACTAGAACATGTGCATACGGGGCATCGACGCCGGCGTCGATGCCCCGTATGCACATGTTCTAGTCTGACGAAGGGCTTTCTAATAGCCCGAAACGTTACACATGTCCGGCAATGTTCTAATAAATCTCTAAAAGCATCACTATAATTGTGGCGTGCTGTCATCTTCATATTGATATAGCTATTTAGGCTCCTGAGGTGGAAGCAGGAGTTGTCTGTGACGTGCACCCAACAAACAAATCACTGCCTGGTAGAGTGCTGTGACCTCTTCTAAATACATATACTTTGATGGACACTATTAAACTTGTCCAGTCACAGCCGGAACATTAGATTTATGGTATTGCTATTTTTGCAACTGAATTTCACTCCAGAAAATGATATATACTTTGACGGACACTATGAAACTTGTCCAGTCACAGCTGGAACATCAGATTTACGGTATTGCTATTTTTGCAACTGAATTTCACCCCAGAAAATAATGTATCCTTTGACGGACACTATGAAACTTGTCCAGTCACAGCTGGAACACCATATTTACTGTATTTCTATTTTTGCAACTGAATTTTACCCCAGAAAATAATATATCCTTTGACGGACACTATGAAACTTGTCCAGTCACAGCTTGAACACCAGATTTACGGTATTGCTATTTTTGCAACTGAATTTCACTCCAGAAAATAATATATCCTTTGACGGACACTATGAAACTTGTCGAGTCACAGCTGGAACACCAGATTTACGGTATTTCTATTTTTGCAACTGAATTTCACCCCAGAAAATAATATATTCTTTGACGGACACTATGAAACTTGTCCAGTCACATTTGGAACATCAGATTTACGCTATTGCTTTTTTGCAACTGAATTTCACCCCAGAAAATAATGTATCCTTTGACGGACAATATGAAACTTGTCCAGTCACAGCTGGAACACCAGATTTAGGGGAGTGCTATTTTTTAAGTGAATTTCACCTCTTAATAAAATATTTAAAATTCTATCCTGAGTTTCTAGTGGTGACAATAAGCACAGCCAAGCCCCTGATGTAGAAAATAGCAAAAAAAAAACACCTACTATTGATGGATTAATGGACTTGGTGGCAGCTTGTGCTGGCGCACCACAAGACACAAAATGGCCACGATCACCGCAGAAAAAGTGACATAAAAACGCTCTGGGCAGCCTGAGAACAGTGAGCAATTAACTAGCAGAAGTTGAATGATTCAGAGCTGTAGATCAATCACTTCATTAAGTGTTTTTGCTGAGTTAATCCCTGCCTAATCACTCCCTAACAGCAGCTGCATCCTATCCCTACACTAATCAGAGCATAGTGATGTGCAGCGCGACGTGACTCCAGCTTAAATAGAGGCTGGGTCACATGCTGCATCTTGGCCAATCACAGCCATGGAATAGTAGGCATGGCTGTGATGGCCTCTTGAGGCGAGTAATATGACGCTTGTTGATTGGCTGCTTTGCAGGCTTTCAAAATGCGCAATAGAAATCGCCGAACAACGAACCCGAACCCAAACTTTTACGTAAATGTTCGGGTTCGGGTGCGTGTCACGAACACCCCAAAATTCGGTACGAACCAGAACTATACAGTTCGGGTTCACTTATCCCTATGAATAACAAGTTTACTGAGTGTTACAATGCCAAAAACTGACTGCGGGTCGGGAATGTACCTGGAGAAACAGGCTGACCTCCATCTACCCATGTGCCTCATGATGTGAGGATAAGTCTTATGCTTGGGGACGGCCAAGGCGGCACCAATGCGGAATGAGTGCCCTAATATGGTCTTAGGATCATGACCCAATCCAGCGGCCAGTGATCGGATATGCACCAAAAACTGATAGGTGGTTAGCGGTTTACCCTGGAATGGGAGTAACGGGAGTCTGGAGCCGAAGTCTGTAGAAAAGTCAATAGTTGCCGGAGCACAAGGACTTGACACCACGCGTTCTGGACACCACGAAGTACCGGATCTCGATTGGAGGGCCAGTCTGAGATGTCTTAGTTGATGGGATGCTCAGGATGAAGTGGTCCTGATACCACGATAGTTGTTGTTTCTTCAGATGCGGACCTCTTTGTGAATTAACGGAAAATTCACCTGGTCGCAGGAAGCCATAGAAGCTGAGATATATGGCGGCCTTGATGACAGAACGAATGAAAGGGCCAAAAGGGTTTCCGTCTAGGGCCGCCGACAGATTCCTGAAGAGTTCCCTAGAGGTTGGCTGTCTGAGGAGGGAAGTATCCTTGCTGCTCTTTTCAATACCCCTAAGTGTAACTATGATAGCCTGTGACGTGAAAACTGATCTGTGCTCTGGATTGTGTATGGAAAAGAAATGTCGCACCCCTGCCAGGTACAACCGAATTGTATTGGAAGACAGTTTGAGATTAACGTGACAGTAGGCCATGAAGGCCATGATGTATGACGTAAAGTCTGTGTCACCTTGTGGATGATTTATGGCAAATTTGGAAAAAAGATTACAACCGGTGCGGTAGTTTCGGGCCATGTTAGCTGAGAGGGATCAATGCAATGAGATCCCTGGAGGCTGACACCAGTGACATCAATCCATTACCAGGTCACTGAACTTCGGAATTGGAGCTCCTGTGCGGTCTGCCTCTGGAAGTTCCTGGAAGAAGACGTGGAAATTGAAATGAGACAATGCGTCTGCTGCGATGTTCCTGGCACCTGATATATGGGAGCAGGTGATATGAAAGTTATTCACCATAGACAGCCATACCAGCTTGCGCAGCAGGGACATGATTTTATGGGATTTGGCTCCTGGCTGTCTGTGATGAACACTATGCTGGAATTGGCCCACAGGTGGCCCCATGTCAGGGCTGCTGCCACTATTGGATATAGCTCCAGAAAAGGTGAAGACCTGAGGGCTTGTGGATCTGTACTAATCTGAGGCGGCCAATGCCCTGCTAGCCAATGATTCCTGAATATAGCCGCAAAGCCACGGGTAGCTGCAGCATCAGAGAAAACCTTGGCGGATGAGGGGGTTCAAGAGGGAACAAACAAAGTCACCCCATTCCCGGTGGACAAAAAAATCGCTCCACATGCGTAAATCTGCCGTGGCTTGCCTATCCAACTGAATGATGCTGTCTGGTTCTGTAGCTGATGGAAGAAGCAAAAGAAGATGAGAAATGAAGGCCCTACCCTGGGGCATGACCCTCATGGCGAAATTTAATCTGCCCAGAAGGGATTGGAGTTCTACCTTGGACAATTGGGAAGAGGTTAAGGCCTCAGACACCGTCATGCGGATTTGTGACAACTTGTCTTCCAGCAGCCTGGCTTCAAGTTTGCCGGAGTCCAAGATGATGCCCAGGAAGGTGATGGAGGTAGCGGGCCCTGCTGTCTTGTCTCGGGATATGGGCACACGTAGTGAGGTGAAAATATCAAGGAGGGTGGCAAGACCTGATGGTTGGCGCTGTGGGTGCTCTATGAGGAGGAAGTCGTCCAAGTAGTGGATGACCATTGGAGTACTACTGTGATGAACCAAAATCCAGTGTAGTGCCTGAGCCAACTGGTCGAATAACCACGGGCTGCTTTTTGAGCCGAAAGTTAATCGATTTGCAAAGTAATATTTGCCCTCCCACTTGATGCCATAATATTGCCACAAGTGCGGGGCGACTGGCAGTAGTTTGAATGTGTCAGGGATGTTCGTTTTAGACAACCAAGCGCCCCTGCCGGCCCTGAGAATGAGCGTGATGGCTTTGTCTATGGAAGCAATTTTGTATAGGTTGGGTGGTGCTCCCCTTACGAGGTGTGGGTCACAGGAAAAGGTTCCCAGGCCAGGTATATAAGTAAAAGAAGAAAGTTCCTGGACACCACTATTGTTGCTTTCTTGTGTCTTTATTGTATAGCTCAGATTACAGTATGCGGTTTGCCAGTTGTGAATAAATATTGTGACAACAACGTTTCGGCGGTAAACGCCTTCATCAGGACACTGGTCGTGCCGCACTGTATGGGAATCCGTGTGGTTAGCTGTAGTGTGGAACACTATGGCTCCGATGGCAAAGCTGTGTGGGATCAATAGTGACATGGCAGCCAGGCGATTTCAACTATTGATCCCACACAGCTTTGCCATCGGAGCCATAGTGTTCCACACTACAGCTAACCACACGGATTCCCATACAGTGCGGCACGACCAGTGTCCTGATGAAGGCGTTTACCGCCGAAACGTTGTTGTCACAATATTTATTCACAACTGGCAAACCGCATACTGTAATCTGAGCTATACAATAAAGACACAAGAAAGCAACAATAGTGGTGTCCAGGAACTTTCTTCTTTTATTTGTCTATGGAAGAATATTTCATTGAAAATTCGTCTGACGGAATTAAAGAGTTGATACTTGGGACGACGGAATCATGAGGGGCTGAGAGGTCGTAGATCAATCTCTTTTTATTTGAACCTTTTTTGGTTACAATGCCAATTGGGTGAATCCGCCACCGAGAAAAAGGAATCTGATTAAAAGGACCCAACAAAAATCTCTTCTTAACTTCAGCATCCAGAAGCTCCTGGACGGCAGCGGGATCTTTTTTCACTGAAAGAAGGTTGTCACATTCCCAATTGGACTGGGGAAGCGCCTGTGTTAAAGCCACTGGTAAGTCCGGTGAGCAGGAAATCCACGAACCTTGGGTCGTGGTGTTCCCTTAACAATGTGGCCAGGAGAATCACGTCAATGTCGGCTAGTCATGCCTGTTTAGCAAACTTTTTGGGACAGATGGACCTGGGGTGTGCCCTGAAATATATAGAGCAAACGTGGAGGGTCCTACAGCCGCTGAAGAGGCAAGTACCGAAATTGAAGTTATTACAAATTTGGCTATTGCCAAGGTAGACGATAGGTTTCCCCAGCTTGTCGATGGAAGTCGTGTTGCGTGGGGCCCCAGAGGGCCCAGGAGTCGCCCCATCGTGCTGGGCAGCGGCCGCCTGAGGGCACCATTCGGCTGAATGGAAAATCAACTGACATGTCGAACAGTTAGGAGCCCTGAGACCGGCAAAATGCCGACAGAACAGCTCCATGTCCTGGTTGGCCCAATTGGTAATGAACTGAAACCGGGCTAGCGCAGCGGCAGCCTTTACAGAAAAAGAGCAATGGTAATCATAGAAGGCCATGCCGCAGTACTTGTGTCCAAGATCAGTAACCCTATACAGGTATGAATCAAGCTCTTCCCTCCGCTCCGGATTGGCAGAGCAAATTACATCCCTGTACAAGCTGAAAGCCAATACGAATTCGGGGATAGATATAACTTGCGGTTGAGACGGGCATCCTTTGATTTAAGGACTACCGATACTTCACCACAGTCGAAGGTCTTATTATCTGCTGCGTCGTGGGACGCAATGAGGATGGAGGCCAAGTTGACGTCCTTCCCCGCCAAATAATCTTTTTTGATATTGTCCGGGACAAAGTGAGCTGGGGCGACAACCGGAACTACCGGTACGGTACCTGGTGCTGGCGACTGAGAAGGTGACGATTCAGCGGTTGGCGCAACCACCTGGTATGTCACCGGAGCTCGAACTCAACCACCCTGGCTCTGATGTCCGTGACCGAGGATGCTACGGATTCCATGCTGCAATTGTATCAGGGACTGCTGGATAGATGGAGTTGAAGCTTCCCCTTCTGAGGATCCGGGGTCCGACATTAATAGCCTATACAGTTCGACTTTCCTGGCCAAAGATGGGTGCCTGATCCCTCTCCTGTTCAACTCCGCGATAAGTTTCGGAACGGTCTGTGATCGACCCTCCTACCCAGGGAATAACGATTACACAGAACTAGTTCTGGAACTTACCTGCAGCTGTGATCTTGAAGGACCTGGCCCATCGAGGCGTTACTTGACATGAGTTGAGTATGTCCCAACTTGCACTGGAGCCTAGAAATATTGGATAACCATCGTGAACTAGATGTTCTGGGTCATAAGAGATGCCATGCATAAAAACGAGGAATGAGAACAAGAAAGGTTGAGAAGCCTCAGCCAAAAAGGAAGACCAAAGACAAGGGAAGGACAGACCTGAAAATCACCTGAATGCTTGAGGCGGGAGAAAGAGGATAGCCTGAAAATATATGCCAGAAGATGAGAGAGGGAAGAACCCGAACGCTTCGGGCCTGGAGGTAAAAGTGGAGGACCACCTGAACGCCTCAGGTAGGTGACTGAAAGATACCCGCACTGCCCCAGACCATGGTGAGCGGAACTGATCGTGCAGGCATGGAGGAGTGAGTGGAGAGCATCCTGAACACTTCAGGCAAAGGAGCGAGTGATGAGTAACGGGAAATGCTTCATGCATGAGGAGCGAGTGGTGAGTAACCTGAACGCTTCAGGCAGAAGGAGAAAGTGGTGGGTAACCTGAACGCTTCAGGCAGACGGAGTAAGCGGTGAGTAACCTGAACGCTTCAGGTGTGAGAGAGTGAGCAGTGGAAGCCAAGTATAGTGTATGAGAGTGAGTAGTGAGAACCTGTAGGTGGGAGAAAAACGGGGGTTTTTTTTTGGTTTTTTTTTTTTTTGGGACCTGCGGCGCGTGATTCTGTACAAAACAGAGGAAAATGAATACCTACTGTACAAGCAACCCGTAGGAGATCTGCAGACACTGACGGCGGTAACCTGCGTACCCCTGTGGAGAACCTAAACATGAAATAAGTAAGAGTACAAGATTTATAAGGCCTGAGCCTCGATGACCCCCTAGAACAAGTGTCTCTCTGCCGAATGTTTGAAGAAGCCCCCTCTCCCCAACCCTCACACAAATCATAAACAGCTCGAATGGAATATACGAAGGATATTTACATGCACGCACTACAGTTGTGTTCAAAATAATTCAACCCCCACTGAAATTGAGTGTTTTGGCCAGTTTGACATTGATTTTGATCATTTCAGTCATCTTGTTTACAATTAAATCAAAGAGGCACTTGTAAGTCAGGCAAATATAACATAACATTTATAATGAAATAACCACAAATGTATTTTCTGTGCTCACATCATTATCAGTTTTATTCAACCCCCAAGTGACATTCAATCTTAGTACTTAGTACAACATCCTTTTCCAGTTATAACAGCTTTTAAACGTGAAGCATAGCTTTACACAAGTGTCTTGCAGCGATCTACAGGTATCTTCACCCATTCTTCATGGGCAAAAGCCTCCACTTCAGTCACATTCTTAGGCTTGCGCGCTGCAACTGCTTTCTTTAAGTCCCACCAGAGGTTCTCAATCGGATTTAAGTCTGGTGACTGCGATGGCCACTTCAAAATGTTCCAGCCTTTAATCTGCAACCATGCTTTAGTGGACTTGGAGGTATGCTTGGGATCATTGTCCTGTTGAAAGGTCCAACATCTCCCAAGCCTCAGGTTTGTGACGGACTACATTACATTTTCATCCAATATCTCCTGAGACTGAAGAGAACTCATGGTACCTTGCACACGCTGAAGCTTCCCTGTACCTATAGAAGCAAAACAGCCCCAAAGCATGATTGACCCCCCGCCATGCTTCACAGTAGGCAAGGTGTTCTTTTCTTCATAGGCCTTGTTCTTTCTCCTCTAAACATAGTGTTGATCCATGTGCCCAAACAGTTCTAATTTTGTTTCATCAGTCCACAGAACACTATCCCAAAACTTTTGTGGTTTGTCCACATGACTTTTGGCATACTGCATACTGCAGACAGCAAGGGGGTGCGCCTGGGAGTTCTGGCATGGAGGCCTTCATTACGCAGTGTGCACCTTATTGTCTGAGCTGAAACTTCGGTACCCGCATCTGACAAATCTTTTTTCAGTTTCTCAGCAGTCACACGGGGACTTTTCTCCACTTTGCGCTTCAGGTAGCGCACAGCAGTCGAAGTCAGCATCTTCTTTCTGCCACAACCAGGTAGCGTTTCAACAGTGCCCTTTGCCTTGCATTTGCGAATGATGCTTCCTATGGTGTCTCTTGGTATGTTTAACATCTTTGCAATCTTCTTATAGCCATTGCCCTTCCTGTGAAGAGAAATCACCTCTTCTCTTGTCTTCCTGGACCATTCTCTTGACTTCACCATGTTTGTAAACACACCAGTAAATGTCTAGAAGGAGCTAAGTATCACAGTAATTTTAAATCTGCCTAATTGGTGCTTATTATGCTTGATTGCTGCTCCTTGACATCCACAGGTGTTGTCAATACCTGATCAAAAACACTTGAATGAACCTCTGTTCTTAAAAGTGGTAGTCTTTAAGGGGTTGAATAATTGTGTCAATGAAGAAATCACAAAAAAAAAACCATTTAATACTGTATTACAAAAACAATTGATGTCATTTTAGTTGCATTTGGTTCTTTAAAAAGTCCTTTCATTCTGAACACACTTACAAATGTATAGTGTTGAGCGAACAGTTCGAGCATCGTTCGGGTTCGTACCGAATTTTGGGGTGTCCGGGACCCGGACCCGAACCCGGACATTTTCAAAAAAGTTCGGGTTCGGGTCCGTTGTTCGTCGATTTCTTCCCACTTTCTGAAGGGCTGCACAGCAGCCAATCAGCTAGCGTTTTACTTCTTGCACTAAGAGCCCATCACAGCCATGCCTACTAATGGCATGGTTGTGATTGGCCAAGTGCAGCATGTGACCCAGCCTCTATTTAAGCTGGAGTCACGTAGCGCTGCACGTCACACTGCTCTTACTAGTGTAGGGAGAGGACGCAGCTTCTGTCAGGGCGAGATTAGGCAGGTTAAAGTCAGCAACAGCACCTAATGAACGGATCGATCTACAGCTGAGAATCATTGAACTTCTGCTAGTTACTTGCTCGCTGGTTTTTAGGCTGCACAGAGCGTTTTTCTGTCACTTATTTTCTGTGTTGATCGGCGGCCATTTTGTGACTTGTGGTGCACCAGAAGAAGCTGCCACTAAGTCCATCAATCCATCAATACTAGTTTTTTTTTTGCTATATTCTACATCAGGGGCTTGGCTGTGCTAATTGTCACCCCTAGAAACTCAGGATAGCAATTTCTATATTTTATTAAGGGGTTAAATACAATTGCCCAAATACCAATCCCCTAAATCTGGTGTTCCAGCTTTGGCTAGACAAGTATAATACAGTCTGCTGTCTGGCAAAGGATAGATTATTTTCTGTGGTAAAATTTAATTTCCAAAATAGCAATACCATAAATCAGTGGTTTCAGCTGTGGCTGGCAAACTATAATAGTGTCCGCCAAAACATATATTTTGTTCTGGGGTGTAATTCACTTGCCAAAATAGCAATACCCTGAATCTGGTGTCCCAGCTATTGCAGGCCACGTTTCATAGTGTCCACCAAAACATATATTTTGTTCTGGGGTGAAATTAATTTTGCAAAATAGCAATACCCTGAATCTGGTGTCCCGGCAGTTGCAGGCCAGATTTCATAGTGTCCGCTAAAACATATATTTTGTTCTGGGGTGAAATTAATCTGGCAAAATAGCAATACCCTGATTCTGGTGTCCCAGCAGTTACAGGCCAGATTTCATAGTGTCTGCCAAAACACATATTTTGTTCTGGGGTGAAATTAATCTGGCAAAATAGCAATACCCTGATTCTGGTGTCCCAGCAGTTGCAGGCCAGATTTCATAGTGTCTGCCAAAACACATATTTTGTTCTGTGGTGAAATTAATCTGGCAAAATAGCAATACCCTGATTCTGGTGTCCCAGCAGTTGCAGGCCAGATTTCATAGTGTCTGCCAAAACACATATTTTGTTCTGGGGTGAAATTAATTTGGCAAAATAGCAATACCCTGAATCTGGTGTCCCAGCTGTTGCAGGCCAGATTTCATAGTGTCCACTAAAACATATATTTTGTTCTGGGGTGAAATTAATCTGGCAAAATAGCAATACCCTGATTCTGGTGTCCCAGCAGTTGCAGGCCAGATTTCATAGTGTCTGCCAAAACACATATTTTGTTCTGGGGTGAAATTAATCTGGCAAAATAGCAATACCCTGATTCAGGTATCCCAGCAGTTGCAGGCCAGATTTCATAATGTCTGCCAAAACACATACTTTGTTCTGGGGTGAAATTAATCTGGCAAAATAGCAATACCCTGATTCTGGTGTCCCAGCAGTTGCAGGCCAGATTTCATAGTGTCTGCCAAAACACATATTTTGTTCTGGGGTGAAATTAATTTTGCAAAATAGCAATACCCTGAATCTGGTGTCCCAGCTGTTGCAGGCCAGATTTCATAGTGTCCACTAAAACATATATTTTGTTCTGGGGTGAAATTAATCTGGCAAAATAGCAATACCCTGATTCTGGTGTCCCAACAGTTGCAGGCCAGATTAGATAGTGTCTGCCAAAACACATATTTTGTTCTGGGTTGAAATTAATTTTGCAAAATAGCAATACCCTGAATCTGGTGTCCCAGCTGTTGCAGGCCAGATTTCATAGTGTCCGCTAAAACATATATTTTGTTCTGGGGTGAAATTAATCTGGCAAAATAGCAATACCCTGATTCTGGTGTCCCAGCAGTTGCAGGCCAGATTTCATAGTGTCTGCCAAAACACATATTTTGTTCTGTGGTGAAATTAATCTGGCAAAATAGCAATACCCTGATTCTGGTGTCCCAGCAGTTGCAGGCCAGATTTCATAGTGTCTGCCAAAACACATATTTTGTTCTGGGGTGAAATTAATTTGGCAAAATAGCAATACCCTGAATCTGGTGTCCCAGCTGTTGCAGGCCAGATTTCATAGTGTCCACTAAAACATATATTTTGTTCTGGGGTGAAATTAATCTGGCAAAATAGCAATACCCTGATTCTGGTGTCCCAGCAGTTGCAGGCCAGATTTCATAGTGTCTGCCAAAACACATATTTTGTTCTGGGGTGAAATTAATCTGGCAAAATAGCAATACCCTGATTCAGGTATCCCAGCAGTTGCAGGCCAGATTTCATAATGTCTGCCAAAACACATACTTTGTTCTGGGGTGAAATTAATCTGGCAAAATAGCAATACCCTGATTCTGGTGTCCCAGCAGTTGCAGGCCAGATTTCATAGTGTCTGCCAAAACACATATTTTGTTCTGGGGTGAAATTAATTTTGCAAAATAGCAATACCCTGAATCTGGTGTCCCAGCTGTTGCAGGCCAGATTTCATAGTGTCCACTAAAACATATATTTTGTTCTGGGGTGAAATTAATCTGGCAAAATAGCAATACCCTGATTCTGGTGTCCCAGCAGTTGCAGGCCAGATTTCATAGTGTCTGCCAAAACACATATTTTGTTCTGGGGTGAAATTAATCTGGCAAAATAGCAATACCCTGATTCAGGTATCCCAGCAGTTGCAGGCCAGATTTCATAATGTCTGCCAAAACACATACTTTGTTCTGGGGTGAAATTAATCTGGCAAAATAGCAATACCCTGATTCTGGTGTCCCAGCTGTTGCAGGCCAGATTTCATAGTGTCCGCTAAAACATATATTTTGTTCTGGGGTGAAATTAATCTGGCAAAATAGCAATACCCTGATTCTGGTGTCCCAGCAGTTGCAGGCCAGATTTCATAGTGTCCGCTAAAACATATATTTTGTTCTGGGGTGAAATTAATCTGGCAAAATAGCAATATCCTGAATCTGGTGTCCCAGCTGTTGCAGGCCACGTTTCATAATGTCTTGCAAAACATATATTTTGTTCTGGGGTGAAATTCAATTGCCAAAATAGCAATACCCTGAATCTGGTGTCCCAGCTGTTGCAGGCCAGGATTCATAGTGTCCGCAAAAACATATATTTTGTTCTGGGGTGACATTCAATTGGCAAAATAGCAATAACCTGAATCTGGTGTCCCAGCTGTTGCAATCCACGTTTCATAGTGTCTTGCAAAACATATATTTTGTTCTGGGGTGACATTCAATTGCCAAAATAGCAATTCCCTGAATCTGGTGTCCCAGCTGTTGCAGGCCAGAATTCATAGTGTCTTGCAAAACATATATTTTGTTCTGGGGTGACATTCAATTGCCAAAATAGCAATACCCTGAATCTTTTGTCCCAGCTGTTGCAGGCCAAGTGTAAATCTGTCCATAAAAGGATACCTTTCATACAGGGCCTAAATACTAGCCCTAAAAGAGATATTCCCCTAAATCAGTGGTTACTGCTGTGCCTGGATTAGTGTAATACGCTACATAAACAAATAGGCAGATAGTGTTAGGTGCCTGTAAAAAAAGGCCTAAATTTGAAATCAATACATTGGGCCAAATATTTTTTTCCTTATTGTGGTGCTTGGTGAACGGTAACAATGAGGAAAACATCTAGTAAGGGACGCGGACGCGGTCGTGGTGGTGTTAGTGTACCCTCTGGTGCTGGAAGAGGACGTGGCCATTCTGCCACAGCCACACGTCCTAGTGAACCAACTACCTCAGGTTCCAGTACCCGCCAGAATTTACAGCGATATTTGGTGGGGCCCAATGCCGTTCTAAGGATGGTAAGGCCTGAGCAGGTACAGGCGCTAGTCAATTGGGTGGCCGACAGTGGATCCAGCATGTTCACAACATTATCTCCCACCCAGTCTTCTGCAGAAAGCGCACAGGTGGCACCTGAAAACCAAGCCCATCAGTCTGTCACATCACCCCCATGCATATCAGGGAAACTGTCAGAGCCTCAAGTTATGCAGCAGTCTCTTATGCTGTTTGAAGACTCTGCTGGCAGGGTTTCCCAAGGAAATCCACGTAGCCCTTCCCCAGTGGTGGAAGACATAGAATACACTGATGCACAACCACTGATGTTTCCTGATGATGAGGACATGGGAATACCACCTCATCGGAGTCCGCACTTCTCTGATGATGACGAAACACAGGTGCCAACTGCTGCGTCTTTCTGCAGTGTGCAGACCGAAAAGGAGGTCAGGGAGGAAGACTGTGTGGAAGACGATGCAGGGGACGATGAGGTCCTAGACCCCACATGGAATGAAGGTCGTGCCACTGACTTTCATAGTTCAGAGGAAGAGGCAGTGGTGAGACCGAGCCAACAGCGTAGCAAAAGAGGGAGCAGGGGGCAAAAGCAGACCAGCCGCCGCCAAGAGATTTCGCCTGCTACTGGCCACCGCCACCAGGGACCGAGCACCCCAAAGGCAGCTTCAAGGAGTTCCCTGGCATGGCACTTCTTTAAACAATGTGCTGACGACAAGACCCGAGTGGTTTGCACGCTGTGCCATCAGATCCTGAAGTGAGGCATTAACGTTCTAAACCTTAGCACAAACTGCATGATCAGGCATCTACATGCAAAGCATGAACTGCAGTGGAGTAAACACCTTAAAAGCAAGGAACTCACTTTGGCTCCCCCTGCTCCCTCTTCTGCTTCTGCCTCGGCCTCTTCCTCCGCCTCGGGAGGAATGTTGGCACCTGCCGCCCACCAAACAGAAGATGTGCCACTGACAACACCACCTGCGTCACCAAGCATCTCCACCATGTCACACGGCAGCGTTCAGCTCTCCATCTCACAAACCTTGGAGAGAAAGTGTAAATTCCCACCTAGCCACCCTCGAGCTGTGGGCCTGAATGCCAGCATTTCTAAACTACTGGCCTTTGAAATGCTGTCATTCAGGCTGGTGGACACAGACAGCTTCAAAAAGCTGATGTCCATAGCTGTCCCACAGTATGTTGTTCCCAGCCGCCACTACTTCTCCAAGAGAGCCGTGCCTTCCCTGCATAACCAAGTATCCGATAAAATCAAGTGTGCACTGTGCAACTCCATCTGTGGCAAGGTCCACCTAACCACAGATACGTGGACCAGTAAGCACGGCCAGGGACGCTATATCTCCCTAACTGCACACTGGGTAAATGTAGTGGCGGCTGGGCCGCAGGCGGAGAGTTCCTTGGCGAACGTCCTTCCGCCGCCAAGGATCGTAGGAGGCATCATTCTTTGCCTCCTGTAGCCTCCTCCTCCTACTCGGCTTCCTCCTCCTCTGCTTCCACCAGCTCATCCAGTCAGCCACACACCTTCACCACCAACTTCAGCACAGCCCGGGGTTAACGTCAGCAGGCCATTCTTAAACTCATATGTTTGGGGGACAGGCCCCACACCGCGCAGGAGTTGTGGCGGGGTATTGAACAACAGACCGACAAGTGGTTTCTGCCGGTGGGCCTCAAGCCCAGCCTGGTGGTGTGCGATAATGGGCGAAATCTCGTCACAGCTCTTGGACTAGCCGGTTTGACACGCATCCCTTGCCTGGCGCATGTGCTGAATTTGGTGGTGCAGAAGTTCATTCACAACTACCCCGACATGACATCCTGCCGCTGCTCGCCTGTCTGCGCTACAGCGGAACTACGGCCTTCCCGCTCACCGCCTCATATGCGACGTGCCCACCAGGTGCAACTCCACCTTGCACATGCTGGAGAGACTGTGCGAGCAGCAGCAGGCCATAGTGGAGTTTCAGCTGCAGCACGCACGCGTCAGTCGCACTGCGGAACAGCACCACTTCTCCACCAATGATTGGGCCTCCATGCGAGACCTGTGTGCCCTGTTGCGCTGTTTCGAGTACTCCACCAACATGGCCAGTGGCGATGACACCGTTATCAGCGTTACAATACCAATTCTATGTCTCCATGAGAAAACGTTTAGGGCGATGATGGAAGAGGAGGAAGCCCAGGAGGAGGAGGAGGAGGATGAGGAGTCATTTTTAGCACTTTCAGGCCAGTCTGTTAGAAGTGGCTCAGAGGGAGGTTTTTTGCAACAGCAGAGGCCAGGTACAAATGTGGCCAGCCAGGAAAAAAAATGGAGGTTGCAGTCAGCACAACCCAATAAGCAGGTGCACGTTGCTATGGTAAAATACACATACAAACGTAAAAAAAAAGGTGCAATGGCAAATTACAATACAAATGTGGCCAGCCAGGGCCCACTACTGGAGGACGAGGAGGATGAAGAGGAGGTTGAGGAGGATGAGGATGAAGCAGGTTCACAGCGGGGTGGCACCCGACACAGCTCAGGCCCATCACTGGTGCGTGGCTGGGGGGATACAGAGGACGATGACGATACGCCTCCCACAGAGGACAGCTTGTCCTTACCTCTGGGGAGCCTGGCACACATGAGCGATTACATGCTGCAGTGCCTGCTCAACGACAGCAGAGTTGCCCACATTTTAACGTGTGCGGACTACTGGATTGCCACCCTGCTGGATCCCCAGTACAAAGACAATGTGCCCACCTTACTTCCTGCACTGGAGCGTGATAGGAAGATGCGCGAGTACAAGCGCACGCTGGTAGAGGCGCTCCAGAGAGCATTCCCAAATGTCACAGGGGAACAGGTGGAAGCCCAAGGCAAAGGCAGAGGAGGAGCAAGAGGTCGGCAACGCAGCTGTGTCACGGCCAGCTCCTCTGAGGGCAGGGTTAGCATGGCACAAATGTGGAAAAGTTTTGTCTCCACGCCACAGCTAACTGCACCACCACCTGATACGGAACGTGTTAGCAGGAGGCAGCATTTCACTAACATGGTTAAACAGTACGTCTGCACACCCCTCCACGTACTGATTGATGGTTCGGCCCCATTCAACTTCTGGGTCTCCAAATTGGCCACGTGGCCAGAGTTAGCATTTTATGCCTTGGAGGTGCTGGCCTGTCCGGCGGCCAGCGTTTTGTCTGAACGTGTATTCAGCACGGCAGGGGGCGTCATTACTGACAAATGCAGCCGCCTGTCCACAGCCAACGTGGACAAGCTGACGTTCATAAAAATGAACCAGGCATGGATCCCACAGGACCTGTCTCTCCCTTGTGCAGAATAGACATTTATAACTGCCTCCCCCTCAACCATGTATTCTTGTACTCCGGGGCACTTCTTTATTGAATCCTCATTTTTTTAACTTTACCATGATCTTACAGTGCAACCCAAAGTTGAATGAACCTCTCCTCTGTCTGGGTGGTGGGGCCGAAATAACTGAGAGTGGCCTTCTCCGGTGGTGGTTGATATGACGCATGATTCCTTGCTGTGGGACCTCTCTCCTCTGTCTGGGTGCTGGGCCTAAATAACTGAAAGTGGCCTTCTCCAGTGGTGGTTGATATGACGCATGATTCCTTGCTGTGGGACCTCTCTCCTCTGTCTGGGTGCTGGGCCTGAATAACTGAAAGTGGCCTTCTCCAGTGATGGATGATATGACGCATGATTCCTTGCTGTGGGACCTCTCTCCTCTGTCTGGGTGCTGGGCTGAAATAACTGAGAGTGGCTTTCTCCGGTGGTGGGTGAAATGACGCATGATTCCTTGCTGTGGGACCTCTCTCCTCTGTCTTTGTGCTGGGCCAAAATAACTGAGAGTGGCCTTCTCCGGTGGTGGTTGATATGACGCATGATTCCTTGCTGTGGGACCTGTATCCTCTGTCTGGGTGCTTGGCTGAAATAACTGAGAGTGCCCTTCTCCGGTGGTGGTTGATATGACGCATGATTCCTTGCTGTGGGACCTCTCTACTCTGTCTGGATGCTGGGCCGAAATAACTGAGAGTGGCCTTCTCCGGTGGTGGTTGATATGACGCATGATTCCTTGCTGTGGGACCTCTCTCCTCTGTCTGGGTGCTGGGCTGAAATAACTGAGAGTGGCCTTCTCCGGTGGTGGTTGATATGATGCATGATTCCTTGCTGTGGGACCTCTCTCCTCTGACTGGGTGCTGGGGCCTAAATAACTGAAAATGGCCTTCTCCAGTGGTGGGTGATATGACGCATGATTCCTTGCTGTGGGACCTCTCTCCTCTGACTGGGTGCTCGGGCCTAAATAACTGAAAATGGCCTTCTCCAGTGGTGGGTGATATGACGCATGATTCCTTGCTGTGGGACCTCTCTCCTCTGACTGGGTGCTGGGGCCTAAATAACTGAGAGTGGCCTTCTCCGGTGGTGGTTGATATGACGCATGATTCCTTGCTGTGGGACCACTCTCCTCTGTCTGGGTGCTGGGCTGAAATAACTGAAAGTGGCCTTCTCCAGTGGTGGTTGAAATGACGCATGATTCCTTGCTGTGGGACCTCTCTCCTCTGTCTGGGTGCTGGGCCTGAATAACTGAAAGTGGCCTTCTCCAGTGGTGGTTGATATGACGCATGATTTCTTGCTGTGGGACCTCTCTCCTCTGTCTGGGTGCTGGGCTGAAATAACTGAGAGTGGCTTTCTCCGGTGGTGGGTGAAATGACGCATGATTCCTTGCTGTGGGACCTCTCTCCTCTGTCTGGGTGCTGGGCCAAAATAACTGAGAGTGGCCTTCTCCGGTGGTGGTTGATATGACGCATGATTCCTTGCTGTGGGACCTGTATCCTCTGTCTGGGTGCTTGGCTGAAATAACTGAGAGTGGCCTTCTTCGGTGGTGGTTGATATGACGCATGATTCCTTGCTGTGGGACCTCTCTCCTCTGTCTGGGTGCTGGGCCGAAATAACTGAGAGTGGCCTTCTCTGGTGGTGGTTGATATGACGCATGATTCCTTGCTGTGGGACCTCTCTCCTCTGTCTGGGTGCTTGGCTGAAATAACTGAGAGTGGCCTTCTCCGGTGGTGGATGATATGACGCATGATTCCTTGCTGTGGGACCTCTCTCCTCTGTCTGGGTGCTGGGCCGAAATAACTGAGAGTGGCCTTCTCCGGTGGTGGTTGATATGACGCATGATTCCTTGCTGTGGGACCTCTCTCCTCTGTCTGGGTGCTGGGCTGAAATAACTGAGAGTGGCCTTCTCTGGTGGTGGTTGATATGACGCATGATTCCTTGCTGTGGGACCTCTCTCCTCTGACTGGGTGCTGGGGCCTAAATAACTGAAAATGGCCTTCTCCAGTGGTGGCTGATATGACGCATGATTCCTTGCTGTGGGACCTCTCTCCTCTGACTGGGTGCTCGGGCCTAATTAACTGAAAATGGCCTTCTCCAGTGGTGGGTGGTATGACGCATGATTCCTTGCTGTGGGACCTCTCTCCTCTGACTGGGTGCTGGGGCCTAAATAACTGAGAGTGGCCTTCTCCGGTGGTGGTTGATATGACGCATGATTCCTTGCTGTGGGACCTCTCTCCTCTGTCTGGGTGCTGGGCTGAAATAACTGAGAGTGGCCTTCTCCGGGGTGGTTGATATGACGCATGATTCCTTGCTGTGGGACCTCTCTCCTCTGACTGGGTGCTGGGGCCTAAATAACTGAAAATGGCCTTCTCCAGTGGTGGGTGATATGACGCATGATACCTTGCTGTGGGACCTCTCTCCTCTGTCTGGGTGCTGGGCCGAAATAACTGAGAGTGGCCTTCTCTGGTGGTGGTTGATATGACGCATGATTCCTTGCTGTGGACCTCTCTCCTCTGTCTGGGTGCTTGGCTGAAATAACTGAGAGTGGCCTTCTCCGGTGGTGGATGATATGACGCATGATTCCTTGCTGTGGGACCTCTCTCCTCTGTCTGGGTGCTGGGCCGAAATAACTGAGAGTGGCCTTCTCCGGTGGTGGTTGATATGACGCATGATTCCTTGCTGTGGGACCTCTCTCCTCTGTCTGGGTGCTGGGCTGAAATAACTGAGAGTGGCCTTCTCTGGTGGTGGTTGATATGACGCATGATTCCTTGCTGTGGGACCTCTCCTCTGACTGGGTGCTGGGGCCTAAATAACTGAAAATGGCCTTCTTCAGTGGTGGCTGATATGACGCATGATTCCTTGCTGTGGACCTCTCTCCTCTGACTGGGTGCTCGGGCCTAATTAACTGAAAATGGCCTTCTCCAGTGGTGGGTGGTATGACGCATGATTCCTTGCTGTGGGACCTCTCTCCTCTGACTGGGTGCTGGGGCCTAAATAACTGAGAGTGGCCTTCTCCGGTGGTGGTTGATATGACGCATGATTCCTTGCTGTGGGACCTCTCTCCTCTGTCTGGGTGCTGGGCTGAAATAACTGAGAGTGGCCTTCTCCGGGGTGGTTGATATGACGCATGATTCCTTGCTGTGGGACCTCTCTCCTCTGACTGGGTGCTGGGGCCTAAATAACTGAAAATGGCCTTCTCCAGTGGTGGGTAATATGACGCATGATTCCTTGCTGTGGGACCTCTCTCCTCTGACTGGGTGCTGGGGCCTAAATAACTGAAAATGGCCTTCTCCAGTGGTGGGTGATATGACGCATGATTCCTTGCTGTGGGACCTCTCTTCTCTCTCTGGGTGCTGGGCCGAAATAACTGAGAGTGGCCTTCTCCGGTGGTGGTTGATATGACGCATGATTCCTTGCTGTGGGACCTGTATCCTCTGTCAGGGTGCTGGGCTGAAATAACTGAGAGTGGCCTTCTCCGGTGGTGGTTGATATGATGCATGATTCCTTGCTGTGGGACCTCTCTCCTCTGACTGGGTGCTGGGGCCTAAATAACTGAAAATGGCCTTCTCCAGTGGTGGGTGATATGACGCATGATTCCTTGCTGTGGGACCTCTCTCCTTTATCTGGGTGCTGGGGCCGAAATAACTGAAAGTGGCCTTCTCCAGTAGAGATGGCCCGAACTATTCGCCGGCGAACAGTTCCCGGCGAACATAGCTTGTTCGCGTTCGCCTCTGCCGGGCGAACATATGCGATGTTCGGTCCGACCCCTATACATCATCATTGAGCAAACTTTGACCCTGTACCTCACAGTCAGCAGACACATTCCAGCCAATCAGCAGCATACCCTCCCTCCCAGACCCTCCCACCTCCTGCACAGCATCCATTTTAGATTCATTCTGAAGCTGCAGTCTTAGTGAGAGGAAGGAGAGTGTAGTTGCTGCTGATTTAATTGGGAAATCGATAGCTAGGCTAGTGAATTCAGTGTCCACTCCAGTCCTGAAAGACTCATCTGATCTCTGCTGTAAGGACAGCGTCCTGACAGCACCCCAAAAACATTAGTCTGCTTTTTTTTTCCTTTATATGCATATTGCAGTTGCATGGCCTGCCTGTGTGTGAGGAGCTGCAGGCCCACAGACTGTAGTGTGCCCACTGCCAGTGCCCGCCCCTGTCATCCCGTGTGGTACAGGACTTTGCATCAAAAAAAGGCATTTAATTTTTACACTTTAATCTAAGGTTAGTTGCCTGCCAGTGTGTGTCAGGCTGACTTCCAGTGACTGTAGTGTGCCCACTGCCAGTGCCTACCACTCATACCGGCTGGCAGAGGACTTTGCATCAAAAAAGGCATTTCATTTTTACACTTTAGTGTAATTTCAGCTGCTTGCCTGCTGCTAGTGTGTGTCAGGCCGACTTCCACTGACTGTAGTGTGCCCACTGCCAGTGCCCATCAATGTCATCCCATGTGGCACAGGACTTTGCATCAAAAAAAGTCATTTAATTTTTACACTTTAATCTAAGTTTAGTTGCCTGCCAGTGTGTGTCAGGCTGACTTCCAGTGACTGTAGTGTGCCCACTGCCAGTGCCCACCCCTGTCATCCCATGTGGCACAGGACTTTGCATCAAAAAAAAGGCATTTAATTTTTACACTTTAATCTAAGTTTAGTTGCCTGCCAGTGTGTGTCAGGCTGACTTCCAGTGACTGTAGTGTGCCCACTGCCAGTGCCCACCCCTGTCATCCCATGTGGCACAGGACTTTGCATCAAAAAAAGGCATTTAATTTTTACACTTTAATCTAAGTTTAGTTGCCTGCCAGTGTGTGTCAGGCTGACTTCCAGTGACTGTAGTGTGCCCACTGCCAGTGCCCACCCCTGTCATCCCGTGTGGCACAGGAATTTGCATCAAAAAAAGGCATTTAATTTTTACACTTTAATCTAAGGATAGTTGCCTGCCAGTGTGTGTCAGGCTGACTTCCAGTGACTGTAGTGTGCCCACTGCCAGTGCCTACCACTCATTCCGGCTGGCACAGGACTTTGCATAAAAAAAGGCATTTCATTTTTACACATTAGTCTAATTTCAGTTGCTTGCCTGCTGCTAGTGTGTGTCAGGCCAACTTCCACTGACTGTAGTGTGCCCACTGCCAGTGCCAACCACTGATACCGGGTGGCACAGTAGCTTGCCGATAAATAAGGCATTTCATTTTTACACATTAGTCTAATTTCAGTTGCTTGCCTGCTGCCAGTGTGTGTCAGGCCCACTTCCACAGACTGTAGTGTGCCCACTGCCAGTGCCCACGACTGATACAGGGTGGCACAGTACCACTTATCGAAAAAAAAAATGACAGGCAGAGGCAGGCCACCCCGCAGGGGCCGTCGTGGTCGTGGTGCTGTGATTTCCACTGTCCCTGGAATAATGCCTAGTGTTCAGAGGCCATGTACCCTGAACCCGAAAAATTCTGAGGACGTAGTTGACTGGCTTAGACAGGACACCCAATCTTCAACAGCTTCCGCTAAGAACCTTGACGCACCTTCTTCCTCCAGCTCAGCTTTGGTCACCTGCTCTCAAGTTACAACGCACCCGCCCGCCGCTGATAGGAATAGTACTAGTTAAGACACCACTCATATAGGGTGTCACAGCACATTGCTCTGTGCACGCGCAGTGCCTCAATTTGGGAGTATGAGGACCGACCAAGCTGCTTTTTCCATCTCTCGGTTCCTGAAATCAATTCAGTTTGGTGTATGAGAGTTTGGTCTGTCATTGTGAAGGCAGTCGAAGGGACCAGGCCTAAAAAATTTTTCACAAAAGGCAATCCCTGATATGGGATGTAACAGGGATTAAACTGATGAGAATAGTACTACAGAAAATACCACTCATATCGAGTGTGACAGTAAATTGCACGGCGCAGACGCAGTCACCGTGGATTAAAACAGAGTGGAGGGAGCCAGCGTTTTTTTAACCATCTCCCCGTTCGAAAAATCTATTCAATAAATGGCCCCCAGATTGGGAACGTTAGAGGGATTAAACTGATGAGAATAGTACTACAGAAAATACCACTCATATCGGGTGTGACAGTAAATTGCACGGCGCAGACGCAGTGACCGTGGATTAAAACAGAGTGGAGGGAGCCAGCGTTTTTTTAACCATCTCCCCGTTCGAAAAATCTATTCAATAAATGGCCCCCAGATTGGGGATGTTAAAGGGATTAAGCTGATGAGAATAGTACTACAGAAAATACCACTCATATCGGGTGTGAGAGTAAATTGCACGGTGCAGAAGCAGTGACCGTGGATTAAAACAAAGGGGAGGGAGCCAGCGTTTTTTTAACCATCTCCCCGTTCGAAAAATCAATTCAATTGACCTTTCGGGGACCCTTGGTGTTGTACGTGGCTGGGTGGAGGAAGAAACCTTCAATGACATCACCGGGACGTGACTAGCTTGGTATCCAACCTTGTGCAAATGGGGAGTTTGCGGTTGTGCAAATGGACTGTTTGCGGTGCATTAAAAGGGGAGTTTGGTCTGTCAATGTCTGAGAATCGGGCGTAACCCTTACACTACCTGATCGATACAACATCATACCTGATCGTATACACACACTGGATGTTTTAAAGCATGTTATTCCAAACAATTTAGGAATGTTACGTGATTTATGCCCTTTATGGATTAAAACCCGACTCTGCGTCCACTACGTAATTTTCCATGGGAGTTTTGCCATGGATCCCCCTCCGGCATGCCACAGTCCAGGTGTTAGTCCCCTTGAAACAACTTTTCCATCACTATTGTGGCCAGAAAGAGTCCCTTTGGTTTTTAAAATTCGCCTGTCTATTGAAGTCTAGGGCGGTTCGCCCGGTTCGCCTGTTCGCGAACATTTGCGGAAGTTCGCGTTCGCTGTTCGCGAACTGAAAATTTTATGTTCGCGACATCACTATTCTCCAGTGGTGGGTGATATGACCCATGATTCCTTGCTGTGGAACCTGTATCCTCGGTCTGGGTGCTGTGCCGAAATAACTGAAAGTGGCCTTCTCCAGTGGTGGGTGATATGACGCATGATTCCTTGCTGTGGGACCTTTATCCTCGTTCTTGGTGCTGTGCCGAAATAACTGAAAGTGGCCTTCTCCAGTGGTGGGTGATATGACGCATGATTCCTTGCTGTGGGACCTCTCCCCTCTGACTGGGTGCTTGGGCCTAAATAACTGAGAGTGGCCGTCTCCGGTGGTGGTTGATATGACGCATGATTCCTTGCTGTGGGACCTCTCTCCTCTGTCTGGGTGCTGGGCTGAAATAACTGAGAGTGGCCTTCTCCGGGGGTGGTTGATATGACGCATGATTCCTTGCTGTGGGACCTCTCTCCTCTGACTGGGTGCTCGGGCCTAATTAACTGAAAATGGCCTTCTCCAGTGGTGGGTGGTATGACGCATGATTCCTTTCTGTGGGACCTCTCTCCTCTGACTGGGTGCTGGGGCCTAAATAACTGAGAGTGGCCTTCTCCGGTGGTGGTTGATATGACGCATGATTCCTTGCTGTGGGACCTCTCTCCTCTGTCTGGGTGCTGGGCCGAAATAACTGAGAGTGGCCTTCTCCGGGGGTGGTTGATATGACGCATGATTCCTTGCTGTGGGACCTCTCTCCTCTGACTGGGTGCTGGGGCCTAAATAACTGAAAATGGCCTTCTCCAGTGGTGGGTGATATGACGCATGATTCCTTGCTGTGGGACCTCTCTCCTCTGACTGGGTGCTGGGGCCTAAATAACTGAAAATGGCCTTCTCCAGTGGTGGGTGATATGACGCATGATTCCTTGCTGTGGGACCTCTCTTCTCTCTCTGGGTGCTGGGCTGAAATAACTGAGAGTGGCCTTCTCCGGTGGTGGTTGATATGACGCATGATTCCTTGCTGTGGGACCTGTATCCTCTGTCAGGGTGCTGGGCTGAAATAACTGAGAGTGGCCTTCTCCGGTGGTGGTTGATATGATGCATGATTCCTTGCTGTGGGACCTCTCTCCTCTGACTGGGTGCTGGGGCCTAAATAACTGAAAATGGCCTTCTCCAGTGGTGGGTGATATGACGCATGATTCCTTGCTGTGGGACCTCTCTCCTTTATCTGCTTGCTGGGGCCGAAATAACTGAAAGTGGCCTTCTCCAGTGGTGGGTGATATGACGCATGATTCCTTGCTGTGGAACCTGTATCCTCGGTCTGGGTGCTGTGCCGAAATAACTGAAAGTGGCCTTCTCCAGTGGTGGGTGATATGACGCATGATTCCTTGCTGTGGGACCTTTATCCTCGTTCTTGGTGCTGTGCCGAAATAACTGAAAGTGGCCTTCTCCAGTGGTGGGTGATATGACGCATGATTCCTTGCTGTGGGACCTCTCTCCTCTATCTGGGTGCTGGGGCCGAAATAACTGAAAGTGGCCTTCTCCAGTGGTGGGTGATATGACGCATGATTCCTTGCTGTGGAACCTGTATCCTCGGTCTGGGTGCTGTGCCGAAATAACTGAAAGTGGCCTTCTCCAGTGGTGGGTGATATGACGCATGATTCCTTGCTGTGGGACCTGTATCCTCGTTCTTGGTGCTGTGCCGAAATAACTGAAAGTGGCCTTCTCCAGTGGTGGGTGATATGACGCATGATTCCTTGCTGTGGGACCTCTCTCCTCGGTCTGGGTGCTGGCCGAAATAACTGAGAGTGGCCTTCTCCGGTGGTGGGGATATGACGCATGATTCCTTGCTGTGGGACCTGTATCCTCGGTCTGGGTGCTGGGCCGAAATAACTGAGAGTGGCCTTCTCCGGTGGTGGTTGATATGACGCATGATTCCTTGCTGTGGGACCTCTCTTCTCTGTCTGGGTGCTGGGGCCGAAATAACTGAAAGTGGCCTTCTCCAGTGTTGAGTGATATGACGCATGATTCCTTGCAGTGGGACCTGTCTCCAATTGATATTGGTTAAATTTTATTTATTTTATTTTATTTTAATCATTTCCCTATCCACATTTGTTTGCAGGGGATTTACCTACATTTTGCTGCCTTTGGCAGCCCTCTAGCCCGTTCCTGGACTATTTTACAGCCTTTTTAGTGCCTAAAAGTTTGGGTCCCCATTGACTTCAATGGGGTTCGGGTTCGGGATAAAGTTTGGGTCGAGTTCGGATCCCGAACCCGAACATTTTCGGGAAGTTCGGCCGAACTTCTCGAACCCGAACATCCAGGTGTTCGCTCATCTCTACAAATGTACACTAAACTCCCTAAAAACCCTTTACAGTATTGGGGGTTGAATAATTTTGAACACAACTGTATGCAGAGTCAGTGATGAAAAAAATAAGACGGGGGAGACGAAGATGATAGCGCACTTACACACGCCGGTCGGAACGCTGACAGGAGACGCCGCTCGTCCTTACCTGCAGACCTCAAGAGGCCCGAACGTAGTGGCGGCGTATGTGTCTGCAGTGAGGAGGGTGAGCGGTATTTAAAGGGAAAGACTTTTGCTCCGCCCACAAACACAGGGTGCAAGCAGCCTTACCTATATATATATATATATATATATATATATTACAGACAGTTAGTGGGTGATAGTCAGTGTAGGTTAGAAAGTGATATAGTTAAGCTGATAGGTTCCAGTGCAGTGTGTTAGGTAGTGTGATAGGTTCTGCTGTCTATACATACATGCTGCAGACATAGTGCTATGATGTCACAAGTTCACAACAATACTTGGTGCACCGATAAACTAATATGCTCATAATTATTTAACGATTTGCGCAATCGCGAATATATCTTCATATAAAGCTATTGTAATGTTCTGCCGTGCCAACCATTTTCTCAAGTCTCAGGAAACTTCTATCAGCTTCAAAATGTAGCAATAGTGACCCACACCTGTATTGCACGCGTAATACGCGCATATTACATTGCCGATTTTAACAATCAAGAAAATAAATGCGAATTCTTCAATTTATGAGGAATATTCGCCCAAATATTTGCGAAATATTGCGAATTCGAATATTGCACCTGCCGCTCATCACTAGTAATACCTGCTGCTGGCCCTGCTGCACTATCATTCTTGTACACTGTCATTATCTTGTCACTTTTGCAGCAACGTGCATTTCACAAAATTTATAATAGAAAAATTGACATAGGGCCACTTCTGTGTTTTTTTCCAGGGCCACTTTAAGTTCAAAATCTGACACTATCTTATGTGTCTAAATGCTGTATCTGTCAGTGACATGTCCTACTCCTATCACATCTGTGGCTTAACTCAGAATGGCATCTCTTCTCAAGAGCTAGCATAGGGCATGATAGACTAGCAAATATCCTCCCCAGCTGATTAGCCATCAGGCTGACTGCAAGGCATTGTGGGCAAGCCTGACAGCCATTATCCTACCCCGCGGTCATATGATTCTTTGTCTGTATCTTCCTTTCTCTTATTTTCCTTCACTTATGTACTGAACTTGAAATTTAAAATGAAGGGCAGAGTTTTGTGTTATTCTTCCAAATTGAATTGCCAAAACTTTTGATTTGTTAGGAATAGAGACAAGCAAAGTTATGAAAAATCTCATTTGGCTGATTTGCTGAATTTCATGAAGAAATTTGATTTGTGATTAATTAATTAATCACAAAGGGCATTCATTTGTATATAGCGAGTGCAATAACGGGGAACGGCGATTGTGTCATCTGAGGCTATAATTTAGGCCTTTCAGGGAAAATTCAGGTTAAGGCCTCATGCACACGACCATTGTTTGTTTCCGCGTCCGTTAAGTTTTTTTTCACGGATAGGATGCTTCCCAATTCATATCAATGGGTCCATCAAAAAATGCGGATGGTCAACCGTTTTTGTTCCGCATCCGTGGTCCGTGTTTACATTCCATCCAAAAAATAGAGCATGTCCTATTTTTTTCATGTTTGCAGAAAAGGATAGACATTATTACAATACATTTGCAGATGTAAAACACATACGGTCGTGTGCATGAGGCCTACAATAAATGAATAAATATTCACCTTATCAATTTGCTCGCGTAGAAGCCGTCGCTGCCATCTTTATTAAAGACATGAAATCTCATGTGGTGACGTGAAGATGTCATCACACTTGCCGGGCATAAATTGATCAGTTGAGTAGTTGAGTATATATATATATATATATATATATATATATATATATATATATATTTTGAAACAACAGGCAGCACTCCAAAGTAAACGTGGATCTTTTATTACACCTCCGCAACGTTTCAGCTGCTCTATGCAGCCTTTGTCAAGCAGTGAACACTAGTGTGCCAATTACATTTATGTGCAGTACACATGTGATAACAATCATCAATTACACTAATTACATAATACCATTATCAAAAATATTCAAATCAATACATAGAAATATTATATAAAAATAACAAAATTCAAATTCCGGTATTCATACACTATTATGTTATAGATGTCTGTGACCAAAATCATCAAAATTCATGTGTAAGGATGATCAAATGATTCATCATTAATAAAATGAGTCCATGCATAATTAGATTAAACCAATATATATATATATATATATATATATATATATATATATATTTATTATTATTATTTATTTTACTGCCATTCCAGGAAAAATAGAATCATTACCATGAAGCGCAAGGGAATATGGCTTTGCACCGAATCAATTTTTGTTTAACACTAGTTAGGAACTAGACCTTTTGTGAAATTCGTAATGATTCCTATTCATTTCAAATCAATATCAGTATATTAATAAGAACTTTCAATGTAAGTAGCCATAGATAAAAGTCTAATCATGTCATCAGTATATAAGCCGTTCTGCACTGCACTGTCAAAAGCCCCCTGCACTGTCAAAAGATGTGTCTAATTTATGACAAGGAGCAGCCCTTCTTATAAATTAGGCACATTGTCCGGCAGTCCGTGCTTTAGTGTGAAATCTACTTTAGTCCCTGACTGGAGTAGATTTTCAACATCATTTACGCCTTTTTCTAGGTGTAAATATTAGTGAACTTGCTAGGGCCGATGGCTTCGCCATGGTCTGGCCCCGGCCACTCCCCTGCAACTTCCCAATGGCGAGCATGGTGTAAAAACGCCTGTTCAACAAAATTTTATCACAGAAAGAAGAAGATAGAAAGAAGTCACAAAAATGGGCCTTGCAAATTATTTCTACTCCATACATACAGGAGTTAGTAAATTATGCCCACTGAGTTTGAACAGTAAAAATAGTTCTGCATGCAGTACAATTTTCTGATGCAAATGACTAAACGTATACAGACTGCTAAAGGAGTATCTGATGCAGATGTGAACATAGCCAGATAATAAAATATTTCATGTTCTTCAATATAAGCTGTCAACAGAACTAACATAAAAGGAAATAAACAGGAGTCTATGTGTAAACTTGCAATATGTAGCAGCAGTCCCAGAGAAACGGAGTTGCTCCTTCCTCCTTGTTAAACACAGCGAAGAAAAAAGGTAGTCCGGGCCCGCGCTTTCCAAGGAAATAGCAGAAAATAGCCCACTATTCAGTCAGTGCTTCGATCTCCACAGTGGATTGTCCCCACTTTTACGCCACACTGCCAACTGAAACATCACAGGACAATATAACTAGAGATGTCGCAAACATAAAATTTTCCGTTCGCGAATAGCGAACGTGGACTTCCGCAAATGTTCGCAAACGGGCGAACCGGGCGAACCGCCATAGACTTAAATAGGCGGGCGAATTTTAAAACCCACGGGGACTCTTTCTGGCCACAGTAGTTATGGAAAAGTTGTTTCAAGGGTACTAACACCTGGACTGTGGCATGCCGGAGGGGGATCCATGGCAAAACTCCCATGGAAAATTACGTAGTGGACGCAGAGTCGGGTTTTAATCCATAAAGGGCATAAATCACCTAACATTCCTAAATTGTTTGGAATAACGTGCTTTAAAACATCCAGTGTGTGTATATGATCAGGTATGATGTTGTATCGATCAGGTAGTGTAAGGGTTACGCCCGCTTCACAGTGACAGACCAAACTGTGACAGACCCTGAGTGGTGTGTTCAGTAATCCCTGTTACGTCCCCTATCAGGGGACGTGTATCGAATAGATTTTAGGAACCGGGAAATGGAAAAAGAAGCTTGGTCGTTCCTCTTACTTCCAATTTGGGGCACTGCGCGTGCGCCGTGCAATGTATTGTCCAACCCTATATGAGTGGTGTATTACTTAGTACTATTCTTATCAGTTTAATCCCTGTTAAGTTCCCTATCAGGGGACATGTATCAAATAGATTTTAGGAACCGGGAGATGGAAAAAGAACCTTGGTCGTTCCTCTTACTTCCAATTTGGGGCACAGCGCGTGCGCCGTGCAATGTACTGTGCCACCCTATATAAATGGTGTGTTAAGTAGTACTATTCCTATCAGTATAATCCCTTTTACGTCCCCTATCAGGGGACGTGAATAGATTTTAGGAACCGGGAGATGGAAAAAGATTATTGGTCGGTCCTCTTATTTCCAATTTGGGGCACTGCGCGTGAGCCGCGCAATGTACTGTGACACCCTATATGAGTGGTGTGTTAAGTAGTACTATTCTTATTAGTTTAATCCCTGTTACGTCCCCTGATAGGTATTCAATTGTATCGAATAGATTTTAGAGAGCCGCAAAGAGTTGTCAATAGTTGACACACTCATGACATAAATTTTATTCCTCTATGCGTCAATCTTTGTGTAGTGATGACTGTGCTCGTGCGCACGTTTCGGAGATTGCAGGCGATGGTGGTTTTTCAAAGCCTATGGTCGTGCTGAGGTAGTTCAGTGACAGTTAAGTGACCCATAAAACAATGATTCTGCAGTGTGGGCCCATTGTTGGCCTAGTAGGCTTTAATGATCTCCTTAGATGATCACAATGAAAATTTATGTTTTTTCTATGAAAAATTATCCAGCCGATCGCTTTTGGTCTGTTCACAATGAAGCAATGACCTTATCATCTGAGTTGTGCCAACACACTCATAGAGGTGATCACTTCATTGTGATACGCAAGCCCCTTCACCACAATAAGGTAACGATCACGAAGGGGAATTGACACATGTATGTGCCTTTTTTTTATTTTTTTTCAGCCACAGTGCATCACCAGAGGCTAGAAAAATTAGGCATGTACACATGCCTGAAAAATTAGGTATTGTTGCTGTAGCAGCGGCCGTAAAAATGGATGTTTTCCAGGCAGAAAGTGTACTAAAACATTGCGGCTTGAACCCTAGTTGGTGGCGGAGAAGTCACGCAAGTCATCCGGCATGCAGAGATTAAATACAGCAGCGTGGGGACCATTTTTAGCCCAAGGCATCTCATCAGGCCTTTTTTAGTCAAATGTATCCCCCACTGTCAGTCCCTTCGATATCCACGCCTCATTCATCTTAATAAAGGTGAGGTAATCTAGACTTTTTTTATTCTAGGCGACTTCTCTTGTCAGTGACAATACCTCCTGCTGCGCTTAAGGTCCTTTCTGATAAGACACTTGAAGTGGGGCAGGCCAGAAGTTCTATCGCAAATTGGGATAGCTCAGGCCACAGGTCAAGCCTGCACACCCAGTAGTCAAGGGGTTTATCGCTCCTCAGAGTGTCAGAATCTGCAGTTAAGGCGAGGTAGTCTGCTACCTGTCGGTCGAATCGTTCTCTGTGGGTGGACCCCGAAGGGCTGTGGCGATGTGCAGGACTTAAAAAGCTCTGCATGTCCTCCATCAACAAAACGTCTGTAAAGCATTCTGTCCTTGCCGGTGTGGTTGTGGTAGGAGGAGGATTACTTTCACCTCTTCCCCTGTTAGATTCCCTTTGTGCTATGACATCACCCTTATATGCTGTGTAAAGCATACTTGTTGACTTGTTTTGGAACTGCTGCATCCTTTCCGACTTCCGGTAATTCGGTAACATTTCAGCCACTTTCTGCTTATACCGGGGGTCTAGTAGCATGGCCACCCAGTACAGGTCGTTCTCCATGAGACTTTTTATACGAGGGATCCTCAACAGGCATGACAGCATGAAAGACCCCATTTGCACAAGGTTGGATGCCGAGCTACTCATCTCCCGTTACTCGTCCTCACTGATGTAATTGAAGGTCTGTTCTTCCTCCTAGCCACGTACAACACCACGGGTCCCAGATAGGTGACAACAACGAGCACCCTGGGATGCCTGCTGTGGTTGGTCTTCCTCCTCCTCAAAGCCACATTCCTCCTCTGACTCCTCTGACTCCTTTTCCAGCGTAGCCGCAGGTCCAGCAAGCGATGATGATAAGGCTGTTTCTGGTGGTGATGGTTACCACAACTCCTCCTCTTCACGCTCATCTACGGCCTGATCCAGCACTCTTCACAGGGCATGCTCCAGGAAGAAAACAAATGGGATGAGGTCATTGATGGTGCCTTTAGTGCGACTGACTAGGTTTGTCACATCCTCAAAAGGACGCATGAGCCTACAGGCATTGCGCATGAGCGTCCAGTAACGTGGCAAAAAAAAAAACAAAACAGCTCCTCAGAGGCTGTCTTAGCATCCCGGTCATACAAATACTCATTGATGGCTTTTTCTTGTTGGAGCATTAGGAGTGTTGAATTCCAACGTGTCGGGCTGTCGCAATTCAAGCGCCTCACTGGCATGTTGTTTCGCTGCTGAATGTCGGAAAAGTGCACCATGGCCGTGTAGGAATGCTTGAAATAGCCACACACACCTTCCTGGCCTGCTTGAGAACATTCTGTAAGCCTGGGTACTTACACACAAAGCGTACAGATTCAACACATGTGCCATGCACGGCACATGTGTCAACTTGCCCAAATTCAATGCCGCCAACAGATTGCTTCCATTGTCACACATCACTTTGCCAATCTCCAGTTGGTGCGGGGTCAGCCACTGATCCACCTGTGCGTTCAGGGCGGACTGGAGTGCTGGTCCGGTGTGACTCTCTGCTTTCAGGCAAGTTAACCCCAAGACGGTGTGACACTGTCGTATCCGGGATGTGGAATAGCCCCTGGGGAGCTGGGGGGTGCAGTTGATGATGTGGATCAAGACTCAGCAGCAGAAGAAGACTCAGCTGAGGAGGTTAGCGAAGAGGATGGAGTAGAAGGAGTAGAGGAGGTGGCAGCAGGCCTGCCTGCAAGTCGTGGCAGTGTCACCAACTCCACTGCAGAGCCACGCATCCCATGCTTGGCAGCCGTCAGCAGGTTTACCCAATGCGCAGTGTACGTGATATACCTGCCCTGACCGTGCTTTGCAGACCAGGTATCAGTGGTCAGATGGACCCTTGCCCCAACACTGTGTGCCAGACATGCCATGACTTTCTTTTCCACAATAGAGTACAGGTTGGGGATTGCCTTTTGTGAAAAAAAAATTCGTCCGGGTACCTTCCACTGCGGTATCCCAATAGCTACAAATTTTTTGAAGGCCTCAGACTCCACTAGCTTGTATGGTAAAAGCTGGCGGGCTAAGAGTTCCATCAAGCCAGCTGTCAGACGCCGGGCAAGGGGGTGACTCTGTGACATTGGCTTCTTACGCTCAAACATTTCCTTGACAGACACCTGACTGTGGGCAGATGAGCAGGAACTGCTGAAGGTGAGAGGCGGAGTGGCGGTTGGTTGAGAGGGGGCAGGGAGGACAGCAGTGGTGGACGTGGCTAAAGATGCTGGACTGAGAGGAGCATGGCAGCTTTGAGTTTGTGTGCTGCTTGTACTCATGTTTCTTTTGACACAGGTTGCAAATGGCATCGCTATTATCAGAGACAGACACACAAAAAAAAATGCCACACTGCTGAGCTTTGCAATGACGGCATTCTGGTGGTGGCAACAGCATGCATTGATTGGCGTGCTGTCTGGCTGACCCCGGGTGCCGATACATGCTGTCTGACTGTGCCCCTAGCTCCTTGCGACGACCTTACCCTGCTTCCAACTCGTCTCCTCCTCCTCTCTGTCTCCCCATCTGAAATTTCCCCCTCTTCATCTTCTCTTCGAGCGGGCACCCACGTGACATCCACGGACACGTCGTTATCATCAACCGCTTCACTTGTATCTGACAATTCAGCAAAGGAAGCAGCAGCGGGTACAACATCATCATCATCACACCGTATGTCCATGTGTGTAATGCTGCCTGACTAAGACACATTTCTTTTATCTACATCCTCTGGCAATAATGGTTGTGCATCACTCATTTCTTCCAACTGATGTGTAAATAAATCCTCTGACAGATCAAATGAAGCGGCTGTGGTGCTAGTGTTGGTGTTGGCGGTGGGTGGGCAAGTGGTAACTTGAGAGGTGCCAGAAGCTGAGCTGGAGGAGAATGGTGCGTCAAAGTTCCGAGCGGAAGCTTTAGAAGATTGGGTGTCCTGTGTAAGCCAGTCAACTATGTCCTCAGAATTTTTTCGAGTTCAGGATGTGGCATCTGAACACTGGGCATTATTCTAGGGCCAAAGGAAATCACAGCACCACGACGGCCCTACATTTTTTTTTTGATTAGTGGTACAATGCGTGCAAGGTACTGTGCCACCCGGTATGAGTGGTGGGCACTGGCAGTGGGCACACTACAGTCAGTGGAAGTGGGCCTGACACACACTGGCAGGCAACTAATCTTAGATTAAAGTGTAAAAATTAAATGCCTTATTTATCGGCAAGCTACTGTGCCACCCGGTATGAGTGGTGGGCACTGGCAGTGGGCACACTACAGTCAGTGGAAGTGGGCCTGACACACACTGGTAGGCAACTAACCTTAGATTAAAGGGTAAAAATTAAATGCCTTATTTATCGGCAAGCTACTGTGCCACCCAGTATGAGTGGTGGGCACTGGCAGTGGGCACACTACAGTCTGAGGTAGTGGGCCTGACACACACTAGCAGGCAACTAACTTTAGAATAAAGGGTAAAAATTAAACACCTTATTTATCGGCAAGCTACTGTGCCACCCGGTATGAGTGGTGGGCACTAGCAGTGGGCACACTACAGTCTGTGGAAGTGGGACTGACACACACTGCCAGCAGGCAGGCAACTGAAATTAGATTAAAGTGTAAAAATTAAATGCCTTTTTTTATGCAAAGTCCTATGCCACATGGTATGAGTGGTGGGCACTGGAAGTGGGCACACTACAGTCAGTGGAAGTGGACCTGACACACACTGGCAGCAGGCAGGCAACTGAAATTAGATTAAAGTGTAAAAATGAAATGCCTTTTTTATGCAAAGTCCTGTGGCACATGGTATGAGTGGTGGGCACTGGCAGTGGGCACACTACAGTCAGTGGAAGTGGGCCTGACACACACTGGCAGCAGGCAGGCAACTGAAATTAGATTAAAGTGTAAAAATGAAATGCCTTTTTTTTATGCAAAGTCCTGTGCCACACGGTATGAGTGGTGGGCACTGGCAGTGGGCACACTACAGTCAGTGGAAGTGGGCCTGACACACACTGGCAGCAGGCAGGCAACTGAAATTAGATTAAAGTGTAAAAATGAAATGCCTTTTTTTTATGCAAAGTCCTGTTCCACACGGTATGAGTGGTGGGCACTGGTAGTGGGCACACTACAGTCTGTGGGCCTGCAGTCTCTCACACACGGGCAGGCCAGGCAACTGCAATATATATATGGAGTAAAAATAAATAAAAGCAGACTAATGTAGCAGCCTTAAAAATGGCTTTTTGGGGTGCTGTCCTTACAGCAGATGAGTCTGTGGACACAGAACACTGGCCTAGCTAACGGTTTCCTTATGAATTCATCAGCAGCTTCACTCTCCATGCTCTCACTAACACACTGCAGCTTCAGACTGAATCTAAAATGGCTGCCGTTTTTATAGGAGATGGGAGGGTGTGGGAGGGAGGGTGCTGATTGGCTGGAATGTGTCTGCTGACTGTGAAGTACATGGTCAAAGTTTGCTCAATGATGATGTATAGGGGGCAGACCGAACATCGCATATGTTCGCCAAGCTATGTTCGCCGGAAACTGTTCGCCTCCGAATAGTTCGGGACATCACTAAATATAACACCTTCAAAAGAGCAGCAATATAGTGCAATATCTGCGATTTACATAGTAAAATATCTGCTTTATTATACTCACACCGATACACTTGAATTCAGCATTTAAAAAACATCCAGAACCTCGCTGCCCGACCCGGTTTTCGCCAGTGGCTTCGGCAGCTAAGCCTACATTTCTATGAAAATATGTTATAGACAAGGCATGTTTTGGTAGCTAAAATATCTGACCACCAAATAGTTTTTATTTTTTTGTAGGGTGCTTGCATTTCCAAGCTAAACAAGGCAAGCACCCAGATGTCAGGAACAATGTATGGCATTAAATATTCCATATTTAGAGAAATATGGCATTCTGTAAATTATTTAATTATGCAAACACAAATTTACATTCACTTTTGTATACATTTGCTATTTTTTTTTTACAAAATGTATTAATTTAAATACAGGCATTGCTGTAGGCATGTGTACTCTTTCAGAATAAATAATGAAAAGAAGACTTTTCAAGTGATATTTGTAATGAACACAAAAATCGTTGATCTCCGTGTCTTTGTACGGTGAATGCTGTTGCTAAATGGCCAAACCCATCAGTTTTGCATTTATGTGAAAGATAAAATCCAGAAGTCTGTTTCACAAAGCTGGTTGAAAAGGGCTGTGTGGTTATCATGGGATAATCACACCCTTGGGTATGTAATATACAGCTGCATCTTACGGTTTCTAACACCCCAGAGATGTGATTATGTACTGTCATGATTTAATTCTTAACTAAAACAAAAGCTGTCCGTGAAACAGGATGTGCGGGAGGATTTTAGGCAGGCAGTTAATAATATAGCTTTGTATAGATGCGGCCATTTATGGTGTTTATAGTGTAAGAGTGGTCTTGAAGAAGTCTTTTTTTTTTGTTAATTTTAGGCTCTAATGTTGGTGATTATATATATATATATATATATATATATATATATACATTGAGCGATAGCAGACAACTACCTATATGTGTATATATATATTTTTTTTTTATCTAATAAGTGGGAGAAGACATGGGACCAGGCCAAAGGTCAAACAAAGAGGAGACAGTATTGTGTAGGAACTGTCATGCATCGCCACCTGTTTTGACATGCACAGGGCCGTTTGTTGTCTGTTGAACATGCAAATTAAGTGCCTGCTGTCATAGCTAGCCGATATCAGAAAGTGGAAAATGAGACCACCTGTAACCAGTGAATAGAGTGATGGACAAGCATTCAGTGCTCGTCATTTTCAATGCCATTCACACCACCTTCGAATTGCATATGACATGTAAAAATCGTTTCTTAATATTCACAACCTGGGAAGTTTGGGAAATTATGGAGGCTTCAACTGCTGCATCTAATGGGTTCTCCAAGCAGACAGCTGCGAGCCGGCTTGATAATTAGGTGTCCAGGAAGATTTTATGCTATGAATCAGTTAAAAAAGGAGGGGGAAGAAAGAAAACAAAAATAATGACAAGCAGGGGTTGCAGAAATAGAAATTTTCTTTACACATTTAGGACAGTCAACTGACATACAAAAAATACTCCAAGCTAGTACAAATTAATAGGAATTCAGATACTGGAATTTCGTTCGCTGCCTCTGCTGGACAGGACTCACACTCTTGACTTGATACATTCTGAAATATTACCATTAATTTTTATTACCTGGAACACTATTCTTTTGTTTTTAATTCTCAAGTCTATTGTATATCAATTGTGATTTTATTTTTCAAATTAAATTGAATTGGATGTACAGTATAGGCCTCATGCACACGAACATATTTTCTTTCCGTGTCCGTTCCGTTTTTTTTCTAGACCGTATGCGGAACCAATAATTTCAAAGAGTCCATAAAAAAAACGGAAGTTTCTCCATGTGCATTTCGTTTCCGTATGTCCGTTCCGCAAAAGAATAGAACATGTCCTATTATTGTCCACATTACGGACAAGGACAGCACTGTTCTATTAGTGGTCAGCTGTTCCGTTCCGCAAATACGGAATGCGCACAGATGTCATCCGTATTCCTTTCGGATCCGTTTTTTGCGGACCACAAAATACATATGGTTGTGTACATGAGGCCTAAATAAGTGCAGCACATTTTAGAACCAAGATATGCAAGGTTTACATTTGGGGGGAAAAAAAATTACAAGTTTTTTTTTGGTGACAGTCAGTTGTGAAAATCCATTCCATGCCTCTGGATGGGGTTGTTTTGGCGGCAAGCACATGGATTTCTGCAAGCCCCATTTCTGCAGCAAAATCTGCAGCATATGAAGTACCCTATGCATGAGTGCGGGTGAATGCACATAAGATCCACACTAATTACTGTGCGGATTTATGTGCGTTTCTGCATATCTGCACCAAAATCCGCAATTTCTAATTGCAGACTTTGGTGCAGATTAGATACTGTTTTGCTGCAGATGTTACTCTTCATCGGAAAAGAGAAAAATTCACAGCTAACATCATTAAAATACTGCAGATTTAGATATCCGCACAGGAGGTCAATATCAACACAGAAAAAATCCACAAAGTGTACATGAGATTTGTGTAATCTCATACACTTTAGTGGTACTGTGCTATGCTGCGGTATTTCCGCACAGGAATCTGTGTGGAGAAATCCGTAGCATGTGCAGGTATTATCAGATTACATGGATTACATGTGGAATCACTTGCAGAAAAACCACAGCGTATTACAGTACCAGCAAAGCGTATGAGATTACACAAATCTCATGTACACTTTGAAGATTGTTTCCATGTGGAAAATAACCTGCATTGTGGATTTCAAAATTCTCAGCATGTCAGTAATGTTTACAGTTTTAGCTGCAGATTTCACCCTTTTCAATGGAATGGTGAGATCTGCAGTAAAATCACATCTAATCTGCCCCATATCCACAATTAGAAATTGCAGATTTTGGTCTGAATATACTGCAGAAATGCACATAAATCTGCACGGAAATTCATGTGGATCTTATGCGTGTTCCCCCACACTTGTGTGCAGCTGGCCTTCGGGTTCCTTCACACACTGTTTTGTCCTTGTTCTTTTTTTTTTTTTACAAAAAAAATGCCTGACATAGTAAGCATATTACATGCGGTTTTTGCAGCAGAAAAGCCAGCAGATTTCACCCTCTCCATTGCAAACGGTGATATCCGCAAGATAAATCCGCTGTATAAATTAACATGATGCTTTTCTGAAGCTTGATTTTTTTTTTTAGGCATCATTTGGATGAGAATTCAGGGATTCTGGTTCTGTACATATGTAAGTTCGAATAGCAAATTTGCAGCTATTTGGTCACATGTAACCCCTGCCTTAGGGTGCCTGCTATTGTTAAGCAAATTGAACTCCACAAAGGGGAATTCGATCCGAATTTCAGGGAAAGTTCGATTCGCCGTGAAGCCAAATTTCCTCATGCTTCGATTTTCCCAGAATTTCGGTAAAAATGTTCAAAAATCATATTTACCTCATCTGTTTGAAGAACCAGCTGCCTCCATCTAAACCTTTTCACAAAATCCCATGCGCAGTGATGTATGATGTTTATAGCCGCCCGACTTGATGACATTATCACGGGCCATGCGAGATTTTGCGCTAGCTCTTCAATCAAGATTATGGCAGCCTAATGGATGAGGGTAAGTATGATTTTATTAATTTAGAATTTTTTTTACACTGTGTTATTACTGTCAGATGCCTTGATCAGCAATAAACACAGCATCTAAGGGGTACAATGAGAGAGAGCGGCACAATCACAGCTCCCTGTCATTGCACCCATTACTGGGAAAATTTGGCAAAGCATCCGAATCAAATTTTTTAATACTTCGTTCAACACTAGCGCCTGGACCTGATGTGGATTATGCACTGTTTTTCTACGCAGATTTTGTGCAGAAAAACACAGCGTAAATACAGCACCAGCAAACTGTATAGGATTAGACACATCTCATGTATACTTTTCTTTTTCTCTATGGTGTAGAAATTGACCTGCTGTGTGGATTTTGAAATCTGTATCAAATCAATTGTGGTTGCATTTTTTGTGTGCAGATTTCACCCTTTTCAATGGAAGGGTCATATCTGTGGAAAATCGCAAATAGATTGGCACAAAAAACAGCATAAAATCCACACAAAAAATGCACCAAAAACACTATAAATAGTGCACATTTATGTGCTTTTTTGGTGCGGTTTTGGTGCAGATTTCATACCGATTTTCAGCTACCCTTGGGGCTCATTCACATGGTGGGTTTTACTGCCGCAGCTTTGAGCCTCTAGTTTGCGATCCCCAGTGCTGCCTTCCATTTAAATGAATTGGAGGCAGAGAGGATGCTGCCACCGATGGGTTTTTGGCAAAAAAGAGCCCTTAGGGTGCCTGCATGCTATGTGGATTATGTGTGTTTTTTCCATGCAGATTTACATGTATAGATGTCCCGAACCATTCGCCGGCGAACGGTTCCCGGCGAACATAGCTTGTTCGCGCCTGCCGCGGCAGGCGAACATTTGCGATGTTCGCGTTCGCCCCTATACTTTATCATTGAGCAAACTTTGACCCTGTACCTCACAGTCAGCAGACACATTCCAGCCAATCAGCATACCCTCCCTCCCAGACCATCCCACTTCCTATCAAAAAGCAAGGACGGCATCCATCTTAGATTCATTCTGAAGCTGCAGTGTTAGTAGCTGTAATCGCAATGCGATTAATATAACCTGTATTAATCGCATTGCGATTGCAACTTAGATCTGGGTTCCTAATGGTTGTATTGCTAGAATATAACGAAGATTGAGAATATAGCACTATATTCTCAATCTTCGTCATATTCTAGCAATACAACCATTAGGAACTCAGATCTAAGTTGTAATCGCAATGCGATTAATACAGATTATATTAATCGAATTGCGATTACAACTTAGAGCTAGGTTCCTAATGGTTGTATTGCTAGAATATAACAAAGATTGAGAATATAGCGCTATATTCTCAATCTTTGTTATATTCTAGCAATACAACCATTAGGAACCCAGCTCTAAGTTGAATTCGCAATGCGATTAATGCAGGTTATATTAATCGCATTGCGAATTCAACTTACCACACTCTGCGTCAACTACGTAATTTTCCATGGGAGTTTTGCCATGGACCCCCCTCCGGCATGCCACAGTCCAGATGTTAGTCCCCTTGAAACAACTTTTCCATCACTATTGTGGCCAGAAAGAGTCAGTGTGGGTTTTAAAATTCGCCTGTGTATTGAAGTCTATGGTGGTTCTCCCTGTTCGCCCGTTCGCGAACATTTGCATACATTTTTAAATTTGATGTTTGCGACATCTCTATTTACATGTGTAAAAAACGCAACATAACACAATACCAGTAAAAGTGTTTGAAATTAGACAAATCTCATGTACATTTAGTTTTACTTTAGGTGCACAAAACCAAATAAATGTGATAAATACTGTAATTTTCGCCCCATAAGGCACACTTTTTTCCCCCAAAGGTAGAGGAAAAATGGCAGTGCATCTTGTAAAGTGAATACAAGTGAACACTTTCCATTATGGAAGCGCTCACTAGTAGTGATGAGACAGCACCAAAGTATTCGGGTGTTCGGCCCGAACACATTGCTATATTTGTTTGCTCGGCCGAGCACCCGAGTATAATGGAAGTCAAGGGGAGACAACCAGGCACCCCATGCTCTGAAGATGGGAGGGTGCCTGGTCCATTGGAAAAGGTCAGAAAGTGACAGAAACACCACTGGAATGGATCGGGAACAGCATGGGGACAATGTCTGGATGCATCTTGGACTCCCAGGTTGCTGCTAGGAACCATGTTGCCTGAGTTGTACGCCACTTTTACAGACTGACAAAAATATGCACAAAACCCCCAAAAAGATCAATTTCACAGAACAAATTGTTAGGAAATATTCTTTCCTGTATATAATAAATTGTATATAAAGTGCAAGTGCTGCCAAAAATTACAAGCAAGAGGCAATCGGAAACAGCCTGTATATCACATAAAAGAGGGCCTCATTCACATTGTGGTACAATTGTTCAGGTAGTAGGACTCCTACACTCATAAAGCCTATGCACTAAGTGAAAGGGCTTCCAAAAATTACAAGGAAGTATGGTGTCATACACACCCTTGAAAAATTATGATTGGTGGCCTTTTGGTGACCCTCTAAAACATTAGGGGCAAGGGCCTGCTGCTGAGCTGACCGCCTAAAAGATTAGGGGCGAGGTTCTGCTGGTGAGCTGACACCCCAAAACATTATATGCGAGTGACTTCTGGTGAGCTGACACTCTAAAACATTATATGCGAGTGCATGCTGTTCATCTGACACTATAAAAAAATTTGAGTTGAGTGCCTTCAGTTGAGCTTACCCTATAAAAAAAATTAGAGTGGAGTGAATATATACAATCTGGATGAGGAGGAGGAGGAGGAGGAGAGAACAAGATGCAACCTTATACTCTTTTTTGTGGAGGAAAAGGTGCATGGGAATACATTACAGTAGATTGAGTACTTTATAAATAATATATTGAAATTGCCTTTATGTTCATCATCAGCTCAGCTCTCCTCTGGTGGAGTTGAGAAGTCCGGGGCAATTCAGGCCTTGTTCATTTTTATCTGAGTCAACCTGTCAGCATTGTCAGTGGACAAGCGGATATGCTTATCTGTTATAATGCCACCAGCAGCACTAAATACACGCTCAGACAAAGAGCTGGTGGCAGGGCAGGCCAGCACCTCCAAGGAGTAGAGCGAAGTTCGTGCCACATGTCCAGCTTGGACACCCAGTAGTTGTAAGGCACTGAGGGATCATTTAGGATGCTGACACGGTCTGCAATGTATTCATTCACTATCTTCCAAAATGTTTCCCTCCTTGTAGCACTAGGCCACGCTTCAGGGGTAGGTTGCTGGCAGGGTGTCATGAAAGTGTCCCATGCCTTGTAGAGTGTTGCTCTGCCTTTGTTGTAACAGCTGTGTGTTCACCTTGTCTCCCTTCCTCGGTTGCCTAAGGAAGTACGGACTCTGCCGGCCGCGTTGTCAGATGGAAAATATTGGAGCAATCTCTCAACAAGTACCTTCTGGTATTGCACCGTTTTTATCATCCTCTCCACCACAGGAATGAAAGATGAGAAGTTCTCTTTGTAGCGGGGGTGGAGAAGGGTGAATTCCCCGTAATCCGTGTTATCTAAAATACGTATAATGCGGGGGGCGCGTGAAAAGCAGCCTAACATGAAGTCAGCCATGTGTGCCACAGTAACAACAGGCGAGACGACGATGTCGGCATCAGGATGACTCTCCATCTCCTCCTCTTTTGCCCATCCACGCTGAACAGATGGAATTAAAGCTCCATGGGTACTACCCTCTGTAGCAGAGGCAACTGTTTCCAGCTCCTCCTCCTACTCTTTATGGTCCAATTTGAGATAAAAAGACGAACTGTGGGTGGTCTGGCTATCACCCTGTGTAATGTCCTACCCCGTTTCCTCATCTGCCACATTCAGAGCATCCTCCTTAATTGTGAGCAGCGATCGTTGAGCAAATTGAACTCCACAAAGGAGAAGACACAGCAGTGGGATGGTTACGCTGATAATAGCGTTATCGCCACTAACCATCTTTGTGGATTCTTCAAAGTTTTTTAAAACCTCACAGAGGTCTGACATCAATGCCCACTCCTCGCTTGTGAATAGTGGCAGTTGACAGGAAAGGCGACGACCATGTTGCAGCTGGTATTCCACATCTGCCCTCTGCTGCTCACAAAGCCTGGCCAACATGTAGAATGTAGAGTTCCAGCTCGTGCTCATGCCGCACAACAGTCGGTGAGCTGGAATCCGCAAGCGCTGCTGCAGTGTTAACAGACCAGCTGAAGCTGTAGAAGACTTGCGGAGATAGGCACACATGAGGCGCACCTTCACTAGTAGCTCTTGAAAATTGGGGTAGGTTTTGATAAACCGCTGAACCACTAAGTTTAAGACGTGGGCTAGGTATGGGATGTGTGTCAGGTTGGCGAGCTCCAAAGCCGCCACCAAGTTAAGGCCATTGTCAGACACAACCATGCCTGGTTGTAGGTTGAGCGTCAAGAGCCACAGCTCGGTCTGGTCCCTTATACCCTGCCATAGCTCTGCGGCGGTGTGCGGTTTGTCCCCAAAGCAGATCAGCTTCAGCACGGCCTGTTGACGCTTATCCAAAGTAGTGCTACAATGCTTCCAGCTAGCGACTGATGGCTGACTACTGCTGGAGGTGGAAGTGGGAGTTGGAGCCAGTAACATAGCTGCTGACGGAGACCCTGATGGACGTAGGGCCCGCAATCCTGGGCGTAGATTGCACCTGTGCCATCCCAGGGTACGACTTACCTCCGGCCTCCACAACATTCACCCAGTGTGTGGTCAGGGAAATGTAGCGTCCCTGGCTACCTGCTTTTGTCCACATTTCCGTGGTGAAGTGCGTTGGTCAGGGCACAGGTGATATTCTGGGACACATGCTGGTGTAAGACGGGCAAGGCACACCGTGAAAAATAGTTGCTGGGGACTGCGTACCGAGGGACGGCTGCCAACATCAGGCTGCGGAAGGCCTCAGTGTCCACAAGCCTAAATGGGAAAATTTCAAGGGCCAGTAATTTTGAAAGTTGCGTTCAAATGCCTGTGTTATCGACATTTCGACGCTGTGCTGGGACAGGTAAGTGGATGTTATTGCTGACTGTTCATGCAAATGTCCAGGTGCAGGGCGAAGGGCATCCGGGCCTGTGAAGTTGACAGAGGATTGGCCAGCAGTGAGAAGAGGAGGCAGTGGTGTGACCTGCAGACCCAGATTGTGGACCCAGGCATTCCGCCCACTTATGAGGGTGCTTGGATGCCATGTGGCGTGCCATACTGCAGAAAACCTATCACTTGGCAGGGTAGATTTACGCATGGGGGTGCTTGGTATAACGGTTGCGGGCCTGTTTAGTGTTGGTCAACTTCTCCCTTTTGCAACTCCACTGCCTCGCCCAGACTGTTGCGGTGCTACGGATCCCTTACCCTCTGTACTACTGTCCACGCTTGGCTTTTCACCTTCCCATGTTGGGTCAGTGAACTCATCGTCCACCACCTCTTCCACTTCCTCACTCTGCTCATCCTCCTGACTTGACCTAACCACAACCTCAGTGATTGACAACTGTGTCTCATCATCGTCAACCTCTTGACCGAATGATTGCCGTTCACCACCGTCATCTTCATTAGACTGTGAAGGTTTAAAAGGTTGGGAATCAGGGCACATTATCTCAGTTACTTCTTCAAGCGTGCTGGGCGCGAGGGCCAAATCTAATAAACGCCTACAAGTAGCCATTTGGCTCCAGGAGAAGTATATAGTGGGCTCAGCATGCATGTTGGTACTTGCATCCCTGGATCTGATTGAAGCTGTTATGGCACCAGACGGGGTTACAAGCAGAGTGTACCTGGCATGCATGCTGCACCTGCGCTCCCTGGATTTTATGTGGCTGTCATGGCCCATAACAGGTAGGAACTAGTGTTAGGGACCACTCATGGAGGCGACCTTGACGTGGTGAGTGGCTTATTACGCTTTGGCCAAAATGTACACTAATGCCTCATTTAATATCCAGCATGGAGGAAGGGCAGAGTGCTGGTTGCAGAGTGCCATTGCATTTTTGTTTTTGCGTTTGTATGTGTATTTCGCCATAGCAATGTGCACCTGCATATAGGGTTGTGCAGACTGAACCCCCCACCAAATCTAATAGTGGCACTGGAAAGAACTCCTCGGAATATCTGAGTGTGGGATCATTGGTTTGGCAAGCCTCTCCATGGTGGGAGGAAGGATGATCAGAGTGAGGAGTCGGTTGACCAGACTCTTGGCTACAGAGACTGGAAGAGAAAATGGTGCTTAACCGACTGGAAGCATTATCTTCAGCAATCCAACCGAGCAACTGTTCGCACTGGTCTGACTTGGACAGTATTGTCCTGCGCCGCCAAGCTAAGTTGGACATGAATCTAGGTACGATCTGGGCATAGTTTAATTGTGCCCAGGTCCATGGCCTCTGTGTGCACCATCAGCATCAGGCCCATTTCCCCGTCCCTTAGTGCTCTTCTTCTTAATATTAATGGTTTTGTCACTAGATGTGGCGCAGATTGTTTTACTGTCCGCTAAAGACACAGTTTTCGGATGCAGGACAGTATATGTCACAGAAACCCATAGAATATGGACCCTATATTAGGCACAGATTATTGGAATTTGTAATACAGACACTGTTTGCAGATGTTCTACAGTATTGGTTAAAGAACACCACAGATTATGGACACTAGATGTGGTCCAGATTATTGGAATTTTCAATACAGAAACTGTTTGCAGATGTTCTACAGTATTGGTTAAAGAGCACCACAGATTATGGAGACTAGATGTGGCCCAGATTATTGGAATTTGTAATATAGAAACTGTTTGCAGATGTTCTACACTATTGGTTACAGAACACCACAGATTATGGACACTAGATGTGGCCCAGATTATTGGAATTTGTAATATAGAAACTGTTTGCAGATGTTCTACACTATTGGTTACAGAACACCACAGATTATGGACACTAGATGTGGCCAAGATTATTAAAGACACAGTTCCCAGATGATGTACACTAAATGTCACTAATAGGTATGAAATAAAAATATCTTGCTGCTGTCAAACACACACAGTAGTCCTTAACCCCTTAAGGACACAGCCATATTTCACCTTAAGGACCAGTGTCACTTTATTTGCGAATAACTTTAAAACGCTTTTACTTATCCAGGCCATTCTGAGACTGTTTTTTCATCATATATTGTACTTCATGACACTGGTAAAATGAGGTAAAAAAAAATCATTTTTATTTATAAAAAAATACCAAATTTAACAAAAATCTGGTAAAATTTGCAATTTTCCAAGTTTCAATTTCTCTACTTCTATTATACATATTAATACCACCAAAAACTTATTAATTTACATTCCCCATATGTCTACTTCATGTATGGATCATTTTAGGAATGCCATTTTATTTTTTGGGGACGTTACAAGGCTTAGAAGTTTAGAAGCAAATCTTAAAATTTTTCAAAAACCCACTTTTTAGGGACCAGTTCAGGTCTGAAGTCACTTTGTGAGGCTTACATAAAAGAAACCACCCAAAAATTACCCCATTCTAGAAACTACAACTCTCTAGCTATTTAAAACTGATTTCACAATCGTTGTTAACCCTTTAGGTGTTTCACAAGAGTTAATGGCAAATGGAGCTAAAATTTAGATTTTTTTTCACAAATTTTCCATTTTCATCCATTTTCTCCAGTAACTAAGCAAGGTTTAACAGCCAAACAAAACCCAATTTTCATTGCCCCATTTCTGTAGTTTGCAGAAACACCTCATATGTGGACGTAAACTACTTTATGGCCACGCGGCAGGGCGTAGAGTAAAGGAGCGCCATGTGGTTTTTGGAAGGCAGATTTTGCTGGACTGGTTTATCTTTACCATATCCCATTTGAAGCCCCTCTGATGCCCCCCTGGGGTATAAACTCCCTAAAAGTGACCCCATTTTGGAAACTACATCCCTCAAGGTATTCAAAACTGATTTTACAAACGTCGTTTACCCTTTAGGTGTTTCACAAGAGTTAATGGGAAATGGGGCCAAAATTTAAGAATTTTGATTTTTTTCGCAGATTTTCCATTCTAATCAATTTTTCTAGTAACCAAGCAAGGGTTAACAGCCAAAACCCAATTTTTATTGCCCCGATTCTGTAGTTTGCAGAAACACCCCATATGTGGTCGTAAACTACTGTATGGCCACGTGGCAGGACGTAGAGGGAAAGGGGCGCTGTGTGGTTTTTGGACCATTTTTAAGGTACGTATGATTTTTGGTTGCTCTATATTACATTTTTGTGATTCAAGGTTACCAAAAATAGAAATTCTGAATTTTCATCTCGATTTGCCATAAACTCTTGAGGAACACCTAAAGGGTTAAAAAGTTTGTAAAATAAGTTTTGAATACCTAGAGGGTTTAAGTTTATTTGTTGGGGTCACTTTTATGGAGTTTCTACTCTAGGGGTGCATTACGGGTTCTTCAAATGGGACCTGGTGTTAAAAAAAAGGACATCAAAATTTGCCTTCAAGGAACAATATGGTGTTCCTTTCCTTCTGCTCCCTGCCGTGTGCTCGTACAGCAGTTTACCACCACAAGTGGGGTGTTTCTGTAAACTGCAGAATCAGGGCAATAAATTTTAATTTTCTTTTGGCTGTTAACCCTTGCTTTGTTACTGGAAAAAATGGATTAAAATGGAAAATTTGCCAAAAAATAGCTGTTTTGGCACCATTTTTATTTTATTATTTTGACCGTGTTTATCTGAGGGGTTAGGGTCATGGAGTAGTTTTTTTGAGCAGATTATTACGGACGCGGCAATACATAATTTGTATACTTTTTTAAATTTATTTAGGTTTAACACTATATTATCCTATTTGAAACAAACTAAAAAAATGTATCTACTGAGTCTGAGTCAGTTTTTTTAAAAGTAGGGGCTCATTTTTTGCGGGATGAGAGGACGATTTTCTTGGCACTAATTTGGGGGGGCATATATCATTTTTGCACCATTTTTCGCTCCCTACACTGTCTCTCCCTGTCTATGACTGAACTGAACATGCGTCATCGTGTGCTATATAGCACCTGATGACGTGTTCCGGCCAGCCAATCACTGTAATGCCAGCAGCCAACATGGCTACTGGCATTACAGTGAGGGTAGTACTTATCTGCACATTTATTGGCTGCATAAAACCTGCAAAACATGAGGGCCGAGACTCGAGCATTGCGCTCGAGCACATGTGGTACTCAGTTGAGTACCTCCATCTGCCAAGCATAGCGATGCTCGAGCCAAACAGATATTTGGCCGAGCATGCCAGCTCATTACTACTCACTAGTATACAGTAGGACTGGGAGTGGTGAATACAGCGCCCCTGCTGGTGGCTGGCTGTACTCTCCACTCCCTGGTCTTCTTGAAGGGTTGCACTGCATTGTCCTTACTGCTTAAAGAATCAAGAAGTAGTTTGTGAACTATGATCTGATGCTGTGCAATGTCAGGGCACAGTGCAGTGCAGTGCAGGCCAGGAGAAGACCACAGAGTGGTGAGTAAAGGAAGAGCCACTCGATCTGTAGAGTGGTGGCATGGTCTAGAGCTGGAGAGGTAAGTTCTTTTATTTATTTTCCTGTCAGATGGAGGTCTAATAAGGACTAGGGGTTGAGGTCTTGTGGGTATCAGATATGAGGTCTAATAATCAATAGAACTCTGATCTGAGATCTAATGGGAGTATTATCTGAGGTCTAGTGAGTAGAGTTGAGCGAACACCTGGATGTTTGGGTTCGAGAAGTTCGGTAGAACTTCACAAAAATGTTCGGGTTCGGGATCCGAACTCGACCCGAACTTGACCCCGAACCCCATTGAAGTCAATGGGGACCCAAACTTTTGGGCACTAAAAAGGCTGTAAAATAGCCCTGGAAAGGGCAAGAGGGCTGCAAAAGACATCAAAACGTAGGTAAATCCCCTGCAAACAAATGTGGATAGGAAAATGACTTAAAATAAAATAAATAAAAATTAACCAATATCAATTGGCAACTTGGAGGAGGAGGTGGAATAGGAGTTTGGGGTGGCATCGGGTGGGAATGCTATGGGAGTTGAAGTTCTCATCACGGCCAAAAAGGATTCATGTCTGCTGGCAGTGCCACAGGCCTCATTCACAGACTCAGGGCCACGGCAACCATACATGGGAGTTGAAGTTGTCATCACAGCCAAGAAGGAATCATGTCTGCCTGCAAGGCCACAGGCCTCATTCAAACATTCAGGCCCACGGGACCCACAAAGAGGAGAGTTACAATCATGCCAAAACAGAATTTATTTCACCCAGTAGTGCCACAGGCCTCATTCACTATTTCAGGACCATAGCACCCGCAAAGAGGAGAGCGGTCAGATAACAGTAAAATATGGCCTCAGGTCAACCTGCCATGGAACAGGCCATTAACATTTATGTAGGCCCCTGACACCCAGACAGAGAAGAGGACAGTTGACAGTAAAAAGAGGTTAATGTCTCCCACCAATGCAGCAAGCGATTAAACAATATATAGGAACCTGACAACCAGACAATGGGGCAGTCATTTAACAGTCTAAAGCAGGGGTCTCAAACTCAATTTACCTGGGGGCCGCAGGAGGCAAAGTCTGGGTGAGGCTGGGCCGCATAAGGGATTTCACAAAAAAAAAGTCCTCAAATGTCATTATTAACAGTTTTAATTATTTCTTCTGAACATGAAGTGTCCTATCATATTTCTCCCCTCTATGCCATCCATGTTGTGTTGTCACTCACACCACACTCGCTACCCTTACATAACACAACCTGACCTGTCCTGACTCTCCTGCCGGCTGCCTGCGACTCTTCAATTCAATCTTTTTCTGACCGCTGTGGCTGTGTCAGACTGCTCGCCTCTGATAGTCCCTCTGCTCTGGCTGCTTCCCGCCGCCGCGGCGCTGCTCACTCACCCTGTCACACCCCCGTGGCCTGCCCTGAGCCCATGTGACCGTGTGTTGCCATGACAGTACTCGCAGGCTGGGCGGGCGGCGTGGTGCTGCAGCAGTACTACAGTAAATCAGATGATTTTTTTTCATTCATTCATTTTTGCTCAGGCCGGCCGTTGGTGCGGGCCACAAAATATTGTACTGAGGGCCGCAAATGGCCCGTGGGCCGCGAGTTTGAGACCCCTGGTCTAAAGAGTTTAATGTCTCCCACCAATGCAGCAAGCAATGAAACAAACTATAGGCCCCTGACAACCAGACAATGTAGAGGTCATTTGACAGTCTAAAGAGTTTAATGTCTCCCAGCAATGCATCAAGTGATGAAATAATATATAGGCCCCCCTGACAACCAGACAATGGGGCGGTCATTTGACAGTCTAAAGATTTTAATGTCTTCCACCAATGCAACAAGCGATGAAACAATATATAGGCCCCTGACAACCAGATAATGGGGCGGTCATTTGACAGTCTAAAGAGTTTAATGTCTCCTACCAATGCAGCAAGCAATGAAGCAAAATATAGGCCCCTGACAACCAGACAAGGTAGAGGTCATTTGACATTCTAAAGAGTTTAATGTCTCCCATCAATGCATCAAGCGATGAAATAATATATAGGCCCGTGACAACCAGACAATTGGGCGTTCATTTGACAGTAAAAAGAGGTTAATGTCTCCCACTAATACAGAAGGCGATGAAACAAAATATAGGCCCCTGACAACCAGACAAGGTAGAGGTCATTTGACATTCTAAAGAGTTTAATGCCTCCCATCAATGCATCAAGCGATGAAATAATATATAGGCCCCCCTGACAACCAGACAATGGGGCGGTCATTTGACAGTCTAAAGAGTTTAATGTCTCCCACCAATGCAGCAAGCGATGAAACAATATATAGGCCCCTGACAACCAGACAATGGGGCGGTCATTTGACAGTCTAAAGAGTTTAATGTCTCCCACCAATGCAGCAAGCAATGAAAAAAAATATAGGCCCCTGACAACCAGACAATGTAGAGGTCATTTGACAGTCTAAAGAGTTTAATGTCTCCCACCAATGCAGCAAGCGATGAAACAATATATAGGCCCCTGACAACCAGACAATGGGGCAGTCATTTGACAGTCAAAAGAGTTTAATGTCTCCCACCAATGCAGCAAGCAATGAAACAAAATATACGCCCCTGACAACCAGATAATGCAGAGGTCATTTGACAGTCTAAAGAGTTTAATGTCTCCCACAAATGCAGCAAGCAATGAAAAAAAATATAGGCCCCTGACAACCAGACAATGTAGAGGTCATTTGACAGTCTAAAGAGTTTAATGTCTCCCACCAATGCAGCAAGCGATGAAACAATGTGTAGGCCCGTGACAACCAGACAATGGGGCGTTCATTTGACAGTAAAAAGAGGTTAATGTCTCCCACCAATACAGCAGGTGATGAAACAAAATATAGGACCCTGACAACCAGACAATGTAGAGGACATTTGACAGTCTAAAGAGTTTAATGTCTCCCACCAATGGAGCAAGCGATGAAACAAAATATAAGCCCCTGGCAACCAGACAATGTAGAGGTCATTTGACAGTCTAAAGAGTTTAATGTCTCCCACAAATGCAGCAAGCAATGAAACAATACATAGGCCCCTGACAACCAGACAATTGGGCAGTCATTTGATAGTAATAAGAGGTTAATGTCTCCTACCAATTTAGCAGGCGATGAAACAAAATATAGGCCCCTGACAACCAGACAATGTAGAGGTCATTTGACAGTATAAAGAGGATAATGTCACCCACCAAAGCAACAGGTGATTATCTGAAAATCAGGCTTCATGTTACCCAGCAATGGAAAAGGACACTTTCAGTTATTTAGGCCCCAGCAGCCACATAGAGGAGAGAGGTCCCATAGCAGAAAATCAAGCTTGATGTCACCTGCCAAAGTAGCAGGCGATTAACAGAAATTTAGGCCCCTGTTACCCAGACAGAGTAGTGGTTCATTCAACTTGCAGTTGCCCCCCAAATAATGGTACAATTAAAAAAAGAGGATTCAATAAAGAAGTGCCCTGGAGTACAAGAATGTATGGTTGAGGGCGAGGCAGTTATAAATGTCTATTCTGCACAAGGTACGGACAAGTCCTGTGGGATCCATGCCTGGGTTATTTTAATGAACGTGAGCTTGTCCACGTTGGCTGTGGACAGGTGGCTGCATTTGTCTTTAATGACGCCCCCTGCCGTGCTAAATACACGTTCAGACAATACACTGGCCGCAATACACTGCTATGTAAATTTTTTAATCCACAGAATTTCAATTCTATTTGCAGTTCTTTTGTGTAGATTTCATCCTTTTCAATGCAAGGTTGAGATCTGTGGAAAAACTGCATCAAGTAACAAATGCATTTTGCGGTACAGTTTTGGTGTGAAAATCCACAGAAATCCACATGGAAATTTGTGCAGAGTTTCTGCAAGACAGCCTGCACCCCTGTGCAGGTTGCCTGAGGCTAGGGCTAAACGACGACACTTGCCGCACTACAGGTGTCGTGGACAGGATCGCTGAGTAGTGGTGATCCCATAGAAATACATGGTATTGCCATGGTAGTTGCAAGAAATGCTAAACGGCTGGAATTCCTTAGACTGCAGCAACGATCCCATTCATTTCTATGGGATTCTCATTACTCAGCAATCCTGGCCGCAAAAAGCCCTAGCTTACAGGCCCCTGCAGCACACAAATTTCATCTGTTATTTTTTAACGCTAGAAATAGCAAGACTAATATTATACAGTTTGTTATGGCCTCTTATGTTTTTGCCATTTTTGTGGAGTTTTTTCTGATTTCTTTTTGCACACAGTAGGGGAGATTTATCAAGACTGGAGTACCCATACTTGATCTCCCTTTTCTGGCATGAGAGGCACCTAATTTACTAAGAGGCAGATGCCTTTCAAGATTGCATCTTCCACTTTCTACACTCTACAGATACTGCCCTGTACTAAAGTGACAAATGACCTCTTGACAGCCAAGTGCAATGGTAACTTATCTCAACTCATTCTTCTCTTTTGATAGAGATGTGTGAATTTTATTCTATATTTTGTATGTCTAGGACTGTAACTAGTTAACTTTTCTAAATTCGTCACAAACTACTTCTTCTTATCACCAGCGCCTCCCTTTCCCCCTTTTGCTTCAGCTTTGGAGAGAGAGAAGGGGGGGGGGGCAGAGAGCTGTGCCGTGGGCAGTGTTTGTCTTCTCCTCTTTGTACAGATGCTTCAAGGAAGATGTATGCACTGTGGAAGAATGCTTAAGCCAATCACTTTGCTGGATGATACATACACACATATTATTCACTGCCTATAGAAAAGCACCTCCTTGAAGTGTCACATATGACGTATGTAGTATTGATGTTAGTAAGACCGCCATTATAACATGGTGCTCACTCAAAGATGTTTACATTAATTCACATACCAAAGTTTCCACAAAATAGAGAAAAGCACAGCTGCACTCACCATCAATCTTGAATTGCAGTTTGCAGTTTATTTCATTGTTGCATAAAAGTGGTGGACGCGGACAATACACAGGTGCATGAATTGACTACAGCTGTTTCGCACTAACTTGCGCTTTGTCAAGCCTCCAGTGATGCAGAGGGGAGGGAGCTATAAATACCTCCCCCCCATGGGCGTTTCTGGTATACATATACGTGAAATATAAAGACATATAATACCAAATCAAATAAAGACAGCCAAATCATTTTTGTCATTTAACCCTAGAGGTCCAATGGCTTGCGTTTTTTTTATTCATGCAGCTTCTCGCTGGAGAAGGATGCGTTTTCTATCCCCCCCTCTCATGGGGGTTTGTACCTTTTCAATCCCTGCACATTTTAAAACTCCAATGTTTCCCCCATATTCAGCATGTATATGTTCAATTAACATAGTTGCTACATACATAGTTGTTATTGACTTTTTGTGCTCCCTGAAACGTACATACAGACACATGTGTGTCTTTCCAATGTAATATCTCCCGCATGGGCAAAAAATCACGTATACCATATACTGGGTTTTACAATGTATGAATTGTTTAACAACATGACCTAACTTCCCATCTGTAATTATTTCTGTTTATGCACATGTTCACACATGGAACAGTGTCCACATGCGAAATTCCCCTTAGGAGCACTCCTTCCCAGCCAGTTATCAACTGGGCGGGGGAGGTTGCTCCTAACGATGGCATCCCCTATTGTTTTGCTTCTACAGAAGCTGTTAATGGGATAGTGATCTACTTTTACTAATAGAGACGTGTCCCTTTGTACCATTTGCCAATTGTTTAAAATAACTTTTTTGATTGTAGAGGGAATAATCGAATGTGAACACTGCTCTAGCACTACTACCTTTACTATGCTGTCTCCTCTTATTATTTTTTGTATTTATGTTATGGCCTAAAGCCTGCCTTTTTTGCATGATTTTTATGTATGCGTTATCTACAACTTTCTCTGAGTAGCCCCTTTGCAGGAAGGGTCTCTTCAAATCTGCACATTGTGTTATGAATTCTGTGTTATATTTCACAATTCTAGCTAGACGCATGAATTGGCCGTATGGAATTGCGGTTTTGATGTACGGTGGGTGGTAACTCGTATAGTGTAGCAATGCATTTGTGGACGTTGATTTCCTATGGATGGTGGGGCATAACTGCCCATCTCTCACCCTCACGTTGACATCAAGGAAATCCAGTTCATCTCCACTTATGTTGCTGGTGAACTGCATATCCATTTTGTTTGCGTTATTTAAGTAGTCCACAAATGCATTGAACATATATTTCTCCCCCGTCCAGACAATGAATATATCATCTATATACCTCAAAAAAACCTTGATGTACCGTATGAATGGGTTCTGAACAGTGTAAATGTATTTCTCTTCGAACATTGCTAAAAATAAATTTGCGAAGGTGCATGAGACAGGTGTCCCCATCGCGGTTCCAGACGTTTGTTTAAACCATTCCTGGTTAAAACTGAAAGCATTATGGGTAAGTATGAATGTCAGAGACTCTGTGACAAAGTCAATGTATGGATCATTACTACCTGCCATTTTCTGAAGATGCATATACAGCTTTAACTCATTATAATAAAAAGAGAGATTGCATTGACCAGCTTTGTGTCAGCATCTAGTCTCTCAGCCATGCGTGGATATTAACCCCTTGGGGGTACCTTGATTTGGAGCACCAGAGTGTATCTTAAAAGCTTTAATCAAAAGCCACTTCAACATTTGGCACCCCAGATGGGACTCTAGGCGAAGGTAGCATCCAACAGCCGACAAGAGGGGCCCCTGAGCTTGACGAACGGCAGAGAGGAGAGGACTGCAGCCTTAAAAAAATGAAAGGTGAGAAAACTTTTTTATCTTAGAGGCTGTTCTGCTATTTACTTTGTCATGCTCTGGTAGCTCAGCCTGCTGTATGGTGGTACCCATGTGAGTATAGTAGTGTCAGCCGCAATGCTGAAAGCCTGGAGTCTATAGAACCAATAGTCTGAATAGAGAGATCACTTTGGTGTGTATATGTGTTTATGTGCGTCAGTATTGTCTGAGTAGTAAATTGAGCATGGGCAGTTAAAACCACATGAAAAGGAAGGGGAAATTAACCTCCTGGTTTGGACTAGACCGCATTGTAGTGCCGAGGTGTGGGACAAAGTAAATTCTGGCTGGCCTGATCAGGAGCGGATGATTGGTTTGCCTGACCTGAGGTGTGGGGAAATCCCTGGCTGAATCCCTGGCGATTGATAGTTAGTTTGAGCCAACCAGTGGGGAGGGTAAATCCTTTGTCTGCGGAGGAAAGGGTTAAATGTGCCTGCTTACTCCTTTGTTTTGTGTGTGTCAGTCTGAAATACTGCTGTTGAAATGGGCCAGTTCTACTCACATGAAGGAGGAGAATATACAGCTTCTCAGCTAATATCGAGAGAAGAAGGAAGTAAACATGTAAAAAATTGTAAGAAGTTGATGAAGATTGCAGGATGTGATATTAATGGAGAACTGAATGTTGCAATATGGAAAAGACTGGTACAGCGATGTCGGGGAAAGCTGAGTGATAAAAGATTATTAGGTGCGGCACAGACATGGCACAGAACGGCAAGTCGATTCATGGCAACTGGAGGGACAGAAAGTTGGGATGAAAAAACAAAGATGTATGTGTATACTGTGGGACCAGATGAGCCACCACCCTACCATGATGCTCACAAACAAAAGAGCTTGCAGCCCCTGTTGAAAAGTGCTCTCCCCCAACAGAGACCTGAGGGATAGACATCCTAGCACAACAAGACCCCAACTGCTAAGTCCACTAAGGAGTACAAAGCAGGAGGAAGATATATTACGTTTAGTCCTACTCAAGCCACTAACTTAGTGAGCTCACTTCCGGATCCAGAACAGCACCCTATGCCTTTCTACAGAGCAATAGAGCAGATAAGAAAGACACATTCAGCTGCATGAAGGGACTTGTCTGGCCTGGTACAAATCAAAGCAGTACTCCTTCTGGCCCACCATGCAGCGAGAATTTAACCTCCCACCGTATGCATCAAAGGAACACTTAAGGACATATGAGTCAGGGGAGGAATTTAGTCATAAGTTGGAGGAATGGGCAAGGGGAAGATTGGCTGATCAAGCTACTCAGATACAAGATATAAAGCAGGACAAGAATGAATCCGTAGAAAAATTTGCTAACAGGATGGAACAGATGTTCCAGGATCTAGGATTCAATCATAGTAATACAGTGCAAATAAGAATGTTATCCAGTGCCTTTGTGGATGGGTTAAAACCACCCATCCAAAAAGCTTTAAAATTGCCCACCCCAAGTATGGGACTGTAGACATGGAAACACATATTAATAGCAAAAAGCATTTAGACAGCCCCTCGAGCTCACCATCTTATGGTTAACAGGGAAGGGGCTGGGGAGCAGAAGGTCCGGCCCAGAGAGCCTCTATCACCTGCTATGGATGTGGACAACAGGGACATTGCAAATGGGAATGCCCACATCGGCCAAGGGGGGGGCCAGAAGAGACCTAGATGAATCGCAGATGATACGCAGATGAATCAGCACAGGAGGCTGAATTAATAGCTCTGATTGAGGCTTGCAAGATGGCGGAAGGAAAAACTGCAGACATCTACACTGATTCACGTTAAGCTTTTGGAGTAGCCCATGACTTTAGACCAATATGGAAAAGCAGAAAGTTTCTGACGGCAGGAAGCACATCTGTGAAGAATGTGGAAGCTGTGCAGGCACTGATGGAAGCCCTAAGACACCCCATACAAGCTCCCATTTTGATCCAACAGATGATGAGTATAATGTGTGGGCCGAGAAAGGAGCCGGCCCAGATAAAGATCGAATATGGAGACGGGCCACCTGCTCTGCCTACCGAGAAGTCTATATCCAACTGTAGTCTGTTGGGCCCATGGACCCACACATCTAGGAAAGACAGCCATGAACAATCTCATATCCTTCATATGGTTTTCACCCGCCATCTCCACTTACACCTCTCGATACGTTAACATCTGCATGGTCTGTGCCAATTGCAATCCAGGGAAGCTGGAGAAGGTTCCCACGAAGTGCCTAGCAAAAGCCTTTTACCCTTTCAAATGGATCCAGATCGACTACATCTAAATACCCCCTACACAGGGGTTCCATTATGCTTTGGTGGTTGTAGACATATTCTCTGGATGACCAGAAGCCTACCCTGTAAAGAACCAGACAGCAAAAACTGCTGTTGGTTTGGGGTACCTGAAGTGATTGAACGTGATCAAGGGACTGCCTTCACTGCAGACATCGCAAGAGAAATATGGACAGCTCTGGGAACGCACTTGGCCTTTCATACACCATACCGACCACAAAGCAGCAGAAAAGTCGAGAGAATGAACGGCACTCTAAAACTAAAGATGCTGAAGATGGCCCAAGAGACTGGCAAACCATGGCCAGAAACCCCCCCCCCCCCAATTGCTCTGGCCAGTGTACGGCATACCCCAAGGGTGAAACAGAAGCTATCCCCCTTTGAGATCCTATTTGGTAGTGCCCCTAAGTTAGGACAGTATTTTCCAGAAGAGCTTGCATTTCAGTATGACTGTCTAGCTGATTATGTGACTGCTCTATGTAAACATTTGACTGGTCTACATTTTCGAGTTTTTTCAAGACCTCCTCTAAAATGTCATTACTGGGAATCACACTCAGACAGACGTTCTTTGGTCCTCTGGGTCAATTTAACCAAAGAACTTCAAGTATATGACTTTGATTACTGTGATGTTGCCGATTGCAGATGTTATGATTGGATGACAATACGGGAGTATAATCGGTTCCAGTATTATGTTTGTTGTCTGTTGTACTGAAGCAGGCAATTCTTATTGTTCCTCCTGGTCTAACGTCATCACTAACACAGGGATAGATTGGGGGTATCGGCCCAAGAAGGCCTTAAAAAGTCAAGATAAACAGGGAAGAACCTAATACAAAGAATGCGCCTATTTAACAGGAATGTGGGGAAAACCATGCCCAGTGGTTGTCAGCTATATCCAAATACTGAAACTTACAAGGGTCCCCAAAAATGTTACCCTCTGACCCTAACATTGCAGAACCCACAACAGACAGATCTGGGCATGTATGTACTTAGAAGATACCCATCAAATTATAGAAATGATGCACCTTGGGGGCAGTTCTACTTAAAGGATTTGACAAGCAAGTTCACTGGCCCCACTCAGACCTCTGAAAATCCCTTACTGCCCCTTGGTCGCAGTCAGGAGGGAAGAAAACTCTACACAGTGAAAGAAACCTTAGTCACAGAAACTGGGTTTGCAGATTGTAACGTGTGGCTTGATTGGGTGAGATATACTACAGCCCAAGCCAATAGGAGCACGTGTATAACTTGTGCTACAGCCCGGCTCCACCTAGGTACAGTTCCTCTGCATCTCCCTCGAGATCATTTCATATGTTTACTTGGCCTGTACACCAACTCCACATCTAATGAGATCTGTGAACGATGGAAAAGCCAGTACCCTATTCTTAATGAAGGCCCCAAGATGATTGGTATTACTATATACAAGGGCAATTACACTTGTTTTGAGATAGAGGGTAAGGAAGGAAAAGAGATGGGAACGTTCCAAGAAGGATATTGTGGTGAGATAGTAAATATTACTGGACAGGAGTATAAAATCCATTTGGTGAATCAAGTCCAAGCTCTAGGGGATATAATATGGATATTTGCAGACATTAACTTGAGAACCAAAAAAGCAGTCTCCAAAATCCCAAGGGCACATAGGGACAAGGATAAAATGGGAGACTACTCCAGGTGGTAGTTTGGACATCCATGTATATATAGATACCATCGGAGTCCCAAGGGGGTCCCTGATAAATTTAAGGCTAAGAACTAAGTAGCAGCAGGATTCAAATCTATATTTCCAATAATTGTGGTAAAAAAAAATGTGCATTGTATAAATTTTATCTACTATAACCAACAACACTTTGTGAATTACACTCAGGATGCCCTAAAAGGTATAATAGAACAATTGGGTCCGACCAGTACTATGGCATTCCAGAACAGAATGGCTTTGGACATGTTGCTGGCTGAAAAAGGAGGAGTTTGAAAAATGATACCAGAATCCTGCTGTACTGTCATACCCAATAATCTAGGGCCCAATGGGCAGGTCATGAATTGACCTCCATATCTGAATAATTAAAAAGGAATTCGGGATAGACAATTCACGGGCAGAAGGGTTAGAAAACTGGTTTAAAAATTGGAAACAGATGTTGGTATCATCATCATCGTTGTTTTGATTTTGCTTGTACTAATTGCCTGCTGTATTATTCCCTGTGTAAAAAAGTTGTTCAGCAAGGCAGTTGACGAGACCGTACCAGAGATGATGAGAGAATTGTATGAAGACTTCAATCCAGAAAAATCAGAAGCACTGATGACCTCCAGTCTCCCCCCTTATGGCGTCAATGCAAATTAGGGAAAGATCATCTGACTGCCCCGTGCTCAAATCCAGTGTCATGGGAGGCTGTTCACTAGGAATGGCTTGTCATGGAAGCTGGTAAAGAGGATGTCGGAGCATTCGGACAGATGTTTAGGGAGAGAAAGAAATTCAAGGGGGGACTGATAGAGATGTGTGAATTTTATTCTATATTTTGCATATTTTGTATATTTTGTAACTGTCACATATTACATATGTTGTATTGATGTTAGTAAGACCGCCATTATAACATGGCGCTCACTCACAGATGTTTACATTAAGTCACATACCAAAGTTAGTAAGACAGCACATACTGCACAGATGCTAAAATGTTATATATTTTTCTCTTATATCCTCTTCCTTTTTAGCCAATGAAATAATCCTTCGGCCTCAGAAAGGACTGCTCTTTTCTGAAGATGTATATACAGCTTTAACTCATTATAATAAAAAAAGAGAGATTGCATTGACCAGCTTCGTGTCAGCGTCTAGTCTCTTAGCCACGCGTGGATATTAACTCCTTGGGGGTACCCTGATTTGGAGCACCAGAGTGTATCTTAAAAGCTTTAATTAAAAGCTACTTCAGTACTCTGTACATAGCCCGTATTGGACTGCCTAGATTTGTTTTTCACTTGCTTGACACTGACTGTGTTATGTAAACAGAAGATGGGGTGTTGCTAAAGCTCAAAATGGGCTACTTTAGAGCAATTCTTCTAATAGAAATGTACGATTTCAGTAATGAAAGTACATTACAAAATTAGTCAGTATCATTGTCCCTACACATTACAAAAAAGAATAACAGTTACACTTTAAACTTCTCACTCACACCATAAAGCTCTCCACAGTGCTGTACCCCCTGTATATCTGCACTAATCTCTGTCTAACACCCTACCAAATGATATAGGACTAGCATCTACCATAATCTGAACCTCTCACTTTCATCTCCAAGACTTTTCTCAAGCTGTGTCAGTTCAGTGAAAAGCCCAACCCTAACCAATTAGCTTATTTCCCATAGTAATACCCATAGTTTTATGTGCTCCCTAAAAACACATCTTTTTAGGGTGGCTTATCATATCCTCTAATCTAACTCTTCTTCAATTACCTCCCCAACCTCATTTTTCAGAACCTGATCCACCATGTAACTATATCCACCACATCCCATGAACTCAGAAGCACTACAAATATTGGCTAGTGGCTGGCTCATGCAGCTTTATATATTCTCACCTTATTTTCATTAAAGGGGTTTTCTGGGACTTTACTACTGATAGTAAAATCCTCATGATAGGTCAGCAGTGCCTGATTGGGTGGAATACAAAACACAAGAACCCACACAATCAGCTGTTTGAGAAGGCACCAGTGCTTCTGTGAGTGCCACTGCCTTCTCTGTGCTTACCAAGCACAGTGCTGTACAAATGTATAGTGGCTGTGCTTAGTATCACTCTCAGCCCCATTCATTTCTATGGTTGTTGGACCCCAACCAATCGGACACTGAGTGATGACCTATCCTGCGGGGAATTAGATTGTAGAGAGCTACAGAAGAGGGCTTGTGCACCTCTATGACAGCTCTACTACAGGTCTATACAAAAATGGAGGCATGATATTGTCCTTAAGAACTGGACTTTGACAACTTTATAGTATATAGGGAAAACTATGTCTTCCACTAGGTCTTACACTGTATTATAGAAATTTAGCTAAGGATGTGTGCTTTTGACAAGTTATCTTTCCTACTAACTTTCCTAGTAAAAGTGTGAATGCAGCTCTAGGTTATAGTTCAGAGTTTAATTCACATCAGTTGTAATTAGAGGTGAGCGAACACCTGGATGTTCGGGTTCGAGAGGTTCGGCCGAACTTCCGGAAAATGTCCGGGTTCGTGATCCGAACTCAATCCGAACTTCATCCCGAACCCGAACCCCATAGAAGTCAATGGGGACCCGAACTTTTGGGCACTAAAGAGCCTGTAAAAGACTCCCGGAAAGGGCTAGAGGGCTGCAAAAGGCAGCAAAATGTAGGTAAATCCCCTGCAAACAAATGTAGATAGGGAAATGAATTAAAATAAAATAAAATAAATAAAAATTAACCAATATCAATTGGAGAGAGGTCCCACAGCAAGGAATCATGCGTCATATCATCCACCACTGGAGAAAGCCACTCTCATTTATTTGGGACCAGCACCCAGACAGAGGATACAGGTCCCACAGCAAGGAATCATGCTTCATATCAACCACCACCGGAGAAGGCCACTCTCATGTATTTTAGACCAGCACACAGACAGAGGATACAGGTCCCACAGCAAGGAATAAGGCGTCATATCAACCACCACCGGAGAAGGCCACTCTCATGCATTTTGGACCAGTACCCAGACAGAGGATACAGGTCCCACAGCAAGGAATAAGGCTTCATATCAACCACCAACGGAGAAGGCCACTCTCATTTATTTTGGACCAGCACCCAGACAGAGGATAGAGGTCCCACATCAAGGAATCATGCGTCATATCATCCCCCACCGGAGAAGGCCACTCTCATTTATTTTGGACCAGCACCCAGACAGAGGATACAGGTCCCACAGCAAGGAATCATGCGTCATATCATCCACCACTGGATAAGGCCACTCTCATTTATTTGGGACCAGCACCCAGACAGAGGATACAGGTCCCACAGCAAGGAATCATGCGTCATATCATCCACCACTGGAGAAGGCCACTCCATTTATTTGGGACCAGCACCCAGACAGAGGATACAGGTCCCACAGCAAGGAATCATGCGTCATATCAACCACCAACGGAGAAGGCCACTCTCATTTATTTCGGACCAGCACCCAGACAGAGGAGAGAGGTCCCACAGCAAGGAATAAGGCGTCATATCAACCCCCACCGGAGAAGGCCACTCTCATTTATTTTGGACCAGCACCCAGACAGAGGAGATAGGTCCCACAGCAAGGAATCATGCGTCATATCAACCACCAACGGAGAAGGCCACTCTCATTTATTTCGGCCCAGCACCCAGACAGAGGATACAGGTCCCACAGCAAGGAATCATGCGCCATATCATCCACCACTGGAGAAGGCCACTCTCATTTATTTGGGACCAGCACCCAGACAGAGGATACAGGTCCCACAGCAAGAAATCATGCTTCATATCAACCACCACCGGAGAAGGCCACTCTCATGTATTTTGGACCAGCACCCAGACAGAGGAGAGAGGTTTTCACAGCAGAGAATCATGCATTTAGATCACCCACCACAGGAGTAGGCCACCATTTAATGGGACCCCGGCAACCATGTCAGATGGCACAAACATCAGCTTCACATCACCCAGCACAAGAGAAGGCCACTTTGAGAGACTTTGACCCCTGCACCCAGGCAGAGGAGAGGGGTTTTCACAGCAGAGAATCAGGCATTTAGATCACCTACCACAGGAGTAGGCCACCATTTAATGGGACCCCGGCAACCATGTCAGATGGCACAAACATCAGCTTCACATCACCCAGCACAAGAGAAGGCCACTTTGAGAGACTTTGACCCCTGCACCCAGACGGAGGAGAGAGGTTTTCACAGCAGAGAATCATGCATTTAGATCACCCACCACAGGAGTAGGCCACCATTTAATGGGACCCCGGCAACCATGTCAGATGGCACAAACATCAGCTTCACATCACCCAGCACAAGAGAAGGCCACTTTGGGAGACTTTGACCCCTGCACCCAGGCGGAGGAGAGGGGTTTTCACAGCAGAGAATCATGCATTTTGATCACCCACCACAGGAGTAGGCCACCATTTAATGGGACCCCGGCAACCATGTCAGATGGCACAAACATCAGCTTCACATCACCCAGCACAAGAGAAGGCCACTTTGAGAGACTTTGACCCTGCACCCAGACGGAGGAGAGAGGTTTTCACAGCAGAGAATCATGCATTTAGATCACCCACCACAGGAGTAGGCCACCATTTAATGGGACCCCGGCAACCATGTCAGATGGCACAAACATCAGCTTCACATCACCCAGCACAAGAGAAGGCCACTTTGAGAGACTTTGACCCCTGCACCCAGGCGGAGGAGAGGGGTTTTCACAGCAGAGAATCAGGCATTTAGATCACCCACCACAGGAGTAGGCCACCATTTAATGGGACCCCGGCAACCATGTCAGATGGCACAAACATCAGCTTCACATCACCCAGCACAAGAGAAGGCCACTTTGAGAGACTTTGACCCTGCACCCAGACGGAGGAGAGAGGTTTTCACAGCAGAGAATCATGCATTTAGATCACCCACCACAGGAGTAGGCCACCATTTAATGGGACCCCGGCAACCATGTCAGATGGCACAAACATCAGCTTCACATCACCCAGCACAAGAGAAGGCCACTTTGAGAGACTTTGACCCCTGCACCCAGGCGGAGGAGAGGGGTTTTCACAGCAGAGAATCAGGCATTTAGATCACCCACCACAGGAGTAGGCCACCATTTAATGGGACCCCGGCAACCATGTCAGATGGCACAAACATCAGCTTCACATCACCCAGCACAAGAGAAGGCCACTTTGAGAGACTTTGACCCCTGCACCCAGACGGAGGAGAGAGGTTTCACAGCAGAGAATCAGGCATTTAGATCACCCACCACAGGAGTAGGCCATCATTTAATGGGACCCCGGCAACCATGTCAGATGGCACAAACATCAGTTTCACATCAACCAGCACAAGAGAAGGCCACTTTGAGAGACTTTGACCCCTGCACCCAGACGGAGGAGAGAGGTCCCACAGCAGAGATTCAGGCATTTATATCAGCCAGCACAGGAGAAGGCCGCTTTCAGTGACTTAGGCCTTAGCACCGACACAGAGGAGACAGGTCAGATAGCACAAGCATCAGTTTCACATCAACCACCACAGGAGAAGGGCACTTTTAGAGACTTTGACCCCTGCACCCAGAAAGAGGAGAGAGGTCCCACAGCAGAGATTCAGGCATTTATATCAGCCAGCACAGGAGAAGGCCGCTTTCAGTGACTTAGGCCTTAGCACCGACACAGAGGAGACAGGTCAGATAGCACAAGCATCAGTTTCACATCAACCACCACAGGAGAAGGGCACTTTAGAGACTTTGACCCCTGCACCCAGAAAGAGGAGAGAGGTCCCACAGCAGAGATTCAGGCATTTATATCAGCCAGCACAGGAGAAGGCTGCTTTCAGTGACTTAGGCCTTAGCACCGACACAGAGGAGACAGGTCAGAGAGCACAAGCATCAGTTTCACATCAACCACCACAGGAGAAGGGCACTTTTAGAGACTTTGACCCCTGCACCCAGAAAGAGGAGAAAGGTCCCACAGCAGAGATTCAGGCATTTATATCAGCCAGCACAGGAGAAGGCCGCTTTCAGTGACTTAGGCCTTAGCACCGACACAGAGGAGACAGGTCAGATAGCACAAGCATCAGTTTCACATCAACCACCACAGGAGAAGGGCACTTTTAGAGACTTTGACCCCTGCACCCAGACGGAGGAGAGAGGTCCCACAGCAGAGATTCAGGCATTTATATCAGCCAGCACCGGAGAAGGCCGCTTTTAGTGACTTAGGCCTTAGCACCGACACAGAGGAAACAGGTCAGATAGCACAAGTATCAGTTTCACATCAACCACCACAGAAGAAGGGCACTTTTAGAGACTTTGACCCCTGCACCCAGAAAGAGGAGAGAGGTCCCACAGCAGAGATTCAGGCATTTATATCAGCCAGCACAGGAGAAGGCCGCTTTCAGTGACTTAGGCCTTAGCACCGACACAGAGGAGACAGGTCAGATAGCACAAGCATCAGTTTCACATCAACCACCACAGGAGAAGGGCACTTTTAGAGACTTTGACCCCTGCACCCAGACGGAGGAGAGAGGTCCCACAGCAGAGATTCAGGCATTTATATCAGCCAGCACAGGAGAAGGCCGCTTTCAGTGACTTAGGCCTTAGCACCGACACAGAGGAGACAGGTCAGATAGCTGTCACTACCAGAGCTTTGAGACGTTCTCACAGCTCTGTTTCTCCACCCCTGTGATGATGTAACTACTAGAGCTTTGAGACGTTCCCACAGCTCTGTTTCTCCGCCCCTGTGATGAGGTCTTTACTTTCTGTTTCCTTCCTCCCAGCTGTCCCTCCTGTGTTTGATTGCTCTGCCTTTAAATCACCTCTCTTCCTTTGTACGGTGCGGATTATACTACTTCATTTGACCTGTATCTCTCGCTTGAGTATCTTCACTGGTGTGATATCTTTTCTGGACCTGTGTTCTGCTGAAGCAAGTACTTCGGACATTGTCTGCTGACTTTGGATCTGTTTTCACTGCTGCTGCAGCTCCTTCAGTTAAGTGTGCAGACATTGTGTGTTTCTGTTTGTTTTGCTGACTGGATCCGAGGCGACCCCGGTTCCGTCCATATACTGAGCAGGGCACCGGTGGCCGTGCCCCTTCCACTACTGTAGGGGTTACAGTGGTCATCAGCCTTAGGTACGCTGGCATGTCTCGATCCACCATCTGGATCTGGACATGGGCTTAGCAGCATAGGGAGAGCTTTTAGGGTCTGACAGGGGTCACCCTTTATGTTCCCTAGTTTGGGTCCGGTCAGTAGCTAACTCACTGTGTATGCTCTTGTTGCTCACATACAGCCGTGACATTATAATCCGCCGAAACCGTCCTTTTGACATGGATCCGCTTTCTGACCTGGTTGACCGCATGCAGGGTCTTTCTTTGGAGGTAGCGGATCTCCGTCAATCTATGATTCAGCTTCAAGCATTGGGCTCGGCTCCGGCCCATGGAGTCTGTTGCGAGCCAAAGGTCTCACTTCCGGAAACGTTCTCCGGGGGCAGTGAGAATTTTGTTCGCTTCAGAGAGGCATGCAAACTCCATTTTTGCTTGTGTCCCCGTTCCTCTGGTAATGAGGAGCAGAGGGTGAGGATTGTCATCTCCTTGCTCAGGGGTAATGCTCAGACTTGGGCTTTTTCACTGCCATCGGGGATCCCTCCCTTCGATCCACAGAAAGATTTTTGTGGCCCTGGGGCAGATATATGATGACCCGGATCGTGTTGCTCTGGCTGAATCTAACTTACGTTTTTTATGTCAGAACAAACTGTCTGCTGAGCTTTATTGTTCTGAATTTCGGAGATGGGCAGCTGATTCAGGTTGGAATGATGCTGCACTCGGAGTCAGTTCTGTCATGGTCTCTCAGAGAGATTGAAAGATGCGTTTGCTTTCCATGAGAGACCAACATCTTTAGAGTCTGCCATGTCATTGGCGGTACGCCTTGACAGGCGTCTAAGAGAAAGAAACGAGACCTCTCGGTCCAGCCATTGTCACTCTAGGGGCAGTGGTGCGGACTCATTCAGTGTGCAGGGGTCTCATCCTGTCTCGGTCCCCTCTGAGGAGGAGCCTATGCAGCTAGGTCGACTTGCCCCTGATAAATGAGGATTTAGTCCTCAGAGAATGGTGTGTTTTTGTTGTGGGGGCATTGGTCATTTGGCAAATGTTTGTCCCTCTAGGAGATTCATGAACTGTACTAAGAGTGATAATAAGAGAAAATCCTCAAAGGAAAATCATCAAACTCTGCTTCATCTGCTACCTTGGGCAAAGTTGATGTAGGAATTGGGGCTTTTCCTCTGACCTGCAGTTCTCGTTTTCTCCTTTCTGCCAGGGTGGCGCTAGAGAGCAAAGTCATTTCTTGTGAAATTTTTGTTGATAGTGGAGCGGCCGTCAATCTTATTGACACTCAATTTGTAGCCAGGCATGGTTTTCGGGTTTGCACATTAGAAAAAGATATACCTGTTTTTGCCATTGACTCTGCTCCACTCTCACAGAGATCCCTGAAGGGCATTGTTCACAATATCCGGTTAGCTGTAGGTGACACTCATGTGGAGGATATATCTTGTTTTGTCCTTAACGGATTGCCTACTCCTCTAGTGTTGGGGTTACCCTGGCTCACTAAACATAACCCCACTATTGATTGGCAAGGAAGGCAAATAAATGAGTGGAGTGAGTTTTGTAGAGAGAATTGTCTCACAGCGACTTTTGCAGAGGTATCTACTAAAACTTTGCCATCATTTCTCTCTGATTTCTCGGACGTGTTTTCCGAGAGCGGTGTGCAGGAGCTACCTCCTCACCGGGAGTTTGACTGTCCCATTAACCTCATTCCCGGCGCCAAGCTGCCAAAAGCACGCCTGTACAATCTCTCACAACCGGAGAGAATCGCAATGCGAACCTATATCTCTGAGAGTCTCGATAAGGGGCATATTCGTCCCTCAAAATCACCGGTCGCCGCGGGTTTTTTTTTTGTTAAAAAGAAAGATGGCTCTCTGAGACCTTGCCTAGATTTTAGGGAGCTGAACCGTATCACGATTCGCGATCCCTATCCCCTTCCTCTGATCCCAGACCTCTTCAACCAAATTGTTGGGGCCAAGGTTTTTTCCAAATTGGATTTGAGAGGCGCGTACAACCTGGTCAGGGTCAGAGAGGGGGATGAATGGAAAACAGCCTTTAATACCCCCGAGGGGCATTTCGAGAATCTCGTTATGCCTTTTGGCTTGATGAATGCTCCGGCCGTCTTTCAGCATTTTGTTAACAGTATTTTCTACCATTTAATGGGGAAATTTGTATTAGTGTATCTTGATGATATTTTGATTTTTTCCCTGATGTTCGGACTCATCAGGATCATCTTTTCAGGTTCTGCAGATTCTGCGAGAAAATAAATTGTACGCCAAGCTGGAGAAATGTGTGTTTATGGTATCGGAGATTCAATTTCTGGGTTTTCTCCTCTCTGCTTCTGGTTTTCGCATGGATCCGGAGAAGGTCCGTGCTGTGCTTGAGTGGGAGCTTCCTGAGAATCAGAAGGCATTGATGCGCTTTCTGGGTTTTGCAAACTATTACAGAAAGTTCATTTTGAATTATTCCTCTGTTGTCAAACCCCTCACTGACATGACCAAAAAGGGGGCGGATTTTTCCTCTTGGTCGGAGGAGGCGCTTGCAGCTTTTTCTAAGATTAAAGAGAGTTTTGCGTCTGCTCCCATCTTGGTGCATCCCGATGTTTCCTTACCTTTTATTGTTGAGGTGGATGCTTCCGAGGTGGGTGTGGGTGCGGTTTTGTCCCAGGGTCCGTCTCCTTCCAAATGGCGACCCTGTGCCTTTTTCTCTAAAAACTCTCACCGGCAGAGAAAAACTATGATGTGGGAGATAGGGAATTGTTGGCCATCAAGCTGGCTTTCGAGGAATGGCGCCATTGGTTGGAGGGGGCCAGGTACCCTATAACCGTTTTTACCGACCATAAGAATCTGGCGTACTTGAGTCGGCTAAGCGTATGAATCCGAGACAGGCCAGATGGTCTCTGTTCTTCTCCAGATTCAATTTTGTCGTTACATTCCGCCCTGGGATCAAAAATGTGAAGGCTGACGCCTCTCTCGCTGTTTTCCGGGAGGAGGAAACTCCGAGGACCCGGGTCCCATTTTGGCGGAGGGGGTAGTTGTTTCTGCTCTGTATTCTGATTTGGAGGCCGAGGTCCAGGCTGCCCAGACTGAGGCACCTGCCCGTTGTCCTTCTGGAAAGTTGTTTGTGCCTCCTGAGTTACGTCACAAACTCTTCAAGGAGCATCATGATACGGTTCTTGCTGGTCACCCCGGGAGTAGAGCCACGGTAGATCTCATTGCTCGGAGATTTTGGTGGCCGGCTCTTCGTAAGTCGGTGGAGGGTTTTGTGGCTGCTTGTGAGACGTGCGCTCGCGCTAAGGTCCTCGTTCACGGCCTTCAGGTCCCCTTCTCCCCTTACCCATACCTTCCCGTCCTTGGACACACCTGTCCATGGACTTTATCACGGATCTTCCTCGTTCCTCAGGGAAGTCGGTGATCCTGGTGGTGGTGGACCGTTTTAGCAAGATGGCACATTTCATACCCTTCCCTGGATTGCCCAATGCTAAAACGTTGGCGCAAGCTTTTGTCGACCATATTGTTAAATTGCATGGCATTCCTTCTGATATTGTTTCCGATAGAGGCACGCAGTTTGTGTCCAGATTCTGGAAGGCTTTCTGTTCTCGCCTGGGGGTTCGGCTGTCCTTCTCTTCTGCTTTTCACCCGCAGTCGAATGGTCAGACTGAACGCGTCAATCAGAATCTGGAGACATATTTGCGCTGTTTTGTTGCAGAGAACCAGGAGGATTGGTGTTCGTTTCTCCCTCTTGCTGAGTTTGCTCTGAACAACCGTCGTCAGGAATCTTCTGATAAGTCACCATTCTTTGGTGCATATGGGTTCCATCCGCAGTTTGGGACATTCTCGGGAGGGGCTCCTTCTGGTTTGCCTGAGGAGGAGAGATTTTCCTCGTCTTTGTCTACCATTTGGCAAAAGATTCAGACTAATCTAAGAAAGATGAGTGAGAAATATAAGCGTGTGGCTGATAAGAGACGTGTGCCTGGTCCGGACCTGAATGTGGGTGATCTGGTGTGGTTGTCTACAAGAAATATTAAACTGAAGGTTCCCTCCTGGAAATTGGGTCCCAAGTTTATTGGGCCTTATAAAATCTTGTCAGTCATCAATCCTGTTGCCTTCCGTCTTGATCTTCCACGGGTTTGGAAGATACATAATGTATTTCACAGATCTCTCTTAAAACCATATGTCCAGCCCACGGTACCCTCCTCTTTGCCTCCTCCTCCGATTTTGGTTGATGGCAATCTGGAGTTTGAGGTTTCCAGAATTGTGGACTCTCGCATTGTCCGCGGTTCTCTTCAGTACCTCGCTCATTGGAAAGGTTATGGTCCTGAGGAGAGGATGTGGGTTCCGGTGTCGGACATTAAAGCCACTCGCCTCATCAGGACTTTTCATAGGGCTCATCCTGAGAAGGTGGGTCCTGGGTGTCCGGAGTCCACCCGTAGAGGGGGTACTGTCACTACCAGAGCTTTGAGACGTTCTCACAGCTCTGTTTCTCCACCCCTGTGATGATGTAACTACTAGAGCTTTGAGACGTTCCCACAGCTCTGTTTCTCCGCCCCTGTGATGAGGTCTTTACTTTCTGTTTCCTTCCTCCCAGCTGTCCCTCCTGTGTTTGATTGCTCTGCCTTTAAATCACCTCTCTTCCTTTGTACGGTGCGGATTATACTACTTCATTTGACCTGTATCTCTCGCTTGAGTATCTTCACTGGTGTGATATCTTTTCTGGACCTGTGTTCTGCTGAAGCAAGTACTTCGACATTGTCTGCTGACTTTGGATCTGTTTTCACTGCTGCTGCAGCTCCTTCAGTTAAGTGTGCAGACATTGTGTGTTTCTGTTTGTTTTGCTGACTGGATCCGAGGCGACCCCGGTTCCGTCCATATACTGAGCAGGGCACCGGTGGCCGTGCCCCTTCCACTACTGTAGGGGTTACAGTGGTCATCAGCCTTAGGTACGCTGGCATGTCTCGATCCACCATCTGGATCTGGACATGGGCTTAGCAGCATAGGGAGAGCTTTTAGGGTCTGACAGGGGTCACCCTTTATGTTCCCTAGTTTGGGTCCGGTCAGTAGCTAACTCACTGTGTATGCTCTTGTTGCTCACATACAGCCGTGACAATAGCACAAGCATCAGTTTCACATCAACCACCACAGGAGAAGGGCACTTTTAGAGACTTTGACCCCTGCACCCAGAAAGAGGAGAGAGGTCCCACAGCAGAGATTCAGGCATTTATATCAGCCACCACAGAAGAAGGCCGCTTTCAGTGACTTTGGCCCCCTGCACCCACACAAAGGAGACATGTCAGACAGCACAAGCATAACATTCATATCACCCAGCACAGGAGAAGGACACTTTCATGTACTTTGGCCCCGGCACCCACACAGACGGAAGGTTCATTCAACTCTGGGTTGCACCCCAAGATCCTACTTAATTTCAAAAATTGATTTTTCAATGAAGAAGTGGCCAGGAGTACAAGACAACATGGTTTAGGGCAGTTATTAAGGACTACTCTGCACAAGGGAGGGTCAGGTCTTGTGGGATCCATGCCTGGTTCATTTTTATAAACGTCAGCTTGTCCACGTTGGCTGTGGACAGGCGGCTGCGTTTGTCAGTAATGACGCCCCCTGCCGTGCTGAATACACGTTCAGATAAAACGCTGGCCGCCGGGCAGGCCAGCACCTCCAGGGCATAACATACAAATTCTGGCCACGTGGACAATTTGGAAACCCAGAAGTTGAATGGGGCCGAACCATCCGTCAGTACGTGGAGTTGTGTGCAGACGTACTGTTCAACCATGTTAGTGAAATGTTCCGTGAAATGTACGTTCCGTATCAGGTGGTGGGGCAGTTAGCTGTGGCGTGGAGACAAAACTTTTCCACATTTCTGCCATGCTAACCCTGCCCTCAGAGGAGCTGGCCGTGACACTGCTGCGTGGGTGACCTCTAGCTCCTCCTCTGCCTTGGCCTTGGCCTTCCACCTGTTCCCCTGTGACAGTTGGGAATGCTCTCAGGAGCGCGTCTACCAGTGTGCGCTTGTACTTGCGCATCTTCCTATCACGCTCCAGTGCAGGAAGTAAAGTGGGCACATTGTCTTTGTACCGTGGATCCAGCAGGGTGGCCACCCAGTAGTCAGCACACGTAAAAATGTGGGCAACTCTGCTGTCGTTGCGCAGGCACTGCAGCATGTAATCGCTCATGTGTGCCTGGCTCCCCAGAGGTAAGGACAAGCTGTCCTCTGTGGGAGGCGTATCGTCATCATCCTCTGTATCCCCCCAGCCACGCACCAGGGATGTGCCTGCGCTGTGCTGGGTGCCACCCGCTGTGAACCTGCTTCATCCTCATCCTCCTCCACCTCCTCCTCATCCTCCTCGTCCTCCAGTAGTGGTCCCTGGCTGGCCACATTTGTACCTGCCCTCTGCTGTTGCAAAAAACCTCCCTCTGAGCCACTTCTAACAGACTGGCCTGAAAGTGCTAAAAACGACCCGTCATCCTCCTCCTCCTCCTCCTCCTGGCCCTGGCCCACCTCCTCTTCCATCATCGCCCTAAGCGTTTTCTCTAGGAGACATAGAATTGGTATCGTCACGCTGATAACAGTGGCATCGCCACTGGCCATGTTGGTGGCGTACTCGAAACAGCGCAACAGGGCACACAGGTCTCGCATGGAGGCCCAATCATTGGTGGTGAATTGGTGCTGTTCCGCAGTGCGACTGACCCGTGCGTGCTGCAGCTGAAATTCCACTATGGCATGCTCTCCAGCATGTGCAAGGTGGAGTTCCACCGGGTGGGCACGTCGCATATTAGGCGGTGAGCGGGAAGGCCGAAGTTCCGCTGTAGCGCTGACAGGCGAGCAGCGGCAGGATGTGAACGCCGGAAGCACGCACAGACGGCCCGCACTTTATGCAGCAGCTCTGACATGTCGGGGTAGTTGTGAATGAACTTTTGCACCACCAAATTCAGCACATGGGCCAGGCAAGGGATGTGCGTCAAACCGGCTAGTCCCAGAGCTGCCACGAGATTTCGCCCATTATCGCACACCACCAGGCCGGGCTTGAGGCCCACCGGCAGCAACCACTGGTCGGTGTGTTGTTCAATACCCCGCCACAACTCCTGCGCGGTGTGGGGCCTGTCCCCCAAACATATGAGTTTCAGAATGGCCTGCTGACGTTTACCCCGGGCTGTGCTGAAGTTGGTGGTGAAGGTGTGTAGCTGACTGGATGAGCTGTTGGAAGCAGAGGAGGAGGAGGAGGAAGCCGAGTAGGAGGAGGAGGCTACAGGAGGCAAAGAATGATGCCCTGTGATCCTTGGCGGCGGAAGGACGTGCGCCAAGGAACTCTCCGCCTGGGGCCCAGCCGCCACTACATTTACCCAGTGTGCAGTTAGGGAGATATAGCGTCCCTGGCCGTGCTTACTGGTCCACGTATCTGTGGTTAGGTGGACCTTGCCACAAATGGCGTTGCGCAGTGCACACTTGATTTTATCTCGGATACTTGGTTGTGCAGGGAAGGCACGGCTGTCTTGGAGAAGAAGTGGCGGCTGGGAACAACATACTGTGGGACAGCCATGGACATCAGCTGTTTGAAGCTGTCTGTGTCCACCAGCCGGAATGACAGCATTTCAAAGGCCAGTAGTTTAGAACTGCTGGCATTCAGGCCAAGGGCTCGAGCGTGACTAGGTGGGAATTTGCGCTTCCTCTCAAAGGTTTGAGAGATGGAGAGCTGAACGCTGCTGTGTGAAATAGTGGAGACGCTAGGTGACGGTGGCACATCCTCTGTTTGCTGCTCGGCAGGTGGCAACATTCCTCTCGAGGCGGAAGCCGAGGCAGCAGCGGTAGAGGGAGCAGGGGGAGCCTGAGCTGGTTCCTTGTTTTTAAGGTGTGTACTCCACTGCAGTTCATGCTTTGCATGTAGATGCCTGATCATGCAGGTGGTGCTCCGGTTAAGAACGTTAATGCCTCGCCTCAGGGTCTGATGGCACAGCGTGCAAACCACTCTGGTCTTGTCCTCAGCACATTGTTTGAAGAAGTGCCATGCCAGGGAACTCCTTAAAGATGCCTTTGGGGTGCTGGGTCCCTGTTGGTGCTGGCCAATAGCAGGCGAACTCTCTGGACGGCGGCTGTTCTGCTTTTGCCCCCTGCTCCCTCTTTGGCTTCGCTGTTGTCTCGGTCTCACCACTGCCTCTTCCTCTGAACTATTTAAGTCAGCGGCACGACCTTCAGTCCATGTGGGGTCTAAGACCTCATCGTCCTCTGCATCGTCTTCCACCCAGTCTTCCTCCCTGACCTCCTCCTGTTCAGTCTGCACACTGCAATAAAACGCGGCAGTGGGCACCTGTGTTTCGTCATCATCAGACACTCGGTCACTCTGCTGTGTTGGTATTCCCATGTCCTCATCATCTGGATACATAAGTGGTTGTGCGTCAGTGCATGGAATGTCTTCCACCGCTGGGGAAGGGATAGGTGGACGCCCCTGGAAAACCGTGGGAGCAGAGTCTTCAAACAGAAGAAGAGACTGCTGCATAACTTGAGGCTCAGCCAGTTTCCCTGATATGCATGGGGGTGATGTGACAGACTGATGGGCTTGGTTTTCAGGCGCCACCTGTGTGCTTTCCGCAGAAGACTGGGCGGAAGACAATGTGGTGAACGTGCTGGAAGCACTGTCGGCCACCCAATCGACTAATGCCTGTACCTGCTCAGGCCTTACCATCCTCATAACGGCATTGGGCCCCACCAAATATCGCTGTAAATTCTGCCGGCTACTTGAGGGAGTTGTTTCACTACTTTGTGCGCCTGAGGCTGAACGGCCACGTCCTCTGCTAGCAACAGAGGCTCCACGGACACCACCACGACCGCGTCCTCGTCCCTTAATAGAATGTTTCCTCATTGTTGCGATTCAACTCGTACCACAATAAAATATATTATTTTTTAGCCGCAAAATTCCCACACGGGGAGATATAATTCCTTTTTCCGGTATTAATTACAAGAACACTGCTGCTAATTGGACACCAGAATTTTTATAATGCTAGTTTTGGTACATAGATTCCCACACGGGGAGATATAATTCCTTTTTAGAGGGGTAAAAACGTGAGGCCTAGTTTTTCTGGTCTAACAAACACCAGATTGATTAAATTGGCCTTTTTTTCACCAAAATTACAACACTGGACAATAATGCCTTTTGGCGGTATTAATTACAAGAACACTGCTGCTAATTGGACACCAGATTTTTTATAATGCTAGTTTTGGTACATAGATTCCCACACGGGAGATATAATTCCTTTTAGAGGAGTGAAAACGTGAGGCCTAGTTTTTCTGGTCTAACAAACACCAGATTGATTAAATTGGCCTTTTTTTCACCAAAATTACAACACTGGACAATAATGCCTTTTGGCGGTATTAATTACAAGAACACTGCTGCTAATTGGACACCAGAATTTTTATAATGCTAGTTTTGGTACATAGATTCCCACACGGGAGATATAATTCCTTTTACAGGAGTAAAAACGTGAGGCCTAGTGTTTCTGGTCTACCAAACACCAGATTGATTAAATTGGCCTTTTTTTCACCAAAATTACAACACTGGACGATATAATGCCTTTTGGCAGTATTAATTACAAGAGGACTGCTGGTATTTCAGAACACCGGAATTGTTAAAATGCTAGTTTTGCTAGATAAATTTCCCACACTGGGAGAAATATTGCCTAAACCTTTTTACAGTATTAATTACAACAGGAGTGCTTCTTCTGGTCTAACACCAGAATAATTTTATTATTACGGTGAAAGCTTTTTCTAATTTATATTTCTGGCACATAAAAAAAATATATATTTCTGGCTGACAGTATTGGACAAAGTAGTGGCACTGGCTAGCCTAGCTGGAACAGCACATTCATGGGATTTGCTACCCAAGTGGGTTACTTTCAGTTTCACCACTGATATATTAAATATCTTTGCAGTTAGTATGGGTGACACAAGCACAGCCAAACCCCTGATGTAGTATATCTATGAAAAAATTGACTATTACATTAGATTAATGGACATTGTGGCAGCTTTTGCTGTAGCACCACAAGTCCCAAAATGGCCGCCGCCTATCAGCCCAGTAACATGTGCCAGAAAACAGTCTGCCCAGCCAGAAAAAAAATTGACTTTGACTGAGCAGCTGAATCGCTGTTGTTCTGATTCACAGGTGTAGATTTTTAACTTCTTTGGAGCTTTGGTTTACACTCTGTGGCAGCAAGTCCTGGCGCACCACAAGGCCCAAAATGGCCACCGCCGGTCAGCCCAGTTACATGTGCCAGTAAAAATCGCTCTGGCCAGTCTCAACAAAATAGTGACTTTCAGTGAACAGCTCAGCTGAGTTGTTCTGATGCACAGGTGTAGAAAGGTAGATCATTCAATCACTTCTTTATCCCTGCCTATCTCGCCCTCACAGAAGCTGCATCCTCTCCTACACTAGTCAGAGCAGTGTGACGTGCGGCGCTACGTGACTCCAGCTTAAATAGAGGCTGGGTCACATGCTGCACTTGGCCAATCACAGCCATGCCATTAGTAGGCATGGCTGTGATGGGCTCTTAGGGCAAGAAGTAAAACGCTAGCTGATTGGCTGCTGTGCAGCCCTTCAGAAAGCGGGAAGTAATCGAAGAACACCGGACCCGAACCCGAACTTTTTTGAAAATGTCCGGGTTCGGGTCCGTGTCACGGACACCCCAAAATTCGGTACGGACCCGAACGATTTTCGAACTGTTCGCTCAACACTAGTTGTAATGTATAAGATGTAATAAACACAAGAAATTGGTCATATTGATATAAAAAGGCATCACTGCTCCTTCTCCTATGATTTGGGAACAAATTTTTTTGTGGGGCAATAGGTAGTTTTTAACAGTATCATTTTGGGGTGTGTATAACTTTTTGATGACTTTTTATTAACATTTTTTGGGCAGGGGCTTATTTTTTGTGGGGCAATGTGTATTTTTTGACAGTATCATTTTTGGGTGTGTATAAATTTTTTATAACTTTTTATTTACTTTTTATAGATGCTAAAGTGATGAGAAAACATAATTTTTTTCCATTACGTCATTCACCGTATGGGATAACGTTTTTATATTTTAATAATTTGGATGTTTTCGCATGCAGCAAGGCAATGATGTTATTTTTTTAATTGTTTATTTATTTTGATTTTGGGGTAAGGGGGTGATTTAAATTTTTATATTTTTTTATATTTTTTAAAACATTTTTTTTTTTTTTTTTTACTCTTTTAAACCTTTTTGTTTGGCCCCCAAAATGAACCACAACTTGCAATCATCAGATTGCAACTTTTACAGAACAATGGAATTTATTCCATTATTCTGTACAGAATCACTATTTACCACCTCTGCCACCTGCTGCCACCTGCTGGCCTGATCTGGGATATACTAATAATGAGCCTGGAAGCCTAGCAAATGCTTTATTAGAACAGCACTCTCTCTCTCCTATCTCCACCGGGGAACGTTTTCCCTAAATAAAGTTTATTACAAAAATGTTCCCTATCCCTGTTGAAACACATTAGCAAAAAAATTAAATTATGACAGTTACACTTTAAAAACTTTTTTTTTTACATTTAATTTTAGCTCCCCTAGGGGACATTAACATACAGTCATCTGATCACTTCTACCATAGACTGCAATGGTTAACCATTGACGTCTATGGCAAAATCAATTTGTTCCTATCAAGTACTGCCAGAGGTAAGGATTGATTGGAACCTTGCTTAGAAAGGTCTTAGAGCCATTAGATGGCCCTAGATTGCTATAGCAATCAAGTAGCTCCCACAATCTTGTTGAGAGAGAGCTGTTGGTCACTGGTCTCCCGGTAAATGAACACTTGGATGCTATGGTTAAAACTGTGTGATCGGAGTTGTCTCTGATTACAAACTCTGCTACTGGGTGTCTGCTTTTTAAAACAGCAGTAATCTGGCGGCTTTGACACCTACTTAGCTCCTGAGCTGCTCCCATCTTTAAAGGAAGGGTTAAAGGGGTTTTCCTATCTTAGACATTTATGGCATACAGGGTAAAAAGAAAAATCTCAAATTAAATCCATTATGGTTCACTATGTGAGTAATAATGTAAGTAATAGATATACAATATAGGCTTTTTGTTGATTATGTATTTTGTATCATATTCTATTGTTGAAACATTTGCTTGAAAGCGTAGCATATATTATCACAGTCGATCCTAAGAACAAAAAGGCAAAAGTTCTCTGTTGTCCATATTGACCAAGTTTTCAAATGTTAGTTTTATGATGGCAGTTTAAAGTTGCTAGCACATCCCATTATACCCCTTCTGAATAATGACAGCTGCAGCAATTCTTCACAATTAGTTAAGGTCAGACCCTGCTAATGCAGGACATTCACTAAACGTCAACAGAAAATGTGAACAAAAAGAAACGTTCTCCCAAGCTGCATCAATGGCTCATTATATTAATTCAGATTTAACCAAAATAATTCCTCTTTTATTCTTCTGGGGTGAAGAGGAATTGTCCTGTTCAAAATCGAGAACAATCAATGGCAAATAGAGCAAGAAAAAAAGGCATTATTGTGTATATCAATCAAAATAGTGTTTAAGCAAGTGTTTAAAACTGCAATTTTTGTAAGGAAAGACATTTAAGTAAGGAAAGACAGATAAACAAATGATTATATTACAGATGATTCAATGAGTTATCTATATTTTATTTCAGCCAAAATGAAGTAATCAAATTAGGGTTACTTTCACACTCGCGTTTTGTGCGGCTCCTTCATGGACGGAGCTGTTCAGATAATACAACCGTCTGCATCCGTTCAGAATGGATTCGTTTGTATTATCTGTAACATAGCCAAGACGGGTCCGTCTTGAACACCATTGAAAGTCAATGGAGGACGGATCCGTTTTCTATTGTGCCAGATTGTGTCAGAGAAAAAGTTGAAAGTAGTCTTGCATTGTATGGCCTTTTATTATTTTGGAGAAGAATTGCATAGTTTACTTGTCTTACTCAAATAGGATACAGTGATTGGGATCAGACTGTATTCATACATTTAATGTTCATATTACAAAGTATATTGAAGGTTTTCATTAAAAAGAACCTGTGACCACAAAATACAATGCAATCTGAAAGTAACTGAGCAGATTGATGTACTGTATTTTTCTGACTATAAGATGCACTAGACTTCTACCCCTTAAGGACCGGAGGTTTTTTATTTTTTGAGTTTTCGTTTTGCGCTCCCTGCCTTCCCAGAGCCATAACTTTTTTATTCTTGAGGGCTTGTTTTTTGCGGGATAATATTGCATATTATGTAGTGGGAAGCAGGAAAAAAATTCCAAATGTGGTGAAATTGCAAAAAAAAAAAAGCAATTCCACCACAGTTTTGCGGGTTTTTAAATTCCAACGTTTGATGTGCGATAAAAATGACTGGTTACTTTTACTCTACAGGTCAGTACGAATCCGGCGATACCCTATATGTATAGGTTTTCTTGCGATTCGACCCCTATAACTTTTTGTACTTATATGTACAGAGTTGTATGGGGGCTCATTTTTTGCGTCATAATCTTATCTCTTTATTGATGCCATTCTGGGGTGGGTATGACTTTTTGATTACCTTTTATGTAATTTTATGTGGAAAATGAAACTACCAAAAATGGCGAATCCGCCATTTGGATGCTTTTTTCCGTTTTGATGTTTGATTTATGGGGAATATTTTTTTCGATTTTTATAGTATGGACGTTTTTGCACATTGTAACACCCATGATGTGTATTTTTTTAATTTTTTTAGTTTTTTAATTTTCTATTTTAGCAAAAGGGGGGTGATTTGAACTTTTATGTTTTTTATTTATTTATTTTTTAACTTTTTTTTTTTTTTACACTTTTTTATAGTTTCATAGGGAACTATAACTTACAATCATTTGATTGTGATTATCATACATTCCAATGCAATAGAATTGGAATGTATGAAAAAAATCGCATATTTCCTATGAAGCCTATTACAGGCAAGGCTCCATAGGAAATACTACAGAGATGCCTGGGTTTCATTCATAGAAACCCAGGCGACTACAGGCGCGCTCTGGCTCTTCCGATCGCCACACGGAGGAGCCGGAGCACAAACCGAAAGCAAAACTTTCTGTTTGTGCGCACTCAGATGCCTTGGTCAGGATTGACCACGGCATCTGAGGGGTTAAATGTTCGCGATCGGCATTGCTACAAGAACCGTGCAGACACCCACTGCTAAGGCGCCCACATTAAGCAGGAGCGGCACCATCTTTAGGGACAGGACACAGGACGTACGGGTACATCCTGTGTCCTTAAGATGGTAAGATGCACCTAGGATTTGGAGGAGGAAAACAATAAAAAAAGAATTTACTATCAGACCTCAGAACAGACCCCCGAATCAGATCTCCATTCTTCATCAGACCCCTAAATCGGACCCCTATTTTTCATCAGACCTCAAATCAGTCCCCCAACTCAGACCCCAAGCTCCATCAGCCTCAGATTAGACCCCATTAGACCCCCCAGCTTCCATTAGCCCCGTCAGCCCCCCAGCCCTATCAGTCTCATATCAGACCCTCAATCAGCCTCATATCAGACCCAATCAGCCTCAGATTGAACCCCCAGCCCCAATAAGCCTCATATCAGACCCTCCAGCCCCCATCAGCCTTAGATCAGTCCCCAATCAGACCTCCCAGTCCCCATTAAACTCAGATCAGACCCCAATCAGACCCTATTAGCCTCACTTCAGACCCCCTAACCCCATTAAACCTTAGATAAGTTGTTAAAAATAAATAAATAAACTTACCTTGACTGCTCCAGTTGGGGCTGCAGATCCAAGACACACCGCTGCATCACTTCTTCTGGGTCCTGCTGTGTACTGTGACCTGATGGCGAACAGCGTCAGGTCATAGTGCATGCCTATGTGACTGCTTTCACCTCCCCATGCTTCCCACATTCTAAGCATTCAGACTATAAGACATACTGCAGCTTCTCTGCTATATTGGGGAAAAAAGTGCATCTTATAGTCCGGAAAATATATTTTTTATGGTAAAAGTGTTTCAGAGTGGATTGGTTAAGAAACTGTAAGGTCAGCGTCAGAAAGCTGTGTATTTTCTGAGAAAAATGGTCCATGTTTTGGCCACATCTCCTGGCCCTGAATGTGGCTCATCTGACCAGAATTCAAAGCATCATACCGTAGTTATTTATGATGCTGTTGGCTTGTCTACTGTAGTGTATGGACATGATAATGTGAGTACATTGCAGTACAACCACAGTCAGTCATTATTAATAGCATTATAAATCAACGTAAAATGTTGTGAGTCAGGGTTAGATGAGCCGCAGCCAGTGCAGGAGATGTGGATGACAGATGGACTGTTTTTTCTGGACCGCACATTGCCATCTGATACCAATCTTAGTAAGGACCAAGTTTCATATTTTCAACAATTTTCTTAATAATTATTTATAAATATGAACCATGAAGTAAACAGGAGTGAGCAGAAACTCATGGTAAACACTAGGGATGAGCAAGTCGACTTCAGATGCTTCATCTGAAGTCGATTTGCATAAAACTTCATTTTAATACTGTATGGTATCACAAGGTATCACTTGGAACCGCACCAGAGTTCGATACAAGTTTTTTTTTACAGTAGAAATTAATTTCCGAAGTGATTACACAAAGTCTTACAAGACTTTGCGAAGTAATAACTTCGGCTCATCGGAGACAATACATTCTAATATTGTACGGAGCTCCCATTCCGTACAGTATGAAAACAAAGTTTTATGCGAATCGACTTCGGATGAAGCATCCGAAGTCGATTCGCTCATCTCTAGTAAACGCCATACCCATCTTTCTACTTTTTGAGATCTTTCAATATTGTTTTGTATATATCTTTTGATATCTTGCATGTTTTCATCTTGTCTTTATATTTTCCTGCATGCTTTTGTCTTTATCAATATATCAAGTTATTTAGGTGATGTGTATGAACCTATTTATTCTTACATCTTGAATCCACTGTTAAGCAGAAACGGTTAACAGTATCTGACTGTAGTTTAAAGAAATGGGATGATGAAGAGGTGCCAATATACCTGCAATAGCTGTTGGTCAAATGGTCGTTGGCTTATAGGTATCTCTTCTGACTCCCTCCTACCTATTATACAAGTGCATTTCAATAAATTAGAATAGCATCAAAAAGTTCATTTATTTCAGTAATTCAATTTAAAAAGTGAAACTCATATTATATATATTCATGATACACAGAGTGATTTATTTCAAACATTTTTTTTAATGTTGATGATTATGGAATTCAGCTAATGAAAACCCAAATCAGTATAAGAAAATTAGAATATTGTGAAAAGTTCAATAAAACACATGCAAAGGTTTCTTAAGCCTTTAAATTGTCCCTCAGTCTGGTTCAGAAGGTTACACAATCATGAGGAAAACTACTGACTTGACAGTTGTCAAAGCAAAGTCAGTTGGCAGCAAAGCAACCTGGACTTCTATAACACTTCAGCAATTCCACAGGCTAATTGCCTCCATGCCACGTCGCATTGATGCAGTAATACATAGAAAAGGAGCCAATCAAGTATTGAGTGGATTTACAGTACACACTTTTCAGTAGACCAACATTTCTGTATTAAAATGCATTTTTAATTGGTATTGTATAATATTCAAATTTTCTGATATAGTAGCTTTTGGGTTTTTATTAACTGTAAGCCATAATCATCAATATTAAAAGAAATGAATGCTTGAAATAGATCACTCTGTGTGTAATAAATCTATATAATATTAGTTTCACTTTTTGTATTGGATCACTGACAAAAATTAACTTTTCGATGATATTCTAATTTGTTAAGATACACCTATACATACACACTCAGTTTGGTCAAGTATGTATGTGTCTTCACCTGGGAGAGAGGAAAAGGCCACTGATATAAACCTCTGGAGGCTTATCTCTGGAAAATACACTGTAGAAGGATCGGACATTAAAATTCAAAGTGCCCAATCCTTCTCCCTCCAACATAATCTGTTAGCAGAGAGTTGTCAGGTCCCCTCCCAATGCCCTACAATTATATTGTCAGCTGGTCCTGCCAAAATCAGTGCATTCAGACTACACTACAGTAGCCTTATAGATATGAAAAACTTTCGAATTTTTCCTATATGATGCCTATTGTAAAGACTTACAGTAACCTCAGCAAGTTCAGTGTAGAAACTATGCCAATCAGGAAAGCTATAGATTTCAGTACTGGAGAAGCAAATTTGTAAAAGCCATAAATCAGGGACAGTGGAAAAAAAAAAGAGCATTTACAAATAGGTATTTTATAACTATCATTCCATTATAAATAGAGATGAGCGAGTCGAAGCTGACAAAGTGGAATTTGTTTAAAATTTCACGAAAAATTTAATTTGCAACGAATACAAATTTCCTCACGCTTCGTGGCGGCTAAAATGGCTGCTACACGTGTGAGGACATGGGGGCAAGGAACTCTGGGAAGGTGGGATGACCCATAATGCCATGCATGCAGCCAATCAGCAGCCAGCCCGGTGATGTCACAGCCCTATAAATACGGTGGCCATCTTAGATCATCTTAGATTCTGCCATTCACAATCGTACTTTTTTCAAGGACAGAAATGTATGCAGGCGCTAGGAAAAGTTAAAGAAAAAACTAATTGTTAAATTTTTTTTTAAAAAAGCAATTTACTAGTGCAGGGAAATAATCATTTCACAGGCAGGGAGAGACGTGTGCAGATGCTGGGGAGAGTCATAGGAAAATCCTCATTGTGAAAAAAAGCGATTTACAAGTGCAGGGAAACATTACTTGGGGATCCAGATAGTCTCATAATACAGCTCTGTCACTTTTGTTGTTATTTACGCTAAAATCATTTGCAGTCATTTCTGGTTAACCACTTGCCGCCACGCTAACGCCGATGGGCGTCAGCGCGGCGGCTCTCTCAGGTCTCACTGCCGCCTATCGGCGTCATTTCGTGAGACCTGAGATTTCGCATGAACGCGCGCGCGCGTACATGTGATCGGAGCCGGGACAACTGAAACTACAGCCTGCCAGCGCTGATCATGCGCTGGCAGGCTGTAGATGCTGAAAAACGCATTTAAATCGCATATCAGACGCTGTTTTGTAAACAGCGTCTGATATGCCTGCTATCTGCTCGTCTGGTGGTCCCTTTGTTTGGGACCACCAGAGGAAACAAAGGTAAAGTGCACCAATCACTACACACACCCCCCCCCCCCATCACTGATTAACCCCTGATCACCCATGTCACCCCCTGATCACCCATGTCGCCCCCTGATCACCCCTGTCACCCCCTGTCACTAATCACCCCCTACAGGCTCATTCAGATGTCCGTATGTGTTTTGCAGATCCATGGATCTGCGGATCCATGGATCTACGGATCCGCAAAATACGGACACCGGCAATGTGTTTTCCGCATTTTGCAGATCCGCACAGAACTATATAGAAAATGCTTTTTCTTGTCCGCAATTGCGGACAAGAATAGGACATGTTCTATATTTTTGCGGAACGGAAGTGCAGACCCAGAAGCGCGGATCCGTAATTCCGGATCTGAGCGGGACAAAGTCTGTCCCCATAGAAATGAATGGGTGCAGGGAAACATTACTTGGGGATCCAGATAGTCTCATAATACAGCTCTGTCACTTTTGTTGTTATTTACGCTAAAATCATTTGCAGTCATTTCTGGTTAACCACTTGCCGCCACGCTAACGCCGATGGGCGTCAGCGCGGCGGCTCTCTCAGGTCTCACTGACGCCTATCGGCGTCATTTCGTGAGACCTGAGATTTCGCATGAACGCGCGCGCGCGTACATGTGATCGGAGCCGGGACAACTGAAACTACAGCCTGCCAGCGCTGATCATGCGCTGGCAGGCTGTAGATGCGGAAAAAAACGCATTTAAATCGCATATCAGACGCTGTTTTGTAAACAGCGTCTGATATGCCTGCTGTCTGCTCGTCTGGTGGTCCCTTTGTTTGGGACCACCAGAGGAAACAAAGGTAAAGTGCACCAATCACTACACACACCCCCACCCCCATCACTGATTAACCCCTGATCACCCATGTCACCCCCTGATCACCGATGTCACCCCCGCTGATCACCCCCTGTCACCCCCCCTGTCACTAATCACGCCCCTACAGGCTCATTCAGATGTCCGTATGTGTTTTGCAGATCCATGGATCTGCGGATCCATGGATCTACGGATCCGCAAAATACGGACACCGGCAATGTGCTTTCCGCATTTTGCAGATCCGCACAGAACTATATAGAAAATGCTTTTTCTTGTCCGCAATTGCGGACAAGAATAGGACATGTTCTATATTTTTGCGGAATGGAAGTGCAGACCCGGAAGCGCGGATCCGTAATTCCGGATCCGAGCGGGACAAAGTCTGTCCCCATAGAAATGAATGGGTCCGCAATTCCGTTCCGCAAACAGAATTGCGGACGTGTGAATGGGGCATATGGGTCCCTTATCACCGCCAGTTAGTTAGCTACTTGTTAGGTAGTTAGCGCCCACCGCACCGCAGTCACTGATTTTGGCAGAGATTTTTTCATCCACATTGATCGATGCGAATGAAAAAATCTGTGCCGTTCATTTTATTTTATTTTTTTCAGCCCAGAGGCTGAACGGAAAAAAAAAATCTCATTACCCGTATGCTCAATATAAGGAGAATCGCAGAAACTCCTAATGCTGGCCATATGTGTAATGATTGCGGAGACACTCAAATGCCAGTGCAGTACAAACACCTCACATGTGACCCCATTTTAGAAAGAAGACACCCCAAGTTATTCCGTGAGGGGTATGGTGAGTTCATGTAAAATTTTATTTTTTGTCACAAGTTAGTGGAATATGAGACTTTGTAAAAAAAATATATATATATGAATTTCCGCTAACTTGTGGCAAATTTTTTTTTTTTCTGTGAACTCGCCATGCCCCTCACAAAATACCTTGTGGTGTCTTCTTTCCAAAATGGGGTCACTTGTGGGGTATTTATACTGCCCTGGCATTTTAGGGGTCCTAAAGCGTGAGAATCCAAATACGTAAAAATGCCCTGTGAAATCCTAAAGGTACTCATTGGTTTTAGGGCCCCTTTGCGCATCTTGGCTGCAAAAAAGTGTCACACATGTGGTATCGCCGTACTCAGGAGAAGTAGGGCAATGTGTTTTGGGGTGTATTTTTATATATACTCATACTTTGTGTGAGAAATATTGCTGTAAATGACAACTTTTTAAAAAAAAAATTATACAAAGTTGTCAATTTACAGAGATATTTCTCTCACCTAACATGGGTATATGTAAAAATACACCCCAAAACACATTGCCCTACTTCTCCTGAGTACGGCGATACCACATGAGTGACACTTTTTTGCAGCCTGAGTGCGCAAAGGGGCCCAAATTCCAACGAGTACCTTTAGCTTTTACATGGCTGCTCACAATTTAGCCCCACCCAAAATGCCAGAACAGTACAAAAACCCCACAAATGACCCCATTTTGGAAAGACACCCCAAGGTATTCACTGAGGGGTATGGTGAGTCCATGAAAAATTTAACTTTTTGTCAAAAGTTAGCGGAAAGGGAGACTTTGCGAGAAAAAACAATAAAAAATCAATTTCCGCTAACTTGTGCCAAAAAAAAAATCTTCTGTGAACTCTCCATGCCCCTCACGGAATACCTTGGGGTGTCTTCTTTCCAAAATGGGGTCACATGTGGGGTATTTCTACTGCCCTGGCATTTTAGGGGCCCTAAAGCGTGAGAAGAAAAATGCGTAAAAATGCCCTCCTAAAAGGTACTCATTAGAATTAGGGCCCCTTTGCGCACCCAGGCAGCAAAAAAGTGTCACTCATGTGGTATCGCCGTACTCAGGATAAGTAGGGCAATGTGTTTTGGGGTGTATCTTTACATATACCCATGCTGGGTGAGAGAAATATCTCTGTAAACTGACAACTTTGTATAAATTTTTTTTTAAAGTTGTCATTTACAGAGATATTTCTCTCACCCAGCATGGGTATATGTAAAAATGCACCCCAAAACTCATTGCCCTACTTCTCCTGAGTACGGCGATACCACATGAGTGACACTTTTTTGCAGCCAAGATGCGCAAAAGGGCCCTAAATCCAATGAGTACCTTTAGGATTTCTCAGGGCATTTTTCGGCATTTGGATTCTCACGCTTTAGGGCCCCTAAAATGGCAGGGCAGTATAAATACCTCACAAGTGACCCCATTTTGGAAAGAAGACACCCCAAGTTATTCCGTGAGGGTCATGGCGAGTTCACCGAATTTTTTTTTTTTTTGCACAAAATAGCGGAATTTGATATATATATTTTTTTTTTACAAAGTCTCATATTCCACTAACTTGTGACAAAAAATAAAATTTTACATGAACTCACCATACCCCTCACGGAATAGCTTGGGGTGTCTTCTTGCTAAAATGGGGTCACATGTGGGGTATTTATACTGTCCTGGCATTTTAGGGGTCTCTAAAGCCTGAGAAGAAGTCTGGAATCCAAATGCGTAAAAATGTCCTGTGAAATCCTAAAGGTACTCATTGGTTTTAGGGCCCCTTTGCGCACCCAGGCTGCAAAAAAGTGTCACTCATGTGGTATCGCCGTACTCAGGAGAAGTAGGGCAATGTGTTTTGGGGTGTATTTTTATATATACCCATACTTTGTGTGAGAAATATCTCTGTAAACGACAACTTTTTAAAAAATTTTATACAAAGTTGACAATTTACAGAGATATTTCTCTCACCCAGCATGGGTATATGTAAAAATACACCCCAAAACACATTGCCCTACTTCTCCTGAGTACGGCGATACCACATAAGTGACACTTTTTTGCAGCTAAGATGCGCAAAGGAGCCCAAATTCCAACCAGTACCTTTAGGTTTTACTTGGCTGCTCACAATTTAGCCCCGTCCAAAATGCCAGAGCAGTAAACACACCCCACAAATGACCCCATTTCTGAAAGTAGACACCCCAATGTATTCACTGAGGGGCATAGTGAGTCCGTCTGAGATTTTATTTATTTTTTGCCAGAAGTTAGCAGAAATGGAAACTTTATTATTATTTTTTTTTCCTCAGAAAGTGTCATTTTCCGCTAACTTGTGAAAAAAAATGAAATGATACATGAACTCACCATGCCCCTCCGTAAATACTTTGGGGTGTCTTCTATCTAAAATGGTGTCATTTGGGGGGTATTTATACTTTCCTGGCATTCTAGCACCTGAAGAAACATGACAGGTGCTCAGAAAGTCAGAGCTGCTTCAAAATGCAGAAATTCACTTTTTTGCACCATAGTTTGTAAACGCTATAACTGTTATGGGAAGGGGGGGATGTTGATGGCACTTATGGGATGAGGGGGATGTGGATGACACTGTTATGGGATGGGGGGCTGTGGATGGCACTTATGGGATGGGGGGCTGTGGATGGCATCCACAGATCCCCCATCCTATAACAGTGCCATCCACATCCCCCCCATCCCATAACAGTGCCATCCATCCCCCATCCCATAACAGTGCCATCCACATCCCCCTCATCCCATAACAGTGCCATCCACACCCCCATCCCCCATTACCACTCATGTATAGTTTTTAAATTTGATTATACTATACACTTATTCTTACTATAATTCTTGCCCCCTCTGTACCTCATCACATGCGGCAGTCGGGCAGTGAATACTTCAGGCCGGGCGGGAGAGCGGCGCAGTGTGACTGACGTCACGTGCCTGCGCCGCCTGCTTCATTCATAAAGCAGGCCGGGCAGGCACGTGACATCAGCAAGTCACGCTGCTCTCGTCCGCCCGGCCTGAAGTATTCACTGCCCGCCTGCAGTATTCACTGCCCGCCTGCCGCATGTGATGAGGTACAGAGGGGGCAAGAATTATAGTCAGAATAAGTGTATAGTATAATCAAATTTAAAAACTATACATGAGCGGTGGGGCCGGAGCGCATCGGCCCTGCCGCAAATGCCCGCCCCCAGCTCCTCCCCCCGCTCCTCCTCCCACTCCGCTCTTCAGATTTTTAATTTATGACTCGAGTATAAGCCGAGTTCGGGTTTTTCGGCACAAATTTTGTGCCGAAAAACTCGGCTTATACTCGAGTATATACGGTACATTCGCAATTCAATGGGGCACTTATATGTAGTAAAAACTTTATTGACGTATATCATTAGAAAAATAAATATACATTTGCCATTTGCTGCTGCACTTATATCTTGAAAAACCTATATTGACGAATAGCAGTAGAAAAAGAACTATACATTCGCCATTCGCTCCTGCACTTATATCTTGAAAAATCTTTTGTGACGTATATCAGTAGAAAAAGAAATATACATTTGCCATTTGCTGCTGCACTTATATCTTGAAAAACCTTTATTGACGTATATCAGTAGAAAAATAAAAAAATATTCAGCATTCACTGTTGCAGTTATATGTGGTAAAGCCTTTAGTCTCGTATTTCTGTAGAAAAATAAAGATATATTCGGCGTTCTGCACTCTAGTTATATGTGGGAAATTCCTTTTTGCGGTATGGACCGAATTGCGTTGTGGTGAAATTTTGTATGTACTTTTCACAGGCTGCACGCTTACATGTTGACGTCCATAAGAGCGGTGCACTAATACAGGTTGTGGGGAGTCGCTCTGGTAGATAGCGGTGCGGGTGCAGTACAGAGGCAAAAGGGAGTCCAGAAAGTGCAGTAAACAGTGTTTTATTCACACTGGCACAAAATACACAGCGAACAGTCACTTGGTGTTAATTCACACACAGCAGAAAAACGTGAGGCAAAACAAAACAGTCCAATACAGTTCCAGTCACCTGGGAGGTTTAGGTGCAGGTTCGCACCTGGCTGTCAGCCCGGCGTCAAGACAATCCACATCAGGCTTCCAGGCCGTCTGCACTCCTCCTTGCTGGGCTCTTGCTTCCAGCCCAGAGAGCTCCACAGCACGAACAGCAGCTCCAGGACGATCACTCCCAGCTGCTGGTGCTGGCTGTGTTTTAAACCCAGCCCAAAACCAGGACTGGGTCGTAGGGAGCAGCCACCCACCCTACACTTTAGCTGCTCCCGGTAAGAGCCGGCCCGGATCGGCTTTGCAGCCATGCTATTTAGCAACTGTGTCAGTAGCACTACCTGCTGCTGACATCAACAAAACGGCTCTTACCTCACCGAGGCTATGAACCTCGGTGACACGTACCTGCCATCCACGACGGCACCCTGCACCTTACCACAAGGTGAATACACTATGCACTAACCCTGCACAAAAATGCAAACTAATTCACACCAGCCTATCTGAGGTATTGCTTACATGGACACTACGGGGACTTTTCTGCAGCACAGAAACCGCATGAGGACTGCATCTCACTCTTCCAGCGTGGACCTACTACCTTCACTACGTCCCTTTCACTTCAGATCACTCCGCCTCAGGCGTCGTTGTTTTTTTTAAACTGACCAACAGCCTATAACACTCTGTTGAAAAGCCTTTATTGGCGTATGTACGAAGAAAAAGAAAAATATACTCGGTGTTCACTGTTCCAGTTATATGTGGTAAGTCCTTTAGAGGCATATATCAGTAGAAAAAGATAGTTGCTGATCAGCGCTGCAGTTATATGCGGTAAAATCTCTTTTGAAATATTTTGGTGGAAAAAATCTTGTATTCAGCATGAATCGCTGCACTTATATGCGGTAAAATCTTTTTTTAATTATTTCATTGGAAATAAATCTTGTATTCTGCGTTTAGCACTGCACTTAAATGCGGTAACATCTTTTTTTAAATATTTCTGTGGAAAAAAACTTGTATTCAGCATGAAGCGCTGCATTTTTACACGTCAAAATCTTTTTAGAATTATTTCATTGGAAAAAAATCTTGTATTCTGCGTTAAGCGCTGCTAAAGGTAAATGATACTGCCAGCCTGTTAAAGGGAATAACAGCATGATACCATTTGATATGACATTTAGCAAGAGTTTAAAGTGCCAACATATAGCACATGGTGGGACACTGCATCAAGATGAATCAGGTGTAAATCAGCAAGGATTTCTACACACTAATGCCTGATGCAACAGACTAGACCATCCATGGTGCCACACCAACATTTTGACAAAAGCTACTATTCTGATGCTGTGACCTGCCTGATGCCACACATCTGAGCCCAAGAGCTACTTAATTTCACCCACCATTTTCAGCAGGTACTAGTATTGCCACCCACCTCCAGAGTATGTCACCTTGCCACTCTGTGGCCTCCTGATGCTGCTGCCACCTCCAGACTCTGTCATTGTGCCATTCTGTGGCCCACTCATGCTGCCGTCACCTCCAGAATCTGTTATTGTGCTGCTTTATGGTCTCCTCACGCTGCTGCAAACTCCAGACTCATTTAAGGTGCCACTCTGTGGCCTACTCATGCTGCTGCCACCTCCAGACTCTGTCATTGTACTACTCTGTGGCCTCCTACCGATGCTGCTGCCACCAACTTCAGACTCTGTCATTGTGCCCCTATGTGGCCTACTCATGCTGCCGTGACCTCCAGACTCTGTCATTGTGCTGTTCTGTGGTCTCCTCATGCTGCTACAAACTCCAGACTCTGTGATTGTGCAACTCTGTTGCCTCCTCCTGATGCTGCTGCTGTCAACACTACCACACTCTATCATTGTGCCACTCTGTGGCCTCCTTCTGATGCTGTTGCTGCCAACACCTCCACACTCTGTCATTGTGCCACTCTGTGGCCTACTCATGTTGCCGCCACCTCCAGACTCTATCATTGTGCCACTCTATGGCCTCCCCCTGATGCTGCTGCTGCCGCCACCTCCACACTCTGTCATTGTGCCATTCTGTGTCCTACTCATGTTGCTGCCACCTCCAGACTCTGTCATTGTGCAGCTCTGTGGCCTACATGCTGAGGCCACCTCCAGACTCTGTCAGAGTGCCGCTCTGTGGTCTTCTCATGCTGCTGGCAACTCCAGACTCTGTGGCCTCCTTCTGATGCTGCCACTGCCGACACCTCCACAGTCTGTCATTGTGCCACTCTGTGGCCTACTTATGCTACTGCCGCCTCCAAATTCTGTCATTGTAACACTCTGTGGCCTCCTTCTGATGCTGCTGCGGCTGCCGCCACCTCTAGGCTCTGTCATTGTGCCACTCTGTGGCCTACTCATACTGCCTCCACCTCATACTCTTTTATTGTGTCGCTCTGTAGGCTACGCATGCAGCCATCACCTACACAATCTATCATTGTGCCACTCGGTGGCCTAATCATGCTGCTGCCACCTCCACACTTAGTCATTGTGCCACTCAGTGGCAACCTTCTGATGCTGCTGCCGCCACCTCCACACTCTGTAATTGTGCCACTCTGTTTCCTCCTTCTGATGCTGCTGCCGCCAACAACACTCTGTCATTGTGCTGCTCTGTGGCCTACATGCTGAGGCCACCTCCAAACTCTGTCCTTGTGCCGCTCTGTGGTCTTCTCATGCTGCTGGCAACTCCAGACTCTGTAATTGTGCCACTCTGTGGCCTCCTTCTGATGCTGCTGCTGCCGACACCTCCACACTCTGTCATTGTGCCACTCTGTGGCCAACTAATGCTGCTGCCACCTCCAGACTCTGTCATTGTGCCGCTCTCTGACCTCCTCTTGATGCTGCTGCCGCCTCCTCCACACTCTCTCATTGTGCCACTCTGTGGCCTACTCATGCTGCCACCTCCAGACTCTTTCATTATGCCACTCTTTGGCCTACTCATGTTGCCGCCACCTCCACACTCTGTCATTGTGCCACTCTGTGGCAACCTTCTGATGCTGCTGCTGCCACCTCCACACTTTGTAATTGTGCCACTCTGTGGTCTACTCATGCTACTGCCACCTACAGACTATATAATTGTGCCACTCTGTGGATTTCTTATGATGCTGCTGCTTCTGCTGCCGCCACCTCCAGACTCTCTCAGTGTACGACTCTGTGTCCTACTCATGCAGCCGCCACCTCCAGACTCTGTCATTGTGCCGCTCTTTGGTCTCCTCATACTGCCGCCACCTACCTCCTCCTGATGCTGCTGCTGCAGACACCTTTACACTCTGTCATTGTGCCACTCTGTGGCCTCCTCCTGATGCTGCTGCTGCAGACACCTTTACACTCTGTCATTGTGCCATTCTGTGGCCTCCTCCTGTTGCTGCTGCTGCCGAAACCTTCACACTCTGTCATTGTGCCCCTCTGTGGCCTTCTCATGCTGCTGCCACCTCCAGACTCTTTCATTGTGCCACTCTGTGGCCTAATTATTCTACTGCCGCCTCCAGACTCTGTCATTGTAACACTCTGTGGCCTCCTTCTCATGCTGCTGTGGCTGCCGCCACCTCTAGGCTTTGTCATTGTGCCGCTCTGTGGCCTACTCATGCTGCCGCCACCTCATACTCTTTTATTGTGTCGCTCTGTGGGCTACTCATGCTGCCACCACCTCCACACTCTGTCATTGTGCCACTCAGTGGCTTAATCATGCTGCTGCCACCTCCACACTTAGTCATTGTGCCACTGTGTGGCAACCTTCTGATGCTGCTGCCGCCACCTCCGCACTTTGTCATTGTGTCATTCTGTGTCCTACTCATGCTGCTGCCACTTCCAGACTCTGCCATTGTGCCACTCTGTTTCCTCCTTCTGATGCTGCTGCCACCACCAACACTCTGTCATTGTGCAGCTCTGTGGCCTACATGCTGAGGCCACCTCCAAACTTTGTCATTGTGCCGCTCTGTGGTCTTCTCATGCTGCTGGCAACTCCAGACTCTGTCATTATGCCACTCTCTGGCCTCCTATTGATGCTGCTGCCGCCTCCTCCACAGTCTGTCATTGTGCCACTCTGTGGCCTACTCATGCTGACACCTCCAGACTCTTTCATTATGCCACTCTTTGGCCTACTCATGTTGCTGCCACCTCCACACTCTGTCATTGTTCCATTCTGTGGCCTCCTCCTGACACTGCTGCTGCTAACACCTCCACGCTCTGTCATTGTGCCACTCTGTGTCCTACTCATGCTGCTGCCACCTCCAGACTCTGCTATTGTACCACTCTGTTTCCTCCTTCTGATGCTGCTGCGGCAGCCGCCACCTCCACACTCTGTCATTGTGCAGCTCTGTGGCCTACTCATACTGGGGCCACCTCCAGACTCTTTGATTGTGCCACTCTGTGGCCTACTTATGCTACTGCTGCCTCCAGACTCTGTCATTGTAACACTCTGTGGCCTGCTTCTGATGCTGCTGGGCTGCCGCCACCTCTAGGCTCTGTCATTGTGCTGCTCTGTGGCCTACTCATGCTGCTGCTACCTCATACTCTTTTATTGTGTCGCTCTGTAGGCTACTCATGCTGCCACCACCTCCACACTCTGTCATTGTGACACTCGGTGGCCTAATCATGCTGCTGCCACCTCCACACTCTGTGGCAACCTCCTGATGCTGCTGCCGCCACCTCCAGACTCTATCATTATGCCACTCTGTGGACTTCTTCTGATGCTGCTTCTGCTGCCGCCACCTGCAGACTCTGTCATTGTGCCACTCTGTGGCCTACTCAGGCTGCCGCCACTTCCACACTCTGTCATTGTGCCACTCTGTGGTCTAATCATGCTGCTTCCTCCTCAAGATGCTGTCATTGTGCTGCTCTGTGTCCGAATCATGCTGCTGCCACCTCCAGACTCTGTCATTGTGCCACTCTGTGGCCTCCTCCTGATGCTGCTGCTGCATACACCTTCACACTCTGTTATTGTGCCACTTTGTGGCCTACTCATGCTGCTGCCATCTCCAGACTCTGTCATTGTTCCATTCTGTGGCCTTCTCCTGATGCTGCTGCTGCCGACACCTCCACGCTCTGTTATCGTGCAGATCTGTGGTCTTCTCATGCTACTGCCACCTCCAGAATCTTTCATTGTGCCGCTCTGTAGCCTACTCATGCTGCCGCCACCTCCATACTCTGTTATCGTACCGCTCTGTAGCCTACTCATGCTGCCACCACCTACAGACTCGGTCATTGTGCCACTTGGTGGACTCCTCATACTGCCGCCACCTCAAGACTCTGTCATTGTGCCACTTGGTGGCCTGCTCCTAATGCTGCTGCCGCCACGACAGACTCTGTCATTTTTCCACTCAGTGGCCTCCTCATACTGATTCCACCACCAGACGCTATCATTGGGCCACTCTTTGGTCTCCTCATGCTGCTTCCAACTCACCATTATGTCGTAGGGCCACTCTGTGGACTTCTCATGCTGTTACCATCCTCCCCACTTTATGACTGGTCCACTATTGTGACTTTCAGCCTGGCTGACATCATCATTTATTTGACACTTCTTATGATCTGTCTGAAGGAAGAAAAAACAAGACGCACAACGGATCCTTTCTGTCTAGCAGCTTTTAGGCCTGTATGGTCCCATCAGAAATTACTTATGATTTGGTAGCCAAAAGCAGGAGTGGGTAGAAAACACAGAAGACATGCAAATATTCCAATCACGTGTCATCTCTGTTTTGGATACACTCTGTTTCTTTTTTGGCCTTTAGCAATACTGATGGATTATTGAGCAAATGCTGACCGACAGGATCTATTTTTTGTGGGTTATTGTTCTGACGGATCAGAGAATGGGGAAAATTAATCAGTGACGTCAACACAAACTTACTGCTGACACGCTATCCTCTTTGTCATGGGGCTCTACTTGTATAAGCATTTAATAGAACAGGTTCTGTAGACATCTATGTAGAATCAGCTGACAAGCGTGTAAAAGGAGTGTGCTTCTTCTTGACACTAACATTGACCTGTAAGGCTGAGTTAATACTTGAGTTATTTCATCAGTTTTGGCCGATGACAGCCCAAATAAGTGAAGTATGCAGTGATTCTAAGAGCGACGCCTGTCATTTGCATGTCATACGAACTCACAGTATTATTTCACTACCAAAGCAGACTCCCTATGCATGTTACTGCAAGGCACAGTGTTCTGCACCACTATAAAGGCTCTCAGCAGCCAGGAAATAAATATTTGTTTAACATCATTTGCCGCAAATATATTCGGATCGAACCGAATTTTCCTGGAAAAAATTCGGCAAACTGGAGAATCGAATTTTGGGAAACTTCGCTCATCTCTAATTATAAAGAAAGACAGCAGTGATAAACATATTACAAACCTATCAGCAATATTTTTGCAGTATTCAGACATATTGTGGGACCTGTCAGTCAAGATTTTGGGATGTTATTTGCTTGAAATTATTAAATGTAAAATCTAAACATCACATACACAGCTTCTTTGTTATATGCATTTCTGTGCAGTTGCTTGAGGCTTCCTTTAACTCTCAATGCCTTGTTACCACCTGTATTTTTATTGCCATAAACCACAATAAGACTGATTTATGTCAAATATAGGATGACAATACAGTACTTGTTTTAAATACTTTCTTAAACTTCTATTTGTACTTTATTAGACATTGTCTCATGAAGGAGATACTGAGAAAATAACCAATGCATGTTGACTTGTCACATAGTCTGAATTTTCTTGCCAGAAAATATAGTCAATTAATCATGATGCCATTGAAAACTTTTATTTTCTTGGTAGAAGAGTATGGTTCTGTCTGGTGTTTAACCAAGAAGGTAATACTTCCTGTAGCTAAATGTTTGGAATATAGCTTGGATGGGCATATTCTTGGCCAATGTATACGTTGTTGTTACAAAAAGAAATAATGTACCAAGAAACAGTTTTCGTATTTGAAAGAAACTGTATATGGGTTAATGTAATGATTACAATATTAGAGGGAAATGATATGTTTATTGGGGAAAAATGTACAATTCAAAGGAGGCTCTAGCAAAGGGTTGGGCTAGTTTTATCCTTGGTACCAGATGAGATACAGCTGAGCATAGAGGCATACAGGTTCTGTGTCCTATTCTGGAGCACATTGGTCCACAGATGTTGCAGCTGGTCTGTAGTTCCTGTAAACCCTAGGCTGTTGAAGTTGGAATCCAATATATGCTCAATTGGCAATACATATAAATGGCAAACTACAACTTGTGGCACATCCAGCAGTTTAAAGTACAAAATTGGCAATGGCAATTAATGGCAATTAATTGGTACTAACAGGCAATTGTAGATATAGGTATTCACTGTGAGATTCATGTTTAACATTTGTCTGGCCTGGTTGTTAGCAAGATGATGGGTGTCTGAGCCATAGTTCCTCACCTGCAAAAGTGTCTCTAAAGCTGTAATTTTGCTGATCGCTCTGCTGTTTTTGCACACTGATGCTTTCTTGAAGCAGTATTCTGAAGATTTCTCTGGAGTAGTCTAACAGGAGAATGGAGTAACAAACTCTAGGAGTAGGAGCCTGGACATGTTCTTCCTCTCTCTTCACATCTGGACTGAAACTCCTCATCCTGGCAGGAAGAGAACCAGCCTTCTCCTTCCAAGAGGGGAGGAACAGGGTGGTTATCTCTGTTCCCCCCAACCATTGCCAACCATACTTTTACCCCCCAACTATTGCCAACCATACTTTCTCTAGCTGGACTATGCAAGCTAGAACATGACATAACAATACATAATAAACAATTGCCAATAACCCCAGGTCTGGGGTACTACATATTCTGTATAAAATAAATTTTCTGTGAGACACTGCATACACCCACCCACCCTCATTAGCAACTCATCAATGAATGACGTTCTGCTCTTCTGCATAGGTATCTTAATGCCTGCTACCCCACTGATTGGCTGATACAGGCTGTTTGTCAGTCCTCTTAGCCAATCAGGGCAAGCCACCCCCCCCCCCACTTCCTCTCAGGGTCATGTCAGCATCATTCTTCTTCCTCCCTCATGGTTTTGCCTGCCAATGTGTGCAGTAAAATGGTTTTGCAAATTGGCGCGCTCATCCTTACTGTATTGGCATTATAAAGGTTTAAAAGGGGTTGGATACAGTCCTAGGAAACCAAAGAGTATCATACACAATTTTGCAGGGCAATCTGAGCACTTGGTTTGTACCTGAATCAAATCTACCAATGGGTCATTCAAACCAGATCTGAAAAGTATTTCAAGAAATTTGCTCATCTTAAAAGAACACCTGTTGCCTGCCACCTTACTCTTACAGCCCTATTAGACTGTCGAAAATTGTGACAGGACAAGGACAATGGATGACAAAAACATGGAGATGTATTGCCAATAGTCGTGTATCTTACATCCTGATAAAACTGGCCAATTAACGTGAATGAGCATTTCTATGAATGCTTGTTCCCAATAATTGGCATGAATATTGTTCAGTCTAATAGATCCTTAAAGGGCACCTGTTGTACCTATGAAACTGGCTGACCTGTTACATGTGGGCTATGTGACCAACACAGATGCCTTCAGCTGCCAAGAACACATGCAACAGGTCAGCCAGTTTCATAGGTACAAATCTGCTGACAGATGCCCTTTAAGTGTATAATTGAAGGAAACCTGTCACTTCTACTGTGCTGTCCTCACTGAGTAGTATAGTGAAAGACCCACTGATTTCAGCAATCATTACTTTTAGAGTAAAAAGATGCTGAACCCCACAGCGCGCACCAACACTGTGAAGGGGATAAGTCTGATGAGATTCGCTGGCCCCATCCTGACTGGCATTTTTTTTTCCTGTTACCCATAACAGGGGAAAGGAATCTTTCAGTCATCCTCAGGATGTGGGGGGAAGGTGAAGACAGTGAGTCTTATCAGACTCATCTCCCTGGCAGCACTGGTGTATGCTGCGGGGTTCGCAATGTCAGTACTCTAAAAATCCTGACAGCCATTCAGTGGGTCTGTCATTATACTATGCTGCCCTCAGTAAGGGCAAAATAAAAGAGGTGAAAGTACAATATAAAATAATATAACAACATAACTTTGTCATTGTTAGTACAATTTTTCACATGCAAATTGTTAATAAATGCATTACAAAAGGGGAATACCTGAAAAGGGTAAATTTAGAGAAAATTGTCATACAGAGCAGAACTTGTTTTATTTTACAGTTGCTAAATTGTTCCATATCAATCAGTGATGACAGTCCTTGTTTCAGTGATTCAAAGATGGAATTATTTTTTGTCTGTAATGTCAAATTCAATAGAAAACACAAGTGACACAGTTACAAAAACAGTCATCTTTCTTTAAAAACATCTTGTATTACAGTTTAATAACAGGTTTGTAGGGGCACATTGCAGAAATAGTAGGGTCACAAATGATTACAAAAGCTTTATTGAAGGACAAGTGAGCTTGAGTCTCAGATCCTCTCACATGCAGCTTGCAGATGGCCTTCTTAAACAACTTTGCCCTCAAAACCTGAAGAAGATTGATTGTTCATGATCCCCATGTAAGATGTCAATGTTTAGCTCAAGAAGCCTGTCATCAGCTTCAGTTCACAAATCTCACCCCTGGGCAACAGTATAGTGTAATTGACATTCAGTAAGCCTCAGGAGGGTCAGAAGATTAATGCGTCACAGGTATTTTGCTTACTGCAATATAAAAAAGGGGAATGAATTTGGAATCTTAGATTTCAATAACAGGTTAAAAAGCAGATCATACTTTATCACTGCAGTGACTTGTCATCATGTAATGCCAGGGGATTTTTATATGTTTGTAACAAAGGATGTCCTATTCTGTCTGTGTCTTCAGATAAACCCGGGTGGCTATATAGTCAGATATTATTTGTTGTTTTGTAACTAATTCAGTTTAATTACCCTACAAAAATATGAATGTTTTACTAGTGTGATGACGTTCAGTACCTTGAAAGTGATTCTAGTGTTTTCAATTCCAAATTCCTTAGTGTGACCCTACAAATTGTTAACAGTTTACATATTGCCAATAATTATAATTCAGCCATATGAATTCAACTAGTTTTATATAAGGTCAACTTCTTTTATCCTCAAAGGTCAACTAACTGATAAAAGGCACAACAATTTATGTATAGTTCATTATAATATAATTGCTAACCATGGAACACATTTAAAGACATCAAAGATTTATTTGGAACTTTAAAAATATGTTATTCTTCCGAGCTAAATAATGATTATTTCTCATATCAGAATATTAGGGTAAGACATTCTAGCAAGTATGAAAGACTGTATAGCATGGAGTTTAAAGTATATGTTAGGTAGGATCCCTGCCCATACATGATTACAGAATTTAGGTACATTAGGTCAAGGAAGCTAACCAGGAACAATGTGTTGGAGACTACTCAATCAAGACAATAGCTAATCTTAGGGAGACCAGCTACAGAAAACACAGTGGAGCCTCATTTAAGAGTCTCAACACAGCAATCCAAAGTGGGAGCTCTGCACTTCGGATTGCTGTGTTGAGACTCTTAAATGAGGCTCCACAGTGTTTTCTGTAGCTGGTCTCCCTAAGATCAGCTATTGTCTTGTTTGAGTAGTCTCCAAGGCATTGCTCCCGGTTAGCCAGAATCCTACTCCATACTGATGAGGGGCAACACCCGGAAACAGCTGTCTGTGGATGGATAACTGGCCTAAGTCTTCCCCATCACATCCTTAAAGCTTGTAAAAGAGCAGGATCTTGACATAGGGGAAAGTTTTCCTTCCTTTGAGGGATATCTGGCTTTCACTGTGTTGAAGACCCATAACTGGGGCTCCATAGTTATTTTGCATATCAAAGAAATCAATACTATAGATGCCAGGTGGATACAGTGTTGGAATACTGGTTGAGGCATACGTGTAGGCTAGATTATATACTTGATGGCACACTAAAGTATATGGATAAAAGTATTGGGGCACCTACACATTTACACCTACAGGAGATTTAATGCCATACCATTGTTAATCTATTGGCATTAATATGGAGTTGGTCCTCAATTTGCAGCTAAAACAACTGTTCTGGGAAAGCTTTCTACAAGATTTTGGCGTGGAATTTTGGATTTTTCTCCCCTTCATCCAGATCAGCCTGGTTCTCATTCTCCATTCTAGTTCATCCCAAAGGTATTTGATGGTGTTGAGGTCAGAATTTGGGGCAATCAAGTTCTTCCACACTAAACTCACCCAACCTTACCTTTGTGAACCTTGCTTTGTGCACTGAAAACGTCCTCCCCAAATTGTTCCCACAAAGTTGGAAGCCTACAATTGTAAAAAGAAAAACAAAACAAACAAACAAAAAAATGTATTGGTACATTGAAGCATTAAGATTTCCCTTCATTGGAACTAAGAGGCTTAGGCTAATCCCTGAAAAACAACCTTGTAGCAATATTCCCTCCTGCCCCCCAAACTTTACTTAGATTCATCAGACTGCCAGATAAGTGGGATTCAAATAATAGTGATGGGCGGCAGGGGCAATATTCAAATTCGCGATATTTTGCGAATATTTGGGCGAATATTCACCATATATTCGCGAATTCCTGATCTTCAGGCATTATTTTCTTGATTGCGAATCAAATTTTTTTTCATAAAGTTCGCATAAAAATTCGCATAGACTGGTATTTAACCCCTTAAGGACTTTCCGAACGCCAAACCTTTTTTATTTTTCCGTTCACATGGCCATATGAGGGCTTTTTTTTGTGGGACATGTTGTACTTTCCAACGCCACCATTTAATATTGCATACGATGTAGTGGGAAGTGGTAAAAAAATACCAAATGAGGTGAAATTGCAAAAATAAGCTATTCAACCAGAGTTTTACGGGTTTTTAAATTACGACTTTTGATGTGCGATAAAACTGACTATTTAGTTTTATTCTACAGGTCAGTACGAATCCGGCGATACCCAATATGTATAGTTTTTCTTGCGTTTTGAATTCATAAAAATTCAAAAGTGGGAATTTTTTTTTTTCCCATATTTTGACCCCTATAACTTTTTTGTACTTAAGTGTATGGCGTTGTATGTGGGCTTATTTTTTGCGGGGCGATCTGAACTTTTAGTTGATACCATTATGGGGTGTGTAGGACTTCTTTATCACTTTCTATTAATTTTTTTTTAAGAAATGAAGCGTCCAAAAACGACGAATCGGCCATTTGGGCGCTTTTTTACGTTTTTCTGTTTACCGTATGGGGAATATATTTTTATATTTTTATACTACGGGCGTTTTATCACATTGCGACACCCATGATGTGTATTTATTTATTTATTTTTATTTATTTTTTTAATTTTGGGGGAAGGGGGGTGTTTTGAATTTTTAGGTTTTTTATTTATTTATTTATTTTTATTTTTACACTTTTATATAGGTTCCATAGAGACCTATATAAATCAGTCATCTGATTGCTTATATCATAAACTCCAATACACTTGTATTGGAGTTTATGAGGATTTTACTACTTTCCTATGAAGCCCTATTGCTAACAAGGGCTGCATAGGAAAAAGTAAGTAGTAGCCGCAAATCATTTATTGAGTTCGAGGCTATTACATCCAACGCTGCGATTCCCCCGATCACCACTAGGGGGAGCTGGAGCGCTGCCGAAAGTTTTACTTTCGGTTTTAGCGCACGCAGATGCCATGGTCAGGATTGACCATGGCATCTGCAGGGTTAAATGATTGCGATCAGCTTCACTGCCGACTGTGATCATTAGCCGCGGGGGTCAGCTACAGGAAACAGCCATCCCCCGCAACGATGGCACCTGCAGCAGGCAGGAAGGGGCGCCCTCCTTAGGGACCGGACCCATGAAGTATTAATATGTAATGGGTCCTTAAGGGGTTAAAAAAAAAAACGAATATTCACGATTACGAATATATTTTGAGATATTCTAGATATTCGCGAATTCTCGAAGTGCCGATATTTGCGATTAAAATTCGCAATTCGAGTATTCGTGATCAACGCTATCAAATAAAAAAGAGGGATTGAGGTGCCACATAGTGTAAATACCAACCAGCAGATAGACTGCTCGAAGCAGAGAGACCAGGACGCAAGACAGGTAAAGCTCCCCTCTGCAGATGCAATTCTGCAGTTCTGAAATGAATGCGGTGAATAGAGCAGGAAAAAAAAAAGAAGATTTGGAGTTCTCCTATAGCTAAACTGATTTAATAAAACAGTATAAACATATTGTGGTAAGGTGCAGGGTACTGTGGTTGACGGGAGGTATGTGTCACCGAGGTTCCTGGCCTCGGTGAGGTAAGAGCCGGGTTTTATTAGGTGTCAGCAGCAGCTAGTGCTGTTGGACACAGTTTGTATTTAGTTTGGCTGCAAAGCCAATCCGGGCCGGCTCTTACTGGGAGTAGGCAAAGAGCTGGGTGGGTGCCTACTCCCCACGGTCCAGGCCGGGTTTTCCCCGGACCTTAAAAAGACAGCCAGCACCAGCAGGTGGTGTGATTATCCTGGAGCCTGCTAACAGGGCTGAGGAGTTCTCTGTGCTGGAGGACGGAGCTCAGCAAGGTGGTGTTTCCCTGCAAACTGAAGGAGGAATCGCCTGCGGCTGAACCGACTGCTAGGTGTGAACCGCACTTAAACCACCCAAGGTGACTGGACCCTGTGTTGGCCTGTTTTTGGTTTTGCCACATGATTTCTGTTTTGTGTGAACTGTCACCAAGAGACTGTTTTCATTTCTGGTGTGCAAGTGTGAATAAAACACTGTTTGATGCACAATCTGGACTCCGTGTTTTGCCTCTAAACTGCACCCGCACCGCTGTCTACCAGAGCGACTCCCCACATTTGGTGTCGGATGCGGGCATGCGCAGTGAGGCTGGCGTGAACGCCGAACTTTGTTTTTGCTGAACAGAAGTGAATGTCCTATATTAAGCCGGCAAAGTTGCAGCCTGTGATCCCCGACAAAATGGAGGCGGCTGTGAAAGCCCTCATAGAGGCTAACGTGCAGCAGCGGGAGACCAACCAGCTACTGCTACAGCACGTGATGGCGTTGCAAGCGGCAGGAGCGTCCCACCGCGTCCATGATGCCCGGAAAGCTGTCCGTGCCGCGATCCCTAAGATGACCCCTCGGATGATGTGGAGACCTATCTGGCGGTGTTCGAGAAGGTGGCCGTGAGGGAGAAATTACCCCGAGAACAGTGGGCAGAGGTCGCCGCTCCGTTCCTGGCGTCTGGACCCCAGCAAGTATTTTTGACCTCCCAGATGACCAAGCAGCTGACTACCCGACCGTGAAAGGTGAGATCCTGGCAAGACTGGGGGTGAACGTGTTAGTCCGGGCTCAGCGGGTCCACCAGTGGAACTTTAATACGGCTGAACCCGCCAGGCCGCAGTATTATGAGTTGCTGCACAGGTTGCAAAAGTGGCTGCAGCCTGAGGTTCTAAGTCCGGCTGCTATGCTGGACCGTCTGCTGGCTGACATCTTCTGGAGGGCCTTGCCGTGCACCCTGCAGCACTGGATCGGCCAGGTGTCACCCACTAATGCCTTGGACATGGTCGACCTGGTCGAGCGCTATGAGGCCACAAAAACCTTGAAAGGGGTGTTGTTGGGAGGGGGCCGGTCAAACCCCGGAGGTCTCCCATCCAGTCCCGACGACTGGTACCCGAGAAACCTGCTCGGGGTGTACCCCTGTAAACCCGGCCCCGATAGTCTGCTGGCGGTGTCACGAGCCTGGCCATGTGAGGGCCGACTGTCCACAGTGGGGAGAACCCATGGAGACCAATTATGGGTACCGGGCTTCCATGTATGCCCGGAGACTGTGTGCGACCGGCACCCCGAGACCCTAGACAATCGTCATATGTGCCAGGTGCAAGTCGGTGATAATCTTGCAGTGGCGCTGCTGGACTCAGGGAGCCTAGTAACCCTGGTAAGTGCTGCCCTGGTACAGCCCTCCCAGTATACGGGCCGGAAAGTTGGGGTGGTGTGCATACACGGAGACTTAAAGGACTATCCCACGGCTGTAATGTCTCTGTCCACGGCGGCCGGCACATGGACTTGTGAAGTGGCGATCTCCGCCAAGCTACCGTATGAACTAATAATTGGGAGAGACTTCCCTGGTTTTCCGTCACTATGGCCTGAGGTGAAAGTGACTAATAGCCCTGAGACAGGGGTAACCCTAGCAGAGTGGCCTGGTTCCTGTGGGAGGCCAGAGCCCTGGGAGCCCGAGTCCGAAGGGCCTGCGGTAGGGGTGACCACCACTTCTGTGATAGAGGGGAGACAACCCCACTGAGTGTAATGGTCGGAGACACGGAGGACTTGCCACCGGGACCTGAGTTGGCAGACCTCAATGTCTCCGGGGAAAATTTTGGGACCGCACAACACCGGGACCAAACCCTAACCAGAGCCTGGGAAAGTGTCATAATAATTGATGGTAAACCCCAGAAACCAGGGGCTGAATTAATGTTTCCGCGATTCATTGTCCTTCAGGATATGTTGTATCGGGTGAACCAAATCCGAGGTGAGCCTGTTGAACAGTTGGTGGTGCCCACAGCGTATCGCAGGCTTGTCATGGAGCTTGCCCACCAACATGTTCTTGGGGACACCTGGGGTGGCAGAAAACCCAGGACCGCATACTGCAGCGGTTTTATTGGCCCGGTGTGTTCAAGGAGGTAGAGAATTATTGTAAGTCCTGTCCCACCTGTCAGATAACTAGCCCCCAGCCACATTTCCGTAGTCCTCTGGTACCGCTTCCAATTATTGAGGTCCCGTTTGAGCGAATCGCTATGGATCTAATTGGGCCTGTACCAAAATCTGCCAGGGGCCACCAACACATTCTGGTAGTTCTCGACTATGCCACTCGGTATCCGGAGGCGGTGCCTCTGCGACATACCTCAGCTAAACTCATTGCCAAAGAGTTAATGGAAATGTTTTCCCGTGTGGGCCTGCCAAAAGAGGTTCTGACAGACCAAGGGACCCCTTTTATGTCCAAAGTAATGAGGGAACTGTGTAAATTATTGCGTATAAAGCAATTATGGACGTCCGTTTACCATCCACAAACGGACGGTCTTGTCGAGAGGTTTAACCAAACCTTAAAAAATATGTTAAAGAGGGTGGTGTCTAGAGATGGGAAGGACTGGGACCTGCTTCTGCCCTATCTCATGTTCGCAGTGCGAGAGGTGCCCCAGGCCTCTACTGGGTTCTCGCCCTTCGAACTGCTTTATGGCAGACACCCTCGGGGCCTGTTGGATATCGCCAAGGAAGCGTGGGAACAACAGCCTGTCCCCACAAAAGTGTCATTGAGTATGTCACCCAGATGCAGGACCGGATGGAAAGGGTGTTGCCGCTGGTCCGGGAGCATATGGAGGCAGCGCAACAAGCCCAGAGTAGGGTGTACAATCGTCAGGCTCGGGAACGGGGCTTCAAGCCGGGAGATCGGGTGTTGGTTCTGGTACCCACCCTTGACAGCAAGTTCCTAGCTAGGTGGCAGGGCCCCTATGAGGTGATCGAGAAAGTAGGGGAAGTAAATTACAAAGTACACCAGCCAGGCGGCGCAAGCCGGAGCAGGTGTACCACGTGAATTTACTAAAGCCGTGGAAAGATAGGGACACGGCCGACGACCACAGCCCCCGGCCAGGGCTTCTAGGTGAAAAGGGTCCAGCCCCACAGTTCGAGGCCTGTGAAGCAGTAACCACGGTAAAATTGCAGACAGCCTGTCTTCCAAACAAGTTCAGGAAGTCAGGAGTTCATCAGTCGGAACACGGATGTGTTCTCGGACCTCCCTGGCCGCACGCCTCTCATCCAACATGACATCGTCACGGAGCCTCAGGCCAGGATCCGGTTAAAACCATACCGGGTACCCGAGGCTCGGCGACGGGCCATCGCGGAGGAGGTGCAATTAATGTTGAAGCTTGATGTCATTGAGGAGTCGAAAAGTGAGTGGGCCAGTCCCATAGTTCTAATACCCAAGCCGGATGGGACGTTGCGGTTCTGCAACGACTTTCGCAAGTTAAATGAAGTGTCCAAGTTCGATGCGTATCCCATGCCCCGGGTAGACGAGCTTGTTGAGAATTTAGGGCAAGCCCGTTACTTTTCTGTGCTAGACCTCACTAAAGGATACTGGCAAGTACCCTTAACGGAGACGGCCAAGGAAAAACCGCTTTTGTTACCCGCAGGGCCTGTATCATTACAAGGTGTTACCCTTTGGCCTGCATGGCGCCCGCCACCTTCCAAAGGTTAATGGACATAGTGCTGCGACCTCATCGTCGGTACGCCTCGGCATACTTAGATGATGTAATCATCCACAGCACCGACTGGGAAAGCCATTTGCCCAAAGTGCAGGCGGTAGTAGATGCCCTGAGAAAAGCTGGTCTAACCGCCAATCCAAAGAAGTGTGCCATTGGATTGGAAGAAACCAAATATCTGGGTTATGTTATTGGGCGCGGAGTCATCAAGCCGCAGGTAACTAAAGTAGAGGCCATTCGTAACTGGCCCCGACCGGTCACCACCAGGCAGGTAAAGTCCTTCTTGGGAATTATAGGATACTACATGCGGTTTGTGCCCCACTTTGCCACCATAGCAGCACCGTTGACAGACCTGTTGAAGGGGCGAAAGTCGGTGAAGGTTAGCTGGAGTGAGAAGGCGGAGGAGGCTTTCTCCGCGTTGAAGTCGGCCCTGTGTGGGTCCCCGGTTCTGGTGACGCCCGACTTCAACAGGGAGTTCGTCGCTCAGACAGATGCCTCGGAGGTAGGTCTCGGTGCAGTTTTGTCTCAGGAGGTCAATGGGGAAGAACATCCCATTGTCTTCCTGAGCCGTAAACTCACCCCAGCTGAGACCAGGTACAGTATAGTGGAGAGAGAGTGCCTGGCCATCAAGTGGGCACTAGAGTCTCTCCGCTACTATCTGTTAGGGAGAAAGTTCCGTCTGGTGACCGACCATTCCCCTCTAAAGTGGATGTGCCAGGCGAAAGACAGGAATGCTCGGGTCACCAGATGGTTCTTGTCTCTCCAGAATTTCAAATTTGCGGTAGAACACAGGGCAGGCCGCTTGCACGCTAATGCAGATGCCCTGTCCCGCGTCCACTGCCTCACTTGTGTTCACCCCTCAGGGTTGAACAAAGGGGGTGTGTGGTAAGGTGCAGGGTACTGTGGTTGACGGGAGGTATGTGTCACCGAGGTTCCTGGCCTCGGTGAGGTAAGAGCCGGGTTTTATTAGGTGTCAGCAGCAGCTAGTGCTGTTGGACACAGTTTGTATTTAGTTTGGCTGCAAAGCCAATCAGGGCCGGCTCTTACTGGGAGTAGGCAAAGAGCTGGGTGGGTGCCTACTCCCCACGGTCCAGGCCGGGTTTTCCCCGGACCTTAAAAAGACAGCCAGCACCAGCAGGTGGTGTGATTATCCTGGAGCCTGCTAACAGGGCTGAGGAGTTCTCTGTGCTGGAGGACGGAGCTCAGCAAGGTGGTGTTTCCCTGCAAACTGAAGGAGGAATCGCCTGCGGCTGAACCGACTGCTAGGTGTGAACCGCACTTAAACCACCCAAGGTGACTGGACCCTGTGTTGGCCTGTTTTTGGTTTTGCCACATGATTTCTGTTTTGTGTGAACTGTCACCAAGAGACTGTTTTCATTTCTGGTGTGCAAGTGTGAATAAAACACTGTTTGATGCACAATCTGGACTCCGTGTTTTGCCTCTAAACTGCACCCGCACCGCTGTCTACCAGAGCGACTCCCCACAATATATATAAAAAACAATGCTACGCATTTCAAGGGTATGCCACCTTCTTTCTCAAGCATATCTATAAAAACTATAGATAAGTGTGATTCGTCACTCCACAGACCACATTTTCACTGCTTCAGAGCCCAGTGGTGGTGTGCTTTGAACCACTCTATCCAATACTGAGCTTGATAATATAAGGCTTGCATGCAGCTGCACAGATACGAAGATCTATACCATGAAGCTCACAATGCGCAGTTTTTATGCTGATGTTAATAACAGAAGAGTTTTGGAGATCTACAGTTATTTTGTCAGCAGTGCAGTGGCGACATTTATCCACTACGCACCTCAGCACTTGGCGGACCCAATTTGTAACTTCCTGTGGTCTTTCACTTCATGGCTGAGTTGCTGTGGTTCCTAAACACTTCCACTTTGCAATAATATCACTCAGAGTTGTTCGTGGAATACTTAGATGGGAAGAAATTCCACAAACTGACTTGTTGCAACAGTGGCATCATATTACAGTACTATGCTTGACTTCAGTGAGCTCTTTAGAACAACCCGTTCTTTCACAAATTCTTGTAAATAGCAGATAGCATGGCTAGGTGCTTGATTTTATTCACCTCTGGCAATAGGACTGAAGGGAAAACTTGATTTCAATTATTAAGAGGCATGTCCCGATAATTTGTCTGTATAATGGTTTATATACCAGGTTATACACCTGTAAGGTACAGTAAAACAACCTGTTATATAATGCTTTAGGAAGTGTCATGCCTATAGATTTAAAGGTGATCCTCTAAATGAGCTCCTTTATCCACATTTATAATTTTCTTATCTTTTGTCAATACTACACTTTAATTTGGAATAGTGTTATAGGATAATGAATAAGGAAAGAATATTGTATGCCTCCTTTATCTACTAAGCTACTTAGAGAAAGGGGTTGAGTTGTTACAGTTAAAGTCGTTTTCCGTTTCAACATCTATTACCAGGGATTCCAGTATCCAAACGCTAAAGCAATCATCCTACTACCTATGGCACAATCTTCACCTTGTTAAGAGCTGGTCCTAGATCATGTGATCACTGTGATCTGCATATACAGCGCTCACTGAGAACTGTGTTTATTGTGATAGAGTAGTCAGGGATGGTAGTCCTTCTGCAAGCTACCATCTCTGCAGAGATAAATATGGACCACCTGGACATATATAGTCAAAGGGCAGTGTGGAACTCGTAAAAACATATGCATATTATTTATAATTTTTATATATCTTATCATACAAATATGACTTTCTATTAATAGAATGTGCATTCTGTTTAATACTCTACCAATCGGCTCCAACCTGTTATTTTGTTTTAATCTATGACAGTTTAATGTTATACATTAAACATGGATACAGTAATTTAAGAATAAGCCTAGAGCATTATGTAGCAATTTAACTTCTTTCATTTATATGTGTTTGCTACAAAAGAAAGTATTGAGTCAGTGCAATGATTGCTTCTTGAACAAGTATAGACAAAGAACAGTGGTATTAGGAATATTGAGCATTCGTCACAGGAGTTAATGACTTCAAACCTGTCAAGAAGTTCCCATTGTTTGCAACAATGGCAATGAAAAGCTCAAATAAGAACACAGTAACATTTCTTGCAAGTAAGCTCAAGTGACAAAGAAATAAAAAGGCTTTTGTTACCATGGGATGCTTCTTAGGCCCCATGCACACAAACGTATTTTCTTTCCGTGTCCATTTTGTTTTTTTTGCAGACCATATGTGTAACCATTCATTTTAATAGGTCCGCCAAAAAAACGGAAGGTACTCCGTGTGCATTCTATTTCCGTATGTCCGTTTTTCCGTTCCGCAAAAAAATAGAGCATGTCCTGTTTTTTTCTAGCTTGCAGACAAGGATAGGCATTATTACAATGGATCCGCAAAAATAATGGATCCGCAAAAAAAACGGATCCCATACGGAACGTCATCCATTTTTTTTGCGGATCCGCAATTTGGGGGCCACAAAACACATACGGTCGTGTGCATGAGGCCTCAAAAAGAATTTATTACCTACTTTGAGCCCTACTTTTTTCATGATCTCTACATGAGAAAAACACAATAGAGGTACTATTTTAATGGTGGGCAACTGTTCTATAAGGTTATATGAGCGTTCTAACATGCTCAAAGTAGGTGACATACTCAAACAGTAACACAACCAAGGTCAATTATGGTTAGTGGGATTCACAATTTTGGAAACCTATATTCAGAAGCAAATGGACAGTAGACTACAGGCCCTATAATTATTACTTAACTTTTAATCATTAAATTAAAACATAGCACAAAAGATAAAAAATAGAAACAAGATGCAACAAGTTGTGAATTTTAAACCAGGGCGCAAATTAGAAAAGGAACGGTCTTACCGCTTAGTAGATTATTGTTAACAGGGGAACCCTAACCTCCGAGCCAGGTACCTTGCCCTAAAATGCTTCTACTTAGCCTGAGCTACCCTTTACTTAGTCAGGATGTCCCAATGCGTTTCATAGGCAAAATTCCAAAACATCAGGGGACTGGTATATATTAAAGGGTTAGGATATGGTTGTGACTTGAACCTAACACCAGCCTACTGATGCTGAGTGCTGGTATGGACATGAGCAGTAGAGATGTTGCGAACATAAAATTTTCCATTCGCGAACGGCGAACGCAAACCTTCGAAAATGTTCACGAGCGGGCGAACCAGGCGAACCGCCATAGGCAGGTGAATTTTAAAGCCCACAGGGACTCTTTCTGGCCACAATAGTGATGGAAAAGTTGTTTCAAGGGGACTAACACCTGGACTGTGGCATGCCAGAGGGGGATCGATGGCAAAACTCCCATGGAAAATTACATAGTTAACGCAGAGTCGGTTTTTATCTATAAAGGACATAAATCACCTAACATTCCTAAATTGTTTGGAATAACATTCTTTAAAACATCCAGTGTGTCTATACAATCAGGTATGATGTTGTATCTATTAGATAGTGTAAGGGTTACGCCCGCTTCACAGTGACAGACCAAACTCTGACAGACCAAACTCCCCGTTTAACGCACTGCAAACAACCGCAAACAGTCCTTTTGCACAACCGCAAACTCCCCGTTTGCACAAGGTTGGATATCAAGCTAGCCAGGTCCCGTTCCTTGTCCTCACTGACAACATTGAAGGTCTCTTCCTCCACCTAGCCACGTACAACACCAAGGGTCCCCGAAAGGTGACAACAAGTCCCCTGGGGCACCTGCTGTGGTTGGTCTTCCACCTCCTCAAAGCCACCTTCCTACTCTGACTCCTCTTCTTCAGACTCCTCTCTCTGCTGCAGGTCCAGCAATCGACGACAACAAGGCTGCTTCTGGTGGTGATGGTGATCACAACTCTTCCTCTTCATGCTCATCTACGGCCTGATCCAGGACTCTTGGCAGGGCACGCTCCAGAAAAAACGCATATGGGATGAGGTCGATGATGTTGCCTTGGATTTGACTGCCAGGTTTTTCACCTCTGCAAAAGGACACATGAGCCCACAGCCATTGTACATCAGCATTCAGTAACGCGGCCAAAAAATACCCAGCTCCACAGAGGCTGTCCTCTTTTTTTTAAATTAAAAAAATCTGTTCTTACCATTTTAATCTCTGTTTTGTCTCCTATCAGGGGCCGGTGTATGGAATATATTTTAGGAACCCGAAGATGGTTGGTCGGTCCTCTTCCTTCCAATTTGGGGCACTGCGCGTGCGCCGTGCAATATACTGTGCCACCATATATGAGTGGTGTGTTAAGTAGTACTATTCTAATACAAAAAAACTAGAGACCCTATTAAGGGAGGGTTCCATAGCAACAAAAAAACTTTGCTCAATTGAGCTCAATTCACCACTTTTACCCTTAATATTTAAATCAGTAAAACTTCACTTTTATTAGTAGTTCTCTAAAAATGTTTGTGAGTTTTGACACACTTGTTAAAACTATTGCTCGAATTTGCACACTGCTATCGCACAGGTTGCTAGTGGTAACGGAGGGTGTGCACTACCCTCCTAACCTTCCCACAAGTTTGCAATCAGTGTATAACTACCTGCCTGACTAATCCTGCAGGGTACTCGGTGCTGTGAACATACACCCTAAAGTAAATAACTGTTTCCTACTGTTTCCTACTCAGTGTTTAGCAACTCGAGCAGAGCTAAAACCAACAGATTCTGTCCCCCAACATGTTTCACCAGATAAACTGGCGTCTTCAGGGGAAAGGACAGACTTGAAACACCATGCTGAACACTCCTATTTATAGTTTGTAATCCTATAATTGGCCAATAGTACCATTGGCATTAGACTGACAGTTTAAAGAGCCAGTGAACTGGTCAGGTTTAAATTTATTGGTTGAATCATTGGATGCCTGCCAGATAACGTGCTGCGCAGACCCAAGCTGCGCAAACACTTATTCCACACTCAAGTTGGATGACTGGTTATTGAGTAACTACCAGATAATTTGCTGCGCAGACCCTTGCTGCGCTAACACTTATTCTGTAGTCAGGTAAAAGCTACTCACTATATATGAATCACCCAGCAGCCCCTGCCAAGTCTGCCACACTGCGACTACACAAGCGCTGATACCACTAGTTCTTACATACTACCAACATGGACGATCCCCTGTTTACACACATATAATCAGGGGCAAAGCATACACGATCTAGGTGTATTTTCAATAAATATGATCACACTATTTCAATTGTGAGTAATATAGGCTGAACACTCTGGGATCTTTTGAGCTAGCGTAAACTATAGATTATGACATAATATATATGAGTCACTAAGGCCAACATGGTACCTGTCTAGCAAGGTGGAAGTGTGACACTCTTGGGCTCTGGTGTTTTGGGTATTAATGTATGCATGGGAACAGAGAGAGGGGACTCGGAACCCCTTATATACATTACCTGAGGGATCCAAGCGCGTCTGTATACATCGAGGCGCGTTTGTTCAACATGTTACTATCTATATTTTGACACTGCTTATAATTAAGCTTGTGCCCACTATCTGAGGGACCCAGGCGCGTCTTGATGTATCTAGACGCGCTTGGTTATTATGTTGCCCCTTGTGTCTGATACCTTGGTAATTAAGCCTGTACCTATTAAGGATGATATACTCCGACATTACAATGTTTTGCAACCAGGTCTGGTGCATTTAGTACTATGGACGGGGATATAAAATTTTTATTTTTTTTTTTATATCCTCTACATGCTTTGCCCCTGATTATATGTGTGTAAACAGGGGATCGTCCATGTTGGTAGTATGTAAGAACTAGTGGTATCAGCGCTTGTGTAGTCGCAGTGTGGCAGACTTGGCAGGGGCTGCTGGGTGATTCATATATAGTGAGTAGCTTTTACCTGACTACAGAATAAGTGTTAGCGCAGCAAGGGTCTGCGCAGCACATTATCTGGTAGTTACTCAATAACCAGTCATCCAACTTGAGTGTGGAATAAGTGTTTGCGCAGCTTGGGTCTGCGCAGCACGTTATCTGGCAGGCATCCAATGATTCAACCAATAAATTTAAACCTGACCAGTTCACTGGCTCTTTAAACTGTCAGTCTAATGCCAATGGTACTATTGGCCAATTATAGGATTACAAACTATAAATAGGAGTGTTCAGCATGGTGTTTCAAGTCTGTCCTTTCCCTGAAGACGCCAGTTTATCTGGTGAAACATGTTGGGGGACAGAATCTGTTGGTTTTAGCTCTGCTCGAGTTGCTAAACACTGAGTAGGAAACAGTAGGAAACAGTTATTTACTTTAGGGTGTATGTTCACAGCACCGAGTACCCTGCAGGATTAGTCAGGCAGGTAGTTATACACTGATTGCAAACTTGTGGGAAGGTTAGGAGGGTAGTGCACACCCTCCGTTACCACTAGCAACCTGTGCGATAGCAGTGTGCAAATTCGAGCAGTAGTTTTAACAAGTGTGTCAAAACTCACAAACATTTTTAGAGAACTACTAATAAAAGTGAAGTTTTACTGATTTAAATATTAAGGGTAAAAGTGGTGAATTGAGCTCAATTGAGCAAAGTTTTTTGTTGCTATGGAACCCTCCCTTAATAGGGTCTCTAGTTTTTTGTATTAGATTAAGTTTGGGGTTTATCGCCCCTGTTTGTCTGACCCATATACAGCTATTTTTGTTTAACACCTATTAATTGTTAATCCATGGCAGGTTTTCTCTCTCATAAATTTACTCCCAGCACGTTTACTTCCGAGGCAGAATATGTGTTCTCTAAAGAGAATCTACCTATAAATACTACGGATATTAACTCTGGGTTCAGAGAATTGAATAAGACCTATAAACAGTACTTGAGGTCTGTGTGGGAAGTTGCCAGCCTTGATACGTATATTAAACAGAGACTGGTTTATAGAGGCATGAGAATAAATATTGTCCCTAATTCACACCAAGAAGACCCAGAATTTATAAAAGGGTGGTACCAACTGTTGACTGAGAACTCACTACGTATGTTACAATATCTATCAGACTATGAGAAAGGAGTACTAACAAAAGTGAGTGCACAATTGGAAAAAGAAATTTCCCAGGTTCAGCAATTTAATACCTCTCCAGAGTTTGCTGAATGTGAACAGAAATTGCAAAAAACATTGAACGATTGCAGACAGAGATTAAAGAGAGGAAACATAAAAATATATTCGCGACAGACGTGACTTTGAAACTGGACAAATATATACTGGTAGAAATACTAGTTACTCCAATACTAATAGGAGAAATAGGTATACGAACTCACAGGTGTCTAACACTGATATTTCTGAATCAGATATTTCTGGCTCAGAGGAATCTGTATCTAAATCTTATAATAATAAGTCAGCGGCTGTCAAACGTAAAAATAGATACCGTGCACCCACCCAGCAACGAAGGGCACCAGCACCTCAACAACAATTGCAATCTACAACTGCTCATCAAACATGGACAAATACTTCAGGCTATATAGAGCAAAACCGTGCATTAGAGCCTGTGAAATACAAGCAGACACCAGTAGTAACATCTATGGGTCTTGGAAACATACCTACTCCAAGTATGTCCTGCACATCCTCCTTTTCTCTGGGCCTCCACAGTCCAGCTTGGATATGGGAGCGAGTGCAGGCAACCCACAGCCTTCTTTTTGGCCCCGGGAGTGACGCTACGGGACAGGGACAAATGGGTTTACAATACTCAGAATTAAATGCAAATGATAATATGCAGGTTATTAATCTGTCAGATTTCCCACTACAAGAGAGACATTATAAACTCCTCAAAAGGGATTGTCATTTACCCCTACTCCGGGTTTGATTGTTTTTCCTGGGTCAAGGATGTCAACTGCTTTGCTAGGAAACTAGCACTTCATAAAGTACATAAACAGAAGGAGCGTGATCCTTGTAGACAACAAGAGAATGAAAAAATTGCTTTGCAAATTTTGGAGTCCCTGGATACAAATAACCCTCTAAGTGAGGATATGATGGAACCCCATTGTCTACACTTAAGCCCAGATCCATGTACACACCTCCGTTTCGCAGTATGCAAATATTGAAACATTTGTGAATTTAGTCACGAGAGATCTTAAAACTATTCGGACACCTAAGACAGTAGTTGACAACCTTGACCCGGATGAGGCAGTGGCTCTGGAGGAGCTGAGAACCAATGATGATTTGGTTTTTAAACCCTCAGATAAGGGGGCAATATTGTGGTGATGAGGAGACGTATGTACGAGGATATGGTCATGCGTCTCCTTAATGATTCGGTAACGTATAAGAAATTGGACAGTAATCCAACAAACCAGTACCTGGGGAACTCAGAGAAATTCTAGCAGAAGCAAAAGGAGATAACCTTATCTCCAAAGAGGAACATAGGTATCTTTTGAACACCAAACCTACAATAGCGACTATCTACGCTATACCGAAAGTACATAAACAAAGAGTGCCAATACCAGGTAGACCGATCATTTCTGGTAATGGAAGTCTGACAGAAAACATCAGCCAATATGTTGATGAGTTTATCTCACCTTTTGTACCTACGTTACCATCTTATATTAGAGACACTAAAGATGCGGTCACCAGACTACAGGAGATACAAGTCACTAAGGGTACGTTTCTTGCCAGTCTGGATATAGAGGCGCTATATACTAATATACAACATGAACTGGGAATACAGGCAGTTCACTCTTACCTCACTACTAAGGGCACTCAATTTCACTTGCACAATCAATTTATTTTGAAACTTTTATGGTTTCTACTTACTCACAATTATTTTTTATTTAATTCACGTTATTATTTACAGTTAAATGGGACAGCTATGGGAAGTAAATGTGCACCGAATTTTGCAAATCTCTTTTAGGATGGTGGGAAAACACAATTGTCTTCACTGAGCAATATGAACACTTCACTAATCACGTTTTATTTTGGGGACGTTTTATTGATGATGTTTTGATTTTATGGGATGGCACTGAGACACTATTTCAAGAATTCGTACAGAATCTTAATCAGAATCATATAGGTATGAGCTTCACTTCAGAAATTAATTCTGAAACCCTCACTTTTTGGATCTTAGAATCTCCTTGTCGCCAGGTGGCCGCATCGTCACTGAGGTCTATAGGAAACCTACCTCTACTAATACGCTATTACATTGGCAAGTTATCACCCACCGCCCTTAAAAAGGGTATTCCGGTAGGCCAATATATTAGGGCGCGCAGAAACTGTTCGGATGACTCTGGGTTCCTCAAGGAATGTGAGACCTTGTATTCGAGGTTCCAAAATAGAGGTTACCCTAAAAAATACTGCATAAGGCCTTTAAAAGGGCTAAAGATACTGATCGAGTTTCATTACTGCAATCGAAACCAATAAAGGAATCCACAACAATCAGATGTATAGGAAACTTTGATAACCGTAACAAACAAGTGTATAATATCCTGCATAAGCATTGGCATGTTCTGCAGGCTGACCCTGATTTTCAAGAGGTATTGGCTAAAAGACCCCAGATTACGTTCAGGAGGGGAAAATTTAAAGGACCATTTGGTCCACAGTTTTTACAATACTAACCCTGCGCCACTTACCTGGTTGAGATCTACAGTTGTGGGAAGTCACCCCTGTGGGAGGTGTAGCTTCTGCCCATACGTCCAAAAAAGAAATTTTTCATCAATCCTAAAGATGAGAGAAAATATGACATAAGAGAGTTCATTAATTGTCAAACTAAAGGAATAATATATATCGCCCAATGTCCGTGCCCTAAATTATATGTAGGCAAGACTATACAGGAATTTCGTAGGAGAATTTGCCAACATGTAAGCAGTATTAACACAAAGGCTGATACAAGCATCTCAAGACATGTTAGAACCTTTCATTCTGGAAATCCATCATGCCTGCAATTCTGGGGATTATGTAAGAGAAACCTAGGACCACGCTGTGGAAATTCTGGATAAAATCCTATACCAAGAAGAAGCCAAATGGATATATCGTTTGGAGAGTTTGAGTCCACATGGACTCAATGAGGGATTCACATTTTCGTCGTTTTTGTAATACGATCTAGGTGTATTTTCAATAAATATGATCACACTATTTCAATTGTGAGTAATATAGGCTGAACACTCTGGGATCTTTTGAGCTAGCGTAAACTATAGATTATGACATAATATATATGAGTCACTAAGGCCAACATGGTACCTGTCTAGCAAGGTGGAAGTGTGACACTCTTGGGCTCTGGTGTTTTGGGTATTAATGTATGCATGGGAACAGAGAGAGGGACTCGGAACCCCTTATATACATTACCTGAGGGATCCAAGCGCGTCTGTATACATCGAGGCGCGTTTGTTCAACATGTTACTATCTATATTTTGACACTGCTTATAATTAAGCTTGTGCCCACTATCTGAGGGACCCAGGCGCGTCTTGATGTATCTAGACGCGCTTGGTTATTATGTTGCCCCTTGTGTCTGATACCTTGGTAATTAAGCCTGTACCTATTAAGGATGATATACTCCGACATTACAATGTTTTGCAACCAGGTCTGGTGCATTTAGTACTATGGACGGGGATATAAAATTTTTTTTTTTTTTTATATCCTCTACATGCTTTGCCCCTGATTATATGTGTGTAAACAGGGATCGTCCATGTTGGTAGTATGTAAGAACTAGTGGTATCAGCGCTTGTGTAGTCGCAGTGTGGCAGACTTGGCAGGGGCTGCTGGGTGATTCATATATAGTGAGTAGCTTTTACCTGACTACAGAATAAGTGTTAGCGCAGCAAGGGTCTGCGCAGCAAATTATCTGGTAGTTACTCAATAACCAGTCATCCAACTTGAGTGTGGAATAAGTGTTTGCGCAGCTTGGGTCTGCGCAGCACGTTATCTGGCAGGCATCCAATGATTCAACCAATAAATTTAAACCTGACCAGTTCACTGGCTCTTTAAACTGTCAGTCTAATGCCAATGGTACTATTGGCCAATTATAGGATTACAAACTATAAATAGGAGTGTTCAGCATGGTGTTTCAAGTCTGTCCTTTCCCCTGAAGACGCCAGTTTATCTGGTGAAACATGTTGGGGGACAGAATCTGTTGGTTTTAGCTCTGCTCGAGTTGCTAAACACTGAGTAGGAAACAGTAGGAAACAGTTATTTACTTTAGGGTGTATGTTCACATCACCGAGTACCCTGCAGGATTAGTCAGGCAGGTAGTTATACACTGATTGCAAACTTGTGGGAAGGTTAGGAGGGTAGTGCACACCCTCCGTTACCACTAGCAACCTGTGCGATAGCAGTGTGCAAATTCGAGCAGTAGTTTTAACAAGTGTGTCAAAACTCACAAACATTTTTAGAGAACTACTAATAAAAGTGAAGTTTTACTGATTTAAATATTAAGGGTAAAAGTGGTGAATTGAGCTCAATTGAGCAAAGTTTTTTTGTAAGTAGTACTATTCCTAACAGTTTAATCCCTGTTACATCCCCTATCAGGGGACATGTATTGAACAAATTTTAGGAATCGGGAGATGGAAAAAGATGATTGGTCGGTCCTCTTACCTCCAATTTGGGGCACTGCGCTTGCGCCGTGCAATATACTGTGCCACCAATACAAATAGTGTGAACTACTATTCTTACCATTTTAATCTTTGTTAAGTCCCCTATCAGCGGACGTGTATTGAATTGAATCCTTGCATGGGGAGAAAAAAGCTTGCTCTGTCCGCTTCCTTCTAATTTTGGGCACTTGCAATGGAATTTGCCACCAATGCAACTAGTGTTCTATTATACAAGTACTATTACTATCAGTTTAATCTCTGCTTTGTCCCTTATCAGGGCCAGGGCCTGTGTAGTGAATAGGTTTTGGAACCGGGAGATGGAAAAAGACCCATGCTCGGTCTGCTTCGTTTGAATTTTTGGTCACTGCGCGTGCGCCGTGCAATGTACTGTGACACCCAATATGAGTGGTGGGCAGTGGGCACAGTACAGTCTGTGGGCCTGACACACACTGGCAGGCAACTGCAATTATATTAAAGGGTAAAAATGAAATTACTTTTTTATCTGCCAGGTACTGTGCAACCCTATATGAGTGGTGGGCAGTGGGCACAGTACAGTCAGTGGGCCTGACACACACTGGCAGGCAACTCAACTGCAATTATATTAAAGGGTAAAAATTAAATTACTTTTTTATCCGCAAGGTACTGTGCCACCCGATATGAGTGGTGGGCAGTGGGCACAGTATAGTCTGTAGGCCTGCAGCCTCTCACACACGGTCAGGCAACTGCAAAATAATATATATATATAAAAATAAAAAAAAGGAAGACTGATGTACCAGCCCTAAAAAGGGCTTTTTGGGGTGCTGTAAGGACGCTGTCCTTATAGCAGATGAGTCTTTGAGGACTGGAGTGGACACAGAACACTAGTAGCTAACGCTTTACCTAGAATCCCTATATTAATTCAGCAGCAGCAGCACTCTCCCTGATCTAACTAACACTTCTGCTTCAGAATGAATCTAAGATGGATGCTGTCCTTGCTTTTTGATACGAGGTGGGAGGGTATGCTGATTGGCTGGAATGTCTCTGCTGATTGTGAGGTACAGGGTCAAAGTTTGCTCAATGATGATGTATAGGGGATGGACCGAACATCACATATGTTCGCCTGCCACGGCGAACGTGAACAAGCGATGATCGCTGGGAACTGTTCGCCGGCGAATAGTTCAGGACATCTCTAATGAGCAGCAACGTGTGTGGCACTAACCTGTCCTGGCGTCCCACGTGGGTTTTCAAGGATTTCCTGGGCGCCTGAATGCCACCTCACAATTGTATGTCACCTGAAAGTGCAGCCTCCTACACCAGTGAAGATGTGAGGGAGTTTCAGTCACCGCCCTGCACATGTGATCCCTACTGTGCTGAGGTAAGGAGGTGGGAAGGGAAATCACTGGCTACTTTCACACTAGAGTTTTGACTTTCCGTCTCTGAGGTCCGTCATGGGCTCTCAAAAACTGTCTAAAATTGATCCGTTTTGCCCTAATGCATTCTGAAGTGAAATGGATCCTCTCAGAATGCATCAGTTTGCCTCCGTACAGTCGCCATTCCGCTCTGAAGGCGGACACCAAAACGCTGCCTGCAGCGTTTTGCTGTCAGCCTGACGAAGCGGAGCCAAACTGATCCATCCTGGCACACAATGTAAGTCAATGGGGATGGATCCGTTCTCTGACACAATCTGGCACAATGGAAAACGGATCGGTCTTGAACACCATTAAAAGTCAATTGTGGACGGATCCGTTTTCTATTGTCATGGCTATAGAAGACATAATACAACTGGATTCATTCATAACAGATGCATGAAGTTGTATTATTGTAATGGAAGCGTTTTTGCAGCTCCATGACGGATCCGCAAAAAATGCTAGTGTTAAAACTTAATATTAATGAGGTGATTCATCCGCTTGGTACGAGAAGCACTATCAGGGCAGCAATGTCAGTATACTATATGGTCCTATGGATAAAGGGCTATGGGGTTTATTATATGGAGGCCTTCTCCCAATAGGGAGATAATGATAAGTAATCTTTCTGAACACTCAACTTCAGGGAATGAGTGGTGCTAAAATATCCGCTAATCCAATAATCATTCTTATAAAGAAGATTGGCAGCCGATAGTCATGATAACGTGTCCAAATGATAATAAGATATCAGATAATCCAATAATCATTCTTATAAAGAAGATTGGCAGCTGATAGTCATGGTGCCACATCCCAGTGGTGTCCACTTTCTTGAGCTGTCTCAAGAAAGGGAACCAGATACAAAACAAAAAATGGAGGGTGGAGAGGGAAAATTATGAGTGGGATGAAGGTTAATGTGGGATATGGTAGGTTCAAGGTCCAGTTGAGGACACAGTTGTCATATGTAGCAGCTGTATGACAGTTGTTCATTGAGTCCTCCCAGATACACCGTCTCTAACTGGAAGATCCTCCATGTTTCCGGTTGCAAGACCCTCTAATCCCGATTACCGCGTCTGGCCATAATAGGGACAGTCTCAATGCCCATAAATTTGATGCCAGATGGATTCTATCGGGGTATCTTTTTTGTGTCGTATGTCCCCCAAATGCTCACTTATTCTTCTACGGAACTCACTTGTGGTTTTGCCCACATGTTTAAGGTCACACACACATTTGGCCTTGTAAATCACCTCCTTGGTTCTACAGTTGATAAAACTTTTAATTTCGTGAGTCAGGTTCATGACGTTGCTTTTAAAAGTACGGCTTTGATCTAAAAAAATTGCATGCAACTCAGCCACTACAGTGAAAGCAACCCAAGACTGTCATGCCTTTTCCTAAGTATATAAACATTTATACATTATTATTGTTATAACGTGTATTCATGGCCTATAAGAAGCCATGTTGAATTTATATTCACCCTCCTGTATGAACCTTCATTGTGTAAAAGAAAAAAAATATGGGTTCAAGGAAAGATTCTTCCTGGCAGATGTGGGCCTATCTAAGGGAATAATTTTACCTCATCACCAGGCTATGAGCCGAGATAAGGTTCTTCCTGGCACTCGTCTGGCATCTCTTTATAATGAGATTTATTAATGAGACAAACATATAATGTCTGTCTGTTCATATAGTGGATCGTATTTAGTTTTGACCCAAGTTAATCAATATATCAAATATGTGTTATTTTATATTTCATATATTGGTTTTATTTTGTTACATGTTATAATCATATATTAACATATATATATATTGTGGGGGTTTGCTCTGGTAGGCAGATGGTAGCGGTGGCAGTAGAGAGGCTCAGGAGACAGGCTTTGTGTCCACACCGTGCTCTTTTATTCACGCCAGTGCATCACATCAAAACTGTGCAATTCACACCACAGCAAAGTTCATAAACCCCACCTCCCACAACGAAGTCCCAAACGCAGCCGGCGTCTTGGTGCCTGTTCACACAGTCTCTCACATCCGTGCTCAGTACTACACCTTGTCGTGGGGCGGGTTTGTCCAAGTTCGTACAAGTTAGACAGGCCACGTGTCGGCCTGGACAAGGGAATGGCTCCGGCCACAGGATCCCTTCTTTTGGCCCTTCCCGGAGCCTGCAGCAACTGGGCAGTCTTTGTTAGCAGAGCGGACTACAGAGCTCAGCCCGACCATGCGATCAGCCTCCCGTACAGCCTCCTGCAGTGAGACAGGAGAGCACACTTCACCACCCCACAGTCAGTGAGCATCAAACTTATATTCACCACCCCACAGTCAGTGAGCATCAAACTTATATTCACAGCCCTGGGCAGGAGGACCACACCCACCGAGCATAGTGAAGGATTAACTCCTTCCCTACCCAACTAAGGCCAGAGATAACCAACCTGCCAGGATCAGTGTAGACTGACACCAACAACCGAATCCCGTCCAGCCGTTGTGGTCCGTGGGGAACAGACACCCACCCTGCTCTTTACCTGTTCCCAGTAAGAGCCGGCCCGGACCGCTGTGTGACAGCACTCACTGCTGACAAAACACAAAAGACCCGGCTCTTACTCCACTGGGGCCACGACCCCCGGTGGCACGTATCTTCCACCCACTACCACTCCAGACACTCTCTTACATATCCCCTCCCCTTTGTTCACCCCTGAAGGCTTGACGACCCTGTTCAATCCTACCGGGGTGAACACACATATAGCAGTGTACCCGGGACAGGGTATCAGCGTTCCCTTGCAGGCGACCTGCCCTGTGCTCAACCCTGAACTTAAAATTCTGGAGGGATAAGAACCATCTGGTGACCCGAGCGCTCCCCTCCTTAGCCTGGCTCATCCACCGGAGAGGGGAGTGGTCAGTCACCAGACGGAACCTTCTCCCCAACAGGTAATACCTGAGAGATTCAAGTGCCCACTTGATGGCGAGGCATTCTCTTTCTACCACGCTGTACCGGGTTTCCGCTGGGGTGAGCTTGCGGCTCAGGAAACTAACGGGGTGTTCTTCACCATTGATTTCCTGGGAGAGTACCGCCCGAGGCCTACTCCAGAGGCGTCCGTCTGAACTATAAACTCCCGTCCGAAGTCGGGCGTCACCAGAACTGGGGACCCGCACAGGGCCGACTTCAAACGGGAGAACGCCTCTTCCGCCTGCTCATCCCAGCGAAGCATTACTGACTTCCTACCTTTCAGGAGTCCTGTCAACTGGGCAGCTATAGTGGCAAAATGTGGGATGAACCGCATATAATACCCTACCATCCCTAAAAATGATCGCAGTTGCCTGGTCGTAAGGGGTCTAGGCCAATTTCGGATCGCCTCGATCTTATTTATTTGGGGCTTAACGACTCCGCGTCCAATTACATAACCCAAATACCACGCTTCCTCCAGGCCCACTGAGCACTTTTTTGAGTTGGCGGTCAATCCTGCCTTCCTGAGCGAGTCTATCACTGCTTGAACCTTCGACAAGTGACTTTCCCAGTCCTGGCTAAATATGATTATATCATCCAAATATGCTGAAGCATACCGGAGATGTGGTCTGAGAACGATATCCATCAGCCGTTGAAACGTGGCTGGAGCACCGTGCAACCCGAAGGGCAACACTCTATAATGAAACAGCCCCTCCGGCGTAACAAAGGCGGTCTTCTCCTTTGCTGTCTCTGTTAAAGGTACCTGCCAGTACCCTTTTGTGAGATCTATCACCGAGAAATACCTGGCTTTACCCATTCGCTCTATTAACTCATCTACTCGCGGCATGGGATAGGCGTCAAACTTTGAAATCTCGTTTAGCTTCCGGAAATCATTACAAAAACGTAATGATCCGTCGGGCTTTGGGATAAGAACGATCGGGCTAGCCCACTCGCTTCTAGACTCCTCGATGACCCCTAACTTCAGCATAAACTTTACTTCCTCTGAAATGGCTTGTCGCCGAGCCTCCGGTACCCGGTACTGTCGTAAACGTATTTTTTCCTGGGGCTCGGTGACAATGTCATGTTGGGCTAGATCGGTACGTCCCGGAAGGTCAGAGAACACGTCTTTATTCCTGCTAATGAACTCCTTCACTTCTTAAGTCTGCTTAGTTGACAAACCGCTACCTATCTTTACTGCAGGGGTGTCCTCTGGTACCACTGTAGGGCCGGGGACGTTCTCTGCAGCCAAGACAAAGAGCTGGGCCATCCCCAAGGAGACTTTCTCTATCTTTCCAGGCTTTCAGTAAATTAACGTGGTACACCTGCTCGGGCTTCCGCCTTCCCGGCTGGTATACCCTGTAATTCACGGGGCCGAACTTCTCTCTTATCTCATACGGTCCTTGCCATCTGGCCAGAAACTTGCTGTCTATGGTGGGCACTAGTACTAACACTCGGTCGCCCGGGTTAAACTTCCTTACCTGGGCGGCCCGGTTGTACACGCGGCTCTGGGCCAGCTGGGCCGCTTCCATATGTTCACAGACTATGGGCAGAACTGTCCCAATCCGGTCCTGCATCTTCTCGATGTGCTCAACTATGCTTTTGTGAGGGGTAGGCTGTTGCTCCCACGCCTCTTTAGCGATATTTAACAGCCCTCGGGGATGCCTACCATATAACAGCTCAAACGGTGAGAACCCCGTGGATGCCTGGGGCACTTCTCGCACCGCAAATAACACATAGGGCAGCAAGAGGTCCCAGTCCTTTCCGTCTTTTGCCACCGATCTCTTGAGCATGGACTTTAGGGTCTTATTAAAGCGTTCCACCAGCCCATCAGTTTGGGGGTGATAGACGGATGTACGCAAGTGCTTAATATTTAATATTTTGCAGAGCTCCCTCATCACCTTGGACATGAAAGGAGTCCCTTGGTCTGTCAATATCTCCTTCGGGATCCCAGTAGACTGGGCCAGTAGACTATTCAACTGCCGCTGGTCTCTCAGGGCTTCCTCATGTCTCCGAGTAGCCTCCTCATTGCTTTGCACCAAGTGTCTAATGGCCTCCTCCATCTTATCTGGAGCCACAAAACTTGCCGGCTTAATATATGACATACAGTCCAAATAACACAATTTTCTGCCTCACTGCCGTTTGCCCGCATCCTCCACCAATTGTGGGGGTTTGCTCTGGTAGGCAGATGGTAGCGGTGGCAGTATAGAGGCTCAGGAGACAGGCTTTGTGTCCACACCGTGCTCTTTTATTCACGCCAGTGCATCACATCAAAACTGTGCAATTCACACCACAGCAAAGTTCATAAACCCCACCTCCCACAACGAAGTCCCAAACGCAGCCGGCGTCTTGGTGCCTGTTCACACAGTCTCTCACATCCGTGCTCAGTACTACACCTTGTCGTGGGGCGGGTTTGTCCAAGTTCGTACAAGTTAGACAGGCCACGTGTCGGCCTGGACAAGGGAATGGCTCCGGCCACAGGATCCCTTCTTTTGGCCCTTCCCGGAGCCTGCAACAACTGGGCAGTCTTTGTTAGCAGAGCGGACTACAGAGCTCAGCCCGACCATGCGATCAGCCTCCCGTACAGCCTCCTGCAGTGAGACAGGAGAGCACACTTCACCACCCCACAGTCAGTGAGCATCAAACTTATATTCACAGCCCTGGGTGTAGCAGGAGGACCACACCCACCGAGCATAGTGAAGGATTAACTCCTTCCCTACCCAACTAAGGCCAGAGATAACCAACCTGCCAGGATCAGTGTAGACTGACACCAACAACCGAATCCCGTCCAGCCGTTGTGGTCCATGGGGAACAGACACCCACCCTGCTCTTTGCCTGTTCCCAGTAAGAGCCGGCCCGGACCGCTGTGTGACAGCACTCACTGCTGACAAAACACAAAAGACCCGGCTCTTACTCCACTGGGGCCACGACCCCCAGTGGCACGTATCTTCCACCCACTACCACTCCAGACACTCTCTTACAATATATATATATATATATATATATATATATATATCCTGTGTGTGTAGCACCAGAAGCATGTATTCCTGAGGTATCTAGGAAAGCATGCTCAGTTGGATTTCTGTAAATGAAAATTTGTGTTTTTTTCATAGGATAAGGCACCTGTGAAATCCAAAAACCCACACATGTGTTGTCTACATTTTAGATGTAGAACAGTTATACTAGTTTCTGGGAATCTAGGTTTTTAATTGCTTGTCAGGGGGTATGCCTCCCTTTTTTATGTATGTCCCAGGTGGTAGATGTTTACTACTTAACATGAAGTCACATTATATGAATTTAACTCTTATAAATAATTATGGTTCTTGCCAACGAGCTGGGAGGTTATTATGTCGCCCTCTCCTCAGTAGAATCAATAACTTTGATATTTTTTCATTTGATCCTTTCTTTTGTTTGTTTTTTGTATATAAAGCATTTTTGCGCTTTATATCCACGACAACACTAGGCACAAGGCGATCCCTTAAACTCCTCCCTCTCAGGTATGTAATTTGTGGGGTATCAGAGATGGCATCCCTAAGATTGGGATCCAGTTGTAGGGTCCCCCAATGTTTCGAGATGACCTTCCTCACATCGGGCTGCCTCATCAAAAGTAGCTATTAGTCTGAATGTGTTGCTCGCGGTTGTTTGCTTTTTTTTGGATGTAAGAGTAGAGTGCAGTTGCTAGCCCGGGCTCTTTTGTAAGCTGTCCTAAGGACACCATCTGGGTATCCCCTTGTTAGGAACCTACTCCGTAGTTGACCTGCTTGCTGTCTAAAATCTGACATGGAGTAGCAATTCCTCCTAACCTGCAGGTACTTAGGGATCTGGGATGATGACTGTCTCATCTGAGGAGGGAATTTAGTGGCCGTGGGTTTACAATATATATTTGGGTCCTGATTTCTCCCCTTGGAACAAATTAGCATACAATAGGGCAAAAGACTCCCCATCACAGTGGCCCTGAGCTGATAGTAGAAGACTCAATTAAACAGAAAGGCCAGTGTAGGACAGTTAGGTTTAAGTCATAACCATATCCTAACCCTTTAATATATACCAGTCCCCTGATGATTTGGCATTTTGCCAATGAAACGCGTTGGTACATCCTGCTTCTTCCTTCCACAGAGCCGGGAAACCACTCCATTTAGGGTGCAACAGGGAGCCCTAGGTAGATTTGAGGGATGCCTCATAAGAGTTGTCCTTTTCAGGGTGAGTGCTCCTCTACCTGAGCGTAAAGAGTAGCTCAGGCAAAGTAGGGGCATTTTAGGACAAGATACCCGGCTCGGCAGTTAGGGACCCCCTGTTACCAATAATCTACTAAGCAATAAGGCCGTTTCTTTTCCAGTTTTCTCACTGAATTAAAATGCACCACTTGTTGCGTCTTGTTTCTATTAGTTATCTTTTGGGCTATGTTTTAATTTAATGATTAAAACTTAAGTATTATTTTTAGAGCCACCAATCTAGTGTCTAATTTCTAGGTTAAATACTCCCTTTAAAGGGGTTATCTCACTTAAGCAAATGCCATTTATCATGTAGACAAGTCACTTACTAATGTATTTTGATTGTCTATATTGCCTCTTTTGCTGGCTTGGTTTATTTTTCATTTTTTTAATCCAATATCTTTTTGTTAAAGTTTGAGGCAAAATACAGTCACCATACAAAATGGCACAAAAGATATACTGTATATATGTTTTCATATAATCACTTGACACCCGAATAATGACAAATAGGAGCAATGAATAATAAGCTGAATAATTAAGGCCATAATAACATGGAAACCCTTAACTATTAACATTGTTCCCTAAGAGTTGTAGAAAATGAGGAAATATATTATAAGGTAAAAGGAGATTATCGCTCCCAAGATGAGGTATGGAAATAAAGTCATGGACACACTTGAGTAGACAACAGTGTGGGAGGGGGGCCCATTACAAGCTTTGGCGGCAGGGACAAGGTAAATTAGTGCTTCCATTGTGGAAACGCTCATCCCTATATTAATCCGTATTGTCATCCTCAGGATGGCGATATATATGATTGCTGTGGTGGCGCAGGGGAGAGGTGTCTATCTTCTACGTTCCTCTGATAGGCTGCAGGCCTATAATTACTTTATTGTGCCGCCTAAGCCGTACATTGTTGGACACAGACGGGAAGAGGCCTGCATTGCATCCCTAAAAGTGGCATGGAGGTAAGTATGAGTTTATTTTATTCATTTACACTATGCTGTTGTTGCCGAGTATGGGAAAAAGGGGTGAGGAACACTATGGGTAGGGGCGGATTGACCATAGACCTTACAAGGAAACTTTCCGTGGGCCGATTCCCAAGGGGCCACCAGCCAGGTAAGTAATGATTTGATGATCCCCTCCTGACTCTTGAATTCAACAGTTTTGCCATCCTGAGGCAACTGGAGCAGGAGGACAGAACATGGAAGCTGGTGCTGGCCAGCACAGAGGGGCAGTCACTGGGGAAGTATTTTGTTCTTCTTGGGAATTATATTGTGCTGCACTGTGGTATTTGGCTTTACTGGAGTGGTATTATATGCCTCTATATGGTAATTCTGGCCCTGAATAATTGTGTTGGCTCACCTTCTTTCAATTTGGGCCTGTCTACAACATGGGGCCACTTTTAGTTTTTTCCAGGGCCACTTTAAGTTCCCAGTCCACCCTTGACTATGGGGGCATCTATTGGGAGCCCTATATAGTGGAATTATATACTAGCACACATGGGGGACACTATGCAGAAGGGGGGAGAGGAGCACTATGGGACATCTACTGGGGGCATTATATATTGACATTATTTACTGGCACACATGGGGGCACTATTGAGAAGAGGGAGCGGTGCACTATGGGGCATCAACTGGGCGCATTATATATTGGCATTATATACTGGTACACATGGGGGCACTATGGAGAAGTAGGGGAGAAGAGCACTATAGGGGCATCTACTGGGGGTATTATATAGGGACATTTTATACTGCCACAAACTATATGTGCACTATGGTGGTGGGGAGGAGCATTATAGGGGCATTTTATACTGGCACACATTATGGGGGCACTATGGGACGGGGGAGAGGAGCATTATGGGGGCATCTACTTGGGGCACTCTATAGGGGCATTTTTTTACTGCCACATTATGGTGGGAACTATAGGGATGGGGAGAGGAGCACTATGGGGGCATCTACTGGGGGCACTATATAGGAATATTTTATACTGTCACAAATTAAGGGTGCAGTATGGAGACCTTATCTCAACTGGGGGCACTAGGATTTTTTTTTTTTTGGGGGGGGCACACAGTAGGGGGCATTGACACACATTCTGGGGGCACTATGGGGACATTGGCTTTACTGGGGGCACTTACATGTGTTATTTTACTGCCACACAAAAGGGCATTTTTTTTTGTACTGTTGCTCATTATAAGGGGTATTTTTTTGGCACTGGGACACATTATAAGTGGGCATTTATTGTGCTGACTCACATTTTAAGGGTGCACTTTTCACACATATTATAAATAGAATTTTTGCTACCAGGGGCATTATAGTGAGGTTTATTACAATTGTGGGACCATGGGGAACATGATTACTACTTCTGGGGCACAGTGGGGACATTATTACTGTTGGGGGCACTGTAGGAGCACTATTACTACTAAGTTCACTCTGGCAGATAATGATTTCTATTGGTTGGACTTTGGGAGCACTATTACTGTGGGGGGGGGGGCACACTGGCACAGTATCAGCTTAGCACAATTATTTTTGGGGAATTTGCTGTGTGCAGTTATTTTTTAGGGCACTGTGTGCCAATAAGTATTGGATGGGGCATTATCTGTGCGGTACTAGTAGTTTCAGGAGGACTGTTTCTGCAGTATAGTATTGCGAAACACTGCAGGCACAGTATGGGCTGTTGGGAGGATGAAGGAAAAGTAGGAAACTAGGATGTCTGTCTGTCAAACTCTGCAGAGACGAGAGATGGCTGAAAGAAATCATCATAGCGGTCTGGTCCAAATGGAAAAGGTGAGTAAAGAGAACATCTACATCAAAGGAGACATCGCTGGATGTACTAGATGTGTGGTACTATATTCGGCTACTTTCACATCTGCATTACTGTTTCCAACAGGCTGTCCCAGCAGAGAACAGCCTGACAAAATTCACCAGATCTGGCACTATAACCTCTTAAGGACACAGGGCGTACAGGTACGCCCTAATGTCCGAGTCCTTAAGGACACAGGGCGTACCTGTACGCCCTGTGTTTAAACTGCTACTGCGCCCGATGTGGGCGCCGCAGCAACATGGTTCCTGCTGATGTAGATCAGCAGGAACCATGTTCTAATGCCGAGGGGGGTCATGTGACCCCCCGTATCGGCGATCGCTGCAAACCGCAGGTCAATTCAGACCTGCGGTTTGCAGCGGTTTAGATCTCTGATCCTCGCGGTCTGTGACCGCGGGGATCAGAGAGTTAATTGCCCCAAAGATAATCATATTAACCCCCCCTGCATCCCCCAATCTTGTTATGGCGGCGGGGGTGCAGGGGGGGTGGTTGCGGCGGCGGTAGGCGGTGCGGGAGGCGGGCGGTGCGGCAGGCGGGATCGCAATAGCGATCCCCCGCCCGCCTCCCTTGTAATAATTCCCTGGTGTCTAGTGGTTCTATCAGAGTGCCAGCACATTGCTGACACTCTGATAGAAAAACGGCTGGCATCTGTGCTGCAGATGGCAGCCGTTTAACCCCTTCCTTACCGCGGTCCGGACGGACCGCGGTATGGAAGGTGTTAACAGGAGGGAGCTCCTCCCTCTCCCATCGGGGGCTGCTGTGCCTATGCAGCCCCCAGGATGGGATCGCAGAGGAGGGAGTGATGGTTACCATGGCAGCAGGACGCTTTCAGAAGCGTCCTGCTTGCCATGGTAGTAACTCTGGTCAGACTTCTGCTAAAGGCAGAAGTCTGACCAGACTGTAAAAGTAAAAATACAGTGCAGTGCACGATATAGTGTACTGTACTGTATTATATAGACACCAGATCCACTGGATCTACAAGAACCAAGTGGGTCTGGGTCAAAAAAAAAATGTAAAAAAGTGAAAAAAAAGTAAAAATAAAAAAAACACAAATCACTGAATAAAAAGTAAAAAAAAAAAAAATACACTACACATATTAGGTATCGACGCGTCCGTAAAAAACAGCTCTATAAAAATATCACATGACTGAACCCCTCAGGTGAACGCCATAAAAAAAAAAAAAAATGGTGTAAATAAGTCATTTTTGGGCACCTTACATCACTAAAAGTGTAATACAAAGCGATCAAAAGGCGTATGCCTCCCAAAATAGTACCAATCTAACCGCCATCTCATCCCGCAAAAATGAGCCCCTTCATAAAACAATTGCCCAAAAATAAAAAAACTATGCCTCTCAGACTAAAAACATGATTTTTTTTGTTTCAAAAATGCTTTTATTGTTAAATGTAAAAAATTTAAAAAAGTAGACATATTGGGTATCTCCACGTCCGTAAGAATCTGCTCTATAAAAATATCACATTACCTAACCCCTCAAGTAAACACTGTAAAAAAAAAAAAAACTTTGTCAAAAGCCATTTTTTGTCACCTTACATCACAAAAAGTGTAATAGCAAGCGATCAAAAAGTCATATGACCACCCAAATAGTGCCAATCTAACCGCCACCTCATCCCTCAAAAATTATACCCAACCTGAGACAATCGCCTAAAAACTGAAAAAAATATGGCTCTCAGACTATGGAGACACTAAAACATGTTTTTTTGTTTCAAAAGGATATTATTGTGTAACACCAAAATAAATAAAAAAAGTATACATATTGGGTATCGTCACGTTCGTAACGACCTGCTCTATAAAAATATCACATGACCTAACCCCTCAGGTGAACGCCGTAAACATAAAAATAAAAACGTTGTAAAAAGTCATTTTTTGTCACCTTACATCACAAAAAGTGTAATAGCAAGTGATCAAAAAGTCATATGCACCCCAAGATAGTACCATTCAAACCGCCATCTCATCCCGCAAAAAATGAGCCCCTACATAGGACAATCGCAAAAAAAAAAAAAAAAACTGGCTTTCAGAATGTGGAGACACTAAAAAATCATTTTTTTCAAAAATGCTTTATTATGTAAAACTGAAACAAAAATCCCCAAAAAGTAGTCATATTTGGTATTGTCGCGTCAGTAACAACCTGCTCTATAGAAATAGCATACAATCTTGTCAGTTCAACGATGTAAATAACAAAAAATACAAAACTGTCCCAAAACAGCTATTTTTTTGCAAATTATCCATTTTAATCCATTTTCCAGTAACAAAGCAAGGGTTAACAGCCAAACAAAACTCAATATTTATTGCCCTGATTCTGTAGTTTGCAGAAACACCCCATATGTGGTTGTAAACTCCTGTATGGCCAAACGGCTGGGCGCAGAAGGAAGGGAACGCCATATGGTTTTTGGAAGGCAGATTTTGCTGGACTGTTTTTTTTGAGACTATGTCCCATTTGAAGCCCCCCTGATGCTCCCCTACAGTAGAAACTCCAAAAAAGTGACCCCATTTTGGAAACTACGGGATAAGGTGTCAGTTTTGTTGGTACTATTTTAGGGTAAATATGATTTTTGGTTGCTCTATATTACACTTTTTTTGAGGCAAGGTAACAAAAAAATGAAATTCTGAAATTTCATCTCCATTTGCCAATAACTCTTGTGGAACACCTAAAGGGTTAACAAAGTTTGTAAAACTAGTTTTGAATACATTGAGGGGCGTAGTTTCTTAGATGGAGTCACTTTTTTATGGAGTTTCTACTCTAGGGGTGCATCAGGGGGGCTTCAAATGGGACATGGTTTCAAAAATCCAGTCCAGCAAAATCCGCCTTCCAAAAACCATATGGCGTTCCCTTCCTTCTACGCCCTGCCGTTTGGCCATACAGCAGTTTAGGACCACATATGGGGTGTTTCTGCAAACTACAGAATCGGGGCAATAAATATTGACTTTTGTTTGGCTGTTAACCCTTGCTTTGTTACTGGAAAAAATGTATTAAAATCAAAAATTTTCCCAAAAATCGAAATTCAGAAATTTTATCTTTATTTGCCATTAACTCTTGTGGAAAACCTAAAGGGTTAATGACGTTTGTAAAATCAGTTTTGAGTACCTTCAGGGGTGTAGTTTCTAGAATGGGGTCATTTTTGGGTGGTTTCTATTATGTAAGCCTCGCAAAGTGACTTCAGACCTGAACTGGTCCCTAAAAGTGGGTTTTTGAAAATTTCTGAAAAATGTCAAGATTTGCTTCTAAACTTCTAAGCCTTGTAACGTCCCCAAAATGAAATGGCATTCCCAAAATGATCGATACATGAAGTAGACCTATGGGGAATGTAAATCAATAACTTTTTTTGGCAGTATTACTATGTATTCTAGAAGTAGAGAAATTGAAACTTGGAAAATTGTAAATTTTTCAAAATTTTTGGTAAATTTGGTATTTTTTTATAATTAAAAATGAAATTTTTCGACTTTATTTTACCACTGTCATGAAATACAATATGTGACGAAAAAACAATCTCAGAATGGCCTGGATAAGTAAAAGCGTTTTAAAGTTATCACCACATAAAGTGACACTGGTCAGATTTCCCAAAAATGGCCTGGTCCTTAAGGTGAAATAGGGCCGTGTCCTTAAGGGGATAATGTTGTCCAGCAGAGATCCAGCCACAATCTGTATCCGCTGCATGCTGTGGTTTTTGTCTGGCCAATTCCTTGCATTCTCTGATGGATCAGGTGGCTGGATTGTAGTGCTGCAGGCATGAAAGTAGCCTTACCTTGTATGTTTTGTTGCTGTATGTAATGTTAGGAGGGAATTGGTTAGGTTGAGAATTCGGCTTGGGAGGGCTCAGGCACATTCTTTGCACAGGGGCCCTCTGCTGTCTGTCCGCCCCTGAGTAGGTAGACTTTGTCTACATGATAAGTACCATTTGCCAAGGTGAGACAACCCAGTTAAAGGTTAATCAATCTTATCTCTTATGCCATGTCAACTTTCAGTTTTTATGTTGCTTGGTTATTAGGATTTTTAGAAAACGTGGTGTGGTGTTCAGCAAGCAGGATATGCTCAACCCATATGCAGTTGTGCATGTATATAGGGGAGCACATCCTGCACTTGTAGTCCATTGCTAGGGGCAATCAACAGCAAAAAATGCATACAATGGAAGATACCAGCAACGGACTACAAGTACCACAATAACCATCCTACATACGATAACGATAATGTGGATGTGGAGAACAATCAAAAACATAACCATAGCAAAGGCAGGTGCACTCTGCGGCAATACTAAACCCTCACACTGATAAATATGAGGGGTTAGTTCGACATATCCTACTAGGAGGACATGTCTTAAGCTCGGACACCACGGCAAGGTCCCTCAAGTAGCCCGAGGCCCTACCACTCAACCTACCTGTGCCGTATGGGCGATACCAGGAGACGTTGGGCATTACGTGAGCGTAAGGCCTGACTCACAGACAGCTCACCAGTGACCTCCAGCATGTAACCATGCTTGCAATGGGAGGTGGGAGGTGCCTGTGAGCCCCACCCGAGACCGGCTGATATGGCCCAGAGCCTCCCAGGTGCACCTGAATGTAGCCTGTAGATGAAAAGCAGGCACATTTAAATCGGAGTTTATACAGTACACCTCCAAACATATTATACAAACCATTAGAAAACGTGGTGTGGTGTTTAACAAGCAGGATATGCTCAACCCATATGCAGTTGTGCATGTATATAGGGGAACACATCCTGCACTTGTAGTCCATTGCTAGGGGCAATCAACAGCAAAAAATGCATACAATGGAAGATGCCAGCAACGGACTACAAGTACCACAACAACCATCCTACATACGATAACGATAATGTGGATGTGGAGAACAATCAAAAACATAACCATAGCAAAGGCAGGTGCACTCTGCGGCAATACTAAACCCTCACACTGATAAAATTGAGGGGTTAGTTCGACATATCCTACTAGGAGGACATGTCTTAAGCTCGGACACCACGGCAAGGTCCCTCAAGTAGCCCGAGGCCCTACCACTCAACTTGAGGGACCTTGCCGTGGTGTCCAAGCTTAAGACATGTCCTCCTAGTAGGATATGTCAAACTAACCCCTCAATTTTATCAGTGTGAGGGTTTAGTATTGCCGCAGAGTGCACCTGCCTTTGCTATGGTTATGGTTATTAGGATTACACTGTTTGAAAAGATTGTAAATTTCTCCACAGACAGATCAATAAAACTGTTATTGGATATTTGTAAAGTATGTATTATTTATTAACTATTTTGTCTGTAGGCTACTTTCAAATATATGTAATAACAAATCACAATCTTTATGAACTTCACAAAAATTCGGTAACCAAATTAATCTGAAGCTTTTGCGATTTGCTTAGGACAAATCAGGTGAAAATGCTGTCCAGCGCCATTTTACTGCTAATATTGACGGGGGGAAAACCATGAGACAGGATGAAAAAGGATTGGCTTGGAGGCTGAAAGATAGCTTTATACTGTAAGTCAATCAGGGGGCAGTAGGAAGAGAGATGCCTATGCTGAACCAGCAGAGTGTTATACAGAATTGATTGGTGCCGGTGATCAAGACCCCCCTATATGTTTCACTAGCACACAATCTTCTTATGGGAAATTGGGTAATGCTAAGTAAAGCTCAAGGACCTGCCATGTTGTTTTGGCATCCTATGCCTGCCCTGTTTCTAATTAGCCAATAGAAAAAAACTGACAGATTCCAGAGCCAATCTGATCATGGTACGATGTCACAGGGCAGGCATACCTCATGGGTGTGATGTGATCTGATTTGCCATATACTTTATAACATTCGTTTATGTTTCCCCAGCCCAATCTGATCAGGGTATGATGTCAAAGAGCAGGCATAACACATGGATGTAATGTGATCTGATTTGTCTTACACTTTATAACATCCACCCATGTTTCCCCAGCTCAATATGATCATGGTATGATGTCATAGGGTGAGCATAACATATGGGTGTGATTTGATCTGATTTGCCATATTTCTATCATCCAATCATGTTTCACCAGCCCTGTGCCAGGAGTTCGATGCTCCATGTACCACAGTTGGGGAGACCGCCCACTGGGCGGAGACCTCTCATGCCCACGACATCTCCATGTTTCTCCAACTATGCGCAAGGAGGGCATCACTACATGCGTCACAGCAGGAGGGGCGGACACAAAACGGCACCCCAGCATGCTCACAGGTGTCCTTAATCCTGCAATGCAGTGCATGATCCCATGGTCACCAAGGAGAGGGGGAAGGGGGTGGTGTTAGTGACATGGGATAAGACTGATTCCCATATCTCATCATGCGTCCACCTTGGGGCGCATAGAGCATGTCACAGAGAAGATAGTAGCGGGCACATTTGACACATCACTCACATGATCGTATAGTTGTTTACTGCTGCTAGGTAACAAAAGACAGCAGGGATGTACATGTCACTCCTTTGATTGCAGGGTTGAATACTGCTTTTAGCAGTGCGCAGTGTTGAGAGAACCCAAACAGCAAATTCCGTACGGAACTTTGCGATCTCGGGTACCCGGACCCGAACCCGAACTTTGCAGCAAAAGTTCGGGTTTAAATTTGGTGTTCGGGCATGTAATAAAGCCTTTGAAAGGCTGCAGTGCAGCCAATCAACAAGCTTTTAAGCTGTGGGCACTTATAAGCCATCACAGCCATGCCTAGTAATGGCATGGCTGTAATTGGCCAGTGCAGCATGTGACCAAGCATGTATACAAGCTGGATCACGTGTAGCACCGCCCATCAGCTCTGTTTAGTGCAGGGACAGGAAGCAGGCATCTGAAGTGAGCGAGAGTGTTAGGAATCTCATATGGCTATTTATTCTGTGAGTGACCTATAGTGATTTTTTTGTGGACGCTGTACACCAGCTTTTCACCCCTGACACAGAAATATAATAATTAATTTGGCTGTTAATTCTATGGGTGACCTATAGCGATCTTTTGTGGGTGCAATGCACCATCTTTGCTCGCGTGACACAGAAATATAATAATTAATCTGACTGTTAATTCTGTGTGTGACCTATAGCGATTTTTTTTGTGGGTGCAATGCACCATCTTTGTACCCCTGACACAAAAATATAATAGTCTGTCTGTATGTTAGTTTGGTGGGTGACATATACCCAATTTTTGTGTGAGGTACTCCTGCACTGCATCCTTGACAGGGAAATTAATATAATTAATCCATCTGTTAGATCGGTGGGTGACATATCCCCATTTTTGGTGTGAGGTACACCTGAACTTCATCCGAGACAGGGAAATTAATAGAGTTAATCCGTCTGTTAGTTCAGTGGGTAACATATACCCAATTTTTGTGTGAGGTACTCCTGCACTGCATCCGTGACAGGGAAATTAATATAATTAAACCATCTGTTAGATCGGTGGGTGACATATACCCATTTTTGGTGTGAGGTACACCTGCACTGCATCAGTGACAGGGAAATTAATATAGCTAATCTGTCTGTTAGTAGTGTTGATCGCGAATATTCTAATCACAAATTTTTATCGCGCATATCGGCACTTTGAGAGTTTGCGAAAATCTAGAATATAGTGCTATATATTTGTAATCGCGAATATTCTAATTCTTGTTTTCATCAGTACTACTGCTTTCTGCTTGTGGCCAAATGAGAAGGCTGCAATATCTTTGTCAGAGCTTAGCAACATCCCTAGCAAACAATAGGAATGTTGCCTACCCTTTTACTATATAAGAAACTCCCCAGCAGCCATTTTGTGCTGTTTTTTGCAGTTCTGAGAGAGATAGCAGTGTCATTGTTGTGCTCTGTTCTTTGCAGACTCATCTGGATCCCTATTCAATTACATTAGACTGTTAGCTCATATATATAATACAGATGGTTAGTTAGAGATATTCAGTGTAGGTTAGACAGTGATATAGTGTAGCTGATAGGTTCCAGTGCAGGGTGTTGGGTAGTGTGATAGGAATTACTGCGCTGTGATGGGGATTAGCGTCTCTATTAGACATACTGCTGTGATGTCACAACAAAACAGTGCACAAATCAGTAAAATCTACTCAGACCTAATAAAATGTGAAGTTGAACGTATTGCGCAAAAAAATGTGCATCATTAGTGGCAATTTGCACAATCATGACTGGTGATCGTGAACTCTGCAATTTGTGAATTTATTGCGAATATTATACTAAAAATTAGCAAAATATCGCGGAAACGAACATTGCCTATGCCGCTCATCACTATTTGTTAGTTCAGTGGGTGACCTCAAAGAATGAGGAGAGCATCAAATAAGGGATGTTGCCCTAGTTGTGATGCTGCTGATGCTGATGGAGCTCCTGTTGCAGAGAGAGGATGTAGTCAATCTGTGCCAGCTACACGCCCAAATTAAACACCTTCCTCAGGTGCATGTAGGTGACAAAGCATTCAGCTTTATTTTGTAGGCCCAAATACCAGTGTATGAATGGCGAGGCCTGAACAAGTAGAGGCAGTAGTAGTTCCTTTACATTGTCTCCCACCCGGTCCTCTGCTAAAATCACAGAGTTGGCACCTGTAGCCCATGAGCATCTGTCTTTTAACTCACTCCCTCGCAAATCAGCCAAGCAGTCTAAGCCCCAAGTCATGCAGCAGTCTCTTATGCTTTTTGATGACTCTGCTGGCATGGTTTCCGTGGGCCATCCACCTAGCCTTGCCCCAGAAGTGGAAGAGATAGAGTGCACTGATGCCCAACCACTTATGTTTCGGGATGTGGACATGGAAGGACCACAGCAGCATGTCTCTGATGATGACGAAACCCAGGTGCCAATTGCTGTGGCTTTCTGCATTGTGCAAACTGGCAAGGAGGGCAGGGGTTTAGAGTGGGTGGAAGATGATGTGGAGGATGATGAGGTTGTAGACTCCACATGGAATCAAGGTCATGCAAGTGACGTGTGCAGTTCGGAGGAAGAGGTGGTGGTTACACAGCACCAGCCGCACAGAAAAAGAGGGAGCAGGGTGCAAAAGCAGAGTGGCCGTCCCCTAGCCAGTGTGCCTGCTATTGCCCACCGCACCCAGGGACTGAGCACACCAAAGTCAGCTCCAAGGAGTTCCCTGGCATGGCAGTTCTTCAGACAATGTGCTGATGACAAGACGCAAAGCTGTTCAATCGTAGCCTGAAACAAGGCATAAATGTTCTAAACCTGAGCACCACCTGCATGACCAGGCATCTAAATGCAAGGCACGAGCTGCAGTGGAGTACACACCTTAAAAACCACAAAAGATCTCAGGCTCCTCCTGCTCCCTCTTCTGCTGCAGTCTTGGCCTCTATCGCCTCCTCTGGAGTGACAGTGGCACTTGCCACCCCACAAACATAGAATGTGGCAGCTACACCACCACCACCATCATCGTCACCAAGCATCTCCACACTGACCCATGGCAGCGTTCAGCTGTCCATCCCCCAAACACTGGAAAGAAAGAGGAAGTACCCCCCTACCCAACAGCGATCCCTTGCCCTAAATGCCAGCATTTCAAAATTCCTGGCCTTTCAAATTCTGTCATTCCGTCTGGTGGAGATGGAGACTTTTAAAAACCTTATGGCGAGACGTGTGTGTGTGTGTGTTGCGTTGTTTCGAGTATTCCACCAACATGGCCAGTGCTGAAGACGCCTTCCTCAGCGTTACTATCCTTTTTCTATGTCTCCTTGAAAAAACACTTCTGGTGATGATGGAAGAGGATGTGGCACAGGATTAAGAGGGATAATTTCCACGGTCATCAGGCCAGTCATTCACAAGTGGCTCGGAGGGTGGATTCCTGCACCAACAGAGGCCAGGTACACAACTGTCCAGCCAGGGCACAGTTCTGAAGGATGAGGAGGGTGATGATAAGGAGGAACCATGTTCACAGCAGGGTGGCACCCAAATCAGCTCACGGGCATCACTGGAGCGTGGCTGGGGGGATAGAAAAGACACAGATGATACACCTCCCACAGCTTGTCGTGGCCTCTGGGCAGCCTGGCACAAATGAGCGACTGCATGCTGCAGTGCCTGCACAATGACCACCGAGTTGCCCACATTTTAACCAGTGCTGATTACTGGATGGCCACCCTGTTGGATCCCCGCCACAAGGACAATGTGCCATCCTTAATTCCATCACACGTGATCGGAAGATGCGCGAGTACAAGCGCACACTGGTAAGATGCGCTACTGATGGCATTCCCACCTGACAGCGGGGGCTCAGTGGAAGCAAAAGGTGAGGGCAGAGGAGGAGAAAGAAGTCACCAACGCAGCTGGGGCACCGCCAGCATCTCAGAAGGGACGGTTAGCATGGCCAAAATGTGGAAAAGCTTTTTCAGCACGCCACAACAACTAGCACCACCAGCTGATACAGAACATCTTAGCAGGAGGCAGCAACATGGTGGAACAGTGCATGTGCACATGCCTACACGTACTGACTGATGGGTCTGCCCCATTCAACTTTTGGGTGTGCCCCATTCAACTTTTGGGTGTGCCCCATTCAACTTCTGGGTCTACAAATATACTGGCCTCACCCAGCTATTGTTATACTCCAGTGCACTTCCTCTTTGCGTTCTCTTTTCCATTTCTCAATATTTTGGAGCCTTCCCAAATTTACAAAAAATAATTAAATAAAGGGAAACCCCCCAAAAAAAAAAAAAAAAAAAAAAGTCTTGGCTATCTCCTCCTCCTCTGCTTCCACCTACACCGCCACGTCTACCTCCTCCTTAACCTCCAACTCCACATTGACCTTCGCCTCCTAGTTCAAGATTATAATTTTTACATTTTTTCTATTTTATATTATTTTAAGTGATTTCCCTATCCACATTTATTTGCAGGGCAATTGTCCTGCTCTTACCCCCATTTTGCTTCATTTTGCAGCCCTCTAGCCCTTACTATGACTATTTTCAGCCATTTTGGTGCACCAAAGTTCGGGTGCCCATTGACTTTAATAGGTTTTAGGTTCGGGTTCGAGATCGGGTCCCGAACCCAAACTTTGACCCGAAGTTCGACTGAATCCAGCGAACCTGAACATCCACGGGTCCGCTCATCCCTAGCAGTGAGTACAACTCCCTTTGCTTTTGTTACTTGCCAAATAACGCTGTTTTGCTGGAATATAATGTCAAATAATAAAAAGCCTTATTGTACATAGTCCACTTTTTGTTATGTACTGCAACACTAGATTCAGCCATGGATATTTATTATACTTACAGGAAAATATATAAAACATGCATGTAATAAAACCAGATGTCCTGGCAAGCCCCTGAAAAATAACATACCAGTTATCCCTGGTATTCAGACCTCTATGACTGGACTCTATTTTGCTTTATATTTTAACAATTTGTTGTCTAAATTTCCTCCCCTGGGGCCTAGTCGGCAGCTTCAGATGCCCTCAAATCTCAAAATGTCTGTGTTACCATCGTGTGTATATGCTACATGTCTGGCTATAGGTGTCTACATGCCAGTATTAATGCCACTTAGGTGTCTGGAGATTCTCCTCCTAAACGCCTGTATGGTTTTGCCAACATATAGTTGGGGGCACTTGCATGTCACAATATAGACAATTCTCCTCCTTCTGCCGTTTAAAAAGTTTTTAATCGTATAGGTCCTTCCATCTACTGAATTATGGAATTCCTAGGGAGGTATCTACAGAAGGAACAGTCCTCACAGGTGTATGATCCCTTGCAGGTGGAGCTTAACCAGCTTGTGCTTTACTGTCGAGAGGAAACTGTGGAGCAGTTGGTCCTTTAGATTGTTCCCTCTTTGGTAGATAACTGAGGGATATCTTTGAAGGACTTTTGTAGATCAGAGTCAACAGTCAGGATCCCCCAACTTTTTTGGAGGACCTGGGTTATTTCCTAGTGATAACTGTCATGTCCCAATGCATCTAATTGAGCATTGCATTTTCCCCCCCAGTAGTCTATCTCTCCTGGTCTCCCTGGCGTATGCATTCATATAGGGTCTAATGGGATAACACCATGTACAGAATCTGTTATATAGATTGCTGAATTTATTCTGGAATGCTTCTTCTGTGGCATGATTTCTCTGGGCCCGCAGATATTGGTCAGTAGGATTGCTACTTCTCAAAGGCCTAGGATGCCAGCTGTTCCAGTGCAAAAAGCTGTTGGCTGAGCTTGATTTCCTGACAATTTCTGTAAGGATGTGGCCACTGGGATCCTTAGTGATCTTAAGATCAAGAAAACAGATTTCCTTCTCTTGGATTTTATGTGTAAAGTGCATCCCTATGTCATTAGTATTGGGTGCATCTACAAAATCCAAGAAAATCTGTCTCTCCACTTCCCAAAATATCAGGATGCCGTTGATGTATCTTCTGCGAAAAAATATGACTTATATGAAAAAACTGAAATGGTCAAAAAAAAAACAATTTATCCTTCCACCACCCTAAGAAAAGATTAGCATATGTAGTTGCACATGCCATGCCCATCAAGGTACCGCGTTCCTGATGACAGAACTGTATTTTTCTGCTTTGGGTCACCAATCAGAGGGGAGTATGTCGTTCTGTCTGATAGAAGTCTATTCACCATATTGATATAGTCATCACAGTCCTGAAGTACACACGATATACATGCGGTGGTAACACAGACATTTTGAGATTTGAGATTTTGAGATTGGGCTACTTTTTCATAGGCCACCCTGTATAATGTGATTGAAAAATGAATCAAGCCAGCAAAGGAGACAATATGGCCAATTACAATACATTAGTAAGAGTAAGTGTAGTATTGACTTCTACAAATGTAATTTGCTGAAATGAGACCACTCCTTTAAGCAGCAAAGGAAGGAAGCTGTCATAAATGACCAACACTTGTGACAATTTCAGTCTAGCAAGAGTTTGTTGCAATTCTTCACCTGAGGAAACAAACACCCACAAATGAAAAAATCCAGCCGATTTTAATGTTAAGTATAGTGATATGCGAATTATTCAAAAGTTCGATTTGGTTGCTTCACCAAATTTGACAAATTTTGCTTCATGACAAATTTCTTTGTCACTTGTTAAAGAGGAGCTTTCACTGGTCCTGATGTTACAATATTATTACCTGGCAGTGTAGGTTATTATTTGTAGATATCATAGCGCTTTTTTTTTTTCAGATGCCCTGCTCCATTCCCCTGCTGTGCCCCCCGTTCACTTTTCCCACCCTGTATGCTAATTAATAGCATCAGTACAGGGAGGAGGAGATTGCCACGTTTCTCAAGAAAACTAAACTTGAGGGGTAATGGAGCAGCGCATCTGAAAAAAAAAAAGTGCAGTGATATCTATCATTCCCTACACAGCCAGATACTAATATTGTTATATCAGGACCAGTGAAAAGTCCTTTTTAAGTGTCGGAAGACAGAGTGACTCGTTCTGCACAATTGTCCATTGTGCCTGTATTTATGCACGAAAAGTCACAAAAACGCAAAATTGTCAGAAACAGAATGGCTTGTTCTAAACAAGCCTCTAAAAATTCTCCTTTTTAATTGGGAGCAGCAGTGCGGATGTGGAAGGGGTTGGGTAATAGTGGCAAGTGGTCACAATATTAGTATGGAGCAGACAAGTCAGTAGATGTGTGTATTGGCAATGCATGTGGTAGTTGTAGTAATGCATTGCCAATACACACATCTACTGACTTGTCTGCTCCATACTAATATTGTGACCACTTGCCACTATTACCCAACCCCTTCCACATCCGCACTGCTGCTCCCAATTAAAAAGGAGAATTTTTAGAGGCTTGTTTAGAACAAGCCATTCTGTTTCTGACAATTTTGCGTTTTTGTGACTTTTCGTGTATAAATACAGGCACAATGGACAATTGTGCAGAACGAGTCACTCTGTCTTCCAACACTTAAAAAGGACTTTTCACTGGTGACTGTCTAGCAGTAATGGTAGTGTCAGTAAGGGAATCGAAGTGGCAGTAGGGAGGCAGCAACAGCCATACAGTAAAAAACATTATGGTAGGCAGGAAGACATCACAGTGGAATAATGGCGGCAGCAGATGCCATGTGGTACAAATCATGATGGTAGGCGGAATGAGAACGCAGTCACATTATGGCAGCATCTCCTTTTACATCGTTGTCAGCTGATTCCACATAGATGTCTCCATAACCTGTTCTATTTAACGCTTATACAAGTATAGCCGCCCCGACAGAGTGGAAAGGGTGTCAGCAGTAAGTTTATGTTGACGTCACTGATTATTTTGCCCTTTCTCTGATCTGTCAGAACAATAACCCCCAAAAAATGGAGCCTGTCTGTTGAGCATACGCATTCACTCGGTCAGCATTCGGTCACTAATCCATCAGTATTGCTAATGCCAAATAAAACAGGAGTGAATCCAAAACAGAGATGACACATAAATGGAATATTTGTATGTCTTCTGTGTTTTCTACCCACTTCTGCTTTTGGCTTCCAAATCATAGGCCAATTCTGATGGGACCAAACAGACCTTACAGCTGCTACACAGACAGGATACATTGTGTGTCTCATTTTTCCTTCCTTCTGACAGATCAGAAGAAGGGTCAAAAAAATGGTGATGTCATCCAGGCCAAAAAGGCAAAATAGTGGCCCAGTCATGGAGTGATGAGGGTGGAAGAACAGTTTGAGAAGACCACAGAGTGGCCCAATGACATAGTGGTGAGGTGGAAGCAGCATGAGGAGGCCACAGAGTGGCACCGTGACAGAATGTGGAGGTGGCAACAACAGCATGAGAAGGCCACAGAGTGGCAAGGGGATATAGTGTTGAGGTAGCAGCAGCAGCATGAGGAGACCACAGAGTGGCAAGGTGACATAGTGTGGAGGTGGCAGCAGCAGCATGAAGTGGCCACAGAGTGTCCCAGTGACATAGTGTTGAGGTAGCAGCAGCAGCAGCATGAGGAGGCCACAGAGTGGCAAGGTGACATAGTGTAGAAGTGGAAGCAGCTGCAGTATGAGGAGAGTGGCACAATGACAGAGTATGAAGATGGCAGCAGCAGCATAAAGAGGCCACAGAGTGGCACAATGACCAAGTGTAGAGGTGGCAGCAGCAGCATGAGGAGGCCACAGAGTGGAAAGGTGACATAGTGTTGAGGTACCAGCAGCATGGGGAGACCACAGAGTGGCAAGGTGACCCGATGACAGAGAGGGGAGGTGGGTGGCAATAACAGTACCCGCTGATGATTGTGGGTGTAAGAAGGAACACTTGGCATCAGATGTGTGGCATCAGGCGGGTGGCAGAATCATAATAGTAGCTGAGGCAGGTAGCCAGAAGAAACCGGTCTCTTTTCTCAAGGTTTGGGTGAGGCAGTATAGATGATCTAATCTGATGCATCAGGCATTGGTGGGTGGAAATCCTGGCTGATCCACGCCTGATTCATCTTGACAAAGGTCAGTCTCTCCACATTTTGGGTGGACAGGCGAGTTCTACTTGGGGTAACTATGGCCCCCCACCACACTAAACACTAACTTTGATGCCACACTACTGGCCAGGAAGGACAGCTTTTTCAGGACAAACTAGGCCAGTAGCAGCCACAAATCCAGTTTGGCTGCCCAGTAGTCCAGCGGATCTTAGATGACGGGTGACAGGATGCTGTCCAAGTATGCCACCACCTGCTGGTTGTTCTGCTCTATGTCTAGCTGCTGGTGAGTAGTTTCTATACTATGTGGGTGAAGAAAGCTGCTCATCGGCGACTCTAGACTCAGGCTGCTGCTGATGGAGCTGGTACTGCTAGTTCCCCCCCCCCCCCCGGCAGTGGAACGTGAGCGCAGAGGGCCCCCCCGGTCAGACCTGCAAGAGGATGGACGATGGCGCAGATAGGCAGCGGCCAACTGTCTACATAGGATGTCTCTATAGTAGTTCAGTTTGTCCTCCCTCTCAACGGGTGTAAAAAAAGGCCCCCATTTTGGACCGGTAGCGAGGGTCCAAGATTTTGGAGAGTAAGTAGTCATCCCTCTGGCGAATAGTGACAATTCAGCTGTCACTATGCAAGCAAGTGAGCATGTATCGGGCCATTTGCGCAAGTGACTCTGAAGGACTCCCTGCCTCCATCTCCACTGCATACTGCCATGGTGTGCCTGGGTCATCTGCCTCATCTTCCTTATCTCCCTCTTGCTCCTCCAGCTGCTCCTGCTCCTCCTCTCCTGTCCTCTGTGTAGAAAAACCATCCATTTCGCTACACCTGCTTGTGCTCCAATGTCCTCCTCCTCCTGTTCAGCCCCCACAGGGCTTATGTGGCCATGAGATGTAGGTGCCACATCTTCAGTTCCCTGACCAGCCAGATTTACCTGCATCTTTTCCAGGATATTAATCAGTGGAATGACGTTGTTCATCCCGTAGTCCTGGTGACTGACAAAAAAAGTGGCCTCCTCAAAGGGCACGACCAAACGTCAGGTGTTGCACATGAGCTGCCACTGGCTAACATTGAAGCTAAAATTGAAGTTTTTCACAAAAAAGTCACCACTGATTGGCTAATCAACGCAATTACGCAGTCCCTACATAAGAAAGTCTACAATCACAAATCAATTTTCCAAAAAATGGCTGTTTTACAAAAAAATTCACAACTGAATGACTAATCCACATAATTACTCCCTACAGAAGAAAGTTTACATTCAACGAACAATTTTCCTATAAAAGGCTGTATCACAAAAAAAATTCACCACTGAATGACAATGTCAATTCACGCAGAACGGCCAATAAGAAGTACTTATTTTTCCCATTAATAAACACCAGCAATGTCCGTATGACAATGTAAATTCACCGCAGAACAGCTAATAACACATACTTATTTTTCCCAATAATACACCCCAACAATGGCTGTATAACAATGTCGGTTCACTGCAGACCGACTAATAAGCCATATTCTTGTTCCTATTAATACATCCCAAAAAAATAAATATAACAATCAAATTTCACCTCAGAACGGCTAATAGGACGTACGTATCTATCCTATCAATACACCCCGTAAGTGGATGTAGTACAATGGAACTTCAACACTGAACGTCAAATAATATTTTTTTTGGCCACTAATACACGCCAAAAAGGCCTGTAATTTTCTCACTTCCCCACACAACGGCTAATAAGTCCTTTTTTTCCCCACTTATATGCCCAAAAAAAGCTTTATAACATATAACTGCACCTCTGAACGGCCAAAAAAAGCTTTAGAAGCTTTAAGCCCTTTTTCTTTTTCCCCACTAATATATGGCAAAAAGAGGCTTTAGAACTTATAACTGCGGCCATGAATGGCAAATAATATATATTTTTTGCCACTAATACATGCCAAAAAGGGCTTTAATTTTCTCACTTTACCAAACAACGGCTAATGAGTAGTGTTGAGCGAACAGTTCGAGCATTGTTCGGGTTTGTACCGAATTTTGGGGTGTCCGGGACACGGACCCGAACCCGGACATTTTCAAAAAAGTTCGGGTTCGGGTTCGTTGTTCGTCGATTACTTCCCGCTTTCTGAAGGGCTGCACAGCAGCCAATCAGCTAGCTTTTTACTTCTTGCCCTAAGAGCCCATCACAGCCATGCCTACTAATGGCATGGCTGTGATTGGCCAAGTGCAGCATGTGACCCAGCCTCTATTTAAGCTGGAGTCACGTAGCGCCGCACGTCACACTGCTCTGATTAGTGTAGGGAGAGGATGCAGCTTCTGTGAGGGCGAGATTAGGCAGGGAAAGGTCTGCAACAGCACCTAATGAACGGATTGATCTACAGCTGTGAATGATTGAACTTCTGCTAGTTACTTGCTCACTGGTTTTTAGGCTGCACAGAGCGTTTTTCTGTCACTTATTTTCTGGGGTGATCGGCGGCCATTTTGTGACTTGTGGTGCACAAGAAGAAGCTGCCACCAAGTCCATCAATCCATCAATACTAGTTTTTTTTTTTGCTATATCCTACATCAGGGGCTTGGCTGTGCTAATTGTCACCCCTAGAAACTCAGGATAGCAATTTCTATATTTTATTAAGGGGTTAAATACAATTGCCCAAATACCAATCCCCTAAATCTCGTGTTCCAGCTTTGGCTAGACAAGTATAATACTGTCTGCTGTCTGGCAAAGGATAGATTATTTTCTGTGGTGAAATTCAATTGCCAAAATAGCAATACCATAAATCAGTGGTTTCAGCTGTGGCTGGCAAAATATAATAGTGTCCGCCAAAACATATATTTTGTTCTGGGGTGTAATTCACTTGCCAAAATAGCAATACCCTGAATCTGGTGTCTCAGCTGTTGCAGGCCACGTTTTCATAGTGTCCGCCAAAACATACATTTTGTTCTGGGGTGAAATTCAATTGCCAAAATACCAATACCCTGAATCTGGTGTCCCAGGTGTTGAAAGCCAGGATTCATAGTGTCCGCCAAAACATATATTTTGTTCTGGGGTGATATTCATTTGCCAAAATAGCAATACCCTGAATCTGGTCTCCCAGCTGTTGCAGGCCACGTTTCATAGTGTCCGTCAAAACATATATTTTGTTCTGGGGTGAAATTCAATTGCCAAAATAGCAATACCCTGAATCTGGTGTCCCAGCTGTTGCAGGCCAGGATTCACAGTTTCCGCAAAAACAAATATTTTGTTCAGGGGTGACATTCAATTGCCAAAATAGCAATACCCTGAATCTGGTGTTCCAGCTGTTGCAGGCCACGTTTCATAGTGTCCGTCAAAACATATATTTTGTTCTGGGGTGACATTCAATTGCCAAAATAGCAATACCCTGAATCTGGTGTCCCAGCTGTTGCAGGCCACGTTTCATAGTGTCTGCAAAAACATATATTTTGTTCTGCGTTGACATTCAATTACCAAAATAGCAATACCCTGATTCTGGTGTCCCAGCTGTTGCAGGCCAGGATTCATAGTGTCCGCAAAAACATATATTTTGTTCTGGGGTGACATTCAATTGCCAAAATAGCAATACCCTGATTCTGGAGTCCCAGCTGTTGCAGGCCAGGATTCATAGTGTCCGCAAAAACATATATTTTGTTCTGCGTTGACATTCAATTGCCAAAATAGCAATACCCTGATTCTGGTGTCCCAGCTGTTGCAGGCCAGGATTCATAGTGTCCGTCAAAACATATATTTTGTTCTGGGGTGACATTCAATTGCCAAAATATCAATACCCTGAATCTGGTGTCCCAGCTGTTGCAGGCCACGTTTCATAGTGTCCGTCAAAACATATATTTTGTTCTGGGGTGACATTCAATTGCCAAAATAGCAATACCCTGAATCAATGTGTCCCAGCTGTTGCAGGCCAGATTTCATAGTGTCTGGCAAAACATATATTTTGTTCTGGGGTGAAATTAATCTGCCAAAATAGCAATACCCTGAATCTGGTGTCCCAGCTGTTGCAGGCCAGATTTCATAGTGTCGGTCAAAACATATATTTTGTTCTGGTGTGAAATTAGTCTGCCAAAATAGCAATACCCTGAATCTGGTGTCCCAGCTGTTGCAGGCCACGTTTCATAGTGTCCGTCAAAACATATATTTTGTTCTGGGGTGACATTCAATTGCCAAAATAGCAATACCCTGAATCAATGTGTCCCAGCTGTTGCAGGCCAGATTTCATAGTGTCTGCCAAAACATATATTTTGTTCTGGGGTGAAATTAATCTGCCAAAATAGCAATACCCTGAATCTGGTGTCCCAGCTGTTGCAGGCCAGATTTCATAGTGTCTTGCAAAACATATATTTTGTTCTGGGGTGAAATTAATCTGCCAAAATAGCAATACCCTGAATCTGGTTTCCCAGCTGTTGCAGGCCAGGATTCATAGTGTCCGCAAAAACATATATTTTGTTGTGGGGTGACATTCAATTGCCAAAATAGCAATACCCTGAATCTTGTGTCCCAGCTGTTGCAGGCCAGGATTCATAGTGTCCGCAAAAACGTATATTTTGTTCTGGGGTGACATTCAATTGCCAAAATAGCAATACCCTGAATCTGGTGTCCCAGCTGTTGCAGGCCACATTTCATAGTGTCCGTCAAAACATATATTTTGTTCTGGGGTGAAATTCAATTGCCAAAATAGCAATACCCTGAATCTGGTGTCCCAGCTGTTGCAGGCCAGGATTCATAGTGTCCGCAAAAACATATATTTTGTTCTGGGGTGACATTCAATTGCCAAAATAGCAATACCCTAAATCTGGTGTCCCAGCTGTTGCAGGCCAGGATTCATAGTGTCCGCAAAAACATATATTTTGTTCTGGGGTGACATTCAATTGCCAAAATAGCAATACCCTGAATTTGGTGTCCCAGCTGTTGCAGGCCAGGATTCATAGTGTCCGTCAAAACATATATTTTGCTCTGGGGTGAAATTTAATTGCCAAAATAGCAATACCCTGAATCTGGTGTCCCAGCTGTTGCAGGCCAGGATTCATAGTGTCCGCAAAAATATATATTTTGTTCTGGGGTGAAATTCAATTGCCAAAATAGCAATACCATAAATCAGTGGTTTCAGCTTTGGCTGGCAAAATATAATAGTGTCCGCCAAAACATATATTTTGTTCTGTGGTGACATTCAATTGCCAAAATAGCATTACCCTGAATCTGTTGTCCCAGCTGTTGCAGGCCAAGTGTAAATCTGTCCATAAAAGGATACCTTTCATCCAGGGCCTAAATACTAGCCCTAAAAGAGATATTCCCCTAAATCAGTGGTTAGTGCTGTGTCTGGATTAGTGAAATACGCTACATAAACAAATAGGAAGATAATGTTAGGTGCCTGTAAAAAAAGGCCTGAATTTGAAATCAATACATTGGGCCAAATATTTTTTTCCTTATTGTGGTGCTTGGTGAACGGTAACAATGAGGAAAACATCTAGTAAGGGACGCGGACGCGGTCGTGGTGGTGTTAGTGTATCCTCTGGTGCTGGGAGAGGACGTGGCCATTCTGCCACAGCCACACGTCCTAGTGAACCAACTACCTCAGGTTCCAGTACCCGCCAGAATTTACAGCGATATTTGGTGGGGCCCAATGCCGTTCTAAGGATGGTAAGGCCTGAGCAGGTACAGGCGCTAGTCAATTGGGTGGCCGACAGTGGATCCAGCATGTTCACAACATTATCTCCCACCCAGTCTTCTGCTGAAAGCGCACAGGTGGCACCAGAAAACCAAGCCCATCAGTCTGTCACATCACCCCCATGCATATTACAGCCAGCTCCTCTGAGGGCAGGGTTAGCATGGCAGAAATGTGGAAAAGTTTTGTCTCCACGCCGCAGCTAACTGCACCACCACCTGATACGGAACGTGTTAGCAGGAGGCAGCATTTCACTAACATGGTTGAACAGTACGTCTGCACACCCCTCCACGTACTGACTGATGGTTCGGCCCCATTCAACTTCTGGGTCTCCAAATTGTCCAAGTGGCCAGAGTTAGCATTTTATGCCTTGGAGGTGCTGGCCTGCCCAGCGGCCAGCGTTTTGTCTGAACGTGTATTCAGCGCGGCAGGGGGCGTCATTACTGACAAATGCAGCCGCCAGTCCACAGCCAACGTGGACAAGCTGACGTTCATAAAAATGAACCAGGCATGGAAAAAGAAATATACAATCGCCATTTTCTGATGCACTTATCTTGAAAAACCTTTAGTGATATATATCAGCAGAAAAATAAAAATACATTCACCATTTGTAGCTGCACTTATATGTAGAAAAAACTGTATTGACGTATATCTGTAGAAAAATAAAAATACATTCACCGTTCATTGCTGCTCTTATATGTAGAAAAAACTGTATTGACGTATATCAGTACAAAAAATATATACATTCACCATTCGCTGCTGCACTTATATCTTGAAAAATCTTTATTGACGTTTATCTGTAGAGAAATAAAATACATTCACTTTTCGTTGCTGCACTTATATGTAGAAAAAACTGTATTGACGTATATCCGCAGAAAAAGAAATATACATTCTCCATTCACTGCTGCCCTTATATCTTGAAAAACCTTTATTGACGTATATCAGTAGAAACATTTAAATACATTCACCGTTCATTGCTGCACTTATATGTAGAAAAACTGTAGTGTTGTACATCAGTACAAAAAGAAATATACATTTGCCATTCCCTGCTGCACTTATATCTTGAATAACCTTTAGTGACGTATATCAGCAGAAAAATAAAAATACATTCACCATTCGTTGCTGCACTTATATGTAGAAAAAACTGTATTGACGTATATCTGTAGAAAAATAAAAATACATTCACCCTTCGTTACTGCACTTATTTGTAGAAAAAACTGTATTGACGTATATTAATAAAAAAAGAAATATACATTCGCCATTCGCTGTTGCATCTATATCTTGAAAAACCTTTAGTGACATATATCAGCAGAAAAATAAAAATACATTCACCATTCGTTGCTGCACTTACAGTATATGTAGAAAAAACTGTATTGACAAATATCAGTACAAAAAGAAATGTACATGTGTCATTCGCTGCTGCACTTAGATGTAGAAAAAACTTTGACGTTTTTCAGTAGAAAAAGAAATATACAATCACCATTTTCTGCTGCACTTATCTTGAAAAACCTTTATTGATGTATATCAATAGAAAAATAAAAATATATTCAGCATTCACTGTTGCACTGATATGTAGAAAAAACTGTATTGACGTAAATCAGTAGAAAAATAAATATACATTTGCCATTCCCTGCTGCACTTAGATGTAGAAAAAACTTTATTGACGTACAACAGTAAAAAAATAAAAATGCATTCGCCATTTGTTGCTGCACTTATATGTAGAAAAAACTTTATTGACATTTATCAGTAGAAAAAGAAATATACAATCGCCATTCGCTGCTGCACTTTTATCTTGAAAAACCTTTATTGAGGTATATCAGTAGAAAATGAAATATACACTCATCATTCGCTGCTGCACTTTCCGTATATCTTGAAAAACCTTTAGTGACGTATATCGGCAGAAAAATAAATATACATTCACCATTCGCTGCTGCACTTATACGTTGAAAAAGCTTTATTGACGTTTACCAGTAAAAAAAGAAATATATATTCGCCATTTGCTGCTGCACTTATCTTGAAAAATCTTTATTGACATATATCAGTAGAAAAATAAAAATATATTCAGAGTTCACTGTTGCACTTATATGTAGAAAAAACTGTATTAACGTAATTCAGTAGAAAAAAGATATATTATTATTATTTGTTTTTAGAGCGCCATTCATTCCATAGCACTGTACATATCATAAGCGGTGCACATACATAATACAGGCAATTGCCTTAAGCATGAACGAGACAAGTTACAGACTGGTACAGAAGGATAGAGGGCCCTGCCCGTGAGGGCTTACAATCTACATGGTATGGGGGATGGAGACAGTAGGCGAGGGTGAAGCTGGTCATGGCGGTATAGAGGCAGCAGTGTCACTGGTCGTAGGCTTGTCTGAAGAGGTGGGTTTTCAGGTTGCTTTTGAAGGATTCCACTGTAGGTGAGAGTCTGATATGTTGGGGTAGCGAGTTCCGGAGTATAGGGGATGCACGGGAGAAATCCTGGAGGCGAGTGTGGGAAGAGGTGATAAGAGGAGAGGAGAGAAGGAGGTCCTGTGAGGATCGAAGATTGCGTGTGGGGATGTATCGGGAAAGTAGCTCAGAGATGTAGGGAGGGGACCAGTTGTGGACGGCCTTGTATGTGTTGGTTAGTATTTTAAACTGAATTCGCTGGGCAATGGGGAGCCAGTGCAGGGACTGGCAGAGGGGAGATGCAGAGGAGTAAAGGGGGGAGAGATGGATTAGTCGGGCAGCAGAGTTGAGGATAGATTGTAGGGGTGCGAGAGAGCTAGATGGAAGGCCACAGAGGAGAATGTTGCAGTAGTCTAGGCGGGAGATGATGAGGGAATGTACAAGCATTTTTGCCGATTCAAAGTTGAGGAAAGGGCGGATGCGGGAGATGATTTTGAGTTGGAAGCAGCAGGTGATGGAAAGGGCTTGGATGTGTGGTCGGAAGGAGAGGGCAGAATCCAAGGTCACTCCAAGGCAGCGGACTTGGTTGACCGGGGAGAGTGTGCAGTCATTGATTGTGATAGATAGGTCTGTTGGGAGGAGTGAGCAAGATGGGGGAAAGATGATGAATTCTGTTTTATCCATATTAAGTTTTAGAAAGCGAGAGGAGAAGAAGGAGGATATGCAAGATAGGCATTGTGGGATTCTGGATAGTAAGGTGGTGATGTCTGGACCAGAGAGGTAGATTTGTGTGTCATCAGCATATAAGTGATACTTAAAGCCATGGGACTCTATAAGCTGTCCCAGGCGGAAGGTGTAGATAGAGAAGAGCAGGGGACCTAGGACGGAGCCTTGCGGGACACCAACAGAGAGGGAGTGAGGCGAGGAGGTGGTGTGAGAGTGGGAGACGCTAAATGTCCGGTCTGTGAGGTATGATGTGATCCAAGAGAGGGCTTGGTCAGTGATGCCAAGAGATGAGAGAGTTTGTAACAGAAGGGAGGGGTCGACAGTGTCAAAGGCAGAGGACAAGTCAAGGAGAAGGAGGACAGAGTAATGTTTTTTGGTTTTGGCAAGTAGTAGGTCATTGGTGACTTTGGTGAGGGGAGTCTCGGTTGAGTGAAGCCAGATTGTAGCCGGTCAAAGAGGGAGCAGGAGGAGAGGTGAGAGGACAGTTCAGAATGGACATGTTGCTCAAGTAGCTTTGAGGCTTTTTCTTCGCTATTCGCTGCTACACTTATATCTTGAAAAACCTTTAGTGACTTATATCAGCAGAAAAATAAATATACCTTCACCATTCGCTGCTGCACTTATATCTTGAAAAACCTCTATTGACGTATATCAGTAGAAAAATAAAAATACATTTGCCATTCGTTGCTGCACTTATATGTAGAAAAAATTATATTTAACTTATATCAGTAGAAAAATAAATATACATTCACCATTCGCTGCTGCACTTATATCTTGAAAAACCTTTAGTGACTTATATCAGCAGAAAAATAAATATACAATCACCATTCGCTGCTGCACTCATATCTTGAAAAACCTTTATTGACGTATATCAGTAGAAAAATAAAAATACATTTGCCATTCGTTGCTGCACTTATATGTAGAAAAAATTGTATTTAACGTATATCAGTATAAAAAGAAATATACATTTGCCATTCCATGCTGCACTTATGTGTAGAAAAAACTTTTATTGATATATATCAGTAAAAAAATAGAAATACATACGCCATTCGTTGCTGCACTTATATGTTGAAAAAACATTATTGACATTTATCTGTAAAAAAAGAAATATACATTCGCCATTCGCTGCTTCACTTTTATCTTGAAAAACCTTTAATAAGGTATATCAGTAGAAAAATAAATATACATTCCCCATTCGATGCTGCACTTGTATCTTTAAAAATTTTTAGTGACTTATATCTGCAGAAAAAGAAATATACATTCACCATTCGCTGCTGCACTTACATCTTGAAAAACCTTTATTGACGTATATCAGTAGAAAAATACAAATACATTCACCATTCGTTGCTGCACTTATATGTAGAAAAAATTGTATTTAACGTATATCAGTACAAAACGAAATATACATTCACCATTCGCTGCTGCACTTAAATCTTGGAAAACCTTTAGTGACATATATCAACAGAAAAATTCAAATACATTCACCATTCTTTGCTGCACTTATATGTAGAAAAAACTGTATTGATGTATATCAGTACAAAAAGAAATATACATTTGCCATTCTACACTTATGTGTAGAAAAAACTTCACCGATATATATCAGTAAAAAAATTAAAATACATTCGCCATTCGTTGCTGCACTTATATGTAGAAAAAACATTATTGACATTTATCAGTAGAAAAAAGAGATATACATTCGCCATTCGCTGCTGCTCTTTTATCTTGAAAAACTTTTATTGAGGTATATCAGTAGAAAAAGAAATATACACTCATTATTCGCTGCTGCACTTACCGTATATCTTGAAAAACCTTCAGTGACATATATCAGCATAAAAATAAAAATATATTCAGAGTTCGCTGTAGCACTTATATCGTGAAAAAACTTTATTGACATATATCAGTACTGCACTTATTTGTAGAAAAAACTTTATTGATGTTTATCAGTAGAAAAGGAAATATATATTCACCATTTGCTGCTGCACTTATATCTTGAAAAACCTTTATTGACGTATATCAGTAGAAAAATAAAAATATATTCAGCGTTCGCTGTTGCAGTTATATGTGCTAAAGCCTTTAGTGGCGTTTTTCAGTAGAAAAATAAAAATACATTCAGCTTTCAACACTGCATTTATATGTGGGAAAGTCCTTTTTGCGGTATGGACCAAATTAAGTCGTGGTGAAATTTTTTATTTAAAAATGTTTTTTTCAGGCAAATTGATGGGTGCTTGAAGAGCTCCTTTTGCTGTAAGGACCGAATTACACTGTGGTGAAATTTTGCATTTACGTTTCAAACACTGCGCGCTTACGTGACTACATCCATAAGAGCGGCGTACCAATACAGGTAAATACCCTATTCACTAACCCTGCACAAAAATGCCACTAATTCACACCAGCCCACATCTATCTGCGGTATTGCTTACTGGACACTACGGGGACATCTCTGCACAGAAACCGCAGGAGGACCGTGTCATGCTATTACAGTGCGGACTTATTTCCTCTGCTACGTCACTTCAGATCACTCCGCCACAGGCGCTGGTGTTTTTTTCAAACTGACAGCCTATAACCCTCTGTTGAAAAGCGTTTAGTGGTGTATATATGTGGAAAAAGAAAACTATACTCGGCGTTCACTGTTCCAGTTATATATGGTAACACCTTTTCTGACATATTTCAGTGGAAAAACAATTTTTATTCAGCGTTCAGCGCTGTAGTAATATGCAATAAAATCTTTAGTGATTTATTTCAGTGGAAAAAGAAACTGTATTCAGAGTTCAGTGATGCAGTTATATGTGGTAAAATCTTTTGGGACTTTTTTTGACGGAAAAAAATATTGTATTCAGCGTTCATGCTGCAGTTATATGTGGTAAAATCTTTTGTGTTATATGTGACAAAATAATTCAGTGGTCAGCTCTGCAGTTATATGCGGTAGAAACTTTATTAAAGTATTTGGGTCGAAAAAAAAAAATATTTATTCTGTTGCCAGCGCTGCGGTTATATGCATTAAAATCTTTAGAGACGTATCTTGATGAACTTCTCGACTCTCCCGGACTCAAATCTATCTTGACACTTTGTCTTCTCATTGTCTGTAGCTAATAGAGGCCTGTTCCTGCCAGGCAGGTTCCCCCAGAAGTATCTTGGTCGATCAACACTCTGTCTTTGTGCCATTCTGTGGTTTCCTCATGAAGCTGCCACATTCAGACTCGGTCATTGTGCCACTCTCTGGCCTCCTCCTGATGCTGCTGCCGCCACCTCCAGACTCAGTCATTGTGCTGCTCTGTGGTCTCCTTATGCTGCTGCCACCTCCAGACTCTGTCATTGTGCCGCTCTGTCATTGTGTCCGCGCTCTAGCACTCAGGTACTGGATATGATAAATTCTCACTTGTAATTAGCAATCTACAGGGCGGTTTCCCTAACGGCAGGCAAAATCCTCTGCTCCAATATTTGTAAGGATGCCTTAATTTACTCTGAACCACAATGTCTTGTAAGAGGGCGCAAGGTTCCGTCGTCGACGGAAGGTACGTGTCACCGAGGTTCCTGGCCTCGGTGAGATAAGAGCCGGATTTTTTTGTGTCAGCAGCAGCTAGTGCTGCTTGACACATTGATATTTAGTATGGCTACAAAGCCAATCCGGGCCGGCTCTTATTGGGAATAGTCAAGTGCTGGGTGGGAGACTATTCCCCACGGTCCAGGCCGGACTTTTTCCGGGCCTTTAAAAGGCAGCCACCTCAGCAGGTGGGAGGTGATTATCCTGGAAACTGCTGGTGTTGCTGTGGAGCTCTCAGGGCTGAGAGCAAGAGTCTGCAAACAGGCGTGCAGTCTACCTGGAAGCCGCTGGTGGAAACTTTGCGTGGCCGACCTAACTGCCAGGTGTGAACTAACACCGACCACTCAGGTGACCTTGCTGTGGGACTTATGTTTTTGCCGGGTGTTTTACCTTGTGTGAACAAGCACTAAAGACTGTTTCTGTTTTGCCTTGTGTGAACAAGCACTAAAGACTGTTTCTGTTTTGCCGAGTGTGAATAAAACACTTCTGCTTTACCCAGAGAACTGTGTACCTTGCCTCTATACTGCGTCCGCAAGCCTGTCTACCAGAGCAATTCCCCACAGTCTATACAGGCAAATGGTAAAGGATAATTTTGCCCATAAACCATCCGGATGTGTCCAAGGACTTTTAGGTTCCTCCTAGTCACTGGTGCTTGTGAAGTCCATTGACTAATTTAGCTCTAACCTCCACTAGACTTTCTCTGCTGTGCTGCTGTAATAGTGTTCTCTATACTCCCTTAGCCTGGCCAGAGCCAAGGGGCTAAAATAGCAGCTACATTGTTGACTGCTCTGATTCACCACCTCCATTAAATTCCTCCTCAGTTCATTCTGATCCTCAACACACACACTGACTTGACACCCCCCAGCTAAAAGTGGTGCCAGTACCTCCTACGGGCGAATAAATGTAAATGACACTGCTATCCTGTTAAAGGGAATTACAGCATGATACCACAATACATTTGATATGACATTTAGCAAGAGTTTACAGAGCCCACATATAGCACATAGTGGGACACTGCATCAAGATGAATCAGGCGTGGATCAGCCAGAATTTGCAAACACCAATGCCTGATGCATCAGACCAGATCATCAATGGTGCCACACCAACACTTTGACAAAAGAGACCAATTTCTTCTGGCTACCTGCCTCAGCTACTATTCTGTTGCTGTTACCCGCCTGATGCCACACATCTGATGGCAAGTGCTTCTTCTTCCACCCACCATATTCAGCGGGTACTGGTATTGCCACCCACCTCCACAGTGTGTCACCTTGCCACTCTGTTGCCTCCTGAGGCTGCCGCCACCTCCAGACTCTGTCATTGTGCCACTCTGTGGCCTACTCATGCTGCTGCCACCTCCAGACTCTGTCATACTGCCGCTCTGTGGTCTTCTCATGCTGTTGCCACCTCCAGACTCTGTCATTGTGCCACTTTGTGGCCTACTCATGCTGATGCCACCTCTAAACTCTGTCATTGTGCCACTCTGTGGTCTCCTCAAGCTGCTGCCACCTCCAGACTTGGTCATTGTGCCGCTCTGTGGCCTACTCATGCTGCTGCCACCTCCAGACTCGGTCATTGTGCCACTTTGTGGCTCACTCATGCTGCTGCCACCTCCACACTCTGTCATTATGTCACTCTGCGGCCTCCTCCTGATGCTGCTGATGACACCTCCAGACTTTGTCATTGTGCCACTCTGCTGTATCCTCATGCTGCTGCCACCTTCAGACTTTGTCATTGTGTCACTCTGCGGCCTACTCATGCTGCTGCCATCTCCAGACTCTGTCTTTGTGCTACTCTGTGGCCCACACATGCTGCTGCCACCTCCACACTCTGTCATTGTGTCGCTGTGTGGCCTCCTCCTGATGCTGCTACTGCCACCTCCAGGCTCTCTCATTGGGTTGTTCTGTGGTTTCCTCATGCTGCTGCCACCTTCAGACTTGGTCATTGAGCTGCTCTGTGGCCTACTCATGCTTCTGTCACCTCCAGACTTGGTCATTATGCCACTTTGTGGCCTACTCAAGCTGCTGCCACCTCCACACTCTGTTATTGTGCCTCTCTGTGTCCTCCTCCTGATGCTGCTACTGCCACCTCCAGGCTCTCTCATTGGGCTGTTCTGTGGTTTCCTCATGCTGCTGCCACCTTCAGACTTGGTCATTGTGCCGCTCTGTGGCCTACTCATGCTTCTGTCACCTCCAGACTTGGTCATTATGCCACTTTGTGGCCTACTCAAGCTGCTGCCACCTCCACACTCTGTTATTGTGCCGCTCTGTGTCCTCCTCCTGATGCTGCTACTGCCACCTCCAGGCTCTCTCATTGGGCTGTTCTGTGGTTTCCTCATGCTGCTGCCACCTTCAGACTTGGTCATTGAGCTGCTCTGTGGCCTACTCATGCTTCTGTCACCTCCAGACTTGGTCATTATGCCACTTTGTGGCCTACTCAAGCTGCTGCCACCTCCACACTCTGTTATTGTGCCGCTCTGTGTCCTCCTCCTGATGCTGCTACTGCCACCTCCAGGCTCTCTCATTGGGCTGTTCTGTGGTTTCCTCATGCTGCTGCCACCTTCAGACTTGGTCATTGTGCCGCTCTGTGGCCTACTCATGCTTCTGTCACCTCCAGACTTGGTCAATATGCCACTTTGTGGCCTACTCAAGCTGCCACCTCCACACTCTGTCATTGTGCCGCTCTGTGTCCTCCTCCTGATGCTGCTGCCACCTCCACATTCTGTCATTGTGCCACTCTGTGGCCTACTCATGCTGCTGCCACCTCCACACTCTGTCATTGTGCCACTCTGTGGCCTCCTTCTGATGCTGCTGCTGCTGCCGCCACCTCCAGACTCTGTCATTGTGCCACTTTGTGGCCTACTCATGCTGCCGCCACCTCCAGACTCTGTCATTGTGTCGCTCTTTGGTCTCCTCATGCTGCCGCCACCTACAGACTCGGTCATTGTGCCACTCGTATGCAGTGATTCTAAGAGCGACACCTGTCATGTGCTTGTCAAACTGATTCACATTTTTGTTTCACCACCACAGCAGACTCCCTCCGCGTGTTACTGCAAGGCACAGTGTTCTACACCCCTATAAAGGACCTCTGCAGCCCAGAAATAGCTGTTTTTTAACGCAATTCACAGTGAATAAATTTGGATCAAAGCAAATTTTTCCAGCAAAGCGGCCAAATAGATTTTTTCAATAATTCACTCATCTCTATCTGCATCATGTGCTACAATAGAGCCCGCACTTATTCTATTTCTATAGAATTTGTACACAGCTGTGGTTTTGTGTGCTAGCCTTGTGAAGAAAAACCGCTATACATGAGTAGCTCTCACAGAGCTAGAGGCAGCTAAGGTTGGCCTAGGTCTGGCATATTTTGTGCCTGCACCCACAGTATTAACGGCATCACCGGTTCCTGACCTAGATCTGGCCCTGTTATTTTTTGGCAGGTTTTGGCTGTACATTTCCTCTGCTCTTTATTGCTGCCACTGCCACTGCCTTCCTCCTCGGATGTCACCCCCAACTCAGCACCACAATCCGGCTCCTGTCCAACACTCCATCATTGTCATAGTCCTCACCCTCCCGCTACTATCAGAGGGTGATATGCCATCATGGGGTCGTCAAGTGCCAGTGTTGTTACCACTGCCCCACCACCACTGTGACTAAAAATGGCAGTACTACTACTAGTTGTTGGATGGCAGGTGCTTCTACTATCCAAGGGTAGCCACTCAAACGACCCTCAAATGCCAGACTTTACAGCCCTGCCTGGCTCTACTAAGCCACACCTCTGACCCATTAGGCCACTCCCCTCCCTCACCCGCAGGAGATTTAAATCAAGAAATGCAGAAGAAACTTCAGGTCAGCTGCGCGGGCGGGAGGGACGATTGCTATCTTCCTGCAGCTCATGCTCAGAGAGCAGTGTGCTGCTTTCTGAGAGTGCAGTGTTAAAAAAGACATTGCTGCTTCCGTCCAGGCCCTGCGCCGGACGGAGGACAGGAGGTCAGAAAGCCGAAACTGTCCAGCCTAAAACCGGACCTCTAGCCAACCTATTTTACCCACATTCTGACTGTTGGACTATGAGGCATTTTATTATGAAGAGTCATACATTTCAGATTATTAAATGGTACTACCAAAATTGCAAGTGTTTATTTCTGTAATTTAAAGACAGAGGTGCAATTAAATGTCCCAAATCCCTCCCCTTCCACAACCACACAGAGTACTGGTATTAAGTATTTACAATCGTGAATGTGATACATGTTTGATCTATACTCTCTGATCCAGTAAGACCGGCCCTTCACTAACACTCAACTGTGACAATACAATTTTTTTTGGTAGTGATGTTTAAAGAGGTTGTCTCACCTCAGCAAATGGCATTTATCACATAGACAAAGTTAATAGAAGCCACTTACTAATTTATTGTTATTATCCATATTGCTTCCATTGCTGGCTGGATTCATTTTTCAATCACATTATACAATGCTCGTTTCCATGGTTACGACCACCCTGCAATCCAGCATAAGTGGCCGTGCTTGCACACTATAGGAAAATGCGCAGGCCTATATGCGCTCCTATGGTCCCGGCCACCAGAGACGCCAGAGCTTTATTCTATAGTGTGCTGGATTGTCGTAACCATGGAAACAAGAAGTATATCATGTGGGAAAACCAGTCAAGCTAACAAAGGAGGTAATATGGATAACAAGAATACATTAGTAACTTCTTTGTATTAACTTTCTCTACATCATAAATGCCACTTGCTGTAGTGAGACAACCCTTTTAGCCTGTTAGGTACACAGGACGTACCGATACATCCTGATGTACTGGTACTTAAGGACACAGGACGTACCGGTACGTCTTGTGTATTTACGATCACCACTGCGCTGCCGGCACTCTGTGACAATGCCAAGGGGGGTCCTGTGAACCCCCCTATATCGGCGATCGCAGCAAACCGCAGGTCAATTCAGACCTGTGGTTTGCTGTGTGTCCGGGTCATTCGGGTCTCCGATGACCTGGAATATCACTGTGATCGGGGGGCGGAGGGAAGGCGGGAGATCTGGAGGGCGGGCCGCTCTCCAGGAATAGGAGGGAGTGCAGGAGGGTGGGCAGGTGGGCGGGCTGGTGCATGATCTCCAGTGATACCCCCGCCCCCCTCCCCTGTCTTATTTCAGGATGTCCGAGTTGGTAAGCAGAGTGTCAGCACCGGGCTGAAACTCTGCTTGAAACGAATCACATCTGTGATGGCACAGATGTCATCCGTTTAACCCCTTCCATGCCGCCGTCCACAAGGACCGCGGTATGGAAGGGGTTAAGGAGGATGGAGCACCCTCCCTCTCCCATCGTGGGCTACTGTGCGCTGTAGCCAGACAATACTTGACGGGATCGCAGAGGGAGGGGGGGCCCTTGCCTCCTCATCACCTCCTGCTCTTTTGTAGCAGGAGGTGATGGTTACCATGGCAACCGGATGCTTTTAGATGCGTCCGATTGCCATTGTAACACTAAGCTGCATCAGACTTACGCTAAAGGCAGAAGTCTGATGGCTAAATGTAAAGCGAATATACATTGCAGTACACTATATAGTGTACTGTATTGTATTAGAGAGGCATCAGACCCACTTTATCACTAATTAAAAATTTAAAAAATTTAAATACACTACACATGTTTAATATCACGCGTCCGATCTATGAAATGGTTATGTTACTTTCCCCGCACGGTGAACGCCATAAAAATTTAAAAAAAACTATGATAGAATTGAAATTTTGCCCACCTCACTTCCCAAAAAAGGCAATAAAAGTGATCAAAAAAGTCTGCACACCCAAATGGTACCAATCAAACCATCACCTCATCCCGCAAAAAATGAGCCCCTACATGATACAATCGCTCAAAAAAATAAAAAAATACGGCTCTCAGACTATTGACACTAAAACATTTTTTTTTCTAAAATGCTATTATTGCTTTATTATATTATTGCTCTCGACCTAACCCCTCAGTTGAACAACGTAAAAAATAAAAACTGTGTAAAAAAAGCAATTTTTTGTCACCCTACATCACAAAAAATGTAATAGGATGCGATCAAAAAGGCATATGCCTCCCAAAATACAACCAATAAAACCACCATCTCATCCCACAAAAAATGAGACCCTAAGACAATTGGTCAAAAAATAAAAAAGCTATCACTTTCAGACAATGGAGACACTAAAATATGATTTTTTTTTTGCTTCAAAACTGCTATTATTGTGCTAAAGTGAAACTAATAAAAAAAAAGTATACATATTAGGTATAGCCACGTCCATAAGAACCTGCTCTATAAAAATATCATGTGACCTAACCCCTCAGGTGAACACCATTAAAAAAATCTGAGTGAAAAAACCATTTTTTGTCACCTTACATAACAAAAAGTGTAATACCAAGCGATCAAAAAGTCATAGACACCCTTAAATAGTACCAATCAAACCGCCATTTCATACTGGAAAAAAATGAGCCCCTACATAAGACAGTCGTCCCAAAAAATAATAAAAAAAAGCTATGGCTTTCAGAAAAAGGAGAGACAAAAAAAATGCTTTTTTCAAAAATTCTCTATTAGGTAAAGCCAAAACAAACAACAGTTGTCATATTTGGCATTGTCACATCCGAAACAACCTGCTCTATAAAAATACCACATGATCTAATATGTCAGATGAATGTTGTAAATAACAAAAAATAAAAACGGTGCCAAAACAGCTATTTTTTTACCTTGCCTCACAAAAAGTGTAATATAGAGCAACCAAAAATCATTTGTACCATAAAATAGTACCAACAAAACTGCCACCCTATCCCGTAGTTTCCAAAATGGGGTCTTTTTTTGGAGTTTCTACTCTAGGGGTGCATCAGGGGGTCTTCAAACTGGACATGGCAGCTTAAAATGATCCCAGTGAAATCTGCCTTCCAGAAACCATATGGTGTTCTTTTCCTTCTGCGCCCTGCCATTTTTCCATACAGACGTTTACGACCAAATATGGGGTGTTTCTGAAAACTACAGAACTAGGGCAATAAATATTAAGTTTTGCTTGGCTGTTAAGCCTTGCTTTGTTACTGGAAAAAATGGATTAAAATGGAAAAGAGTTAACAAAGTTTGTAAAATTCATTTTGAATCACTTGAGGGGTGTACTTTCTTAGATGGAGTCACTTTTTGGGAATTTCTACTCTAGGGGTGCAACATGGGGGCTTCAAATGGGAGATGGTGTAAATAAACCAGTTCATCAAAATCTGCCTTCCAGAAACCATATGGCATTCCCGTCCTTCTATACCCTGCCGTTTGGCCATACAGCAGTTTACGACCTCATATGGTTCAACTACAGAATCAGTTGAATAAATATTGAGTTTTGTTTGGCTGTTAACCATTGCTTTGTTACTGGAACAAATGGATTAAAATGGAAAATTTGCCCAAAAAAAATCAAAATTCAAATTTTTTTCTCCATTTGCCATTAACTCTCGTGTATCACCGAAAGTTTGTAAATTTTGAATTTTGAATACCTTGAGGGGTGTAGTTTCTAGAATGGGGTCATTTTTGGGTGGTTTATATTATATACGCCTCACAAAGTGACTTCAGACCTGAACTGGTCCTTAAAAAGTGGGTTTTGGATTTGCCGCTAAACTTCTAAGCCTTTTAACGTTCCCAAAAAATAAAATGGCATTCCCAAAATGATCCAAACATGAAGGAATCTAAAGTAATAGCTATTTTTGGAGGTATTACTATGTATTATTAAAGTAGAGTAGAGAAATTGAAACTATAAATAAAAATGAACTTTTTGGGCTCAATTTTACCACTGTCATGAAGTACAATATGTGACGAAAAACAATCTCAGAATGGCCTGGATAAGTAAAAGCGTTTTAAAGTTATCACCACATAAATTGACACATGTCAGATTTGCAAAAAATGGCCTGGTCCTTAAGATGAAAATGAGCCCGATCCTTAAGGGGTTAAAAGGGTTATCCGATGACAAATGTAAAAAATTAAAATCAGACATCATATATTAGATGACATTTTCTTTCTAACAAAGCTAGCCCTATACCTCACATGGATCCAGAGATCTCCCCATTCATTCCTCTGCTAGATTTATATAAGGGGAGTATCTTTTCTGCAGCTCAGGGGGCGTGTCCATGCTCTCCCTATTACAGCTCAGGAGGCATCTGAAGGATGAAACTGAGCATGTGCGGCCTTCTCAGTGACTATGTCAAAGAAATAAGAAAAAAAAAAACGCAGGTGGCACTATAAAGATACATTTTATTGAATAACTCAGCGGCTATCCTACAGTATATTTTTTAATACATGCAATTACAAAAGTGTCCATATCTAGGTGCTGGTTTGAAAGCTGTAGAATATTTAACATCTATTTAGCTAGATTCTTTGATGCAGTATGCCTTCACTAGCTTTTTTTATTTTTCATTACTGATGTGAAATGCAACTTTGCGGCTGTATCCTCCTCACCCTTTACTTTGCAGTAATATACAACACATTCAATAACATGGCTATGAAAATGTGTCATGACTGCAGTATTATAATTGCGGTAAAAGTATTGAACACTTTTTTCACACAATGAAACACGTTTACGAAAGCTTGGGTTTGACAATGCAATATTTTTGCAGTGATGATATGTCTCCTTTCAACTAGTAATGATAAATGCTGCTGTATTCACCCTTGTGGCAATGTATAATATGTTTAGTAACATGGCTATAACACACTCAGTTGCCCAAAAAGAAACAGTAAATAGATGTTTTCTAGAAAAAAAAGAAGGGGCAATTTCTCAGTGGATTTTTGGTGAAATTCATGAAAAATCGATTTGTTCAACCTTAGTTTTAAATCTGCAATGTGTCACCCCTGCCACCCCATAACCCCCCCCCCTCACCCGGACCGATTGTGTCCCAGATTTTTAGATTTTTTAGGAATGCCAAGTGGTGATGCTGTGGCCTTACTAGTTATGTGTGTGTCACGGTGCTCCTACCTGCATATGTTTCTCCCTAGAGTTATTCTCTGAAGCAATAAAGGGAAGAGTTGTAATAGATGGAGAATAACTAGAGTCCAGACTTTATAAAGTTCACCAGCTTTACTTGAATAAACTTGCATCCAGACAGTACTAGGCCTTACTCTTGGCTCCAGTAGGTTTTGGGTTAAACTGGCAGGAAAACTTGGATATTCAGCTTTCTCTCTTTCTGCTGTGCTAAACTCAGGCTTCAGTCTGGTAGCTGGACTTTACGACTGTTCTGGTACCTTTTAAGTGGGGTGCTTTTGGCTGTTGACCCCCTCATGATACTTTGTATCTGTATGGAGTCAGGAGCTGCTTCCCTTCCTACTGGAGCCAAGACCTGCTTCCCTTGGGAGACTCCTGCTGCAGGATGGGGGGCCTTCCCCTCAGTGCCCCATCTTGATTCATCTGCTTCCGACACTTGGCTAGACTACAACTAACTATAGCTTCCTGCAACTCCTGCCTTGGTAGCAAGCAGGACTAGCCCACTGGCCAAAAGGGGGAAAATGGAATGGTAAGTTCCATTCTATCTAAAGATCTCTATGCCGGATACACTGGCACCTGCTGGTGAAGCAGACACAGTACATGAACATAACAGTTTCATAGCAATATTATGAATGCACAATGTAAGAGGACCTGGAATAAATACACAGATGACATTATTGGTTGGCTATTAGAGACAGTATTAGAGTATAGGAATGGTAGTGCCCCTCTTTGGGGTACTACAAATCATTCATTTGGTAGAAACAATTTAAGTCATTACTTCTTCTCCATAAATTCTTCCCTCTCTAATCTATATTGCAGCAGCCAAGATTTCTGTCTATGACTCTACTTGTGCTCTGTGTTCTGCTAACAATTACCCACCTAACCAGATTGATTCCCACTGTTCATATTCATAAAAAAAAACTAAAAAATCTTCTTTTTAGGCACGCCTATTACATTTTCTAACTCCTTTCCTTTTACCACCCACCCCATTATTCTTCAGAATAATGTAGGGCCCTCATACCTCTTTATTTGGCTAATAATATTTGACTTTCTCAAATTTTGCTTAACATGTACAATCTAAATTGTAAAGATTAGTATTCTCATTATCATCACAATTAAGTGTATTAAAGAGGTTTAAGAGGAATGCCTGATTTTGTCTCTATACGTAAAATCTTAATTGTTATGATTATTTGCATTAAAGATAGATTGTCAGTGACATGTGCTGGAGCTGTTCAGTTCAAGATTTTAGAAAAATGACTGGGTCAGTTACAGAAAGTGACAGAGAGTTTTATTAAGGGGATCTGTCACTAGTTTATGCTGCCCTTAGGACAACATTGAACAAGTGACATATTTTGTTTCAAGAGTTTTTCTAGGAATATCCACAGCAATGTCCAATGCCCAGGGCCACTACAATCAGCAGACCGAATGATTTGCAATGTTCATATTATTGCAGTGCATCTGTATACTGTGCCTGGTACTGCAGCCCAGAATGGTATTATCTGTGAATAGTTTTCAACAGCCGTGTATTAGGGAAACAATTTACACCTGGAACTTATGAAATAAGAAATATTACAAATAACCCTTAGAGGACCTTGTTATTTTCTATTTTCTATTTTTCCTTTTTCATTCCCTGCCTTCCCAGAGCCATAACTTTTTTAATTTTCTTTTTTTTTTTTCGGTTTTATGAGGGCATATTTTTTTTTGCAGGACAAGTTGTACTTTCTAATGACACTATTTAATAATGCATATAATATAGTGGGGAGCTGGAAAAAAATCCAAATAGTAGAATTAGAAAAAAATGCAGTTTTGCCACAGTTTAATAGTTTTTTTTTATTGATTTCCATATGCGGTAAAATTGACCTGTTACCTCCGGGTCAATACAATTACAAAATGGCCTTTCCACGATCAAATGGATAAAGTGAGTGCGTTTTTTAGTTTTTTAAACTGGGTTAGCCCTTGAAAGGCCTTAATTTTAATCTCAGATGTCGCGATCAGCGATTAATTCAGCATTTTGGGGGGTTCCGTGACAGGGCGCGGTGCAATCGCTGATCACTGTCATTTTGCCCTCTACATACAAAAGAAATGCGCTTCGTGACAACGTAATTCGTCACTAATCAACTTTCTCTGTGAAATTCGGCAAAGCAGACATTTTTCTGAACTTCGCTCATCTCCGTATTCTGACCCCTATAACTTTTTTGTAGTTATGTGTACAGAGCTGTTTGAGGTCTCATTTTTTGTATGGTGATCTGTACTTTTCTGTGATGCCATTTTGAAGTGTGTGTGACTTTTTTATTACTTTTTATTAAACTTTTTTGAGAAGGTGAATTGACAAATTGGCCATTTTTTTCCCATTACGCTATTCGCAGTATGGGATAAATATTGTTATATTTTAATAGTATTTGGGGGAGAGGGGGATGATTTAAACTTTTATATTTTTATATTTTTGAAAGTGTTCTTTCACATTTGACCACAGCATTTGATGGGGTTAAATGTATGCAATCATCCTTATGGCTGATCCCATACCCCCCCCCCCCCCAGGTCTTTGCTGTTTGAAATAGCAGAAACCTGAGGGCTATGGTGCCCACTGCAAAAATGAGCATGAGCAACATGTGTTGTCTTGTTGAGAGGAATCATCTAGGACAATTTGGAGAAATGGTTGTACCACTGGTTCCATGGCCAAATCAATGTAATACCAAGCTGCTAGTTTCCCTGAATGAAGACTAGGCAGGTCCATGTACTGTACATTATACCACCTTAAACCATAATCTTAGGAGTAGGACTGGTGTCCTGTTCTCTTGTAAAAAGCCTCTTCATGGTGTTGCCCACATTGTCTTCAGACCAATCTCCAGCTATGTTTACATCGGAGAGCAAAGCGAGGATCATTGCCACCTTGCTGTGCACTGCGATAGCCTTTGAGAGTAATAATGTGAGATCAATAGCTGTCTGTGTGGCATGATAGGGTGAAAATGTTTTTTGATGGTTTATGTAAACACTGTTTGCCACCCTAGGCTTGGGATGTGATGTCCAATTTCAGAATGATAGTCACTGCGATTATTTAACAGAACCACGGTTGTGGTGTCAAAAAAGCTTACCTGTCTAAAACCCACTTGTGTTGTCACAGTAGTTTACTTGATAAAAACATTGATGTCATAGCATATTGCATCACATCGGTTTACCTCACTTTAACATCACTAGCTTAGCTAGGGCAGTCACCCACAGCAAAAGCTCCCTTTCCATGAAATTTCCAACTCTTATTTAATAACAATGGGTTGCTTGCATTAGGCCACCTCATTAATGGCTCTCCATTAATCCTCACTGCTATACTAATCTACCTGTATTGTGATAAAACACAAATATATTGGACCTCCTTGCCTTAAGGAGCCTTGCTGCACAGGTTGCACACATTGTATGTCCACCCCTGTCAGTGTCACATTTAGGCCTCATGCATGCGAGTCCACAAAATATGGATACAATCCATGTTGCATTCGCATTTTTTGCGGACCTATTGACTTCAATGGGTCTGTGGAAAGCATTTTGCAGCCAAGTACAGAACATGTTCTATCCTTTTGCTGAATGGACATACGGATGCCAAAAGTATATGGATCATCCCTGTGCTTTCTGCAGCTGTACATTCGTTCTGCAAAAAGATAGATTATGTCCACAAAATGTGGACTATGGACCCATTGAAGTCAATGGATCTGCTAAAAAAAAGGTAGACAGCACAGAGACTGCATCCATAATTTGTGGCCCACAAAATGGATATAGTCATATGCTTGAAGCCTTATACAGTCTCCTAGTTTTTTTTATAGTTTTATTTTGCTGTTATCTAACCATTTGTGTAACATGACATACATAGCTTCAACTGTTTGCTACATATAGTCCTAAAAACACTTTCTCACTAAATAAAGCAAATATGATGCCAGAAACAAATCACGTTTTCAGATCTTTATCTTGTATTTTTTTATCTTACTATTTGAAGTAGATTTTGAGATCATAACCTACAGGATACAAAATCTTTATTTAATATACCTTTATGGAGTAGTGATAGCAGATACACAATATATTCCCATTAAGCTGTCAGTTTCACAATTCTATCACCACAATAACTATTTATGAGATGTGACCTAAGGTAGAAAGGCAGAAACAAATATCATTTTTAATTTGCCACTTTCAAGTATTAAAAAAGAAATCTCACTGAAAAAAGCCTCTGGGTACAAATGCTCCTTATAGACATTTTTAATAAAGGGTAAGTACACATTTCCAACCAGTGAGCAAACAGTTTGCTGCAATGTATTAAAATATAAAATAAACCACAATGCAAAGAGTCTCAAAGTGTAACTGTCGTTTCAAGTAATTTGTGAGAGTAAGCTGCCATGTGGGTGTACATGAGAAATAACCCCCATTTCTGGCAATTATATGACCTCTATCTGGCATATTTTTACATTTTTTTCATCTGCAGTCTCTCTGTAATTCTAACTTTTTTTTTTCAAAGCGGATGGTGGAGACTAGCTGGAATCATGTATGCCCTGTGGTAAGGTGCAAGGTGTCATATGTGATGGCAGGTACGTGTCACCGAGGTTGCTGGCCTCGGTGAGGTGAGAGCCGGGTTTTTGTCTGCAGCAGCTAGTGCTGTTTGGCTTTGTTAAATAGCATGGCTGCAAAGCCGATCCGGGCCGGCTCTTACTGGGAGCAGCTAAAGAGTAGGGTGGGTGGCTGCTCCCCACGGTCCAGTCCATGTTTTGGGCTGGATATAAAACGCAGCCAGCAGCTGTGTCTGGGGGGTGTGATTATCCTGGAGCTGCTGACAGGGCTGGGAGTTCTCTGTCCAGGAGGAAAGAGCTCAGCAAGGAGGTATTTTGTTCCTGGCTACCTGAACCTGTGTTGGACTGTTTTTGTTTGGCTACGTTATTTCCGTTGTGTGTGAATTGTCACCAAGAGACTGTTTTTCATTTTGTGTGCAAGTGTGAATAAAACACTGTTTGTTGCACAATCTGGACTCCTTGTTTTGCCTCTAAACTGCACCCGCACCGCTGTCTACCAGAGCGACTCCCCACATTTGGTGTCGGATGCGGGCATGCGCAGTGAGGCTGGCGTGAACGCCGAAGTTTTGTTTTTCTAAAGTGTATGGAATATATTAAGCCAGCAAAGCTGCAAGCAGGAGTTTCTGGCAACATGGAGGCTGCTGTGAAGGCTCTCATAGAGGCTAACGTGCAGCAGCGGGAGACCAACCAACTACTGCTACAACATGTGATGGCGTTACAGGCGGCAGGAGCGTCCCACCACGTCCAAGATGCCCGGAAGCGGTCCGTGCGGCGATCCCAAAAATGACCCCCGCAGACGACGTTGAGACGTACCTGGCGGTTTTGAGAAGGTCGCCGTGAGGAAAAGTTACCCCGTGACCAGTGGGCTGAGGTGGTCGCTCCGTTCCTGGCTTCCGGACCCCAGCAGGTGTTTTTCGACTTGTCGGACGACCAAGCGGCAGATTATGACACTGTGAAAGGAGAGGTCCTAGCCAGACTGGGCGTGAACGTGCTGGTCCGCGCCCAAAGAGTCCACCAGTGGGACTTTAAAATGACTGAACCCGCTAGGCCGCAGTTCTACGATCTGCTGCACAGGCTGCAAAAGTGGCTGCAGCCCGATCTACTAAGTCCCACTGCCATGCTGGATCGGCTGTTGGCGGACATCTTTTGGAGGGCCCTGCCTTATCCCCTCCAGCACTGGATCGGCCAGGTATCGCCCACCAATGCCCTGGAGATGGTCGACCTGGTGGAGCGCTACGAGGCCACCAGAAACCTGCAGGGGACTCTTGCGGGAAGGGGTCAGTCAAACCCGGAGGCCTCTGCCCCAGTTCCGGCGTCCGGCGACAGAGCGGCCTGCCCGGAATATACCCCTGCGAGTCCGCCTCCCGTGGTATGCTGGAGGTGTCAGGAGCCAGGCCACATCAGGGCCGACTGTCCGCATCGGGATGAGCCGATGGATATGAACTACGAGGGTCGTCACTCCCTGTATGCACGGAAGCTGTGCGCAACTGGCACCCGTGAGGTGCAGGACCATAACCACCTGTGTCAGGTAGAGGTGGGAGACTCTCTGGCGGTGGCTCTGCTGGACTCCGGGAGTTTAGTCTCCCTGGTAAGGGCTGCACTTGTACGGCCTGCGGAGTATACTGGCCGTAAAGTCGGGGTCCTGTGCATCCACGGAGACCTGAAAGACTATCCCACTGCACTAGTGACTTTGTCCACAGCGGCTGGTAGGTGGACCCACGAGGTGGCTGTCGCTACTAAACTCCCACACGAACTAATACTTGGGAGGGACTTCCCGGTTTTCCGGCGCTGTGGCCGGCAATAAAGGTATCTGAGGGACCCGAGACAGGGGTGACCCTAGTAGAGTGGCCTGATACCGCTGGAAGGCCAGAACCCTGGGAGCCCGAGTCTGAAGGGCCGGCGGTAGGGGTGACCACTGCTCCAGCGGTAGAGGGGAGACAACCCCACTGAGTGTAATGGTGGGAGACACGGAGGACTTGCCACCGGGACCTGAGTTGGCAGACCTCAATGTCTCCGGGAAAATTTTGGGACCGCACAACACCGGGACCAAACCCTAACCAGGGCCTGGGAGAATGTGCTGGAAATTGATGGGAAACCCCAGAAACCAGGGGCTGAATTAATGTTCCCACGGTTTATTGTTCTGCAGGATATGTTGTATCGGGTGAACCAAATCCGAGGCGAACCTGTTGAACAGTTGGTGGTGCCCACAGCGTATCGCAAGCTTGTCATGGAGCTTGCCCACCAACATGTTCTTGGGGGACACCTGGGGTGGCAGAAAACCCAGGACCGCATACTGCAGCGGTTTTATTGGCCCAGTGTGTTCAAGGAGGTAGAGAATTATTGTAAGTCCTGTCCGACCTGTCAGATAACTAGCCCCAGCCACATTTCCGTAGTCCCCTGGTACCTCTGCCAATTATTGAAGTACCGTTTGAGCGAATCGCGATGGATTTAATTGGGCCTGTACCAAAGTCTGCCAGGGGCCACCAACACATTCTGGTAGTTCTCGACTATGCCACTCGGTATCCGGAGGCGGTGCCTCTGCGACATACCTCAGCTAAGCTCATTGCCAAAGAGTTAATGGAGATGTTTTCCCGTGTGGGCCTGCCAAAAGAGGTTCTGACAGACCAAGGGACCCCTTTTATGTCCAAAGTAATGAGGGAACTGTGTAAATTGTTGCGTATAAAGCAGTTACGGACGTCCGTTTACCATCCGCAAACAGACGGTCTTGTGGAGAGGTTTAACCAAACTCTAAAAAATATGTTAAAGAGGGTGGTGTCTAGAGATGGGAAGGACTGGGATCTGCTTCTGCCCTATCTCATGTTCGCAGTGCGAGAGGTGCCCCAGGCCTCTACTGGGTTCTCGCCCTTCGAACTGCTTTATGGCAGACACCCTCGGGGCCTGTTGGATATCGCCAAGGAAGCGTGGGAACAACAGCCTGTCCCCCACAAAAGTGTCATTGAGTATGTCGCCCAAATGCAGGACCGGATGGAAAGGGTGTTGCCCTTGGTCCGGGAGCATATGGAGGCAGCGCAACAAGCCCAGAGTAGGGTGTACAATCGTCAGGCTCGGGTGCGGGACTTCAATCCGGGAGATCGGGTTTTGGTTCTGGTACCCACCCTTGACAGCAAATTCCTAGCTAGGTGGCAGGGCCCCTATGAGGTGATCGAGAAGGTAGGGAAGTAAATTACAAAGTACACCAGCCAGGGCGGCGCAAGCCGGAGCAGGTGTACCACGTGAATTTACTTAAGCCGTGGAAAGATAGGGACACAGCCGACGACCACAGCCCCGCCAGGGCTTCTAGGTGAAAAGGGTCCAGCCCCACAGTTCGAGGCCTGTGAAGCAGTAACCACGGTAAAAATTGCAGACAGCCTGTCTTCCAAACAAGTTCAGGAAGTCAGGGAGTTCATCAGTCGGAACACGGATGTGTTCTCGGACCTCCCTGGCCGCACGTCTCTCATCCAACATGACATCGTCACTGAGCCTCAGGCCAAGATCCGGTTAAAACCATACCGGGTACCCGAGGCTCGGCGACGGGCCATCGCGGAGGAAGTACAGTTAATGTTGAAGCTCGAGGTCATTGAGGAGTCGAAAAGTGAGTGGGCCAGTCCCATAGTCCTAATACCCAAGCCGGATGGGACGTTGCGGTTCTGCAACGACTTTCGCAAGTTAAATGAAGTATCCAAGTTTGACGCGTATCCCATGCCCCGAGTTGACGAGCTGGTTGAAAGTTTAGGACAAGCCCGTTATTTTTCTGTGCTGGACCTCACTAAAGGGTACTGGCAGGTACCCTTAACGGAGTCGGCTAAGGAAAAAACCGCATTTGTTACCCCGCAGGGCCTGTATCACTACAAGGTGTTACCCTTTGGCCTGTATGGCGCCCCCACCACTTTCCAAAGGTTAATGGACATAGTGCTGCGACCACATCGTCGGTACGCCTCGGCCTACTTGGATGATGTAGTCATCCACAGCACCGACTGGGAAAGCCATTTACCCAAGGTGCAGGCGGTAGTGGATGCCCTGAGGAAAGCCGGACTGACCGCTAACCCAAAGAAGTGCTCCATAGGGTTAGAGGAGACAAAATATCTGGGATATGTAATTGGGCGGGGAGTCATCAAACCTCAGGTAACTAAGGTAGAGGCCATTTGTAACTGGCCCCGACCGGTCACCACCAGGCAGGTAAAGTCGTTCCTGGGGATTGTAGGTTACTACATGAGGTTTGTGCCCCACTTTGCCACAATAGCAGCGCCATTGACAGACCTGTTGAAGGGGCGAAAGTCTGGGAGGGTTAGCTGGAGTGAGAAGGCGGAGGAGGCTTTCTCCGCGTTGAAGTCGGCCCTGTGTGGGTCCCCGGTTTTGGTGACACCCGACTTCAACAAGGAGTTTGTCGTACAGACCGACGCCTCGGAGGTAGGCCTCGGTGCGGTACTGTCGCAGGAGGTCAACGGGGAAGAACATCCCGTTGTCTTCCTGAGCCGTAAGCTCAGTCCCGCCGAGTCCAGGTATAGTATAGTGGAGAGGGAGTGCCTGGCTATCAAGTGGGCACTCGAATCTCTCCGCTACTACCTGTTAGGGAGGAGGTTCCGTCTGGTGACCGACCATTCCCCCTCAAATGGATGAGTCAGGCCAAGGAGAGGAATGCTCGGGTCACCAGGTGGTTCCTATCTCTTCAAAATTTCAAGTTTTCCGTGGAACACAGGGCAGGCCGCTTGCAGGGCAACGCAGATGCCCTGTCCTGCGTCCACTGCCTCACGTGTGTTCACCCCTCAGGGTTGAACAAAGGGGGTATGTGGTAAGGTGCAAGGTGTCATATGTGATGGCAGGTACGTGTCACCGAGGTTGCTGGCCTCGGTGAGGTGAGAGCCGGGTTTTTGTCTGCAGCAGCTAGTGCTGTTTGGCTTTGTTAAATAGCATGGCTGCAAAGCCGATCCGGGCCGGCTCTTACTGGGAGCAGCTAAAGAGTAGGGTGGGTGGCTGCTCCCCACGGTCCAGTCCATGTTTTGGGCTGGATATAAAACGCAGCCAGCAGCTGTGTCTGGGGGTGTGATTATCCTGGAGCTGCTGACAGGGCTGGGAGTTCTCTGTCCAGGAGGAAAGAGCTCAGCAAGGAGGTATTTTGTTCCTGGCTACCTGAAGCTGGATTCTCCTGCGGCTGGGCCGACAGCGTGGTGCGAACCTGCACCTACACCTCCCAGGTGACTGAACCTGTGTTGGACTGTTTTTGTTTGGCTACGTTATTTCCGTTGTGTGTGAATTGTCACCAAGAGACTGTTTTTCATTTTGTGTGCAAGTGTGAATAAAACACTGTTTGTTGCACAATCTGGACTCCTTGTTTTGCCTCTAAACTGCACCCGCACCGCTGTCTACCAGAGCGACTCCCCACAGCCCATATACTACACATGGAAAAGCAAGGGATCCTAGCTCCTAACTCCCTGTAACACAAGCTTAGAATCAGCAGCAGTATTGGAGGACATTACTTAGGAGTACTGAGCAGTTTTGATGTAACTCCAGCTATGAAGATAGACAGTAAATCACTTACAAGCAGGGGCTGACTGGCAACTTTTGACCCAGGGGGCAAGTAACACCCAGAGGCCCACTTAGCCCCCCTCTACTTCCTGATTCGCTGTCACAAGATGCTGGGCGGGGAGCTGCGGGAGGAGAGCAGAGCCTCCTTTGACAGGATTGACAGCTATCTCTGCCCCCCACACCTCCGCTCTCCTGATGTGTCACAGGAGGCTGAGCATTGCGGAGATGATAGATGTTGGCCACTCACAGCGCTCTTCGCCCCCCCCCCTTATGTGCCAGTAGCCTTCCCTCCTTATGTGCCAGTAGCCGTCCCCCTTATGTGCCAGTAGCCGTCCCCCTTATGTGCCAGTAGCTCTCCTTATGTGCCAGTAGCCCCCTTATGTGCCAGTAGCCCCCCTTATGTGCCAGTAGCACCCCCTTATGTGCCAGTAGCACCCCCTTATGTGCCAGTAGCCCCTCTTATGTGCCAGTAGCACCCCTTATGTGCCAGTAGCACCCCCTTATGTGCCAGTAGCACCCCCTTATGTGCCAGTAGCCCCCCTTATGTGCCAGTAGCACCCCCTTATGTGCCAGTAGCCCCACTTATGTGCCAGTAGGCCCCCCTTATGTGCCAGTAGTCCCCCCTTATGTGCCAGTAGCCGTCCCCCTTATGTTCCAGTAGCCGTCCCCCTTATGTTCCAGTAGCCATTCCCCTTATGTGCCAGTAGACCCCCCCTTATGTGCCAGTAGCCCTCCTTATGTGCCAGTAGCCCCCCTTATGTGCCAGTAGTCCCCCATTATGTGCCAGTAGTCCCCCCTTATGTGCCAGTAGTCCCCTTATGTGCCAGTAGACCCCCCTATGTGCCAGTAGACCCCCCTATGTGCCAGTAGACCCCCCTATGTGCCAGTAGCCCCCCCTATGTGCCAGTAGCCCCCTTATGTGCCAATAGTCCTCCCTTATGTGCCAGTAGTCCCCCCTTATGTGCCAGAAGTCCCCCCTTATGTGCCAGTAGACCCCACCCCTTATGTGCCAGTAGCCCTCCTTATGTGCCAGTAGACCCCTTATGTGCCAGTAGACCCCACCCCTTATGTGCCAGTAGCCCTCCTTATGTGCCAGTAGACCCCTTATGTGCCAGTAGACCCCCCCTTATGTGCCAGTAGCACTCGTTATGTGCCAGTAGAATCCACCCCTCACCTTATCATGTGCCAGTAGAATCCCCCTCAGTTTATCATGTGCCAGTAGAATCCTCCCCCCCTCACCTTATCATGTGCCAGTAGAACCCTCCCCCTCACCTTATCATGTGCCAGTAGAATCGCATCCCCCCCTCAGTTTATCATGTGCAAGTAGAATCCCCCCATCACCTTATGTGCCAGTAGCCCCCCAAAAAACAAAAACAAACAAACATACAAAAAACACTTATACTTACCTCCAGCGATGCGATGCAGGCCTCCTCCGGCCTGTGTCCCTCGCGCCGCCTGCACCAGCCTCTGATAGGCTGCCGGCCTAGTGCTGGCAGCCTATCAGAGGAACAGGGAGGGGACACGCCTCTCCCTGCTCTGCCGCAGCACAGACATCTGTATCGCCGTCCTGAGGACGGCGAAACAGATGACTATGGAGATGAGCGCTTCCACAGTGGAAGCGTTTATCTCCCTGTGCCCTGCCGCCGCCGCCCCCACTTGTCACCAGGGCCGCGGCAGGGCACATGCACACCCCAAAGGCCGGCCCTGGGTGAAACTATGGGGCCCGTTTACAAAGGCAACAGAGGGGCCCGGGGGGCAATTGCCCCTCTGCCCCCCAGCCCAGTCCGCCCCTGCTTACAAGCTACTGTCTCTTATTTATTCTCTCCCCCTTCTCCTCCTCATCCTCCTCCCCATAGACTTCTGTGTACTTTGATCCTGCAGAGAGCAGAAGATGGGTCTGAGCAGTGAATTGTTATTGAAGAGAAGAAGGTGGACCAGGAGAGGAGTCTGATAAGAGGAAAAGGAAACATTTTTGTCTGATGAGATATGTTATTATGTTTCTTACAGCTGCCTGTACTATTCATGTATTAAAAATGACATGAGAGTTACTGAAATTAATTAAATTAATTAAAATGCTAGCATGGTGTGTCTGCAAATGGCAAACAATCCCTGCATAGTCTGATTCTGCAGTCATGCTCCATTCTATTTTTCCCCTAGTTTACACCAACTTACATTTGCTGCATTAGGTTATAAAGTAGTAGAGGACAGATATATGCACTGTTCATGGGTATAAGCATCAAAGTAGTTTGCAGAACACTGGGTAATTTGATAATGAACATATTCTTAAATCATGGCATCATTATGTAATAATGTTTTACATTTTTGGGGTTTAATGTTTTTTTTTTTTAATTTGTGGGTTGCAGATCCTACAGAACTGCAGTTATGTCCATTGTAAAATGGGATTTCCTGGTTATCGTATTGATGACCATTCCCAAGGATAGGTCATATATATGAGATGGGCGGGGGGCCGACCCCAATAGTTTTACTGATCAACTGTATGAAGAGGCCATAGTGCTCAGTGGCTGCTTAGACCTCTTCCTAGGCCTGTGATGGCTAACCTCCGGCACTCCAGCTGTGGTAAAACTACAACTCCCAAGATGCATACTTGCTTGGCTGTTCTCAGAACTCCATAGAAATGATTGGAGCATGCTGGGAGTCGTAGTTTCACCACAGCTGGAGTGCCAGAAGTTAGAGATCACTGTCCTAGACCATGTGAAGTCACATTAATTGGTCACATGGCCTAGGCGTAGCTCAGTCTCATTCAAGTGAATAGGGCTGATCTTCGATACCAATTACAGACACTATCAAATGGATGGAACTGTGCTTGGTAATCTGCAAGGGGCTGCAGTGCTCAGAGCATCGCTATGTCCTCAAACAGCTGATTGGCAGGGGTTGCCGGGAGCTGGACCCCCACAGATCTCATATTGATGACTTATTCCGAGGATAGGTCATCAATATGATAATCCCAGAAAACTAATTTAATGCACTTTTTCTATGTGATGTTTGTAATCCAAGAGATCAAATGGGAATAGCATTTAGTTATTGTGCCCTGCTTAATGGGAGGAAGCCCTTGACCTCTGAGTTAGGATCTTGATTGTATAGTTCAGGCTGCCTGAGTGAGAGGAAGCATACACAGGCTGAAGTGAGGGCTACAAGTATGATATATGCAAGGCTCACTCCAGCCTGCTCTAATTCAGGCTAGAGATCATGACTGTAGCTGCCTTCTTTCCAAGATTTTCAATTTTAACCTAAGCAAGAGCCCTCAGAAGCCTTTTCCCTGCCATAAAGTCTAAACAGAAGTAGTTCAAAACAGTATTATCCTTTTCTGCTTGAACTAACCATGTGCCAGTTGTTCAGTGGAGGCAATAAGAAGGGTAGAGGTACGTATATCAATTTTTGAAACCCAATTTCCCTCTTCAGGACCATATCCCTTCCAATCAAACAAGTAAAGAAATCTCCCATGAACCTTTTGCAATTTAGAAATTGGTGTATTTGCTGTTCAGTGTTGGACTCCTGGATTGAGATAGGTGATATTTTGACTTCAGTGGACAGTTTGTTGAAGACCAGAGTAGAGATGATCGAATCAATTTTAAACTAAGCAAATTTGTTACAAATTTCACAAAAATGAATCCGAAGCTTTGGAGATTTGTTTCAGATGAAATGCGCAAAAATGGCGCCCAACGCCATTTTACTCTGAACATTAGCAGGGAAAACAGTATGGAGGAAGACGGTGAATGATTACATGATGGGAGGAAGTGGACGGAAAACTTACCCTGATTGGCTTAGAGACTGACAGACAGCCTGATCAACCAATCAGGGGGCAGTATGCAGGCAGGTCCTTCAGCTCAGAAGGAAGACACACCATCCTGTTCCCAGCTAGGCTTGTGAAAGGATGTCTTGTGGCATTGTGTGCCAAAAATAATTGCAGATACAAAACAGCTACTAGGGGTATTATAGGGGTACTATAAAGAGACAATTGATAATTGGGTAGATTTTAGGGTTGTATCAGGGAAAGCTTACCAGAGAGAGCGAATTAGGGACTAGTAACTGTCTCAGTTGTTTCATACAGCTTGCTAACAAGTTATGCACTACAGAATCCTGCAAGAAATTAATTTTTTTCTGTATGAATAGCCAGACAGCTTTTTTGTAAAAAAGTTTCTATAGTTTATAGATTTATTGCCAGCACACCCAATATCATAGATTCTGCTGCAAACACCAAATAATTGCCCTCCTCCTTTTTTTTTTTCTAAAAAAACTGTTTCTATTTACCATTTATATTTGGGCATTTCATTGCATTATACTCATGTTATTGAACGGGTTCAGTGTTATACCAAAAGCAATAGTTTAAGAAAAGGAGCAAAAAACAAACATTCTTTAGATCTTCCTTGTATACAGTTGGTTTGATTCTAGCTAGTCTTCCTACTACTGTAAGGGGACCACAGTAAGTAAGAATCTTATCACTGCTCTATATTGTATTTTTTTTCTCTTTTCCTGCGTAATCCCCATTTAGTATGACTTCCATTATTGACAATGCAGTCCAGTGGACATCTTGTCTGATGTATGCAGTCCTGGAACAGCCGTTCGAGGGTGGATATGTTTGTTCAAAATGTGAGCAAATTACCCGTTTGGAATCGCACATCGAGTCTCTAAACAGGCGAGTTGCAACACTGAAAGCCACTGACAATTTGGAAAAGAGTTTGCTGCACACTGAGCAAGCACTCTATGGGGTAGATGTGGGGGAGGGTGGTAGCGAGAAGGCTAAGGAGAGTGATGTAGTTAGCTGGGTAACAGTAAGAAAGCGGGGTAGAGGGAAGAGTGCCAGGGAGGCTAGCCCTGATCTGACTTACCCCAACAAGTTTGCACGGTTGGCAGATGAGGGGGATGACAGTTCAGAGACGGCACCGCTGCAGCCGGACACTTCCTCTGCCAGTCAGGGGAATGTCAGCTCCAGTAAGCAGAGGACCAGGAGAGCAGGGCAGGCCAGACAGGTGCTGGTACTGGGAGACGTCATTATTAATGGAACAGATAGGGCGATCTGTCACAAAGATCGTGATCGCCGAACAGTGTGCTGTCTTACCGGTGCTAGAGTTCGACATTCTGCTCTCGCGGATCGGGTTGACAGATTACTGGGAGGGGCTGGAGAAGACCCAGCGGTCATGGTCCATATCGGAACCAATGACAAAGTTAGAGGAAGGTGGTAAATCCTTAAAAATGATTTCAGGGAGTTAGGTCAAAAGCTTAGGGCAAGGACCTCAAAAGTAGTATTTTCTGAAATACTCCCTGTACCACGAGCCACACAAGAAAGGCAGCGGGAGGTTAACAAGTGGCTCAAGAACTGGTGTAGAAAGGAAGGGTTTGGGTTCCTGGAGAACTGGGCCGACTTCTCTGTTGGCTACAGGATCTATCGTTGGGACAGGCTGCACCTCAATGGGGAAGGGGCAGCTGTGTTGGGGAGAAAGATGGCTAGAAGGTTGGAGGAGTGTTTAAACTAGGGACTGGGGGGGGGTAATTATATTATAGGAGGGGAAGATAGTGCAGATAGAGACCGGGGGCGAGGTAGTGTGACGGGGGAGGAATGGAAGGGGGGACTAGAACAGCTCAGAATGAGATATGTAGGGTAAAAAATACACATAAACCTCTCAAATGTATGTATGTATACTATTGCCAAAAGCCTGACTAACAAGACTGGTGAACTGGATTTAGTGATGTGTGAGGAGGACTATGACATAGTGGGATGATAGCTGAGACATGGCTGGATGATAGCTATGACTGGGCAGTTAATATAAAAGATTACAATTTGTTTAGAAAGGATCGTCAAAACCGGAGAGGTGGATGGGTCTGTATCTATGTGAAGTCCTGTCTAAATCCTGTAATTCGAGAATACATCTGTGAGGGACATGAACATGTGGAGTCACTGTGGGTAGAAATACATGGAGCAAAAAACAATAATAAATTACTAGTAGGAGTGTATTATGAACCACCAAATATACCAGAGTCCACAGAAAATCTTTTACTAAACGAGATAGACAAGGCGGCAAATCATAATGAAGTCGTTATTATGGGGGACTTCAACTACCCAGAGATAGACTGGGAAACTGAAAGCTGTACATCCAAAAAAGGAAACAGGTTCTTGGCAATAGCCAAAAACAATTACCTTTCCCAACTGGTTCAGGAACCCACTAGAGGGACGTCCATACTGGACTTAGTATTAATCAATAGATCTGAAAGAACAACAGATGTGCAGGTTGGGGGACACCTAGGAAATAGTGACCATAAAGTAATAACCTTCCAATTATCCTTCAAACGAAAGAAAGGGAGGAACAAAAATACCAAACTTCAAAAAAGCAAAATTTAGCCAACTAAGCGAGGCCATGGCCCTAACTAACTGGGACAAAGTCCTCTAAAATAAAAATACAGCCACAAAATGGGAGATTTTTAAAAGCATTGTAACATCTAATTGTGAGAGGTACATACCTGATAGGAATAAAAGGCTAAGAAACAATAACAAACCAATGTGGATAAATAGATCCGGTAAGATAGCAATAAATGACAAAAAGAAAGCATATAAATCACTAAAAAAAGGAGGGAAGCCAGGAAGCACTGCTAAACTATAAGGAAAAAAATAGAATATGTAAAAACTAATAAAATTTGCCAAACTAGAGACCGAGAGATTAATTGCCAAAGAGAGTAAAACTAACCCTAAAATGTTCTTCAATTATATTAATAGTAAAAAAAATATAAATCTGAAGGAGTCAGCCCTCTACATAGCAATGAGGGGGGTGTTGCAGAGAGCGACGAGGATAAAGCAAAACTATTAAATATTTTTTTCTCCACTATATTCACTGAGGAAAATAAACTGTCAGATGAAATGCAGAAAGTAAAAGTAAATTCTCCATTAAAAGTGCCCTGTCTGACCCAGGAAGAAGTACAACAGCGACTTAAAAAGATTAAAATAGACAAATTGCCAGGACTGGATGGCATACACCCCCTGTATCCTAAGAGAATTAAGTGGTGTCATAGCCAGACCATTATTTCTGATATTTATGGACTCTATACTGACAGGGAATGTCCCACAGGATTGGCGCAGAGCAACTGTGGTGCCAATATTCAAAAAGGGTCCAAAAACAGAGCCTGGAAATATAGGCCGGTAAGTTTAACATCTGTTGTTGGTAAACTGTTTGAAAGGTTTCTAAGAGATGCTATCTTGGAGTATCTCAATGAAAATAAGCAAATAACGCCATATCAGCATGGCTTCATGAGGGATCGGTTATGCCAAACGAATTTAATCAGCTTCTATGAGGAGGTAAGTTCTAGACTTGACAGCGGCGAATCAATGGATGTCGTATATCTGGACTTCCCTAAAGCATTTGACACTGTACCTCATAAAAGGTTAGCGTATATAATGAGGATCTCAGACAGGGAGAAAATGTCTGTATGTGGGTAAGTAACTGGCTGAGTGACAGAAAACAGAGGGTGGTTATTAACGGTAGATACTCAGATTGGGTCATTGTCACTAGTGGGGTACCTCAGAGATCAGTATTGGGCCCTATTCTTTTCAATATATTTATTAATGATCTTGTAGAAGGCCTGCACAGTAAAATATCAATTTTTGCAGATGACACTAAACTGTGTAAAGTAATTAACACTGAAGAGGACAGTTTTCTGCTACAGAGGGATCTGGATAGATTGGAGGCTTGGGCAGAGAAATGGCAGATGAGGTTTAACACTGACAAATGTAAAGTTATGCACATGGGAAGGAATAATGCAAGTCACCCGTACATATTAAATGGTAAAACACTTGGTAACACCGACATGGAAAAGGATCTAGGAATTTTAATAAACAGCAAATTAAGCTGCAAAAACCAGTGTCAGGCAGCTACTGCCAAGGCCAGTAAGATAATGGGTTGCATCAAAAGGGGCATAGATGCCCGTGATGAGAACATAGTCCTACCACTTTACAAATCACTAGTCAGACCACACATGGAGTACTGTGTACAGTTCTGGGCTGCTGTGAACAAGGCAGACATAGCAGAGCTGGAGAGGGTTCAGAGGAGGGCAACTAAAGTAATAACTGGAATGGGGCAACTACAGTACCCTGAAAGGTTATCAAAATTAGGGTTATTCACTTTAGAAAAAAGACATCTGAGGGGAGATCTTATAACTATGTATAAATATATAAGGGTCAGTACAGAGATCTCTCCCATCATCTATTTATCCTCAGGACTGTGACTGTGACGAGAGGACATCCTCTGCATCTGGAGGAAAGAAGGTTTGTACACAAACATAGAAAAGGATTCTTCACAGTAAGAGTAGTGAGACTCTCTGCCTGATGAGGTGGTGATGGTGAGTACAATAAAATAATTCAATAGGGGACTGGATTTCTGGAGTGTAATAATATTACAGGCTATAGCTACTAGAGAGGGGTCTTTGATCCAGGGAGTTATTCTTATTGCCTGATTCGAGAAGGAATTTTTTTCTCCTTAAGTGGCGAAAATTGGCTTCTGCCTCACAGTTTTTTTTTGCCTTCCTCTGGATCAACTTGTAGGAAACAGGCCGAACTGGATTGACAAATGTCTTTTTTCTGTCTTATATATTATGTTACTATGTTACTAATACTACAATAATGTCATATTATTGAAAGATATGGTGTTATAGCAAACACATTTTACTGTGATAAGGCAATTATTACACCAGTTATTGAAGAACTTGTATATTACTGCAAGACACCATTGGGTGTTATAGTAAATACTGCAATAATGCCTTTCTTATACTAGTGCTATTGAACATGTTGTTCAGTGTATTACTGCAAGATACCGTTCAGCATTATAGCAAACACATTTTAGTGCAATAATGCAATTATTATAACTGTGTTACTCAGGGTCTCAATTGATACCAGGGGGTCCACAGAGTCACCCTTTCTAGCTGCACACCACCAATTAGGTATCACCATCCACAGGACAGCGATACAGTTATATGCTGCAGTAGGACACAGGAGCAACAGGCACTAGGTTTGAAGCCTATCAGAGTTCAGCAAAAGCGGCACAATCATCATCCCACCGCCTCAGCCGGGCAGCGTACTACACTGGAATGCTGACATCCGCATGGAAGTAAGTATTTGAGTTTATTGTTTTTTATTTGGCACCATTTTGTTGGGTCACCAAGGGGGAGCACTATGGCAGCATCTACTGGGAACATTAACTAAGGGCATTTTTTACTGGCAAACATAAGGGGACATGTTTATGTACTGCCACACATTATGGAGGGCACTGTGGGGACATTGGCTCTACTGGGGGCACAAAGAGGAAGCATCTTCTATACTGCCACACATTATAAGGTGGTATTTTTTGTACTGGCACACACTATAAGGGGATGTTTTTTGTACTGGCACAAACTATAAGGGGGTGTGTTTTGTACTGGTACACAATATAAGGGGATATTTTTGTACTGGCACACATTAGAGGGCATTTTTCTACTGGCACAAATTATAAGGAGAATTATTACTACAGGGGGACTATGGGGCATATGGTCATTAGTAGTGTTAAGTGAATCAATGTTGACAAAGTGGAATTTTATCTAAACCCGAATTTCCTTGCACTTCATGATAGCACAACAGATTTTTTTAAAAATGGCTGATGTTACAAAGAGAAAGTAAGAAGTCTGGGAATGAGGTAGTCCGCTCCCTCTGTCACCACTTTACATGCGGCGGGCGCCATTGCCCATGGCATGGAAAGAGTTAAACAGCCCGGATCGGTATTACTGCCGATCCGGGCTGTTAGAGTGGGGCCCCGTGCAGTGCTTAGACTGGACGGCCGTAAAAAAGCGATGGCCCAGCCTAGGAACCCTTAGTGACCGCTGTAAAAAAACACATATTGGTGTAACACTAAGGGGTTAATCCTTGATTCTGTTATTGCGGCAAAATTGTGGTCTGATACTACAGATTTTGGGGGGCTTTTGTTCTTTTATATATGAGTAAATCCGTTAATCCTTGATTCTGGGGTGAAATTGCAGCCTGATACTACAGATTTTTTATTTATTTTTTGGGTGGCGGGAGGGGGTCACATTGTTATTTTATATAAATAATTCCATTCATCCTTAAATATGTAATTGGGGCAAAATTGGAGCCTACTACTGTATTTGGAGTGTTTGCATTCATCTATACATAAGTAAATCCATGCATCATTGATTCTGGGGTTAAACTGCAGCCTACTACAGTTTTTTTTACACTTACAGTACAGTATGTCTGACAGACAGGTTCCAGGGCCTTTTAAGAGAATGGGCAGTGCCAAAAATGCTTCTGGGGCTGGGAGATGTACCAGCAGAAAAAAAGAAGGGGGGGGGGGGGTGTTAGTAGCAGCAGTCGCACAAATAGGCCAGAGCTGGCAGTGTCATCCAGCTTTTTTTGTTTTGACCAGCAAACCAGCTGTCCTTGAATGATTGACTCGGCCTTCAACATCAACTGACATCAGACACCCAGTTGGTGGGTTCCTTGGACACCTTATATGGCATGGCCCATTAACAAGCTCTGGCCTCCACCTGTCCTGAACCTGCCTCTTTCATTTTCTGTTCCTTCTGCTCAGGAATAGTGTTGAGCGAACAGATTGAGCATTGTTCGGGTTCCGGGACACGGACCCGAACCCGGACATTTTCAAAAAAGTTCGGGTTCGGGTCCGATGTTCGGCGATTTCTTCCCGCTTTCTGAAGGGCTGCACAGCAGCCAATCAGCTAGCGTTTTACTTCTTGCCCTAAGAGCCCATCACAGCCATGCCTACTAATGGCATGGCTGTGATTGGCCAAGTGCAGCATGTGACCCAGCCTCTATTTAAGCTGGAGTCACGTAGCGCCGCACGTGACACTGCTCTGATTAGTGTAGGGAGAGGACGCAGCTTCTTTGAGGGCGAGATTAGGCAGGGAAAAGTCAGCAACAGCACCTAATGAACGGATCGATCTATAGCTGTGAATGATTGAACTTCTTCTAGTTACTTGCGCACTTGTTTTTAGGCTGCACAGAGCATTTTTCTGTCACTTATTTTCTGGGTTGATCGGTGGCCATTTTGTGACTTGTGGTGCACCAGAAGAAGCTGCCACCAAGTCCATCAATCCATCAATACTAGTTTTTTTTTTATATATCCTACATCAGGGGCTTGGCTGTGCTAATTGTCACCCCTAGAAACTCAGGATAGCAATTTCTATATTTTATTAAGGGGTTAAATACAATTGCCCAAATACCAATCCCCTAAATCTGGTGTTACAGCTTTGGCTAGCTAAGTATAATACTGTCTGCTGTCTGGCAAAGGATAGATTATTTTCTGTGGTGAAATTCAATTGTCAAAATAGCAATACCATAAATCAGTGGTTTCAGCTGTGGCTGGCAAAATAGAATAGTGTCCGCCAAAACATATATTTTGTTCTGGGGTAAAATTAATCTGGCAACATAGCAATACCCTGAATCTGGTATCCCAGCTGTTGCAGGCCAGATTTCATAGTGTCCGCCAAAGCATATATTTTGTTCTGGGGTGAAATTAATCTGCCAAAATAGCAATACCCTGAATCTGGTGTCCCAGCTGTTGCAGGCCAGATTTCATAGTGTCTGACAAAACATATATTTTGTTCTGGGGTGAAATTAATCTGCCAAAATAGCAATACCCTGAATCTGGTGTCCCAGCTGTTGCAGTCCAGGATTCATAGTGTCCGCAAAAACATATATTTTGTTCTGGGGTGACATTCAATTGCCAAAATAGCAATACCCTGAATCTGGTGTCCCAGCTGTTGCAGGCCACGTTTCATAGTGTCCGTCAAAACATATATTTTGTTCTGGGGTGACATTCAATTGCCAAAATAGCAATACCCTGAATCAATGTGTCCCAGCTGTTGCAGGCCAGATTTCATAGTGTCTGCCAAAACATATATTTTGTTCTGGGGTGAAATTAATCTGCCAAAATAGCAATACCCTGAATCTGGTGTCCCAGTTGTTGCAGGCCAGATTTCATAGTGTCGGTCAAAACATATATTTTGTTCTGGGGTGAAATTAATCTGCCAAAATAGCAATACCCTGAATCAATGTGTCCCAGCTGTTGCAGGCCACGTTTCATAGTGTCTTGCAAAACATATATTTTGTTCTGGGGTGACATTCAATTGCCAAAATGGCAATACCCTGAATCTGGTGTCCCAGCTGTTGCAGGCCAGGATTCATAGTGTGCGCAAAAACATATATTTTGCTCTGGGGTGACATTCAATTGCCAAAATAGCAATACCCTGAATCTGGTGTCCCAGCTGTTGCAATCCAGATGTCATAGTGTCTGCCAAAATATATATTTTGTTCTGAGGTGAAATTAATCTGCCAAAATAGCAATACCCTGAATCTGGTGTCCCAGCTGTTGCATGCCAGATTTCATAGTGTCTGCCAAAACATATATTTTGTTCTGGGGTGTAATTAATCTGCCAAAATAGCAATACCCTGAATCTGGTGTCCCAGCTGTTGCAGGCCACGTTTCATAGTGTCTGCAAAAACATATATTTTGTTCTGCGTTGACATTCAATTACCAAAATAGCAATACCCTGATTCTGGTGTCCCAGCTGTTGCAGGCCAGGATTCATAGTGTCCGCAAAAACATATATTTTGTTCTGGGGTGACATTCAATTGACAAAATAGCAATACCCTGAATCTGGTGTCCCAGCTGTTGCAGGCTAGGGTTCATTGTGTCCGCAAAAACATATATTTTGTTCTGGGGTGACATTCAATTGCCAAAATAGCAATACTCTGAATCTGGTGTCCCAGCTGTTGCAGGCCAGGATTCATAGTGTGCGCAAAAACATATATTTTGTTCTGGGGTGACATTCAATTGCCAAAATAGCAATACCCTGAATCTGGTGTCCCAGCTGTTGCAGTCCAGATTTCATAGTGTCTGCCAAAATATATATTTTGTTCTGGGGTGAAATTAATCTGCCAAAATAGCAATACCCTGAATCTGGTGTCCCAGCTGTTGCATGCCAGATTTCATAGTGTCTGCCAAAACATATATTTTGTTCTGGGGTGAAATTAATCTGCCAAAATAGCAATACCCTGAATCTGGTGTCCCAGCTGTTGCAGGCCACGTTTCATAGTGTCCGTCAAAACATATATTTTGTTCTGGGGTGACATTCAATTGCCAAAATAGCAATACCCTGAATCAATGTGTCCCAGCTGTTGCAGGCCACGTTTCATAGTGTCTTGCAAAACATATATTTTGTTCTGGGGTGACATTCATTTGCCAAAATAGCAATACCCTGAATCTGGTGTCCCAGCTGTTGCAGGCCAGGATTCATAGTGTCCGCAAAAACATATATTTTGTTCTGCGTTGACATTCAATTACCAAAATAGCAATACCCTGATTCTGGTGTCCCAAATGTTGCAGGCCAGGATTCATAGTGTCCGCAAAAACATATATTTTGTTCTGGGGTGACATTCAATTGCCAAAATAGCAATACCCTGATTCTGGTGTCCCAACTGTTGCAGGCCAGGATTCATAGTGTCCGCAAAAACATATATTTTGTTCTGCGTTGACATTCAATTGCCAAAATAGCAATACCCTGATTCTGGTGTCCCAGCTGTTGCAGGCCAGGATTCATAGTGTCCGCAAAAACATATATTTTGTTCTGGGGTGACATTCAATTGCCAAAATAGCAATACCCTGAATCTAGTGTCCCAGCTGTTGCAGGCCAGGATTCATAGTGTCCGTCAAAACATATATTTTGTTCTGGGGTGAAATTCAATTGCCAAAATAGCAATACCCTGAATCTGGTGTCCCAGCTGTTGCAGGCCAGGATTCATAGTGTCCGCAAAAACTTATATTTTGTTCTGGCCTGGGGTGAAATTCAGTTGCCAAAATAGCAATACCATAAATCAGTGGTTTCAGCTGTGGCTGGCAAAATAAAATAGTGTCCGCCAAAACATATATTTTGTTCTGGGGTGACATTCAATTGCCAAAATAGCAATACCCTGAATCTGTTGTCCCAGCTGTTGCAGGCCAAGTGTAAATCTGTCCATAAAAGGATACCTTTCATACAGGGCCTAAATACTAGCCCTAAAAGAGATATTCCCCTAAATCAGTGGTTACTGCTGTGCCTGGATTAGTGTAATACGCTACATAAACAAATAGGCAGATAGTGTTAGGTGCTTCTAAATAAAGGCCTAAATTTGAAATCAATACATTGGGCCAAATATTTTTTTCCTTATTGTGGTGCTTGGTGAACGGTAACAATGAGGAAAACATCTAGTAAGGGACGCGGACGCGGTCATGGGAGTGTTAGTGTACCCTCTGGTGCTGGGAGAGGACGTGGCCATTCTGCCACAGCCACACGTCCTAGTAAACCAACTACCTCAGGTTCCAGTACCCGCCAGAATTTACAGTGATATTTGGTGGGGCCCAATGCCGTTCTAAGGATGATAAGGCCTGAGCAGGTACAGGCGCTAGTCAATTGGGTGGCCGACAGTGGATCGAGTTTGTTCACAACATTATCTCCCACCCAGTCTTCTGCAGAAAGCGAACAGATGGCACCTGAAAACCAAGCCCATAAGTCTGTCACATCACCCCCATGCATATCAGGGAAACTGTCAGAGCCTCAAGTTATGCAGCATTCTCTTATGCTGTTTGAAGACTCTGCTGGCAGGGTTTCCCAAGGAAATCCACCTAGCCCTTCCCCAGTGGTGGAAGACATAGAATGCACTGATGCACACCCACTGATGTTTCCTGATGATGAGGACATGGGAATACCACCTCATCGGAGTCCGCACGTCTCTGATGATGACAAAACACAGGTGCCAACTGCTGCGTCTTTCTGCAGTGTGCAGACCGAAGAGGAGGTCAGGGAGGAAGACTGTGTGGAAGACGATGCAGGGGACGATGAGGTCCTAGACCCCACATGGAATAAAGGTCGTGCCACTGACTTTCATATTTCAGAGGAAGAGGCAGTGGTGAGACCGTGCCAACAGCGTAGCAAAAGAGGGAGCAGGGGGCAAAAGCAGACCAGCCGCCGCCAAGAAAGTTCGCCTGCTACTGGCCACCGCCACCAGGGACCGAGCACCCCAAAGGCAGCTTCAAGGAGTTCCCTGGCATGGCACTTCTTGAAACAATGTGCTGACGACAAGACCCGAGTGGTTTGCACGCTGTGCCATCAGATCCTGAAGCGAGGCATTAACGTTCTGAACCTTAGCACAACCTGCATGACCAGGCATCTACATGCAAAGCATGAACTGCAGTGGAGTAAACACCTTAAAAGCAAGGAACTCACTCTGGCTCCCCCTGCTCCCTCTTATGCTGCTGCCTCGGTCTCTTCCTCCGCCTCGGGAGGAATGTTGGCACCTGCCGCCCACCAAACAGAGGATGTGCCACTGACAACAACACCTGCGTCACCAAGCATCTCCACCATTTCACACGGCAGCGTTCAGCTCTCCATCTCACAAACCTTGGAGAGAAAGCATAAATTCCCACCTAGCCACCCTCGAGCCCTGGTCCTGAATATCAGCATTTCTAAACTACTGGCCTTTGAAATGCTGTCATTCAGGCTGGTGGACACAGACAGCTTCAAACAGCTGATGTCCATGGCTGTCCCACAGTATGTTGTTCTCAGCCGCCACTACTTCTCCAAGACAGCCGTGCCTTCCCTGCACAACCAAGTATCTGATAAAATCAAGTGTGCACTGCGCAACGCCATCTGTGGCAAGGTCCACCTAACCACAGATACGTGGACCAGTAAGCACGGCCAGGGACGCTATATCTCCCTAACTGCACACTGGGTAAATGTAGTGGCGGCTGGGCCGCAGGCGGAGAGTTCCTTGATGCACGTCCTTCCGCCGCCAAGGATCGCAGGGCATCATTCTTTGCCTCCTGTAGCCTCCTCCTCCTACTCGGCTTCCTCCTCCTCTGCTTCCACCAGCTTATCCAGTCAGCCACACACCTTCACCACCAACTTCAGCACAGCCCGGGGTAAACGTCAGCAGGCCATTCTGAAACTCATATGTTTGGGGGACAGGCCCCACACCGCGCAGGAGTTGTGGCGGGGTATTGAACAACAGACCAACGAGTGGTTTCTGCCGGTGAGCCTCAAGCCCGGCCTGGTGGTGTGCGATAATGGGCGAAATCTCGTCGCAGCTCTGGGACTAGCCGGTTTGACGCACATTCCTTGCCTGGCGCATGTGCTGAATTTGGTGGTGCAGAAGTTCATTCACAACGACCCCGACATGTCAGAGCTGCTGCATAAAGTGCGGGCCGTCTGTGCGCGCTTCCGGCGTTCACATCCTGCCGCTGCTCGCCTGTTTGCGCTACAGCGGAACTTTGGCCTTCCCACTCACCGCCTCATATGCAACGTGCCCACCAGGTGGAACTCCACCTTGCACATGCTGGAGAGACTATGCGAGCAGCAGCAGGCCATAGTGGAGTTTCAGCTGCAGTACGCACGCGTCAGTCGCACTACAGAACAGCACCACTTCACCACCAATGATTGGGCCTCCATGCGAGACCTGTGTGCCCTGTTGCGCTGTTTCGAGTACTCCACCAACATGGCCAGTGGCGATGACACCGTCGATGACGATACGCCTCCCACAGAGGACAGCTTGCCCTTACCTCTGTGGAGCCTGGCACACATGAGCGACTACATGCTGCAGTGCCTGCGCAACGACAGCAGAGTTGCCCACATTTTAACGTGTGCGGACTACTGGGTTGCCATCCTGCTGGATCCCCGGTACAAAGACAATGTGCCCACCTTACTTCCTGCACTGGAGCGTGATAGGAAGATGCGCGAGTACAAGCGCATGCTGGTAGAGGCGCTCCTGAGAGCATTCCCAAATGTCACAGGGGAACAGGTGGAAGCCCAAGGCGAAGGCAGAGGAGGAGCAAGAGGTCGCCAACGGAAGCTGTGTCACGGCCAGCTCCTCTGAGGGCAGGGTTAGCATGGCAGAAATGTGGAAAAGTTTTGTCTCCACGCCACAGCTAACTGCACCACCACCTGATACGGAACATGTTAGCAGGAGGCAGCATTTCCCTAACATGGTTGAACAGTACGTCTGCACACCCCTCCACGTACCAAATTGTCCACGTGGCCAGAGTTTGCATTTTATGCCTTGGAGGTGCTGGCCTGCCCGGTGGCCAGCATTTTGTCTGAACGTGTATTCAGCACAGCAGGGGGCATAATTACTGACAAACGCAGCCGCCTGTCCACAGCCAACGTGGACAAGCTGACGTTCATAAAAAATGAACCAGGCATGGATCCCACAGGGCCTGTCCCTCTCTTGTGCAGAATAGACATTTATAACTGCCTCCCCCTCAACCATGTATTCTTGTACTCCGGGGCACTTCTGTATTGAATCCTAATTTTTTTAACTTTACCATGATCTTGCGGTGCAACCCAAAGTTGAATGAACCTCTCCTCTGTCTGGGTGGTGGGGCCGAAATAACTGAGAGTGTCCTTCTCCAGTGGTGGTTGATATGACGCATGATTCCTTGCTGTGGGACCTCTCTCCTCTGTCTGGGTGCTGGGCCAAAATAACTGAGAGTGGCCTTCTCCGGTGGTGGTTGATATGACGCATGATTCCTTGCTGTGGGACCTCTCTCCTCTGTCTGGGTGCTGGGCTGAAATAACTGAGAGTGCCCTTCTCTAGTGGTGGTTGATATGACGCATGATTCCTTTCTGTGGGACCTCTCTCCTCTGACTGGGTGCTGGGGCCTAAATAACTGAAAATGGCCTTCTCCAGTGGTGGGTGATATGACACATGATTCCTTGCTGTGGGACCTGTATCCTTGGTCTGGGTGCTGGCCGAAATAACTGAGAGTGGCCTTCTCCGGTGGTGGTTGATATGACGCATGATTCCTTGCTGTGGGACCTCTCTCCTCTGTCTGGGTGCTGGGCCAAAATAACTGAGAGTGGCCTTCTCCGGTGGTGGTTGATATGACGCATGATTCCTTTCTGTGGGACCTCTCTCCTCTGACTGGGTGCTGGGGCCTAAATAACTGAGAGTGGCCTTCTCCAGTGGTGGGTGATATGACGCATGATTCCTTGCTGTTGGACCTCTCTCCTCGGTCTGGGTGCTGGCCGAAATAACTGAGAGTGGCCTTCTCCGGTGGTGGTTGATATGACGCATGATTCCTTGCTGTGGGACCTCTCTCCTCTGTCTGGGTGCTGGGCCGAAATAACTGAGAGTGGCCTTCTCCGGTGGTGGTTGATATGGCGCATGATTCCTTGCTGTGGGACCTCTCTCCTCTGTCTGGGTGCTGGGCAGAAATAACTGAGTGAGACCTTCTCCGGTGGTGGTTGATATGACGCATGATTCCTTGCTGTGGGACCTCTCTCCTCTGTCTGGGTGCTGGGCTGAAATAACTGAGAGTGGCCTTCTCCGGTGGTGGTTGATATGACGCATGATTCCTTGCTGTGGGACCTCTCTCCTCTGACTGGGTGCTGGGGCCTAAATAACTGAAAGTGGCCTTCTCCAGTGTTGAGTGATATGACGCATAATTCATTGCTGTGGGACCTCTCTCCTCGGTCTGGGTGCTGGCCGAAATAACTGAGAGTGGCCTTCTCTGGTGGTGGTTGATATGACGCATGATTCCTTGCTGTGGGACCTCTCTCCTCTGTCTGGGTGCTGGGCCAAAATAACTGAGAGTGGCCTTCTCCAGTGGTGGTTGATATGACGCATGATTCCTTGCTGTGGGACCTCTCTCCTCTGTCTGGGTGCTGGGCCGAAATAACTGAGAGTGGCCTTCTCCGGTGGTGGTTGATATGACGCATAATTCCTTGCTGTGGGACCTCTCTCCTCTGTCTGGGTGCTGGGCTGAAATAACTGAGAGTGCCCTTCTCTAGTGGTGGTTGATATGACGCATGATTCCTTTCTGTGGGACCTCTCTCCTCTGACTGGGTGCTGGGGCCTAAATAACTGAAAATGGCCTTCTCCAGTGGTGGGTGATATGACACATGATTCCTTGCTGTGGGACCTGTATCCTTGGTCTGGGTGCTGGCCGAAATAACTGAGAGTGGCCTTCTCCGGTGGTGGTTGATATGACGCATGATTCCTTGCTGTGGGACCTCTCTCCTCTGTCTGGGTGCTGGGCTGAAATAACTGAGAGTGGCCTTCTCCGGTGGTGGTTGATATGACGCATGATTCCTTTCTGTGGGACCTCTCTCCTCGGTCTGGGTGCTGGCCGAAATAACTGAGAGTGGCCTTCTCCGGTGGTGGTTGATATGACGCATGATTCCTTGCTGTGGGACCTCTCTCCTCTGTCTGGGTGCTGGGCCGAAATAACTGAGAGTGGCCTTCTCCGGTGGTGGTTGATATGACGCATGATTCCTTGCTGTGGGACCTCTCTCCTCTGTCTGGGTGCTGGGCCGAAATAACTGAGAGTGGCCTTCTCCGGTGGTGGTTGATATGACGCATGATTCCTTGCTGTGGGACCTCTCTCCTCTGTCTGGGTGCTGGGCCGAAATAACTGAGTGAGACCTTCTCCGGTGGTGGTTGATATGACGCATGATTCCTTGCTGTGGGACCTCTCTCCTCTGTCTGGGTGCTGGGCTGAAATAACTGAGAGTGGCCTTCTCTGGTGGTGGTTGATTTGACGCATGATTCCTTGCTGTGGGACCTCTTTCCTCGGTCTGGGTGCTGGCCGAAATAACTGAGAGTGGCCTTCTCCGGTGGTGGTTGATATGACGCATGATTCCTTGCTGTGGGACCTCTCTCCTCTGACTGGGTGCTGGGGCCTAAATAACTGAAAGTGGCCTTCTCCAGTGTTGAGTGATATGACGCATAATTCATTGCTGTGGGACCTCTCTCCTCGGTCTGGGTGCTGGCCGAAATAACTGAGAGTGGCCTTCTCTGGTGGTGGTTGATATGACGCATGATTCCTTGCTGTGGGACCTCTCTCCTCTGTCTGGGTGCTGGGCCAAAATAACTGAGAGTGGCCTTCTCCGGTGGTGGTTGATATGACGCATGATTCCTTGCTGTGGGACCTCTCTCCTCTGTCTGGGTGCTGGGCCGAAATAACTGAGAGTGGCCTTCTCCGGTGGTGGTTGATATGACGCATAATTCCTTGCTGTGGGACCTCTCTCCTCTGTCTGGGTGCTGGGGCCAAAATAACTGAAAGTGGCCTTCTCCAGTGTTGAGTGATATGACGCATGATTCCTTGCAGTGGGACCTGTCTCCAATTGATATTGGTTAAATTTTATTTATTTTATTTTATTTTAATTAATTTCCCTATCCACATTTGTTTGCAGGGGATTTACCTACATTTTGCTGCCTTTGGCAGCCCTCTTGCCCGTTCCTGGACTATTTTACAGCCTTTTTATTGCCTAAAAGTTCGGGTTCCCATTGACTTCAATGGGGTTCAGGTTCGGGATAAAGTTCGGGTTGAGTTCGGATCCCGAACCCGAACATTTTCGGGAAGTTCGGCCAAACTTCTCGAACCCGAACATCCAGGTGTTCGCTCATCTCTACTCAGGAAGTATTGTATGCTCCACTTTTCAGCAAAGTCTATCTTTTTGAGGTCAGGCAGCAGTTACTTCCCAGCCAAGATTTGGAGGAGAGATCAGCTGCTTCCTCCTGTAGACGAGAAAGTAACAACGATGAGAGTCGCGTGAAAGCAGGTGTTGCAAGCACTCAGGCATGCGGCCCTGAGACTGGTGAGGGTGACATTAGTGACGTGCAGACAGCAGTGGTTGGTGCCGCTGCCACTAATGATGGGGAAGGGGGGGTGCACCACTGGCCACCTATAATTTTAATACTAGAAGAGGGGGCGGGATGCACTGTTGCACCGCAGCACCCGACCTTTTACATGGTGCTGTGATCCGCGCAATTATTCCCTCAGGCACCACCTGAGGGGTTAATTGCGCGGATCACAGCGCCCTGTCAGAGGTCGGGTGCCACCGGGCAGCAGGGAGTTGGTATGTACACGCCTGTTAGGATATTCTAACATCGAGCATCCCCATCACCATGGGAATGCCTCGGTGTTAGAATAAAATAACCCAAACACTGAACCTGAACCCGGACTTCAGTGAAAAAGTCCGGGTTGGTGTCTGGGTGCAAAAAATCGTTAAGTTCGGTATGAACCCGAACTTTACAGTTCAGGTTCGCTCAACTCTACCTATAACATATAATAAACAGACAATCACAAAATGCTGTATGCCAAAAGCTGGGTATGTGCAAACCAACAACCTATTCATGAGACAGGTACAGTCAGCATACCTAACAATGGCAGCCTTGTGTTCTATGAGACATTCAAAACAAGCTCTCATCTGACTGAGAGCCAGTAAACCTTGGGCTTCAACATCAACTGACATCAGACACCCAGTTTGTGGGTTCCTCGGATACCCCGCTTATATGGCATGGCCCAGTAATAAGCTCTGGCCTCCACCAGTTCTGAACCTGCCTCATTCATTTTCTGTTACTTCTGCTCAGGAAGTATTGTATGCTCTACTTTTCAGAAAAAACGATCTTATTGAGGTCAGGCCGCAGCTACTGCCCAGCCAAGATTTGGAGGAGAGATCTGCTTCTTCCTCCCATAGATGCGAAAGTAACAATGATGAGAGTCGCGTAAAAGAATTTCTTGCGAGCACTTAGACATGCGGCCCTGAGACTTGTGAGGGTGACATTAGTGACATGCAGACAGCAGGGGCGGGGGCGGGGCGCACTTCTGCCCAGCGGCACCTGACCTTTGACAGGGTGCTGTGATCCATGCAATTTTTCCCTCAGGCACCACTTGAGGAGTTAATTGCGCAGATCACAGCGCCATGTCAGAGGTGCCGCCAGGCAGCAGGGGGTTGGTATGTACACGCCTGTTAGTATATTTTAACATTGAGTGTCCCTATCACCATGGGAATGCTTCGGTGTTAGAATAAAATAACCCAAACACCGAAACCGAACCTGGAGTTCAGTGAAAAAGTCCGGGTTCGTGTCTGGGTGAAAAAAATTGTGAAGTTTGGGTTCCCTCAATTCTACCTATACAATATAATAAACAGACAATCGCAACATGCTGTATGCCAAAAGCTGGGTATGTGCAAACCAACAACCTATCCATGAGGCAGGTACAGTCAGCATTCCTTACAATGGCAGCCTTGTGTACTATGAGACATTCAAAACCAGTTCTCATCTGACTGAGAGCTCTGGCCTCCACCTGTCCTGAACCTGCCTCTTTCATTTTCTGTTCCTTCTGCTCAGGAAGTACAGTATGCTCCACTTTTCAGCAAAGACGATCTTATTGAGGTCAGGCAGCAGCTACTGCCCAGCCAAGATTTGAAGGAGAGATCCGCTGCTTCCTCCTGTAAACACGAAAGTAACGACGATGAGAGTCGCCTGAAAGCAAGTGTTGCGAGCACTCAGGCATGTGGCCCTGAGACTGGTGAGGGTGACATTAGTGACATGCAGACAGCAGTGGATGATGACGTAGTTGATCGCATGTGAAGATGGGGCTTCATCATGGTCATCATCATCAGAGGATGAGGGTGGTAGCTTGCATGTGAGGCAGCGGCTGGGTGCTTGCATAGCCGTGAGTCAGCAGGGTAGCAGCAGTTCTGGAGCCAAACATGCCTGGGGTAGACTGTCTGCTACTCAGGAGCCTACCTGTCCAAAAACAACTAACGCTGCACGGGCAATGGAAGAAGGCAGTCGGCATGCAGTGGTGGGGGGATAAATACCCTACTCGCCGGTGTGGAAACTTTTTATTAAGTCGCTGGAGGACATCAGCTTGGCTGTGTATAAAATCCGTGGGCGGAAGGTGAAGCGTGACCACAGTGCCAATGTTGGCACCACACCCCTGCATCAACATAGTGTCTGAAACTAATAAAAATATACTATTAAAACAATACATGCAGTGTCACCATTAATTGGTCTTGGAAAACTATGCGCTAATGTTGTTGCACAGCCTGACGGAGCAATCATTGCATTTCCCAGTGACCCGCACCCCTTCTCCAGCAGTCAAGGTTCCACCACCTTAGCCGAGGGGAGCTGTGTTTCCTTCCCATCACTAGTCCTGATGCTCCTCCTACTGCTTGTCACTCATTTCGCCAGCAATCGATCGGCTAGGAGATTGCAAAAAATCAACAGTATGCCTGCACTAATCAAACAGCGCAGAAGCTGAACAAACTCCTGGCCAAGTTGCTGGTACTATAGTCCCTCCCTTTCCATGACGTTATCTCTGCACCTTTCAGAGAACTGATGGCTTGTGACGAGCCAAGGTAGACAGTCCCAAGCCGTCATTACTATGTCATTACCAGCCCTGCACACATATGTTGAGCAGAATGTGGGCCTGTCAGTTTCTGGTAAAGTTCATGGCAGCGACAACATGTGGAGCTGTAACTATGGTCAATAAAAATATATGTCCTTTACGGTAGTGAGGAGCGGCATAGGCAATATTCGAATTCACGATATTTTGAGAATTGTGGCGAATATTCGTAAATTCGAGAATTTGTGATTATGAAAATCATAATGTAATATGCGCATATTGCATGCGCAATTTCATTACCTATAACTAGAGTTGAGCGAACCCGGAGGAGCCCTAGGAGCCGTTCTCTTGCTGTGCGTTCCACTGTGGAACGCACAGCCATGAGTTTCCGGCTTTCCCCGGAGTGAATTCCACAATGGAGCGCACAGCCGGAGTTTCGCAGCATTTCCTCAGGGTAGTCATGCCCATAGGGGGCGTGACTGTATAGTAGGTGGTACTAGATAGGGTTTTGTGTGCTGGATCTACAGTATTTCTATTTAATGCTATCGGATTCTGCAATTGCATCAAGATCCAGTACAATATCAATAAAAGTGAACCATCATAGAGCAGAATCTATATAAAAGAAAGTATAAGATCGGGCAACATTTATATAGCCAGGTTCCATAAAAGTATAAATATACAAATATATATATATCCATTCATAATATATAATATATATATATATATATATATATATATATATATATATATACAAGACTAAAAGAATACACTGAATACAAATATTTTTCACCCTGTCCATAGGAATAAAAAGCGTGAGTAAATGGTAGATAAAAATAAGATATATATTCGTGCTTATTATTATTTGGGGTATGCATATCTTATAACTTCAGGGTCAGGGTCATGAGAAAAAATAAGGGGAGGAGGATGATGTATGGATCACCTATCTTAAAATGTGTCATAAGTTATCATGCTAGTCAGTCCTTGATGAAGGGCTTGATACTATAGCCCGAAACGTGTCACAGTCACAGTTTTGTCTCTCCATGTGATATGTGTTTTGGATCTTAAAAAAATGTTGCAAGCCAGTAAAGAACAAACAACTTTTCGTGGATTTTACAAAGGGACCCAGTTCAGGTCTTACCTTCCGTGCTTCTGAAAGTGGTGACAAGAAGTGAGAGCTGCAGCATCTTTCTTCTCTATGTGATGCTAGTCACGTATCATAATTAAAATGTATAATATATAATAGGTAAAAAACACATACTATATCTAAAAGATAACCAGTACCCTGAATTCACTAAACATATATGATGTGTTGACGTTGAAATGTAATGTGCGTAGACACTACATTGTCCACTCACATGACCTGTTTATATGCTCCTCCATATTCGTCCACAACTGAACGCATGTGTATGTACGAATTCATATCCACGTACATATAGTTGTATGTATGCAAAAACCCATGTGTCCTCCAGTGTCCATACATCGCTACAAACCCCCAGCTCTCCACCTAATAAGATGAACTAAAAAAGCTAATTACTACCCTCCCATTATGTCGGGTCAATATTATTATTATTATTATTATTATTTATTTTTAGAGCGCCATTTATTCCATAGCGCTGTACAGATCATAAGCGGTGCACATACATAATACAGGCAATTACCTTAAGCATGAACGAGACAAGTTACAGACTGGTACAGAAGGATAGAGGGCCCTGCCCGTGAGGGCTTACAATCTACATGGTATGGGGGATGGAGACAGTAGGCGAGGGTGAAGCTGGTCGTGGCGGTATAGAGGCAGCAGTGTCACTGGTTGTAGGCTTGTCTGAAGAGGTGGGTTTTCAGGTTGCTTTTGAAGGATTCCACTGTAGGTGAGAGTCTGATATGTTGGGGTAGCGAGTTCCAGAGGATGGGGGATGCACGGGAGAAATCATGGAGGCGAGTGTGGGAAGAGGTGATAAGAGGAGAGGAGAGAAGGAGGTCCTGTGAGGATCGAAGATTGCGTGTGGGGATGTATTGGGAAAGTAGCTCCGAGATGTAGGGACTGGAGCGGTTGTGGACGGCCTTGTATGTGACTGGCAGAGGGGAGATGCAGAGGAGTAACGGGGGGAGAGATGGATTAGTCGGGCAGCAGAGTTGAGGATAGATTGTAGGGGTGCGAGAGAGCTAGATGGAAGGCCACAGAGGAGAATGTTGCAGTAGTCTAGGCAGGAGATGATGAGGGAATGTACAAGCATTTTTGCCGATTCAAAGTTGAGGAAAGGGCGGATGCGGGAGATGTTTTTGAGTTGGAAGCGGCAGGTGGTGGAAAGGGCTTGGATGTGTGGTCGGAAGGAGAGGGCAGAATCCAAGGTCACTCCAAGGCAGCGGACTTGGTTGACCGGGGAGAGTGTGCAGTCATTGATTGTGATAGATAGGTCTGTTGGGGGAAGTGAGCAAAATGGGGGAAAGATGATGAATTCTGTTTTATCCATATTAAGTTTTAGAAAGCGAGAGGAGAAGAAGGAGGATATGCGAGATAGGCAGTGTGGGATTCTGGATAGTAAGGTGGTGATGTCTGGACCAGAGAGGTAGATTTGTGTGTCATCAGCATAAAAGTGATACTTAAAGCCATGGGATTCTATAAGCTGTCCCAGGCGGAAGGTGTAGATAGAGAAGAGCAGGGCTCCTAGTACGGAGCCATGCGGGACACCAACAGAGAGGGAGTGAGGCGAGGAGGTGGTGTGAGAGTGGGAGACGCTAAATGTCCGGTCTGTGAGGTATGATGTGATCCAAGAGAGGGCTTGGTCAGTGATGCCAAGAGATGAGAGAGTTTGTAACAGAAGGGAGTGGTCGACAGTGTCAAAGGCAGAGGACAAGTCAAGGAGAAGGAGGACAGAGTAATGTTTTTTGGTTTTGGCAAGTAGTAGGTCATTGGTGACTTTGGTGAGGGCAGTCTCGGTTGAGTGATGGGGTCGGAAGCCAGATTGTAGCCGGTCAAAGAGGGAGCAGGAGGAGAGGTGAGAGGACAGTTCAGAATGGACATGTTGCTCAAGTAGCTTTGAGGCATATGGAAGAAGTGATATGGGGCGATAACTGGACAAAGAAGATGGGTCAAGTGAAGGCTTTTTGAGGATGGGTGTAATGGTAGCATGTTTAAAAGCAGAGGGGAAGAGACCAGAGGTTAGTGATAGGTTGAAGAGATGAGTTAGGGCTGGGATAAACACTGTGGTGAGGTTAGGGATGAGGTGTGATGGGATTGGGTCAAGAGCACAGGTGGTGAGATGGGATTTGGAGAGTAGAGTGGAGAGTTTTTCTTCTGTAATAGCGGAGAAGCTGGTTTTGGGAGAAGAGGACGGAGTAGCTGTGTGGAGGGTCTGTGGAGACTGTGTGTTGAAGCTTTCTCTGATGTTGACTATCTTTTGTTTGAAGAATGTAGCGAAATCCTCAGCTGAGATGAGAGGAGATGGTGGGGGCGCTGGTGGACGGAGAAGAGAATTAAAGGTGTTAAAAAGTTGTTTTGGGTTGTGGGATAGGAAAGATATGAGAGATGAGAAGTAGGCCTGTTTTGCATCAGCAAGTGAGGATTTGAAAATGAGGAGGGATTGCTTGTATGCGGTGAATTCATCTTTAGAATGGGATTTCTTCCATAGCTCTGCAGCCCTGGAAGCTTGTCTGAGATTTTTGGTCAGGTCGGTATGTCGGGGTTGTCTATTGATTTTTCTGGTTTTGTTGTGTGTAAGTGGGGCAATAGTGTCCAGAGTTGCACTTATTGTGGTGTTATATAGGGTGGTGGCAGTATCTGGGTCTTGGAGGGAAAAAATTGAAGAGAGCGGCAGAAGAGAGTCGGAGAGCAAGCGAAAGTCAAGATGTTTAAGGTTCCTGCGGGGGTGTGCTAGTGTATGGACAAGGGGCGCAGCAGCAGAGACGAGTGAAGAGAAGGTGAGTATGTTGTGGTCGGATAGGGGGAGAGGCGAATTAGAAAGGTTAGATAGGGAGCAGAGGCGGGTAAAGATAAGATCCAGAGTGTGACCATCTCTGTGTGTGGGAGCGGAAGACCACTGTGAGAGGCCAAAGGAGGAAGAGAGCGATAGGAGTTTAGAGGCGGCTGAGTGGCAGGTGTCAATGGGGATGTTGAAGTCACCCATGATGATAGTGGGGATGTCAGCAGAAAGAAAGTGTAGGAGCCAGGTGTTAAAGTGGTCAAGAAAGATGGTGGCTGGGCCTGGGGGGCGGTAAATAACAGCTACTTGGAGGTTGGAGGGAGAGTAGATGCGAACAGAGTGTACTTCAAATGAAGTGGGTGCAATGGAGGGCGGCAGTGGAGTTGGGCTGTAGGAGCAGGTATCTGATAGGAGCAGACCAACTCCTCCACCATGTTTGCTGCCAGGGCGGGGGGTGTGAGTGAAATGAAATCCAGTATACGAGAGTGCAGCAGGGGAGGAGGTGTCGGAGGGTGTCAGCCATGTTTCTTTGAGACCCAGAAAGGAAAGTTTTTGAGATATAAAGAGATCATGAATGTAGGAGAGTTTGTTACAGACAGAGCGAGCGTTCCATAATGCTCCATCAAGAGGAGCCAAAGGAGCAGGGGTCAGAGGAATGGTTATTAGGTTTAAGGGGTTGCAGAAATTTGTGGAATGAGATTTGTAATAGGAGGTAGAGGTGATAGTGGGGATTTGCTGAGGGGGGCCTGGATTTGGTGAGATATCACCAGCAATAAGGAGAAGCAGAGAAAGTGTTAGTAGGTGAGAAAAAGAAAGGGCAGGAGGTATCTGTGTGTGTTTGGGAAGGAAGTGTTTTACATTGCCAAACAAGTTTGTGCAATCTGTCAGATGAGAAGGTAAGATGGAGGGAGATATGAATAGTTCCTTGTTGGGAGAATGGATGTGGGGGTATTTTAGGAGGTTTAGGAAAAGTGGGAAGAGTAAGATGAAAGAGTGAAACATTGTTTACATTAACTTTTTTGTAGTTACCTTTGGGTCCCTTCTGGTTCAATTCTGGTATAATTCAGTCTCAGCGCTTAGAATGTTGCACTTTGAAGATGTTGCATTTTGGAATGACCGAGGTCTGGAATGACCTAACAACTTAGACTTATACCACTCAGTGTTCAATCAGGTGTGAACAAGAGGGGAGGGGGCTACTTATGGCCTAATCAAGGGAGGACCAGATACAGAAATAGTCAATGTAAACAAATACTCAATAAATCCAGCAGGGAAAGAGACATTAATGCTTCAGAGTAGACATGCCAAGCAATGTGAAGGAAACAGGAGGGGTGTGGACGATATCAGACTCTGGGAAAGCTGGATGTAGCAGTTAGCTTCAGAGTAGACATACCAAGCAATGTGAAGGAAACATGAGGGGTGTGGACAATATCAGACTCTGGGAAAGCTGGATGTAGCAGTTAGCTTCAGAGTAGACATACCTGGAGAGGAGAGAATTGGGTGATGGTCAGTAGGCAGTGATGACAAGGTGGATTCCATATCCATAATATTAAATTCTGGTATAATTCAGTCTCAGCACTTAGAATGTTGCACTTTGAAGATGTTGCATTTTGGAATGACTGAGAGTTGGAATATTCGAGGGATTCATTAAGACCAAATGGTGTCAATGTATTGAGGTGGAAAATCAAATACATCTCCTTACGGCACAATAGTTATTATGACTGTCGTCCCCATTCGATCGAGTAACCTGTAAGGAGGAAGGGTCACCCTCATGTGAGTGCAAAGTGGCGGGATACACTATGTGTTAATGTTGTTCGGCCAATATAGAGGAGGTTACAGGGGCACCGTAGTAAATATATGACGTTGTCCCGCAGTTCATCCTGTGTTGGATACTAAAAACCTCTTGATCATTGGGGGTCCTAAAGTATTTTATGTTGTGTATAATAATACTACAACATTTGCATCTCCTTATTCCACACCTGAGCACACAGATTTTTGGATTTTTTGGAATTCCTTTTAGTTTTATTAAATTTGGGACAGAAGGGGGCTATTAGATTTTTAAGTGACGGAACAGCCTGTCGGATCCATCCTGCCACTAGTGAACGTATGCAACCGGACTACCGCTCTGGCTCCATTGACTATATTGGGGGTGGGGCGGAGTTCCTGCGGATGGTGATGGTAACTACTGTATTCCAAAAAGCTGCTGGCGTCTACATTTTTAAAATTGATATAACCCTATTCTGGACTGTAAGATGTAAGTCTAAAAAGACAACTTCTGTGGCAATCTATTCAAATGTAAATGATAAATTCCAGTCATTGGAACTGATTGATTCAATAAAACAATGGAGTTTACCGGTTTCCCCCTGCCATATGAAGATGATATCATAAATGAACCTCCATTAGAATTTTATTTTAGGGTGTGTTAGAAGTCCAAAACACTCTTCAAAGACACCCATGAAGAGGTTGGCATAGGAGGGAGCAAATTTGCTCCCCATTTCCGTTCCCCTAGTCTGAATATAAAAGGTGTCATTAAAAGTAAAATAGTTGTGTTTCAATATAAATTCAATTGCTTTTAAAATGAAATCTTTCTGAGAGTCTGCATTTACAGGATCATTGGGGAGTATTTTTGCTACAGCAGTGATATCTAAGTTGTGTGTGTCTAAAATTACTATACAAAGAAGAGATGTCGAGCGTAACCCACATGTTCAGATGCTGGAGGCCCTGGCTGCCATCATTTCCTACCACCTGATAAGCAGACCCGATGAGTGGGGCTCTGTCTGAATGTGTCTTGAGCTTTATACGACAGACATCCCTCCAGTAAAGTGAGTTGATTACATGACATTTGGAATTTTTTACATTTTAAAGGTCAAATTCTCTTTTTTAGCTTTTAAATTATCCTTTACTTATTAGTATTTTACTATATTATATGATTATACTATTATGGTTTGAAATGATTCAGTTCCCCTTACATTACTTTAGGTGAATTAGTGGAACTCTCTCATTTACCATGTACATCATTATATATTGTTTTACTTAAATCTGAGAATATACCAACGATACCTTATTTCAGTGTCACGTATCTAATCAGGGATTGGCGCCTACTGGTGTGGTGTTTTTCACGACCCTCAGAGGGATTTCCCATCTCTCTGATTGAGTTCATACTCCCTTTCTTCTCTTGAGTGCTAGCTAGACTACACTCTAACCACCTGTGCGGCCTTTCCGTCTTTTAGGATCCTTTATCACTTAGACTTTTGGATTAACCTTCCACCCTCTTAAGCCTATTCTCTGGGTACCTTTTTTTTCTTTCTTTGGGTGAACTACTCATCATTAACATTGTGTACCCTAAACCTTTTATTTTGGTTTCTCTTACATTATCATGCGGTTGCCACCCTCCCCACTCTATGACTGACCACTATGTTGCCTCTTCATGTGTTTTCCACCTCACCACTCTATGTATGGGCCACTATTTTGACTCCTCATGAGGTTGCCACCCTCACTACTCTGTCACTGGACCACTATGTTGACTCCTTATGTGGTTGCCACCCTCCCCACTCTTTCACTGGGACACTATGTTGACTCCTCATGCAGTTGCCACCCTCCCCACTCTTTCACTGGGCCACTATGTGGCCTCCTCATGCGGTTGCCAACCTCCCGCTCTGTGACGGGGCCACTATGTTGACTCTTCATGCGGTTGCCAACCTCCCCGCTCTGTGACTGGGCCACTATGTTGACTCCTCTTGCTGTTGCCACCCTCTGTGACGGGGCCACTAGCATCCCTGTTTGGCCTTGTTGACCACCCTTCCTCTGATCCTGTCTTTGGAGCATCCATAAGGCTTTTCTCACACTGTCCCTATTTTGCATCAGGATTTGCTCATGATTTGGAAGCCAAAAACAGGAGCGGGTACAAAACACAGAAGACATGCAAATATTCTAATCACATGTTTTTGATCTACTCCTGTTTTTTTATGGCCTTAGCAATACTGATCGATTACTGACCAAATGCTAACCCTGTGAAGGCGGATGCTCAAATGACATGATACGTTTTTTTGAGGTTGTTCTTGTGACAGGTCAGAAGAAGGGAAAAAATAAACAGTGACCTCAACACAAACTTACTGCTGACACCATTTCCACTCTCCCATGGGCCTTCTACTTGTTTCAGCTTGTAATAGCTTGTAAATCCGTTATATCTGACACTAACAATGACCTGTAATGCTGTGTTCACACTTCGGTTATTTGGTTAGTTTTGTGAACTGATTCTAAGAGTGACACCTGTCAACTGCCTGTCATACTGAAGTACAGTAGCAGTTTCACTACCACAGCGGACTAGCTATGCATGTTTCTGCAAAGCACAGTGATGTACAGGCTCCCTGCAGCTGGGAAATAGTTAATTTTTATTGCACTTCGTCACAAATAATTTCAGATAAAATAAAAAAAATTGGGAACATTCGGCGAGCGTCCAAATCGCATTTTTGAAAACTTCGCTCATCTATAACTTATTAGTATGGCACAATTGAGGAATAATTATTATTGGAGGCACTGTTAACACTAAGTGCACGCTGACAGATAACTATTTCTATTGGTGGGGAGCACTATTGCTGTGGTGGACACAGTATCACCTTTGCACAATTATTTTTGCTTACTCTATTATTGTCAGGCACACTAATTGCTGGATACAGTTATCTTTTAGCACACTATGTGCCAATTATTATTGAACGGGGCACTATCTGCGTGGTACCAATATTTTCAGGGTTACTGATTCTGGAGTACAGTGTTGGGGAGCACAATGGGCACAGTACTGGGGGTGGCAGGATGGGTTGTTGAGAAGGTGAGGAGGATGATGGATAAGTGGGAAGCTAAGATGTCTGTCAATCTCTGGAGAGACAAGAGATGGCTAAAATAAGTCATTATGGTGGTCTGGTCTGAATGGAAAAGAGAGGAAAGAGAACAACTATTTCTGAGGAGATATCACTGGATGTATAAGTTAAGTGAGACTGTATTATCTTGCATGTTTTGTAGAGCTGTATGTAAAGTATGTCTTTAAAAGTAGGTCTTGAAGGAAGGGGTTGGGTTGATCAGTTAGCATAGGGGAGGGGTTCCATTTAAATTTTTGCCTCAAGCCACAGAAAGGCTAGGTGCTCCCCTGCCCCTTGCCACAAAGCACTGAGGGAAGGGGGACCAAAGTTGCACCACAAGTCTTTACCTACGTTCCTGCTTAAGGTCATTTGTATTCCCTCTTCCCAGGATTACAGAGGAGCGCTACCTGGCCTATACGACCTCTCACGCCATTTAGGTTCTCTCCATAAGGAGATAATGTATCTCCCATATACCTTTGTTATTGAATGCCTTGTATATTATTCTTCTGCCTGTACAAAAAAATACCTCCTTATAATATGTGCCAGTACAAAAAATTAACCCTTATAATGTTTGCCAGAAAAATAATTCACCATGGCAATGTGTTCCAGTACAAAAATGCTCCTTTATAATGTGTGACAGTACAAAAATACCCCCCCTTATTTTTCCAAATACAACAAATACTCCTTTTATAATATGTGCCAGTAAAAAAAAACTTTTAGTGCTCCCTGTAGAACAAATGTTCCTATAGTGGCCACTAGAGATGAGCGAATTTCTAAAAAAATACAGAGTCTGTAGGTGGCAGCAGCATCAGAAGGAGGCCACCGAGGGGCACAATGACAGTGTGGAGGTGGTGGCAGCAGCAGCATCAGGAGGAGGCCACAGGGTGGCACAATAACAATGTGCAGGTGGCAGCAGCATCAGGCGACCATACAGTAGCACAATGACAGAGTGTGGAGGTGTCAGAAGCAGTATCAGGAGGAGGCCACAGGGTAGCACAATGAAAAAGCGTGGAGGAGGCAGCAGCATCATCAGAAGCCAACAGAGTGGCAAGGTGATATAGTGTTGAAGTAGCAGAAGCATCAGGAGACCACAGAGTGGCAAGGTGACATAGTGTGGAGCTGGCAGCAGCATAAGGAGACCTCGGAATAGCAAGGGGACATAGTGTGGAGGTGACAGCAGCATCAGGAGATCACAAAGTGGCAAGGTGACATAGTGTGGAGTTGGCAGTAGCACGGGGAGACAACAGAGTGGTAAGGTGACATAGTGTGGAGGTGTCAGCAGCATCAGGAGACCACAGAGTGGAAAGGTGACATAGTGTGGAGGTGGCAGCAGCAAAAGGAGACCACAGAGTGACCCGGCAACAGAGTAGGGAGGTGGGTGGCAATAACAGTACTAGCTCCAATGTCCTCCTCCAGTTCAGCCCCCATAGGGTTTATATGGTTGTAAGATGTAGGCGCCACGTATCCGGTCCCCTGACCAGCCAGATTTACCAGCATCTGTTCCAGAAAATGAAGCAGTGGAATGACATTGTTAATCCCGTAGTCCTGGCGACTGACAAATAATGTGACCTCCTCAAACGGCCAGAGTAAATGGCAGGTGTCACGCATGAAATGCCACTGGCTGATATAGAAGTTACACATCGAAGTTACAGTCCTCCACATCTTGGCTAGCCAGTAGCTGCTGACTGTCCTCACTGTATAGTGGAGCTGAGCCCACAGCATATAATACTTGTCTGGCTGAAAGAACAGAAAAGGACAGCGGCAGGTTGAGGACAGGTGATGGCAGAGGGCCTGCTCCCGGGCCATGCCAACTAAGGGTTGTGTCTGACAAACCCACCGACTCTTGGCTGGGGGTATCTGATGTTACTTGGGACGAAGTGGATGACCAAATCAACCATTCAAGAACCGCTGGTCTGCTGGTCAAGACACGGCCGCTAGATGACACTGGGAGCTCAGGCTTCTAGCTGCGACTCCTGCTGCCACGCCCTCTTACTCTGCTGTGACCTGTGCCTGCGCCATAAGCATTTAGGCCTCTGCCACTCCCCTGTGCAGGACCTATCACTTTTCTGTCTGACATAATGTTAGATCAAATAAATAAATAAAAAGGAAACTAAAACACCCCAAAATAGTCTGTAATTTTTTCACTTCAACCGCTAATAAGCCCTTTTTTCCCCACTAATACACACCAGAAAGGGCTTTAGAGCATATCACTGCACCGCTGAACGGCAAATAGGCCCTTATTTTTTTCATCTTATTCACACCACAAAAGTATTTAGAACATATAACTGCACCGCAGAACGGCAAATATATATTTTTTTGCCACTAATACATGCCAAAAAGGGCTTTAGAACATAGAACTGCACCGCTGAACAGCAAATATATATATATTTTTTCCACTAATACACGCAAAAAAAGGCTTTAGAACATATAACTGCACCGCTGAATTGAAAATATATATTTTTTGCCACTAATACATGCCAAAAAGGGCTTTAGAACATATAACTGCACCATTAAATTGCAAATATATATTTTTTGACACTAATATACGCCAAAAAGGGCTTTAGAACATAACTGCCCTGATGAACGGCAAATATATATTTTCTTTGCCACTAATACACGTGAAAACGGGCTTTAGAACATTTAACTGCACCGCTGAATTGCAAATATATATTTTTGACCGCTAACACACTCCAAGAAGGGCTTTAGAACATATAAATGCACCACTGAATGGCAAATATATATTTTTTGCCACTAATACACGCAAAAAAGGGCTGTAATTTTCTCACTTCACCACAAACCGGCAAATCCTATTTTTTGAGCCATTAATACAAGCAAAAAATTTCTTTAGAACATATAACTGCACTGCTGAATTGCAAATATATGTTTTTGACCACTAACACACTCCAAAAAGGGCTTAAGAACATATAACTGCACCACTGAATGGCAAATATATATTTTTTGCCATTAATACAAGCCAAAAAGGGATTTAGAACATATAACTGGACAGCTGAATGCCAAATATATATTTTTTGCCACTAATACACGCCAAAAAGGGCTGTAATTTTCTCACTTCACCACACAAAGCCAAGTAAGTTTTTTGTGCTACTAATACACACCAAAAAGGGCTTTAGAACATATAACTGCACCGCTGAACGGCAAATAATATATATTTTTTTCCACTAATACACGCCAAAAAGGGCTTTAGAACATATAACTGCACCACTGAACGGCAAATAGACCCTTATTTTTTCCCACTTATACACACCACAAAAGGCTTTAGAACATATAACTGCACCCCTGAACGGCTAATAGGCCCTTATTTTTTCCCACTTATACACGACAAAAGGGGCTTTAGAACATATAACTGCACCGCTGAACGGGAAATAATGTATATTTTTTGCCACTAATACACGCCAAAAAGGGCTGTAATTTTCTCACTTTACCACACAACTGCTAGAAGCCATTTTTTTCCCATTAATACAAGCCAAAAAATGCTTTAGAACTTATAACTGCATCGCACAAGGGCAAATAAGACATACAAATATTTTCTTGCAATTAACCCTGTTAATGCCTGTATCAAACAGCGCTTGCACCCCAATAACAAGAATGGTTTGCTTGAATTACAGAGCTGTATAATAGCAATTTGGATCCCCAGTCAGTGCAGCTTCAATACTATGGAATGATTCCTCCCTATTGTTTCCCTGAACTTCTATACAACAAAATAAAAGTTTTAAAGTCTTTTCTACCACTGTCCCCAGCACCTGCTGATGTCTCTCCCTGCACTAAGTACACTGGAAAATGGCTGAATCCAAGATGGCTGAGGTTATTTATAGAGATGTGACATCACAGGGCTGGCTGGCTGCTAAAATGGCTGCATGCATGGCATTGTGGGTGATCCCTCGTTCCCAGAGTTCCTTGCTCCATGTCCTAACACATGCAGCAGCCATTTTAGGAAAAAATGCGAATCAAATTTTTCCTAAAATTCGTATCGAATTCCACTTTGTCAACTTTGATTAGCTCATCTCTAGTGGCCACCTTAGAATTTGTGCCAGTACAAAAATGCTCTCTTATAATGTGAGCTAAGTACAAAAAATGCTTCTTTATAACGTGCGTCAATACAAAAAAAACAATCTCCTTTTAGTGCCCCTAGTAGAAAGGATGTCCCCATAGTGGCCCCCTTATAATGTGTGCCAGTACAAAAAAGCTCCATTTTACAGTTGCAATGCCCATCGTGACATTCAGCTATATGGCTGTCCTTAGTACAGCGATGCAGTCGAATATGTAGAGATGAGCATTTTCACAATGAAAGCACTCATTGCCTGTGGCCCTTCTGCTCCCCCACTCTTGCCCCTACCTGGTGCTGCCTGAGGCAATCGCCTCATTGGTGGTGCACCCCTGCTTCACCAACACCTAATTTTATATGCTCCATTTTGAAGCCAGGGGCCAGAATAGGATCTATGGGAGAATGGATTTGATTATTTTTTTATTTTTTTTTCTATGATTTGGTAGTAAATTCAATTGTTTATTTATATAAATTTCTTGTTTCCTAATACATATATATGATATCAAAAATACAAAACAAAAAATTCTGATTCTCCATTTTTGATACTTCATTGTAATTCTTTCTTCTTTCTTTCTGCTTCTTTTGTCAAGTGGCCAATTTAATGATGAGAGCAAAATCTGAAAGCATCTTTGTAAACCTAAATATACAGCGCTTGAAAACTGACTCTGCACAAGTAAGGTCTCTATAGTCCTTAGAAAAGCAGTATTCTAACCTTTTTCTTTTTTGGATTCCTTAAAAGTGCTTATCAAGATGAATGGGAACAGTGGTGTGTAATTTCAAAAATGTAATTGCTTTTCTCTCTAGCTTTATCAAAGCATTTTCAAGGTCACCTGTGAGGAAAGGACAGATAAACCTCATGTAAGACTTCAGTTGATTTGACATTGCAGCTTCCATGCAAACAATGCAATGTTCAATTTATTGTTCCTTGTGTTCAGATTTTTTTAAAGCATGTTTACATCACTCTACTGTATATAGCAAAAAGAACTGGAAGGACTGGGCTGTTGAATCAAAGAAGAACAATATGGCACGTTTTTTGAATCCCTTATAGATATCCAGTCACTGCGCTAAATTTCTGGTGGACCACTGGAAAATGAAAGCAAAATTTGGTAAAAGTTATGTTTAAGCATCTTTTTTGTGATGCTCGGCAAGAAGTGTTCAGCATATATGAGTGTTTATTAGAGAAGAAGGGATATACAAAATGTATAAAGTAGAACGACAGTTAGCTCCAAACTTTTAGAATACTGGACATCTGTGCTTGGAACTTTGAGTAGGCAGGCTGTATAAACAAACAAAAAAACTCCAGCTCTGAGGTCTCCATAAAAATCTAAGATTTATTGCATATCTATTAAAAGACTTGTGTGAGCAGGTACCGCATGCACAGTCAACGCATTTTGGACTAAAAATCCTTAATCATGACCTCATGAACAAACACACATAACAGACATTCAAATGAAAAACAGCACTCACATGATCACAAACACAGGTGAATGTCCCGAGCCCATGGGGACTAAAAGCAGCAAATCAAATCCAAATCAAATCCAACAGATGATTTAGGCCCTCAGGAACTCTAGCTTGTAGCAAAATCATCCAGTTTCCAAGTTTTCTGGGTGAACATTTTTTTTTAGTATTATCATTCCCCTCTGTATGGTTTGGACACACGCTAGTGTTGACATATTTTGCAGCGCTTTACAGACATTGTCATCATTCACTGTCCCCAGTGCGGTCACAATCTACATTTCCCATCAGTATGTATTTAGAGTATGGGAGGAAACCAGAGAGTAGAGACTTAAATCTGTAAATTACATGTTTTGCCAAATCATTTCTTACAAAACTATGCCTCAATCTGCTTAACTTCTCCTGTTCCATAACATGCTGCCTGCACATTGCATGCATTTTGTGGTGACAGGTTCTCTTTAAAGGGGTTGAATGATAATGATGACCTATCCTCAGAATAAGTCATCATTATCACATCACCAATCAGCTGTTTCAGGGAGACGCAATGCTCACCGGTGCTCACCAGCGGCACGGCCTCCTGGCAGCTTACCAAGCATAGTGCTATACATTGTATAACAGCTGTGCTTTGTATTACAGCTCAGCCCTATTGATTTGAATGAGGCTGAGCTGCAACTAGGCATCGCGGCAGGTGAATGGTGACATCACAGGCCTAGGAAGACACCGCAACGCTCTCTGAGCACCTGGCCTCTTCTAACAGCTGGTAGAAGGGGATCCGGGAGTCAGACCCCGTCGATCTAAAATTGATGACCTATCTTTAGGATAGGTCATTAATATCTTTTCACTGATAACCCCTTTAAGTGTCAATTAAAAAATCACTATATCTGTATTTACACACACACACATATAGATCAACCATAATTTTAAAAGGACCTGTCTAATATTTTGTAGAACCCACTCATGGTGCCAAAACAGCCCTTCCCCATTTAGGTATGGACTTCACAGAGCCCTCCAAAGATGTACTGTGGTATGTAGCCAGAGGTGGACTGGGAACTTAAAAGCGGCCCTGGAAAAAAACTAAAAGTGGCCCACATGGTTGGCAGGCCCAAATTGACAGAAAGTGGAGCCAACAAAAGTTGGTAAGGTCAGCAATACTGTAGTGCAAAGCAAAATTTTGCCCCAGGAGAACCAAATACCACAGTGCAGCAGACAATGCTGCTTCAGCAGAACCAAATACACTAGTGTGACTAGTGTTGAGCGAGCATGCTTGGCTGAACACCAGTTCGAGTCAGTGTATTTAAATCTAATTTAGCCTCTATTTCTATGCAGAAGATAGCTGTACAATGAGGGAATCCCTCAGTGTGAGTCAGTGGCTTAGGAGTCCCTGCTCTGACTCCATATATATAGCTATGTCCATATATGGAGTCAGTGCTTAGGGACACGCAGTGTCTTTAAATCAAATTTAGCCTGTATTTCAAAAAAGTTTCTGCTGGGATTCAAACTCATGACCTTCTGCATTAGAGGCAAGGCATTTAACCACTCTATAATAGCTGCATAGCCAGATGCTTAAAAAATGAGACTTCTACTGTAGAGGAATACTTACTACTAGTAAGTATTCCTATACAGTAGAAGTCTCATATTTTATTTTAGCCCAGAACTTTAACCACTACTCTAAATAAAATATGAGACTTCTACTGTATGGGAAAACTTACTTAACTCGAAAAATTAGAATATCGTGCAAAAGTCCATTTATTTCTGTAATACAAATTAAATGGAATTGCATTAGTGCAGATTAAAATTTGAATTTTGTGAAAAGGTTCAATATTCCAGGCTCAAAGTGTCACACTCTAGTCAGCTAATTAATCCATACCCCCTGAGCAAAGGGTACCTCAAAATTGTGACTTTGGGGTTTCATAAGCTGTAAACCATAATCATCAAATTATAACAAATAAAGGCTTGAAAAATATCACTTTGCATGTAATGAGTCTATATCATATATTAGTTTCACCTTTTAAGTTGCATTATGGAAATAAATGAACTTTGCATGCTATTCTAATTTTTCGAGTTACACCTGTACTGCAGAAGTTTCATATATATATATTTTTTTTACCCAAGCACACAAGCACTTTGGTGCTCGATCAACAATAGCTGGGATGTTACGCGAGGTGGGTCCCATTCACTTTAATGGCAGACGAACCTGAAAAACCTTCAGGTCATATTTGCAGCCACCAAATACTTACTAGAAGTGCACAAATAGTTCCACAACATGGACAGTGGCATACCAGTATGTATACCAGTATGTATTTTAATCAGGTGCCATTTTTATGCGTCTTACAGGGAAACTCTCAAAAATGTGCCCTGCTGGAGCCTATAAAAATTTTAGTTTAGGCCATGGGAGTACGGGCCCCAAAAATTAAGCATTCACCAGACAGAAAAGAACAAGTGATTATGTGGCTGGAGGTATATCAGACAGTCAGTGGATAACAATTTTACCATAGGCCAGTGGGGTACAGGCCCCATACATTAGGCATTCACTGGACAGAAAATAACAAGTGATTATGTGGCTGGAGGCATATTAGACGGTCAGAGGATAACAATTTTATTGTAGACCAGGGGAGCACAGGCCCCAAACATTAGGCATTCACCAGACAGAGAAGAGCAAGTGATTATGTGGTTTGAGGTATATTAGGTGGTCAGTGGATAACAATTTTACTGTAGGCCAGTGGGGTATAGGCCCCAAACATTAGGCATTCACCTGACAGAAAAGGCCTTTTATGCCGCTGTATATACATAAGACAAGGACTATTCTGTGGGTGGTGGCGGATATGTGTGGGCTTGCATGAGGAAATTCAATCAAACGTGGTCGTCACAGGTGTTGAATTCCTCCGAGATCCATGCCTCATTCATTTTTAGAAATGTGAGGTAGTCCACACTGTAGTGAGCTAGGCGAGTGCGCTTATCGGTCACGATCCCCCCTCCTGCCCTGAATGTCCTTTCGGACAGGCCACTCGAAGAGGGGCAAGCCAAGAATTTCATGTCAAATTGTGCGGGCTCTGGCCACAGGTCAAGCCTGCACACCCAGTAGTCCAGGGGTTCCTCGCTTCTCAGAGCGTCTACATCAGCCATTAACCCGATGTAGTCGGACACCTGTTGGTCTAGGCGTTCCCTGAGGCTGGATCCGGAGGCTGTCAATGGGTTGGCTGCAAGAATGATCTCATATCCGAAGTGACTAACACATCTTCAAGAGCATGAAGAGCATTCACTGGAGCATGAAGGCACCCATTTGCACTAAATTGGAAGCGGTTCAGTGGCCTTGCGTCCTGCTCATCGCCCAGAAGAATGTCGTCCTTGGTCTCCTCCCCCCAGCCACAGACAACACCAGGAATACCCAAAGTCCCCCTCAAAACCACAGACAACACCAGGAATACCCAAAGTCCCCCTCAAAGCCTGCTCTTCTTCCTCCTCCTCCCCCCAGCCATCATCCTCCTCTGATTCCTCTTCAGACTCCTGCTGACTTGTCTCAGATGGAGTAGCCCCCCCGGGAATTCATTCAGCATTGCGACTTCCTCATCTTCCAGCTCCCGCTCCTCGACGGCTTGATCAATGACACAACACAATGCATGCTACAGAAAGAAGATGTAAGGTAAGATGTCACTGATGACGCCCTGGCTGCGACTGACCAGTTTGGTGATCTCATCAAATGGCCGCATAAGTTTGCATGCGTCGTGCATGAGCAGCCGCAGTGAAAAGAAACCAAGCTCCCCAGAACATGTCCTGCTGCAGAGATCATACAGGAAGTCATTAACGGCACGTTGATGCTGGAGCAGCCTATCGCGCATATACAAGGTGAAGTTCCAGCACGTCGGGATGTCACAAATCAGATGTCTGACAGGCAGGTGGTGTCATCGCTGAACCTCAGCAAGGCGAGCCATGGCCGTGTAAGATCTTCTAAAATGGCCAGAGAATTGGCCGGGTTATTGGGCAACGAATCACTGCACAACTAAGTTCAGGATGTGGGCCATGAATGGCACGTGTGTCATTTTACACTGTTTCAGCGTGCTCAGGAGATTGCCACCGTTGTCGCACACCACTTGTCAAACTTGTACCAACTGTCAAATTGAGTAGGGATAGCCAATGATAGGCCTGTGACTGCAGAGCTAAAAGCAGTGCAGGACCGGTGTGGCTCTTGGCTTTCAGGCACAACAGCTGCAGCACAGCATGGCAACGTCTCACCTGGCACGTCGAATAGGTTCTGTTGAGCTTAGGGGTGCAGCGGAAGAGGCGGTAGCAGGGGAACAGGAGGAATTTGTGAAGGAGGAGATGGAGGATGGAGTAGGAGGAGGAGAAGAAGAGGCAGGCCTGCCTGCAATCCATAGATTTAACACTAAATCCACACAGGAGCCACGGGTTACACGCTTGACGGCCGTCAGAAGGTTCACCCAGTGGGCAGTAAAAGTTATGTACCGTTCCTGCCCGTGTTTGCTAGACCATGTGTTTGTGGTCAGGTGTATCATGACACTGACACTGTGTGACAGAGGTATATTCACTTGCCGCTGAACGTGGCCATATAGCTCTGGGGCGCCTTTCTGGAATAAATATTTCCTTCCAAGGGACTTTCTATTGTGGTGTGTCAATGGCCACATATTTTCTAAAGGCCTCCGAGCCCACCGTTTTAAATGGCAGTAGTTGGTGGGCTAGCAGTTTTGACAAGCCAGTGGTCAGCCGTTGGAAAAGAGGATTATCCGGTGTCATCAACTTTTTGCGCTCGAACATTTGGGCCACAGAAGCCTGACTTCTGCTATATGAACACGACAACAGCACGGTGGAAGGTGGAGTGGAGGACAAATGGGAGGAGAGAGGAGACGGAGAAAGAGAATAGGCAGGATGTGGAGCACCGGTAGTGTGGCTTTGTGGGTTCTTATCGCGTTGCTCCCACTGGGCTTGGTGTTAGGAGGCCAGGTGCCTTCTGAGGTAGTCATCCCTAGGTGAGTGTTCGGCTTACTTTGACTTATGCGTTGAGGCACCCATGTGACGTCCATCCATTGTCACCTTCACCACCACTGACATTTGAGATCTCGGAGTAGTAAGCAACAGCAGGGACCTCCCTCTTTGGGCTGATCTGGGTACTGTCGTCAGACCTCTAGGTGGCGGCCGTTGCTACCTCCTCTTCCTCATCCGATGCCAAGAATGGCTGCTCATCGGTAAGGTCTGGGAATGGAGGGGAAATGAATTCCTCTGACTCGAGTGGAGGGGCTATGGTGGTGGTGTCTTTGGGGATGCACACAGTAGAGAGTGAGGAGGGTGCAGATACAGAGGATTATCAGGGTGCAGAAGTGGAAGGGTGAGCCACTCAACCAACTCTAGTGCATCCTTTGAAGTAATTGCACGCAACTTCCCACTTAGGCTCCGGCTTGGTGCACCTGCCCGACCCTACCACCCCTTCCGAACGAGCTGCCTCTTTCTCTGCCTGTCATTTTCAAAATGATTCTGTGCCTAAGTCCCTAGAGAAAAGCAGAAATTTTGTGGAAGCAGGTATATCGCAGCCCTGAATCAGTATTTTGTGGAAGCAGGTATATCAAACCCGTTAATCAGTATTTTGTGGAAGCAGGTGTATCGCAGGCTTCAATCAATATTTGGTGGAAGCAGGTATATCAATCCCCTTAATCAGTATTTTGTGGAAGCAGGTGTATCGCAGGCCTCAATCAATATTTGGATGGAAGTAGGTATATCAATCTCCTTAATCAGTATTTTTGAGGAAGCAGGTATATCACACCCCTCAATAATTTTTTTTACCACCACAGTTATATCACACCATCCTGTTTATTTGGGGCAACAGGATGCAGGTATATCACAGCCATCAATTAGTATTTTGTGGAAGCAGGTATATTGCACCCCTCAATCTGTTTTTAGGGGGGTAACAGGTATATCACACATGTTGCAAATAGTTGTTCCAATAGAGCTTGTCCCTCTATATACCTGTGGTATCGCAGCAGACCCGCACACAACTGCTGAACAATACAAATGGACTATATACTTTCTATTTTAGAAAGTATATTATAGGTATATCGCACCCCTCAATCACTTTTTTGGGGGGCAACAGGTATATCACTCCAGTTGCAATTAGTTATTTCAATAGCGTTTGTCCCTCTATATACCTGCGGTATCATAGCAGAACCGCACACAACTGCTGCACAATACAAATGCACTATAGTATACTTTCTATGTTAGAAAGTATATTATAAGTATACTGTATTACACCCCTTAGTATGTCTCACCTATAGATAGCACACCTATACCAGCCCTTAAAAGGATTTTTGTGGCCCTATTAGCTAGTGTTTGGTGTCCCTAACAGTCGGTCCCTGCTCCACAAAGCAACCTCTCCCTACACTGGCAAAACAAAGAATGTAAAATGGCTGCCAGATCTGGTTCATTTATAGGGTGTTGGTTTGTCCATGTGCTGAAGCGTCTCATTTGGCTGTCCTGTCCCACCTGATGTATGTGTCATGGGTTAAAATTCGGCACAATGCAAAAGAATATGGTGCTTGCGAATATCGCCATATGTTTGCATGTTCGGCCGAATCACGAACGTGCAAAGTATGCCGCGAAATGAACCGCAAGGTCATCTCTAGTCCTGACGCTCCTCTATTAATGCTGAGTGCATTAGATCTTTATTTTCTTGACTGGCGGCAAAGAGGAGGGCTTGGGTAACCCCCTGGGCATTGGCCTACTGGTAAATTTCCCTGTAGGGTCAATGGCCAGTCTGCCCATGTATGTAGCACAGTACATTAGCAGCAGATCCTATAAATCTGGTAATTTGAGAGGTGGGTTTATAAATTAGACTTCTTTTTTTTTACCTTTGGCATGCAACATGTGCCTTATCAAATTGAGATCTAGGGACCTTGGGGACCAAATCAACAACTTGATCTTTTCTTCAAACCATTCTGTAATATTTTTTTAAGTGTAGCAGGCAGCTTTTCCTGCTGAAAGAGACCTTTTGCTATTAGAGAATAGCATTGTCATGAAAGGCTGTGTTTTGTCTGCAACAATTTTTAATGATACATATTAAAGTAATATCCACACATGAATGACTAAACTCAAGGTTTTCTAGCTGAACATTGCCCAGTGCATCACATTACCTCAACTGACTTCCACAATTAAGGGAACCACACACACAAAGCTGTACACATGACGTAAAATTAAATGTGATTCATCAGACCAGGCCACCTGTCATTGTTCCATGATCTAGATCTGAAGTTTAGCTGTCAATTGAAGATGCTTTCTCAGCAATTTGTGATATAGTAGCTTTTCGGTCGAAACAGACCACATAGGCTAACTTTCACTCTCCATTCACATGAATGAACTTTGAGCTCATATAATCTTGTCACTGGTACACCAACTGTCTATTCCTCTGACCACTTTTGAAAGTTACTTACCACTGCATACTGGGAACAACCCACAAGTTCTGCCATTTTGGAGATGTTCTGACTCATCAAGTCATCAATTTTGCTTGTTTCTTCTACCTCCAACATGTGTACAGAAACAGGCTGATCAGTTGCTTGACATGAAAAAAAAGTTAAAAAAGACAAAAAAAGTACTTAAAAAGTTTAACAACATTTTGGAACCATAAACAAATATCTGTTTCCCTACAAACAATCTTGTATGCAGTCATCAATGCTCTCTTTACATCTAGAGCTCCTTACTGACAACCAAAACTTAATGCTCTTTACTACCCCTAATCCTCCCCTTGGTATGTCTCAAGTTTTCATTTGAGTGTAAATACCAAACAGTAACTTTTGCAAAAAAAATACTTTTGCAAACCAAACTATTTTATAGAATTTTAAAGTTCATAGAAATAGAAAAAGAATACAATAACACAAAGTGTAAGCACATTCTTGGATAGTAGATACAATACCAGTAATTCAGATAAATTACAGTAAATTCTGCAAGTCACTTATTATCTGTGAGGATGACCAATTCAGGACAGGAAAGGAATGACCTTTATTCAATTTGGGTCAATGACATATAAACTGGTACTGAGCAGCCAAATGAATGGTTTTGATGTTCTACCGTTGATGTTCTAGCTCAGGCGTTTTCACTGGGCCAGGGATCATTTAAAATGGAGTGTGGCAAAATGGAAGACTGTTCTGTGGTCAGACGAGTCACGATTCGAAGTTCTTTTTGGAAATCTGGGACACCATGTCATCTGGACCAAAGAGGACAAGGACAACCCAAGTTGTTATCAATGCTCAGTTCAGAAGCCTGCATCTCTGATGGTATGGGGTTGCATGAGTGCGTGTGGCATGGGCAGCTTGCATGTCTGGAAAGGCACCATCAATGCAGAAAAATAAATTCAGGTTCTAGAACAACATATGCTCCCATCCAGACGTCATCTCTTTCAGGGAAGACCCTGCATTTTTCAACAAGATAATGCCAGACCACATTCTGCATCAATCACAACATCATGGCTGCGTAGGAGAAGGATCCGGGTACTGAAATGGCCAGTCTGCAGTCCAGATCTTTCACAGATAGAGAACATTTGGCACATCATAAAAGGACGGTGCAACAAAGAAGGCCCAAGACGATTGAACAGTTAGAGGCCTGTATTAGACAAGAATGGGAGAGCATTCCTATTTCTAAACTTGAGAAACTGATCTCCTCGGTCCCCAGACGTCTGTTGAGTGTTGTAAGAAGAAGGGGAGATGCCACACAGTGGTGAAAATGGCCTTGTCCCAACTTTTTGGGGATTTGTTGACACCATGAAATTCTGAATCAACATATTTTTCCCTTAAAATGGTACATTTTCTCAGTTTAAACTTTTGTTCCATGATTTATGTTCTATTCTGAATAAAATATTAGAAGTTGGCACCTCCACATCATTGCATTCAGTTTTTATTCATGATTTGTATAGTGTCCCAACTTTTTTGGAATCCGGTTTGTATTTAAGGGACTAATTTTATATGTAGAATTTCCTTCTCAAAGGAAATGTACCCAAGATCCCGAAAGCTGACCATGAAATAAAATAAATAAATGACATATTTTGGAATGTTTAGTTGTCTGGAATCTGATAAAATGTAGAATAGTCTGGGGTCTACAAATTTAACAATTTGGTCTGGATTCTGATTCATTTTGCCATATCGTCAGGTGAAGGTCGAATGGAGAAGAAAGTGAACAATTCCAATAGGCAAACAATTCCAATCAGCAAACATGTCAACTGTGACTCACAGGATGTAATTGCTATACAGTCTGCATGTGACTCCATAATTATTCTCAATGCTGTAATATCCTGTATAGTCTACAGCTTGATAATACTCTGTGCTCCACCTTTCTGTCGACCTGCTATCTGACCACTTTATAGTCACTAATTAATTTTTAAATAAGGTGATTTTGAACTGACTCAAGGTTGGAGACAATTTACCTATTCTTTTAAAGACACCAGAATACCTTGTTCGAGGCATGTGCATGAGCCAGAGCCCACCTCACTAGTCCACTAAACCACTGGACACTTGTGGTCCACAGGGGGATTTCCATCTTTTTTGCTTGCCAAGCATTGGCCGTGGGCAACTATCCACTAATTCATACTAAGACTTTTGTTTCTCCAAAGCCTAGATGCTCCTACAGGGCTAGCGCAGGATGTCCACTCATATCTGCTGGCTGGTGAGTCTCAGCCAACCTGTCTGTCATTCAGAAAGGTTGTTACTTCTTTAAACAGAGATTCCAAGGCGAGAAGTGCACTAGCCAAGTAAGAGGGGCCTGTGCTGAAATTAAATACAGTTGCCTACTGCAGCACCTGTTATACTAATTCTGTTAGTTAAATTAAGTAGATACAGTACTTTGATAAAGTTTTAGGCAGGTATAGAAAAAATGCTCTATAAAGCCCATATCATCACTTCAAGGACTCCTTGTTTTTCTTTATGCTGAAGATAGTTCTTATCGATATCGACTGTATTTTTTGGGTCATTGTTATGATGCAGAATAAATTAAAATTTAAACTATTAACACTTCTATTTTTGAAAGCATTCTTATGTTGTAGTTTTTTCCCCACCTTCTGATTAATCCACAAGGGACACATCCATCTTTTTATTATTTTTTGACCCTTAATCCTCCCCCAAGTAACATTATTTTAATGTATTTTTGAATAAAGGTATATTTTTAACGTTCCTACAACTCAGTGAATACTATCAAACTTCAGGGACGTCTACCTTATTTACGTCAGTCCTTCCGTGAATTTTTCCCCACCTTCCTAAAACTTTTCTCCTACATGTCACACATCTGCTGCTTCCCATTGTACCTACCTTATACTGGACTTCCAGAACTCTGGCTTCATGTCATACATCATGGAGCTGCATCACTTTGTGTCTCACCCACCTAGTCGATACACAGAAAGAGTCCCCTGATCTGTCCTCTCTTCTATCGGCTAGGTCGGAGAATGTTGTTAGAATGCTGCAGGGGAAATAAAGATTAGCTGGTCATTTTACACAGAGATAACTGTTATAAATATACATCTTCAGTATCTGTTAGTTTAAATATTGGATGTAAGTTGCAGGTGTGCAAGTAGAAGGGGGCCCATACATTGTTCATACATAGGGTCATTTAGGTGCCTGTGCCTTAAGAGTCCCGAAGAAAATGGGAAGAGCAGTATATTTCATCTTCTTTCAAAAAGGCTGCAAAGTCGCAGTGTGAAATGATGTTGAAATATGCAAGACATAACAGCATAGGAACAAAATGCAGATTGTTCTCATATTTTGGCAGATCCTTATATTTAAAACCAGCCCATGTCAGGATCATTTTCCAGTTTCAGACAGGTTAGACGGATTCTGTTTAATTACAAATTGTCTGCAAAATACAAATTCATTTGTAACATATACAGGTGAAACTCGAAAAATTAGAATATCGTGCAAAAGTCCATTTATTTAAATAATGCACATTAAAAGGAATTGCATTAATGCAGCTTAAAATTAGAATTTTGTGATAAGGTTCAATATTCCAGGCTCAAAGTGTCACACTTTAGTCAGCTAATTAATCCATACCCCCTGAGCAAAGGGCACCTCAAAATTGTGACTTTGGGGTTTCATAAGCTGTAAACCATAATCATCAAATTATAACAAATAAAGGCTTGAAAAATATCACTTTGCATGTAATGAGTCTATATCATATATTAATTTCACCTTTTAAGTTGCATTATGGAAATAAATGAACTTTGCATGATATTCTAATTTTTCGAGTTTTACCTGTAAGTTTACAGCATATGTTTCATCAAAAAAGTAAGAGTTACATTGATCCCATCACATGTACTTGGAAGTGAGAAATATTCAGCATACAATTGATGCATTAGAGCAGTAAAATGTTAGTGAGATGAAATTCATTACACTTACCAGTATACTGTTAAAATAGTATCAGATAAATTATATCAGTAAAGTGACCGCAGTGAAATGACAAAATTCTGATAGGAAGATGCAGCAATGGGAATAAATACATTTGGTTAGAACACTGTTTTGTAGCAATTTGGTATCTGATAACGGAATTAAATATTTATCGGCAGTATACTCATCAGGAACCACATGGTTACATGACTAGTAGGTTAAAGGACAATGCAGGAATATCATGATGACAGGACATTGATTTAATTCCTGCTTCAAAAGAAGCATTTTGAGAGAACAGGTCTAAAGTGGTCAAAGTTCATAGTCATAAATGTCAGACTTCAGCAGGCCTTGTACAACTTGTTCAGAAGTGTCAGGTATTCTTGTGAATGTCAAATGTCTCCCTGGGCACCCAATAACAATGATCTTTAATAAATTCTGGGTTCCTCTCTGGATTTTTTTTTCAGTAGTCATTGATTCAGCTGTACCTGATTCTGTGATCTGCAGTATATCAGGATTTCCAAATCACTTTAATATTTATTTCACTATGCTACCATAACAATGTCCATTCACACTAAACAAACAGATGATACATTACCATAAAAACCTGCAAAAATTACAAGTTATCAGCAGCAAATTATGTAGATCCCTGATTTATGTAATGCACACTATTGAAGTCATTTATCACACTGGTTTAAAGTAGAGCTGACTTAGTTGCCCATAGCAACCAATCACATTCCAATTTTCATTTTGGACAGCTCCTTTGGAAAATGAAAGGTTTAATCAGTTTGGTTGCTATGAGCAACTCAGCCAGTTCTACTTTTCAATAGTTTGATAAATGACCCCATATGTTTTCACAGATTAATCCTGTATGAATCCTTAAGGCTGCGGCTACATGGTGACAAAAAGGGTACAATTACACAGCGACTAGAGTTGAGCAAACTCGAACGGTATAGTTCGGGTTCATACCGAATTTTAGGATGTTCGGGACACGGACCCGAACCCAAAAAATCAGTGCTCCCAGTTAGAGATTAGGAAAGAAATCTGTTGAACCTGGTGATGTGAAATCTTCATGCTACAGCAATTATTGAGGGAGGGTGCTACTGCAATCCATACTTCAATACTGCAAAGGTTTTTTTTTTTAATCCATCTGTTACTGAGGTGGGGGTCGGCGGCCATTTTAGCCACTACAGTGTCCTTGGAACTGCATGTGACCTGCATGTGTGCCAGCCTGCCAGGGGCCAGGGACATCAGTCTAATCCTTTTTGGTAGCTCAGTGAACGAAAAAAAAATCATTTTTTTCTGGCAGGTCAAGTCCCCTACATTACCTTTTGTATAATTTAGGGGTGACGTAGTCCATTTCTGTAGTCTGGGGAAAAAATCTGTATTGTGGTGCTATAGAGCACTTGTGAATACAAACCAGCAAAACGTATTTTTAATTTCAGCAGTGAAATAGTGCATCAGTGTATTTTTTAGAAAAAAAGTGGCATTCCTGGTCCACAAAGCAATTTAAAATACACCGCACAAATACCTATTTTACATTTCTGCAGGGAAATAGTACATCAATGTATTTTTTGGGGAAAAAGTGGTATTTCTGGTCCAAAAAGCAGTTTAAAATACACCGCTCAAATACATATTTTACATTTCTGCAGTGAAATAGTGCATCAGTGTATTTTTGGGAAAAAAAGTGGTATTCCTGGTCCACAAAGCAGTTTTAAATACACCGCCCAAATACCTATTTTACATTTCTGCTGTGAAATAGTGCATCAGTGTATTTTTGGGAAAAAAAGCGGTATTCCTGGTCCACAAAGCAGTTATGCATACAGCGTACAAATACCTATTTTAAATTTCAGCACTGAAATAGTGTATTACTGTGTTTTAGGGAGAAAAAGCTGTGTTCTTGGTCCACAAAGCAGTTGTGCATACAGCGTACAAACACCTATTTTAAATTTCAGCCAATAAATAGTGCGTTTGTGAATTTTGGGGAAAAAAGCAGTGTTCTTGGTTTACAAAGCAGTTGTACATACAGCGTACAAACACCTATTTTAAATTTCAGCCAATAAATAGTGCGTTTGTGAATTTTGGGGAAAAAAGCAGTGTTCTTGGTTTACAAAGCAGTTGTACATACAGCGTACAAATACATATTTTACATTTCTGCAGTGAAATTGTGCATCAGTGTATTTTTGGGAAAAAAGCGGTATTCCTGGTCCACAAAGCAGTTTTAAATACACCGCCCGAATACGTATTTTAAATTTCAGCACCGAAATAGTGAATTTTTCTGTTTTGTTGAAAAAAAGCTGTATTTTTGCTTCACAGAGCAGTTGTACATACAGCGTACAAATACCAATTTTAAATTTCTGCACTGAAATAATGCATTCATTTTTTTTGGGGGAAAAAAGCCATATTATTGGTCCACAGAGCAGTTTTCAATAAACCGCCCAAATACCTACGTTTAAATTTCAGCATTGAAATACTGCATTAGTGTATTTTGTGGGAAATAAACCCGTATTGTTGTTTCACAGAACAGTTTGGCATACAACGCACAAAAACGTATTTTAAAATTTAGCAGTGACATACTGCATTTCTGTAGTTTGTTGCAATAATCACTGGTTTTGTGATACATAGCAGATCTGAGGCCTACCCTGTATTTCAGTAATTTAAAGTAACCTTTTGAACTCTGCATTTACATAGTTGGTTGCAAACACACTGTTTTTGTGGTAGATAGCACATGTGCGGTTTACGCTGCATTTCTGACAGTCAAATAAAACCGTAAACTTTTTTTTTTCATTGTTGGTTTGAAAAATCTAATTTTTGGTGATAGTGAAGTAATTGTATTGAATTGCTCCGTTACACTGTTGTGTGACCTAAAGAAATGTATTCTGTTTATGACATGGGCACTGCCTTACTGTATAGGGAACTTAATTGTTGACTATTGGCAGTTAAATGCAGCAGTCTCTTATGCTTCTTTATGACTCTGCTGGCAGGGTTTCCCAGGGCCATAACCATAGTCCTGCCCCAGAAGTGGAAGAGATTGAGTGCACGGATGCCCAATCACTTAGATTTGAGGATGGGGACAGGGGAAGACCACGGCAGCACATCTCTGATGATGACGAAACACAGGTGCAAACTGCAGTGGCTTTCTGCGGTGTGCAGACCGACAAAGAGGGCAGGGGTGAAGACTGGGTGGAAGATGATGTTGAGAACAATGAAGTCCTACACCCCAAAATATAACACCGAAATCCATGTTTTCCATAGGTGGTGATAAAATCATAATTTTTTAGGCCAGGAATTACCTTTGCGGCTTGCGCTGCATATGTGCCGGGGACAATAATGTAGTTAATCGGTCTGGGAGTTCAGGGGTTGACATATTCCAATTATTTGCTGTCAAGTAATCCTGCACTGCATAAGTAACAGTGACCGAAAATGTTAATAATCCTCTTTTAAATTGTTGGGTGAAATATTACCCCTGCACTGCCTAACTGTCAGGGAACTTACAATTGGCGGTTACATTCTTGCATGACATAAAGCCTTTTTGAGCTGTGAAGCTAAAGGCAGTCGCCAACAACATGTTTTTTATTTTTTATTTTTCTAAATAAATTGCTGAAGACCGCCAAAAATTGGGGAAATGTAAAAAATAAAACAAAGTGTAAATGCACGATAGTATAACAATGGTTTGGTGAGGCAGGTATACATGTCTATTCTGCAAAAGGTACAAACTAGTCCTGTGGGATCCATGCCTGGTTGTTTTTATTAAACAAAAGCTTGCCTACATTGGCTGCGGACAGGCGGCTGCACTTGTCTGTGATAATGCCCCCAGTCATGCTAAACACACGTTCAGACAATACAGTGGCTGCAGGGTAGGCCAGAACCTCCAAGGCGTAAAGGGCAACCTCAGGACATGTGCCCAATTTGAAGACCCAGAAGTTGAAAATGGCAGACCCAGTGGCGTAGCTAGAAATGATTGGGCACCACAGCAAATATTTGACTGCCCCCCTCCCACAGTAATTTTTGCACAAAGCCTTCCTTTCATGACGCCATGCCTGTGGCTACTAAAGATCGCTCTCTCAGACCAGGCCCAGCAGCTGTTCCACCCGCTTTCTACACTGTCTGTACTGCCACTGTATATAATTTCATTGAATAATACTGTTGTGGGGGTTAAGGATAAGCGTGTATATAGTTTGGTTTGGTTATATAGTTAGTTTAGCTGCATTATAGTTACTTTAATATGTTTTTAAGTAAATTTAATAGTTTGTTAATGGTTCGAGTGAAAAGCGGGGTGGGGGTGTTGAGTGTGTAGGGTGTGAGGCTGTTCGGGTTAATTTTCCATCCGCTTTCTACACTGTCTATACTGCCACTGTATATAATTTCATTGTATAATACTAAAAAATGGATGGGCTACAGTGGCTCACTCAGCACGTTACTATAGAAAGGTGCTCACCCCTGGCAACACCCAGGCCGGAAAAGTAATGTTTTGCGACACTGCTGTGACCCATTGCTGCTTTACCTACAGCGGACGGATTTATCTGCTATATCGCAAAGGACCTGCACTACACCCGCCTACTCCAGTGACGATTGATCACATGATCCACAGCCGGTCACGTGGGACGCCGCGTTAGACCGAACGGCTTGCACGGGACGCCGAGCAGAGCTCCGATACGGACTGCAGGATACTCTCTATCACAACTACAGGAGGGCGGTAATGTAGCCAAACACAGGCACTCTTTATTATATGTACTATCCCGCTGTGAGGTTTACTTCCTAGAGATTGAATGCTATTATAAGCGTAATTACCATCTAAAGCTGCCAGCATTTCCTATTCATACCATTGGGTCGGACAACTCGTTCTAGGTGGACTGTATACATCTACCCATCCGGATTCTACAGCCTATACCGCATGGTTTATTATTTATTTTTTATTTTTATTTTCATTTTTACTTAATGTGCATGATTTTATGGGTGTTGTAATAAAATATTTGGTTTGCAGCTGTGGTTCCCATCTATGAGTGCCCCCCATCCTCTTTCTAATTACATTGTATAATACTGTTGATGGGGCCCTGACAAAGTCTTTTAGTCCTCCTCCTCCTGGATGGGCCCTTCTAGGTCAGGGCCCCAAAGCAGTAGCTTCCCCTGCTTCCCCTGTAGCTACGCCCCTGGGCAAACCCATCAGTCAGTGCATGCACTCTTCCACCATGTTGCTGAAATGCTGCCTCCTGCTAAGATGTTCCAGATCTGCTGGTGGTGCAGGTTGTGGCGTGATGACAAAGCTTTCACACATTTCGCCAATGCTAACCCAGCCTTCTGAGGTGCTGGTGGTGACCCAGCTGCCCGTGAGTTGGCTTGGGTGCCACCCTACTGAGAACACTGTTCCTCCTACTCCTCCTCCTCATCCCCCAGAACAGTGCCCTGGCTGGACAATTGTGTTCCAGGCCAGGGCCTATGTTGGTGCAGCAACCCACCCTCCGAGCCACTTGGATGTCACTGGCCTTAAGTTAAGGATAAGGTGTGTATATAATTTTGATTATTAATATAGTTAGTTTAGCTGCATTATAATCTTTTTTTAATATGTTTTAAGTATCTCGCAGGCCGCAGCATTTTGTGGAAGCAGGTATATCAAAGGCCTCAATCAATATTTGGTGGAAAAAGATATATCAAACCCCTTAATTAGTTTTTTGTGTAAGCAGGTATATCGCAGCCCTCAATCAGTATTTTGTGGAAACAGGTATATCTAACCCCTTAATCGGTATTTTGTGGAAGCAGGTATCTCGCAGGCCATAGTATTTTGTGGAAGCAGGTATATTGCAGGCCTCAATCAATATATGCTGGAAACAGGTATATCGAACCGCTTAATTAGTTTTTTGTGGAAGCAGGTATATCGCAGCCCTCAATCAGTATTTTGTGGAAGCAGGTATATCAAACCCCTTAATCAATATTTTGTGGCAGCAGGTATATCGCAGCCCTCAATCAATATTTAGTGGAAGCAGGTATATCACACCCCTTAATCAGTATTTTGCGGCAGAAGGTATATCGCAACCCTCAATCAGTATTTTGTGGAAGCAGGTATATCAAACCCCTTAATCAATATTTGGTGGAAGCAGGTATATCGAAACCCCTTAATCATTATTTTGTGGAAGCAGGTATATCACACCCCTCAATTATTATTTTTTTCTACAACAGTTATATCACACCACCCTGTTTATTTGGGGCAACAGGTATATAACAGCCCTCAATCAGTATTTTGTGGAAGAAGGTATATCACACCCCTCAATCATATTTTTTCCACAGGTATATCACACCCGTTGCTATTAGTTGGTCCAATAGCTTCTTTTCCCTCTATATAGGTGCGATATCACAGCAGAACCGCAAAACAACTGCTGCACAATACAAATGCACTATAATATACTTTCTATGTTAGAAAGTGTATTATTAGTATATCACACCCCTCAGTATATCACACCTATTGATAGCACACCTATAGCAGTCCTTAAAAGGACTTTTGTGGCCCTCTTAGCTAGCGTTTGGTGTCCCTAACAGCCTGTCCCTGCTCCATAAGGCAACCTCTCCCTATACTGGCAAAACACAGAATGTAAAATGGCTGCAAGATCGGGTTCTGTTATAGGGTGGGGGTGTGTCCATGTGCGGAAACATCTAAATTAGCTGTCCTGTCCCACCTGATGGATGTGACATGGGTCAAAGTTTGGCGCAATGCAAAAGAATATGGCGCCGGCGGACAGTGCCATATATTCGCATGTTCGGCGAATCGTGAACGCGCAAAGTTTGGCGCAAAACGACCGCCCGAGGAACCGCATGGCCATCTCTATTCTTTAGATTTCCTACTGTGTCACTGTATATAATGTCATTGTATAATACTGTTGAGGGGTCCCTGACAATAAAATCTTTTAGTCCTCTTCCTGGGTGGGCCCCTTCTCAGTTGGGGACCCAAAGCAGCCACTTTCCCTGCTTCCCCTATAGATATGCCCCTGTACTGCTTTAATTTAATAATAAAAAAAAAAAACTGTCTCTGAGACGGGGGGGGGGGATTCACTGTATAAAGGGAACGTTAAAATATACTTTTATTCAAAAATACCTTAAAATGATAATCCTTGAGGGAAAGATCAAAGGTCGACACACTAACAAAAAATTGATGTGTCCCTGGTGAATCAATTAATAATCCATCCAGCGGATTGGGAACACATAGATCATGGATGGTTATCAAGAAGCCCAAAAATGGTGATTAATGGACTACACTTCACCTAGGGAGTAACATTCATATTGGTATGTGATCACTATTATACTGGCAGATAAGTGAACAATCTGAGGGGTACAACACTTCCCCTGCTGTCAGAAATCACTGCCTAATAGTAGACCACATATCATTGGAGGTGAGGTTGCACATTGCTAGTGGACATATACGCCCTGAGCCCTGGTTACCACACTGTGTGTGGGAAGGACACTATTGACTTGCCCAAAGCAATGAAGACTGCAAAAATTCACCTGACTACCTAGCATGTAAGGACTAGGTTGCCACCTCACTAACTAGCCTCTGACTCGACGCGTTTCTTGTGCTAATTCATCAGGAGTAATAGCGCTACTGGAGTGGGTGAACAAACGCCGTCACACTGATGGTGTGTGACAGCTAGTCCGGCGCTTGGATGGCCGTGAAACGGCCGCTTCTGGCGCCAGGATATAAGGACATAAGACCGCCCACAAGGGGAGGGACCAGGGCTGGGCACAACCAATCAGGACATGAGGGGGCGGTAACAAGTACACAGTGCCCGCCCAAGTCCTGACGTCGTGAGATATCAGCCCCGTCACTTGGATTAAAGTATGGCAAGCTAGTAAACTTTACTTACAGTGGCGACAAGGAGAAGAAGGAGGTAGCGATCACCAGTGTGTATTATCTGGTGTTATAGATGATGATGTTAAAGAGGCTATCTATCCATCAATGTATACTGTTAAAGATAGCCTCATCATCGGAGTGTCATTCAATAATAACAGAGAAAAAGGGAATTGCTGAAGATTTAATGGACAGTGGTTTGGTCACAATTAATGATGTATAGTGGGGAAGCATGGCGTATTATCACAAGCCACCTATAATGTCTAGGTATAATCCACTACTATATTTGTGCAGTAGTACGGCAATGTAAATACAGTAACCCCCCATACTTGGATCGCCCCCATATGTCACAATTGGGGAAAGAAGATAGCAGAGAGAACCTGTTGGTATAAAGACGACCGATAGGACTATTCAATGAAGCTGGTAAATGAAATATATTCATTTAACCCATGCGGTCGAACTGTGTCCAGTCTGTAGGTCCATTGTGCTTCTTTTTGTAGGACCAGACGGTCAAGGTCACCACCCCTAGGTGAGGGTCTGATGACCTCAAGACCCTGGAATTTGATCGAGCGGGGATCACCAGAATGTTGCACATCAATGTGGCGTGCAATGGGGGTATCTGACCGCTTTCTGATGTCATTCAGATGTTCGCCAATCCGTCTGCGAAACTCCCGGATCGTCTTTCCCACATATTGCAAGCCACAAATGCACGTACCCAAGTACACCAAACCTGACGTCCTACAATTAATAAATGATCTAATTGTGTAGGATCTGGATGTGGTTGTACTGGTAAACGTGCGTCCCGTCTGAATAGAACCACAAGCTATACAGTCCCCGCATCGAAATGTACCTGTGGCAGAACTGGTAAGCCACGTACTCGGGCGAGGAGGTTGAAAGAAACTGTGGACCAGACGGTCCTTTAAATTGCGACCTCTACGAAATGTAACCACAGGTTTATCACCCATCAGATGTCCAATGTCTTTGTCCATCTGCAGGATGCCCCAATGTTTCCGTAGACAATCCATAATGGGTCCATTTGCGGCGTCAAATGTTGCAATTAGTCGGATCTGGTCTCCATCCTCATCCCTACGTTTTGGAATAAGGAGAGATTCACGAGTACAGGCTGCTGAATGATGAAAAGCAGATGAAACATTTTTTTGGGGGTATCCTCGACATAGAAATCTGGTCTGGAGTTCAGCAGCTTTATTTTGGAAGCCTGAAAAAGAGGAGCAATTGCGGCGAACACGCAAAAATTGCCCCTTAGGAATGCCCCTTTTCAAAGCAGGCTGTTGGTAGCCGTCTGTTTACGGTACAGGTCCGTATGGATTTTACCATCACAGTCCTTGGTAATGGTGAGATCAAGGAAGGTAATATGTACAGGATCAATCACAGATGTAAAGAACAGCCCACAGTTGTTAATATTGAGGGCCCTAACAAAACTGGTGAATTCCTCCTGTGAACCATTCCAAAATATGATGACATCATCAATAAATCTCAACCATAGAGTGACATGTGCGGACCAAGCTGCTGATTCCTCACCAAATACTATAGTTCTCTCCCACCAGCCCAGGTACAGATTAGCGTAGGACGATGCACAGGGACTGCCCATGGCCACGCCCCTGAGCTGGTGGTAGAAACGACTATTGAAGAGGAATGCATTATGGTGGAGAATAAAATCCATGAGATCAATAACGAATTGATTATGGCGTGAACATTTGATCCCCCGTTCCCTCAGAAAGAATTCAATGGCCTCCAAACCCTCTTTATGAGGGATGGAGCTGTAGAGGGCCTCTACGTCGAGACTCGCAAGCATAGTATGCTGGTCAATGTAGAGGCCGTCTAATTTCTTTAGAACCTCCATTGAATCCCTAACATATGAGGGAAGGGATACCACAAAAGGTCTCAAAATGTGATCTACGTAATTGCTAATCTGGCTAGTAAGGCTGTTGGTCCCCGACACAATCGGTCTGCCCCTCAATGGTCGTAGCCCTTTGTGGACTTTTGGTAGACCATAAAAACAAGCCAGTTGTGGATGCATAGGTAATAGTGCATCAAATTCCGCTTTACTGACAAGTTTTGAGCTCAGTGCGGAGGTCAGGATCACTTTAAGTTCCGCCAGAAATTTTGTTGTGGGATTTGATGGCAATATCCCATAGCAATTTTTATCACGTAATATGTCCATGCACATGGTGAGATATTGTTCGTGTCCCATCACCACTATATTACCCCCCTTATCAGCTGCCTTAATGACAATGGAGCTATCCTGCTCCAAAGACAGTAGGCCATTAAGTTCATCATAGGTCAGATTATTCTTGCCATATTTGGTACCTTCCAATTTTTTAAGTTCATCAATGACAACTTTTAGGAAGACATCCATTGGCGTAGTGTCACCAATTGGGGGATTAAGATGAGACCTTTTCTTAATCGTGGTGAAGGGACCTTCACCCGGAACTTTCTCATTCTCTTGTAATAATTCCACCAAATTCCTCATGTCCCCCAAATCAGAGAGATCAATCCCTAATTCAGAGCACTGGCGTCTATCATGGCTCGCAAAGAATTTACGCCACTTCAATTTCCTAACAAATAGGTTCAGATCCTTCACCCATCCGAAGGAATCAAAGGAGTGGGTGGGGACAAAAGAAAGTCCTTTCTTCAGGACATTCAATTTGGCCACCGTTAATATCCTATCCGATAGGTTAATGATCTGTAGTTCATCCGAACTAGGGACAATGGGAATATTAGGGCACATCGCTATTGCTCCTTCCGCTCCCTCAGAAGATAACTCGAGATAGGGAGACTCTGCCCTAAAAAATTGCCCCTATTCTAAGCACCCCTACCTCTACGTGACCTACCCCTATTACCCCTACCCCTAAATGGCAGTCTCGGGTATTGTGGGTTGTAAGTGACTTCAGAATCGGTTTCACCCTCAGAGGATGAGGGTTCTGTTTCACCCTCTAATCCTTTTGTCGATTTGGTATTATAGTTGAATAGGTGACCCTCTCTGAAGTCAACTGTGTCACGTCGGTACTGGGAATGTTTCCTTTCTTTAAGTTGTGCTGTGTACCTTTGGATAGCCTGCTCAAGAGCCTGTTCTTTTTTCACAAAGTCAGCCTGAGTGGAGAACTTTTTCGTCTCTACAATTTGTTCCTGCAGGGCTGAAGTGCTCTTCTCAAAAAGGGCCTTTTCACCTTCTAAAAGAATGCACATCAGCCGCAAGGAAGACTCGATAGATTCAGTCTCCCACTTTTTTGTAAATTCAGGGGATCTTAGACGCAGGGGGAAAGTGGGATTCGCAGACCTCTGGGGACTATCCTATTTTTTAGATATATCTCGAGGGTCTGGATTTCCCACCAACCCCTGACGTTTTCTTTATAAGTGCGAGTCAGATTTTTAAAGGCCCCTGTGATAGAGACTGTAACGGACCGTTTCTGCAGACAAGGGGTAAAAACCGTTTAGGCGATCGGCCCCCTTTACAGAGATATAGGCACAGCTACTGCAGAACACCAAACTCCCGAACTGGATACAAAATAGCACTCCAACTCCCGTACTGGAACCTCCCAAATAGCTGCTAGCAGACGAACAGGAAAAGCAGACAATCAGCTTACACTCCTGGCAATCAGTCTCTAACAGCATACAGTGAATCCCCCCAAGAACGAGACGAGGCTCCGTATTGATGGTAAACAGGAATTCTAACATTTATTAACGGCTACCTGCCTGGTATTTATCCAGGTCTCCCACCTGGTGGACACTCCCCTAGAGGACCAGAAGGAAGACTGCGACACGGGATACAGCAGCCAATCACACACATTGGGACAATACAGACACCCCCAGCATATCCCTCCCCTCTGCCTGTGATACAATCACCCTACATGGGTAATGCAATCATCACAGGCAGACGAATACACAATGTCTTCTGTCCTGGAGACAATTGAGGAGTCATTCAATTATCTCTCAGGACAAAGGGAAATCGCCAATACACATGTGGGGACAATAGGACAGACATCACTTTTCAATACACAATGTCCCACCCTTTACAATACACACAGACATTTCAGAGACAAGACTCCATTATGCACATGGGGACACAGAACAAGCATTACTGTTAAAATACACCAGGTGAGACACATTACATTAAAACTATACATTTAACATATCCCCAGATAGCTCAGGTCTGAGCGCACATTATTAAGTGAATGGCGCTCAGACCACACGAATACAGTTTAATCGCCATGGAGCCAAAGTCTTTACAGTCAGTTTCATACGAATGGGCTCCATGGGATTCCTATCTGGGGTATAACACATTCAACCAAAACTACCGAACCCCAGGCAGAAAAGCACGAATTAAGCTTTTCTGCAGGTAAAAAGATGTCTTTTAACAGGGGGCCATAGTCCAAAGGCAGCAGGCGAGCAACCAGGTTTCTCCAATGCAATGTGGCGAGATTGGTCTCGTCACATCTCTCCCCTTTTCCAAACAGACTAACAGGGTATCTGACCTCCTGCCGGTCAGTGCCCTTGTTAGTCCAGCAGCCCACCCACAAAACACAATCAACAGCACAGCCCACCCACAATAAATAGTTACTGCAACTGGGTAGAGGAGAAGCTTGTCCATGTCCAGGTGCCTCACCACGGCTGTGCTGGGTACGGGTACGCTGACTTGGTGGGGTGCTGCATGGGCAGAGACCCGCGTCACTCTGCCCTGTTGCCAGCGCTACTGGGAGGGTAGCCTGGTTGAAGCCTGGTTGTTGGAGGGGAGACCGACTGTCTCCCCTTTAGATATACAGTCCTGCTGCTGGAGACCGACTGTCTCCCCTTTGGTTACACAGCTCTGCTGCTGGGGAAAGGAGACTGAGCTCTCTATTCCCTGCCCATTAATGATCCGCCGCTGGGGAGAGGTGGTAGTAAGCTCCTCTCCCATACATACCTTCCTCCTCAGTGGAGGGAGACCGACTGTCTCTCCTCCCAATACAGAGTCCTGCTGCTGGAGAAAGGAGACTGGGCTCTCTATTCCCTGCTGGTTACTCTGCCGCTGGGGACTGGAGACCGGGCTCCCAATTCCCAACAAATAATACTGCCGCTGGGGAATGGAGACCGGGCTCCCAATTCCCGAAAAATCACGCTGCTGCTGTGGGGCAGGAACAACTACCTCTGCCCCCTGTAGCTCAGCCTGCCGCTGGGGAATGGAGCTCAGGCTCCCAATTCCCTGTAATATCTCCCGCTGGGGAATGGAGCTCAGGCTCCCAATTCCCTGCAATATCTCCCGCTGGGGAATGGAGCTCAGGCTCCCAATTCCCTGCAATACCGGTGGAGAGACCTCGGTCCCATCTCCACCTGCCGCCTGGGGTTCCTCCCAGTAAATTTCAATAATATCTTCCCAGCGGAATGGGTCTGGAACTGGATCTGTCACCTTGCTGTCCTGCTGAGCCTTCCCAATGGAGTGGAAGAGATCTCGGTAGTCCTGCTCCAGTTCCCACTCCAGGGTTGCTAGGTGAGCCAGGTCTTGCTCTACCTCATGGGGGTCATCCCCGTCATGCCTAGCCTCCCTCTCATAGAAAATGTCCTGAAGTCTGTTCTGCGCAGGACTCCCGAAGTCAGGCTCTGCAAAGGACTCCCATAACAAGCCAGAACCATCAAACTCCTCTCCCTCTGGCTTGTCATGCTTGACTGTCCAGGGTATATACTGTGCCATATACCACCAGAGCGCCTGGTAGGCATCCTCCAGCCATAGCTCCTGCCATACCCGGTGCTCTAGTTCCTTCACCCATTCATCCAGGGGCTGCTCTCCCAGAAAGGGCATCCGCAGGGCCACTTGCTTCTGCCACCGCTGCTCTTCACTGGGGAGACTCTCACCCCGCTGGTATTGTACATTGTCCAGGGCCTGGTACCAGATGCCTTTCCTTAATGCATCCCGGCCATCCAGGTCCTCCTCCTCGTATGACACTGCTGGTTCCATTCTGGTGCTTTTAGGGTCGCTGTACTGGGACATGCGTTGCCCCCACTTGTAAATCCAAGGAAATGGTGTCTCCTGTAGCTGTCCTTCTGGCTGTAGGAACGATCCCGCTGCTCGCCACCAATTGTAACGGACCGCTGACTCCTGGCAATCAGTCTCTAACAGCATACAGTGAATCCCCCCAAGAACGAGACGAGGCTCCGTATTGATGGTAAACAGGAATTCTAACATTTATTAACGGCTACCTGCCTGGTATTTATCCAGGTCTCCCACCTGGTGGACACTCCCCTAGAGGACCAGAAGGAAGACTGCGACACGGGATACAGCAGCCAATCACACACATTGGGACAATACAGACACCCCCAGCATATCCCTCCCCTCTGCCTGTGATACAATCACCCTACATGGGTAATGCAATCATCACAGGCAGACGAATACACAATGTCTTCTGTCCTGGAGACAATTGAGGAGTCATTCAATTATCTCTCAGGACAAAGGGAAATCGCCAATACACATGTGGGGACAATAGGACAGACATCACTTTTCAATACACAATGTCCCACCCTTTACAATACACACAGACATTTCAGAGACAAGACTCCATTATGCACATGGGGACACAGAACAAGCATTACTGTTAAAATACACCAGGTGAGACACATTACATTAAAACTATACATTTAACATATCCCCAGATAGCTCAGGTCTGAGCGCACATTATTAAGTGAATGGCGCTCAGACCACACGAATACAGTTTAATCGCCATGGAGCCAAAGTCTTTACAGTCAGTTTCATACGAATGGGCTCCATGGGATTCCTATCTGGGGTATAACACATTCAACCAAAACTACCGAACCCCAGGCAGAAAAGCACGAATTAAGCTTTTCTGCAGGTAAAAAAAGATGTCTTTTAACAGGGGGCCATAGTCCAAAGGCAGCAGGCGAGCAACCAGGTTTCTCCAATGCAATGTGGCGAGATTGGTCTCGTCACAGAGACACTTGTGTTAGGTAATTGGGCCTCAGAAAACACCAACTTGGCTTCACTGTCCCACTGCTCCCTGTTAATGCCACCTGATAGGAAGCCTGCCATAATATATTGTAATGAGATAAAGTCAGGAATAATTAACGGAAAAACACCCTCTCTGAGAACACCCATAACATCTAAGCTCTGATTGGTTTGATGTGTGTACTAATGGCACTTCCAAGCCAGTTTTAATACAAAGCAGAATACATTTTAACCCTTTAAGGGCAAACATTTTTGCTTTTCCCTAACTGCCTTCAAAATGTTTTTCATCATTATAGCCATACGGGAGCTTTTTTGGCAAGGCGAGTTATACTTATTAATGGATCCATTTTTTTTAGTTATATAATGTATCAGGAAACTGTAAACATTATTTGTGCAATGAATACAGTATGGCAATACCAAATTTGTATACATTTTGAATCCCCACTTATCATTCATTTATTGCATATCTATGTAATATGCGATATGCCTCAGATGGAAATATTCTTTTTACATTTTATTTCGGCACTTCAGAGAAGCACAACTTGACAATACGATCTTTAGAGCATGGTAAATTGTTTACAAGAAATATATTAGTTGTTTTCCCATGAAGCATACCTAATATTATAATATAATAATACCTAATATTATAAAATGTAATAGAGACAATAAAGAAATAAGACTTTTGTCCCAAATAGAATTGTAAGGTCATATAATAAACTGTATATTACATCAAAGTCTGCACATTGCATATACAAAGTTGCTGTCTTATTGATATCAATATTGTATATTTTACAAATTTAGTGGTAAAATGTGTGTTTTAAAATTTTGTCTATTCATTGTTAGAATAGTAACTTTTCAATGCCATTACTATATAAAGAGAATAATAACTAAAGCAGCACTCTATGTGAATTACAAAATGTCAGCAAAAGCAATAAGCAAAATTGTTTGTACTTTCGGCACCAAAAGGTGCACTTGTCTGTAGCAAAGTCATTAATTTACTTAATGCACTTTTGCTAATTAGGTAATAGCTACTTTTACAGAACGATGAGCTAACTCAAATGAAGCAAAGTGCATCGTAAACCAAGGTTGGAAAAGATTTGGTGATGAAGGTGTTAAATTTACTCCATCTTGTCCTAGGAAGATGTCAGCAAGCCTGTTAAAATGCTGTAGCAGTTTTTTAGACACCAAACATGTGTTATTCCCTTGTTGTTCTCTTTTAATTATTTATGTTTCTAATCTCATTTAAAATTCATTTATAGGTCACCTCTAGATTTGATTTCATGGGCAGAACTACACAGCCATGTAAAGCATTATTTAAAACTCAAAAACCTTGAAATTGCTCTATTTACATGACCGAACCTAATTCTTCTTGACCTTGAATTAACTAAGTATAATAAGATGGATACAAATAAAATCATTGTGATGAATCATGATGCCTGCACAATGGATATCACAATCATTGCCTAAAAAAAAAAAAAATATCACATCTGTGAAATAAAAGATACCACTGTTTTCTCATTTAATAGAATATAACCATCTCTTACAAGTAATCCTTTCTACCATCAGGTGGCAGCATTGCCAAGGGACTAACAAAGATGTGCACACGGTGACAGCAACACATTATTCTCACAAGTTTTACATATGAAGGTACTCTGACCTTTATAAATTTGTCACCCCCAGTGAGTGCCATTAGGTGGAAGTAACTTATTCTACTTGCAAGCATCGTCTGTGACTTGGTCGAGTAATTGGAGATTTCTTGCTCTCTTGGTGACTCGACCGAATTATATGTTTTTACTGTTTGTTTTTACAGTGTGACACGACCTGAATAGTTTAATACAAAATTTCCCGATCCCACACAGGTTGTATCTGAGACATCTGTTAGAGATGGAAGTGTTGGGTTCGCCACATACACATAATTACCAAAAATCCCCTTTTTTCCCCTTAATTAACCTTCTTAGTAAATCAGATTCATGAGCTTTTTTTGCAGCATTTACATTTGAAAGTTCCTCAATATTCCAGTATTATTATAAAATCAAAAAAGACAAAGAATACAATAAATATGAATGAATGAATATTCTTAACAATAATTTATTTTATATGCTTGATACTGAATTTCAATATTCCATGAGGCTCTTTTCAAAACACTTCAAAGGTGCAGCAAGATTCTTACATGTATTGAATAATTTCATTATTTTTGAAACTGCATTGTTCCTCACAATACAATATTTCACAAAGTTAATGACGTATGGCTATGTGCAGTCCTAAGTAAAACAAATTGTTTTGTCATATTGGCAAACTAAGCTCTGCTACATCTATACTTGAACATATTGTTACCATGTTACAGATTTATGTCACAGCATAATAAATGTTTACATTGATATTTTGTTTTTTTATCTTTTACTTAACAAACTGGGGTCAGCTATAGGTTATTGTATTTCATATAAAATTAGAGCACATATTGGCATAGTCATTACGTGCCATCAGCTCGAAATAAATCAGGATTCCGGACTCCTCTATAAAAAGGCTCTCTGAGGAATGACAGATTTGTGGTTATCTGATTGCGGGTGATCAATTTAGGTAAATATCTTATAATCTCTTTATAAGGAATGAAGCCATGGGTAACATTTTTAGGCAAAATCAAATACACTAGATGATACTATATAAATACACATTACATTACAAATGATGTCGTACCATAATTAACCTTACACTGTCTGTCCAATATAATTCTAAATTTATTCACTGTGTTATCAATCATTATGTAACAGTTTGCCTATTTCTTTAATAACGTTACAGTGAATTTATGCTAAAAGAGCAGGTTGAACTTGTTTCCTGCTCTTCTGCTCTAAAATACATGTCAGCTAGAAATGGGCTTGTACTCACTTGATGTTATTTAAAAATGGCAGGATGCATTGTATAATCTTCAGGTTAGAAAAGAAGCCAAGATGGAACATTAATAGGTACTATAAGTCACTTTTTCTACAGTGCATGCATTTTAGTACAGTATCTGTGTGTGAGAGGTACTGTACATAAGTGTATGTATGCGTTTATATGCAATGTGTGTGTGTTTTCTATATGTATGCATATGCATTTACATGTGAAAAATGCTGCAAAGCAAGAATGGTTTAAAAATAGAAGTGTTAATATTTATTTATTTTTATCAATTAAGAAAACACAAAGTGAATAAACAAGAGAAATCTAAGTCAAATCACCATTTGATGTAACAATCTTTTGCCTTTAAGGCTACTTTCACACTCACGTTTGGTGCGGATCCGTCATGGATCTGCACAAACGCATCTTGTCAGATAATACAACCGCATGCATCCGTTCTAAACTTGCAAAGGCTTATTCAGGTTTTAAAGCAGTACGCAGACAGGGAGAAAGCCAAGGTGCTAATTGAAGGTTTTTCATGTGGATTTTTATGTTCCCCCGTTTTCTGGTGTAGGTTGCGCCATGGTTGACAATTTACAGTCAGTTAATCTGAATAAACAAACGGTGCTTGAAAAAATTTATAAAGAAATATCTGAACATCGTGTAACGGGTCCGTTCTCGTCTCCGCCATTCCCGAATTTCTGTATCTCCCCTCTAGGTTTGGTCCCAAAAAAAGAGGCCGATAGTTTCAGGTTAGTTCACAATTTATCTTATCTGAAGGATTATTCGCTGAACGATTGCACAGATAAAAATTCGGCAAGCGTTCATTATGCATCCTTCGACCAGGCGTCACCTCCTCTATTGTAGTCCTTAGCTGAATTGGATTTTTTAAAACATTTGGTTGCGGGGTGATTGCCTGCACAGAATGTACATTCATGCCTATACTTGCAAGATGACTGCCACTGCATGTTGCCTCATCTGTGCTGCGCTGTCCGAGAATGCGCCAGCGCTAACTGTCACCTTCTCTACACAGGTACCTCGAGATGCCCAGCTACCCTTCAAACAATCACAGCAACTGAACCACCATGAGGACCCTCCAGCCAGCAAGATCTGCCACTGTTACCAGGTAAGAAAGGTTATGCACGGGGGGGCGTGGCTAACCGCCGAGCTGCTAAGACGTGTCTCAGAGAGCTCTCTGAGTTACCCAGCCAATCCTTAGCCATCGGTGGCCCCAAAGCCTTCAAAGACCTCTGAAAGTACCCTCTGGACATTGCTGAGTGGCTTGGGACCCTGTTGGACTAGTACTCTGTCCGACAGAGTCCGCTCAACTTTCATTTCCTAGAGAGGCCTACTCCTGCACCCGGCGCGGACTACTGCGGCCTTCTTCGCCACACCGCTGCAGCTCCTCCCTTCCATCTGGGGCAGCGGTGAAGATCACCTACCTCTCTCTGGAGCTTTCGCAGACCCGGCTGGACCCGATTTTGTCCGACGGTGCCGCACCGAGACCGTCTCCGCACGCGACCTACCACCGGAGCTTCCACCAAGCCTGCGGCCTACCGTAGCACCTCGCGCTCCGCAATTTTGCTGGCAAGTCCCAGAGTGTGGCGCCGACCGACCTCTCTGCCTCAGTGTGAGTACCGCTGGCCGCACACCGTCCTTCTCCATAGATCGGCAGCACTGGTCTTCTTGCCTGTAGACTTTGGCTTAACACCTGCCTCCTGGTACACTGCCATCTCAGCCGCCATTGGGCCCATATCGCCACGTCCTCCAAGTCCCCCCCCCCTCTTTTCTCTTAGTTGGTGCCATACATCTACCCACGAGAGCCACGCTCTAATTTTTATGGACGATATCCTGTCTACAATCAGATCATACATACGCACCTTCTTCCCCACCTGCACCTTCCTCGCAGGCACCTGCAGTTTTTCCAGAGCTTAGCTCAAATTTTTTCTGGACTTTAACTAGTCTGCGAAAAGGATTACAATTAATCAAAGCGTCTGAAGTGGACTTTGAGCCATAATTTTTTCTTATCCGTAGTATTACAGATAATTTTTGATGCACTAACTGCTCCCTGGCTTCATTGGCCCAACCTTCCTCAGCACTTTTGCAGCATGGTCAAAATAGGAAACCCTGTCTCTAAAGACACTGCTGCCACACATAAAGTCACAGCTGCGAAAGGTGAGATGGATAAATACATGAAGAAAAAGAACCCCCACCTTAAGGTGACTACCCCCTCTAAAGAAATCCTTCCAGCTGCTAATCTGGATACTGGAGCTGACACTGACAGTGACAGTGAGCTGGTCTCACACCATGATACGCTACCAGTCTCCCGCTCCTTTCTACAAAAGTCGCTGGAGAGTGCCCTTTCCAAAGCCCTGGATCCCATCTCCAAGGACTTGCAAGACATCAAACACGATATAAAACATCTGGGCTCTAGAGTGGAACAGCTGGAGACTACCCAAACCTCTCTTTGCAACTATACTACTGCCCTAACCTCCAGCTTTACTTCCTGCCAAAACTATCTTAACGTGGCATTTGATGCTCTGGAAGATCAGGAGAACAGAGGTCGCAGGAATAATCTTCGTCTAAGAGGCCTCCCAGAATCCGTAGATAATTCCGCTCTCCTCTCAACTGTCACAGATATTTTCCACAAAATTTTAGGTGAATCCTACCCTGGAGAGATAGTTATTGAGCGAATACATAGAGCTCTGAGGCGCAAACCCAAAGACTCTAAACCACCTAGAGATGTCATCTGCCGTCTATTACATTTCACTGGTAAAGAAGACATCTTACGGCTTTCTAGGTCGTCCTCGCAAACTGCATATGAAGACGCCCAGATCCATATTTATCAGGATCTTTCGCCGCAAACACTACAAAGAGAAGAACCCTTAGGCCATTGACCATGGCCCTTCGCTCAAAGGGAATACAATACAGTTGGCAGTTCCCGTTCGGCTTGGCCTTCACGTCTGGAGGGAGAAGGTTCCTGATTCGTACTACAGCGGACCTCCCTGGTGTCTACAATGCCTTGGATCTTCCAGATCTGCAAATTCCGGACTGGGCGGTGGTCAAGGACTTGGACTCTCTCCCGCAAATTGTACCTCCCACGCCCTGGGAAGAAGTGGCTTCTGGTCGCACCCCCAAGTCCAAGAGGAAGACTGGCAAGCTGGCGCCAAAAAACATCATCCCGGAGGACTCCTGAACCCGGAACATCCACGTTTCCATTAGTATTGATCCGTTTCTTTACGCCTTAAATGGTTGTGTACCTAAATATCTCTGATTGGTGCTCTATATTTCTCTGATTGTTGCTCTACCCTATTGATAGAGAGTCTTTCTCTCTCGCTCCTCTATTTTATCCGCTTTTCTCTTCTCCCCCTTTTCTCCCCCTGCTTACACCCTTTCCTCCTCCCCTCTTGCTACACCATCTTCCTCTTCTTCAACACCCTCTTTTCTTTATTCCCTCCGTCCTTCCTCGCACTTTTCATATACTTTCTCTTCCCATTATTTTTAACCTATTCCTCCCCTTTCTTCTCTTTTCTTTCCATCTTACTCTGTATGACTGTTATGTCCACCTCTATTGAAGCTTATTTCCTATCTTCATAACCATGCGTTAGTTTATTATATAGGTTGGGCCTCAAGGCCGACTCATTCTTGCCTCTATACCTAAATAGGGCTTTTGTCTTATTACGGTTCTAGTTACGGTTTTATTTACTGTAGCACGTGTGCATTATCTAGCTAATTCAACTGCTGACGCATTAACCTTAGTGTGCTAAAATGAGTGATTCGCCTACATTACGTATTTACGTGCTATGCTTTTCACTGTTGATACTTGTGTTTAACTGTTCTTGTCTCTTCCCTCAGTTTCAGTTTCCGCTTACCCCCCCTCTCCTCTCCCCGCCGGTTCCTGATACAACACCCTATGTCGCGAACCTTACAGAACGCAGAATCTTGCTAATACTACGTCATTATGGCAAGTATTAAAATTATTACGTACAATGTTCATGGGCTCAACTCTCCCTCAAAGAGATCTCAGGTACTAAATCTCCTCAAGAAGCACAAAGCTGACATTTGTCTTCTTCAGGAGACGCACTTTCAGAAACAAAAGATCCCTACTTTTAAACATACATTTTATACCCAATGGTTTCACTCAGGTTCTGACTCCAAAGCCTCCAAAGGGGTATGTGTCGGCTTCAGTAGACATGTTAACTTCACACTGACTGATAAATGTGTCGACCATGAGGGACGCTACATTTTCATTAAAGGTCATATTGGCACTACTGTGTTTACCATCGGGAATGTCTATGCCCCTAATATAGAGCAGGTCCCCTGGATTAGAACAGCCATGAGGAAACTTTCGTCCTTTACGGAAGGTACCTTAATATTAGGAGGTGACTTTAATGTCACACTGAACCCTATTATAGATACATCTATAGGCCGCTCCTCCATAAGTGTTAAATCCCTAGCAAGATTGATACGTACACTCCAGTCTATGCATTTATCCGATGTGTGGAGAACAATACATCCATCCGTCAAAGACTATACATTTTATTCAAATCCACATAACTCATATAGCAGACTAGACTATCTATTTCTCCCGACTACGCATGTCCAATATTGCCAATCAGCCTCGATCCTGTCTCAAGTCCTTTCAGACCACTCTATAGTAGAAATGGTCTATGAACTGCCCCATACCCCCCTCCGAATAAATGTTGGCGATTGAATGACCTGCTTTTAAAATCCCCAAAAACATAGAGAGGATAAATGCGCGCCTATCTGAGTTCTTCAATCGGAATGATAATGGAGAAGTCTCGGTGCAGACGCTTTGGGAAACGCATAAAGCATATGTCAGAGGAGAGCTTATTTCTCTTTCTGCTTATGTCCGGAAAATTAGGTCACAAAAATTAGCTGACCTACAATCTAAAATTTCTCGCCTGGAGAGACTGCACAAGAGATCCCTCCTAGCTTCCCATTTAGAAGAACTGACTATACTACGTAACGAGCTAAAGAACCTGCTTAACCTGTCCTCGGCTAAAGCTTATTTATCAGCCCAATTCAAACATTATGCGCACAGAGACAAACCTACCAGGTTTATGTTAGCTCAAATCAAACAAAGGAAAGCTAGGTCCTTCATCACCAATCTCAAAGGCCCAAACAATTTGAATTTTCATAAAACCACGGACATAGCCCGTGAATTTAGCGCGTTCTATAGGGATTTGTATAACCTTAGCCCCTCACAAACCCCCTCAGGTAAGCCTAAATCTGAATTGATTTCTGAATTCTTGGCCTCTCTAGATTTACCGCAAATATCGCCAACACAATCCCACAATTTATGCTCTCCTGTATCTCCGACCGAGATCAAGGAGGCTATTACGTCCTCCCCCAAGAACAAAAGCCCAGGCCCTGACGGTTTGACTGCACACTATTACCTCTCTTGTCTGGATACTCTCTCACCTTATTTAACTAAACTCTACAACTCCGCTTTGTCCGGCATTCCCTTTCACGAACAAACTCTGATGGCCCAAATTACGGTCATACATAAAGAGGGGAAAGACCCTAGTTTATGCAGCAACTACCGCCCTATTTCACTCCTTAATTTTGATCTTAAGACCTTTGCTAAAATCATTGCTCGTAGACTACAGGCCCTTCTGCCATCTTTAATAGAACCGGATCAAGTCGGTTTTGTGACAGGCAGGGAAGGGAAAGACAATATTTATAGAGTACTACAATTGATCTGTCACGCTCAACACTCAAAAACCCCTCTTTTGCTCCTTAGTACTGACGCCGAAAAGGCATTCGATAGGGTGGACTGGGGATACCTTGAAGCCTCTTTACTCGCCTTTGGCATACCCGCCCCTTTTATACATGCTATATTTACTATGTACGAACGCCCTACTGCGAGAGTGCTTATCAACGGAGTGCTGTCGCCGGTGTTCCCTATCTCAAACGGAACCAGACAGGGATGTCCTCTTTCACCCTTAACTCTTCGTGATAACGATGGAGACACTATTACAGAGACTGAGACGAGAACCCGACATTTCCGGGATATCATGCGGAGGTAGGGAGCACAAGGTGGCAGCATACGCTGACGACCTCTTGTTATTAATAACAAATCCGGCTACTGCCTTACCGGCTATTACCAATATTTTCAACTCGTTCGGTGTTATTTCAAATTTTAAGGTGAATATGAGTAAATCACAAGCTCTCAGTATCTCCCTTCCTGCCCCAATAGCCTCCCGTCTCGCGGCAGACTCTCCTTTTGATTGGACGCGACCCTGCATTAAATTCCTTGGAATAAATATCTCCCCGGACATACGAGCCCTATATAAAAATAATTTTATTCCCCTTCTGACAGATATCTCAAACATCTTTAAAAACTGGCCTACTCCTTACATTTCATGGTTTGGACGGAAAAATATTGCAAAGTGTCTTATATGGCCCAAAGTGACTTATCTACTCCAGGCCCTCCCAATACATATCCCTGGTAGTTTCTATGCCCAATTGAATAAGATTTTCTCTAAATACATATGGAATGGGAAGAAACCTAGAATTAAATACTCGACTCTTCAATTGCCTCGGAAATATGGTGGCATAGACGTGCCGGCACCCCGCCTTTTTGTACAGGCAGTCCATTTAAACAGAATCCTCGATTTGGTTAGAAAGCCAGCCCACAAGCTATGGGTATCCATTGAGGAAGATATCCTCCTTTACCCTTTGAGACAGTTGGTTTTCTCTACCCCGGCGATCGTTGCGAAACTTACAATCTCTAACGCACTAATCTCTGAAACTAGTTCATTTTGGAATGATTCTCTCCTACGTGATAGATGCGCCCCTTTCCCTTCTCCTTTACTGCAAATCAGGGACCTACTTCACACCGTAGATCCTATATCGAATGCCTCGATACCCAAAGATTTAAAGTCTAATTGCACTTCCATAGATTCGGTCGTCAGAGATGGCACTATACCTTCTAGAGAGGCCTTGTCTAACCTGCTAAAATGACCTTTGCTACCCCCACTGCTCTATAATAAAATAACATGCTCATTTAGAGCCTTATTCAAAACTATGGATCCTCACCGTGCTTTGACTCCCTTTGAAACTTCCCTAGCCCAAATTAAACCCCCTAAAAAGGTTATCTCAAGTTTCTGCAAATTATTATTGACTCCTTTGTCACCCATCACACATTCCTTTATTACATTATGGGAAGAGGACCTCTCTAGGAAATTTTCAGATAAGGAAATCCAATCCCTAATCGAGATGCCGAAGCGGACGTCACGATGCGTAAGAATGCAAGAGAGCTGTTATAAAATTCTAACCAGGTGGCATCTGACGCCGATACTCTTACACAAATACAACCCAGCTTATAATCCATCTTGCTGGCGATGCGGCCAACACTTGGGAACTTACTACCACATGTGGTGGACCTGCCCACGCATTATACCATACTGGGCATACGTTATATCCCAGATCAACACTATTACCAAAACACATCTACCCACATCCCCTGAGATTTGCTTATTCCATTTGCTCCCAGATAGCCTGTCTACATTTGCAACAAGGCTGCTGAGACACCTCTTAGTCGCCGCACGTATCCTGGTACCTACGTTATGGAAAGCAAAACACCCACCCTTACTCACTCAATGGGTAGATAAAGTGGATTCCCTATACCGATTGGAGGAACTCGCTAGTTGGGACTCGAAGACACACAATATTTTTAATCAAATTTGGGCCCCATGGGCGTCATATCGTCATTTCTCTATGTGATCATTTCAGGCGTGATCATTTCACACGTTACTCGCAGGCTCCGGCTATCCTCACCCCCTCCCCTCCTCCCTCCCCTCCTATTGTCTCTGTCCCCCCCCCCACCCCCCCCCCCCTTTACCCTAATCTGTTGCATACTGTATTTTATTCTTTGCACAACGCGGAGGTTTAGTTGACGTGACCCCCTTTTGGTTAGCAACCGCTGCAATGCTGTACTACCTCTCTGATTTCACTCAAGATGTCCTCATGTTGACTACCTCTGCTATTATGTGACATATGTGTATAATCATATTGTTATTGAATTGTTCTCCTAATATAAATAATAAAAAGAACTTTGAAAAGAAAAAAAAAAAAGAAAGGTTAAGCACATGCCACAACCACCTATTGCCATGTAATTGAAGGGGGGAGGGTTCATGACACCATGTCCCCCCTTCTTGCATCTGCAATAAGGCTTGATCAGAATGGACCCATTTGTATTATCTTTAACATAGCCAAAACGGATCTGTCTTGAACACCATTGAAAGTCAATGCAGGACGGATCCGTTTTCTATTGTGCCATAATATGTCAGTTTGGCACAGGTTCGTCAGACGGACACCAAAATGCTGCAAGCAGCATTTTGGTGTCCGCCTCCAAAGCGGAATGGAGCCGGAATGGAGCCAAACTGAGCCAAACTGATGCGTTCTGAACGGATCGTTATCCATTCAGAATGCATTAAGGGCAAAACTAATCCATTTTGGACCACTTGTGAGATCCCTGAACGTATCTCACAAATGGAAAGCAAAACGCCAGTGTGAAAGTAGCCTAAAACGGCATCCATTCTTCAAAGTACACGAGCACACAGTCTTTTGAAGGAACTCTGCAGGAAGGTTTTTTAATCATCTTGAAGACCTAACCACAGACTTGCCCAAATCCTTCTGTCTCTTCATATAATCCTAGATAGATTTGATGATGTGGAGACCAGGGCTCACTTCCAGGTCTCCATGTTCTTCTTTACGATGAAGATAGTTCTTAATGACATTAGCTGTATGTTTGAGGTTGTTGTCCTGCTACAGTACCAGGATCAACCCTATTAAACCAGGCATTCTGCCTGGTAGGGATCATACTGCTGATTAAAATACCTTTCTTTTTTCTGTATGCTAAACAGCTGCAGAGATATATGTTTTTATTCATATACAAATGAGCGACTTGGAGCACCAGGAGGCGAGGCTGAACCCTTCGAACACTGTTTTTTAACACCCCATGTGCTCTGCACACTCCCTCTTCCTCTTGATTGACAGGGCTAGACAGTTTAGCATGCAGATAAAAGAAAGATATAGTTTTATTCAGCATGATGAGCCCTACCATTTAGTATGTCTGATCCTGTTGACAAAGCCGCTTTAAACTATTAACCCTTCTATGTTTGAAAGCAATCTTATGTTGTAGCTTTTTCCATAACTGCCTAAATTTGAATAATACTGTATATATCTAACAAAAAATTATTTACCTGAATTTTCATTTCCTGTCATCCATAGCCAGCACAGTCACAGATGGGTTAATGCTGCCTAGATACAACTAAAGAGAAACAAGTTAATAAGCAGTGATAAATCAATTAACCTATCACCATGGCCCCTATAAAGCTGAGTTAGAAAAAGGAGCCAGTGTATTTTTATAAAGCAAAATTGAAATGATTAAAGGGAGGGAAAGCTGTATGGACTACGGGAAATTAAAATTTCAGGTAAAAAAATGTTCATTTTCCTGGACATCCTATGACAGCACAGTCACAAATGGGGCCTACAAAGCAGTGTTCAAGCAGGTGGGACAGAAGACTACATTCAAATGTTCTTTAGTAAATAGATCTGTTTCACATCATGTGGTCCAGTGGGTCTTCTGTTTATTGAATAATGTGAATATAAATGTTTCACTTCATGTTTACATTTTTAACCATGAGTTAGGGCTATGTATCAACCTGTGTAAGCAGTATTCTACTTTCCTGCATCAATTTTAACTGAAACTAATAAAGCCTTGACATTTTAATTTGTATTTTAAATGCTGGAATATTGAATGTTTGGAAGACTATAGCTATAGTTAGTTCCATGCATCTGTAACATTACATGCAGGTAAAATGGACTTTCTGGCCTTGTAAACATTTTCCTTTCTTAGAATGCAAGCATCTAACCAGATTGTGATAATAACTCCACACTATGATATGAAAGTATAACTATAATTTCAGATAGTTTTTTTTTTTTTTTTAGCATAAACTACCGTGTGGGTGTACATGTGGAATAGCACTATACCTGTCCAGTATATAAATGTAACTGGCCTTTAGCAGTTTTCCCTGGGCAATCTCTCTGTCATTCTATTTTATTCTCAGCTGGTGGGAGGATGCAAGCTGGTGTCTGCCCATACACTACTCTCCCTGCTCCCAAATTTTTTGCTGCACGCCATAAAAAGCAGCAGCAGTAATGGAGGACTGTATAATGTACAAGAGAACTATGTAGTTTAGTTGTAAAGAGGGGTGCACCTAGACTTTATTCTGCCTGAGGTGAAAATTGAAATGGCACCCCTCCAGCCCTACTGTTTAAGACATACTGTGATACAGTTGAATATAGAGAGATATTTACACAGCCCTGTCACTGCCCACACTTGTCTCTAGGCAATCGCCTCACCTGGCCTAAATGGTGGTGCACCCCTGGTTGTAAATCTCGCAGAATTGAAATTAATTAAATCAATTATAAATGAGCAGCAGTTTATGTGTCAGCCTTCCTTCCTGGGCCTGTCTTTATCTGCCACTCTCTTCTTCTTCTGCCCCTCTCCATAGGCCAGTGTCATCTAATCCTCCAGAGAGTAGGCAGCCCGTCTTCACTGAAACCAGATTTGAGCAGTGAAGATGAGAGGAGAAGGAGACACTTCTGATAATATATTGTAAAGTTTCTGATATTTGCCTGTACTATTTATGATGAAAAAAAAGTAATAGCTGGAGTTGAGCGAACCCGAACTGTATAGTTTGGGTTCATACCGAACGTTAAGGTTTTCCACACTTGGACCCGAACATTTCCGTAAAAGTTTGGGTTTGGGTTTGTTGTCTGGCGTTTTCTTCCCGCTTTTTGAAAGGCTGCACAGCAGCCAATCAACAAGCATTTCACTACTTTGCCCTAAGAAGCCATCACAGCCTTGCCTACTTTTGGCATGGCTGTGATTGGCTAAGTGCAGCATGTGACCCAGCCTCTATTTAAGCTGGAGTCACGTAGCGCCGCACGTCACTCTGCTGCTCTTAGTATAGGGACAGGTTGCTGCTGGTGCTCTCACGGAGAGATTAGGGAAGAGATCTGTTGAACTTGGTGATGTTAACTCTTCAAAGTACAGCAATTATTGAGGGTGCTATGGTACAAATTTGTACCAGGCCCTGAGCCCAGTGATACTGCAAAATAATTTTTAATCCATCTGTTAATGAGGCGGGGGTTGGCGGCCATTTTAGCAACTGCATTGTCCTTGGAACTGCATGTGATCTGCATGTGTTCAAGCCTGCCAGGGATATAAGTCTAATTATTTTTTGGCAGCTCAGTGGAGGAAAATGTCCTTTTTTTCTGGCAGGTCAAGTCCCCCTACATTTTTGTAATAAACCCGTACTGTCGTACCACAGAGCACATTTGCATACACCGCTGAAAAACCTATTTTATAATTTTGGGGTGACATAGTGCATTTCTGTACAAACAAAAAAATGCAACAGCACTCTGCAACCAGAACTCTGCCCAAGATAGAAGCTATATGAGTGCTGTTGCATTTTTTTGTTTGTATGTATAATTGCCATAGCTATGTGCACCTGCATACAGGGACGTGCTGACTGACCCCCCCTTGTGTTTCTGTTTAGTATGTGTTGGAGGTGTGGCAACCTCCTCTTCAGTCGTGCACACCTGACTAGTTTGTCTGCCCTAGAGGCTGGTTTTAATCAGAGTGAGTATAAAGCTGAATGTGCATTCACAGTACCTGCTAGTAGCCATCTGGCTCCAGGAGGAGTGCACAGTGGGCTCAGCATGCATGTTGGCACCTGCATCCCTGGATCTAATGGAGGCTGTTACAGCACCAGAAAGGGTTAATAAGTATGGTTTATCCCAGCATGCATGCTGCGCCCACACTCCCTGGATTTTATGTGGCTGTCATGGCCCATAACAGGTAAGATTCAGCGTTAGGAGGATTTTATGTGGCTGTCATGGCCCATAACAGGTCAGATTTAGCGTTAGGACCACTCACGGGACAGCCTTGGCGTGGTGAGTGGCTTATTACCTTTTGATCAAAACGTACACTAATGTCCTCTTATAGCTTCCATCTTGGGCAGAGTTCTGGTTGCAGAGTGCTGTTGCATTTTTTTGTTTGTATGTATAATTGTATTAAACTACCTGAATAGACGTATAAAAATAAAAATAATGAATACTTTATTGAATGATCAAGGGTTAAAAAGACAAAAGATCCCTTCAGGTATTCAGAGTGTATGATGTGTGGAGAGGGAGTCTAACATATACTCCAACCACACCCAGTCACTCTGACCAATTAGTACAGGAATAACACAGGCTGTGACCAGTGTCACACTAGGTGAAATTCAGCTAGTCATATAGTCATATATGGTTCGGTACCGGTATAATTAGGGTCGGCCAATATTGCTCATAGGAGCTGAGCGACCTCTGACATAACCTGGTGTCCCATAAAGCCAGCTGACTGATCAACAAATCACCCAATTTTCACTGATTATACGTGCAGCCTGTATGAGACGTGCATAGCAAACAGCAACTGCCGTCTCTTGTTTGCATGTGCCGAGATACCGTACTTGTTACTCGGTTACATGCAGAGCCTGTGTGAGACGTGCATAGCCCACAGCAACTGCCGTCTCCTGTTTGTATGTGCCGAGATATAATGGTTGTTACTCAACGCGTTTCCACAGGGCTAGCATTCCGCCCTGTATCATCAGGAGTTATCCACTCATTCATGCATACACTCATTTAGAGAGACGATGTCCCGAGCACCTTTTGCGTGCAGGGGCTCCGGCACTGTGACTGACCGTCGCGGCCGCCCAACATGCGGGCATATAAGCTTAATACCCCGCCCATAGGTCATGACATCAGATGGGGGCGTGGACACCAAACAGGTGGGGTCCTCCCACCGCTGTTCCAACACCTCCCACACTCCTGTTCACATAGTCAGACCTACGGGGACCACAAATCGCAGTCCTGTAATTCATAGAGGAAGAATATTCGCGGCCAAGTCATATCATATAGAGCTAGGACATATTTGCTTGAATATCCAATTTTCAGTGTGTAGGGGAAATAGATGCGTAATGACGAGAAGGACGTAGTGGAAGATATACCCTCCGCCTAAGCGGGTGCTTCTACAAGAAGCAGGCATATGAAATGCTGTCATTAAGCCCCTTCGGTTGAATGGTTTGGAGATGAAAAATCCATCTCGCTTCCTTCTGAAGCAAAGAGGGATCCACATCCCCACCACGAACTGACCTTTCTACAATGTCTATTCCCTGGACCATCAATCCAGTTGGATCCCCTGCGTGCATATCACAGACATGTCGTGCCAGTGATGTGTCTCTGGAGTTGCGTATGTCAAATAGATGTTCACCAATACGCCGTCTAAGTTCGCGTCTCGTCTTACCGGCGTATTGGATACCGCATTTGCATGTGATAAGATAGATGACACCAGCCGTCGTGCAGCGAATGAGCGAGCGAATCGTGTATCGTTTACCCGTGACATGGCTTTCAAAAACACGACCCGCTTCACATAGCTGCACATTAGGCATGACCCACATGGGAAGGTTCCTTTGGCTTCACTATTAAGCCATGTAACTGGTCTCTGACATGTGAAGGTACTATGTACCAGTTTGTCCCGCAGGTTGGCTCCCCGCCTGAATGTAATCGGCGGAGTGTCTGGTGCCAGGTGCCCAATATCTGGATCCGATTTTAAAACCGGCCAGTACCGCTTTAGCACATCCCGTACCACGAGATGTGCTTTATCGAACGTGGCCGTGATCCTAGGAAAGGGGTTTTGTTGATTTCTGTCCCTGGGAGTAAGCAACTGGGCCCTATCAGCCGACAACGCATGATGGTATGCCTGTTTCAAAACTCCTGATGGGTACCCTCTTGTGCTAAATCTCTCTCTCAGGTCAGCGGCTGCTGCCTTAAACTCACCCATCTCTGAGCAGTTCCTTCTTGCCCTGAGGTATTGTCCCTTCGGGATTCCACGTCTCAGGGCAAGTGGATGGCCGCTCTCCCAATCAAGGAGGCTATTGGTAGCCGTCTCCTTCCTATATAGACACGTACTAATTTTCCCCTCATGGTTAAGTTTGATCTTAATATCAAGAAAATTAATTGCATCTGAATGGATCTCATGGGTAAAGAATAGACCCACATCATTTACGTTAAGTGCGGACACGAACTGGTCGAATTTGTCACTAGATCCTTTCCATAGGACCAGCACGTCATCGATGTACCTTAGCCATAGTAACACCGATGGCGTGTACTGATCCATGGACTCATCAAAGACCACATCCCTCTCCCACCAGCCCAGGTAGAGGTTAGCGAGCGTGGGGGCACATGGGCTCCCCATGGCCACCCCCTGAGCTGGTGGAAGACGTGTCGGTCAAAAATGAAGACATTACGTGTGAGGATGAACCGGAGCAGTTTCATAACAAAATCACTATGTCTCTGAAACTGTGTCCCCCTCTGTCGAAGGAACCCTCCACAGCCCCACACCCAGATTCATGGGGTATGGAGCTGTAGAGTGCCTCGACATCGAGGCTAGCGAGCATAGTGCCCCTCTCACATTGAATACCCTCCAGTCTTTTGAGCACGTCCATTGTGTCTCGGGCATAGGAAGGTAAGGAAGTCACGAAGGGACGCAGTATCATGTCCACATACGTGCTGATATTAGCAGTGAGACTTCCTATGCCCGAGACAATCGGACGACCCTTTAGTTCTGGACCCTTCTTGTGCACCTTTGGTAAACTATAGAATGCAGCCAAGACAGGGAATTTGGGCAACAGAAAATCATACTCCGATTTATTAATAATCTTATCTATCAATGCGTCATCAAGGATCGTCGCCAGTTCCTTCCTAAACTCCGCCGTAGGGTCTGTTGGTAATCTCCTGTAGGTTTTTGATCATGCAGCAGACTCATACACATCTTCTGGTATTTCTCCACACCCATAATGACAATATTACCCCCTTTATCTGCTGGTTTCACTATAATGCTGGAATCACTCGTGAGACCAGCAAGTGCCACTCTCTCCCCTCTGGTTAGATTGTCACCTGTCACATGACAATCCTCGATCGTGTGTAGCTCATTGGTAACCAGTGTGAGGAATGTGTCAATGGGGTACTCTCCCCAATCGGGAAATGCCTTAGATGGATTCTTCAAGGGCGTAAATGGTCCGTCACCTATACCCCTCTCGCCCTCCACGGCCATGTCCGCCAGGAGCTGTACATCACCCAAATCTTCCATCTCGATGCCCAGCTCCTGGCAGGCACGTCTATCATGTAGCGAGAAGTACTTTTTCCATTTAAGTTTACGGACATATAGATGTAGGTCCTTCACCCAATTAAACAAATTAAATTTCTGTGTGGGTACAAATGAGAGCCCTTTTCTTAGGACACCCATTTCAATATTGGTAAGTACCCTGTCGGACAGGTTGACAATCTGCAGACTGTCAGAATGCCCTATGGCCTCTTGTTTCGAAGGAGATAATCGGAAATGGTGGGGGCCTGATCTAAAAAACCCCCCCTGTTTGACCCTCTTCCTCTCCTACCTCTCTGGATACCACCTCTCCCCCCTCCTCCCCTGCCCCTATTCTGGGTGACTCTGGAAGTGGCTTCTGCGTCACTATCAGACGATGAGACCTCAGTTTCTGTTTCAGGGGCTGTTGGTCGTCTACCCCCAAAATCAAACAGTCTCCCTTCCTTGAAATCGTTCACGTCTCGATTAAACTGAAAATGTTTCCGCTGCTTAATATGGGACGTGAAACGTTCAATATCGCGTTGCAGGAGAGTTTCTTTTTTGCCAAAGTCCGAGTGGTCACTGAACTCTTTAGCTTTAGTGATCCACTCCTTCAGATCTATTTCACTTTTGGCCATAAGCTTTTTTTCCTCCTCGAACAGAAGTCTCATAAGCCGCAGAGAGCCTTCTATAGATTCTTGTTCCCAGCGTTTGAGGAATTCGGGGGAACGTAGTCTCGCTACTGGTTGGATCGGGTTTCTGAGGCCCCTTGGAACAATCTTGTGTTCCAGGTAGGCCCCCAATGTTTGAACCTCCCACCAGCACCGAACCCTATCCTTGTATACCTGTTTAAGATGCTTAAACATAACATTGTATGTATAATTGCCATAGCTACGTGAACCTGCATACAGGGACGTGCTGACTGACCCGCCCTTGTGTTTCTGTATAGTGCATTTCTGTAGTTGGGGGAAAAAAACAGTACTGTCGTACCACAGAGCAAGTTTGCATACACCGCTGAAAAACCTATTTTTAAATTTTGCGGTGACATAAGGCATTTCTGTAATTGCTGTAATAAACCCGTACTGTTGTACCACAGAGCAAGTTTGCATACAACGCTGAAAAACCTGTTTTATAATTTTTGGGGTGACATACTGCATTTCTGTATTTGGGGGAATAAACACGTACTGTTGTGCCACAGAGCACGTTTGAATAGAACACTGAAACACCTGTTTTAAAATTTTGCGGTGAAAACCTGCATTTATGTAGTTGGCTTAATAAACTTGTACTGTTGTGCCACTGAGTACATTTGCATACAACGCTGAAAAACCTATTTAAAAATTTTGCGGTGACATACTGCATTTCTGTAGTTGCTTTAATAAACCTGTACTGTGGTACCACAGAGCATGTTTGCATACAACGCTGAAAAACCTGTTTTATAATTTTTGGGGTGACATACTGCATTTCTGTATGTGGGGGAATAAACCTGTACTGTTGTGCTATAGAGCACATTTGAATAGAACACTGAAAAAACTGTTTTAAAATTTTGCGGTGAAAAACTGCATTTCTGTAGTTGGCTTAATAAACTCGTACTGTTGTGCCACTGAGTACATTTGCATACAACGCTGAAAAAACAGTTTTAAAATTTTGCAGTGAAAAACCGCATTTCTGTAGTTGGGTTAATAAACCCCTACTGTGCCACAGAGCACGTTTGTATACAACGCTGAAAAAACTGTTTTAAAATTTTGTGGTGAAAAACTGCATTTCTGTAGTTGGCTTAATAAACCTGTACTGTTGTGCCACAGAGCACGTTTGCATACAGCGCTGAAAAAAGGTTTTATAATTTTTGGGGTTACATATTGCATTTATATAGTTTGTTGCAATAAACACTGGTGTTGTGCTATATAGCAGATCTGAGGCCTACCCTGTATTTCAGTCATTTTAAGTAACCTGTGCATTTACATAGTTAATTGCAAAAACACTGGTTTTGTGGTAGATAGCACATTTGCGGTGTACGCTGCAATTCTGACAGTCAAATTAAACCAGTAATCTCTGCTGTTACATTGTTGGTTTGAAAAATCAAATTTTTGTTTATAGTGAAGTAATTGTATTGAATTGCTTCGTTACACTGTTGTGTGACCTAAAGAAATTTATACTGTTTATTACACGGGCACTGCCTTACTGTTAGTGAACTTAATTGTTGACTTTTGGCAGTTAAATTGACACCTGAGATTAACCATCTGTTAGTTTGGTGGGTGAACGACAATAATGAGGATAACATCAAATAAGTGATGTGGACATGGTCATGGCGGTGTTGGTGGAGCTCCTGTTGCTGAGAGAGGACATGGCCGTTCTGCGCCAGCTACAGGTCCAAGTAAAACAGCTTCCTCAGGTGTGAGTTGGCGACAGAACCTGCGGTGTTATTTGGTAGGCCCGAATGCTGCTCTATGGATGGTGAGGCCAGAACAAGTACAGGCGATATAGTATATTGGGTGCCTGACAGTGGCTCCAGTTGCTTTAAAGTATATCCCACCCAGTCCTCTGCAGAAAGCTCAGAGTTGGCACTTGCAGCCCATGCCCATCAGTCTTTCACCTCACCCCCTTGCAAAGCAGACAAGCAGTCTGAGCTCCAAGTCATGCAGCAGACTCTTATGCTTTTTGATGACCCTGCTGGCAGTGTTTCCCCGGGCCATCCACATAGCCCTGCCCCAGAAGAGGAAGACATTGAATGCACTGATGCCCAACCACTTATGTTGCAGGATGAGGACATGGGAATACCACCGCAGCACGTCTCTGATGATGAAGAAACACAGGTGCCAACTGCTGCGACTTTCTGCAGTGTGCAGACTGATGAAGAGGGCAGGGGTCAAGAATGGGTGGAAGATGATGTGGAGGACGATGAGGTCCTAAACCCCGACTGGACTCAAGTTCATGCTAGTGACATGTGCAGTTCTGAGGAAGAGGCGCTGGTCGCACAGAGGCAACAGCACAGCAAATGAGGGAGCAGGCTGCAAAAGCGGAGATGCCGTTCCCGAGACAGTATGCCTGCTACTGCCCACCACACCCAGGGACCTAGCACACCAAAGCCAGCTCCAAGAAGTTCATTAGCATGGCAGTTCTTCCGACAACGTTGTGCCATCAGAGCCTGAAGCGAGGCATAAACGTTCTAAACCTGAGCATAACCTGCATGGCCAGGCATCTACATGCAAAGCACGAACTGCAGTGGAGTAAACACCTTGAAAACCAAGAAAGGTCTTAAGCTGCTCCTGCTTCCTCTCCTGCTCTTGTCTCTGCCTCTTCCTCCACCTCTGGAGTCACAGTGGCACCTGCCATCCAGCAAACAGAGGAAGTGCCACCAACACCACCACCTCCGTCATCATCACCAAGGATCTCCACCATTTCACACGCAAGCGTTCAGCTGTCCATCTCACAAACACTGGAGAGAAAGAGGAAATACCCACCTACCCACCCTCGATCCCTGGCCCTGAATGCCAGCATTTCAAAATCACTGGCCTTTGAAATGCTGTCATTCCAACTGTTTTAAACAGCTGATGGTGGTGGCTGACCCACAGTACGTTGATCCCAGCCGCCACTACTTACTCAATGCGAGTCGTCCCTTCCCTGCACAACCGAGTGGAGGATAAAATCAAGTGTGCACTGCGCAACGCCAACTGTGGCAAGGTTCACATAACCACAGATACATGGACCAGTAAGCACGGGCAGGGACGCTATACCTCCCTAACTGCACACTGGGTAAATGTAGTGGCGGCTGTGCACGAGGCGGATATCGGTTTGGCGCATGTCCTTCCACCATCGAGGATCACAGGGCATTAATCTTTGCCTCCTGTTGCCTAATCCTCTTACTCTGCTTCCTCCTCCTCCTCTTCTACCACCTCCTCATCGGGTCAGTGAAAGACCTTCACCACCAACTTCAGAACAGCCAGGGGTAATCGTCAGCAGGCGGTTTTAAAACTCATGTGTTTGGGGGAAAAACCCTACACCGCACAGTAACTGTGGAGGGGCATAGAAGAACAGACCAATGAGTGGTGGCTCCCAGTTGTGTGATAATGGGCGAAATCTCATAGCAGCTCTGGGACTAGCCGGCATGTACTTAATTTGGTGGTCCAGAAATTCCTTAAAAACTACCCAGACATGTCAGAGCTGCATCAGAAAGTGCAGTCCGTCTGTGCACACTTTCGGCGTTCTCACCCTGCTGCTGCTCGCCTGTCTGCGCTGCAGTGTAACTTCAGCCTTCCTGCTCACCGCCTCATCTGCGACGTGCCCACCAGGTGGAACTCCAACTTGCATATGCTGGAGAGACTGTGTGAGCAGCAGCAGGCGATAGTGGAGTTTTAGCTGCAGCACGCACGGGTCAGTCGCTCTTTGGAACAGTACCACTTCACAACCAATGAGTGGGCCTCGAAAGCAAGACCTTTGGGCTTTGTTGGGGTGCTTTGAGTATTCAACCAACATGGCCAGTGCCGGTGACGCCATTCTTAGTGTTACAATACCACTTCTATGTCTCCTTGAAAAAACACTTAGGGCGATGATGGAAGAGGATGTGGCACAGGAGGAAGACGAGGAGGAAGACGAGGCATTTCACAGAGTTTCAGGTCAGTCATTCAGAAATAGCTCAGTGGGTGGGTTCCTGCACCAGCAGAGGCCAGGTACACATAGGGCCAACCAGGGCACAGTTCTAGAGGACGAGGAGGAGGTAGAGGAGGAGGAACCAGGTTCACAGCAGTTCGGCACCCAATGCAGCTCATGGCCATCACTGGAATGTGGCTGGGTGGATACAGAGGACACAGACGGATACAGAGGACAGCTTATCCTTACCTCTGGGCAGCCTGGCACACATGAGCGACTACATGCTGCAGTGCCTGCGCAACGACCACAGAGTTTCCCACATTTTACCTTGTGCTGACTACTGGGTTGCCACCCTGCTGGATCCCCATTACAAAGACAACGTGCCGTCCTTAATTCCCTCACTGGAGCATGATAGGAAAATGCGCGACTACAAGCGCATACTGGTAGACGCGCTCCTGAGTGCATTCCCAACTGACACCAGGGGACAAATGGAAGTACAAGGCAAAGGCAGAGGTGGAGGAGGTGGAGCAAGAGGTCACCAACGCAGCTGGGTCACGGCCAGCACCTCAGAAGGCAGAGTTAGTATGGCCGACATGTGGAAAAGCTTTGTCACCACGTCACAGCAACCGGCACCACCAGCTGATATGGAATGTCTTAGCAGGAGGCAGCATTTGAACAACATGATGGAACAGTACGTGTGCACACGTATATACGTACTGACTGATGGTTCTTCCCCATTCAACTTCTGCATCTCCAAATTGTCCACATGGCCATAGCTTGCCATTTATGCCTTGGAGGTCCTGGCCTGCCCTGCAGCCAGTGTATTGTCTGAACGTGTATTTAGCATGGCAGGGGGCATCATTACAGACAAATGCAGCCGCCTGTTCACAGCCAACTTGGACAAGCTCACGTTCATTAAAATGAACCAGGCTTGGATCCCACAAGACTTGTCTGTACCTTGTGCAGAATAGACATTTTTACCCTCCTCAACCATACATTCTTGTACTGAAGTGCACTTATTCTTTGAGTTCTTTTTGTTTATTTGTCCCATTATTTTGGCGGCTACCCATTGCTGCTTCCACCTACAACACCACATTCACCTCCTCCTCAACCTCCGACTACACATCCACCTCCTTTTTCGAGTTGCAGGTTAATAATTTTTATTTATTTTATTTTAAGTTATTTTCCTATCTACATTTGTTTGCAGAGCTATGCTCTTAAGCACATTTTGCTGCCTTTTGCAGCCCTCTAGCCCTTTCCATTATATTTTTGAGCCATTTTAGTGCCCAAAAGTTTGGTTAACTTCAATGGGGTTCGGTTTCGGTGTAAAGTTCGGGTCACGTTCGGGTCCCGAACCCGAACTTTTTTGTGAAGTTCGGCCGAACCCGTCGAACCCCAACTTCCAGGTGTCCGCTCAACTCTAGTAATAGGATTTACTAATAATATTAAAAGTGTTATGGTTATATCTGTACATAGTTCTAAAGTTAAAGAAAATTAGCAATTTGATGCATATAATGGGCATCAATCTAGTAAATAATAAGACTTTAATGAATGTTAAACATTTTCAGCATTACAATGCATTCGGGAAGTTTTCTGTCCCTTTCACTTTTTTCATATTTTGTTACGTATTAGGGCCTTATATTAAAATTTAAAAAAAATAAAGAAATGTACCCCATCAATCTGCACTCAATACCCTATAATGAGAAAAACTAAAACTAAATTTTTGCAACAAATTCAGACCCTTTGCTATGACACTTGAAATTTAGGTATGTGATCTTCCCATTTCTCTGGATCACCTATGACATGTTTCTACACCTTGACTGAAGTCCACATGCCGTAAATTTAGTCACTTGGACATTTTTGGTAAGACTGTCAATATACGTAAGGTCTCATAGCTGATATAATAAATGCATATTAGAGCAAAAATTAAGCCATGAGGAGGAAACAACTGCATTTTGAGCTCAGAGGCAGGATTGTGTGGAGGAAAAGTGTACAAAAACTTCTGCTACATTGAAAGTTCTGAACAGCATAGTGGTCTCCATAATTTTTAAATAGAAAAGTTTAGAACAACTAGGACTCTTCATAAGAGAAGTGACCAAAAACCCAATGGTCACTCTGCCTGAGCTCCAAAGATCCTGTGTGCAGATGGGAGACGTTTTCAGAAGCTCAACCATCAATGCAGCACTTCACCAATCTGAACTTTATCACAGAGTGGCAAAAAAGAAGCTATGCTCAGTGAAAAACAAGTGACAGCCCAGCTGGAGTTTTTTTTAATTTTAAATAAAGCACCTTAAGGACTCTCGAGCTGTGAGAAATAACATTTTCTGGTCTAATAAAACCAAGGTTGAACTTTTTGGCCTCATTTCTAAACTTCATGTTTGAAGGAATATCTCTAATATCATCTCTACAATAAAGCAGGGTGGTGGCAGCATCATAGAGTGGGGATGTTTTTCATCAGCTGGGACAGGGCGACTGGTCAGAGTTGAGGGAAAGCTAAATGAACAGGCAGCAAGAGGAAAGGATTCAAATCAATTTACTCACCTCTAGTAACAAACTTTATACCATTTCATGTTTTACTTTACTTTTTTGATAGTATAACCAACACCGGCTGCATTATAGGTGAAGTCATGAGAACATTATTAAGGCTGTTATAGATAGAGGTGCACAAGGCCGCTACTGTACAATTTTCATTTAGAGACATACAAAATTTAACAGAAAAATAATTTTGCATGCTCCATCAGATGCGACATGCATCAAGCTTTTCTCCCTTACAATTAATGGTTCAGCAGCCAGATGTTATGCGGCTATATATATCAATGTAGCAGTCCTTATATGGACTCTTAGCAGGAATCTTATTTGACAATAAGCTGATCATGGTAGAGGAGTCCAATGATCCTGTTATTTTCTATGGGACAAACTGTTGTCAATGTGTCTCAATTTGTAGCTCTTAAAAGACATACTGCAAAAAAAAAAAAAAATTCTAGTATGGATAAACTTGTAAGATAAAGAAAGTCTTATTTGAATATTCTCCATGTTTTCTCGGTCGATGTCTTGTATTTCTATCTTATATTTCTACCTCAAAGTTCAGCAAAGAGTTAAAGTAGAGATCCACACAACGTCGAGATGCAGCGGTGGCCGTGCAGGGATCCATAGAGACAGGGGTGCCGGAGACCAGGTAAATCTCTTCCATAGGAAGGGCTGGGGCATTGTCGGGGGTGCTTCTACTGTTGGATAACCCCTTTAATGTACTTCCTATTGATTCTACAATGGTATGTTGAAATTTATGATCTGGATTGTATTATTGATTAGATGGATCAAAGGTTAGAATACATTAGATATTCATGTTTCTATGTGCTAAAAAAAAAGTTTAGCCAATAAGAATCATAAAATGTAATAATAGGCATAACTCCTCTTATGCATATTAATGTTTGAAGGTGGTCATGTAGCAGAACTTTTGTCCAAAAAAGAATTTCGAAGTGTACAGGAGGTATAGCTTCCCTCATGCATAGTGATGTCATCATGGGAATGAATATTAATGTAAAAATGATATCATGTATGAAACACATTGATATCTATGCGCTGTGGTAGATTGCTGCATTTTAAGTATGATAATGATATGCCTTCGTCATCTTGGGTGTAATAATTTATTGTTTGAAGAGATGTGTTACAATTGCCATTTTTGCCATTGCATCATTGAGGGAAACATTGAAACTGTGACCTTTAGGCTACATGCACACGACCGTTGCCTGCCTCCGTGTCCGCTCCTCCTTGAAATTTTTCATCCGTCAAAAAAAATGGATGACGGACCGTTTTTTTTGACGGATCCAATTTTTATGGCAGATCCATTGTAAAAATGCCTATCCATGTCCGCAAGCGTGAAAAAAATAGGACATGCACTATTTTTTTGACGGAATGAAAACACGGATCACGGATGCGGAACAAAAACGGTTGACCATCCGCATTTTTTGACGGACCCATTGAAATGAATAGGGAAGCATCCTATCCGTGAAAAAAAACGGAACGGACGCGGAAACAAACAACGGTCGTGTGCATGTAGCCTTAACCTGAGATTGTACTGTGGATAAAAAGTCACTTGGAGACCTAGCCTTAATCTATGTACTCACTTTTGTATTCACATTCTCAGAAATATATATTAATTTTAATTACAGGCAGCAAATTGTCAATTTGTCAGAATACAATATACTTTACAATATATTTTAGGCATGAGATACTGCATAATATAAGCTGCATGTTCACATTTCACTGTCACAGATTCAGATTTAAAAAATATTTAGCATAAAGGAGCTTAACTAATGGAATACAGAATTAAAAGCATAACATTATTTCCACTATGGTATCATTCACTTGCAAAAACACATTTTTGTTCTAGTTTGTCAAGATGATAATTATAATAAAAATGCCTTTGTACATGTCTAATTTAATGACTCTTTTCAACTCACACAAACGTGCAACATGGTTAGAATTCAGTTCATACAAATATTCAAATAAAATGCTTACTACAAATATAATTTGTATATCATAACAATTCAAGCATAATATGAAGTTTAAAATGTATGAAAATACAGTATTATTTCATACTTCTCTGAAACATAGTTAATAATTGATGATGTTGGGGAAAAAAAACACATCTCCATTAAGTCCAATTTATAATCCTACTGTGTTGATCTGGAGGAAGGCAAAAGGCTCAATGAGATGGTCATCTGATGGCCCCTATATTAGAGGGAAAAAACTGAAATCTGTAATATTATTTTAAAAATGCAGGCCTCTCTTGCACCTTTACAATGAATCAAGCATCAGAACAGTGTAAGGCAGAGAGTTACCTAGCCTCCCTGCTCTTACAGTAAATAATCCCCTTCTATGTTGATGGTGAAACCTTCTTTCCTCTAGATGACCTTTTGCCATGGCTACTGGCCTAGGTATACAAAGATCATTAGAAAGATCTTTGTACTGTCCATTCTGGAATGTGTATATTGTAACTAGTTTGGCTCTAATCCCTCTTGTTTCAATAACCTCAATTCTGTTAACATTAGTGTTGAGCGCGAATATTCTAATTTTCATGGCAAATATCGGCACTTCGAAAAATCACAAATATTTCGAATATAGTGATATATATTCGTAAAAACGAATATTCTTTTTTTTTTTTTTCATCTGAACCCATTATCCCTACCTCCTTCTTGCTTGTGGGCCAATGTGAGAAGGCTGCAATATTGTAGTCTGTAGGGAATTAGAATATTCTTCATTATTTAATTTTTTTTTCTCTTATGCCAAAAATCGGCAATGTAATATTCGTGTAATGCGAATAATCTAACAGCCGAATATATAGCACTATAGAATATAGTGCTATATTCGTTTTCTAGAATATTCTTACAATTTTTTTCCATCTGAAGTTATGATTCCTCCCTGCTTAAGTTGCTTTTGGGCCAATGACTATTCACATTAAATTGGAAAAAATGACGAATATTCTAAAAAAAGAATATATAGCACTATATTCTATAGTGCCATATATTCGTGTTTGAGAATATTCGCATTACGCAAATATTACATTGTCGATTGTTCGCAAATGAGAAAATAATTTTTTTTTCTCTTATGCGAAAAATCAGAAATGTAATATTCGCATATGCGAATATTCTAAAACACAAAGACATAGCACTATTGAATTTGTTTTTTAGAATATTCGTCATTCTTTCCAATTTATTGTGAACAGTCATTGGCCCAAAAGCAACTTACGTAGGGAGGAATCATGGCTTCAGATCGGAAAAAAATTAAAAATATTATAAAAAAAGAATATATAGCACTGTATTCAATAGTGCTATATATTCGGGTTTTAGAATATTCGCATTACGCGAATATTACATTTCCGATTTTTCGCAATCAATAGAATAAGCTTGAATATGGATAATCGCAAATATATAACGAATATTCTAAAAAATATTTGCGAAATATCGCAAATTCGAATATTGCCCCTGCCGCTTATCAATAGTTATCATGTCTAAATTATCTTGGTCATTCTCCCCTGCACATGCTTTAATTCAGCTATATGCTTCTAATACATAGATGCCCAAAACTGTACATAATATTCCATGTGTTGTCTGACTAGTTGCCTAATATAATACACTGTGGATAGGAATGCTATGAAGATTAAGTAAAACTAATACTTTATTAAATATACAAAAATACAAACAAAAAGTTCAAGGAAAAGTAACCTACCAAATATATAAAATTCCGAGTGACCAAATACTATCCACAAACCCTGAGACAGACCGGGGTATTGCATGGAAAACAACGGTCTGCGGTACCGCTCAGGTGTGGATGCAGTCACTAGGAAATCCACTTAAGGTGCAGTACACAGGTTGCAGCAACACGCCAGAAAGGCTGTAGTAATCTGTCTACAACCAAGTATGCGCACCGTGGCACGGACAAGGTGCTCAGCTCAGTCACCCAGTGTAGATGGCCCTGGACTAAATTAATCAGACTAATCCATTGATAAACATCTACTCACTAGGGTAGGCTGCATGAAATAGCACACCTGTTCATGTGTATGAAACAGATGCCAAATTGCCAGCCCTGTGAGCACGAATCAAGGGACACTAAATAACTGGGTGTGAGCAAACCGCTTTGGTGCACCTGTTCACCTACTACAGGGGGCTGAATAAACTCCAACCACTTCTGTAGTGTGAACGCAAGTCAAGCATAGTTCAGTTACATAGGTTTTCCCCCACTGCTAGCTTGACATGTTTCGCCATATTTTGGCTTGTCAGGAGCATCAAATGTGGGTAAAACGTACAAACAAACAGGCTGCTAGCCTCCATGACAGAGGCTGCAACTATCAGCACTGAATGACTAGTTGCCTGACTAGTAAATTACTGTACTTTTCGCCCCATAAAACGCACCAAAAGTAGGGAGAAATGGCAGTGCGTCTTGTGGGACGAATACTGCCATTTTTACATCTCAGGCTCTGATGCTGCACAGCGCAGCCTGCGATGTATCAGCGGGGGGACTTTGGAGAGGGCTGGAGGCCAGCTTACAGCAATAGTCATAAGTAACAGTAACCTTTAATCTTCTAATAGCTTTAGCTAAAGTTTCTCTCTTCCGTGTGTTTTACTACTTACTAATCAGCTCCGGTAGCAGGCAGGCCGGGCAGGCCGGGCAGGTAGCAGTGTAACTCACAGACGTCATGTGCCTGCGCCGCCTACTTTATGAATTAAGTGGCGTAGGCGCATGACGTCAGTGATTTACGCTGCTGCCCGCTCGGCCTGTCTGCTACCGGAGCTGGTTAGTAAGTACAAAAACACATGGGAGAGAGAAACTTTAGCTAAAGCTATTACAAGGCTAAAGATTACTGTTACTTATAAGTATACTGATATGAGCAGCGGGGAATACTGATGTGAGGGGCACCGTGTATTAGGGACACTGTTATGGGGGGGGATCTGTGGATGATAGCATAACAGTGCCATCCACAGATCCCCATCCCAGAACAGTGCTATCCACAGATCCCCCTCCCCATAACAGTGCCATCCACAGATCCCCCATCCAATAACAGTGCATCATCCACAGATACCCCATAATAGTGTCATGAACAGACCACCATTAGTTTAAAACCCACCAAAAGCACATATTTTGGTAAAAAATATTTTTTCCTTATTTTTCTCCTCAAAAACCTAGGTGAGTCTTATGAGCTGGTGTGTCTTATTGGGGCGAAAAATATGGTAGTATAATATAATTTTGCTAATTGTGCAATAATCATAGAATAAGATTTTTGTGTCTGTTTTTACCAATATTAGTATTATCCCTGCACTTTAACAACTTAGATATTATAGTCAATGCTGAGCTAGGCATCAAAGTGGTCAGAGAGAAGGCTTACTGTCCCACTATCTCTCCCTCTCCCCTAGGACATGATTGTGGTGTATTATGCTGACAAATATAATAGACTGTGATACAGACATATTACAGTGTATTAAATATGATGATTACATGTTCAAGTCTCCTATTGGGATCTAAACATTAAAAACTATCTTTTTAAAGTGTTTAGTAAAAATAAATAAAAAATTATCTGCTTTATGTAAAAAGGTGTTTTTGGCAAACCCCTCCCCCAAAATAAAATATGACTACACACATAACTGGTGTACACACATGACTATACACATAACTAGTGTATGTTGATAATGGAAAGGTAGAAAAGAAAAAACTGAGGTTGAGTTCCGTCAGTGCAGGAATACCCTGGACTACAGGCACCTGATGGGTGGAGTAGTATTTATTGAACTAGCTTATATTGAAATTGTATAGAATCGAATCGTGAGGGAAGGCAGCACAAGTGTTAAGGGAAATGGAAGAAGATTCAAACCCTTAGGCCTCTTTCACACGGGCGAGTTTTCCGCGTGGGTGCAATGCGTGAGGTGAACACATTGCACACGCACTGAATCCTGACCCATTCATTTCTATTGGGCGATGCACATGAGCAGTGATTTTCACGCATCACTTCTGCGTTGCGTGAAAATTGCAGCATGCTCTATATTGTGCGTTTTTCACGCAACGCAGGCCCCATAGAAGTGAATGGGGCTGCGGGAAAATCGCAAGCATCCGCAAGCAAGTGCGGATGCAGTGCGATTTTCCCGCATGGTTGCTAAGCGACAGGACCCGGTCTTTATTATTTTCCATTATAACATGGTTATAAGGGAAAATAATAGCATTCTCAATAAAGAATGCTTTGTAAAACGTGGATTAAGGGGTTAAAAATAAAAAACTTAACTCACCTTAGCCACTTGATCGCGTAGTTGCCGATCTCTTCTGTCTTCCTCAAGCATTCGCAGCCATCTAAAGGACCTGTGATGACGTCACATCACATGGTAAAATCACATTGTCCATCACCATGGTGATGGACCATGTGATTGGACCATGTGATGAGCTCAGCGACCTCATCACAGGTCCTGTAGACGGCAGCTAATGAATGAAGAAGAGAACGCAACTACGCGATCAAGTGGCTAAGGCGAGTTAAGTTTTTTATTTTTAACCCCTCCATCCACATTTTCCTAAGCATTCTGTATTGAGAATGCTATTATTTTCCCTTATAACCATGTTATAAGGGAAAATAATAAAATCTACGGAATATTTAACCCGAAACCGGACTTCAGTGATAAAGTCCGGGTTCGGGTCTGGGTACCAAACATGCCGATTTTTCACACGAGCGTGCAAAATGCATTACAAAAGTTTGAAAAATCACGCATTTTCCCGCAACGCACCCGCCTCTTATCCGTGTGAAAGAGGCTTTAGAGATAATAAAAGAGAAGGATGGATGGGTTCCGATGATTTGCCGCATCCCTTGTAAAAAAAAACACACTGATGGAGGCGCCACTCCCAGAAGAAGAGGAGATATGATAGAGTTGATGGAGGGTATGATCCCTTTAACCGAAAAATATTGACACGTGAGGTGGTGTTACAGTGTTCCCTGTAACCGAAAAGTGGTAATGACCCAAGTTGAGGGGTCTACACCAAATGTATCAAGTGGATCATTTAGGTTCTCTTTGTATATGATTATCAGTGACTGTACTCACTTCACAGGGGGGGTGGACACAGGATAAAGCTCAAGACACCTGTGTACAACTTCCCCCCCTGGCCAGGGTCGCGTATCAGATGGTGCAGATTGACGGCAGCCAATACACGGAAGGCTTCTGGTCAATAAGATTTATTATGTACAAAAAACTGGCCCAACGCGTTTCGGAGGTGTAGTATCCTCCTTCTTCAGGGGTTACATGAAAGTAATAAAAGTAAAAAGTTATAAAATGTAATACATCCATGTGTAGATGTATATGCACATACACGTACATACATATATACATATACACATATACATACATAAAAATCTGATTTGAATTAATGTGGAGTAAAAACAGACATTATAGTAAATTTAAGGGAATAAATAAAGTATACATACATGTATTGATATCTACATGCATATTCCATGATACATACATAGAGAATTGGTTCTATATACTTCATATTCTGAGCTTATAAGTAGTGTTGAGCGAACAGTTCGAGAATCGTTCGGGTCCGTACCGAATTTTGGGGTGTCTGTGACACGGACCCGAACCCGGACATTTTCAAAAAAGTTCGGGTTCGGGTCCGGTGTTCGTCGATTACTTCCTGCTTTCTGAAGGGCTGCACAGCAGCCAATCAGCTAGTGTTTTACTTCTTGCCCTAAGAGCCCAAAACAGCCATGCCTACTAATGGCATGGCTGTGATTGGCCAAGTGCAGCATGTGACCCAGCCTCTATTTAAGCTGGAGTCACGTAGCGCCGCACGTCACACTGCTCTGATTAGTGTAGGTAGAGGACGCAGCTTCTGTGAGGGCGAGATAGGCAGGGATAAAGAAGTGAATGATCTACCTTTCTACACCTGTGCATCAGAACAACTCAGCTGAGCTGTTCACTGAAAGTCACTATTTTGTTGAGACTGGCCAGAGCTATTTTTACTGGCACATGTAACTGGGCTGACCGGCGGTGGCCATTTTGGGACTTGTGGTGCGCCAGCACAAGCTGCCACAGAGTCTAAACCAAAGCTCCAAAGAAGTGAAAAATCTACACCTGTGAATCAGAACAACAGCGATTCAGCTGCTCAGTCAAAGTCAATTTTTTTTCTGGCTGGGCAGACCGTTTTCTGGCACATGTTACTGGGCTGATAGGCGGCGGCCATTTTGGGACTTGTGGTGCTACAGCAAAGGCTGCCACAACGTCCATTAATCTCATGCGATAGTCGATTTTTTCATAGATATACTACATCAGGGGTTTGGCTGTGCTTGTGTCACCCATACTAACTGCAAAGATATTTAATATATCAGTGGTGAAACTGAAAGTAACCCACTTGGATAGCAAATCCCATGAATGTGCTGTTCCAGCTAGGCTAGCCAGTGCCTCTACAGCCAAGACCAATACTGTCAGCCAGAAATATTTTTTTTTTTTATGTGCCAGAAATATAAATTAAAAAAAGCTTTCACCGTAATAATAAAATTATTCTGGTGTTAGACCAGAAGAAGCACTCCTGTTGTAATTATTGCTGTAAAAAGGCTTAGGCAATATTTCTCCCAGTGTGGGAAATTTATCTAGCAAAACTAGCATTTTAAAAATTCCGGTGTTCTGAAATACCAGCAGTCCTCTTGTAATTAATACTGCAAAAAGGCATTATATCGTCCAGTGTTGTAATTTTGGTGAAAAAAAGGCCAATTTAATCAATCTGGTGTTAGTTACACCAGAAACAGTAGGCCTCACGTTTTTACTCCTGTAAAAGGAATTAATACCGGAAAAAGGCATTACATTGTCCAGTGTTGTAATTTTGGTGAAAAAGGCCAATTTAATCAATCTGGTGTTAGTTAGACCAGAAACAGTAGGCCGCACGTTTTTACTCCTGTAAAAAGGAATGATATCTCCCCGTGTGGGAATCTATGTACCAAAACTAGCATTTTAAAAATTCTGGTGTCCAATTTGCAGCAGTTTTCTTGTAATTAATACCGGAAAAAGGAATTATATCTTCCAGTGTGGGAATTTATGTACACAAACTAGCATTTTAAAAATTCTGGTGTCCAATTAGCAGCAGTCTTCTTGTAATTAATACCTGAAAAAGGCATTACATTGTCCAGTGTTGTAATTTTGGTGAAAAAAAGGCCAATTTAATTAATCTGGTGTTAGGTACACCAGAAACAGTAGGCCTCACGTTTTTACTCCTGTAAAAAGGAATTAATACCAGAAAAAGGTATTACATTGTCCAGTGTTGTAATTTTGGTAATAAAAAGGCCAATTTAATCAATCTGGTGTTAGTTACGCCAGAAACAGTAGGCCTCACGTTTTTACTCCTGTAAAAAGGAATTATTTCTCCCCGTGTGGGAATCTATGTACCAAAACTAGCATTTTAAAAAATCTGGTGTCCAATTTGCAGCAGTTTTCTTGTAATTAATACCGGAAAAAGGAATTATATCTTCCAGCGTGGGAATTTATGTACACAAACTAGCATTTTAAAAATTCTGGTGTCCAATTAGCAGCAGTCTTCTCGTGATTAATACCTGAAAAAGGCATTACATTGTCCGGTGTTGTAATTTTGGTGAAAAAAAGGCCAATTTAATCAATCTGGTGTTAGTTAGACCAGAAACAGTAGGCCGCACGTTTTTACTCCTGTAAAAAGGAATCATATCTCCCCATGTGGGAAGCTATGTAGCAAAACTAGCATTTTAAAAATTCTGGTGTCCAATTTGCAGCAGTTTTCTTGTAATTAATACCGGAAAAAGGAATTATATCTTCCAGTGTGGGAATTTATGTACACAAACTAGCATTTTAAAAATTCTGGTGTCCAATTAGCAGCAGTCTTCTTGTAATTAATACCTGAAAAAGGCATTACATTGTCCAGTGTTGTAATTTTGGTGAAAAAAAGGCCAATTTAATCAATCTGGTGTTAGGTACACCAGAAACAGTAGGCCTCACGTTTTTACTCCTGTAAAAAGGAATTAATACCGGAAAAAGGCATTACATTGTCCAGTGTTGTAATTTTGGTGAAAAAAAGGCCAATTTAATCAATCTGGTGTTAGTTACACCAGAAACAGTAGGCCTAACGTTTTTACTCCTGTAAAAAGGAATTATATCTCCCCGTGTGGGAAGCTATGTACCAAAACTAGCATTTTAAAAATTATGGTGTCCAATTTGCAGCAGTTTTCTTGTAATTAATACTGAAAAAAGGAATTATATCTTCCAGTGTGGGAATTTATGTACACAAACTAGCATTTTAAAAATTCTGGTGTCCAATTAGCAGCAGTCTTCTTGTAATTAATACCTGAAAAAGGCATTACATTGTCCAGTGTTGTAATTTTGGTGAAAAAAAGGCCAATTTAATCAATCTGGTGTTAGGTACACCAGAAACAGTAGGCCTCACGTTTTTACTCCTGTAAAAAGGAATTAATACCTGAAAAAGGCATTACATTGTCCAGTGTTGTAATTTTGGTGAAAAAAAGGCCAATTTAATCAATCTGGTGTTAGTTTGACCAGAAACAGAAGGCCGCACGTTTTTACTCTTGTAAAAAGGAATTATATCTCCCCGTGTGGGAATCTATGGACCAAAACTAGCATTTTGAAATTTTTTGTGTCCAATTTGCAGCAGTTTTCTTGTAATTAATACCGGAAAAAGGAATTATATCTTCCAGTGTGGGAATTTATGTACACAAACTAGCATTTTAAAAATTCTGGTGTCCAATTAGCATCAGTCTTCTTGTAATTAATACCGGAAAAAGGCATTACATTGTCCAGTGTTGTAATTTTGGTGAAAAAAAGGCCAATTTAATCAATCTGGTGTTAGTTACACCAGAAACAGTAGGCCGCACGTTTTTACTCCTGTAAAAAGGAATCATATCTCCCTGTGTGGGAATCTATGTACCAAAACTAGCATTTTAAAAATTCTGGTGTCCAATTTGCAGCAGTTTTCTTGTAATTAATACCGGAAAAAGGAATTATATCTTCCAGTGTGGGAATTTATGTACACAAACTAGCATTTTAAAAACTCTGGTGTCCAATTAGCAGCAGTCTTCTTGTAATTAATACCGGAAAAAGGCATTACATTGTCCAGTGTTGTAATTTTGGTGAAAAAAAGGCCAATTTAATCAATCTGGTGTTAGTTACACCAGAAACAGTAGGCCTCACGTTTTTACTCCTGTAAAAAGGAATGATATCTCCCCGTGTGGGAATTTATGTACACAAACTAGCATTTTAAAAATTCTGGTGTCCAATTAGCAGCAGTCTTCTTGAAATAATACCGGAAAAAGGAATTATATCTTCCAGTGTGGGAATTTTGGGGCTAAATAATATATTTTATTGTGGTGCGAGTTGAATCGCAACAATGAGGAAACATTCTATTAAGGGACGAGGACACGGTCGTGGTGGTGTCCGTGGAGCCTCTGTTGCTGGCAGAGGACGTGGCCGTTCGGCCTCAGGCGCACAAAGTAGTGAACCAACTCCCTCAAGTAGCCGGCAGAATTTACAGCGATATTTGGTGGGGCCCAATGCCGTTATGAGGATGGTAAGGCCTGAGCAGGTACAGGCATTAGTCGATTGGGTGGCCGACAGTGCTTCCAGCACGTTCACCACATTGTCTTCGGCCCAGTCTTCTGCGGAAAGCGCACAGGTGGCACCTGAAAACCAAGCCCATCAGTCTGTCACATCACCCCCATGCATATCAGGGAAACTGGCTGAGCCTCAAGTTATGCAGCAGTCTCTTATTCTGTTTGAAGACTCTGCTCCCATGGTTTTCCAGGGGCGTCCACCTAGCCCTTCCCCAGCGGTGGAAGACATTCCATGCACTGACGCACAACCACTTATGTATCCAGATGATGAGGACATGGGAATACCACCACAGCAGAGTGACCGAGTCTCTGATGATGACGAAACACTGGTGCCCACTGCCGCGTCTTATTGCAGTGTGCAGACTGAACAGGAGGAGGTCAGGGAGGAAGACTGGGTGGAAGACGATGCAGAGGACGATGAGGTCTTAGACCCCACATGGACTGAAGGTCGTGCCGCTGACTTAAATAGTTCAGAGGAAGAGGCAGTGGTGAGACTGAGACAACAGCGAAGCCAAAGAGGGAGCAGGGGGCAAAAGCAGAACAGCCGCCGTCCAGAGAGTTCGCCTGCTATTGGCCAGCGCCAACAGGGACCCAGCACCCCAAAGGCATCTTCAAGGAGTTCCCTGGCATGGCACTTCTTCAAACAATGTGCTGACGACAAGACCAGAGTGGTTTGCACGCTGTGCCATCAGACCCTGAGGCGAGGCATTAACGTTCTTAACCTGAGCACCACCTGCATGATCAGGCATCTACATGCAAAGCATGAACTGCAGTGGAGTACACACCTTAAAAACAAGGAACCCGCTCAGGCTCCCCCTGCTTCCTCTACCGCTGCTGCCTCGGCTTCCGCCTCGAGAGGAATGTTGCCACCTGCCGAGCAGCAAACAGAGGATGTGCCACCGACAGCACCACCACCCCCGCCACCGTCACCTAGCGTCTCCACTATTTCACACAGCAGCGTTCAGCTCTCCATCTCTCAAACCTTTGAGAGGAAGCGCAAATTCCCACCTAGTCACCCTCAAGCCCTTGGCCTGAATGCCAGCATTTCTAAACTACTGGCCTTTGAAATGCTGTCATTCCGGCTGGTGGACACAGACAGCTTCAAACAGCTGATGGTCATGGCTGTCCCCCAGTATGTGGTTCCCAGCCGCCACTACTTCTCCAAGACAGCTGTGCCTTCCCTGCACATGCAAGTGTCCGATAAAATCAAGTGTGCACTGCGCAACGCCATTTGTGGCAAGGTCCACCTAACCACAGATACGTGGACCAGTAAGCACGGCCAGGGACGGTATATCTCCCTAACTGCACACTGGGTAAATGTAGTGGCGGCTGGGCCCCAGGCGGAGAGTTCCTTGGCGCACGTCCTTCCGCCGCCAAGGATCACAGGGCATCATTCTTTGCCTCCTGTAGCCTCCTCTTCCTACTCGGCTTCCTACTCCTCCTCTGCTTCCACCAGCTCATCCAGTCAGCCACACACCTTCACCACCAACTTCAGCACAGCCCGGGGTAAACGACAGCAGGCCATTCTGAAACTCATATGTTTGGGGGACAGGCCCCACACCGCGCAGGAGTTGTGGCGGGGTATTGAACAACAGACCGACCAGTGGTTTCTGCCGGTGGGCCTCAAGCCCGGCCTGGTGGTGTGCGATAATGGGCGAAATCTCGTTGCAGCTCTGGGACTAGCCGGTTTGACGCACATCCCTTGCCTGGCGCATGTGCTGAATTTGGTGGTGCAAAAGTTCATTCACAACTACCCAGACATGTCAGAGCAGCTGCATTAAGTTCACATCCTGCCGCTGCTCGTCTGTCAGCGCTACAGCGGAACTTCGGCCTTCCCGCTCACCGCCTAATATGCGACGTGCCCACCCGGTGGAACTCCACCTTGCACATGCTGGAGAGACTGTGCGAGCAGCAGCAGGCCATAGTGGAGTTTCAGCTGCAGCACGCACGGGTCAGTCGCACTGCGGAACAGCACCACTTCACCACCAATTATTGGGCCTCCATGCGAGACCTGTGTGCCCTGTTGCACTGTTTCGAGTACGCCACCAACATGGCCAGTGGCGATACCACTGTTATCAGCGTGACAATACCAATTCTATGTCTCCTAGAGAAAACGCTTAGGGCGATGATGGAAGAGGAGGTGGGCCAGGGCCAGGAGGAGGAGGAGGAGGATGACTGGTCGTTTTTAGCACTTTCAGGCCAGTCTGTTAGAAGTGGCTCAGAGGGAGGTTTTTTTCAACAGCAGAGGGCAGGTACAAATGTGGCCAGCCAGGGACCACTACTGGAGGACGAGGAGGATGAGGAGGAGGTGGAGGAGGATGAGGATGAAGCAGGTTCACAGCGGGGTGGCACCCAGCACAGCGCAGGCACATCCCTGGTGCGTGGCTGGGGGGATACAGTGGATGATGACGATACGCCTCCCACAGAGGACAGCTTGTCCATACCTCTGGGGAGCCTGGCACACATGAGCGATTACATGCTGCAGTGCCTGCGCAACGACAGCAGAGTTGCCCACATTTTAACGTGTGCTGACTACTGGGTGGCCACCCTGCTGGATCCACGGTACAAAGACAATGTGCCCACTTTACTTCCTGCACTGGAGCGTGATAGGAAGATGCGCGAGTACAAGCGCACGCTGGTAGACGCGCTCCTGAGAGCATTCCCAACTGTCACAGGGGAACAGGTGGAAGGCCAAGGCCAAGGCAGAGGAGGAGCTAGAGGTCACCCACGCAGCAGTGTCACGGCCAGCTCCTCTGAGGGCAGGGTTAGCATGGCAGAAATGTGGAAAAGTTTTGTCTCCACGCCACAGCTAACTGCACCACCACCTGATACGGAACGTGTTAGCAGGAGGCAACATTTCACTAACATGGTTGAACAGTACGTCTGCACACAACTCCACGTACTGACGGATGGTTCGGCCCCATTCAACTTCTGGGTTTCCAATTGTCCACGTGGCCAGAATTAGCATGTTATGCCTTGGAGGTGCTGGCCTGCCCGGCGGCCAGCGTTTTATCTGAACGTGTATTCAGCACGGCAGGGGGCGTCATTACTGACAAACGCAGCCGCCTGTCCGCAGCCAACGTGGACAAGCTGACATTTATAAAAATGAACCAGGCATGGATCCCACAAGACCTGACCTTCCCTTGTGCAGAGTAGTCCTTAATAACTGCCTTAAACCATGTTGTCTTGTACTCCTGGCCACTTCTTCATTGAAAAATCTATTTTTGAAATTAAGTAGGATCTTGGGGTGCAACCCAGAGTTGAATGAACCTTCCCTCTGTCTGGGTGCCGGGGCCAAAGTACATGAAAGTGTCCTTCTCCTGTGCTGGGTGATATGAATGTTATACTTGTGCTGTCTGACATGTCTCCTTTGTGTGGGTGCAGGGGGCCAAAGTCACTGAAAGCAGCCTTCTCCTGTGGTGGGTGATCGAAATGCCTGATTCTCTGCTGTGGGACCTCTCTTCTCTTTCTGGGTGCAGGGGTCAAAGAAACAAAAGGTGGCCTACTCCTGTGGTTGTTGACATGATGACTGATTCTCTGCTGTGGGACCTCTCTCCTCCGTGTGGCTGCAGGGGTCAAGGTCTCTAAAAGTGCCCTTCTCTTGTGCTGGGTGATGTAAAACTGATGCTTGTACCATCTGACATGGTTGCCGGGGTCCCATTAAATGATGGCCTACTCCTGTGGTGGGTGATCTAAATGCCTGATTCTCTGCTGTGAAAACCTCTCTCCTCCGTCTGGGTGCAGGAGTCAAAGTCTCTAAAAGTGGCCTTCTCTTGTGCTGGGTGATGTAAAACTGATGCTTGTGCCATCTGACATGGTTGCCAGGGTCCCATTAAATGGTGGCCTAATACTGTGGTGGGTGATCTAAATGCCTGATTCTCTGCTGTGAAACCTCTCTCCTCCGTCTGAGTACAGGGGTCAAAGTCTCTAAAAGTGGCCTTCTCTTGTGCTGGGTGATGTAAAACTGATGCTTGTACCATCTGACATGGGTGCAGGGGTCAAATTAACTAAATGTTGGCCTACTCCTGTGGTGGGTGATATGAGGCCTTAATATGTGCTGTGAAAACCTCTCTCCTCCGTCTGGGTGCAGGGGTCAAAGTCTCTAAAAGAGGCCTTCTCTTGTGCTGGGTGATGTAAAACTGATGCTTGTACCATCTGACATGGTTGCCGGGGTCCCATTAAATGATGGCCTACTCCTGTGGTGGGTGATCTAAATGCCTGATTCTCTGCTGTGAAAACCTCTCTCCTCCGTCTGGGTGCAGGGGTCAAAGTCTCTAAAAGTGGCCTTCTCTTGTGCTGGGTGATGTAAAACTGATGCTTGTGCCATCTGACATGGTTGCCGGGGTCCCATTAAATGGTGGCCTACTCCTGTGGTGGGTGATCTAAATGCCTGATTCTCTGCTGTGAAAACCTCTCTCCTCCGTCTGGGTGCAGGGGTCAAAGTCTCTAAAAGTGGCCTTCTCTTGTGCTGGGTGATGTAAAACTGATGCTTGTGCCATCTGACATGGTTGCCGGGGTCCCATTAAATGGTGGCCTACTCCTGTGGTGGGTGATCTAAATGCCTGATTCTCTGCTGTGAAACCACTCTCCTCCGTCTGGGTGCAGGGGTCAAAGTCTCTAAAAGTGGCCTTCTCTTGTGCTGGGTGATGTAAAACTGATGCTTGTACCATCTGACATGGTTGCCGGGGTCTAATTAAATGGTGGCCTACTCCTGTGGTGGGTGATCTAAATGCCTGATTCTCTGCTGTAAAACCTCTCTCCTCCGTCTGGGTGCAGGGGTCAAAGTCTCTAAAAGTGGCCTTCTCTTGTGCTGGGTGATGTAAAACTGATGCTTGTGCCATCTGACATGGTTGCCGGGTCCCATTAAATGGTGGCCTACTCCTGTGGTGGGTGATCTAAATGCCTGATTCTCTGCTGTGAAAACCTCTCTCCTCCGTCTGGGTGCAGGGTCAAAGTCTCTCAAAGTCGCCTTCTCCTGTGCTGGGTGATGTAAAACTGATGCTTGTACCATCTGACATGGTTGCCGGGGTCCCATTAAATGATGGCCTACTCCTGTGGTGGGTGATCTAAATGCCTGATTCTCTGCTGTGAAACCTCTCTCCTCCGTCTGGGTGCAGGGGTCAAAGTCTCTAAAAGTGGCCTTCTCTTGTGCTGGGTGATGTAAAACTGATGCTTGTACCATCTGACATGGTTGCCGGGGTCCCATTAAATGATGGCCTACTCCTGTGGTGGGTGATCTAAATGCCTGATTCTCTGCTGTGAAAACCTCTCTCCTCCGTCTGGGTGCAGGGGTCAAAGTCTCTAAAAGTGGCCTTCTCTTGTGCTGGGTGATGTAAAACTGATGCTTGTACCATCTGACATGGGTGCATGGGTCAAATTAACTAAATGGTGGCCTACTCCTGTGGTGGGTGATATGATGCCTGAATATGTGCTGTGGGGCCTCTCTCCTTTTTCTGGGTGCAGGGGTCAAAGTAACTAAAAGTGGCCTTCTCCTGTGCTGGATGGTATAAATGTAATGCTTGTGCTATCTGACATGTCTCCTCTGTCTGGGTGCTAAGGCCTAAGTCACTGAAAGTGGCCTTCTCCTGTGGTGGTTGATATGGTGCCAGATTCTCTGCTGTGGGACCTCTCTCCTTTGTCTGGATGCTGGGGTCGAAATAATAGTAAGCGACCTTCTCCATTGGTGGGTGATTTGAAGCCTGATTCTGTGCTATGGGACCTAATTCCAATTAATATTGGTTAATTTTTATTTATTTTATGTTAAGTCATCATTTCCCTATCTACATTTGTTTGCAGGGGATTTACCTACATTTTGCTGCCTTTTGCAGCCCTCTAGCCCTTTCTGGGAGTCTTTTACAGGCTTTTTAGTGCCCAAAAGTTCGGGTCCCCATTGACTTCTATGGGGTTCGGGTTCGGGATGAAGTTCGGGTTGAGTTCGGATCACGAACCCGGACATTTTCCGGAAGTTCGGCCGAACCTCTCGAACCCGAACATCCGGGTGTTCGCTCAACTCTACTTATAAGTAGTGTTGAGCGAACAGTTCGAGCATAGTTCGGGTTCGTACCAAATTTTAGACATGGACCCGAACCCGGACATTTTTTAAAAAAGTTCGGGTTCGGGTTCATTGTTCGGCGATTACTTCCCGCTTTCTGAAGGGCTGCACAGCAGCCAATCAGCTAGCGTTTTACTTCTTGCCCTAAGAGCCCATCACAGCTATGCCTACTAATGGAATGGCTGTGATTGGCCAAGTGCAGCATGTGACCCAGCCTCTATTTAAGCTGGAGTCACGTAGCGCCGCTTGTCACACTGCTCTGATTAGTGTAGGGAGAGGACGCAGCTTCTGTGAGGGCGAGATTAGGCAGGGAAAAGTAAGCAACAGCACCTAATGAACGGATCGATCTACAGCTGTGAATGATTGAACTTCTGCTAGTTACTTGCTCACTGTTTTTTAGGCTGCACAGAGCGTTTTTCTGTCACTTATTTTCTGGGGTGATCGGCGGCCATTTTGTGACTTGTGGTGCACAAGAACATGCTGCCACCAAGTCTATCAATCCATCAATACTAGTTTTTTTTTTTTTTTGCTATATCCTACATCAGGGGCTTGGCTGTGCTAATTGTCACCCCTAGAAACTCAGGATAGCAATGTCTATATTTTATTAAGGGGTTAAATACAATTGCCCAAATACGAATCCCCTAAATCTGGTGTTCCAGCTTTGGCTAGCCAAGTATAATACTGTCTGCTGTCGGGCAAAGGATAGATTATTTTATGTGGTGAAATTCAATTGCCAAAATAGCAATACCATAAATCAGTGGTTTCAGCTGTGGCTGGCAAAGTATAATAGTGTCCGCCAAAACATATATTTGGTTCTGGGGTGAAATTCAATTGCCAAAATAGCAATACCATAAATCAGTGGTTTCAGCTGTGGCTGGCAAAATATAATAGTGTACGCCAAAACATATATTTTGTTCTGGGGTGAAATTCGATTGCCAAAATAGCAATACCATAAATCAGTGCTTTCAGCTGTGGCTGGCAAAATATAATAGTGTCCGCCAAAACATATATTTTGTTCTGGGGTGAAATTCAATTGCCAAAATAGCAATACCATAAATCAGTGATTTCAGCTGTGGCTGGCAAAATATAATAGTGTCCGCCAAAACATATATTTTGTTCTGGGGTGAAATTCAACTGCCAAAATAGCAATACCCTGAATCTGGTGTCCCAGCTGTTGCAGGCCAAGATTCATAGTGTCCGCAAAAACATATATTTTGTTCTGGGGTAAAATTAATTTGACAAAATAGCAATACCCTGAATCTGGTGTCCCAGCTGTTGCAGGACAAGATTCATAGTGTCCGACAAAACATAAATTTTGTTCTGGGGTGAAATTCAGTTGCCAACATAGCAATACCATAAATCAGTGGTTTCAGCTGTGGCTGGCAAAATATAATAGTGTCCGCCAAAACATATATTTTGTTCAGGGGTGAAATTCAATTGCCAAAATAGCAATACCCTGAATCTGGTGTCCCAGCTGTTGCAGGCCAAGATTCATAGTGTCCGCAAAAGCATATATTTTGTTCTGGGGTAAAATTAATTTGACAAAATAGCAATACCCTGAATCTGGTGTGCCAGCTGTTGCAGGACAAGATTCATAGTGTCCGACAAAATATAAATGTTGTTCTGGGGTGAAATTCAATTGCCAAAATATCAATACCATGAATCAGTGGTTTCAGCTGTGGCTGGCAAAATATAATAGTGTCCGCCAAAACATATATTTTGTTCTGGGTGAAATTCAATTGCCAAAATAGCAATACCATACATCAGTGGTTTCAGTTGTGGCTGAAAAAATATAATAGTGTCCGCCAAAACATATATTTTGTTCTGGGGTGAAATTCAATTGCCAAAATAGCAATACCCTGAATTTGGTGTCCAAGCTGTTGCAGGCCAAGATTCATAGTGTCCGCCAAAACATATATTTTGTTCTGGGGTGAAATTAAATTGCCAAAATAGCAATAGCATAAATCAGTGGTTTCAGCTGTGGCTGGCAAAATATAATAGTGTCCGCCAAAACATATATTTTGTTCTGGGGTGAAATTCAATTGCCAAAATAGCAATACCCTGAATCTGGTGTCCCAGCTGTTGCAGGCCAAGATTCATAGTGTCCGCCAAAACATATATTTTGTTCTGGGGTGAAATTCAATTGCAAAAATAGCAATACCATAAATCAGTGGTTTCAGCTGTGGCTGGCAAAATATAATAGTGTCCGCCAAAACATATATTTTAAAAATAAGTGCAGAATCAAGGGCACACCGGTATAAATCACCTGGGATCACATCCAATTAAAATTTTGGGTTTATTAAAAATACTAAAAATCACTGAAATAGCTGTCCAATGGTTTACGTATTTCAACTTGGATGGTACTGACAATCACTTCATCGCCATTACATGCATATAGGCTTGCCACAAAAACCTGCCGTAGCAGTCACATAAAGTGCATAGTGCTAAAGTGTCTCCCCAAGTGCTTCAAATAATAATTAAGTTAATACATATGCCAATATAAAAAACTCATGTGCAAATATCCGGTCCTGTGCAAAAATTCATGTAACAAACAAATCAATTACTTATCAATTCACATAACAAAATCATATGTGCAATCAAATAATAACGTGTTAAAGTCCGTGCAGTAATGGCTAAGCCGCAGTCGGCAATCACCTTTCCCACAACAAAGTTGAAATGTTCAGTTATTTAACTTGTCCCTCATAGGAGCATCGCTGGTGCATACTACTCATGAGCACATTGATGTATAGTAATAGCAATACCGGTATGCTTATTGCTCACGTCCAACTGTATTCCTCACCCGATGGTGAAACCGGCCCTCTGCCGGCTGCAGCGCTCCCTCCTCCACCTCTCCTCCGTCCCGAGATGCCCGAACCCAGCTGCCTTACCGTGATTCAGACGCTCTTTCCCGTCACAGTCTCTGCACACCCGCGGCGTCCCGCAGGGCGTTCTAGATACACGCGGCGTCCCACGTGTTCTCCCGCGGCAATGCTGGGTCTTAGGGCCCTTTCAATATTCGTTAGCTTCACAGTCTCGTATGTAGATAAATAATTATTTCTTAGATTACTATCAGGGACGGAGGGGGATGATGATCCGACACACCACCAGTCTCCCAGACGCGTTTCGGGGTATACGCCCCTTTTTCAATGGGTTACCTGTGGTGGGTGTTACGTAGATTTATATAGCTGATTCCCTAATCAGACTTGTGTGTAGACATAAACCTGGAATGGATTTCTTCTTCAGTGGACATAGCAACATATTTCCAGAAGGCGACCATATTTCTTCATTGTGACATATATTCCACATGCGTGACATTTCACTTTTCTTTAAAAAATTTGCATAAAAATAAAAATATGTTCATTTTAATGAATAAGAAACAGAATCATTAAATATAGACCATAAAGCAAGGTAAAAAAGGAGATGATGAAACCTCATATAATATGCATGAAATATTTTTAAACTTATCTACAGTATATATACGAATGTATAAAATATATAATAATATATATAAATTGTATAAAAAATATATAATATATAAATAAAAAAATATATAAAAAAATATATATAAAAAAATCTAGACTAATGAAGAGGATGAAACGATGGAGAGGATTCAAACTTGCTTGAAGAACAGAGGGAAGGGAGGTGTGGGGAGAGGGGGGATCGAGGTGTCGGTAATACGACCAGACCTCGACCCCCAATCTCCCACACACCACCCCCCCCTTATAAGAATCCAAATATCTCCATTTTGGCGTTTAATCCTTTTGGAATAATGGTTTCAAACTCAAAAATGCGCCTCGACTCTTGTCGTGACATTTGCGACACAAAGTTGCCACCCCTCCATGTTTTATTGACTTTTTCAAGGGCAGTAAAATTTAAGCCGGACGGATCACAATTGTGCATCAGCTTGAAATGCTTAGAGACAGAGTGAGCTTCATAGCCTTTTTTAATTTTGGCAATATGTTCACTCACTCTTTCTTTCAATGTTCTCTTTGTCCGGCCCACATACTGTTTCCGACACGGACATTCCAAGACATAAATGACCCTGTGGACTCACATGATAAAAATTCTTTGATTTTAAAAACAAACTGATTAGTGGCTGACTTCACTTCTTCTCTTTTTCTAGGAAACGATGTAATTCTACAATTCGAGCACCGCCCACATCTATAGAAGCCCTTCAAGGTAAGCCAACTTCCCATTCCTCTTTTCTTTAGCTGATAATTTTGTACTGTTGGAGCTACTTTATTGGCTAAATTAGCTGCCTTTTTATACACAATCTTTGGTTTTAGTTCCAATAAGGGACCAATCCATTTGTCCTTCAGCAAATGTCCCCAGTGCTTCTTTATAATTCTCTCCACCTGTTTGTATTGTGAATTAAATGGAAAAATTATCATTAGATTTTCTTTCTCTTTTCTTTCCTGTGTTGTCTCCTCCCTACTGTTGAAGAAAGTTTTCCTCTCCATATTTTTTACTTTTACCAAAGATTGTTCTACAACTTCTGGTGGGTATTCATTTTCCAAAAACTGTTCCTTTAGACCCATAGCTTCCTCTTCAAACTGTGTCTCTAAGGTGCAGTTCTGCTTGAGTCTCCGGAATTGACTCGTTGGAACATTAATAAGCCACCTTGGTAGGTGGCAGCTATTGAATCTAATATAGCTATTTCTTGAAACCAGTTTAAAATGGGTGTTGCACCTTAATTGATTCCCCACAACTTTAATGTCAAGGTCTAGAAATTCTGCTGCCTCTTTACTTATGGATGGTGTAAAAACTAAATTTTTCTCATTTTGATTGATAGATGTCAAGAACTCGTTTAGTGACAAATTGTCCCCACGCCAAATAAAAATAATGTCATCAATATACCGTCGCCAGAGGACCAGATCCGTCCCGAGCTTGGGTGAGATAACCTCGGATTCCCACTGGGCCAAAAATAGGTTGGCATAGCTCTGGGCGAATAAGGTCCCCATGGCGGTCCCGGTTTTCTGCAAATAAAAAACATTGTCATAACAAAAATAATTGCGAGTTAAAATGAATTCTATCCCATCCAAAAGGAATTTCACTTGTTCTTCTAAAATTTCTTCTTCCTTTATAAGTTGTTTGTATAGGGCCTCAATGCCAGCCTTATGCTCTATTATTGTATACAATGACCCTACATCTATGGTTCCAATAGTCCATGTATCTTCCCATTTTAATGTTTCTAAAACTGATATGATGTCTGTTGTGTCACGTATATAAGAAGGGACTTTTTTAACATAGGGTTGTAACCATCTATCTAGGTATTGGGATAAATTTGACGTAATGGAGTTAATACCTGACACTATATAAGAAGTCCATAAGGACTTAAAAAACCCCCCCGGACGCCCCATAGTGTCAGGTATTAACTCCATTACGTCAAATTTATCCCAATACCTAGATAGATGGTTACAACCCTATGTTAAAAAAGTCCCTTCTTATATACGTGACACAACGGACATCATATCAGTTTTAGAAACATTAAAATGGGAAGATACATGGACTATTGGAACCCTAGATGTAGGGTCATTGTATACAATAATAGAGCATAAGGCTGGCATTGAGGCCCTATACAAACAACTTATAAAGGAAGAAGAAATTTTAGAAGAACAAGTGAAACTCCTTTTGGATGGGATAGAATTCATTTTAACACAATTATTTTTGTTATGACAATGTTTTTTATTTACAGAAAACCGGGACCGCCATGGGGACCAGATTCGCCCCGAGCTATGCCAACCTATTTTTGGCCCAGTGGGAATCCGAGGTTATCTCACCCAAGCTCGGGACGGATCTGGTCCTCTGGCGACGGTATATTGATGACATTATTTTTATTTGGCGTGGGGACAATTTGTCACTAAACGAGTTCTTTCAATCAAAATGAGAAAAATTTAGTTTTTACACCATCCATAAGTAAAGAGGCAGCAGAATTTCTAGACCTTGACATTAAAGTTGTGGGGAATCAATTAAGGTGCAACACCCATTTTAAACTGGTTTCAAGAAATAGCTATATTAGATTCAATAGCTGCCACCTACCAAGGTGGCTTATTAATGTTCCAACGAGTCAATTCTGGAGACTCAAGCGGAACTGCACCTTAGAGACACAGTTTGAAGAGGAAGCTATGGGTCTAAAGGAACAGTTTTTGGAAAAAGAATACCCACCAGAAGTTGTAGAACAATCTTTGGTAAAAGTAAAAAATATGGAGAGGAAAACTTTCTTCACCAGTAGGGAGGAGACAGCACAGGAAAGAAAAGAAAAAGAAAATCTAATGATAATTTTACCATTTAATTCACAATACAAACAGGTGGAGAGAATTATAAAGAAGCACTGGGGACATTTGCTGAAGGACAAATGGATTGGTCCCTTATTGGAACTAAAACCAAAGATTGTGTATAAAAAGGCAGCTAATTTAGCCAATAAAGTAGCTCCAACAGTACAAAATTATCAGCTAAAGAAAAGAGGAATGGGAAGTTGGCTTACCTTGAAGGGCTTCTATAGATGTGGGCGGTGCTCGAATTGTAGAATTACGTCGTTTCCTAGAAAAAGAGAAGAAGTGAAGTCAGCCACTAATCAGTTTGTTTTTAAAATCAAAGAATTTTTATCATGTGAGTCCACAGGGGTCATTTATGTCTTGGAATGTCCGTGTCGGAAACAGTATGTGGGCCGGACAAAGAGAACATTGAAAGAAAGAGTGAGTGAACATATTGCCAAAATTAAAAAAGGCTATGAAGCTCACTCTGTCTCTAAGCATTTCAAGCTGATGCACAATTGTGATCCGTCCGGCTTAAATTTTACTGCCCTTGAAAAAGTCAATAAAACATGGAGGGGTGGCAACTTTGTGTCGCAAATGTCACGACAAGAGTCGAGGCGCATTTTTGAGTTCGAAACCATTATTCCAAAAGGATTAAACGCCGAAATGGAGATATTTGGATTCTTATAAGGGGGGGTGGTGTGTGGGAGATTGGGGGTCGAGGTCTTGCCGTATTACCGACACCTCGACCCCCCCTCTCCGCACACCTCCCTTCCCTCTGTTCTTCAAGCAAGTTTGAATCCTCTCCATCGGTTCATCCTCTTCATTAGTCTAGATTTTTTTATATATATTTTTTTATATATTTTTTTATTTATATATTATATATTTTTTATACAATTTATATATATTATTATATATTTTATACATTTGTATATATACTGTAGATAAGTTTAAAAATATTTCATGCATATTATATGAGGTTTCATCATCTCCTTTTTTACCTTGCTTTATGGTCTATATTTAATGATTCTGTTTCTTATTCATTAAAATGAACATATTTTTATTTTTATGCAAATTTTTAAAGAAAAGTGAAATGTCACGCATGTGGAATATATGCCACAATGAAGAAATATGGTCGCCTACTGGAAATATGTTGCTATGTCCACTGAAGAAGAAATCCATTCCAGGTTTATGTCTACACACAAGTCTGATTAGGGAATCAGCTATATAAATCTACGTAACACCCACCACAGGTAACCCATTGAAAAAGGGCGTATACCCCGAAACGCGTCTGGGAGACTGGTGGTGTGTCGGATCATCATCCCCTCCGTCCCTGATAGTGATCTAAGAAATAATTATTTATCTACATACGAGACTGTGAAGCTAACGAATATTGAAAGGGCCCTAAGACCCAGCATTGCCGCGGGAGAACACGTGGGACGCCGCGTGTATCTAGAACGCCCTGCGGGACGCCGCGGGTGTGCAGAGACTGCGACGGGAAAGAGCGTCTGAATCACGGTAAGGCAGCTGGGTTCGGGCATCTCGGGACGGAGGAGAGGTGGAGGAGGGAGCGCTGCAGCCGGCAGAGGGCCGGTTTCACCATCGGGTGAGGAATACAGTTGGACGTGAGCAATAAGCATACCGGTATTGCTATTACTATACATCAATGTGCTCATGAGTAGTATGCACCAGCGATGCTCCTATGAGGGACAAGTTAAATAACTGAACATTTCAACTTTGTTGTGGGAAAGGTGATTGCCGACTGCGGCTTAGCCATTACTGCACGGACTTTAACACGTTATTATTTGATTGCACATATGATTTTGTTATGTGAATTGATAAGTAATTGATTTGTTTGTTACATGAATTTTTGCACAGGACCGGATATTTGCACATGAGTTTTTATATTGGCATATGTATTAACTTAATTATTATTTGAAGCACTTGGGGAGACACTTTAGCACTATGCACTTTATGTGACTGCTACGGCAGGTTTTTGTGGCAAGCCTATATGCATGTAATGGCGATGAAGTGATTGTCAGTACCATCCAAGTTGAAATACGTAAACCATTGGACAGCTATTTCAGTGATTTTTAGTATTTTTAATAAACCCAAAATTTTAATTGGATGTGATCCCAGGTGATTTATACCGGTGTGCCCTTGATTCTGCACTTATTTTTGATACTCTTGCCAGTGGATGGGTCTGGACCTTTACAAGTGAGCACACGGGTGGTATCCTATCTGAACTAATCGGGTGAAGCCGTCCTATTGTTGTTATTTGCTTCAAAACATATATTTTGTTCTGGGGTGAAATTCAATTGCCGAAATAGCAATACCATAAATCAGTGGTTTCAGCTGTGGCTGGCAAAATATAATAGTGTCCGCCAAAACATATATTTTGTTCTGGGGTGATATTCAATTGCCAAAATAGCAACACCATAAATCAGTGGTTTCAGCTGTGGCTGGCAAAATATAATAGTGTCCTCCAAAACATATATTTTGTTCTGGGGTGAAATTCAATTGCCAAAATAACAAGACCCTGAATCTGGTGTCCCAGCTGTTGCAGGCCAAGATTCATAGTGTCCGCCAAAACATATATTTTGTTCTGGGGTGATATTCAATTGCCAAAATAGCAACACCATAAATCAGTGGTTTCAGCTGTGGCTGGCAAAATATAATAGTGTCCTCCAAAACATATATTTTGTTCTGGGGTGAAATTCAATTGCCAAAATAGCAATACCATAAATCAGTGGTTTCAGATGTGGCTGGCAAAATATAATAGTGTCCGCCAAAACATATATTTTGTTCTGGGGTGAAATTCAATTGCCAAAATAGCAATACCCTGAATTTGGTGTCCCAGCTGTTGCAGGCCAAGATTCATAGTGTCCGCCAAAACATATATTTTGTTCTGGGGTGAAATTCAATTGCCAAAATAGCAATACCATAAATCAGTGGTTTCAGCTGTGGCTGGCAAAATATAATAGTGTCCGCCAAAACATATATTTTGTTCTGGGGTGAAATTCAATTGCCAAAATAGCAATACCCTGAATCTGGTGTCCCAGCTGTTGCAGGCCAAGATTCATAGTGTCCGCAAAAACATATATTTTGTTCTGGGGTGAAATTCAATTGCCAAAATAGCAATACACTGAATCTGGTGTCCCAGCTGTTGCAGGCCAAGATTCATAGTGTCCGCCAAAACATATATTTTGTTCTGGGGTGAAATTCAATTGCCAAAATAGCAATACCATAAATCAGTGGTTTCAGCTGTGGCTGGCAAAATATAATGGTGTCCGCCAAACATATATTTTGTTATGGGGTGAAACTCAATTGCCAAAATAGCAATACCCTGAATCTGGTGTCCCAGCTGTTGCAGGCCAAGATTCATAGTGTCCGCCAAAACATATATTTTGTTCTGGGGTGAAATTCAATTGCCAAAATAGCAATACCATAAATCAGTGGTTTCAGCTGTGGCTGGCAAAATATAATAGTGTCCGCCAAAACATATATTTTGTTCTGGGGTGAAATTCAATTGCCGAAATAGCAATACCATAAATCAGTGGTTTCAGCTGTGGCTGGCAAAATATAATAGTGTCCGCCAAAACATATATTTTGTTCTGGGGTTAAATTCAATTGCCAAAATAACAAGACCCTGAATCTGGTGTCCCAGCTGTTGCAGGCCAAGATTCATAGTGTCCGCAAAAACATATATTTTTTTCTTGGGTGAAATTCAATTGCCAAAATAGCAATACACTGAATATGGTGTCCCAGCTGTTGCAGGCCAAGATTCATAGTGTCCGCCAAAACATTTATTTTGTTCTGAGGTGAAATTCAATTGCCAAAATAGCAATACCATAAATAAGTGGTTTCAGATGTGGCTGGCAAAATATAATAGTGTCCGCCAAAACATATATTTTGTTCTGGGGTGAAATTCAATTGCCAAAATAGCAATACCATAAATCAGTGGTTTCAGCTGTGGCTGGCAAAATATAATGGTGTCCGCCAAACATATATTTTGTTATGGGGTGAAACTCAATTGCCAAAATAGCAATACCCTGAATCTGGTGTCCCAGCTGTTGCAGGCCAAGATTCATAGTGTCCGCCAAAACATATATTTTGTTCTGGGGTGAAATTCAATTGCCAAAATAGCAATACCATAAATCAGTGGTTTCAGCTGTGGCTGGCAAAATATAATAGTGTCCGCCAAAACATATATTTTGTTCTGGGGTGAAATTCAATTGCCAAAATAGCAATACCCTGAATCTGATGTCCCAGCTGTTGCAGGCCAAGATTCATAGTGTCCGCTAAAACATATATTTTGTTCTGGGGTGAAATTCAATTGCCAAAATAGCAATACCCTGAATCTGGTGTCCGAGCTGTTGCAGGCCAAGATTCATAGTGTCAGCAAAAACATATATTTTGTTGTGGGGTTAAATTCAATTGCCAAAATAGCAATACTGTGAATCTGGTGTCCCAGCTGTTGCAGGCCAAGTTTCATAGTGTCCTGCAAATTATATATTTTGTTATGGGGTTAAATTCAATTGCCAAAATAGCAATACCCTGAATCTGGTGTTCGAGCTGTTGCAGGCCAATTGTAAATCTGCACATAAAAGGATACCTTTCATCCAGGGCCTAAATACTAGCCCTAAAAGAGATATTCCCCTAAATCAGTGGTTACTGCTGTGCCTCGATTAGTGTAATACGCTACATAAATAAATAGGCAGATAGTGTTAGGTGCCTGTAAAAAATGGCCTGAATTTTAAATCAATACATTGGGCCAAATATTTTTTTTCTTATTGTGGTGCTTGGTGAACGGTAACAATGAGGAAAACATCTAGTAAGGGACGCGGACGCGGTCGTGGTGGTGTTAGTGTACCCTCTTGTGCTGGGAGAGGACGTGGCCATTCTGCCACAGCCACACGTCCTAGTGAACCAACTACCTCAGGTTCCAGTATCTAGAATTTACAGCAATATTTGGTGGGGCCCAATGCCGTTCTAAGGATGGTAAGACCTGAGCAGGTACAGGCGCTAGTCAATTAAGTTGCCGACAGTGGATCCAGCATGTTCACAACTTTATCTCCCACCCAGTCTTCTGCAGAAAGCGCACAGGGGGCACCTGAAAACCAAGCCGATCAGTCTGTCACATCACCCCCATGCATATCAGGGAAACTGTCTGAGCCTCAAGTTATGCAGCAGTCTCTTATGCTGTTTGAAGACTCTGCTGGCAGGGTTTCCCAAGGGAATCCACCTAGCCCTTCCCCAGTGGTGGAAGACATAGAATGCACTGATGCACAGCCACTGATGTTTCCTGATGATGAGGACATGGGAATACCACCTCATCGGAGTCCGCACATCTCTGATGATGACGAAACACAGGTGCCAACTGCTGTGTCTTTCTGCAGTGTACAGACCGAAGAAGAGGTCAGGGAGGAAGACTGTGTGGAAGAGGATGCAGGGGACGATGAGGTCCTAGACCCCACATGGAATGAAGGTCGTGCCACTGACTTTCATAGTTCAGAGGAAGAGGCAGTGGTGAGACCGAGCCAACAGCGTAGCAAAAGAGAGAGCAGGGGGCAAAAGCAGAACAGCCGCCTCCAAGAGAGTTCGCCTGCTACTGGCCACGGCCACCAGGGACCGAGCACCCCAAAGGCAGCTTCAAGGAGTTCCCTGGCATGGCACTTCTTTAAACAATGTGCTGACGACAAGACCCGAGTTGTTTGCACGCTGTTCCATCAGAGCCTGAAGCGAGGCATTAACGTTCTAAACCTTAGCACAACCTGCATGACCAGGCATCTACATGCAAAGCATGAACTGCAGTGGAGTAAACACCTTAAAAGCAAGGAACTCACTCTGGCTCCCCCTGCTCCCTCTTCTGCTGCTGCCTTGGCCTCTTCCTCCGCCTCGGGAGGAATGTTGGCACCTGCCGCCCACCAAACAGAGGATGAGCCACCGACAACACCACCTGCGTCACCAAGCATCTCCACCATGTCACACGGCAGCGTTCAGCTCTCCATCTCACAAACCTTGGAGATAAAGCGTAAATTCCCACCTAGTCACCCTCGAGCCCTGGGCCTGAATGCCAGCATTTCTAAACTACTGGCCTTTGAAATGCTGTCATTCCGGCTGGTGGACACAGACAGCTTCAAACAGTTGATGTCCTTGGCTTTCCCACAGTATGTTTTTCTCAGCCGCCACTACTTCTCCAAGACAGCCGTGCCTTCCCTGCACAACCAAGTATCCGATAAAATCAAGTGTGCACTGCGCAACGCCATCTGTGGCAAGGTCCACCTAACCACAGATACGTGGACCATTAAGCACAGCCAGGGACGCTATATCTCCCTAACTGCACACTGGGTAAATGTAGTGGCGGCTGGGCCGCAGGCAGAGAGTTCCTTGGCGCACGTCCTTCCGCCGCCAAGGATCGAAGGGCATCATTCTTTGCCTCCTGTAGCCTCCTCCTCCTACTCGGCTTCCTCCTCCTCTGCTTCCACCAGCTCATCCAGTCAGCCACACACCTTCACCACCAACTTCAGCACAGCCCGGGGTAAATGTCAGCAGGCCATTCTGAAACTCATATGTTTGGGGGACAGGCCCCACACCGCGCAGGAGTTGTGGCGGGGTATTGAACAACACACCGACCAGTGGTTGCTGCCGGTGGGCCTCAAGCCCGGCCTTCCCGCTCATCGCCTCATATGCGACGTGCCCACCAGGTGGAACTCCACCTTGCACATGCTGGAGAGACTGTGCGAGCAGCAGCAGGCCATAGTGGAGTTTCAGCTGCAGTACGCACGCGTCAGTCGCACTACAGAACAGCACCACTTCACCACCAATGATTGGGCCTCCATGCGAGACCTGTGTGCCCTGTTGCGCTGTTTCGAGTACTCCACCAACATGGCCAGTGGCGATGACACCGTCGATGACGATACGCCTCCCACAGAGGACAGCTTGCCCTTACCTCTGTGGAGCCTGGCACACATGAGCGACTACATGCTGCAGTGCCTGCGCAACGACAGCAGAGTTGCCCACATTTTAACGTGTGCGGACTACTGGGTTGCCATCCTGCTGGATCCCCGGTACAAAGACAATGTGCCCACCTTACTTCCTGCACTGGAGCGTGATAGGAAGATGCGCGAGTACAAGCGCATGCTGGTAGAGGCGCTCCTGAGAGCATTCCCAAATGTCACAGGGGAACAGGTGGAAGCCCAAGGCGAAGGCAGAGGAGGAGCAAGAGGTCGCCAACGGAAGCTGTGTCACGGCCAGCTCCTCTGAACAGCACCACTTCACCACCAATGATTGGGCCTCCATGCGAGACCTGTGTGCCCTGTTGCGCTGTTTCGAGTACTCCACCAACATGGCCAGTGGCGATGACACCGTTATCAGCGTTACAATACCACTTCTATGTCTCCTTGAGAAAACGCTTAGGGCGATGATGGAAGAGGAGGTGGCCCAGGAGGAGGTAGAGGATGAGGGGTCATTTTTAGCACTTTCAGGACAGTCTGTTAGAAGTGGCTCAGAGGGAGGTTTTTTGCAACAGCAGAGGCCAGGTACAAATGTGGCCAGCCAGGGCCCACTACTGGAGGACGAGGAGGATGAGGAGGAGGTGGAGGAGGATGAGGATGAAGCAGGTTCACAGCGGCGTGGCACCGGACACAGCTCAGGCCCATCACTGGTGCGTGGCTGGGGTGATACGGAGGACGATACGCCTCCCACAGAGGACAGCTTGTCCATACCTCTGGTGAGCCTGGCACACATGAGCGACTACATGCTGCAGTGCCTGCGCAACGACAGCAGAGTTGCCCACATTTTAACTTGTGTGCGGACTAATGTTTTGCCACCCTGCTGCATCCCCAGTACAAAGACAATGTGCCCACCTTACTTCCTGCACTGGAGCGTGATAGGAAGATGCGCGAGTTCAAGCGCACGCTGGTAGACGCGCTCCTGAGAGCATTCCCAAATGTCACAGGGGAACAGGTGGAAGCCCAAGGCGAAGGCAGAGGAAGAGCAAGAGGTCGCCAACGCAGCTGTGTCACGGCCAGCTCCTCTGAGGGCAGGGTTAGCATGGCAGAAATGTGGAAAAGTTTTGTCTCCACGCCGCAGATAACTGCACCACCACCTGATACGGAACGTGTTAGCAGGAGGCAGCATTTCACTAACATGGTTGAACAGTACGTCTGCACACCCCTCCACGTACTGACTGATGGTTCGGCCCCATTCAACTTCTGGGTCTCCAAATTGTCCACGTGGCCAGAGTTAGCATCTTATGCCTTGGAGGTGCTGGCCTGCCCGGCGGCCAGCGTTTTGTCTGAACGTGTATTCAGCACGGCAGGGGGCGTCATTACTGACAAACGCAGCCGACTGTCCACAGCCAACGTGGACAAGCTGACGTTCATAACAATGAACCAGGCATGGATCCCACAAGACCTGTCCCTCCCTTGTGCAGAATAGACATTTATAACTGCCTCCCCCTCAACCATGTATTCTTGTACTCCGGGGCACTTCTTTATTGAATCCTCATTTTTTTTAATTTTTTACCATGATCTTGCGGTGCAACCCAAAGTTGAATGAACCTCTCCTCTGTCTGGGTGGTGGGGCTGAAATAACTGAATGTGGCCTTCTCCGTTGGTGGGTGATATGACGCATGATTCCTTGCTGTGGGACCTCTCTCCTCTGTCTGGGTGCTGGGGCCGATATAACTGAAAGTGGCCTTCTCCGGTGGTGGGTGATATGACTCATGATTCCTTGCTGTGGGACCTCTCTCCTCTGTCTGGGTGCTGGGGCATAAATAACAGAAAGTGGCCTTCTCCGGTGGTGGGTGATATGACGCATGATTCCTTGCTGTGGGACCTCTCTCCTCTGTCTGGGTGGTGGAGCTGAAATAACTGAAAGTGGCCTTCTCCAGTAGTGGGTGATATGACGCATGATTCCTTGCTGTGGGACCTCTCTCCTCTGTCTGGGTGCTGGGCCTAAATAACTGAGAGTGGCCTTCTCCGGTGGTGGTTGATATGACACATGATTCCTTGCTGTAGGACCTCTCTCCTCTGTATGAGTGCTGGGGCCGAAATAACTGAGAGTGGCCTTCTCCGGTGGTGGTTGATATGACGCATGATTCCTTGCTGTGGGACCTCTCTCCTCTGTCTGGGTGCTGGGGCCGAAATAACTGAGTGGCCTTCTCCAGTGGTGGGTGATATGACGCATGATTCCTTGCTGTGGGACCTCTCTCCTCTGTATGGGTGCTGGGCCGAAATAACTGAGAGTGGCCTTCTCCGGTGGTGGTTGATATGACGCATGATTCCTTGCTGTGGGACCTCTCTCCTCTGTCTGGGTGCTGGGGCCGAAATAACTGAGTGGCCTTCTCCAGTGGTGGGTGATATGACGCATGATTCCTTGATGTGGGACCTGTATCCTCGGTCTGGGTGCTGGGCTGAAATTACTGAAAGTGGCCTTCTCCAGTGGTGGTTGATATGACGCATGATTCCTTGCTGTGGGACCTCTCTCCTCTGGGTGCTGGGCCGAAATAACTGAGAGTGGCCTTCCCCGGTGGTGGTTGATATGACGCATGATTCCTTGCTATGGGACCTCTCTCCTCTGTCTGGGTGCTGGGGCCGAAATAACTGAGTGGCCTTCTCCAGTGGTGGGTGATATGACGCATGATTCCTTCCTGTGGGACCTGTCTCCTCTGTCTGGGTGCTGGGGCCGAAATAACTGAGTGGCCTTCTCCAGTGGTGGGTGATATGACGCATGATTCCTTGATGTGGGACCTGTATCCTCGGTCTGGGTGCTGGGGCCAAAATAACTGAATGTGGCCTTCTCCAGTTTTGGGTGATATGACGCATGATTCCTTGCAGTGCGACCTCTCTCCAATTGATATTGGTTAAGTTTTATTTATCTTATTTTATTTTAATTCATTTCCCTATCCACATTTGTTTGCAGGGGATTTACCTACATTTTACTGCCTTTGGCAGCCCTCTAGCCCGTTCCTGGACTATTTTACAGCCTTTTTAGTGCCTAAAAGTTCGGGTCCCATTGACATCAATGGGGTTCGGGATAAAGTTCGGGTCGAGTTCGGATCCCGAACCCGAACATTTTCGGGAAGTTCAGCCGAACTTCCCGAACCCGAACTTCAGGTTTCCTACTTATAGTTTGTCCATCAAAATTATGGGGGCAGGTTAAAGTGTGCCCTGTGGCTGTTGAAGATACTGGAGACTTTTGGGGCAATACGCTGGCTTAAAGTTTTCAATAGAAAAGTGTCCCTGGAGAATCACATATCTTGAGAGGTCTTTACTTTGATCCGCAGGATGTAAGGGAAGTAATTCTTCCTTCTCAGGAGGCCTCCCGTCTTTGAGTTTTTACAAACTATGTGGCACGTGTGGGGAGGCTCGCACGGGAACAGCAGGAACCGCATGCGCGTAATTCTCGCATTGTTATGCGATCCACCGTGGAGCTCACAAGGTCTTCCGATGGGTTGATCCGCATGCGTTCCACTGTGGAGCGCACAGCAGTTTCCGGGACCGGCAGGAGCTGCCCTCCGCTGCCAATTGTCAGGTAGAATGTTCGGGAAGGTGGTGAATAGCTTGGAATTCAAAAGAGCATATTAGATGAGAGGGATAATGTAATGGCCATTTATAAGAATATATTCATTTGGTGAGATTATGACAATATATTCATTTCTTAGAGGATGTCTGTTTTATCACAAGAGAATCCCATATTGTATGTCTTAATGAGGAAAAAGAGTAACATTGAAGGACAGGGGATATTAATATAAATATAAAAGGTAGAGATGATTGGCCTCATAGGGGAAGTACCTTCGGGAGAGAGAGGGATTTCACTCCTTTCTACATGAGTGAAATGATAAAAAACATGATATCATAATACATAGAAGGGGGGGGGGGGGTCAAAACCCAAATCCCCAAGGGAGTAAAGGGGTAAGGTGGGCTGGAAATAGGCCAAAAAACGCTCGATAAAAATCATTAAAATAAAATACACTACATATACATCTGAATAAAATACAACATTTAAAACTGAATTAAAAAAAAATATATCTATGTATGTATATGTATATATATATATATATATATATATATATATATATATACGCAGCTGAAGATTCAGGCTGCACACCAAACTCGATAGCGGAGTGCCAGCGGCCCACACCCAGACTACAGTGTTAGCACACAGAACTTCGTAAAAAGCCACGGCACATCCAATTAATGAAAAAGAATCGTGATCTTTATTCACCCCTCTAGCGACGTTTCGGTCCACTTGCTGGGACCCTTGTCAAGCAATGTGTGTACAAACAATGTGACCATATATAGTGTACAGCTCATTAGCATATGTAATTGAAAAAAATCAGAGTGACATACAAAGTGTCAAAATGCATATACAAATGTAAGACTAGTCATTATAAATACATCTTTCAGTGAAAAACAACACATATACATATCATATAATATCATAAATACATATTTAAAAGTGTATTAGTGTGATCATGTGATCTTCGGAATCATACCGTGATACGTGATGACGTGGCAAGTAAAATCTACCTACACCTGGGCGGCGGAAGAGGGCGGAGCACATCTTGTTAAAAAGTAGCAAATATCTAAGTAGTTTAAATCCTCACGGCGTGCCAGAATCACCCTTGCGCATGTCCCGGGGTCTCGGTGCGTCACAAGTCATGTGATCGCAACGAGTAACATCTACTACACAATATATCTCACTCGTGTAATGGCGGAGCATACTTTCTCAGCGTATCGGGATCCCGTCCGCGCATGTCCGGGAATCACAGACGCGTCACAGGTCATAAGGCCATCGTTAAAGTCACATGATTAGTGCGTCATAGAATTCTTTGATCCGGGCCGGGCTTCGGATCAAAGAAAAAGTGTAGATAGAATATTCGAGGTAACAGTAAGTAATCAATCATCTAGAAAGCCATTACCATAAATCTGGGTGCTTAAATTATAGCACTCCAGAAACTGTCCCCAATTGGCCTTATAAGAGAAGTAGATCCTACACTGCGGCATATAAAAAATCGCAAGATGTGTATACTGCTTTGCGAGTCAATCAACCTGACATATATATATCAGGGAAAGTTGTGCTCCGTCTTCATCCACCACCAGAACCATCTAAAAAATAAAAACATATACAAGATTACAAAAATGTATAAGAAAATACAAAAACAAACACATACACAACAATACGAAGGATGACAGAGAACATCACATAAAAGCCCAAGGTTTATATTCAACATTAAGGCCCTTAGGTTTAAGAGATTGTAACTTATAGATCCATTCAGATTCACGCTTCTTGAGCATATTAACCCGATTACCCCCAGTACGTGGGAGTGGTACATGATCAAGAAGCATGAATCTGAGATCTTTCTCGGCATGACCAGATTCCACGAAATGACGAGACACCGGCAAATCTTTCCGTCCTTTTCGGATCGTGTATCTATGAAAATTAAAACGTGTCTTGAAATCGCAAGACGTTTCACCCACATATAGCATGGAACAGGGGCACCACAGTACATATACAACAAACGATGTATTGCACGTTAAATAATGCTTAATCGGATAGCTCTGTTTGGTAATCGGATGTATAAAGAAGGAACCTTTCTGCATGTATTTGCAATTAATGCAACACAAGCAGGGAAAAGACCCCACTCTGCTAGTGCCAAATACACCCTGTTGAAGCGGTTTATTAAAACCCACATCGTTCTTGACCAAGCGGTCCTTTAAATTCGGAGGTCTCCTATAGGAAATCAAAGGTCTGATTTTAAAAGCCTCCATATTTCGATGACCAGCATACAGAACCGGCCAATGTTTATTAACAATACGTGCCACATGTGTGCTAGCCTCCGTGAAAGTAGTAATCAATATCATCCGTGTCTTCTCCTCATGCCTAGTTTGTCTTTTACTTCCATAGTGTAATAATTGATGTCTATCCATTGTGTCCACCCGAGCTCTCTGCGTATGTAACACCTTTTTGGGTAATGTCTCTTTTGAAAAGCCGTGGTCATAGTGTCAAGGGTCTTCTCTAGTTTGTCAGAGGAACCAATAATTCTCTTGGCTCTAATAAATTGACTGTAGGGTAAAGATTGAGTCATCCTCTTTGGATGAGCACTATCATATCTTAGAGTAGCATTACAATCTGTAGGTTTAATATACAGTGAAGTAATAAGTTGTCGATCAGTAGCTTGGACTAAAACATCCAAAAAATGTAATTCATCCCTGGAGCTTTCCATCGTAAACTGAATGTCCGTATTGAGACCATTCAGAAACTGGTGGAACTCCTCCAAATGTGACATAGTACCAGTCCAAATAACAAAAATATCATCTATGTACCTCCACCACCTCAGCACATGGCCGAAGTGGTGGGATACATAGATGTATCTTTCTTCCATGAGGGAGACGGCGATGTTGGCATAAGTCGGGGCCACATTCGTGCCCATCGCCGTTCCCCTCATTTGCATATAAAAACTGTCTCCAAACAGGAAGTAGTTATTATATAAGATCAAACGTAAGAGGGATTCTATGAACTCCACGGCAGTTGGTGAAAAATCAGAGATAGAGAGAGTCTGATGGACTGCCTCTAAACCAAAATCATGTTGTATTGAAGTATAGAGGCTCACTATATCGAAGGAGACCAAAATGGCCCCCTCCGGTATAGTAACCTCCCGTAGTTTTCCTAAAAATCATTAGTATCCTGTATATACGATTTAATATTAAGCACAAAAGGTCTCAAAAGCTTATCCAAAAAAATAGAAGCATTACTTAACACTGCTCCCCTGCCAGATACAATAGGTCTGCCAGGGGGGCAGGTCAAATTTTTGTGAATCTTGGGCAGCAGATAAAAAAGAGGAGTCACCGGATGAGAAAGTATCAGGAAATCCATCAATTTATCATCGATTACATGCAAATCACCATACAGATCTACTAAGTTACGTAACTGTGACATTATGGAAAACTAAGGATCCTGTGGCACTTTCTTATACACAAGTGGGTCAGATAATTGCCGTAGAGCCTCCGACATATACATGGAAGTGTCCATGACCACTACCGCACCACCCTTGTCAGCCGACTTGATGGTGAGGGAGCGGTCATGGACTAATTCATCAAGAGCCGAACGTTCAGCCCTCGATAAGTTAGAATGATGCCTGACATCGGGGCCACCCTGGTCTTTGAGGGCCCGAATGTCATCCATCACAGCACTAGAAAAAGTTCCAGTGCTTGAGAAGATACCTGTGGTACAAAATCACTTTTCATATGTAGATCGTAATGCGATAAGCATAATTCACGTTTAGAAGAATCAATTACAGGCATAGTGTTAGAAAAATGCAATTTCAATTTCAAAGATCTAAAAAAATATAAAAGATCAGATTCCAATTGGAACCAGTTGGTGTTACCCGTGGGGCAGAAGCTGAGGCCTTTCTCAAGGACCCCCATTTGCATAGGTGTAAGTACATGGGAAGAAATATTTACCACAGTTCTGTGTATTAACCCTTGATTTTCCGGGCAGCTTTCTGGCTTCTGGTTTTTACGGAATCGGTGTCTCTTGCGGCCTCCTCGTCTGGTTTTTTTCTTTGTACTGATGTCACTAAAAAGGAGTAGAATCTTTCTGTTCCGGATAGTCCTTTCTTTTAATTCTGTTGCTTTTCATGCCGGTTTGGGGAAAGTCTGTCCATGTGTACACGCGGCCAGTGGTGTAATCCACTGAATCGCGGGTCCATTTGTCGCGTTTCTTATTGCGAATATCTTGTTGGAGAGTATCCAAATGCGGTTGAAACTTGGCCTTATAGTCATCAAATTCCTGTGTCGACAACATGCCTTTTAACTGTGCCTCATGTGTGTTTAAACTGGACTGAAGAGTAGATAAATCCTTTTGCATAAATTCCACATTTAGTAGGATTAAGTCCTGGGAATATTTGTTAGAGATTTGTTCATATTTCGTGCGGTATTCCGCATCATGAGAATATACCGAGGGTTTTGGTTGCACCCGCATCCCTCTTGGTATCCGTTTCTCCTTGATATACTCCACCAGCGTGGTAGAATGCAAATCCACAGTAATGTGTTTCTTAACATCACGTTCATATTTCTTTTAACGTCCAACACTGATGGCACAGATAGAAAATCCATATTACCTTTGCAGGCCTCGATGATTCTGTCTCTGTCAGCCTCCGTATAGGAAAAAACATCGGGTGAAGATCGCCCGTTTGGAGATCCATGTTGAGTAGTAATAGTAGTAAATGGGTGCCCGCACTGATAGTCCAAACAATACGCAGCTGAAGATTCAGGCTGCACACCAAACTCGAGAGCGGAGTGCCAGCGGCCCACACCCAGACTACGGTGTTAGCACACAGAACTTCGTAAAAAGCCACGGCGCATCCAATTAATGAAAAAGAATCGTGATCTTTATTCACCCCTCTAGCGACGTTTCGGTCCACTTGCTGGGACCCTTGTCAAGCAATGTGTGTACAAACAATGTGACCATATATAGTGTACAGCTCATTAGCATACGTAATTGAAAAAAATCAGTGACATACAAAGTGTCAAAATGCATATACAAATGTAAGACTAGTCATTATAAATACATCTTTCAGTGAAAAACAACACATATACATATCATATAATATCATAAATACATATTTAAAAGTGTATTAGTGTGATCATGTGATCTTCGGAATCATACCGTGATACGTGATGACGTGGCAAGTAAAATCTACCTACACCTGGGCGGCGGAAGAGGGCGGAGCACATCTTGTTAAAAAGTAGCAAATATCTAAGTAATTTAAATCCTCACGGCGTGCCGGAATCACCCTTGCGCATGTCCCGGGGTCTCGGTACGTCACAAGTCATGTGATCGCAACGAGTAACATCTACTACACAATATATCTCACTCGTGTAATGGCGGAGCATACTTTCTCAGCGTATCGGGATCCCGTCCGCGCATGTCCGGGAATCACAGACGCGTCACAGGTCATAAGGCCATCGTTAAAGTCACATGATTAGTGCGTCATAGAATTCTTTGATCCGGGCCGGGCTTCGGATCAAAGAAAAAGTGTAGATAGAATATTCGAGGTAACAGTAAGTAATCAATCATCTAGAAAGCCATTACCATAAATCTGGGTGCTTAAATTATAGCACTCCAGAAACTGTCCCCAATTGGCCTTATAAGAGAAGTAGATCCTACACTGCGGCATATAAAAAAATCGCAAGATGTGTATACTGCTTTGCGAGTCAATCAATCTGACATATATATATCAGGGAAAGTTGTGCTCCGTCTTCATCCACCACCAGAACCATCTAAAAAATAAAAACATATACAAGATTACAAAAATGTATAAGAAAATACAAAAACAAACACATACACAACAATACGAAGGATGACAGAGAACATCACATAAAAGCCCAAGGTTTATGTTAAATCTTGCGATTTTTTTATATGCCGCAGTGTAGGATCTACTTCTCTTATAAGGCCAATTGGGGACAGTTTCTGGAGTGCTATAATTTAAGCACCCAGATTTATGGTAATGGCTTTCTAGATGATTGATTACTTACTGTTACCTCGAATATTCTATCTACACTTTTTCTTTGATCCGAAGCCCCGGCCCGGATCAAAGAATTCTATGACGCACTAATCATGTGACTTTAACGATGGCCTTATGACCTGTGACGCGTCTGTGATTCCCGGACATGCGCGGACGGGATCCCGATACGCTGAGAAAGTATGCTCCGCCATTACACGAGTGAGATATATTGTGTAGTAGATGTTACTCGTTGCGATCACATGACTTGTGACGTACCGAGACCCCGGGACATGCGCAAGGGTGATTCCGGCACGCGTGAGGATTTAAACTACTTAGATATTTGCTACTTTTTAACAAGATGTGCTCCGCCCTCTTCCGCCGCCCAGGTGTAGGTAGATTTTACTTGCCACGTCATCACGTATCACGGTATGATTCCGAAGATCACATGATCACACTAATACACTTTTAAATATGTATTTATGATATTATATGATATGTATATGTGTTGTTTTTCACTGAAAGATGTATTTATAATGACTAGTCTTACATTTGTATATGCATTTTGACACTTTGTATGTCACTGATTTTTTTCAATTACGTATGCTAATGAGCTGTACACTATATATGGTCACATTGTTTGTACACACATTGCTTGACAAGGGTCCCAGCAAGTGGACCGAAACGTCGCTAGAGGGGTGAATAAAGATCACGATTCTTTTTCATTAATTGGATGTGCCGTGGCTTTTTACGAAGTTCTGTGTGCTAACACCGTAGTCTGGGTGTGGGCCGCTGGCACTCCGCTATCGAGTTTGGTGTGCAGCCTGAATCTTCAGCTGCGTATTGTTTGGACTATCAGTGCGGGCACCCATTTACTACTATTACTACTCAACATGGATCTCCAAACGGGGCGATCTTCACCCGATGTTTTTTCCTATACGGAGGCTGACAGAGACAGAATCATCGAGTCCTGCAAAGGTAATATGGATTTTCTATCTGTGCCATCAGTGTTGGACGTTAAAAAGAAATATGAACGTGATGTTAAGAAACACATTACTGTGGATTTGCATTCTACCACGCTGGTGGAGTATATCAAGGAGAAACGGATACCAAGAGGGATGCGGGTGCAACCAAAACCCTCGGTATATTCTCATGATGCGGAATACCGCACGAAATATGAACAAATCTCTAACAAATATTCCCAGGACTTAATCCTACTAAATGTGGAATTTATGCAAAAGGATTTATCTACTCTTCAGTCCAGTTTAAACACACATGAGGCACAGTTAAAAGGCATGTTGTCGACACAGGAATTTGATGACTATAAGGCCAAGTTTCAACCGCATTTGGATACTCTCCAACAAGATATTCGCAATAAGAAACGCGACAAATGGACCCGCGATTCAGTGGATTACACCACTGGCCGCGTGTACACATGGACAGACTTTCCCCAAACCGGCATGAAAAGCAACAGAATTAAAAGAAAGGACTATCCGGAACAGAAAGATTCTACTCCTTTTTAGTGACATCAGTACAAAGAAAAAACCAGACGAGGAGGCCGCAAGAGACACCGATTCCGTAAAAACCAGAAGCCAGAAAGCTGCCCGGAAAATCAAGGGTTAATACACAGAACTGTGGTAAATATTTCTTCCCATGTACTTACACCTATGCAAATGGGGGTCCTTGAGAAAGGCCTCAGCTTCTGTCCCACGGGTAACACCAACTGGTTCCAATTGGAATCTGATCTTTTATATTTTTTTAGATCTTTGAAATTGAAATTGCATTTTTCTAACACTATGCCTGTAATTGATTCTTCTAAACGTGAATTATGCTTATCGCATTACGATCTACATATGAAAAGTGATTTTGTACCACAGGTATCTTCTCAAGCACTGGAACTTTTTTCTAGTGCTGTGATGGATGACATTTGGGCCCTCAAAGACCAGGGTGGCCCCAATGTCAGGCATCATTCTAACTTATCGAGGGCTGAACGTTCGGCTCTTGATGAATTAGTCCATGACCGCTCCCTCACCATCAAGTCGGCTGACAAGGGTGGTGCGGTAGTGGTCATGGACACTTCCATGTATATGTCGGAGGCGCTACGGCAATTATCTGACCCACTTGTGTATAAGAAAGTGCCACAGGATCCTAAGTTTTCCATAATGTCACAGTTACGTAACTTAGTAGATCTGTATGGTGATTTGCATGTAATCGATGATAAATTGATGGATTTCCTGATACTTTCTCATCCGGTGACTCCTCTTTTTTATCTGCTGCCCAAGATTCACAAAAATTTGACCTGCCCCCCTGGCAGACCTATTGTATCTGGCAGGGGAGCAGTGTTAAGTAATGCTTCTATTTTTTTGGATAAGCTTTTGAGACCTTTTGTGCTTAATATTAAATCGTATATACAGGATACTAATGATTTTTTAGGAAAACTACGGGAGGTTACTATACCGGAGGGGGCCATTTTGGTCTCCTTCGATATAGTGAGCCTCTATACTTCAATACAACATGATTTTGGTTTAGAGGCAGTCCATCAGACTCTCTCTATCTCTGATTTCTCACCAACTGCCGTGGAGTTCATTGAATCCCTCTTACGTTTGGTCTTATATAATAACTACTTCCTGTTTGGAGACAGTTTTTATATGCAAATGAGGGGAACGGCGATGGGCACGAATGTGGCCCCGACTTATGCCAACATCGCCGTCTCCCTCATGGAAGAAAGATACATCTATGTATCCCACCACTTCGGCCATGTGCTGAGGTGGTGGAGGTACATAGATGATATTTTTGTTATTTGGACTGGTACTATGTCACATTTGGAGGAGTTCCACCAGTTTCTGAATGGTCTCAATACGGACATTCAGTTTACGATGGAAAGCTCCAGGGATGAATTACATTTTTGGATGTTTTAGTCCAAGCTACTGATCGACAACTTATTACTTCACTGTATATTAAACCTACAGATTGTAATGCTACTCTAAGATATGATAGTGCTCATCCAAAGAGGATGACTCAATCTTTACCCTACAGTCAATTTATTAGAGCCAAGAGAATTATTGGTTCCTCTGACAAACTAGAGAAGACCCTTGACACTATGACCACGGCTTTTCAAAAGAGACATTACCCAAAAAAGGTGTTACATACGCAGAGAGCTCGGGTGGACACAATGGATAGACATCAATTATTACACTATGGAAGTAAAAGACAAACTAGGGATGAGGAGAAGACACGGATGATATTGATTACTACTTTCACGGAGGCTAGCACACATGTGGCACGTATTGTTAATAAACATTGGCCGGTTCTGTATGCTGGTCATCGAAATATGGAGGCTTTTAAAATCAGACCTTTGATTTCCTATAGGAGACCTCCGAATTTAAAGGACCGCTTGGTCAAGAACGATGTGGGTTTTAATAAACCGCTTCAACAGGGTGTATTTGGCACTAGCAGAGTGGGGTCTTTTCCTGCTTGTGTTGCATTAATTGCAAATACATGCAGAAAGGTTCCTTCTTTATACATCCGATTACCAAACAGAGCTATCCGATTAAGCATTATTTAACGTGCAATACATCGTTTGTTGTATATGTACTGTGGTGCCCCTGTTCCATGCTATATGTGGGTGAAACGTCTTGCGATTTCAAGACACGTTTTAATTTTCATAGATACACGATCCGAAAAGGACGGAAAGATTTGCCGGTGTCTCGTCATTTCGTGGAATCTGGTCATGCCGAGAAAGATCTCAGATTCATGCTTCTTGATCATGTACCACTCCCACGTACTGGGGTAATCGGGTTAATATGCTCAAGAAGCGTGAATCTGAATGGATCTATAAGTTACAATCTCTTAAACCTAAGGGCCTTAATGTTGAATATAAACCTTGGGCTTTTATGTGATGTTCTCTGTCATCCTTCGTATTGTTGTGTATGTGTTTGTTTTTGTATTTTCTTATACATTTTTGTAATCTTGTATATGTTTTTATTTTTTAGATGGTTCTGGTGGTGGATGAAGACGGAGCACAACTTTCCCTGATATATATATGTCAGGTTGATTGACTCGCAAAGCAGTATACACATCTTGCGATTTTTTTATATGCCGCAGTGTAGGATCTACTTCTCTTATAAGGCCAATTGGGGACAGTTTCTGGAGTGCTATAATTTAAGCACCCAGATTTATGGTAATGGCTTTCTAGATGATTGATTACTTACTGTTACCTCGAATATTCTATCTACACTTTTCTTTGATCCGAAGCCCGGCCCGGATCAAAGAATTCTATGACGCACTAATCATGTGACTTTAACGATGGCCTTATGACCTGTGACGCGTCTGTGATTCCCGGACATGCGCGGACGGGATCCCGATACGCTGAGAAAGTATGCTCCGCCATTACACGAGTGAGATATATTGTGTAGTAGATGTTACTCGTTGCGATCACATGACTTGTGACGTACCGAGACCCCGGGACATGCGCAAGGGTGATTCTGACACGCCGTGAGGATTTAAACTACTTAGATATTTGCTACTTTTTAACAAGATGTGCTCCGCCCTCTTCCGCCGCCCAGGTGTAGGTAGATTTTACTTGCCACGTCATCACGTATCACGGTATGATTCGAAGATACATCTATGTATCCCACCACTTCGGCCATGTGCTGAGGTGGTGGAGGTACATAGATGATATTTTTGTTATTTGGACTGGTACTATGTCACATTTGGAGGAGTTCCACCAGTTTCTGAATGGTCTCAATACGGACATTCAGTTTACGATGGAAAGCTCCAGGGATGAATTACATTTTTGGATGTTTTAGTCCAAGCTACTGATCGACAACTTATTACTTCACTGTATATTAAACCTACAGATTGTAATGCTACTCTAAGATATGATAGTGCTCATCCAAAGAGGATGACTCAATCTTTACCCTACAGTCAATTTATTAGAGCCAAGAGAATTATTGGTTCCTCTGACAAACTAGAGAAGACCCTTGACACTATGACCACGGCTTTTCAAAAGAGACATTACCCAAAAAAGGTGTTACATACGCAGAGAGCTCGGGTGGACACAATGGATAGACATCAATTATTACACTATGGAAGTAAAAGACAAACTAGGCATGAGGAGAAGACACGGATGATATTGATTACTACTTTCACGGAGGCTAGCACACATGTGGCACGTATTGTTAATAAACATTGGCCGGTTCTGTATGCTGGTCATCGAAATATGGAGGCTTTTAAAATCAGACCTTTGATTTCCTATAGGAGACCTCCGAATTTAAAGGACCGCTTGGTCAAGAACGATGTGGGTTTTAATAAACCGCTTCAACAGGGTGTATTTGGCACTAGCAGAGTGGGGTCTTTTCCCTGCTTGTGTTGCATTAATTGCAAATACATGCAGAAAGGTTCCTTCTTTATACATCCGATTACCAAACAGAGCTATCCGATTAAGCATTATTTAACGTGCAATACATCGTTTGTTGTATATGTACTGTGGTGCCCCTGTTCCATGCTATATGTGGGTGAAACGTCTTGCGATTTCAAGACACGTTTTAATTTTCATAGATACACGATCCGAAAAGGACGGAAAGATTTGCCGGTGTCTCGTCATTTCGTGGAATCTGGTCATGCCGAGAAAGATCTCAGATTCATGCTTCTTGATCATGTACCACTCCCACGTACTGGGGTAATCGGGTTAATATGCTCAAGAAGCGTGAATCTGAATGGATCTATAAGTTACAATCTCTTAAACCTAAGGGCCTTAATGTTGAATATAAACCTTGGGCTTTTATGTGATGTTCTCTGTCATCCTTCGTATTGTTGTGTATGTGTTTGTTTTTGTATTTTCTTATACATTTTTGTAATCTTGTATATGTTTTTATTTTTTAGATGGTTCTGGTGGTGGATGAAGACGGAGCACAACTTTCCCTGATATATATATGTCAGGTTGATTGACTCGCAAAGCAGTATACACATCTTGCGATTTTTTTATATGCCGCAGTGTAGGATCTACTTCTCTTATAAGGCCAATTGGGGACAGTTTCTGGAGTGCTATAATTTAAGCACCCAGATTTATGGTAATGACTTTCTAGATGATTGATTACTTACTGTTACCTCGAATATTCTATCTACACTTTTTCTTTGATCCGAAGCCCCGGCCCGGATCAAAGAATTCTATGACGCACTAATCATGTGACTTTAACGATGGCCTTATGACCTGTGACGCGTCTGTGATTCCCGGACATGCGCGGACGGGATCCCGATACGCTGAGAAAGTATGCTCCGCCATTACACGAGTGAGATATATTGTGTAGTAGATGTTACTCGCTGCGATCACATGACTTGTGACGTACCGAGACCCCGGGACATGCGCAAGGGTGATTCCGAGCACGCCGTGAGGATTTAAACTACTTAGATATTTGCTACTTTTTAACAAGATGTGCTCCGCCCTCTTCCGCCGCCCAGGTGTAGGTAGATTTTACTTGCCACGTCATCACGTATCACGGTATGATTCCGAAGATCACATGATCACACTAATACACTTTTAAATATGTATTTATGATATTATATGATATGTATATGTGTTGTTTTTCACTGAAAGATGTATTTATAATGACTAGTCTTACATTTGTATATGCATTTTGACACTTTGTATGTCACTCTGATTTTTTTCAATTACGTATGCTAATGAGCTGTACACTATATATGGTCACATTGTTTGTACACACATTGCTTGACAAGGGTCCCAGCAAGTGGACCGAAACGTCGCTAGAGGGGTGAATAAAGATCACGATTCTTTTTCATTAATTGGATGTGCCGTGGCTTTTTACGAAGTTATATATATATATATATATATATATATATATATATATAGTAAAATAAACCGGGCGTCATAATTGTCAAATTTATATTATGCCAGTGAAGGTTTATTCCTTCTCTTCTTGTGGCGGGAGGGGCGTGCATTGGATCCTCAATAGTTGTTATATTCAAGGGATTCATTGAGCCCGAATGGTGTTAAGGTGTTCAGGCTAAAAATCCAGTACATTTCCCTCCTGCACAAGGATTGATACGAATGTGTGTCTTTTTCAATGGGCGTGACCTGTAGACAAGCAGGATCCCCGTTGTGAATTGTTGCGTAATGTCTGGAGACACTGTGGGTGAGTATTTTCCTCTTTATATTAGAACGGTGCTCGTTCATCCTTTCACGTAGGGATTGGGTACTGCGTCCTACGTAAATGAGTGAACAAGAGCACTGAAGTACATAGATAACATTTGTTGTGCCGCAATCTATGTTTTGTTCAGGGTATAAGCTTCCCCATTGGAAGGATTTGTTAGATTCTTGATCCCATGAGTGATCATGCTACAGCATTTGCACCTATTGATATTACACTTCTCGACACCTGGGGGCTTATTTGCTGCTCTGTATTTTTTGAGTGAATGATTGAGTTTGGGACAGGAAGGGGCTAACAGATTTTTTTGGGTTTTGGATCTACGGAAAATTAGAGTCGGGGTGGGGGTGATGTGTTGTTTCAGGAGAGGATCCTTGAGGAGTACAGCCCAATTTTTTTTCAAAATTTTGCGAATAAGATTGTGTTGGGAGCTGTATCTGGTAATAAGACTCAGGTGACGGGGTTGGGCTGGATCTTTAATGTTTGTTGTTCCTTTATCTTTAGGTTTTAGGCTATCTTTTTGGGACACCTTGGAAATCCGTTTGATGGATTCTTCTCCCTAAACCTATTTTTTAGTAATCTCATTTGGATTTTCAAGGTATGGTCACTGGAGCAATTCCTCCTGATTCTTTTGAACTGACTGTAAGGGATATTTTGTATCCATTTAGAATGATGGCAACTGGTGTATTCAAGATAGCTATTAGCATCTACGGTTTTAAAGTGAGTTTTGATGGTTGTTTTATTGTTTTCAATTGTGAGTTGTAGATCTAGAAAAACTACAGATGTCCTATTGTGTTCCAATGTGAAAGATAAATTCCAGTTGTTAGTATTGAGTTCTTGGATGAATGTGCACAAGTTTTCCGTCTCCCCTTGCCAAATGAAAATGATGTCGCCTATGAATCTTCGTTAAAATTTGATATTGGGATGAGTTAATAGACCAGAATGTTCCTCAAATGCCCCCATAAATAGGTTTGCATAAGAGGATGCAAATTTAGTACCCATTGCTGTACCCTGGGTTTGTATATAGAAGTTATTGTTGAAGGTGGAGTCATTGTGTTGTAGGATGAACTCTATGGCTCTGATAATGAAATATTTTTGAGTATCTGGCATTTGTGGATCTTGGGAAAGTGTATGACTAATGGCTGTGATCCCTAATTCGTGTTGAATATTGGTATAGAGGGCAGATACATCTAAAGTCACCCAAATGTAATCCTCTTGCCAGCTAAATGGTTGTAGTGAAGTAATATGGTCGGCAGTGTCTCTGATATAGGATGGAAGTTTTGTTACATATTTTTCTAAGTAATGATCCACATAGGCAGAAAGGTTGGCTGTCAGACAGCCAACCCCTGAAATGATGGGCCTCCCAGGTGGGTTGATTAGGGTTTTGTGGATCTTTGGTAAGAAATAAAATTTAGGGGTTGAGGAGTTTAAGGTTATGAGGCCATTGGTGTAGCCAGATTCAATTAAGTTATGGAGAGATTTCTTAAAATCCTTAGTGGGGATTCTATGTATTATGATATCATGTTTTTTTTATCAATTCACTCATGTAGAAAGGAGTGAAATCCCTCTCTCTCCCAAAGGTACTTCCCCTATGAGGCCAATCATCTTTACCTTTTATATTTATATTAATATCTCCTGTCCTTCAATGTTACTCTTTTTCCTCATTAAGACATACAGTATGGGATTCTCTTGTGATAAAACAGACATCCTCTAAGAAATGAATATATTGTCATAATTTCACCAAATAAATAAATATATTCTTATATATGGCCATTACATTCCCTCTCTCTTCTAATATGCTCTTTTGAATTACAACCTATTCACCACCCTCCCGATCATTCTACCCACCCACTGGCAGCGGAGGGCAGCTCCTGAAGGTCCCGGAAACTACTGTGCGCTCCACAGTGGAACACATGTGGATTAACCCATCAGAAGACCTTGTGCGCTCCACGGTGGAACGCATAACAATGGGAGAATGACACACATGCGGTTCCTGCTGTTCCCGCGCGAGCCTCCCCACACGTGCCACATAGTTTGTAAAAACTCAAAGACGAGAGGCCTCCAGAGAAGGAAGAATTACTTCCCTTACATCCTGCGGATCTAAGTAAAGACCCCTGAAGGTATGTGATTCTCCGGGACACTTTTCTATTGAAAACTTTAAGCCAGCATATAGCCCCAAAAGTCTCCTGTATCTTCAACAGCCACAGGGCACACTTTAACCTGCCCCCATAATTTTGATGGACTACCTATCAGTAGGAAACCTTTGTATGCCTTATAATCTCAGAATATGAAATATATAGAACCAATTCTCTATGTATATATCATGGATTATGCATGTAGATATATATACATGTATGAATACTTTATTTATTCCCTTAAATTTGCTATAATGTCTGTTTTTACTCCACATTAATTCAAATCTGTTTTTTATGTATGTATATGTGTATATGTATATATGTATGTACATGTATGTGCATATACATCTACACATGGATGTATTACATTTTATACCTTTTCACTTTTATTACTTTCATGTAACCCCCGAAGAATGAAGATACTACACCTCCGAAACGCGTTGGAACAGTTTTTTGTACATAATAAATCTTATTGACCAGAAGCCTTCCGTGTATTGGCTGCCGTCAATCTGCACCATCTGATACGCGACCCTGGCCAGGGGGGGAAGTTGTACACAGGTGTCTTGAGCTTTATCCTGTGTCTACCCCCCTGTGAAGTGAGTACAGTCACTGATAATCATATACAAAGAGAACCTAAATGATCCACTTGATACATTTGGTGTAGACCCCTCAACTTGGGTCATTACCACTTTTCGGTTACAGGGAACACTGTAACACCACCTCACGTGTCAATATTTTTCAGTTAAAGGGATCATACCCTCCACCAACTCTATAATATCTCCTCTTTTTCTGGGAGTGGCATCTCCATTGGTGTGTTTTTTCGGACAAGGGATCCGGCAAATCATCGGAACCTGTCTATCCTTCTCTTTTAGTATGTTGATAATAACATGTACAAAATCTACAACAAATATACTGTTCACAGTCACTACTCATTCCCCTGTAAGTAAAGAAAAGCATAGACTTTCTTGGTAAAAGTTATTTTATTAGCAATTTATTATCCATTGTAACTCTTTTTGCAGTGACAAAATTCCAAATAAGAAAACAATATACTTTATTTATAACTGAAATCATAATGAGATTCAATCATTCATCTCTTTAATTCATCTACTTTCTTTAAAATCACTTAAAAATCTATTTGCATTTAATTTCCATTTTTCCATAGGTGACAGTTATATTTTTTATACTATATTTACCTTAAGTAAATGCACATGCTTTTGTCTTTCTTGTTGTTACTCCTTGCATGTTTATTATTACATAACATTACAATGCAAAGCTAAATGAGACAATGCAACATTGACAAAAGTAGTCTACTAAGAAAAAAGCTATGCTTTGTAAGTTGCAACGCTGGCCACCAGTTACTTTACCATGCAATCAAAATGGTATGAAATGGAATTTCATATCCAACTAGTTTATATTGTAAGAATGCCTAATTTTTGTAGCCAAAATATATGGCAAGATCAATAATATTTTGTGTATGGCCACTTGCCTTTCACACTTTACTCCTTTTCCCATCAGCCTGCTTGGATCACAGTAGAGATCAGCAAACCTTTTGAGATTCAGTTAATTTCAGGTTCGTCAAATTTCTTAAAAAGTTTGGTTTAGACAGAATTTAGTCTACCCTACCAGAGATGCTCCAATTGCCCTGATTTCTAAATATTTTATTTTAGATTTTTATGGGACACTTTGATACAATATAATGTGGTCAGTGTACAGCTTGTATAACAGTGTAAATTTGGTGTGTCCTCAAAATAACTCAACACAACAAAAGTGAGTACAGTACACCTCTAATTGAAAATGGCCAAATTTGTCACTACCAGAGTTTTGAGGAGTTCTCACAGCTCTGATTCTCCGCCCCTGTGATGAGGTATTTTCTTCCATTTTCATTCCTTTCCCTCTTCCCAGCTGTTCCTTCTCTGATTGATTCCTCTTCCTTTAAATCACCCCTCTTCCTGTTTCACCTTGCGGGTTATATTTCTCATCTTGAGTTGTGTCAGCCGCTGGAGTATCTACACTGCTGTGGTCTCTTTACACTGGACGTGTGTTTTGCTGAAGCAAGCAACATCGGATATTGTCTGCTGAGATTGGATCTGTCTTCACTGCTGCTGCAGCCCCTACAGATAAGTTTGCAGACATTGTTGGTTTTGTTTATTTGTGACCCCGGTTCCGTCCATATACTGAGCAGGGAGCTGGTGGCCGTGGGCCCCCCCCCCCCCCCTTTATCATAGGGGTTTCAGGTCTCACTCAGCCTTTGGTACGCGGGCATGCCTCGACCCACCATCAGGGTCTGGGCATGTGCATAGCAGCACAGGGAGAGTCCTTAGGGTCTGACAGGGGTTACCTTTTATGCTCCCTAGTTTGGGTCCGCTCAGTAGCTTGTGCACTGATTGTACTCCTGTTGTTCACATATACCCGTGACAAAATTGTGTCCAAAGTGTCATTATTTTTTGTTCATTTGTTAATGTTAATTTTTTAATGATTTTTAAAAATTTTCTTTTCTCCTCTCTAAGCGCATAAACAGATGTCAAATAATGTCAGTGACAATGACAGACTTAATAAACAGCAAGTTTCAAAACACACTGCACACTTGCATGTGTTATGCTTTTTCATAATTAGTGTTGGACACGAATACTCGAATTGCGAATATTTATTGCGAATATCGCAAATTCGAGAATTCACAAATATTTTGAATATAGTGCTATGTATTCGTAATTTCGAATATTCTACATTTTCTTTTCATCAGTAACCTCCCTCTTGCTTGTGGGGCCAATGAGAAGGCTGCAATGTCTTTGTCTGAGCTTAGCAACATCCCTAGCAACCAATAGGAATGTTGCCTGCCCCTTACTATATAAGGAACCTCCCCAGCAGCCATTTTCTGTAGTGTAATGGAGTTCTGAGAGAGACAGCAGTGTAATATCTGTGCTCTGTGCTTTGCTATATATACATTAGACAGTAGTGTTGAGTGCGAATATTCGCATAGCTAATTTTTTTGCGAATATCGGCACTTCGCTAATTCACGAATATTGCGAATATAGCACTATATATTCGCTATTTCGAATATTCATATTTTTTTTAAATTTTTATTGCTATATTATTTTCTTTCCCACTTCCCAAAAGTAGTTCTACATAATACATTCGTCAATCGTCATCTTCTTCTACCAAGCCAACTATAGTAAACCAGGTCTAAGTTAAAATCGCAATGCGATTAATTTGAAGTTATATTAATCGCATTGCGATTTCAACTTAGACCTGGTTTCTATGGTTGGCTTGGTAGAATTAGCGAATCTGACGAATGTATTTGTCATATTCCTCAATACTAGTGTTGAGCGCGAATATTCAAATAGTGAATTTTTATTACGATTATCGCAACTTTGGTAATTCACGAATATTGCGAATATAGCTCTATATATTCGCAATTTAGAATATTCATTTTTTTTTTTTTTAGATGTTAATCCTTGTTGCTCTCTGGTTGTCTTCCCACTTCCCAAAAGCTGTTCTTACCTGTCCGGAGGATTCCTGGCTCCCTGCCCGCTCCAGGCAATGTCCGTTGCCGCTTCTGCAGACTTCCTGTGTGCATGGGAACGCCTCCATGCTAAAATGAAATCACGATCTCACAAATTTGATTAAGTTGTAATCGCAATGCGATTAATATAACCTGAATTATTTGCATTGCGATATTCGTTATATTCTATCAATACAACCATTAGGAACCCAGCTTTAAGTTGAATTCGCAATGCGAGTAATACAGGTTATATTAATCGCATTGCGAATTCAACTTAGAGCTGAGTTCCTAATGGCTGTATTGTTAGAATATAATGAAGATTGATAATATAGTGCTATATTCGTAAATTCGTGATATTCGTCATCTTCGTTATATTCTAGCAATACAACCATTAGGAACTTAGCTCTAAGATCAATTCGCAATGCAAGTATATGTTCGCTTCGCGAATGAAACTTTGAGCTGAGTTCCTAATGGTCATTGCTAGAATATAACAAAGTTTAAGAATATAGTGCTATATTCTTGATATTCGTTATATTCTAGCAATACAGCCATTAGGAACCCAGCTCTAAGTTGAATTCGCAATGCGAATAATACAGGTTATATTAATCGCATGGCAAATTCAACTTAGAGCTGAGTTCCTAATGCATATATGAAGCTATTGTAATGTTCTGCAAATGCAACCTTTATCTCGAGTCTCATTAAACTTCTAGCAGCTTGAAAAATGTACCCAAAGTGACCCACACCTGTATTGCCCGCGAATATTACATTGCTGATTTTTCACAATCAAGAAATATCGCAAAATCGAATATAAACCCTTCCACTCATCACTATTCATAACACAAAGCTTCTAAAATGTGTCCCTTATTAGGGGCAGATGGTGTTTAATAACACACAAGATACAATTGTTAGAAGAAAAATGTGCTTATTTTAAACGAGCCTGTGACGAATACCGCACCTCGCAGCCCCGCCTGATGTCAACTAAGTCGAGCTCACGTGGCATGGTTTTGTCACTGGTTACCAAGACGTGACATTACACCCTTCTTGGGAGTACGTAAGGTCTGCTTGGCACAGTTTACACAGACACATCCTGTCCAAGTAGGCACAGGGAGGCACGGGAATTGAGAGAGGGTGGTCCACACTACCTCCGGCGTGACTCCACACTCGCTCAAAACCTTGACAAGCTGAGAGTGACTTTTCACTGCCCCAGTGAAACAGCGCCCTGTCAGCCCTGAAGACTTCCACTAGTTCCTTGTTAGATATAAGCCCGATCTGCTAGCGGATAATATCAGGTCGGAACCTATACAAGAACAGCACAATATTAAATTATATATATATTTAATTGCCTTAAATTGCGCAATAGACCTAACACTATATACACAGAATATATACAATGGTCGAATGTGTAAATACTGATGACGTGGTACAAACAGGGTTAAACAGAGAAAAGGAAGTTACCAGGTGGATGAGTAGTCCTTTGGGTTAGGATGATGAACCTTTGGTTGTTATAATCCTTAGCTGTAGTCACAAAGGGGCAGTGATGTCAGCAGTTCCAGGTCTCCCCAAACACATTGCTCGATGTGGCCCCCTTCAGAGAAAGACACTGGCCTCCGGCCTGCATGGGCCTTTTCACCTGTAGCCAATCACTCCTCTCCCCTCCTCACTGGAAGATTATAGCGATCCAGCTGGGTTCTGGTTATAAGTGGAGACCAAACATGGTGATTATATTAGGTTCCTACTGGGAGATCTCTGTATCTCCACTTCCTGGCACCCAACCCATAAACAACGACCAGGGACACGTCCGCCTTGGTCCCAGGGTTTCAGGTATGTACCTGTTTCAGGTATGGTTTATGCCTGTGAATTCCTTATGAACCCCCGGTTCCATGATGGATTATCTTGTTCTGATGACCAGCTCAGCCCCAACACCACCACTGGCATTCATCCTGCCAGAGAGGTTGGTTGCCAGGGTGGCTGAGTGGGGTGTGAACTATCAACATGTGGTCTGTTTTGAAGCCAGGCCCCCTGTGGAGTCTGCTTCCTCTGCTAGTTAACAGCAAATAGCTGGAATTAGATCATCATAACTAGTGTTGATCGAGCACCCAAGTGCTCATGTCAAACACAATGGGATGCTCGGGTGCTCTACAGAGCACCGAGTATGACGGAAGTCAATGGGAGAACCTGAACATTAAACCAGGCACCCTAAGCTCTGAAGAGGGGAGGTTGGCGTGTTCAAAGGTCAGAAATTGATGGAAACACAACCAAAATGGTTTGGGAACAGCATGGGGAGGATGTCTGGATGCATCTTGGACGCCCAGGTCGCTGCTGGGAACAATGTTGTCCGAGTAGAACGCCACTTTTACAGACTGAAAATAATATGCACAAAACCAAAGATAAAATCGATTTTTTTTTATTTTAAAGTAAAAAATGTTAGGAAACATTCTTTCCTGTATATTTACTTGTATATAAAGTGCAAGTGCTGCCAAAAATTACAAACAAGAGACACTCCGATATAACCTGTATATCACACAAAGGAGGACCTCATTCACATTGTGGTACAATTTGTCATGTAGTGGGACTCCTACACTCATAAAGCCTATTAACTAAGTGAAAGCGCTGCCAATACACCCTTTATTACACATAAAGGAGGGCATCATACACACCCTTGAAAAATTATGATTGATGGCCTGCTGATAACCCTCAAAAACATTTGGAGCAAGGGCCTGCTGATCTGACCCTCTAAAACATTAGGGGCGAGGGCCTGCTGCTGAGCTGATCCTCTAAAACATTAGGGTGAGGGTCTGCTGCTGAGCTGACCATTGAAAAATCATGGTTGAGCGCCTGCTGCTGAGCTGACCCTCTAAAAAATTATATGTGCGGGCCTGCAGGTGAGCTGAGCCTGTAAAAGATTGTAGGTGAGTGCCTGAAAGTGAGCTGACCATGTAAAACACTATATGCGAGGGCCTGAAGGTGAGCTGACCCTGTAAAAGATTGTAGGTGAGGGCCTGCAGGTGAGCTGACCCTGTGAAACATTATATGCGAGGGCCTGCAGGTGAGCTGACCCTGTAAAACATTATATGCGAGGGCTTGTAGGTGAGTTGACCCTGTAAAAGATTCTAGTTGAGGGCCTGAAGGTGAGATGACCCTGTAAAACATTATATGCGAGGGCCTTTAGGTGAGCTGACCTTGTAAAAGATTTTATGTGAGGGCTTGCAGGTGAGCTGACCCTGTAAAAGATTGTAGGCGAGGGTCTGCAAGTGAGCTGACCCTGTAAAACATTATAAGTGAGGGCTTGCAGGTGAGCTTACCCAGTAAAAGTTTGTAGGTGAGGGTCTGCAGGTAAGCTGACCCAGTAAAACATTATATGCGAGTGCCTGTAGCTGAGATGACCCTGTAAAAGATTGTAGGTGAGGGCCTGCAGGTGAGCTGATCCTTTAAAAAATTATATGCAAGGGCATATATGCGAGGGCATTATATGCGACGAACAAGCATGTTGATATGATGGAAGAGGAGGAGGAGGATGAGAAAGGGAAGATTCAACCATATACCCTTTTTGTGGTGGAAGGGGTACATGGGAATACAGTGCATTCAGTATATTATAAACAACACATTTAAAGTGCCTTTAGGTTCATCAGCTTTCCTCTGGTGGAGTCGAGAAGTCAGGGGCAATCCAGGCCAACCTGTCAGCATTTTCAGTTGATAGGCGGATACGCTTATCTGTTATAATGCCACCAGCAGCACTAAATACCTGCTCAGACAAAACGCTGGCGGCAGGCCAGCACCTCCAAGGCATAGAGTACCAGTTCATACCACATGTCCAGCTTGGACAACTAGTAGTTGTAATGCGCTGAGGGATCATTGAGGATGCTGACACGCTGCTATGTACTCCTTCACCATCTTCCACATTTTTTCTCTTCTTATAGGAACTACGTACTCTTTCGCCAGCGTTGTCAGATGGAAATTTTTGGAGCAATTTCTCAACAAGGACCTTCTGGTATTGGGCTGTTTTGCTTGTCCTCTCCACCACTGGAATGAGAGATGAGCAGTTCTATTTGTAGCGGGGGTAAAGAAGGGTGAACAACCAGTAATCCGTGTTGCGGGTCGCGGGAAAGGCAGACTAACATGAAGTCATGGAGGCAACCGTCTCCTGTTCCTCCTCCTCCTCTTCATCGTCCAATTTGTGCTGAGAAGACGAACTGAGGGTGGTCTGGCTATCACCCTATGAAATGTCTTTCCCCATTTCCACCTCTTCCACATGCAAAGCTTTGTCCTTAAATGTGAGCAGCGAGTGTTTGAGTAGACATAGAAGTGGGATGGTTACGCTGATAATAGCGTTATCACCACTCACCATCTGTGTTGATTCCTCAAAGTTTCTTAAAACCTCACAGAGGTCAGACATCCTTGCCCACTCCTCGCTTGTAAATAGCGGAAGCTGACTGGAAAAGCGATGACAATGTTGCAGCTGGTATTCCAATATTGCCCTCTGCTGCTCATAAAGCCTGGCCAACATGTGGAACGTCGAGTTCCAGCGTGTGCTCACGTCAAACATCAGCCAGTGAGCTGGCAATTTCAAGCACTGCTAAAGTGTTGACAGACCGGCTGAAGTTGTCGATGACATGCAGAAATGTGCACACACAGGGTGTGCACACACGCGGTGCACCTTCACCAGTAGCTCAGGCAAGTTGGGGTAGGTTTTGAGAAACCACTGAACCACTAAGTTTAAGATGTGGGCTAGGCATGGGATGTGTGTGAGCTTGCCGAGCTCCAAAGCCGCCACCAAGTTATGGTCATTATCAGACACAACCATGCCTGGTTGTAGGTTAAGTGGCAAGAGCCACAGCTCAGTTTGGTCTCTTATCCCCTGCCATAGCTCTGCGGCGGTGTGCTGTTTGTCCCCTAAGCATATCAGCTTCAGCAGGGCCTGTTGCTACTTTCCCACTGCAGTACTACACTGCTTCCAGCTACCGACTGATGGCTGACTGGTGCTGCATGTGGATAATTCAGAGGTGGTAGAGGAGGAGTCGGAGGATGAAAAGTGGGGGTTGGAGCCACTAACTTAGGTACTGGTGGAAATCCTGATTGACGTGGGGCCCGCAATCCTTGGTGTCGGTACCACCTGTGCGGTCCTAGGGTACGACTCGCTCCAGGCCTCCACAACGTTCACCCAGTGTGCCGTCAGGACTCAGGGAAACATAGCATCCCTGGCTGAATGCACTTGTCCATGTGTCCTTGGTTAAGTGGACATCCCAGTAACTGCGTTGGTGAGGCCAGGTGTGAAGTTACGGGACATATGTTGGTGTAAGGCGGGCACGGCACACGTTGAAAAAAGTGGTGGCTGGAGACAGTGTAATGAGGGATGGCCACAGACATCAGGCTGCGGAAGGCCTCTGTGGTCACAAGCCAAAATGGCAACATTTACAGGGCCAGTAATTTGGAAAGCTGCGCATTTAGTGCTATGACCTGTGGGTGGGTGGCTGGGTATTTGCGCTCGTGTTTAAAGGCCTGGAGTAAGGATATTTGGACGCTGCGCTGGGACATGGAAGTGGATTTGGTCGCTGATGGTGCTTGCAAAGGTCCAGGTGCAGGGCAGGAGGTATCCGGGCCTACACCTTTGACAGGGAATTCGCCAGCATATAACACAGGGGAAGAGGAGTCAGTGGTGTGACCCGCAGACACAGATTATAGACCCAGACATTCGTTCCACTTATTAGGGTGCTTGTATGCCATGTGGCGAAACGTGCTGGTGGTGGTGAGGTTGCTAGTGTTCACGCCCCGTCTTATTTTGGTACGGCACAGGTTGCAAACTACTATTCTTTTGTTGTCGGCACTTTCCTCAAAAAAGCGCCATTCTATGGAAAACCTACAGTGTCCCACTCGTGATCGTGGGCACAGCACACTGGTTTTACTATGTTTTATTGTCAAATATTATGTTTAAATGCCATACTTCATCTCATGTCATGTTCTCCCATGTCACTATGTGATTCTATGTAAGATCCTTTCATTCAGGCCAGTTAGATTGCACTTTACTAGTCTTACCACTACATGAGGGCAGTGTGACAGTGTATAAATAGCTTAGCTCGGGCCTAGTAGGCAGAGTCAGTGAAAAGAAGTCTGGTGTTTGGAGTTTGGTCAGCATGCTTGCTCAACACTAATCATAACTCCACATTCCTTTCAGAGCCTATAGAAATCCTCCCTTTTAATTTGAAGCAGCAGGAGTACAGTGTGAAAGTGCTATGGTAATAGTGGCATGTGGCTACAATAGTAGTGGCAGTGCAGTGTCAAACACACTGCTTAGTATTGTTATTATTTCATGAGAATACGTCATATCAGGTTCATATGAAATTGCATAGGGGAGGGGGAGGTTCTAACAAACTTCCTAGGAATGACTCCACCCTTTTGCCTGCAAAAAGCGATTGAGTACAGTTTAGTGTATTGTCTTAGGTAGAAACAACTCAGCAACCATTGCAGAGAGTTATCTAAAGTGCAGAGATTGTTCCATGTACCAGCACATAGAAGGGAAAGGTTACAGAGATGCAGGCAACCTAGAAAAGGAGTGAGAATATTGGCAAAGGAAGGTAATTGTTATTTATTATTTGGTGGAAAGATTCCAAGCTACCAGTTGCCCACCATAACCAAAGGCAGAAAGATCACTTGTTAGGAGATGGTATATCTAGAGAGAACACTGCAGCTATTGTGAAACAAATGATATGACTATACAGTACAGCAGGGATAGTACATTCCACCAGCTTGGCGAGACAAGAGAGGAAGATTGATTGCTATAGAGGAAAACAACCCCTTATGCAACATTTAGGAACTATGGTAACTTGAACCATTGTAAAAACTGCCTTGCTGTAAATGACTTTTGTATGACCTTTGGATCAGCTTCAGTAAAGTACTGGGAATTTTTAAGAGAACTGGTCTCCTTATTGTTTAAACTTATCACCTACTTCCACCCAAGAGTACTGACTTCAAAGATATCAAGACTCTGTCTTTCGTGTACCTTCAACACAGAACATCTAGGGCACCTCAACTACCATCCACCAGGAGAACCCCTGTAACCCTGAGAGTGCCCGAAAGGAAACTGGTGCTGTCCTTTCACTCAATGCACACCCACCCAGGGAAACACTAATCATGAGTAGAGACTATTCCTCACTCGATGTCCACAACATTAGCTGCACTCACATGCCCCTGCAGTCCAGGCGCTGCAGCAGCATTAGCAGCATTGCTTGGAACAGACAAGGGAATAGATTGGCAGTTTATGGGTTGTAGTAGTGGTGGCTGTGTGGCATTAAAGGAGTATTCCCATCACAGCCAATGGGGGCAAATTGCTAGGATATAGCGCTCGGCTATTTTTGGCAGCCCCATAGAAATGAATGGAGGGCGGCTGCGCATGCGCAGTGCGCCCTCCGTTTATTTCCCGGCTCCTTTCTCATTGTAGGTGCGGGTCCCAGAGGTGGGACCTGTACCTATCAGACAATGGGGGCATATCCAAGTGATATGCCCCCATTGTCTGTGATTGGAATATACCTTTAATAGTAATGGCAGTAGGGGATTTTCTACAAGCAGTAAGCAGCAACAGCTGCAGCTGTGGTGGCAGTAGCAGTCTTATGGAACATGTTTGCAGTCATACAGACAATGGCAGTAGCATGATGGCAGCAGTGGCAGCCATACGATACAGAACATTATAGTAGTCATTCTACGTTATGTTTTATTTATACATTTTTTTATTTTATTTTAATAATAACATGGTACAAGAAATAAGAAATAATACATCTCTTTTGGGTACAGAATATATCAATGGCATGCGGTTTACAGTTTGGACTAAGTGGCATGTATAATATGGGGAACCAAGGTGTTTACCCGGTCATCTCATCTTGGTAATGTCCAAAGATGTTACAAATTATTCCAGTAGAGAAATAGAGAAAGTAGGCAACGTGATCTTAAGCAGACAGACAACAGCAGCAAGATGGGGCATCATCAGCAAGACAAAATCTATATGTCAGCCTCAGCAGGAGGTGTGTGAAACTCATCCCAGATCCATGCCATGTTTATTTTGACAAATGTGATGTTTTCGACTCTGGCAGAAGACAACTTTGTCCATTTGGGTGTCACCATGCCCCCTACCATGCATAAAACCCTCTCTAATATACAGGGCCGGTATAAGGATTTTTGCCGCCCTAGGCAAAAGAAAAGTTTGCCGCCCCTCCATGTGACATAACAATGCCCCACCCATATGATCTGCCACATTAACTAACGCCAGTGCTGCAGTGCCGCCGTGTTTACATTTAAAAGCCTGCAGGGACAGGCTATAAAGACCAGAGCCACTACATTAAGCTGCAGTAGTTCTGGGGACTATAGTGTCCCTTTAATTTGAGGTAAATTATAGACTAGTGCCATGAATAATATACTAAATTGCCTACTTACAATTCTGGGAGAATGGGAAGCAGCTCCATTTTTTGGGGCCCTTTACACAGCTCAAGGTCTGGGCCTCAGAGCCTGATGGTGAGTATGCCTATAAGGCCCACCCATAAGTCCACCTACATGTTCCACCCATGAGTTTGTTCACAGTAGGTGAAGTGTGTAGAGGATGTGTTATGTGTGGCTGTAGAGAATCTTAGGCCCCTTTTACATCTGCGTTTTTGCTTTCCGTCCTAGAGTTCCGTCCTCGGGGCTCTAGGACGGAAAGATACTGATCAGGATAATCCTAATGCATAATCCTAAATCCGTTCAGGATGCATCAGGATGTCTTCCGCTCAGTATGTGAACGTTTTTTTTGGACACTGACAAAACCGCAGCATGCTGCGGATTTGTCTCCGTCCAAAAATCCGGAAGACATGCCGTAACGCCGGATCCGGAATGAATGCCCATTGAAGTGCATTAATCCGTTTAGCTCTGCGCATGTGCAGCAGCAGTTCCGATCGGGGCCCCAGTGTAAGCTGGGGCTCCGATTGGTTACCATGGCAGCCAGGACACTACTGAAGTCCTGGCTGCAATGGTAAGTACTTCGCAGCAGTGTACTTACCTGGGCTGCGGCCAGGTAAGTACACTGCTGCGGAGTACCATGGCAGCCAGGACTTCAGTAGCGTCCTGGCTGCCATGATAACCTGAAAGCATTTTGAAGTGCCTGCCGGATGCTCAGAACGCAAGTGTGAAAGAGGCCTAATGTGTTTGCTTATGGACTGTAGTGTATAGGGATACCAGTGTGTGTAGGTGATGCAGTGTGTGTATGTGTAGTGGATTGCAGTGTGTTTTCATGTAAGAGATAGAAAGAAGTTTATGTCTGTGTATAAGGTATTTATTGTGTGTTTCTAAATGTGTACACGGAATGCGTTGTGTGAATCTGTGTTTGTGTAAAGGCTGCAAGGTGTGTTCCTATGTATGTAAGGGATGCAGTCTGTGTATATGTAAAGGTCCATTCACAAGTCCGCAATTCTGATCCGCATCTTGCGGAACGGAATCGTGGACCCATTCATTTCTATGAATGGGACCTGTTCCCACCGAGATGTGTTAGAATTTTTTTTTTTTTATGGCAGGTATAGAGAGCTTTGTTTGCTGCGACCTTTCAGGACCTGAGTAGCGTCCCACGTGGTCTGCTGCTCATTCTCCTTGTTGTGCACATGACTTAGAAGGTTGTAGTCAGCTGGGTCCTAACGTCCGGACGTTAATACTTTCCCTGATTGCGTCCCTTTGTTATAGCTGTAGTGGGAACACTGATGCTAAGGCCAGGCTGGCGCCCCCAACAAGAGTGCACTCTACGCGACGGCCTAATCTGCTTATGGGTGGCGCCGGCCCTGCTAATGTAACACTGGAGGCTGGGCAAGAAAGAACAGAGACAGCATACTGAGTCAGCTTAGGCCACTGTTCTAGTCTACCTTCCCAAAAGCCCATGGGGTCAGGGAACAGGAATTGTGCCAGAGAAAGGTCAGAGTCCAAGTAGAATTGAACCTGGGCATTGAGGCAGTAGGTCTCCATTTGCTGATTTGCCCAAGCCTGACATGGCATATAAGAAAAAAACTGTTCCATCATGTTGAGGAAATTGAACTCACTGCTATTACTGTGACTCCTGTTGCTTGTGGCTGCCAAGATGGCAGGAGGTGGACGATTTTGTAGGGGACAAAGAGGAGCCTCCCGTTCAAATAAACTGGCAGCAGATGTCTTTTCTCCAAAAGCTGCAATAAGCTGCACACTGAGTTGGTAATATAATAAAGTCATCTGGCTTAATTTTGCTTTGATAGCGAAGATCTAAAACCATGGATATCCAGTAATTATTAGACTGCTTGATGTGAATTATAGCCTTTTAATACGTAAACACGCAAGCATACAGTTCGTCATACTCGCCGCGTGCCTAAGGACCCAGTTCTGGCTCTGCACCCAACTGAGATAATTGGGTGTCGTGGCCAGTGTCATTTTCATCATCATCCCCCTTCTTCTCCTCCACTGGCAGCTTCTTATCCTTCTCCTCCTCCTCCTCAATCGGACTTTATCATTTTGGGTCCCCAATAGCTACTGTGCAGGCAGCAAGATGTGTTAGCTGTTGTCCACTGCCATTGTCTACTGTTGCATCAGCATAAACTTCTGTACTAAGATGAATATAAGGAAGGTTACATTTTTCAAGTCACAACTGTTCCCCACTGACAAATTTTGTGACCTAACAATAACAATATGATTCACTGCTTTATGCTGCTCAAACAGATGCTCTAGCATGTGTGAAGTTGAATTCCAGCGAGTTGGAACGTATGGATAAAGCAGTATGGCGGCAGACCGTTCTGTTGATGCAAGCCCAGGAGGGTGTTCCTTGCTAAATAAGAATGGCTTAAATGCGAGGACAGTCTCCTGGATATTGTTAGCACCTTCCACAGGGCAGTGTACTTTTTAAAAAAAAAGTGTTACACAACTAGGTTAATCATGTACTGCATGCAGGGAGAATGTGTTATTTCCCCCATTTTAGTGCGGCAACAATGTTGTGGCCATTGTCGTTGACCATCTTGCCAAGTTGGAGTTGGCAGGGAGACTGACAGCGGAATGTTTGCTGCTTAACGCACTTTAACAAGTGATCGGTTGTGTGGCTAAACCTGATTGAAATGCTTGGGTTTAAATATGTGATAGGAGGGGGAGGGAGTGGGAGCAGGAAGCGAGACTAGTATACTACTGCGTCTTTCTCTGCAATAGATATATGCATCGTCAGTTGGGTACTCTTTCTCATTATGGAGAGCATCTAGTATGTGTAGTACATGTGAGAGGTTGTAGGCCAGGCAATGCCCCTCTGAGTTTTTTTGAAATATATATTTAAATTAGATTTTCTAAGCCTATCGCATGTAAGCAGATGTAATATGTGATAATTTTCATATATTTTTCCCAGAATCCCAGAGGAACTAACTTGCCTAGCTTATAATTGTCATCACATATATTAACTGGTCTCCACCATAGAAATAGTATGCACCCAGAGGTTCCCCTATTGCCTCTTAACAAGAAAAGCTGATTATAAAAGTTTTGCTCTGATGAAGGATTTTTGTTCTGAAAGAGCTAGCTGCAGATGTGGGACTGGTTTAGGTTGCTTATCTTTGGCTAGCAGAGAATGCCAGGAATCAGTTGGATGAAAACTGCTGCATACAACAGTTTTTTGCATATTTGCTGGGTAGATATGGCAATGCTAGTTCTGGAACAGCCTGCTGTAGCTATTTCCTTAGTTTTGCTACGTGTAAGTACGTTTAAAAGGTTGATCAATCGTTGGAAGTATATATTATAGTTTTGAAACACAGCTTTTTTTTTGCAGATTACTTACAAAGACTTTTTCAGGCAGTACAGGGGTTGAAAAGTTTTGCTAATGTTAATAATTTGGCTTATTCACATGGATTTATTTTTTCTGTCATTATTTGAAGTACGCAACATACCCTAGCTCTGTGTGTATTTGCTTCCAAATAAGCCCATTATAGTCTATGGGAGTGCTTAAAATTACAGGAAGGATGGAATATCTGGATGCATTATGGAAGCAAAACTGATGACAATATGAACGGTATATTATCTTGACTCCTTCATGTTTCACAGCCAAAATATGGTCAGATTTCAATATGATCATATGAAATAGGCAATTGCCTGGACATTGCTGTTTCTCAAAACTCAAGATGTAGACTTGTGAAGGAAGCCACAGAGAGCACAACACTTACTTTTAATGAGATAAAAAGTTCAACTCTGAGAATGAAGAAGCTCTTTATATAATTGTTGTGTTTGGAAGAATGGTTAGAAAAAAGACATTTCTGATGCAAACCATATCAAGGCATATTTGCAAGTTCAAAACCCATCTAAAATGTAGGATGAGGTTTTGTGGTCAAAATAGACAAATATCTAGCTTTTAGAAAAAAAATCTAAATGTTCGGAGGAGTGGACCAGTTCGGATCAAACTGTTTTCGGTCAGAACTATTTTTCGTGGAAGGCAGAAGAACCTTAATATATTTTCAGGTTCCTTTCAGACAAATCCATAAAAATGGCACGTAGCCAATCAGTGCTGCAGCAGGAAGAAAGGTGCCCTAGTTAGGGTACTTTCACACTTGCGTTATTCTTTTCCGGCATAGAGTTCCGTCAAAAGGGCTCTATGCCGGAAAAGAACTGATCAGGCATATCCCAATGCAATCTGAATGGATAGAAATCCGTTCAGTCTGCATCAGTATGCCTTCCGTTCAGTCACTGTCAGTTGTTTTGGCCGGACATAATACCGCAGCATGCTGCGGTATTATGTCCGTCCAAAATGCCTGATCAGTCGCCGGAATGCCGCATCCAGCATTAATTTACATTGACTTGCATTAGTGCCGGATCCAGCATTGCGAAACAGCTGAAGGACGGATCTGTCCTTCCGGTCTGCGCATGCGCAGACTGGAAAAACTGTGAAAAAGACTGCAAGACGGATCTGTCCATCCGCATGACAAGTGGAGAGACGGATCCGTTCTTGAAATGCAGTTGTGCTGTCAGTTGCAATGCTGTCAGTTGTCACACTGAATGGTGGATCCGGCAGGCAGCTCCGACAACGGAACTGCCTGCCGGATCACACTAACGCTAGTGTGAAAGTACCCTTAAACGAGCAGAACACCATTCTGTGCTGGGCTATGAATGAGGGCAGTTGGGTGTTACAGTGTCTGCCACCCAACAATCTTAAGGGATTCAGGGAGAGTCAGAAATCAGTGAGGGAGTCAGGGACAGTCAGAAATCACTCAAGCTTATTGCCAGGGAGTGTGAAGGGAAAGGCTAGGATTCCAAAAAAGAATTGTGTGTGTTGTGTAGAATAGGGACAAGCAGGGCAGACAAGCCAGGCAGCTGACAGACAGGGAGAGAGAAGATAGGAGATGTAACTGGCTGTGCCTGCTATCAGAAGTGAAGGTACTGCACTGCAGATCCCAAAAGCAGCAGGCAAATACTTTCACCCCCCAAAAAAATTTAATTTAATTAAGAAGTTTACATAATGACTGTAGCAATACCCAAGGCGTAGCAGGAATCTAAATCGACAATTTCTGTTTATTCCGTTTTATGGGGGGGCTGGTTCAATTTAATTACGCTGCATATATACATGATTACTGCCTCAAGCTTCAGTTGTCCGCTTCCACATGCTTGCAATTAAAAATTTTGGGGGGATTGTTAAATTTAATTAAGCCAGCATATATATGTGATTACTTCACAGGGTAGGGCAGCAATCTACCTGTGAATGATAATGATAAATTGAGCTTCAAGCCACAATTATTTGAACCCGTGGAATCCATTTTCACACGGTTTCAATGTAATTTTGGGAACTTGTTGAATTTTATTAAACCAGCATATAGGTAATCAGTATACCAGTACACAGTATAGGGTAACAATTTACTTGGTAGTAGAGTAGAGTAGAGTTGAGCGAACTTGTATTTTAAGTTCGGCGTCCAAAGGTCGGGTTGAGGTTATCGAAAAATCTCGTTATGTGTTCCGAACCTTGGACAATACTAAGGACCTGGGGTGACGTCACCGTCATGTGATCAGTGCAGGGGGCGTGGCTCAGCACTGGATTGGATAAGAGGTGATCCAGTACTGAGCCACGCCCCCTGCTCTGATCACATGATGGTGACATCACCCCAGGTCCTTAGTGTTGTCCAAGGTCTGGGTTCATTGAAGAATCCCCTTATGGATTCCAAATGCCGTTATGGTCCATGGTGGTTGTTTTCGGGGGTTCATTTTAATTAAGCAGCTTATATATGTGATTACTACACCAAAACACAGCGTAGCATTTAACATTATCTGAGAAACCTAAAAATGTTTCAGGCTATGGAAGGGTTCCAAAGGATAGACCCAGAGCCAGAATGTGGATAGTGGCAGCACCAACTGTCCGGCCAGAAGTATTAGTAGTAGTAGGACGCAGTTGTCCCTGCTGGCTTATAGGTACTAGATGTCTATTGCAGCCCACAAGGCAGCATCACAGGATCCTTTGGGAAAATGCAGCTGCCCAGCATTCCCAATCAGAACAAGTCTATTCTCCTTCACTTGATCAGCTTTGTGGCAACAAACCTACATCTCCAAGCAGTATGGTATCTAGTGTTGGGCACGAATAATTGATTTGCGAATTTTAATCGTGAAAATTGCCACTTTGAGAATTTGCGAAGATTTAGAATATATTGCTATATATTCGTATTTGTGAATATTCTAGGTTTTTTGCCTAGATCCCTCCCTGCTTCCTGCTTGTGGGCCAATGATAAGGCTGCAATCTATTTGTCTGAGCTTAGCAACATCACTAACAAACAATAGGAAAGTTGCCTACCCCTTTACCATATAAGAACCTCCCCAGCAGCCATTTTCTGCAGTTTTTTACAGTTCTGAGAGAGACAGCAGTGTCATTGCTGTGCTCTGTGCTTTACTGTGTCACATTACATTAGATAGTTAGTTAGTTATTTAGCTTATAGATAAAATACAGATAGTTATTGGGAGATAGTCAGTGTAGGTTAGATTGTAATATAGTGTAGCTGATAGGTTCCAGTGCAGGGTGTTAGGTAGTGTGATAAGTTCTACTGTCCATACATACATGCTACAGACATAGTGCTGTGATGTCACAATTTCACAACAATACTTAGTGCACCAATCACTAATATGTAGACCTGCTAAAATGTGAAGTTGCACGTATTGTGCAAAAATATGTGCATCATCAATTGACGATTTGAGCAATTGCGAATATATGGGAGCACTCTATCTGTATATAAAGCTATTGTAATGTTCTGCCGTGCCAACCATTTTCTCTAGTCTCAGGAAACTTCTAGAAAATTAAGAAAATAATCGCAAATTCTCAAATTCATAAATTTATGACGAATATTCGTCCAAATATTCGCGAAATATCGCAAATTCGAATATTGCCCCTGCCGCTTATCTCTAATGGTATCGTTGCCATAATCTTCTTCTTCTCCTGCTAAGACTCATCCTTGTCCTTGGCTCCGTCATCTATAGTGGAACGCTTGGCCATGAAAAACCTTTCTTCACCAGCAATTAGCTTATCTACAAGCTGAATTCCCACCTGGCCACGTTGTAGTATCATTATAGTAGAGCCTTGAACTTCTCTGGCAGAGAATTCTGGCCACTCCTTGCGATTCTTGCTGTGCATCAAGTTGCACTCCAGGGTGGACACCTGCAGCACCTGTTATATACCGGGATAGTACAGGTCTTTCAGGACCCACTGGGTAAATGTTTTTTTTTTATGGCAGTGGAGAAGCAGCCCCCCAGCAACATGGCTATTCCCAACAGCAGCAGGGCACAGAGTCACTAACACTACCCATCCTTCCTATCATGTATGAAGTCCACGCCGTGTTGGAACTGATTGGCTTGGGAGAGAGTAGCCACACTTGCAAGCAGTTGTTCAGGTACCTCAAGCAGAAAATATCCTGCTGGCTGTTGCCTCACTGACTCCATCTGGGCAAGATGGTCGGCAACAATGGGCACAACATGTTGGCTGCCCTGAACCTGGGGAAATAACACATGCTCCCTGCATAGCCTTTGAAAAAATGCACTGGCCTGCGCAAGGGACTGCCCCTCTTTTCAGCCATTCTTACATGGTGAGGAACATTCTCTTGGACTTACAGCATCAGAATGGTACGCAGCTACACCGTTTAATCTGTGATGTTCCAACTCGTTGGAATTCAACATTGCACATGCTCGAGCATCTTTACGAGCAGCGGAAAGCTGTGAATGATTTGGTCATGCACCAGACTCCCTCAGCAGGGAGTATGTGTTGTTCCAAGTTTGGGCACAGGCCGCTCATGCCATTAATGCTGTTGTTGTTCCTCACCCCTATGTAATTTTTAAAAAGACACTGACACCTGTAGCTGTTGGAGACCCACAATGAAAAGGAAGAGGTACTGTCGCTTGTAGAGGAGGAAAAGGAGTCGGTGCTAGAGGAGAAAGATGATGATGATGATGGTGACACCTGCCAAGACACCCAATCGTCTTAGTGGGGGGGCAGAGATGGAAAGAGCTGGCTCCTTGGGCGAGTTGGCCAGAATGGCGACCCTTTATGCTCGCTTGTTTTCCTCTCACAGAAAGGGAGGCCAAATTTAATTATTAACATCGTCACATAGTTTATAAGGTTGAATAAAGTCATCTGTCCATCCAGTTCAGTCTGTTATCCTAAAAGTTGATCCAGAGGAAGGCTAAAAAAAACCCTGTGAGGTAGAAGACAATTTTCCTCACTTTAGGGGGAAAAAATTCCTTACCGACTCCAATCGGATCAACAACCCATCTTTTGTAACTATAACCCATAATATTATTACACTCCAGAAATATATCCAGGCCCCTCTTGAACTCTTTTAGTGATTTCACCATCACCACCTCCTTAGGCAGAGAGTTCCATAGTCTCACTGCTCTTACCATGAAGAATCCTCTTCTATGTTTGTGTACAAACCTTCTTTTCTCCAGAAGCAGAGAATGTCCCCTTGTCACAGTCCTGGGAATAAATAGATGATGGGAGAGATCTCTGTACTCATCCCTGATATATTTATACATACAATAGTTATTAGATCTCCCATTAGTCAATTTTTTTCTAAAGTGAATAAACATAATTTGGTCCACCTACTCCAGTTATTACTTTAGTTACCTTTCTCTGAACAGAATAACAGAATAAAGAGGTCTTAAAAGGCAGAAAATGCTCAAAACCCCATATGCTGCTGCGCATTTCTAACCGGGGGGGGGGGGGGGCAAATCCTGCACACGTGGTCCGTTTCTAACAGCAATCCACAGCAAAAATGCACACAATGGAGGATTCCCGCAGCGGACCACATGTACCACAAAGACATCCTACACAGCATAGCCAAATGTGTGGATGTTATTGGCTATATAAAACAGAGATTTACAAAAAATGGTGCACTACAATGGTAAATGCAATTGACAATATATGGCTAAACTCTCACACTGATGTTTAAATGAGACTTTTGCCAATATATTCTTATATCAAGAACATACCGGAGCCCGAGCACCCTGTCAAGGTATCTAAAAGTGGCACGGGACCTAATGCTAACCTACCTGTGCCTTATGGGTAATTAAAGGGGCCCTATGGGAAATTACAGTGGCATAAGGTTCGACAAACAGCACCATTTTTTGCCTTTCTCTGAACCCTCTTCAGCTCTGCTATGTCTGTCTTTTTTTATTTATTTTTTTAAACAATTTTTATTTCGGAAATATGAGCAGTGTACAGCCAGTATAGCATATGCAGCACTCATGCGCGCAGGCATGAACGGCACAGGAAGGAGATATTCACAATTGGTATATATAGCAGTTTGAAAAAGAGCACTCAGTCAGTCAGTTATCCAGCAGTTGAATCGTGGTACTATGAGCTAAAGATAATTTCAAATTTTCAAACTTTATTACCCCCAAGCAAACAAGCCCACCCCCCCCCCAACTGTTTCCCAACAGGCAAAGTCATGACAGTGTATCACATAAATACCTTCGGGCAATATATTTCTCATTCGCATGCAATAGGTATAACAGAACAGTGCCAGCTATGTTCATCCTCCACCTTTAGGTGTTAGACTACCTCTAAGCCTCCTAACGTCCCCTTCACCTTTCCTTCTAGGTACCATCTGGTATGTACAAAAGGCATGACTACCTCCGTTTTTTCTTCTATTGTCAGTGAATGTACAATACACTTTTTCCATCTGTTGAAAAATTGTTTTGCGGATTTCTCTTTGCTATGCTCGACCTCTAGTCTGTCTAGATACATAAGATATTTCATCGTCCCCACTGCCTCTTGAAACGTGGGGACAGTGGGATATATCCAGTGTCTGAGTATAGTTTTTGTGACTGCCAGGAGGAAAAGGTGAATCCCTTTAATTTGAGTCGAGTGGAATATTTCACCTTTGTCATTTAGTGGTATATAGTGGAAAACACAATGTAAAGGTGACAATTGTGGCTTAACTCCCCACACTTGTTGAATATATTCAACGGTTTCTTCCCATAATGGTTTCAAGCTAGGGCAGTGCCATAGGCCATGTAACAAGTTATCTTTTTGCTGTAGGCATTTAGGGCACCATCGCAAATAATGAGCTGGTGCATCTTTATAAGATAGATCAAAGGCATACGTTGCCTTGTGTAGGATCCTAAAGTGCATCTCCCTCCACGTTTCACTGGCTATTGCCTGTCTGACTCTCTCCATCCATTCTCTCAACATGGGAGTGACTGTGTCATCCCCTAGTTCCTCCTCCCATCTCTTAAATACAGTATCACTCAGTGGGGTAGACAGAATTTTCTGCATTTGTCTGTAGAGATCAGATAATGAGAAGTCCTGAGCTTCCACCAGGGCCCCAAACCAGGCCAATCTCTCAGAATCACCTAGTGTCGCGGACTGGGCCATGCAATAGGAATGTATTTGCTTGTATGACAAAAAATGGGAAGCAGGGATTTGGTACCTGGATTGAACAGCGGGCCATAGAAGGAGCCCAGCACCCCCGTCACCCAGCAGGTGCTGTAATGTGAATATTCCTTTGTTCTTCCACAGCTGGAATAGGCTTGATTGTCGACCTTCCGGGAAAGCTGGAAGAGTCCACAACGGCATATATAGGGTGATGTACATGGGCAGTTTATACAATTTACGTACATTCCGCCATGCAGCCAGGGTATCTTTCAGTACTACGTAGCTTTTGAGCGGCATCGGTAGATCTCTCACTCTAGTGTGTAAGAGAGCCACTAAATCCCAGGGAGCTACTAATTCACTTTCCAGCGAGGTATTGGAAAAATGTGAAGTCCCTCTCAGCCAATCCCTAGCATGCCTAAACAATGAGGCCAAGTTATACCTTCTGATGGACGGCATCTGGAGTCCTCCCTCCCATTTGATGAGGCATAGTTTGTCATATGCAATTCTAGGACGCTTTCCCTGCCATAGAAAACGTATAAACGCCCGTTGGATCCTATTTACATCAATATGTGTTATCAGAAGTGGTATAGTCTGGATAGGATAAAGTAGTCTTGCAAAACTCACCATTTTCAGGAGGTGGGCTCTGCCAAAGAGTGATAGGGGTAATTTAGTCCACCTGTCTAGCTCCTCTTCTATTTTCCTGATTAAGGGGTCAAAGCTCAACTTGTACAGGAAGATGGGCGCCGTCCTATCCTGATGCCTAGATAGGTCAAATAGTGCGGTACCACTTCCACTCCACATAGGTCATGTTGTGGCTGAGTTTGTGGTCCTCCCTTATCTAAGTATAGTAATTGGCTCTTTGCGACGTTTATTTTATATCCCGTAGTCACCTCAAAATATTCAAATGTATCTAGAATCTTTCGAAGGTGAAGGCGTGGAGAGTCTATAAATAATAGTATGTCATCAGCAAAACAAATTAGTTTAAGCTCTTTCCTTCCTATCCGGATCCCTTTGAAAATGTCAGATTGGATCAGATGTTGCACAAGTGGTCCGGAAAGGACCCGACAAAAAGCCAGGTGTACTGACCTGAGCTTGCGGGACTTGATAGATACCTTCTATCAAGGATCTAAAAGATCCCTCTATTCCGAAAGCAGTCATGGTTCTCCATAACCAGTTCCAGTTTACAGTATCGAATGCCTTCTCCGCATCGACAGACAACAAGGCAGGGCTCCCTCCAATGTAATTAGGGCTATGTTGGATATAATCTTGTACAACCAGAACCGATCTGATATTTGTCACCGCCGCCCTACCTTTTATAAATCCCACTTGGTGCGACCCTATAAGATGTGGCATATATTGCGCTAATCTATTAGTTAACAGTTTGGTCAGTATCTTAAGGTCTTGGTTAATCAAGGAAATTGGGCGGTATGAGGCAGGCTGTTCTGTATCCTTAAAACAGGAAAAGTATAAAAGTGTAGATGGCACTCAAATATCTGGGTCAAATTGAATAATATCCACTTCTATATTAGAAATAAATTTAATATATTCAGTTGCAAAAATAATAACAAAACAATGTGGATCCACACATCACACAAAAATAAAGTAAAAGCAGTATTAAGAACAATATTAAGAACAATCTTAAAACCACCTGATCTGTGTAATTATAGCTATAGATACACGAGGTCCTCAAATCTCTATATAGTTCATATAATGTTTGGAGGTAGATTATTTCAGAGATGAATAAATAAATAAATAGATGAGTAAATAAATAATGAATTCATGTGCTGAGGGTCCGATATTTTACGAGTCTCATATAGTCCATGCATTCAATATTAGTAGTAATATTGATCAGATACTACCCCAAATTATAGTCAATTCTCAGAGGGTCTCCGTTGTAGCCTGTGAGGGTAATTGTGAGCGTAATACACCGCCCTAGGATAGCATCTATTGTTCCAATCAGATCTTAGTGAGCTCAATAGCATGTGCTTATAAGGTGTAAAAGTATATTACTGTTGCCGCTTCGGCTACTTTACCGCTCTTCAATCCTGATAGTATCTTCGGCACTGTATGTGCCGCTGTGCGGGCTCTGCTACTTACAAGCTCCGACACGTATTCTCTCTGCGGTGATCGCTCTCGGCGTTCCACGTGGCGTCCCACGTGGAGTAGATAAGGTGCTGAGCGCTCCGGTATTGAAGTGTGACGATCGTCCTGAAACTCCAATATAATGCCAATATGTCGCTGGCTCCTTCCCAAACGCGTTTCGGGACTGTACTGTCCCTTCCTCAGTGGTAGCCAGCGTACAGGATATCTAGTTTCTTTTATACTATATCACTTAATTGATTGATTACGTCATCAGTGACGTGTTGAGGAGTGGTACCTTCTTTTTTCTCTTTTTTTCTCTTTTTTTCTTTTTTTCTCTTATTTTCTTTATTACTTGATTTTGTAGGTGAGTGTCAATTGTCTTTCTTTTTTTACTTTATTGTTTATATGGCTGTCCTCAATGACGTCTTGGAGAGCGATCTCATCTTTTTCTCCTTTTTCTTTCACTTTTCTTTACTTTATTGCATCGGTTAGTGTCAGTAGTTATCTCTCTTTTTTTTATTATTATTCTCTACTCTATTGTTTGTGTGGCCGTAGATGAATTTTTTCTAGAGATAGAGGGTATATCCGTTGGATTGGTGTATATATATAAAAAATGTATATAAATACATGTAAAGAAATGCATATAGATAAAAATATAAGAAATATATAGAAATATAGAAATATACAAATTTATGCATATGCATATACGATGATCTGAGTAAAGTAAAATAAAAGGCAATAGACATAAAAATAAAAATAAAAATAAAAATAGATAAATAAAAACGAAGGATACTTCTGAAAAACGTTATTAAAATTACATAGAAGACTTCATAGAGATTTCATAAAAATTATACATTTCCTAAAAACTATTCATTTACTAAAAACTATACATGGGATAGCCTCTAGTAGAGTCGGACGTCCGGGAGATTTGTATGATTGATATTATATATGTTTGGTTGTGCATAACAGTGAGGTATATCTTAGACCATTGTGTCTCTTATAGTGATTTTGTGTTAAGTAAAGTGACCTAGAAGTGTGAATGGTTATGTGACCTAAAGGTGTGAAAAGGGAGTGAAATGTGAAAAGAGGAAGCCTGTATATTCAGTAGTTCGTTATTGGGGGTACTCGGAAAGTGTAGGTATTCAAAAGTGTAGGTATTCAAAAGTGTAGGTATGGATGAATGGGAGGGTGGCTGACAAGGGAGGCGGGTCGGCGCGCTGGTAAAACAGCCGGGCAGTCGACTCCGCATCCCCACATCAACCTCCGTCCCACTAAGTCTTCATAAGAAACCGAAGAGTTCCATTTCGGCATTTAGACCTTTTGGGACTATTGTGTCGAATTCAAAAATCAGCTGCGACTCCATTTTTGACATATTTTTTATATGATCTCCGCCTCTCCAGGGTTTTTTACTTTTGTTAAAGCTGCAAATTTCAGGGAACTTGGGTCTTTGTTATGATAATCTTTATAGTGATGTGATAATGTATGTGTAGTTACCCCTTTTCTAATCTTATTCATATGTTCTGCTATTCTTATTTTCAGAGTCCTTTTTGTTCGTCCGATGTACTGTTTAGAGCATGGACATTCTATTATATAGATAACATCCCGAGAATTACAGGATAGATCGTCTTTAATCTCATAACATAATGAGTTTTGTGTCGATTTGATTTCAGTAATCTTTTTTGGGAACTTAGTTGTTCTACAGTTGTTACAGGTTTCACATCTATGGAATCCCTTGGAGGATAGCCAATTTCGATTAATTTTCATAGGCCTCCTATTTTTCACGGTTGGTGCAACCAGTAGGCCCAAGTTTGGTGCTTTTGTATGCGAAATTTTCGGTCTGGGTGTCAAGAAGGGTCCTATCACTTTGTCCTTAAGTAGGTGATGCCAATGATTGTTAATTATTTTTTCTATTTTCTTGTATTGGGCACTGAAAGGGAGTATGATCCTTATTTCCCTTCTTGTTCACTTTCCTTAGGTGTATTGTTAAAGAATCCTCCTCTATCCATTTCTCTTATTTTATTAAGTGAAGTTTCAATCACCTCCTTTGGGTAATTTTTATGTTCAAATTGTTTTTTTAGGTCCAATGCTTCTTTCTCAAAATCTTCATTATCCGTACAGTTTCTCTTAAGGCGTCTGAATTGGCTCATCGGGATATTTGTGAGCCATCTTGGAAGGTGGCAACTATTATAGAGAATATAACTGTTCTTTGTTACTTGTTTTTGATATGTACTACAGATTAATTTCTGATCTTTCTTTATTATCTTTAGATCTAAAAACTCAATGTTCGTCCTACTAATGTTGTTTGTGAAGGACAAGTTCCTGTCATTATTGTTCAGTTGTGCAATGAAAGTTTGTAAATTTTCCTCAGTTCCTTTCCAGATAAAAATAATGTCGTCTATGTAACGACGCCAGAGTACTAGGTCCATCCCCAGGAGGGGGGCAATGGCTCGTGCCTCCCATTCCGCCATAAATATATTGGCATAGCTGGGGGCGAACCTGGTACCCATGGCTGTCCCTTTCTTCTGTAGAAAGAAGGCGGAGTCATACACAAAATAGTTGTGAGTCAAAATGTGATTCACCCCCTCTATTATAAAATTTATTTGGTCGTTCTGTAATTGTCCATCTTTCCTGAGTTGTGACTCCAGGGCTTCTAATCCATGTTTATGGTCTATTATGGTATAAAGTGAATTTACATCCATTGTCCCTAAAAACCAGTTTTCCCCTATTTGAATAGGGGAAAAGGCACATACAGTGCCGAAGATACTATCAGGATTGAAGATCGGTAAAGTAGCCGAAGCGGCAACAGTAATATACTTTTACACCTTATAAGCACATGCTATTGAGCTCACTAAGATCTGATTGGAACAATAGATGTTATCCTAGGGCGGTGTATTACGCTCACAATTACCCTCACAGGCTACAACGGAGACCCTCTGAGAATTGACTATAATTTGGGGTAGTATCTGATCAATATTACTACTAATATTGAATGCATGGACTATATGAGACTCGTAAAATATCGGACCCTCAGCACATGAATTCATTATTTATTTACTCATCTATTTATTTATTTATTCATCTCTGAAATAATCTACCTCCAAACATTATATGAACTATATAGAGATTTGAGGACCTCGTGTATCTATAGCTATAATTACACAGATCAGGTGGTTTTAAGATTGTTCTTAATATTGTTCTTAATACTGCTTTTACTTTATTTTTGTGTGATGTGTGGATCCACATTGTTTTGTTATTATTTTTGCAACTGAATATATTAAATTTATTTCTAATAAAGAAGTGGATATTATTCAATTTGACCCAGATATTTGAGTGCCATCTACACTTTTATACTTTTCCTGTTTTACGAATTACATCTGGACCAGGGTGTAGTCCAGGGTAGAGTGAGCACCAATTTTTCGTGTCTATTGGAAGGGTGAGCCGGTTAAACCCATTTTATTATGTTCTGTATCCTTGCCTGGCTTAGGGATGAGTTTGATATGTGCCAAGTTCCCAGATGGCATGATACCTCGACCTTCCAGGCAGCTATTGAACAATAACGTTAGAAAAGGGGTAATTTCTTCCTTAAGTCCCTTATAAAAGTTTGCTCCAAACCCATCTGGGCCCGGGGCTTTCCCAGTTGAAAGTGACTTTATAGTAGTTTTGACCTCATCTTCCGTAATCTGTGCGTTAAGATGAGTGCGCATGTCTTCTGTAAGACGTGGGAGTGAGGTCTTAGATAAAAGTTCTTCAGCTCTGTTAACATCATAATCTGTTTGACTATACAAAGTAGCATAGAACTGTTCAAAACAGTCTACTATTTCTTTTGCGTCCGTAATCTTATTACCGGATGCATTTAGTATACGTCCGATACTGGTGCTGGGTACATAAGGTTTAGCTAAATTAGCTAACATCTTTCCTGCCTTATTTCCATATTTAAATAAGTGTGCCGTCTTGTGGTCCATGGTCAGTCTTGTTTTCTGCTCAACATAGTAATCATAGTTATGTTTAGCTGTTACCCATTGAATTTTGTTAAGCTCCGTTGGATTGGTCAAGAAGGCTGTATACCTACTCCGTACCTCGTCCGTCGCTATGTCAAGTCTCTGCTCCAGTTTTTTCTTTTTAGCCGCGGTATATGAAATTATCCTCCCCCTCATAACCGCTTTAGCCGCTTCCCAAAATAGGGTATGGTTATCTTGGTGTTCCCCATTGGTATCCACATAATCCCACCACCACCCTTTTAGTTGGAGGATAAATTCCTCATCAGAAGCCAAATAGCTAGGCATGCGCCATATATAGTCTGTACCTCTAGGTATAGCTTCCAATAGAGACAGGGACACCGGAGCATGATCAGATATTAGCATGTCTAATATTTCTGTTCCCTGTACTCTCCTCGCCAGTCTTGGTGAAATCAGTGCATAGTCTATCCTAGACCATGACTGATGGGCATGAGAATAATGGGTAAACTCCCATTCCGTTGGGTTCAAATGCCGCCATATATCTATCAGGTTTGTGGACTGTAAAAAGGGGTCAAGTGTCAGTCTCTGCCCAGTTATTTCACGCCTCCGCGAGTCTGCAGTAGCCACCCGTCTGCAGTCCTCCTGAATATTGTGGACAGAATTCAGGTCTCCCATCAATATCGTGTTGCCCGGACCCTCCCGCATGACCCTCAGTTCTAACTCAGAGAAAAAACTAGATTGCATAGAATTGGGCCCGTAAACATTAAACAATGTCAGTTTGCCTACACCCGTGTCTAAGTCAAGTTTCAGCAGTCTACCTTTGTCATCTCTGTCAGACGATAAGACATCACATCTAAGCTTTTTATGTATTAAGATCATCACTCCTGCTTTTCTCCCATCCGAAGGGGAGCCATAGACCCGTCCTACCCACATGCGTTGCATGCGCCAGAAATCATCCTCCCCCAGGTGCGTCTCCTGAAGTAAAGCTATATCAGCATGCAGTTTCTGGAGGTGTCGTAAAACCATTATTCTCTTATGGGGAGATCTCAACCCTTTTACATTCCATGAAATGAATTTCATAGTGTAAGCCAAATATATGATATCGGGAAAAATTGCCCTGTGGGAGGATGATTCTTAATAGGTGGTGATTCAAAATGCCCTCTAGTGGTACTGCAAGTCATGACATCAGAATAGATTGCAAACCCTATCCCCCCCCTCAACAGAACTTCAGTAAACATAAAAAAACTTTTCTCCCTGAGAAACCTAAAAGTAATCAACCAGCATAGCGATACTTCAACAGACTTCACTTTTTTCGCACCGACCTGGGCTGGATTGCTGCATTTCCTCTGCCCAGAGTCCATTCTCTCAAACATTTCTCTCATCCAACGCTCTTTACTCCCCGGACGTAAATGCATGCATATAGTCAAAATTGACAGCTCCCTCCCCTTCACATAACATGTTCAGTACACAATATTTTTTTTTTTTTAAACATTACATCTTACATAGTCCTTCCCATGCGTGAGTCGCTCGCCGTAATATGGCTCTCTGCAGGTGCATTTCCTCTTGAGCCGTACAGAATGCGATGTGATTATCCCCATTCCGGGCTGGAGGCAGGGTCTCCCTTCTGCCTTGGAGATGTCGTGGGCGACACTGAGGATCGCACGCTGCGTGTATTCCCGTAATGGCCTCCTCGTGGTGATGTAGTTCCTCTGTTAGGTGTTCCCGTGGTTGGGTCCCTCTGTGAATTGCAATTTTCCAGGGCGTCCACTGCATCCGCGGGTGTGAGGAAAGTGTCCACTTTGCCATCCCTCCTGAAGACTCTCAGTATAGCCGGGTAGCTGGGTACATATTTGGGAGAAAGCTCTCCTCTTCCTGGAAACTTCCATGGAGTAGTCCCCAAAAATTAAGATCTGGTGGCCACGTAGTTTGAGCGGTTGTTTTAGCCGTCTGTATTTGAGTAAGATGGCCTCCTTGTCTGCGTAGTTAAGATACTTCACTATTGTCGTTCTGGGCCTCCTCGATGGTTCGGCCTCCATGTTGTCTTGCGGTGGACCGATTCTATGTGCCCTCTCGACCGTCGCCGGGGTTTGAAGGCCCAGTGCTTGTGATAGTTCATCAGAGCATATGCACGCTAACTGGTGCGCAGGAATAGTTTCCGGTAGGCCCAGAATACGTAGGTTACTTCTGCGGGACCTGTTCTCCAAGTCCTCAACTTTGTCCCGGAGCGCCTTATTAGAGTGTAAGACTTCCCTGAGCTGGGTATGAGCCCTATCCAGCTCGTCCTCCATAATGCCCATTCTCTTCTCCAGCTCTTGTATTTGCTCTGTGTGCTGGGTCACCGAAGCCTGCAGCTGCTGTAAGGAGGTTGTAATTGTGGCTTCCAGGGTGGCCTTTATGTCCGGCGCCAACAGTTTTGCTACAGATATGGCCATTCCCTTGCAGGAGGATTCCAGGCCACCGATCTGCTGAACACCCTCCGGCTGCGTTAGCAATGGTTCTCCCGTCTCTTGCGACTGAGAGGGTTGGGAGGATGAGCGAGTCGCCCTCTTTTTAGCGTCAGCAATCTTGGGGCGCAGGCGAGTCTCGCGGTGGGAGAGGTGAGCTGGCCAGCGGGGTGCCACTGCGCACCAAAAATTTCTCCATTAACCTCCCTTTATATCGGGGAGGTAAATAATCGGGGTGGTAAAGCCCCTGGTCTTGGCTACACCCGCCGTTAGTGTCCGGGGAGACGGAGCTCTCTCTTCACACCGCCTTACATGTGCGCGCCGGAACCGGAAGTCATGTCTGTCTTGTTCACAGGAGCCCAGAATTGTACACAGTACTCCATGTGTGGTCTGATGTAGTGATTTGTAAAATGGTAGGACTATGTTCTCATCACGGGCATCTATGCCCATTTTGATGTAACCCATCATCTTATTGGCCTTGGGAGCAGCTGCCTGACACTGGTTTCTACAGTTCAGTTTACTGTTCACTAAAATTCCTAAGTCCTTTTTCATGTCAGTGTTACCCAGTGTTTTACCATTTAGTATGTACTGGTGACTAGTGATGACTAGCAGGGGCAATATTCGAATTTGCGATATTTCACGAATATTTGGGAGAATATTCGTCATAAATTCGCGAATTTGAGAATGTGTCTGTCTATGTGTGTGTTTGTCCCTGTGTGTGTGTCTGTCCCTGTGTGTATGTGTGTCCCTAAATATATTTGACTGTCCCTGTGTGTGCGTGTTCCTGGGTATGTGTCTGTCATTGTGTATGTGTCTGTCCCTGTGTTTGTGTGTCCCTATGTGTGTGTCTGTCCCTGTGTTTGTGTGTCCCTATGTGTGTGTCTGTCCCTGTGTGTGTCACCATGCTGTCACGACCGCTATCCCAGCAGCGGAGGGGAAGGGGGACCCTTATCTACGGATGGGAAATAGAACGGCCACCCCTGACTAACCCTAAGCTGGCACCTGTCTGCCCTGATACCCTAGATGGGGTGTGAACCCGTACGGCAAGCAGGATGCCTAAACCCTCAGTCACTCTAAGAAGACTAGACTGGGGAAAGGCAGATGGGAGCACTAGTCACCATCGCTCATGTCTAGGAGAACAACAGGGGAAGACAGCAACAAACAAACAATCTCCAGCAGAGATAGACTTATCCAGTCACGAGCAGAGAAGATGATCCCAATAACGACAGTCCACGCCAGACAAGAGCTCCACAGCAATACCGTCAAACCATCACCTTCAAAGGTCAGAATAGCACTGGAAGTAAGGACTATATCTGGCAATGACTGCAAGTGAAACTGAAACTAATATAGTAGCTGGGAGTGGCAGACAGGACTCACCTGAGAAGGATGCCTACAAACTCCCAGTCAGGACAAAAAGGTTCACAAGGCAAAACCCGGATGACATACCCTAAACCACGGAGAAAAATCACAAGCTATCGCGAGTAGCAAGTCGCTGCGACCTTCTCCTCCCAGACCTGTCTGGATCAGTCACAGTCGTGACACATGCCCACAGTGTTCCTATGTCTTGACGCAGCTGCATCAGGACGTTCTGTGCGGGGCAAGAAGAAGATGGAAGAGGAGGCAGCACCGCCAGCATGGAGTCTGTGGGAGAGGCACAGGGAGGCAGACTAAGGACATAGGTAACACTGCCACATTATCAGCACTAGTGTTATCTGTGGTTTTACATAAGGATGTAGCAGGGTTAAGACTCCTTCTTTCTGAGATGTGTTAATAAAACTATAGTTAACTAAACTGGTTAAACAATTGCTTCTCAATGGCTTTTGTTTCTTGAGTTAAGTTGCTTCTCAATGGCTTTTGTTTCTTGAGTTAAGTGGAGTCTTACCCCTGTAACGTCTGTAGGACTGCAGGTAACAAACACTTATCAGCACTAGTGTTGTCTGTGTTTTACATAGGACTGCAGGTAACACTACCACATTATCAGCACTAGTGTTATCTGTGGTTTTACATAGGACTGTAGGTAACACTAACACATTATCAGCACTAGTGTTATCTGTGGTTTTACATAGGACTGTAGGTAACACTAACACATTATTAGCACTAGTGTTATCTGTGGTTTTACATAGGACTGCAGGGGACATCTACCATATTATCTGTACTCAGAAAATTGTCACTGTGTATGTGGGCCCACTGAGACTTTATTGCCCTGATCAAATGATATACAACATCCATTGATTTGTCATGGTCGAGTCTAGAAATTACCTCCTCATATAAACTGAATAAATTAGTTTGACATGACCGATCCCTCATAAAGCCATGCTGATATGGCGTTATTTGCTAATTTTTATTGAGATACTCCAAGATAGCATCTCTTAGAAAACTTTCAAGCAGTTTACCCATGACAGATGTTAAACTTACCGGCCTATAGTTTCCTGTTTTTGGGTCGTTTTTGAATATTGGCACCACTTTTGCTATGCACCAATCCTTTGGAACACTCCCTGTGAATATAGTGTCTTTAAATATCAGAAATAAGGGTTATTCTCTTAGGAAACAGTGGTGCCATCTGGTGATTTGTCTGTTTTAATCCTTTACAGACGCCACTGTACTTCTTCAAGGGTCAGACAGGGCACTTTTAATGGGGAATTTACTTTTACATTCTGTAGTTTATTTTCTTTCAGTGAATACAGTGGAGAAAAAAATATTTAATAGCTTTGATTTCTCCTTATCACTGTCTGCAACTCTTTCCTCATCACTCCATAAAGTGTCGACACCTACTAGATTTATCAGGAAACACTGTGCACGCAGCTTGCCACAGCTTATGGTGAGAGGACACCTGCTGCCAGCATAACTGAAAAGAAGGCCCCTCTCTGCCCCTCTGCAGAGTTACCACCCTTCCACCACACGAACAGCAGAAGCCACAGCAGCAGCAGTCATTTCAATCTCCTCAACATAATGGAGCAGTTTTTCCAAGTGCCATGCCAAGCAAAGGCTAATGAGCAAGCCGACAGCTCCAGTCCCATTGCCCAGGTTCAGGCCTACCTAAACTGTGGCCGGTCTCTGGAGCATACCCTGTTGCCTGACCCCATGGGTTTCTGGGCAAGCAGACTGGAACAGTGGCCCGGACAGGCACAGCATGCTCTCTATCTTCTTTCTTGTCCAGCCTCCAGTGTCATCTCGGAGAGGGCTTTTAGCGTCGCAGGGGGCGTGGTGACACACAAATGGATCAAGTTGTGTTATGCCACTGTCCAAAACATCACTTTTGTTGAAATAAACCAAGGCAGGATTTTGGAGGATTTTCAAACTCCACTGGATGATTCCGATGAATGTATCTTGCCACTGTTGCTGTCTGTCTTCTTACCATCATGTTCTGTACGGCTGTTGCTGCTGCCTCCATCATGCTACTAATACAACCTGCCAACCATCATCTTCTGTAAGGATGCTGCTGCCTTTCTTCTAACATGTACCATATGGCTGCTGTTGCAGCCGCTGCTGTCTCATTTGCTGTTGCTCCTTGTTGTTAATCCCCTACTACCACCACCTTCAACATAAAGCATCTGCCGCCACTATCACTACTACTACTACTTCTAGTGTTAAGCGAAGTAAAACATTCAAAATGGAATTCGGTCTGAAGTTTAGGATAATTTTCGATTCACAATGAATTAAAATTTCCTTGCACTTTGTGGTAACGAAGCAGTTTTTCCTAAAATAGTGGCTGCGCAAGATCACTCATAATGCCATGCAGCCAGCTAATCCACAGATAGTCATCCCCTGTGATGTCACAGCCCTATAAAACCCTGATCCTGCGCGTTCGCCGCCATTTCACTTTGAGCTGAGCATAGCCATAGCAAGAGATGTGGCAGGCGTGCATGTGCTAGAGACTGTTGCTGAAAATGATTAATAGAAGAATATTTGAGAGGGAGAGTGCAGGGAGACTTATGCTGTGTCAGTTTTAATTATTTACTTCATTTACTTTCTACATCAGCCTTAAATATAATTCAATACCAATAAGATGGAAGCCTTTATTATTCCGGTGTCAGCGTGCCAATCAATGTCATCCAGTCTGCACCTCTTAGGAGGGCCATTTCTTAATGTTGATCATCTTCATCTTTTGCTGGCTTTACTTCTACCAAATCATCCTTCAGTCCTAAATCTCTATGTCCTAGAAAAGTCAGCAAGATGCAGAGAGAGGAGAACTGGATGCTCCTGATGACCCACACCTATAAGACAATCGGGGCATATCCTAGCAATATGCCCCCATTGTCTGTGATTAGATAACCCCTTTTAGAAAGTTTTTTTCTAGAATCTGCATATCTGAATACCTAAAGCATTAGGCCAAAAAACTGTTGGTGGTGCCAATTCCGCATTATTACCAAAGGGATTTGTCAGTAGCAGTGTCTTCAGTGTATTTATAGAAAGGGAAGGACATTTAATTGCACCTTTCTGTCTTTAAGGTCCAGAAAACAGAATTGCACAACGTTCCATACTTTGTCTGACCGTGTACATTAGGCCAAATGTCAGGAATACAGAAGAGTTCCAAACGAAAGACCTAGGGCCAGGCCTTGTCCTCCCAGAACAAGAATGTGGGTAGTAGCAACACCAGCTATATGGCCATATATAGTAGTAGTAGTAGGCCGCAGTTCTCCCTGCGGCCTACTACTACTACTACATCTGGCCATAGCTGTGTTGATGGTGGTAATAGTCGCCATGGTATTGGCAGTGGAGGCAGTGGAAGTCGGGCCAAATACAGATCATGGTATGAGGAGGGCAGCCAAGAAGCCCACCATGATATATCCCAGCAGAAAAAAGTGGTTGTAAGGGAGAGGACTCTGTTGATTATTGTGTGTTAGACAGGACCTGTGAGCCAGATTGGGGTGCCGAAGAGGAGGAGTTAACATCAGAGGAGGAGGGTGGTGGCAATGGCAGCAATAAAGAGCAGAAGTGACGTACAGCCAGAAACTCCCAAAGAACTGTCAGGGCCAGATCTGCTTACACTGTGGTCAGCTCGTAAACTGGTGATGCCACTAATCTTGTGGGCTTGCCAGGCCTATGCCAAGCTCAGTTTTCGCTACCTCTGTGCGAGCAACTCCTGTATGGCATTTTTTCTCCACAAGGCCAGCACACAAAACCACAGCCATGTGCAAGATCTGCAGCATTAAAATAAGAAGTGGGCATTCAAATAAAACATAGTTACGAGTGCTCTACTGTTGCACATGAATGGGCATGACAGGATCATTTGGGAACATAGAACTGTTTAGCATTCCAAATCAGAACACGTGTGTCCTCCTTCTCCTGATTTTCTTTGTGGCAGCCAACCCACATCCCCTCATTGTCCTCTGCTTCAATGTAAGACATCCATGATAGAATATGTGGCCATGAAAAAAATGTGGCCGTGAAATGTGGCCATGAAAAAAACCATGCTCAAACAGCAATTAGCTTGTCTACAAGCAAAACCTCCAAATCAGAACACATGTGTACTCCTTCTCCTGATTTTCTTTGTGGCAGCCAATCCACATTCCCAAGCAATACAGTGTCTTGTCATCATCATTAGCTTCTTCTTCTCCTGCTAAAACTCCTCCTCCTCATCTGCTTTTTTGTAAGACATCCATAATAGAATGTGTGGCCATGAAAAAAAACTATTCTCAACCAGCAATTAGCTTGTCTACACGCCAAACCTCCACCTGGCCAAGTTTCTGGAAGTGTAATCGCTGAATTACAATTTTGTAGAGTCTGCTTTCACGTGCAGAAAGCATTGGCCACTCTTTGCGATTGTCGCTGTGTGGCAAGGTGCACGACATGGTAGACACTTGGAGCAGCTGTTACGGGCAGGGATAGTAAATGTCTTTCATGGCCCACTGAGTCAATGCTTTTTGCAGAAGCAGTAAGACAGCAACCCAGCAACAAGGTCAGGTCCTTTTGACCCTAAAATGATTGTGTCGTCTGGCTCCCATACCAGGCTCTAATAAACTTTCTTTACCTCTTTCTCCATGGACACATTGCCATCCAAACAGCAGCAGGGCACAATGTTACTCCCACTCCCCTTCCTGTCACATGCGTCCTGTTGCCATGAGGTGTTGGAGCTGATTGGCCTGGGCGAGAGTAGCCAAACAAGCGAGCAGTTGCTAAAATACATCAACAAACCACACCAATGCCCACGTTGTACCCTCGGGATACTGCACATTTATTTACAAAAAGGTCACATAAACCTACTAAATCCTTTTAGGGGTTACAACATAGATATTAAAATGTAACCTTTATTATATTTTTATAAAAGCTGATACATTTATTTATACACCCAGTCCCATTAAAATTATCAGGGAAGGAATCAGATATTCCACTCAATACTGTATGTGTGTAATCCTCTTTTACTTGGAGGTACTGATTATGGCTGCAGTTCACTTTGCTGTGTTATAATGTGCGCATCTGCCATAGGTTAATACATATGTTTTTCTACATTCCTATCAGGAATCCAGTGCATTCGTTGCTCAACATTGTGCTTGATGGCAACCTACAATTTTGTTGCAACACTGGAATGTGTAGCCAATTGCTCACTCTTTGAAGCTTCTTGGCAGTCAGATTCTGATTGTAAGTCAGTGTTGCAACAATGTGATTGTATAATTGAGCAGATTTCTATTTGCTCCTACTGCACTTATATTATGGCGCTGGAACCACTTGACTAATTCCTAAGTTTGTGCACACATGCTTTGTCACACTATGGCTCATGAGAGAGGAAATGGATTCCTACAAAATTACCAGGGAATGGTTTCCCTATTTTATCGTAAAGGGGGCGCCCACTGCTCACCCCTCTTTACTATGAGCCATATCACACCAATTTTCTCAGCCACGCAGATACACTCTGTTTAGCGCTTACCAACCATACATTGATTCATACAATTGTATGCTTCCGATTCGGTCCCTAAAAGCCAGCAGGCACTAACCCTCCCGACATGTTTCGACGCATGTGCGGCTTCATCAGGAAAATAGGGCATTAGTGTATTAGGGTATTTCTATGTTGTAACCCCTAAAAGGATTTAGTAGGTCTACGTGACCTTTTTGTAAATAAATGTAAAGTACATCAAGCAGCAAACCTCCTGCTGGCTGTTACCCCGTCGACTCCAACTGGGCAAGATGGTCAGAGCAGTGGCGTACCGTCAATATAGGCAGACCATGCCATTGCCATGGGGCCCGCAGCACAGGGAGGCCCGGAGTGCATTGAAGGCCCTGCCCCTACTCTGCACAGACAGAGACTGTCGCTACACTATAGATAATATGGGCCAGCATTGAGGTGGCCCGGGTCCTCACCTACTCTGTTTATTTAATTGTCTCTGGACTCAGGAATGCAGCCTCAGGAGGACCGCAGGGGAGCAGCTTTACTCGTCAGCAGGCACGCTGAGCCAATGAGGAGCCGGCTTTACACATGTGCCTGCTGACGTTGATTAATGCTGCCAGGTCCGCGCTCAGAAGAAAGCATGCAGAGGTCAGGAAGAAGAAACCTCTGCATGCCATCCGCGGTGCTCCCCCTCCTCCTCTGTGCCTCCTGACTGCTCCTCTCCTGCAGCCTCCATGTAGAAAGGTAAGTGACCAATCTATGTTTGTTATGTGTGTTAGTGTACAGTATATCTATTAATGCATGTGCGTATGTATATATGTGTCTATATATATATATCTCTATGTATACATGTGTCTATATGTGTCCATATTTATCTATGTATGTGTGTTTATATGTGCCTATATTTATATATGCATGTGCCTATATATATATATATATATATATATATATATATATATTAGTTTTAACAAAGTGTGCTGCTAAACTGCTTTTAGATCTTTGTTTCAGTTGTTTCTGTGATGTAGTGAAATATAATTACATGCACTTCATATGTTTCAAAGGCTTTTATCGACAATTACATGACATTTATGCAAAGAGTCAGTATTTGCAGTGTTGGACTTTCTTTTTCAGGACCTCTGCAATTCGACTAGGCATGCTCTCAATCAACTTCTGGGCCAATTCGTGACTGATAGCAACCCATTCTTTCATAATCACTTCTTGGAGTTTGTCAGAATTAGTGGGTTTTTGTTTGTCCACCTGCCTCTTGAGGATTGACCACAAGTTCTCAATGGGATTAAGATCTGGGGAGTTTCCAGGCCATGGACCCAAAATGTCAACGTTTTGGTCCCCGAGCCACTTAGTTATCACTTTTGCCTTATGTCACGGTGCTCCATCGTGCTGGAAAATGCATTGTTCTTCACCAAACTGATATTGGATTGATGGAAGAAGTTGCTGTTGGAGGGTGTTTTGGTACCATTTTTTATTCATGGCTGTGTTTGTGGGCAAAATTGTGAGTGAGCCCACTCCCTTGGATGAGAAACAACCTCACACATGAATGGTCACAGGATGCTTTACTGTTGGCATGACACAGGACTAACGGTAGCACTCACCTTTTCTTCGCCGCACAAGCCTTTTTCCCTGATGCCCCAAACAATCGGAAATAGGCTTCATCTGAGAATATGACTTTGCCCCAGTCCTCAGCAGTCCATTCACCATACTTTCTGCAGAAGATCAATCTGTCCCTGATGTTTTATTTGTAGAGAAGTGGTTTCTTTGCTGCCCTTCTTGACACCAGGCCATCTTCCAAAAGTCTTCGCCTCACTGTGCGTGCATATGCGCCCACACCTGCCTGCTGCCATTCCTGAGCAAGCTCTGCACTGGTGGCACTCCGATCCCGCAGCTGAATCCTCTTTAGGAGATGATCCTGGCGCTTGCTGGACTTTCTTGGATGCCCTGAAGCCTTCTTAACAAGAATTGAACCTCTTTCCTTGAAGTTTTTGATGATCCTATAAATTGTTGATTGAGGTACAATCTTAGTAGCCACAATATTCTTGCCTGTGAAGCCATTTTTATGCAATGCAATGATGGCTGCACGCGTTTCTTTGCAGGTCACCATGGCTAACAATGGAAGCACAATGATTTCAAGTATCACCTTCCTTTTAACATGTCAAGTCTGCCATTTTAATCCAATCAGCCTGACATAATGATCTCCAGCCTTGTGCTCGTTAACATTCTCACCTGAGTTAACAAGACGATTATTGAAATGATCTCAGCAGGTCCTTTAATGACAGTAATGAAATGCAGTGGAAAAGATTTTTTGGGATTAAGTTAATTTTCATGGCAAAGAAGGACTATGCAATTAATCTGATCACTCTTCATAACACTCTGGAGTATATGCAAATTGCTATTATAAAAACTTAAGCAGCAACTTTTCAAATGTCCAATATTTATGTAATTCTCAAAACTTTTGGCCACAACGGTATATATACGGGTGAACAAAGGAGACACATCTCTTTTACATACGGAGTGCTGCCTTATTTTTCTGGTTTATATATATATATATATATATATATATATATATATATATATATGTGTGTCTTTATGTGTATCTATTGTCTATGCCTATGCATGTATTTGTCTTTTTGTCTTTCTCTCTCTCTAAATATATATATATATATATATATATATATATATTAAATATGTTGGTGATCCTATTTATTGTGTGTCTCTCCCTGTGTCACCATCACCATGCCGACAGTTTTCCTATGTCTTCACGTAGCTACATCAGGACGTTCTGTGGGGGGCAAGAAGAAGAAGGAAGAGGAGGCAGCGCCACCAGTATGGGGTCCGTGGGAGGCACACTAATGACGTAGGTAACACTACCACATGATCTACACTAATGTTATCTGTGGTTTTACATAGGACTGCAGATAACACTACCACGTGATCTACACTAGTGTTATCTGTGGTTTTACATAGGACTTCAAATAACACTACCAGATGATCTACACTAGTGTTATCTGTGGTTTTACATAGGACTGCAGGTAACACTACCACATTTTCGGTAATCAGAGTGCCATCACTGTGTTATCTGTAGGAAAGTATGTATTTTTTTCTTTATTGAAAAATTGGGGTGTGGCAGGGGAGGAGACAGAAAGGAGGCGGGATGTGCCAGGGGTGGGAAGTGGGCAGGGTTAGGGGGCCCAATTAGATTCTTGCTATGGGGCCCAGTGACTTCTATGTACACCCCTGGGTCAGAGACAATAGCAGCAACATTGCGGCCCCTAGGGAAAATAACACATGCTGCCAGCATGGTGCACATCATTAACCTAGTTATGCAACGCTTTAAAAAAAATATTAGCTACACAGCTGATCACACTTGCTGGGTGTCTCCCCACCAAATCCAACTAGGCAAGGTGGACAGCGACAATGACCCCAACGTCGTGGTTGTGCTGAAATTACATATACTCCTCCCTGCATGCAGCACATGATAAATCTAGTTGCACAATGATTTTTTTTTTTTTAAATTACACTGGTTTGCACAAGATTCTGGCAATATCTAGGAGTTTGTCCTCACATTTCAGCCATTCTTATGTGGCAAGGAATGCTGTCCTGGACTTGCAGTGACAAAGTGGTCTGCTGCTACACTGCTTAATCCACTCGCTGGATTTCAACATTGAACATGCTAGAGTGTCTGTAAGAGAAGTGGAAAGCTTTGAATGAATTTGTCATGCACCAGATCACCTCAGCAGACTGCATGTGTTGTTTGATAGTCAGGTAGTGGCAGCTCATTCGAGACATTCATACGAGCTGCTGAAACCCTTCGAAATTTGTCAGTAGGAACAGCTGTCACATGAATGATCTCATCCCCAGTGGCGTAACTAGAGTGTTATGGGCCTCGATGCAAACTTTGGATTGTACCCCCCCCCACACACCAAATTATACTAAAAGGCGGCAATTATTTTTTTACACAAAGCCTGATCCATGGCTACATTCACTCAGTCCTAACTAATAAAATCTGGTCCTACCTTTTCCAGGGTGTCGCTGGCGTTGGCGTGACGTCCACTGGATCCACAACAAGGTCCCTGTGGTGACGAAGAAAAAAAGAATAATCACATAAGGAAGGTATGGTGACTGCCCCTATGAAATCAACAGCAGGTGGCGCTATGCTGGTCCTGTAAGACTGAGCCATACCAATGTATAGCAGGGTAATCTACGGCATTTTCCCTAAGTACTACCACATTGTGGCCCCTCCGAGTAATGAAGCCCACCTTGTGGCCCCTTCAAAATAGTTATGTCCTCCTTGTGGCCCCTCACAGCAGTTATGCCCACCTTTGTTCCTGTCACAGTAGTTATGCCCACTTTTGTGCCCCCTCACTGTAGTTATGCCAAGATATGTGTCCCGTCACAGTAGTTATACAAGATATGCTCCCCCCTCACAGTAGTGATGCCCAGATATGTGCCCCCTCACAGAACTAAATCCCAAATATGTGCTTCCTCACAGGATTAATGCCCAGATAGGTTCCCCCTCACAGTAGATATGCCCAGATATGTGCCCCTCACAATAGTAATTCCTAGATATGTGCCCCCTCACAGTAGTAATGCCCAGATATGTGACCCCTTGCAGTAGTTATGGCCAGATGTGTGCCCCCTTTCACAGTAGTTATGGCCAGATGTGTGCCCCCTCAAAGTAGTTATGGCCAAATATGTGCCCCCTCACAGTAGATATGGCCAGATGTATGGCCCTTCACAGTAGTTATGGCCAGATGTGTGCCTCCTCACAGTAGTTATGGCCAGAAGTGTGCCCCCTCACAGTCGATATGCCAGATATGTGCCACCTCACAGTGGTTACGCGCAGTTATGTGTCCCCTTACAGTAGTTATGCCCAGATATGTGCCACTTCACAGTAGATATATCAGATTATGTGCCCTCTCATAGTAGTTATACCCTCCCACAGCCAGCAGTGCAATGTGCGGCCAGCAGAGGGAGCGCTGGAGCTCAGAAGAACAGTGAAGCAGGGAGCGGAGAACACTCCCTGCTTCACTCTGGAGACGACAGCCTGGCAGTGACAAGAACTGCCGAGTGAGAATACACGCCACCCCCCCACCCCACACTTGCCTCTGCGCCCTCTCTTGTCTGTGCGCCTGGGTGCATAATATACAAGTTTGAAGAGCGCTCTGATGGGGCCCAGCATTGTCACTGTACTCCATGCTGGGCCCTGTCAGAGCGCTTCGATTACATGAGAGCGCAGCGGGCCCCCTGCTGGGCCTGGTCACGGTCGCACCCTCTGCGACCGTAGTGACACTCCGGAAGTTTGGCCGGAAAGAATACCCCAGCAAGCTGCGGTATGTTGTCCAGTCAAATACCAACGGAACGCAAGACATCCTGATGCATACTGAACGGATTGCTTCAGAATGCTTTGGGGAAAACAGAAGCATTTTTTTCCAGTATTGAGACCCTTTACCAGATTTCAATACCGGAAAAGAATAACACTAGTGTGAAAGTACCCTTACTGTTTCTATTTTTGCAGATGACACCAAGCTATGTAGTACTGTGCAGTCTATGGAACGACAAGCTGAACAGTTTGAGTCTTTGGGCATCAACTTGGAAAATCAGGTTCAATGTGGATAAATGTAAAGTTATGCATCTGGGTAGTAATATTCTAAGTGCATCATATGTTCTAGGGGAAGAGAGTCACTTGTACAGAAGGATTTGGGTGTACTTGTTGATCATAGATTAAATATTAATAACAGCATACAATGTCAATCAGCTGCTTCTAAGGCTAGCAGGATGTGGTCATGTATTAAACAAAGCATGGACTCGGGGTCCAGGGATGCAATATTATTACTTTACAAAGCATTGGTGTGGACTCATCTGGAATAGGCAGAAACAATGCCCTGGAAGTGAAAAAAAAGTACAAAGGAGGGCAACTAAACTTATAAGGGGCATGGAGGGTCTTAGTTATGAGGAAAGATTCAAATAATTACATTTATTTAGTCTTGAGAAGGGGGACATGATTAACCTATACAAAAGATAAATGAGCCATACAAAAAATATGGTGAACCCCCTCAAAAGACAAAGGGACACTGCCTCCATCTGGAGAAGAAAAAGTTCAGTCTTCAGAGGTGTCAATGTTTATTTACTATAAGAGATGCAAATCTGTGGAATGGTCTACCTCCAGGATGTGGTCACAGCAGGAACAATGGACAGTTTTAAAAAGAGCTTAGATGATAAAAGTTATTAACTAAAAATGTATGCTTATAAAAATGTATAGAAATCTGGGTCTTACTCAACTTTTCCTAAAATTCACGTCCCCACCTATTCCTTGGTTCTTTTTTCAACCATATTAACTAAGTAACTATTTAATTTTAGATGCAGCTTTTCGCAGATTCATCAACCTCTGTCCATCTTTGATTCTGAGAGATTTTGCCTCTCTAACATGCTATTTGTATACCTAGTTATGTGACGTAATTGAAAATTGCTCCTCTAGCAATTTTTTTATAGGTTTCATTTTTACTTTTCCAGCCTTTTGTTGCCCCTCTCCTAGATTTTTTTAGATGCATTGCTACCCTCAAGTTCTAGATGACCTAATGTTTTTCATGAAATGGTAAAATGTCTCAATTTAAACATCTGTCATATGTTCTATATTGAATAAAATGTGAGTTTATGAGATTTGCAAATTATGTTTTTATTTACAACTTCCCAATTTCTTTGGAACTGAGGTTGTATATGGATACTGTTCCTTTGGCTATTGAATAAATGCTGTGTGCTAAATGTGGTGTGTACCATGCCTAAGCATTATGACAGCACAGCAGTCTGCTCTATAGAAACTAATAAGATTGACATTTTTCCAGAAGGTTAAGGCATGATTACTTTTGTCAAATATTTTTTTTTTCATGTGAAGAAGACACATCCAGAGCAGTATAAACAATGAAGAGGCCACAGCGCTTGTGAGTAAGGCCTCGTTCACGTGTTAGTGAATTACAGACATCTGCTCTACATGTCCTGTCAGTGATTTTCACTGACCATTGACTGGAGAAGCATTGGAAACAAATTTTCAGCCTAGCAGTGTATGTGGAATACAGATGACACATGAAGGGCAAGAAACGGACACACAGACCACACGGATCCTTCACGGAAATCCCCATGGATGAACCACTGACCATCTTGCCACAGATGTCATCTGAATGAAGCCTATTGCAGCATCATTAAACAGATGATGTGTAGGATTGCCAGAAGGCAGACACCCACCAATCTGATACTGATGGCCAGTCCTAAGGATAGGCCATCCGTATTGTGAACATAGAAAAAACCCTTTAAGTTTGTGAAATGTGAAAACTAATGGTAATTCCTATAATGCAAATCATGTACAATTTTCTTACAAACTGAGGACAAATGATGCCTCAAATCCTTGTAAAATATGTTGTTGAATTATCTGAGTGTCCTTTGAAAATGAGTATTTATTACAAGTAGTGAACTTGTTAGAGTATTATGTGATTAATAATGTAAAATACATAAACAGAATACAAATATTTAGGTATGTAAAGGTAGAAAATAAAGTAATTCACTATATATTTTTTACTCAGTATAATTACAATAATTTAAACCTATTTTAAATGGGAATATTTACCTATATTGTGAAATCCTTATACAACACAAGCTCAAAGATCCTTGTAAAAAATAGACGGGTTTTGTTGTGATTGCACTGTGCATATTAATGACCTGTGAATAATGAGATATGAAGTCTGTTCTCAGGTAATCCATGAGCGTTAATAGTCCTAGAACTTTTGCTTGAGAGGCAAAACAAATAAAAATCTGTGGAAATGTACATTGTATGTATTACAGATTGCATGGAGCTATGTGGTAAGATCAGGTTATAATAACAAATAAAATGAACAAAATGGTGGGAAACAAGTAGGATTGAATCCAAAGGAAATCTAGTTCACTTGTCAGAAACGCCAGGGTGATTTAGTAAACCATCAATAACTTCATGTGTGTCATTTAAGCAGTGTTCTCATATGCAGGGCAGGTTGCATGACTACAAAGAGGAGGTAGAAAACATGATTTATGTCGTAGGGCAAACACCTGTGAGTTAACCAGCTCTGAAATTAGTCACAAGTAGCATATTAGTGCAGCTAATCAAGCATGGTTGAGTGTTTTAGTTTCCTGATTTGCTCATAAATAAAGCTGTATGTTGTTCCCCTGAGGCCACACAATGATTAACTGTTCTGACCTACACTAAATGTACTGTCAAAATGGGGCAGTGGTTACTGGTGTAGACAGGTATACCAATGACTTTTATATTTTGGACACTTTGGTTAACATTTTGTTATTACAATTATTTATCTAGCACCATCATGTTTCATGACATTTGGAATTCACAAAGCGATGATAGTAAGATGAGTCATGGAGGTTTTCTATTTTAGTTTAGGAAACTAAGTCATTTTTGATAGGATCGTCTAGAGCTAATAATCCTGTAATCACAGCATTTCTGCTAAGTTTTCAGAAATTTAGCATGTGTTCTAGTTTACTGATGAGATTCTTTTCAAATCTGTGCAATACACATTTGAACTCTGGGGGTCTTGAGCAGGGTTCTCTTTTCTGGACAACTTTTCCAGGAAAGTAATTTTTTACGGACAAATTGGAAAGCTATAATGAATTATAAAGATTCAGGGGCACATTTATTAGTCTGGCATTTTAGATGCCTGTCTTAATATAGACCCTGTTCTAGTGGTGGAATGGCAAAGTTATGAAGAGGTGCAGGCCTCTCCTAATTTAGTCGTATTTCAGTTAAGTAAATGACCCCCTCTAAGTAATACATGTCTGCAGCTCAATATACTGATAAGACCTTGTTACCAGCATTTACTGTGAGCTGTAAAATGATAATAATTACTACCAAAATAACTTAGTCAAGAACCACCCAAAAAATCACAGACACGTCTATTTTTTTCACAGATACAGGAAAAAAGTCGCCTATTTTCATGGACTGTCCAGAAATATCTGGACAGTTGGTAACCCTGGTCTTGAGACCTCTAATGCAAAGGGTTTTGTAATGTGGTCACTTTATTAAGCGTTCTAGGTAAGTACTGAAGCAAAATTAGAGCACGGTCTAGTGCATGGATGCAGTCAACAGAGGGGCACATTTATTAAGACCGGTGTTTAAGACGCATTCTTATTAAGCCCTATACCTGGTGATGAATCTACCGGAGTTTTGAAGAGGTGCTTCTAAATGTAAGACAGCTTCCGAGCTGTCTTACATTTTGACCATTTTCTACGCCTAAAACAGGCGATGAAAATCATGAATAAGATGGGTCTGCCGGCCCATCCACACCCACGCTACGCCACTTTTTTAGACCTGGCTTGAGCGGGGAGAAGTCACAGATTGCGGCATAAAGGACCTTTGCATCGCAATCTGCACCAGAAATAAGCCTAATATAGGCATATTTCTGTTTAATAAACGACCCCCAAAGTATCTAGTAATTCTAATCATGTTATTTCATTGAAAACACACACGTTGAAAAATTTCATTTTTTTTTGAAACTCATGACATTTTTTACAAGCATCTAAAAACACTGGGGGGGGGGGGAAATGTTTACATCTAATATAATTAAACCACATCTTCTTCTCTCTACATACACTGACCTCCTTAATATTATTAATTATATAAGAGACGAACAACCCTTGGTTCACACTGTTTCTATGCTATATAAACATCTTACAAATGCCCCTAAACCTTATACATAAAGAAGTGGACTAAAGAGCTTAAAACCTTCCTCAATGCAAATCAAACACATTGTATTTTAATCATAGTACATTCTGATTCCATAACTACTAATATACAGGAAATTAGCTATTTAATGGTATAAAAGGGGTTGTCCAAGTTACATTTATTGATGACCTATCTTTAGGATAGGCCATCAATATCAGATCGGGGGGGTCCGACCGCAGGCACCCCCGCCGATCAGCTGTTTGAAGAGAAGGTGCATGCCGCACCAGCGCTGCCTCCTCTTTCAATTGATTTTTAATGGTTTAACATCAATTACAAGATATTAAAGGACAATAAAGTACAGTTAAGTACAATAGAGTACAGTATCTCCTGTAAATCATTGTAAAACATGAGAGGAGACACTTTATAACATAGACCATAAAAATAAAAAAATAAAATACAAAAGAAAAATATAAACAGTAACAGAAAACAGGGTTTAATTCCACCTTGTCTATAAAAATTAGGTTTATGTTGAATTGATCTTATGTATCGAATAGAGAGGCGTATGTTGTAGTCCACCATAGTGCCCAGATTTTTTGGTATTTAGTATATTTATTATTCCTTTTTGCTATCATCTTTTCGAATCTGCAATTAGTATTACCTTTCCTAATTATCTGCGAGATGGGCGGGGTAGATGTAGATTCCCAAAGTTGTGCTGCCTCCTATTCATTGTTTACCTGCCGTCGCATCTGTAGTGGTGAGCAGGTGTAATTACAACCAAGCCGTCCCATTAATTTCAATGGGACGGCTCGTTTCTATACAGAGCCGTTTAATTGAAATAAATGGGACAACTTGGGTGTAACTACACCTGCTCACCGCTGCAGATGCGACGGCCAGCAGGTAAACAATGAAGAGGAGGCAGCACTGGCACAGCGCGCCTTGTCTTCAAACAACTGATCAGCGGGGGTGCCGGCTGTCGGACCCCTACCGATCTGATATTGATGACCTATCCTAAGGATAGGTCATCAATAAATATAACTTGGACAACCCCTTTAACTTTTACATAGGATAAATCCGACCATCCCTCCTCTGTGTTGGAGATTTAAAAGGAAAGAGGCTCCATATTACATATGTACTGTATATGGATTAATTGAGAACAAACAAGACATTTGTGGAACCAAATAAGCTAAATCCTTAAAGGGGTTGTGCAGCGTGTTTATATTGAGGACCTATCCTTACTGCTGATGATCTATTGAGCACTGCTTCCTCTTCATTACCCTGCCTGTCATCTAGGAAGTGCAGTCGAATCACAAATACTCACTCGATTCACTTGGATGGAGCCAGTACTTGCAATTACACTATGCCTCTGCTGCAAAGGACATGATACATAGTGTAATTAACAGTTAGCCACGTTTGCATGCAGCACCCCCTCCTCCTCAAACAGTTGATCGGCGGGGGTGCCAGGTTTCAGATCCCCACAGATCAGATATTGATGACCTAGGATAGGTCACTTGGAACATGCAAATACTGCCTAAATAACCGATTAAATAACCAAAGTGTTAACTTCAGCTTATAAGAGCCAATACATTCTAATACTGTATAGAGCGCACAGTATTCAAATGAAGTATTATGTGAAAAATCTTTGGTTGTTTCATCCAAAGTCGACTCATCCCTAGAGATGACCTATCCTTATCAGTAAAACGGACAAGAATAGGACATGTTCTACCTTTCTTGCAGGGGTAGTAGAATGGACGTGTGGATTTCGGTCCTATTGAAATATATGGTTGTGTGCAGGAGTCCATTTTTTTCCACATGAACACAACTCGCACGTTAATTCTGCTGAATCTTTTCAACATTAATCTGCTGCTATCAAACATCTTTACAACTATTTGCTTAATGCAGTAAAATTATTCTAAGACTTTAGCAACATTAAAATCATTATTTAATGAACTTTGTGAAATAAATGCCTTCGGAAAAATGAGATGGTCTAGAACAAGGGAAAATATCTGAAAATATGGGACAATAGAAAAAAATGTAAAACTCAGACAAGATCCTTCACTCCCTAAATTAAATACTGCCATGCATGCGTTTCTGTACTTCAAGATTACATTTGGTAGACTTACCATTGTACAATATTTTTTCGCGGAATGCTGTATTAACTAAAGTTGTATATACTATATTAATTTAAAAATGTATAAATGTATAAAAATGTATAAATAAGAAATATATCTAACTAAAAAAATGTTTGTAAAGGAGGCCTGGTAATAATAGCTCTGTCTGCAAAGAGATGCCCTTGAAAATGCAAACTTTTAAGTTGGAGAAACTAGTTTACTTTATACTTTGTTAATGGCTCTTCTTCAGATAAGCACATAAAAGGACAAGGTAATGGATAAAAATGGATTGTGCAATAAAAGGTTACACATTTGTTAAATGTTGAGTATCTTTGGGCTAGGGCCACAAGGCCTCTTTCACACAATGTTTGGTCAGTGATTTCTATCAGTGATTGTGAGCCAACCAGGAATGGAGGTTACACAGTGAGAATGTATAATGTAAAGAGTTGCACCTGGTTTTGGCTCACACTCACTGATGAAGATTACTGATAAAACACTGAACAAACACTGAACAAACACTGTGTGCAAGTGGCTTAACTGTTTGCAAAAAGTCTGACTCAACGGTGACTAAAGGTGAAAAGTCTGACTCAACGGTGACACTATTACACCTATATATTAAACAGATGATTGTTGGGAAGGAAGTGCTCCTTCCCGGCAATCGCCTGCTCACTAGCGGAGGAGACTGCTGCTGTTAGATGCAGTGATTGTCTCCTCAGTATGGGGGCAAGTAATTACTAGTGCCATCGCTCGTCCCCATATCTAATCTATCCAGTCAAATTTTTTTGGTACCCATGCATGTCTCAATCAATATTTGGCGGAAGCAGGTATATCAATCCCCTTAATCAGTACTTTGTGGAAGCAGGTGTATCACAGGCCTCAATCAATATTTGGTGAAAGCGGGTACATCAATCTCCTTAATCAGTATTTTGTGGAAGCAAGTGCATCGCAGGCCTCAATCAATATTTGGTGGAAGCAAGTATATCAATCCCTTTAATCAGTATTTTGTGGAAGCAGGTCTATCACATGCCTCAATCAGTATTTGGTGGAAGCAGGTATATCAAACCCCTTAATCAGTATTTTGTGGAAGCAGGTGTATCCCAGGCCTCAATCAATATTTGGTGGAAGCAGGTATATCAATTCCCTTAATCAGTATTTTCTGGAAGCTGGTATATCGCAGGTGTCAATCAGTATTTGATGGAAGCAAGTCTATCAAACGCCTCAATCCATATTTTTTTTGCCACAACAGTTATATCACACCACCCTGTTGATTTGGGGCAACAGGTTACAGGTATATCGCAGCCGTCAATCAGAATTTTGTGGAAGCAGGTATATCGCACCCCTTAATTTTTTATTTTTTTTGGGCAACAGGTATATCACACCCATTGCAAATAGTTGTTTCAATAGCGCTTGTCCCTCTATATACCTCTATATACTTGCAGAACCGCACACAACTACTGTACAATACAAATGCACTATAATATACTTTCTTTGTCAGATGCGGCTACTTTAGCTGCTCATATATCTGGTTTGGCTAGAGATATGGGCTTTGTATTTTTTAAAAGCTACCAGAATGACAGCAATATGTTCAGCACAGGGGAAGATATCACTGATAGAAATCGGGATGCAATGAATGAAGTTTGAAATGAAAGTAAAAGCTGGTTTTACCCACGATTATTTCCGACTCAATTTCGAACAGTGATTTCTCCTATGTTGCTTGGACTTTAGCTTTCATTCAGGTCTTCTATGAAAGCCTGGAATGTTAGCTTTCAAACAAAACAGTGGCATGTTTCTAGCTGCTACCTTTCAGGAAAAAGCAGCATCTAAATCAGCCCTCCCCCCTCCCCTTTCTGCCCAAGTCCAGGCACTCAGGGCTGAGCTCCTCCTCCCAGTGCTCTCCCCGTCTCTTGTTTATATCAGAGAGGAGACGGCTGCACATGACAACGCTATGAGAAGAGGCCTGCTCAATGTAAAAGTGACCCACATTTCTGGGTGCTATTATGAGGTGAAACTGAAAAAGATTAAATTATAAAGTACAAAAGTATTTATACAGCAGAATGTACAATTAGAATATAAAAAATGTATTATTATCACATTTTTTCACATTTACACATTTTAAGTGCACAGTAAAAGCAAAGTTGAATGGGTCATCAGTTTATTTTGTAAAGAATGTTACTCTATAGGTTTACCAGGTTGTGCCTGGTGACAAGTTTAGCTCTCCTACATCTATATATCTTTTTTTTTCTGTATGCCATTAAAATGTTCAAACTGGGAATAAAAGTTTGAAATCTTACTGCTGATACAAAGTAACAATAAATTGTATTGCTCTATAGGCTAAATGTATCATAGCGTCTCCCAAAAGGCAAGCCTTTTATGTGAAATGAACAAGAAGGAATTGCTTCCTGCCAGTCAGGCTAAGTTAAAGGGGCTGTACATAACACACAATAGGTTAAAAGAGCAGATTTATTGTGAGAACTCTGAAGAGATATTTGGATGATACCACAGACAGCTCTTGAGATGTCAAAGATGATAATACAGTAACAACATTTGGGAAGTATCTGTAGCCTTGCACTTAGCCTTTTGGCAGGAATTTATTAAGACAGAATAAGACTGTGACTTTTCAATTCCGAGTGCAATTTGTTTCCCTAATGCATCTGCACAAGTAATGTGTGATGGAATTTTTCCCATCCCTGGTCTACTAGTTGTTGGTGATGATATGCTATAATAGGTTCTCACAAGCTATAACTCTGCAATATAAAACACAACACGTGTACATCTGTGGCCCAGTGTCAATTCCTTAAATGTACATCAGAAATGCATTAAATCTTCTGATTGCTATTCTGTTTGTAAGGCTTGTTGCTTCAAAATTTCCCCCTGTAATGTACTGTGCTGATTACCTTGATTTACAGATATATCCATGGCAGAGCACGCTTACCTTGTTCACACATGCAGTGCTACAGATGTGACCTGAGCCTTTTTTATTAGCGAAAATGACACAAATGTTCCTCTCCAGATGTATTGCCACTTGTGTCTTTAATATAGTAGAGATTTGCAAAGTTTATGTGCATATTTCTTTCTCATTGCTGTATGTGATTGCATTTTTCCTATGTATCTTAAAGAAATAAATACACTTTCTAAACTAAGGCTAGAGATGAGCAACGTTTTGAAAAATTTGATTCCGCTGATTCGCTGAACTTTGACAAGAAATTCGATTGGTTATTGATTAGTGTTGAGCGAACAGTTCGAGCATCGTTCGGGTTCGTACCGAATTTTGGGGTGTCCGGGACCCGGACCCGAACCCGGACATTTTCAAAAAAGTTCGGGTTCGGGTTCGTCGTTCGGCATGTATTTAGGCGCATTTTGAAAGGCTGCAAAGCAGCCAATCAACATGCATCATACTACTTGCCCTAAGATGCCATCGCAGCCATGCCTACTATTGGCAAGGCTGTGATTGGCCGAGTGCAGCATGTGACTCAGCCTCTTTATAAGCTTGTGCGCACGTCGGGACGTGCTCACTCCCGATGTGAATAGAACAGGGATAGACGCAGCTGATGCTAGGGCGAGAATAGGCAGGGATAATTGAATAACTGGAAGCAAATTTCTCTCCTCCACTTGTGATTCATCTGAACAACTGCAGCTGAGCTGCTTTTTTGATAGGGATTGGCAATTTTTAGAGTGGCCAGAGTGATTTTTCCATCCACATGTACCTGGGCTGACCGCCGGCCGCCATTTTGCGACTTGTAGTGCTGCAGCAGAAGCTGCCACAGTGTGCATTCCAAAGCTCTAAACAAGTCAGACATCTACACCTGGGATTCAGACCAATAGCGATTTAGCAGCACAGTCCAAGGCTATTTTTTTAAAGGTTGTGCAGACCATTTTGTGGCACATGTTACTGGGCTGATAGGCGGCGGCCATCTTGGGACTAGTGCTGCAGCACAATCTCTCCCAACGTCCATTAATCACTTGTAATAGTGGTCTGTGCCATAGAAATCCTACATCAGGGACTTGGGTGTGCTTGTGTCACCCCTACTAATACCAGTCTACCTGTAATCCATACAGTCAAAAGACTGAAAGTATTCCAGTGAGGGAATTTTTTTATTTAAAAAGGCCAAGTTAGTTTATCTGAGCGTTCAATATACTAGATACAGTTAGGCCTGCGTTTCATACATCTGGAATTAGCAAATTAATGTGCTGGGGTTGGGAAAACATATATGTACCCATACTAGAATCTGTCAAAGAAAGCGGTACTCACATATAACAGTCATTCCATCTGTAATCCATACAGTCAAAAGACTGAAAGTATTCCAGTGAGGGAATTTTTTTTTATTTAAAAAGGCCAAGTTAGTTTATCTGGCGTTCAATATACTAGATACAGTTAGGCCTGCGTTTCATACATCTGGAATTAGCAAATTAATGTGCTGGGGTTGGGAAAACATATATGTACCCATACTAGAATCTGTCAAAGAAAGCGGTACTCACATATAACAGTCATTCCATCTGTAATCCATACAGTCAAAAGACTGAAAGTATTCCAGTGAGGGATTTTTTTATTTAAAAAGGCCAAGTTAGTTTATCTGGCGTTCAATATACTAGATACAGTTAGGCCTGCGTTTCATACATCTGGAATTAGCAAATTAATGTGCTGGGGTTGGGAAAACATATATGTACCCATACTAGAATCTGTCAAAGAAAGCGGTACTCACATATAACAGTTATTCCATCTGTAATCCATACAGTCAAAAGACTGAAAGTATTCCAGTGAGGGAATTTTTTTATTTAAAAAAGGCCAAGATTAGTTTATCTGGCGTTCAATATACTAGATACAGTTAGGCCTGCGTTTCATACATCTGGAATTAGCAAATTAATGTGCTGGGGTTGGGAAAACATATATGTACCCATACTAGAATCTGTCAAAGAAAGCGGTACTCACATATAACAGTCATTCCATCTGTAATCCATACAGTCAAAAAGACTGAAAGTATTCCAGTGAGGAATTTTTTATTTAAAAAGGCCAAATTAGTTTATCTGGCGTTCAATATACTAGATACAGTTAGGCCTGCGTTTCATACATCTGGAATTAGCAAATTAATGTGCTGGGGTTGGGAAAACATATATGTACCCATACTAGAATCTGTCAAAGAAAGCGGTACTCACATATAACAGTCATTCCATCTGTAATCCATACAGTCAAAAGACTGAAAGTATTCCAGTGAGGGATTTTTTTATTTAAAAAGGCCAAGTTAGTTTATCTGGCGTTCAGTATACTAGATACAGTTAGGCCTGCGTTTCATACATCTGGAATTAGCAAACTAATGTGCTGGGGTTGGGAAAACATATATGTACCCATACTAGAATCTGTCAAAGAAAGCGGTACTCACATATAACAGTCATTCCATCTGTAATCCATACAGTCAAAAGACTGAAAGTATTCCAGTGAGGGAATTTTTTTATTTAAAAAGGCCAAGTTAGTTTATCTGGCGTTCAATATACTAGATACAGTTAGGCCTGCGTTTCATACATCTGGAATTAGCAAATTAATGTGCTGGGGTTGGGAAAACATATATGTACCCATACTAGAATCTGTCAAAGAAAGCGGTACTCACATATAACAGTCATTCCATCTGTAATCCATACAGTCAAAAGACTGAAAGTATTCCAGTGAGGGATTTTTTTATTTAAAAAAGGCCAAGTTAGTTTATCTGGCGTTCAATATACTAGATACAGTTAGGCCTGCGTTTCATACATCTGGAATTAGCAAACTAATGTGCTGGGGTTGGGAAAACATATATGTACCCATACTAGAATCTGTCAAAGAAAGCGGTACTCACATATAACAGTCATTCCATCTGTAATCCATACAGTCAAAAGACTGAAAGTATTCCAGTGAGGGAATTTTTTTATTTAAAAAGGCCAAGTTAGTTTATCTGGCGTTCAATATACTAGATACAGTTAGGCCTGCGTTTCATACATCTGGAATTAGCAAATTAATGTGCTGGGGTTGGGAAAACATATATGTACCCATACTAGAATCTGTCAAAGAAAGCGGTACTCACATATAACAGTCATTCCATCTGTAATCCATACAGTCAAAAGACTGAAAGTATTCCAGTGAGGGAATTTTTTTATTTAAAAAAGGCCAAGTTAGTTTATCTGGCGTTCAATATACTAGATACAGTTAGGCCTGCGTTTCATACATCTGGAATTAGCAAATTAATGTGCTGGGGTTGGGAAAACATATATGTACCCATACTAGAATCTGTCAAAGAAAGCGGTACTCACATATAACAGTCATTCCATCTGTAATCCATACAGTCAAAAGACTGAAAGTATTCCAGTGAGGGATTTTTTTATTTAAAAAGGCCAAGTTAGTTTATCTGGCGTTCAATATACTAGATACAGTTAGGCCTGCGTTTCATACATCTGGAATTAGCAAATTAATGTGCTGGGGTTGGGAAAACATATATGTACCCATACTAGAATCTGTCAAAGAAAGCGGTACTCACATATAACAGTCATTCCATCTGTAATCCATACAGTCAAAAGACTGAAAGTATTCCAGTGAGGGAATTTTTTTATTTAAAAAAGGCCAAGTTAGTTTATCTGGCGTTCAATATACTAGATACAGTTAGGCCTGCGTTTCATACATCTGGAATTAGCAAATTAATGTGCTGGGGTTGGGAAAACATATATGTACCCATACTAGAATCTGTCAAAAGCGGTACTCACATATAACAGTCATTCCATCTGTAATCCATACAGTCAAAAGACTGAAAGTATTCCAGTGAGGGAATTTTTTTATTTAAAAAGGCCAAGTTAGTTTATCTGGCGTTCAATATACTAGATACAGTTAGGCCTGCGTTTCATACATCTGGAATTAGCAAATTAATGTGCTGGGGTTGGGAAAACATATATGTACCCATACTAGAATCTGTCAAAGAAAGCGGTACTCACATATAACAGTCATTCCATCTGTAATCCATACAGTCAAAAGACTGAAAGTATTCCAGTGAGGGAATTTTTTTATTTAAAAAGGCCAAGTTAGTTTATCTGGCGTTCAATATACTAGATACAGTTAGGCCTGCGTTTCATACATCTGGAATTAGCAAACTAATGTGCTGGGGTTGGGAAAACATATATGTACCCATACTAGAATCTGTCAAAGAAAGCGGTACTCACATATAACAGTCATTCCATCTGTAATCCCATACAGTCAAAAGACTGAAAGTATTCCAGTGAGGAATTTTTTTATTTAAAAAGGCCAAGTTAGTTTATCTGGCGTTCAATATACTAGATACAGTTAGGCCTGCGTTTCATACATCTGGAATTAGCAAATTAATGTGCTGGGGTTGGGAAAACATATATGTACCCATACTAGAATCTGTCAAAGCGGTACTCACATATAACAGTCATTCCATCTGTAATCCATACAGTCAAAAGACTGAAAGTATTCCAGTGAGGGAATTTTTTATTTAAAAAGGCCAAGTTAGTTTATCTGGCGTTCAATATACTAGATACAGTTAGGCCTGCGTTTCATACATCTGGAATTAGCAAACTAATGTGCTGGGGTTGGGAAAACATATATGTACCCATACTAGAATCTGTCAAAGAAAGCGGTACTCACATATAACAGTCATTCCATCTGTAATCCATACAGTCAAAAGACTGAAAGTATTCCAGTGAGGGAATTTTTTTATTTAAAAAGGCCAAGTTAGTTTATCTGGCGTTCAATATACTAGATACAGTTAGGCCTGCGTTTCATACATCTGGAATTAGCAAATTAATGTGCTGGGGTTGGGAAAACATATATGTACCCATACTAGAATCTGTCAAAGAAAGCGGTACTCACATATAACAGTCATTCCATCTGTAATCCATACAGTCAAAAAGACTGAAAGTATTCCAGTGAGGAATTTTTTTATTTAAAAAGGCCAAGTTAGTTTATCTGGCGTTCAATATACTAGATACAGTTAGGCCTGCGTTTCATACATCTGGAATTAGCAAACTAATGTGCTGGGGTTGGGAAAACATATATGTACCCATACTAGAATCTGTCAAAGAAAGCGGTACTCACATATAACAGTCATTCCATCTGTAATCCATACAGTCAAAAGACTGAAAGTATTCCAGTGAGGGAATTTTTTTATTTAAAAAGGCCAAGTTAGTTTATCTGGCGTTCAATATACTAGATACAGTTAGGCCTGCGTTTCATACATCTGGAATTAGCAAATTAATGTGCTGGGGTTGGGAAAACATATATGTACCCATACTAGAATCTGTCAAAGAAAGCGGTACTCACATATAACAGTCATTCCATCTGTAATCCATACAGTCAAAAGACTGAAAGTATTCCAGTGAGGGAATTTTTTATTTAAAAAGGCCAAGTTAGTTTATCTGGCGTTCAATATACTAGATACAGTTAGGCCTGCGTTTCATACATCTGGAATTAGCAAACTAATGTGCTGGGGTTGGGAAAACATATATGTACCCATACTAGAATCTGTCAAAGAAAGCGGTACTCACATATAACAGTCATTCCATCTGTAATCCATACAGTCAAAAGACTGAAAGTATTCCAGTGAGGAATTTTTTTATTTAAAAAAGGCCAAGTTAGTTTATCTGGCGTTCAATATACTAGATACAGTTAGGCCTGCGTTTCATACATCTGGAATTAGCAAATTAATGTGCTGGGGTTGGGAAAACATATATGTACCCATACTAGAATCTGTCAAAAGCGGTACTCACATATAACAGTCATTCCATCTGTAATCCATACAGTCAAAAGACTGAAAGTATTCCAGTGAGAGATTTTGCTTATAAAAAATAATATATTTCATTGTGGTGCGAGTTGAATCGCAGCAATGAAGAAAAATACTATTAAGGGACGAGGGCGCGGTCGTGGTGGTGTCCGTGGAGCCTCTGTTGCTGGTAGAGGGCGTGGCCGTTCGGCTAGCGCACACAGTAGAGAGCGAACTCCCTCAACTAGCCGGCAGAATGTACCGCAATATCTCGTGGGGCCCAATGCCGCTCTTAGGATGGTAAAGGCCTGAGCAGGTACAGGCATTGTCGATTGGGTGGCCGACAGTGCTTCCAGCACGTTCACCACATGGTCTTCCACCCAGTCTTCTGCGGAAAGCGCACAGGTGGCACCTGAAAACCAAGCCCATCAGTCTGTCACATCACCCCCAAGCATATCAGGGAAACGGTCTGAGCCACAAGTTATGCAGCAGTCTCTTCTTCTGTTTGAAGACTCTGCTTCCAGGGTTTCCCAGGGCGTCCACCTAGCCCTTCCCCAGTGGAGGAAGACATACCATGCACTGACGCACAACCACTTATGTCTCCAGATGAAGAGGACATGGGAATACCACCTCATCGGAGTCCGCACGTCTCTGATGATGTGAAACACAGGTGCCCACTGCCGCGTCTTTTGCAGTGTGCAGACTGAACAGGAGGAGGTCAGGGAGGAGACTGGGTGGAAGACGATGCAGAGGACGATGAGGTCTTAGACCCCACATGGACTGAAGGTCGTGGCGATGACTTTCACAGTTCAGAGGAAGAGGTAGTGGTGAGACCGAGACAACAGCGAAGCCAAAGAGAGCAGGGGCCAAAGCAGACGAGCCGCCGCCCCAGAGTTACGCCTGCTACTGGACATCGCCAACAGGGACCCAGCCCCACAAAGGCAGCTTCAAAGAGTTCCCTGGCATGGCACTTCTTTAAACAATGTCCTACCGACAAGACCCGAGTGACTTGCACGCTCTGCCATCAGAGCCTGAGGCGAGGCATTAGCGTTCTGAACCTCAGCACAACCTGCATGACCAGGCATCTACATGCAAAGCATGAACTGCAGTGGGGTACACACCTTAAAAACCAGGCACTCGCTGAGGCTCCCCTGCTCCCTCTACCGCTGCTGCCTCGGCTTCCGCCTCGAGAGGAATGTTGCCACCTGCCGGAGCAGCAAACAGAGGATGTGCCACCGACACCACCACCACCGCCACCGTCAACTAGCGTCTCCACTATATCACACAGCAGCGTTCAGCTCTCAATATCTCAAACCTTAGAGAGGAGCGCAAATTCCCCCGAGTCACCCTCGAGCCCTTGGCCTGAACGCCAGCATTTCTAAACTGCTGGCCTTTGAAATGCTGTCATTCCGGCTGGTGGACACAGACAGCTTCAAACAGCTGATGGCCATGGCTGTCCCGCAGTATGTGGTTCCCAGCCGCCACTACTTCTCCAAGACAGCCGTGCCTTCCCTGCACATGCAAGTGTCCGATAAAATCAAGTGTGCACTGCGCAGCGCCATTTGTGGCAAGGTCCACCTAACCACAGATACGTGGACCAGTAAGCACGGCCAGGGACGCTATATCTCACTAACTGCACACTGGATGAATGTAGTGGCGGCTGGGCCCCGGCGGACAGTTCCTTGGCGCACGTCCTTCCGCCCCCTAGGATCGCAGGGCATCATTCTCTGCCTCCTGTAGCCTCCTCCTCCTACTCGGCTTCCTCCTCCACTGCTTCCACCAGCTCATCCGGTCAGCCACACACCTTCACCACCAACTTCAGCACAGCCGGGGTAGCGTCAGCAGGCCATTCTGAAACTCATATGTTTGGGGGACAGGCCCCACACCGCGCAGGAGTTGTGGCGGGGTATTGAACAACAGACCGGCCAGTGGTTTCTGCCGGTGGGCCTCAAGCCAGGCCTGGTGGTATGCGATAATGGGCGAAATCTCGTGGCAGCTCTGGGACTAGCCGGTTTGGCGCACATCCCTTGCCTGGCGCATGTGCTGAACTTGGTGGTGCAGAGGTTCATTCACCACTACCCCAACATGTCAGAGCTGCTGCATGAAGTGCGGGCCGTCTGTGCGGCGCTTCCGCCGTTCACATCCTGCCGCTGCTCGCCTGTCTGCGCTACGGCGGAACCGGCCTTCCCGCTCACCGCCTCATATGCGACGTGCCCACCCGGTGGAACTCCACCTTGCACATGCTGGAGAGACTGTGCGAGCAGCAGCAGGCCATAGTGGAGTTTCAGCTGCAGCACGCTCGCGTCAGTCGTACTGCCGAACAGCACCACTTCACCACCAATGATTGGGCCTCCATGCGAGACCTGTGTGCCCTGCTGCGCTGTTTCGAGTACTCCACCAACATGGCCAGTGGCGATGACACTGTTATCAGCGTTACAATACCACTTCTATGTCTCCTTGAGAAAACACTTAGGGCAATGATGTTGAGGAGGTGGCCCAGGTGGAGGGGAGGAGGAGGAGGGGATGAGGGCTCGTTTCTAACACTTTCGGGCCAGTCTGTTCGAAGTGGCTCAGAGGGAGGTTTGTTTAAGCAGCAAGAGGACAGGTTCTAAGTCGCCAGCCAAGGCACTGTACTGGAGGACGAGGAGGATGAGGGAGGAGGAGGTGGAGGGGACGAGGATGGCGCAGAGTTTACAGCGGGGGTGGCAGCCCAGGCCCATCACTGGTGCGTGGCTGGGGGATCGGTGGACGATGATCGCCTCCCACGAGGACAGCTTGTCCTTACCCATGGGTAGCCTGAGCCCACATGGCGATCATGCTCCAATGCCTGCGCCGCGACAGCAGAGTTGCCCACGTTTTAATGTGTGCAGACTACTGGGTGGCCACCCTGCTGGATCCCGGTATAAAGACAATGTGCCACTTTAATTCCTGAACTGGAGCGCGACCGTAAGATGCTTGCAGTACAAGCGCCACGCTGATGGGCGCTCTTGAGAGCATTCCCACATGTCACAGGGAACAGGTGGAAGGTGAAGGCAGAGGAGTGTGCAAGGTGTGCCAGCGCTTGGCTGTGTCACGGCCAGCTCATCTGAGGGCAGGGGTTAGCATGGCAGAAATGTGGAAAAGTTTTGTCTCACGCCACAGCTAACTGCACCGACCACCTGATACGGAGCGTGTTAGCAGGAGGCAGCATTTCACTAACATGGTTGAACAGTATGTCTGCACACCCCTCCACATCCTGACGGATGGTTCGGCCCCATTCAACTACTGGGTTTCGAAATTGTCCACGTGGCCAGAGTTAGCATGTTATGCCTTGGAGGTGCTTTCCTGCCCGGCGCAGCGTTTTATCTGAGCAGCGTATTCAGCACGGCAGGGCGTCATTACTGACAAGCGCGGCCGCCTGTCCACAGCCAACGTGGACAAGCTGACCTTCATAAAGATGAACCAGGCATGGATCCCACAGGACCTGTCCACTCCCTTGTGCAGAGTAGTCACTTGTGTAACTGCCTAAAACATGTCTTGTTGTGCTACCGGGCCACTCTTTAGCTCGATACAAATTTTATGAAACCCACAGTTGGATAGAAGCTCGTCTCTGTCTAGGCGCGGGGCCTAACCAGATGAAAGTGGCCGGTTAAACTAACGGGTGACATGAAGCCATAACCTCTGCCATGCTACCTCTGTCTTCTGTCTGGGTGCTGAGGCCTAAGTCAAATAAAGCGGTCTTCTGCTGTGCTGGGGGATATGAAGCTAATCTCTGACCTCTCTCCTCTGTCTGGGTCCAAAGGCCTAAATCACTGAAAAGAGGCCTTCTCCTGTGGTGTGTGATATGATGCCAGAATATGTGCTGTGGGGCCTCTCTCCTCTTCCTGGGTGCAGGGTCAAATAAACTAAATTGTGGCCTACTCCTGTGGTGGTTGATATGATGCCTGATTCTCTGATGTGAACCTCTCTCCTCTGTTTGGGTGAAGGGGTCAAAGTCACTCAATAGTGCCTTCTCCTGTGGTGGCTGATATGATGATGAAGCTGATGGCTTGTGCCATCTGACATGGGTGCAGGGGTCCCATTAAATTAGGGGCCTACTCCTGTGGTGGGTGATCTAGATGCCAGAATCTCTGCTTTGATGCCTCTCTCCTCCGTCCGGGTGTAGGGGTCAAAGTCTAGTCAATAGTCGGCTTCTCCTGTGCTGATTAGATATAAAGCTTATGCCTGTGCCATCTGACTTCATGGTTGCCAGGGTCTAGATTCAATGGTGGCCTTCTCCTGTGGTGGGTGATCTAAATGCCTGATTCTCTGCTGTGGTAACCTCTCTCCTCCGTCTGGGTGTCAAGGGCCTAAATAACTGAAATGAGGCCTTCTCCTGTGGTGGGTGATATGATGCCAGAATATGTGCTGTGGGGCCTCTCTCCTCTTCCTGGGTGCAGGGGTCAAAGTAACTCAATGGTGGCTTCTCCTGTGGTGGCTGATATGATGCCAGAATATGTGCTGTGGGGCCTCTCTCCTCTTCCTGGGTGCAGGGGTCAAAGTAACTAAATGGTGGCTTCTCCTGTGGTGGTTGATATGATGCCTGATTCTCTGCTGTAAACCTCTCTCCTCCATCTGGTGTAGGGGTCAAAGTCTTTCAAAGTCGCCTTCTCCTGTGCTGATTGATATAAAGCTGATGGTTGTGCCATCTGACATGGTTGCCAGGGTCTGATTCAATGGGGGCCTACTCCTGTGGTGGGTGATCTAAATGCCTGATTCTCTGCTGTGAAACCTCTCTCCTCCGTCTGGGTGTAGGGGTCAAAGTAACTCAATGGTGGCCTACTCCTGTGGTGGCTGATATGATGCCAGAATATGTGCTGTGGGCCTCTCTCCTCTTCCTGGGTGCAGGGGTCAAAGTAACTCACTGGTGGCTTCTCCTGTGGTGGCTGATATGATGCCAGAATATGTGCTGTGGTGCCTCTCTCCTCTTCCTGGGTGCAGGGTCAAAGCAACTAAATGGTGGCTTCTCCTGTGGTGGTTGATATGATGCCTGATTCTCTGCTGTGGAACCTCTCCTCCATCTGGGTGTAGGGGTCAAAGTCTCTCAAAGTCGCCTTCTCCTGTGCTGATTGATATAAAGCTATGCTTGTGCCATCTGACATGGTTGCCGGGGTCTGATTCAATGGTGGCCTACTCCTGTGGTGGGTGATCTAAATGCCTGATTCTCTGCTGTGTAACCTCTCTCCTCCGTCTGGGTGTAGGGGTCAAAGTAACTAAATGGTGGCCTACTCCTGTGGTGGGTGATATGATGCCAGAATATGTGCTGTGGGGCCTCTCTCCCTCTTCCTGGGTGCAGGGGTCAAAGTAACTCAATGGTGGCTTCTCCTGTGGTGGCTGATATGATGCCAGAATATGTGCTGTGGTGCCTCTCTCCTCTGTCTGGGTCCAAAGGCCTAAATCACTGAAAGAGGCCTTCTCCTGTGGTGTGTGATATGATGCCAGAATATGTGCTGTGGTGCCTCTCTCCTCTTCCTGGGTGCGAGGGTCAAAGTAACTCAATGGTGGCTTCTCCTGTGGTGGCTGATATGATGCCAGAATATGTGCTGTGGGGCCTCTCTCCTCTTCCTGGGTGCAGGGGTCAAAGTAACTCAATGGTGGCTTCTCCTGTGGTGGTTAGATATGATGCCAGAATATGTGCTGTGGGGCCTCTCTCCTCTTCCTGGGTGCAGGGGTCAAAGTAACTCAATGGTGGCTTCTCCTGTGGTGGCTGATATGATGCCAGAATATGTGCTGTGGGGCCTCTCTCCTCTTCCTGGGTGCAGGGGTCAAAGTAACTAAATGGTGGCTTCTCCTGTGGTGGTTGATATGATGCCTGATTCTCTGCTGTGTAACCTCTCTCCTCCGTCTGGGTGTAGGGGTCAAAGTAACTAAATGGTGGCCTACTCCTGTGGTGGGTGATATGATGCCTGGTTCTCTGCTGTGGGACCTCTCTCCTTTGTCTGGGTGCTGTGGTCAAAATAATAGTAAGTGACCTTCTCCATTGGTGGGTGACTTGAAGCCTGATTCTGTGCTATGGGACCTCACTCCAATTAATATTGTTTAATTTTTATTTATTTTATGTTAACTCATCATTTCCCTATCTACATTTGTTTGCAGGGGATTTAACTACATTTTGCTGCCTTTTGCAGCCCTCTAGCCCTTTCCGGGTGTGTTTTACAGCCTTTTTAGTGCCCAAAAGTTCGGGTCCCCATTGACTTCTATGGGGTTCGGGTTCGGGATGAAGTTCGGGTCGAGTTCGGATCCCGAACCCGAACATTTTTCGAAAGTTCGGCCGAACTCGTCGAACCCGAACATCCAGGTGTTCGCTCAACTCTATTATTGATGAATTTGTCACGAATCGCTATAAATCAGGTATACCCGTATGTCACAGTGGCTGAGGGAATGTATGGAGTGGGTGGCGGCTGTATCTTACAGCAGAACCCCGGCCACAATGACCAGGAATGGCGATCCCACCGAACTCTGTCATTTAACCCCTCAGATGCCACAATCAACACCAATCACGGTATCTGTGTGGTAAGACAGAGAGATGCGACTCCTTCTGCCTTCCAATTGTAGTGAAATTGCAGGACTCCAATCGATTACCATGACAGCCTGGACTTTAGAAGCTTCCCATGACTGCCATGGTAACCTCCTTGCTGCACGTCAAAATGCTATTCACCCTTATAGATCTCTATTAGGGTGAATAGGACAAAGGATCAAAAGATTCCAGGTTCTAGCCCCCTAAGGGGGTTAAAAAAGTGTAAAAAAAAAAAAGTTAAAGATTAAATAACCCCCTTTCCCTAATATATATATATATATATATATATATATATATATATCAGAAAGCGGGTAAATACATGTGGTAAATACAATGCGACGTTTCTGCTCAGCTATAGAGCCTTTCTCTCTATAGCTGAGCCGAAACGTCGCATTGTATTTACCACATGGGTGAATAAATTTCTACACGGTTTGTACTTTGGAGTGCTGTCCTTTTTTCCTTTATATATATATTGTGGGGAGTCGCTCTGGTAGTCAGCGGTGCGGGTGCAGTTTAGAGGCAAAACCAGGAGTCCAGATTGTGCAACAAACAGTGTTTTATTCACACTTGCACACAAAATGAAAAACAGTCTCTTGGTGACAGTTCACACACAACGGAAATAACGTAGCCAAACAAAAACAGTCCAACACAGGTTCAGTCACCTGGGAGGTGTAGGTGCAGGTTCGCACCACGCTGTCGGCCCAGCCGCAGGAGAATCCAGCTTCAGGTAGCCAGGAACACAACACCTCCTTGCTGAGCGCTTCCTCCAGGACAGAGAACTCCCAGCCCTGTTAGCAGCTCCAGGATAATCACCCTCTCAGCTGGTGGTGCTGGCTGAGTTTATAAACCCAGCCCAAAACTCGGACTGGACCGTGGGAGCAGCCACCCACCCTACTCTTTAGCTGCTCCCAGTAAGAGCCGGCCCGATCGGCTTTGCAGCCATGCTATTTAACAAAGTCAAACAGCACTAGCTGCTGCAGACCAAAATCCGGCTTCACCTCACCGAGGTTAGCAACCTCGGTGACACGTACCTGCCATCTAGGACGGCACCCTGCACCTTACCACATTATATATATATATATATTGTGGTAAGGTGCAAGGTACTGTGGTCGACGGGAGGCACGTGTCACCGAGGTTCCTGGCCTCGGTGAGGTAAGAGTCGGATTTTGGTGTGTCAGCAGCAGCTAGTGCTGCTTGACACCTTGCTATTTAGTTTGGCTGCAAAGCCAATCTGGTCGGCTCTTACTGGAGTAGGCAAGAGTTGGGTGGGTGCCTACTCCCCACGGTCCAGGCCGGGTTTTCCAGGGCCTTTATAACACAGCCAGCAGCTGGGTGTGGAGGGTGTGATTATCCTGGAGCTGCTAACAGGGCTGGGAGTTCTCTGTCCTGGAGGGAAGAGCTCAGTAAGGAGGTGTTGTGTTCCTGGCTACCTGAAGCTGGATTCTCCTGCGGCTGGGCCGACAGCGTGATGCGAACCTGCACCTACACCTCCCAGGTGACTGAACCTGTGTTGGACTGTTTTGTTTGGCTACGTATTTCCGTTGTGTGAACTGTCACCAAGAGACTGTTTTTCATTTTGTGTGCAAGTGTGAATAAAACACTGTTTGCTGCACAATCTGGACTCCTGGTTTTGCCTCTAAACTGCACCCGCACCGCTGTCTACCAGAGCGACTCCCACATTTGGTGTCGGATGCGGGCATGCGCAGTGAGGCTGGCGTGACCGCCGAAGTTTGTTTTGTTTTGCTGGGCACAAGTGCATGGCATATATTAAGCCAGCAAAGCTACAAGTAGGAGTTGCTGGCAACATGGAGGCGGCGTGAAAGCTCTCATAGAGGCTAACGTGCAGCAGCGGGAGACCAACCAGCTACTGTTACAGCACGTGATGGCGTTACAAGCTGCAGGAGCGTCCCACCACGACCATGATGCCCGGAAAGCGGTCCGTGCGGCGATCCCAAAGATGACCCCTCGGACGACGTTGAGACATATCTGGCGGTCTTTGAGAAGGTAGCCGTGAGGGAAAAGTTACCCCGTGACCAGTGGGCCGAGGTGGTCGCTCCGTTCCTGGCATCCGGGCCCCAGCAAGTTTTTTTTGACTTGGCAGATGCCCAGGCTGCTGATTACCCCACGGTGAAGGGGGAGATCCTGGCCAGATTGGGAGTAAACGTGTTGGTCCGGGCTCAGCGGGTCCACCAGTGGGACTTTAAAACGGCTGAACCCGCCAGGCCGCAGTACTATGAGTTGCTGCATCGGTTGCAAAAGTGGCTGCAGCCTGATGTTCTAAGTCCGACTGCTATGCTGGACCGTCTACTGGCCGACATGTTCTGGAGGGCCCTGCCTTATCCCCTCCAACACTGGGTCGGCCAGGCGTCTCCGGTAAGTGCCCTGGAGATGGTCGACCTGGTGGAGCGCTACGAGGCCACCAGAAACCTGCAGGGGAATCTTGCTGGGAAGGGGTCAGTCAAACCCCGGAGGCCTCCGCCTCAGTTCCGACGTCCGGCGACAGAGAGGCCTGCACGGAATATACCCCTGCGGATCCGCCTCCCGTGGTATGCTGGAGGTGTCAGGAGCCAGGCCACATCAGGGCCGACTGTCCGCATCGGGATGAGCCGATGGATGTGAACTATGGCTATCGCCACTCCCTGTATGCACGGAAGCTGTGCGCAACTGGCACCCGTGAGGGGCAGGACAACAACCACCTGTGTCAGGTAGAGGTGGGAGATTCTCTGGCGGTGGCCCTGCTGGACTCGGGAGTCTAGTCTCCCTGGTAAGGGCTGCCCTGGTACGGCCTGTGGAGTATACCGCCGTAAAATCGGAGTCCTGTGCATCCACGGAGACCTAAAAGACTACCCCACTGCACTAGTGACTTTGTCCACAGCGGCTGGTAAGTGGACCCACGAGGTGGCTGTTGCTACCAAACTCCCGCATGAATTGATACTTGGGAGGGACTTCCCAGGTTTCCCGGCACTGTGGCCGGCGATAAAACTGTCTGATGGACCCGAGACAGGGGTAACCCTAGGAGAGTGGCCTGATACCACTGGAAGGCCAGAACCCTGGGAGCCCGGAGTCTGAAGGGCCAGCGGTAGGGTGACCACCACTGCTGCGGTAGAGGGGGAGACAACCCCACTGAGTGTAATGGTGGGAGACACGGAGGACTTGCCACCGGACCTGAGTTGGCAGACCTCAATGTCTCCGGGAAAATTTTGGGACCGCACAACACCGGGACCAAACCCCAACCAGGGCCTGGGAAAGTGTCATAATAATTGATGGTAAACCCCAGAAACCTGGGGCTGAATTAATGTTTCCGCGATTCATTGTTCTTCAGGATATGTTGTATCGAGTGAACCAAATCCGAGGTGAGCCTGTTGAACAGTTGGTGGTGCCCACAGCGTATCGCAAGCTGGTCATGGAGCTTGCCCACCAACATGTTCTTGGGGACACCTGGGGTGGCAGAAAACGCAGGACCGCATACTACAGCGATTTTACTGGCCCGGTTTGTTTAAGGAAGTAGAAGAGTATTGTAAGTCCTGTCCCACCTGTCAGATAAATAGCCCCCAGCCACATTTCCGTAGTCCTCTGGTACCTCTTCCAATTATTGAGGTCCCGCTTGAGCGAATCGCTATGGATCTAATTGGGCCTGTACCAAAGTCTGCCAGGGGCCACCAACACATTCTGGTAGTTCTCGACTATGCCACTCGATATCCGGGAGGCGGTGCCTCTGCGACATACCTCAGCTAAGCTCATTGCCAAAGAGTTAATGGAAATGTTTTCCCGTGTGGGCCTGCCAAAAGAGGTTCTGACAGACCAAGGGACCCCTTTATGTCCAAAGTTATGAGGGAACTGTGTAAATTGTTGCGTATAAAGCAGTTACGGACGTCCGTTTACCATCCACAAACAGACGGTCTTGTCGAGAGGTTTAATCAAACTTTAAAAAACATGTTAAAAAGGGTGGTGTCTAGAGATGGGAAGGACTGGGATCTGCTTCTGCCCTATCTCATGTTCGCAGTGCGAGAGGTGCCCCAGGCCTCTACTGGGTTCTCGCCTTCGAACTGCTTTATGGCAGACACCCTCGGGCCTGTTGGATATCGCCAAGGAAGCGTGGGAACAACAGCCTGTCCCCCACAAAAGTGTCATTGAGTATGTCACCCAGATGCAGGAACGGATGGAAAGGGTGTTGCCGCTGGTCCGGGAGCATATGGAGGCAGCGCAACAAGCCCAGAGTAGGGTGTACAATCGTCAGGCTCGGGTACGGAGCTTCAACCCGGGAGATCGGGTTTTGGTTCTGGTGCCCACCCTTGACAGCAAGTTCCTAGCCAGGTGGCAGGGCCCCTATGAGGTTATTGAGAAGGTAGGGGAAGTAATTACAAAGTACACCAGCCGGGCGGCGCAAGCCGGAGCAGGTGTACCACGTGAATTTACTGAAGCCGTGGAAAGACAGGGACACGGCCGACGACAACAGCCCCGGCCAGGGCTTCTAGGTGACAAGGGTCCAGCCCCACAGTTCGAGGCCTGCGGCGGTAACCACGGTAAAATCGCAGACAGCCTGTCTTCCAAACAAGTTCAGGATGTCAGGAGTTCGTCAGTCGGAACACGGATGTGTTCTCGACCTCCCTGGCCGCACGTCTCTCATCCAACATGACATCGCCACTGAGCCTCAGGCCAAGATCCGGTTAAAACCCTACCGGGTACCCGAGGCTCGGCGACGGGCCATCGCGGAGGAAGTGCAGTTAATGTTGAAGCTTGATGTCATTGAGGAGTCGAAAAGTGAGTGGGCCAGTCCCATAGTTCTAATACCTAAGCCGGATGGGACGCTGCGGTTCTGCAACGATTTTCGCAAATTAAATGAAGTGTCCAAGTTCGATGCGTATCCCATGCCCCGGTAGACGAGCTTGTTGAGAATTTAGGGCAAGCCCGTTATTTTTCTGTGCTAGACCTCACTAAAGGATACTGGCAGGTACCCTTAACGGAGGCGGCCAAGGAAAAACCGCTTTGTTACTCGCAGGGCCTGTATCATTACAAGGTGTTACCCTTTGGCCTGCATGGCGCCCCGCCACCTTCCAAAGGTTAATGGATATTGTACTGCGACCTCATCGTCGGTACGCTCGGCCTACTTAGATGATGTAATCATCCACAGCACCGACTGGGAAAGCCATTTGCCCAAAGTGCAGGCGGTTGTGGATGCCCTGAGGAAAGCTGGACTAACCGCCAATCCAAAGAAGTGTGCGATTGGGTTGGAAGAGACCAAATACCTGGGATATGTTATTGGGCGGGAGTCATCAAGCCGCAGGTAACTAAAGTAGAAGCCATACGTAACTGGCCCCGACCGGTCACTACCAGGCAGGTAAAATCGTTCCTGGGGATTGTAGGGTACTACATGAGGTTTGTGCCCCACTTTGCCACGATAGCAGCACCATTGACAGACCTATTGAAGGGACGAAGTCCGGAAAGGTTCACTGGAGTGAGAAGGCAGAAGAGGCTTTCTCTGCATTGAAGTCGGCCCTGTGTGGGTCCCCGGTTTTGGTGACACCCGACTTCAACAGGGAATTCATAGTACAGACGGATGCCTCAGAGGTAGGCCTCGGTGCTGTACTGTCTCAGGAGGTCAACGGGAAGAACATCCCGTTGTCTTCCTGAGCCGTAAGCTCAGTCCCGCCGAGACCAGGTATAGCATAGTGGAGAGGGAGTGCCTGGCTATCAAGTGGGCACTCGAATCTCTCCGCTACTACCTGTTAGGAGGAGGTTCTGTCTGGTGACCGACCATTCCCTCTCAAGTGGATGAGCCAGGCAAAGGAGAGGAATGCTCGGGTCACCAGGTGGTTCCTATCCCTGCAGAACTTCAAGTTCTCCGTGGAACACAGGGCAGGCCGCTTGCAGGGTAACGCAGATGCCCTGTCCCGCGTCCACTGCCTCACATGTGTTCACCCCTCAGGGTTGAACAAAGGGGGGTATGTGGTAAGGTGCAAGGTACTGTGGTCGACGGAGGTACGTGTCACCGAGGTTCCTGGCCTCGGTGAGGTAAGAGCCGGATTTTGGTGTGTCAGCAGCAGCTAGTGCTGCTTGACACCTTGCTATTTAGTTTGGCTGCAAAGCCAATCCGGGCCGGCTCTTACTGGGAGTAGGCAAAGAGTTGGGTGGGTGCCTACTCCCCACGGTCCAGGCCGGGTTTTCCAGGGCCTTTATAACACAGCCAGCAGCTGGGTGTGGAGGGTGTGATTATCCTGGAGCTGCTAACAGGGCTGGGAGTTCTCTGTCCTGGAGGGAAGAGCTCAGTAAGGAGGTGTTGTGTTCCTGGCTACCTGAAGCTGGATTCTCCTGCGGCTGGGCCGACAGCGTGGTGCGAACCTGCACCTACACCTCCCAGGTGACTGAACCTGTGTTGGACTGTTTTTGTTTGGCTACGTTATTTCCGTTGTGTGTGAACTGTCACCAAGAGACTGTTTTTCATTTTGTGTGCAAGTGTGAATAAAACACTGTTTGTTGCACAATCTGGACTCCTGGTTTTGCCTCTAAACTGCACCCGCACCGCTGTCTACCAGAGCGACTCCCCACAATATATATACATTAAACATATATACAGTATATAGACTGCATTGTGCAGTTGAAACGTTGCAAGGGGAATAAAGCCGGTCCACTGTTTTTCACCATATCTGGAGTGCTGCTTCAATTCTTTGGATTTAATAAATATATATATATATATATATATATATATATATAAACATATTAGGTATTGTCTCGTCTGAACTATTAAAATATTAATAAAAATTTCCAGTGCGCTGATTACTGTAATGGAAAAAAAGTTAAAAGCACACAATTCGTTGTTTTATTGTTACCTTTCCCCCTAAAAAAAATGAATAACAGTGATTAAAAAGTACGTATTGTACTACAAAAATGGTAGCAATAAAATCCAAATTCGTCCCGCAATAAAAACCCTCAAACAGCTCTGTAGACCATAATATAAAAAAGTTATGACTGTCAGAAAATAGTGATGCAAAGATAATTTTGATTTCTGTAAAGAATATTTTCTTTTTTTTAAGAAGTAAAAAAATATATATACAAGTTTGAAACCGCCATGTTTGTATTAAGCCGCAGAATAATAAGGTTAGGTCAATTTTTGCACAAAGCTGTGATGTAAAAAATGCAAAAACCTTGGTGGGATAGTTTTTTTTTTTTTTCAATTTAACCCCACATAATATTTTTTTTTCTCATTTTCAAATAACAGAAAGGGTAAATTAAATGGTGATCTTAAAAAGTACAACTTATACCCCCAAAAATTAGCCCTCATATGGCTATATGAATTTGAAAATTGTAAAAATTATGGCTATTGGAACTTTGAAAGAAAAAAAACAAAAAATGAAGAACCAAAAATGGGCCCCATGCTATATGCTCTGAAAATAATACAAACAATGAAAAACTTTGAAAAATGGACAGAAAATAAATATAAAAATGTACACATTAAAATTGTAAATGGCTCTGTTCTGTCAAATGGAAAACTACTGAACGAACAGAAATTATTTTTTTAATACTGTAGACATGAATCCACTTAAAAAAAAGAATGATTTCCATATTCCAAGAGTAAAACTGAAAACTATACAAACATATATTATCAAGTATTTCCCTCTAAACATGTATTACAGTTAGTACCAGAAGGGAAGAACACAGTGGATGTACCAAACATGGCCGCTGGTCCAAAAACAAACTGATAAAACAGGAGAGAAAAATGGTCATGAGGCTTTCCTGGCATGACATAAGAACAAAGTCCCCCTTCCACCCCAGATGAAAGACTTGTTCAGCCATCTGCTTTTCCTCATCATCCAATACTAATATGTTATCAGGAAAATCCAGCACCTCCTCTCTCTGCATTTTTTAAATTTACTTATATAGTATTTCTATATTCCATAATGCGTTACATACATTAGCGTCAAGCTGCCCCCAATGGGGCTTACAATCTAAGTTCCATATCAGTATGTCTTTGGAGTGTAGGAGGAAACCAGATACCCGGGGGAAACCCACACAAACACAGGGAGAACATTCAAACTCCATGCAGATGTTGTCCTTGGTCAGATTTGAACCTAGAAGCCTAGCACTGCAAAGCACCAGTGCTAACCACTGAACCACCGTGCTGCCTTGCTGATTGTTTTCGACATGGAGACTGCAAAGGATGATTTGGAAGAAGTAAATCTAGCAAAAGATGAGGATATATTTTCACAGCTAAGACAATAACTTGCCAGAAAGTGTTGTCCACAAAAAGGATGTACAAGAAGACAAGTATTCACAGATTACCATTATTAAAACATAGCCTTTATTCTAGTCACATTAAAATTAAAATAACCCCCAAATATAGAAAAAAAATAATTATAACAAAAATCACAACAATAGTAGAAATAGTACATTTTTGTGCATCACGCTTCGTTTTCATGCAGATTTTGCATTGACCAAAGGGTTTTCCTGCAAGAAGCATACAGACTTTTTGATCATTTTAAACAAAGAGGATACCCCAATTCATGTCTCTATGAAGCATGGAATGTGGCTAATTCTATTACTCCAGTCTAAAAAGAAGTGCACAAGAAGTGATTAGAATCATCGGAACTTATGATACGGAATCTCAACAGATTCATGAGATTCTAGGATGGTACTAGTCACTAATCAAATCAGATCCAGATCTGGAAAAACTTCTCCCAGACAATCCGGCAATTGCATTCAGACGAGGACGCAGTATAGGTGATACACTTGTAATTAGTCACTTTGAGACTCCTGAGAAAAACACCTGGTTGACTAATAGAAATATGGGCACCTTTAAATGTGGCAAATGCAAAGCAAGCTACTTTATTGCGGCAGGGGATACTTTCTCCAACATCTTGAAAAACAGAATATACAATGCTCACAGTTTTGCAAATTGCAATACTGCTGGCTAAACCACTCTGGTGACATCAAATCAGTACACTTTTCTATGACTGAAACAATTAAATGCTCTATTAGAGGTGGTGACTTTGATAGAATTTTAAAACAAAAAGAATCCAGATGGATCTACACTCTCAATACTGTAACACCCTTGGGACTTAATGAATGCAATTACTTTGCATGTTACTTATAATTTATCAGCCCCTAATCTATTGTTGCGTAGAGTTGAGCGGACACCAGGAAGTTTGGGTTTGACGGGTTCGGCCGAACTTCCCAAATAAGTTCGGGTTCGGGATCTGAACTTAACCCGAACTTGACACCGAACTCGAACCCCATTAAAGTCAATGGAAACCTGAACTTTTGGACACTAAAATAGCTATTAAAAAAGTCCTGGAAAGGGCTAAAGAACTGCAAAAGGCAGCAAGATGTGGGTAAGTGCCCTACAAACAAATGTGAATAGGGAAATGACTTAAAATAAAATAAATAAAAATTAAAAATTAAAATCTTGATCTAGGAGGAGGAAATTGATGTGGAGTAGGAGGTTGAGGAGGTGTCAGGTGGGAATGCCACCATCAGCGCGTCTACCAGCGTGTGTTTGTAGTAACGCATCTTTTGATCATGTCAGCAATGCACAGCAGGGGATTTTCACCAGCAAAATGGGGTTCATATCACCCACCAATGGAACAGAAGATTTAAAAAAATGTAGGCCCCTGGCACCCAGGCAGAGGAGGGGTTAATTCACGGCAAAACGAGGTTCATGTCACCCACCAATGGAACAGGCGATTTTTAAAAATGTAGGCCCCTGGCACCCAGGCAGAGGAGGGGTTAATTCACGGCAAAACGAGGTTCTTGTCACCCACCAATGGAACAGTCGATTTTTAGAAATGTAGGCCCCTGGCACCAAGGCAGAGGAGGGGTTAATTCACAGCAAAAATTGTAATATTGCACCCAACAATTTAAAAGAAGATTTTTCAAATTTTTGGTGCCTGATACTTATGCAGAGCAAGGGTTTGTACCCAGAAAAAATGGTAATATGTCACCCAACAATTTAAAAGAAGATTTTCCACATTTTCGGTCACTGTCACCTATGCAGAGCAGGGGTTTGTACCTGGCAAAAATTGTAAATTTGCACCCAACAATTTAAAAGAAAATTTTTCAAATTTTCGGTCCCTGTTACCTATGCAGAGCAAGGGTTTGTAGCCGGCAAAAATGTTAATATTTCACCCAACAATTTAAAAGATTTTCCGCATTTTCAGTCACTGTCACCTATACAGAGCAAGGGTTTGTACCTGGCAAAAATGGTAAATTTGCACCCAACAATTTAAAAGAAAAGTTTTTAAATTTTCGGTCCCTGTCACCTTTGCAGAGCAAGGGTTTGTAGCCGGCAAAAATGGTAATATTTCATCCAACAATTTAAAAGAAGATTTTCCGCATTTTCAGCCACTGTCACCTATACAGAGCAAGGGTTTGTACCTGGTAAAAATGGTAATAATTCACCCAACAATTTAAAAGAAGATTTTCCGCATTTTCGGTCACTGTCAACTATGCAGAGCAGGGGTTTGTACCCGGCAAAAATGGTAATTTTGCACACGACAATTTAAAAGAAGATTTTCCGCATTTTCGGTCCCTGTCACCTATGCAGAGCAAGGGTTTGTAGCCGGCAAAATTGTCGCCGTCATATATGCAGTGCAGGCCGTAAAGGTAACTCCTGCCTTAAAAAATATGATTTTTTCTCCACCCATGAATAACATGGATTTAAGTTGTATGTTTGGGGTGTAGAACCTCATCGTTCTCAACATGATCTTCCACCCAGTCTTCACTCCTGCCCTCTTTGTCGGTCTGCACACCGCACAAAGCCACAGCAGTTTGCACCTGTGTTTCGTCATCATCAGAGACTTGCTGCGGTGGTCTTCCCATGTCCTTATCCTCAAATCTAAGTGGTTGGGCATCCGTGCACTCAATCTTTTCCACTTCTGGGGCAGGGCTATGGTTATGGCCCTGGGAAACCCTGCCAGCAGAGTCTTCAAAAAGCATAAGAGACTGCTGCATGACTTGGGGCTCAGATTGCTTGGCTGATTTGCAAGGGGGTGAGGTGAAAGACTGATGGGCATGGGCTGCAGGTGCCAACTCTGAGCTTTCAGCAGTGGGAGACAATGTTAAGGTACTGGAGGCACTGTCAGCCACCCAATCTACTAGCGCCTGTACTTGTTCTGGCCTCACAATTCGTAGAGCGGCATTCAGGCCTACCAAATAACACTGCAGGTTCTGTCGCCTACTCACACCTGAGGAAGGTGTTTCACTTGGACCTGTAGTTGGCGCTGAATGGCCACATCCTCTCCCAACAACAGGAGCTCCACCAACACCCCCACGACCATGCCCACATCCCTTATTTGATGTTCTCCTCATTATTTGAGTTCTCCCAACAAACTAACAGTTGGTTTATCTCCGGTATCAATTTAACTGCCAATAGTCAACAATTAAGTTCACTAACATTAAGGTAGTGCCCATGTCATAAACAGAATACATTTCTTTGTGTCACACAACAGTGTAATGGAGCAATTCAATACAATTACTTCACTATCACCAAAAATTTGATTTTTCAAACCAACAATGTAAAAGCAGAAGTTAACGGTTTAATTTGACTGTCAGAAATGCAGCTTACACCACTAATGTGCTATCTACCACAAAACCTGTGTGTTTGCAACCAACTATGTAAATGCAAAGTTCAAAAGGTTACTTAAAATAACTGAAATACAGGGTAGGCCTCAGATCTGCTATGTAGCACAAAACCAATGTTTATTGCAACAAACTACAGAAATGCTGTATGTCACTGCTAAATTTTAAAATAGGTTTTTGTGTGTTGTATGCTAAACTGCTCTGTGGAACAACAATATGGGTTTATATCCCCCAAATACAGGAATGCAGTATGTCACTGCTAAATTTTAAAATAGGTTTTTCAGTGTTCTATGCAAAAGTGCTCTGTGGAACAACAATACGGGTTTGTTTCCCCCAAATACACAAATGCTGTAAGTTACTGCTAAATTTGAAAATACGTTTTTGTGCGTTGTATGCAAAACTGCTCTGTGGAACAACAATACTGGTTTATTCCACCAAATACAGAAGTGCACTATGTCACCGCAAAATTTTAAAATAGGTTTTTCAGCCGTGTGTGCAAACGTGCTCTGTGGTACGACAGTATGGGTTTATTCCACCAACTACAGAAATGTACTATGTCACCCCAAAATTATAAAATAGGTAATGCAGGGGGACTTGATCTGCCAGAAAAAAAGAATTTTTCTTCCACTGAGCTAGCAAAAAATAATTAGACTGATTAGAATTATTTTGCAATATCACTGGGCTCAGGGCTGGGTACAAATATGTAGCATAGCACCCTCAATAATTGCTGTAGTTTGAAGAGTTAACACCACCAAGTTCAACAGATTTCTTCCCTAAAGGAGGAATGGGCAAAAATCCCAGTTGTAAAATGTGGCAAGCTCATAGAGACTTATCCAAAGCGACTTGGAGCTGTGATTGCCACAAAAGGTGGTTCTACAAAGTATTGACTTTAGGGGGGTGGGGGGGTGAATAGTTATACAATTCACTTTTTCTGTTATTTTGTCCTATTTGTTATTTGCTTCACAATAAAAATAAAAATAAAAAAAACATCTTCAAAGTTGTGGCCATGTTCTGCAAATTAAATGATGCAAATTCTCAAACAATCCATGTTAATTCCAGATCGTGTAGCACCACAATATGAAAAAAGTCAAGGGGGTGAATACTTTTGCAATGCACTGTATTTCCTGGCTGCAGACAGCCTGTATATAGGTACAGAAACATGCATAGGTAGTTGTTGTGGTAGTGAAACAGTTACTGTGCGTCAGTTGACAGGCATCACTCTTAGAATCACTTCACGCTTCACTGATATGGTCAGTTAGAAGGGCAAAGCTGACCAAATAACTCAAGTGTTAACTCAGCATTATAGGTCTGTCTCATTTTACACCGTCTGCTGCTTCCACTTAGATTGATAGATAACCTATTTTGTTAGCCACTGATACGGTGGTAGCGGCCCCATGATAGAGTATGGATGTAGCCAGCAGTAAGTTTGTATTGACGTCACTGTTTATTTTTCCTTTCCTCTGATTCATCAGAAGAACAACCCCCAAAAAAACGGATCCTGTCTTTTGAACATTCACCTTCACACGGTCAGTATTTGGTCAGTAATTAATCAGTATTGGTAAGGCAAAAACAGGAGTGGGTCCAAAACAGAGATGACATGCAATGGGAATATTTGCATATTTTCTGTGTTTTAGACCCACTCCTGCTTTTGGCTTGCAAATCATGATCAAATCCCAATGCAAAATACTCATTGACTCATACGTTGATTGTCGCTATCACTCTATAACTCTGAATAAAATCAACGCTACTACAAGCACAGTTTTAATTGCTGTGATTTATATTTACATTGAAGATGGGGTGGGAACCCATTACACAGCACAAAGCAACAGAGCTGCGACAAAGGTTCTTAAGTCAGAATATAACTGCCAGAATGTTCTGCACCAGGCACCAGTGTGTTGAAATCCTGGCTGATCCACACCTGATTTATCTTTATAAAGGTTAATCTCTCTATATTTTACTTTGAAAGATGAGTTTTCTTCTCCTCCACCACACTAAACACCCTTCCTGATGCCACACTACTGGCCGGACAGGAAAGCTTGTCCAGAGCAAACTCAGCCAGTTGTGGCCACAATTCATGTTTGGCTGCCCAGTAGTCCAGGTGATCTTGGATGTGGGGTAACAGGGTGCACTCCAAGTATTCCACCACCTGCAGGTTCAGGTCCTGCTTTATGTCCTGCTGCTGGCCGGTTTCTTCAGTAGGCGGGTGAAGAAAAGTGCTCATTAGAGACTTAAGAATTAAGTTGCTTCTAATGGAATTGGAGCTGCTCCTGGCTCCCCACCCTTCTCCAACACTCATGGCAGTGGAACATGAGCGCAGAGGGCCCCACTGTCAGACCTTTATGAGGATGAGCAATGACGCACATAGGAAGCGACCGACTGACTACGAAGGATGTCTTACTAGTAGTTGGGTTTCTAATCCCTCTCAGCAGGTGTAAAAAAAGGCCCACATTTTAGCTCGGTAGCGAGGGTCTAACATCATGGAGAGCCCATAGTTATCCCTCTGCCAAATGGTGATAATGTGGCTGTCACTATGCAAGCAACTCAGCATGCATCTAGCTATTTGTGCAAGGGACTCGAAGAGACTCCCAACATCCATCTCCACTGCATACTGCGCGGTCTTTTGAGAACATCTCATTGGACTAGCATGTTAATACGACACCTATTAAGACATTCAGATCAGACCCCCAATGTTAAGACCCCCATTCAGACCCCCATTCAGACAAAAACAATAAATCAATGTACTTCTGCTCCGGACACCAACACTGCTCTGGGGATCCAGCTTCTGCTCTTCTGGCTCTTTCTGCCACGCACTGTGCTGTGACCTGATGCTGTACAGAGTGAGGTCACAATATGTTGACATCCTCATGTAGTGTGCAGTCACAGAACAGCAAGCGGCCGAGGACCAGAAAGCGGTGAGTACAGAGCCCAGGGACTGCTGCATTCATCACTTCTCTGTTCTCCTGTACTAATGAACGCTTCCATAATGAAAGTGCTCATTATCATTCACCCCATAAGATGCAGTGACAAAAAAGGGTCTTATAGGCGATTTGTTTTTAATTGCATCTGATGCACTTTACTTTATTTAATCATTGATAATAATTAATATATGATCACTATATAGTGGGTGTCCGACAACTATATAATAAGAGGCACCGTCTACCAGTCTAACTGTATAATTTGGGTATTCTAAGGTTTCCTCTTCAACACTTGGGATTCCTTTTTTCGGACTGGTTCAGTCTATACAGCCTTCACTTCTCCAACTTACTTTTGGCGCTCCACCATTCTCTTTTTTCTTCTTCACGAATCTGGTACTTTCCAGCAGGCAAGGCCTCTCTGGCACAGCCTGCTGGTCAATGTCAGTATAGCAATAACATTAAAATTCAATGGACTATAAGGATAGGGCATTGTATTTTAACCACCTCCCGACCGCCTAACGCAGGGATGCGTCCTGCGGGCGGCCGGAATGTTCCTCCTTGACGCATCGGCGCGTCATCTCGCGAGAGGCGAGATTTCCTGCGAACACGCGCAAGTTCAAATGATCGCGTCGGGAGGAAGTTTAACTACAGCCTGCCAGCGCTGATCATGCGCTGGCAGGCTGTAGATGTTAAAAAAACGCCATCTAAATCGCATATCAGACACTGTTTTATAAACAGCATTTGACATGCCTGCTGCTTGCTCCTCTGGTTGTCCCTTTTGCTTGGGACCACCAGAGGACACAGGCAGCTATGTAAGTGCACCAATCACCACACACAGTACCCCCCCGTCACTGATTAACCCCTGATCACCCCATGTTACCCCCCTGATCACCCCCTGTCACCCCCCTGTCACTAATAACCCCCCTGTAAGGCTCATTCAGACGTCCGTATGTGTTTTGCGGATCCGCAAAACACGGACACCGGAAATGTGCTTTCCGCATTTTGCAGATCCACACATTGCCAGAACTATATAGAAAATGCCTTTTCTTGTCCGCAATTGCGGACAAGAATAGGACATGCTCTATCTTTTGCGGAGCTGCGGCCTGATGTTTCGGGGCCGAAACCCGGAAGTTCGCGGCCACAGCTCTCCACATCACCGCCGGCCCCATTCACACTGAATGGGTCCGAATCTATGCCGCAAAATTGCGGAATAGATGCAGACATTTTTGCTAACGTGTGAATGGTGCCTTACTTCGCAAGCACAACTATGTCCTTTCCGCTCTCATATATTTTTTTTGCACATTTTTTGGCAGAGATTTTTTCATCCACATTGATTGAACGGAAAATAAAAATCTCATTACCCGTATGCTCAATATAAGGAGAATAGCAGAAACTCCTCATGCGGGCCATACATGTAATGATTGCGGAGACCCTCAAATGCCAGGGCAGTACAAACACCCCATATGTGACCCCATTTTGGAAATAAGACACCCCAAAGTATTCCGTGAGGGGCATGGCGAGTTCATAAAAGATTTTTTTTTTTTTTGGGGACAAGTTAGCGAAAATTTACTTTTTTTTTTTTTTTCTTACAAAGTATCATATTCCACTAACTTGTGACAAAAAATAAAATTTTACATAAACTCACCATACCCCTCACGGAATACCTTTGGGTGTATTCTTCCTAAAATGAGGTCACATGTGGAGTATTTATACTGCCCTGGTATTTTAGGGGCCCTAAAGCGTGAGAAGGGCATTTTTACGCATTTGGATTTCAAACTATTTCTCACACTTTAGGACCGCTAAAGTGCCAGGGCAGTATAAATACCCCACATGTGACCCCATTTTAGAAAGAAGACACCCCAAGGTATTCCGTGAGGGGTATGGTGAGTTCACGTAAAATTTTATTTTTTGTCACAAGTTAGTGGAATATGAGACTTTGTAAGAAAAAAAAAAAAGTAAATTTCCGCTAACGTGCCAAAAAAAAAAAAAATCTTCTATGAACTCGCCATGCCCCTCACTGAATATTTTGGGGTGTCTTCTTTCCAAAATGGGGTCACATGTGTGGTATTTATACTGCCCTGGAATTTTAGGGGTCCTAAAGCGTGAGAAGAAGTCTGCAATCCAAATGCGTAAAAATGCCCTCCTAAAAGGTACTCATTGGAATTTGGGCCCCTTTGCGCATCTTGGCTGCAAAAAAATGTCACTCATGTGGTATCACGGTACTCAGGAGAAGTAGGGCAATGTGTTTTGGGGTGTATTTTTACATAAAAAAGTAAAGAAAGTTATGTGTACCCAAAAATGGCGCCATTAAAACTACAAATTGTCCTGCAAAAACCAAGCCCTCATACAGCTATACAGATGGATAAAATAAAATAAAAAAGTTATAGCACTTGGAAGGCGACAATGAAAGAAGGAAGAAAAACGCTTGGTCAGTAAGGCCCAAAACAAGCTGGTGACTAAGGCATTAAACACTGGACACTGTTCAATTAGACACAGTAGCTCTGAGCCCTATACTGGAATTGATGCATAATGGGCTTTCTCCTATGGATTTCTTCAGCTTCAGATTACAGAGCCCGCACTGTCCCTGCAGTCTCCCTTTACTCTCTCTATGCTCACCCTACAGTGTGTAAATCACTCTCTAAGATCTCCCTACACCATCCCTGCACTCTCCCTATCTAATATTACACAATTAAAGTCTTGTTGAACACTGTACTTAACGCTTGTCACAACTCTCTCTATGCTCAGCTCACAGTGAAATGACTGACACCGCATGGAATGAGGCTTTTATAGGGCTGTGACATCACAGGGGCTGGCTAGCTGCTGATTGGCTGTCTGCATTGCATTATGAGTGAACTCTCATTCCCGGGCTTCTTACTTGCTCTTTGTAACATGTGTAGCAGCCAATTTTAGGGGGGAAAAAATTATTCGTTACTACGAAAAGTGAGGAATTTCGGATTTGTGAATCAAAGTTTTTCTAAACTTCAGATCAAATTCCACTTTGGATGCCTCGAGTCACTCAACACTACTCACCATATTATATGGCTGCTACTTTTCAGGCTCCTGTTCCTTATGGCAATAATTCAGCTGCAATGTTTGATCCATCCACCAAGTTCAGCCCATCTGGTTTTAACCTAAATAAATGTTGAAAGCAAAATGCCATTGAGTTCATCGTATGAAGGGATCCACATGGGTTAAAACGTTCTTGCACTGCACAGTGACGTAGAATTTGTTTAAAATCTGTCATGGCTGTCAGAGTGATGGAGAATAACATTTTTGATAATGTGTTAGCTAGGAATGATGAATTTTGGTCCTGTTGGTGGAGCAATTTGTCTCGTAATACCTTCGTAGTTCCGACCATAAATGATTGCAATAATGACGCAGACAATTTTTTCCGCTAAAAGAACGTATCAGCTAAAAAGAATTTGGATTCAGTTGGTGAAGCCATTTTTGTGATTCATTCAGATAACTGAGACTCCTCTGTGCTAAGTAGTTATTTGACCCCAGGTGGTCAAATAACCAGCAACAGCCCCTGTTTGGTCCCCATATTATATTGCAGCTACTTTTAAGGCTCTTGTCCCTTATGTTAATAATCCAGTTGGCATATTTGATCCATCTAGCAAATCTGGTCCTCCTGGTTTTATCCCAAATTTGTCGACAGGACTATGTTTTCCGTCATGTATAACAGAACCAAACAGAACCGTTATTTGTCACTATAGACAAGTATTTGGACTGTGTAAAATGCAATGCCTCTTAAAAGCTTCCGTTTTGCATTCCGTCCTAAAATTCTGTTATATTTCATTATAAATCTGCTATAACAGAACCTATAATGGAATTCCATAAATCAAATGCTATAACTCACTCAACGCTGTTCGTCATAGGCATCGGGGATTGCAATTAGGATTAAGCAAAGTTTTCAAATATTTGATTTGTCGAATTTGTTCAAGAAATTTTTCCTAGTTATGATTTAATTAATCAAGAAGCACATTAAATCAGGTATACCCAGGCCTTTTAATGTGAACAGTATATTTAGGATGCCAGCGAGGCATTTAATAATGGCCCCGTGGCCACTGGGTGTCTGCTGTTTTAAAGAATAGACACGCAGCACTAATGTCTGCAATCGGCGGTAATGGCAGTCGAGGACTTGTAACCCTTCATATGCCATTACTCTAACCAGCTACAAGAAAATTTAGACCAGCACATTCATAGTCGCAGGGGCACATCCATAAAGCTAGCATGCAGAAAGCAAACAAAAACAAGTATGGCAGCACATTTCACAGACAAACAATAAAACTGGGAAATAGGGATTATACAAAATAAAAGTGGCATTATACCTACTATAAATTTAAACAATAGAAGCTTTTTGCGCACATTTTTGATCAAACATGTGTTGGGCCCATCTACTAGGCGTCAAGGTGGCTTCTGCAGATGGCTCCCTATCACTAACAGAACTGCCTCTACTGGGCTTGACAAAGCCTACAATGTTCAGGGCGGTGTAGGAACCAGCTACATTTATACTCTGCTCAGAAGCACTGGGCAGATGGGCAAGTAATGCCCAATCTAAAAGAGGCAGCTACCCTCAATATATACTTCAAGAACTTACTCTAACTCTTACTAAGAATTTACTCTAACCAGTGACAGCCCCTCTTTGAGCACCATATTATATAACACCTAGTTTTCTGGATCCAGTTCCTTATGGCAAATAATCCAGCAGCCATGTTTAATCTATCTGGTTTTAACCCTAATACATTTTGAAAGCAAAATACCAGTCAGTTCATACTATGGGAAGAGATCCCGGACCTTATAGAGGGATCGACAGGGGTTAAAATTCCATTGCACTGAACAGTAACGTAGAACTTGATGAAAGTTTGCCTTAGCTGTTAGTGATGCAGAATAAAATTTTCCCTAATCGAACGTATTAGCTGTAATGAATTTCATTCCATTAGTTGAACAATTTGTGTGGTTCATTCTGATAAAGAACCGTAATCCTCTGTGCTAACTACTTATTTGACCCCAAGCAGAACACATCCAACTTCCTGGAGGGTCAAGTGGCATTCAGTACTAACTGTTCTGTGATGCCCTTCCATGTGTGGGGCTGCACGCGCTTCACTGAAGGGATCACCGTGTTTCTACCCTTTGCCGACAGATGTGGGCAAATTGTAATACCGGAGAAGGCTAATTTATTTGGTAAAAGACTAATTTATTCACTAAAATACTAATGTTTACGCTACGTGACTAATGTTTTCGTTAAAAGAATAATTTTTCAGATGAAAGAATAATTTTTCTGACAAAAAACAAAAAAAAAATTCTGATAAAGGAATAATTTTTCCGATAAATTAATAATTTTTCCTAAAAAAAAACACGATTATCTCGTGGCCAACTCGAAGAATCTATTTATTTGCACTGTGGCACTGTACATTGACCTGCAATTGTACAACATGTGACGTAGCAGTCATAGTGACACAGAATACAATTTTTTCCAACAGGATGTATTAGTTATACATTTCTTTGCACTGCACAGTGATGTAAAATAAAATAAAAAATTACATGGTAGTCATAGTGATGCAGCATGAAATTTTCGCTAACAGAATCATTTTTTATTTCATAGAATCATTTTTGCGCTACAAATATGAATTTGATGAGACGGTGTCTGCAGCAGTAGTGCCAGTAGCAATGATGATACCGGACCCTATTGAGGCCCTGTCATTGGAATGAGTACACTTTATACTATGCAATGATGATAAATCCCAGTGGGCCCCCTTGGGGAATTTTTGTACATTTACCTGTCCCTCTGTGGCTCCCACATGGTATATTACCACCAGTGGCCCCTATACAGTATAATGACCACAAGTGGCCCTTCACACAGTATAATGACCCTCCAATGCCCCCAATCACAGTATAATGACCCCCAGCGGCCCCACACACAGTATAATGACCCCAAAGTGGCCCTCCATTCAGAATAATGACCCCCAGTGGCCCCCACACTGGGGGTTATACTGTATGGGGGGGGCACTGGGGGTCATTATATTGAATGGGGGCTCTGGTAGTCATCATACTAAATGGAGGATCATTGGGGATCATTATACTAAATAAGGGGCCGAAGTTGCTGCCTACTCAGAGATCTCAAATGTGAGTGGTGGAAAAGGTAACGATAATGATGAGTCTATGGACGTCAAGTGGGTGCCTACAAGAGAGGAAGAGGAGGGGAGTTCAGAGTGAGAGACGGAGCAGCAGAGAGGGAGGAGAAGGAGGAGAAGCAGGCAGAGCTTGCAGGGCACAGGAGGCAAAAAGCAGACTGTAAATGTATCTGGAGTGAGCCATCCACCATGCACGGTCACTTCTGGCACCCCCAGGATGCCGGCACATGGCTCCGCAGTGTGGGCTTTTTTTAAACTTGTCAACTGCTGACAATAGTGTCGCCATCTGCAGCTTGTGCTGTCAACGCATAAGTTGCGGTAAGACCAACACTCACCTAGGGACGACTGCCTTAAGAAGGCACCCGGCCTCCCATCACCAAATCCAGTGGGAGCAACGCCGTCAGAACCCACAAAGCCACACTGGCAGAAGGAAGGCTTCTGTGGCCCGAATGTTCAAGCGTAAAAATTTGATGACGTCGGATAACCTTCTTGCCCAACGGCTGACCACTGGCTTGTCGGAACTGCTAGCCTGCTAACTACTGCCATATAAACTGGTGGACTCGGAGGCTTTTAGAAAAGTTGTGGCCATTGGCACACCACAATGGAAGGTCCCTGGAAAGAAATATTTTTCCCAGAAGGACATCCCAGAGCTATATGGCCACGTTCAGTGGCTAGTGAATATTTCTATGGCACACAGTGTTGGTGCCAAGATACATCTGACCACAGACACTTTGTCTAGCAAACACACACAGGGAAGGTACATAACTTTTACTGCCCACTGGGTGAACCTTCTGACGGCCGTCAAGCATGTAACCCATGGCTCCCGTGTGGATTTGGTGTTACCACCATGGATTGCATGGAGGCCTGCCTCTTCTTCTCCTCCTCCTACTCCATTCTCCGTCTTCTCCTCGGCTGACTCCTCCTTTTCCACTGCTACCGCCTCTTCCGCTGCGCCCCCCAGAACCTATTTGGCGTCCCAGGTGAGACGTTGCCATGCTGTGCTCTGGCAGTTGTGCCTGTAAGCCAAGAGCCACACTGGTCCTGCACTTTCAGCTCTGCAGTCACAGGCTGATCAGTGGCTAACCCCGCTCAATTTGACAGTTGATAAAGTGGTGTGTGACAACAGTGCCAATCTGCGCTGAAACAGGGCACACGTCCTGAACTTAGTCGTGCAGCGATTCGTTGCTAAATACCCCGGGATCCATTATGTCTTGCGGCAGGCCAGGAATATCTCTGGCTATTTTAGAAGATCTTACACGCCCATGGCTCGCCTTGCTGATGTTCAGCTGTGACATCATTTGCACGTCAGATATCTGAGTTTTGACGCCTGACGCCCTGAAACTCCACCTTGTATGTGCTTGATAGACTGCTCCAGCAGCAATGTGCCGTTAACGGCTACCTGTACGAACTCTGCAGCAGGACAGGTTCTGGGAGCTTGGTTTCTTTTCACCGCGCCAGTGGCTGCTCATGTGCGATGCATGCAGACTTCTGCGGCAATTGGATGAGATCACCAAACTGGTCAGTTGCAGCCAGGGCGCCATCAGTGACATTGTACCTTACATATTCTTTCTGGAGCGTGCATTGCGTCGTGTCATTGATCAAGCCATCGAGGAGCAGGAGCAGGACCATGTGATTGTACCATGTGATGTGACGTCATCACAGGTCCTTTAGCTGGTAGCTAAAGCTTGAAGAGAGAAGATAGATCACCAACTACACGATCAAGTGGCTAAGGTAAGTTAAGTTTTTTTTATTTTTAACCCCTTAATCAACATTATACAAAGCATTCTGTATTGAGAATGCTATTATTTTCCCTTATAACCATATTATAAGGAAAAATAATAAAATCTCCAGAATACTCATCCCGAAACCGGACTTCAGTGATGAAGTCCGGCTTCGGGTCTGGGTACCAAACATGGCGATTTTTCACACGCACGTGCAAAACGCATTACAAAAGTTTGCACACGCGCGGAAAAATCGCGCATATTCCCGCAACGCACCCGCATTCAATCCGGGCGTCAAACATGATGCCCATGTGAAAGAGGCCTTAAGTTCTTACCTTGTCCTCATGGTGGCTGCCATTTTGGACATGTGCAGACTGCAGTCTCTTATAACCTCTGAGTGCATCATCACTTGCCTGCTTCCTTGATGTCGCACAGTGATGATGTGGCAACACCTGACTATATCAGTCTGCTCAGGCTTTAAGTTCATTGCCCTTGCATTTGTGCTCCAAGGTGCATCTCTGGCAGTCTGAGCTCCTTGTGTGTTCCTGTGTATGTTCCGGCCCGGCTGACGTTTCCTCTGGCTCTTGTACCTGCATTAGCAGATGACCCGCTTTGGACCTGATTCCGGCTTGGACAACTACCCACTTTGGATCTGCTTCCAGCTTGGACGACTACCTGCATTGGACTTGAGCGGCTGTCCCAGATTTCTGTTTATTTATATTCCTTTAAATAAAAAAACTTTATTTTACCTGTGTTTGCATGTGGTCTGGTTTCCTGGCTGTTGTGACATTACGCAAGGGCCATGAATCCTGCCAATGTAGGTACTACCATGCTCCCTATGCTGGTCTTCAGGCTCAATCAACAAGATCACCTTTTGGGTCAGTTCGCTCAGGCGTTGCAGATGTTGCTTTCACGCACCGCACACCTTTCTTCTGGTGCTGCTGGGCCGTGGTTCCTCCTGCTACTGTTCCCATTGCCACTCCTGCTCCTGCACTTGCATTTCCAGAGGGATGACTGGTTCAGCCCCCCTGCCGCAGCGATATGGGGTGATCCGAGTCAGTGTTGTGGCTTCCTAAACCAAGTGGGTATATATTTTGAGATGGTTCCTCAGGCGTTTCCTTCTGATAGGTCCAAAGTGGGCTTCCTGATTTTGTTGCTCTCGGACAAGGCTTTGGCCTGGGCGAATCCCTTATGGGAGAACGATAAACCTGTGATACACGATTACCCGAATTTTGTTGCCTCCTTTCATAGGCTATTTGATGAACCTGCTTGTTCTGCCTCTGCTGCAAAGCAGCTCCTGTCCATTTAACAGGGCATCAAACCATAGCTGAATAAGTTATTGAATTCCGTACCCTGGTTGCAGAGGTGGGTTGGAATAGTAAGGCACTGGTGGCTGCCTTCACGCATGGTCTCTCTGATGTATTGAAGGATGAGGTTGCGGCTAAGGATCTCCCTGATGAGCTCTCGTTTCCTTTCTGATTTTGATCGATACAAGGCTCAGGGAGAGACCTTCGTTTAAGGAGCGCCTACGGAGGGCTCCTACCAGATTGACTCCTACGTTTTCTTTCCCACCCATTCCTCCCTCACCTCCCATGCCTCCTGGGGATGGTGCATCTAGCAGGGAACCTATGCAGCTGGGATTCACTCGCCTTTCTGAGGCTGAGCGGGCCTTTAGGAGGAGGGAGGGCTGGTGCCTGTATTGCGGTCTCAGTGGGTATTTCTTGAAGTCATGCCCGACCCGTCTGGGAAACGCTCGCACCTAAGGTCCTGTCAGAGGCAGATCTTGGGTGGAATCTCCTCGTCCCGGCTTCCCGTAAGTATAAACCGCTGATCACAGCTGCCCTCTCCTGGACAGGGGACACAGCCATTACTCAAGCATTGGTGGACTCCGGTGCTGGCGGTTTTTTATTTACAGCACATTTGTTGCTGCAAATTCCATACCCCTGCAGCCTCATGTTAAATGGCACAGGTTACCCACAAGACTGTTTCGGTCAATATGGCGACTGGGGATGTTCACAGGGAATCTGCCTGTTTTCAGGTTATTTCGTCACCGCACTACTCCATGGTTTTGTGGTTCCCTTGGCTTCAGCAGCACAATCTGATCTTTCATTGTCAGTTAGCCGAGATCCTCTCTTGGTATCCACAGTGTTGCGCTGTTTGCATAAATGGTCCTGTTAAGGTACTTTGTAGCTCCTCAGATTCTGTGTTGCCTCCTGAATATCTTGAGTATCCGGATGTATTTGACAAGATGCACGCTGGTGCCCTTCCTCCTCATCGTCCCTACGATTGTGCTGTAGATCTGCAACCCGATGCCATTCCCCCTCATGGGAGGGTTTATCCTCTTTCTGTTGTGGAGAATAGGGCAATGGAGGCATACATTGCGGACGCACTTTTCCGGGGACACAGTCGCAAGTCCACTTCTCCAGCGGGTGCTGGCTTTTTTTTTGTAAAGAAAAAGGGAGGTGAGTTGAGACAGCCTCAAGATAGCAAAGGTCTTTACCAAGCTTGATCTAAGGGCAGCATATAAACTCATAAGGCTCAAGGAGGGTGATGAGTGGAAGACCGCGGTTAACACCAGAACCAGAACTCTATGAATAGAGTTGAGCGAAGACGTGGAAGTTCAGGTTCGCCGGGTTCGCCCGAACTTCACCGCAAAGTTCAAGTTCGGGACCTGAACTTGACCCCGAACCCCACTGAAGTCAATGGGGACCCAAACTTTGGGGCATTAAAATGGCTCTAAAAGAGTCATGGAATAGGCTAGAGGGCTGCAAAAGGCAGCAAAATGTGGGTAAGAGCATGACAAGAGCCCTGCAAACAAATGTGGATAGGGAAATGACTTAAAATAAAATAACTAAAAATTAAAAATAATCTTAAAATAGGAGGAAGAGGTCCATATGTAGTAGGAGGTTGAGGAGGTGGTGGACGTGGCGGTGTAGGTGGACGTGGCAGTGTTGGTGGAAGCGGTGGTGGAGGAGGAGGTAGCCAACACTTTTTTTATTTTATTTAATTTGGGTAGACGACAAAACATTGTGGAATATATAAAATAAAACAAAGAGAAAGTGCGCTGGAGTATAACAATGGCTGTGTAAGGCCAGCATACATGTCAATTCTGCACAAGGTACAGACAAGTCCTGTGGGATCCATGCCTGGTTCATTTTAATGAACGTGAGCTTGTCCACATTGGCTGTGGACAGGTGGCTGCACTTTTCTGTGATAACGCCCCCTGCCATGCTAAACACACGTTCAGACAATACACTGGCTGCAGGGCAGTCCAGGACCTCCAAGGCGTAAAGGGCAAGCTCAGTCCATGTGCCCACATTTGGAGACCCACAAATTGAATGGGGCAGAACCATCAGTCAGTAAGTCTAGGCATGTGCACACATAGGGCCAGATTTATCATTACTCTTGCAGTTCACTCCACTTTCAAAGAAGGCGTATGTGTATTTGAGTCAAGTCAAATTTATCATGGGCTCTTTCAGAGGTTGATAAATCTGGTGTATTTCTGGTTCCTAGTTGTATTTTGGCTTTGTCTTTGGAAAAGTCGCAATTTTAAAAAAGTGATTTTGTCAAACATAAGCATGGTCATGAGTGGAGTGAGTTTGCGCAATTTTTTGCGACTTTTTTGCGACTATTTAAAAAGTCGCAATAATAAATCTGTCTTGCAAGTGATTTACATACGACAAAACGCCCATAAACTTGGTTTTGGAGTGAGTGGCGTAAGTCTCCAAAAAGTCGCAAAAAATTGCGCAATTTGGCTTTTTGCGCAATTTTTTGCGACTTTTCAACTCCAGAAAAGTGACTTAGGCTAATGATAAATCTGGCCCATATTGTTCCACCATGTTGCTGGAATGCTGCCTCCTGCTAACACGTTCCATATCAGCTGGTGGTTCTTGTGACGTGCTGACAAAGCTTTTTCACATTTCGGCCATGCTAACCCTGCCTTCTGAGGTGCTGGCGGTGCCCCAGCTGCGTTGTCGACTTCTTCCTCCTCCTCTGCCTTCGCCTTGTGCTTCCACTGAGGCCCCGATGTCAGGTGGGAATGCCATCAGCAGGGCACCTACCAGCGTACGCTTATAAAGGGTATAGATCACCCAACAATCTAAACGCTGCCGAATTTACAGAATATTATTCCCAGTCAGGTAAGCAGTGCAGGGGTAGTTTGAAAGAAAAAAGGAGTACAGATCACTCAGCAATCTAAATGCCACCAAATTTACTGAATATATTTCCCTGTCAAGTATGCACTGCAGGAGTAGTTTGAAATTTAAAAGGGGTATAGATCACCCAACAATCTAAACGCCACTGAATTTACTGAATATATTTCCCAGTCATGTATGCAGGATTTTTTTGAAAGTGTATAGAAGACACACGGGGCCCCCACGCTGCAGATTTATCATGGAGACATCATGGAGATTTTACAGCATAGAATTACAGCACCCAACAATCTAAACGCTGCTGAATTAACAGAACATATTTCTCAGTCAGGTATGCAGTGCAGGGGTACTTTGAAAGAAAAAAGGGGCATAGATCTGCCAACAATCTAAATGCATGACTTGGGGTTCAGACTGCTTGGCTGATTTGCAAGGGGGTGAGGTGCAAGATAATTGACCATGGCCTGCAGGTGCCAACTGTGAGCTTTCAGCAGTGGACCGGGTGAGAGACAATGTGAAGGTACTAGAGTCGCTGTCAGGCACCCAGTCTACTGGCACCTGTACGTGTTCTGGCCTCATCATTTGTAGAGCGGTATTCGGGCCTACTAAATAATGCTGAAGGTTCTGTCGTCTACTCGCACCTGAGGAAGGTGTTTCACTTGGACGTGTAGCTGGCACAGAATGACCACATCCTCTCCCTGCAACAGGAGCTCTACCACCACCACCAGCACCACGACCAGGGCCACGTCCCTGATTTGACATTCTCCTCATTATTTGCGTTCACCCACCAAACTAACAGATGGTTTATCTCAGGTGAAACTTAACTGCCAATAGTCAACAATTAAGTTCACTAACAGTAAGACAGTGCCGGTGTCATAAATAGAATACATTTCTTTATGTCACACAACAGTGTAATGGAGCAATTCAATACAATTACTTCACTATCACAAAAAATTTGAATTTTCCAACCAACAATGTAACAGCTGAAGTTAATGGTTTAATTGGACTGTCAGAAATCCAGCGTAGGATCCAAATGTGCTATCTAGCACAAAAACTGTGTTTTTTGCACACAACTATGTAAATGCAGTATGTTACAGTTTTATTGGAATATCAGAAATGCAGCGTAGGCCGCTAATGTGCTATCTAGCACAAAAACTGTGTTTTTTGCAAACAGCTATGTAAATGCAGTATGTTACGGTTTTATTGGAATTCCAGAAATGCAGCGTGTTATGCAAATTTGCTCAGGGGTACAATAATGTAGCATAGCACCCTCAATAATCGCTGTAGTTTGAAGATTGAACAACACCAAGTACACCAGAATTCTTCCCTAATCTCTCGTTCACAGCAGCAGCATCCTGTCCCTACACTGAGAAGAGCAGAGTGACGTGCGGTGCTACGTGACTCCAGCCTATATAGAGGCTGGGTGACATGCTGCACTTGGCCAATCACAGCCATGCCATTAGTAGGCATGGCTGTGGTGGCTTCTAAGGGCAGACAAGTGAAACGCTTGTTGATTAGCTGCCCTGCAGCCTTTCAAAAAGTGCCAAGAAATCGCCGAACACCAAACCCGAACCCGAACTTTTGTATGGGTCCTGGTCCCAAAAACCCTAAAGTTCGGTATGATGTCTTCCAGGACATCTGCTGTCTTCAAGGAGTTCATTAATGATGTCTTTTGTGATATGTTGCAGCAATGCGTGGTGGTCTATTTGGATGACATCTTGGTTTATTCGGACTCCGTTGAATCACACTACCTGCGTGTCAGACTGGTGCTTCAACGGTTACGCAGTAATGGGCTTTTCTGTAAGCTTGAGAAATGTGAATTTCACCTGTTCCAGGTTGCTTTCTTAGGCTATATAATTTCTGCTGAAAGGTTCTCCATGGACACTCAGAAGCTTTCGGCAGTTCTGCAATGGCCTCGCCTTAGTGGTCTCCATTACATTCAGCATTTCTTGGGTTTGCCAACTATTATCGGAAATTTATCAGGAACTTTTCTGCATTGGCCAAACCCATCCATGACTAAGAAGGGCAGCGATCCCAACACTGACGCCTGCTGCTTCCCAGGCTTTTGAGAGCCTCAAGTCTGCTTTTGCTCTGATTCTGTCTCATTCCAAACCTGGTTTGCTCTTTTTTCTTCCTGGAGATGGATGCATCTGAGACAGGAGTAGGCGACCTCCTGTCGCAGCGTCGGACACCTGATGGACCCTTGCTTCCTTGTGGGTTTTACTCTAAGAAGCTGTCTCCAGCAGAATGCAATTATGAGATTGGAGACAGAGAGCTTTTTGCTATCATCCTGGCTCTTAAAGAGTGGACATACTTGCTCGAAGGCTCTGCTTGCGGTTCTGGTTCTCATTCTCACCGACCATAAGAATCTGACGTATCTCTCGGAGGTCAAGAGTCTTACACCGTGTCAGACTAGATGGACTTTATTCTTGTCTCATTTTAACTATATGGTCTCCTATTTGCCCGGCTCCAAGAATGTTAAGGCTGATGCCTTGTCTTGCCAGTATTCTGAGTTGTCCAGGGAGGACTCAGTGCCGATGCCAGTCATACCTTCCGATCATATACTGGCTGCTAGCCGCACAAACTTGACCTCTCCTCTTGGGGAACGGATCTTAGCTGCTCAGTCCAATGCATTGAGACCTGCTAGCAAATGTTTTGTGCCTGATGGGTTGCACATCAAGCTGCTGCACACGTACCACAATTCAAGGACTGCGGGTCATCCTGGTAAGAACTAGTGTTGCGTGCGAATATTTGAATCATTAATTTTAATTGTGAATATCGCCACTTTGAGAATTTTCAAATATTTAGAATATAGTGCTATATATTCATAGGCGCAAATAGTGTTGATCGTTAATATTGTAATTGCAAATTTGTCGCAAATTTATTGCGAATATTGGCACTTAGCAACATCCCTTGCAACCGATAGGAAAGTTGCCTACCCCTTAGTGTTGATCACCAATATTCTAATCGCTAATCTTTATCACAAATCGTAATCGTAAATAATGACTGGAGATCACGAATTCTCGACTTTGCGAATTTATGGCAAATATTCAGCCAAAAATTAGCAAAATATCACGAATTTGAAGATTGCCTATGTCGTTTATTACTAGTAAGAACCAGATGTCCTTGGCTGTTTCCCGTCAGTTCTGGTGGCCGTCTCTCTGCACTAATGTTGCCGTGTATATGGCTGCGTGTTCTGACTGTGCGCAAAACAAATCTTCACGCCGCTTACCCTTGGGTCTACTGCATCCCATTCCTAATGGGGAGCGTCCCTGGTCTCACCTGGCCATGGACTTTATTGTGGAACTTCCTGCATCCCGAGGTTATCCTCATGGTTGTCGATTGGTTCTCTAAGATGTGCCACTGTGTTTCGTTTAAGAGCTGCCTACAGCTCAGGAGCTGGCCTCGGTGTTTGCAAGGGAGGTGTTCCGTTTACACTCGTTGCCTAAGGAGATTGTCTCATCCACAGTCTAATGGTGCCGCTGAGAGTTCCAACCAAGCCCTGGAGCAATTTCTCCGCTGCTATATCTCTGACCATCATGACAATTGGGTTGATCTTCTGCCCTGGGCGGAGTTTGCCAGGAAATCTGCCATCAACTCATCCTCCAGAATGTCTGTGTTTATGGCAAATTTTGGTTTCCAGCCCTCTGTATTGCCTGAGTTGTTCCTGCTACAGGACACTCTGGCTGTGGAGGATCATCTTTGTGCCCTCTGTTCCTTTTGGGTGCTGATTCAAGAGTCGTTACAGGTTTCTGCTCAGCGTCAGAAGCTCCAGGCTGACCAGAAGTGTTGCTCCTTTACTGGAGAGGTTATGGTCCTGAGGAAAACTCCTGGGTTTCCTCCGCTGATTTTCGGGAGCCGTCCTTCTCCATGCTTTCCATGCTCGCTTTCCGCAGAAACTGTTTTTTGCTCCGCGAAGAAGGGGCCACTGAGGGCAGGGTACTGCCAAGGTATTGGGCCATATCAGCCAGTCTTGGGTTGGGGTTCAAAGCCTCCTCCCTCCTCTCATTGCAAGCATGGCAGCATGCTGGAGGTACCTGGTGAGTATGCTTTGAGTTAGCCTTTACACTCCTGTAATTTGCCCACTTGCCCCTGGTATTGCCCATATGCCACAGGTAGGTAGGTGAGTGTTAGGTCCCAAAATACTTGAGAAACCTTGGGGTGTTGCTCGGGATCAGACATTCTTCCACATTAGGATATGTTGGCTAATCTCTCAATTTTAACATCAGTATGAGGGTTAAGTAAGACCGCAGAGTGCCCCCGTACTTTCATTTGTTATTGTTATATTGTTTATCACATCCACACAATTGCCATCTTGTGAAGGATGACTATTGTGGTACTTGTGGTCCGCTGCGGGCATCCTCCGCTGTATGCATTTCTGCTGGGGATCACCATTAGCAACGGGCTACAAGTGCAGAAACTGCTCCCCTGTATAAAGATGCACAGCTGCATTTGGGTTTGAGAAGTTCCTACCTTTTTAATACTACGCCATTCTTTAAGTTGTTTTGTGTATAGACATGCTTGGAGGTGTATAAACTCGTATGTAAATGTGCCTTATTTTCATCCACAGGCTACATTTTGGTGCACCTGTGAGGCCACATCACATCCTTCCCCTCATCCCATTTCTGTGGGCAATAATGAGGAGTATGAGATTAACAGTATCCTGGATTCTCGTCTGATCCGAGGTCGAGTCGAATTCCGGGTTCACTGGAGAGGTTATGGTCCTGAGGAACACTCCTGGGTTTCCTCCACTGATGTTCTGGCACCCGCCTTTCTCCGTGCTTTCCATGCTCTCTTTCCGCAGAAACCGTTTTTTACTCTGCGGAGAAGTGGCCATTGAGGGGAGGGTACTGTCAAGGTATTGGGCCATATCAGCCAGTCTTGGGTTGGGGCTCAAAGCCTCCTCCCTCCTCTCATTGCAAGCATGGCAGCATGCTGGAGGTAACTGGTGAGTATGCTGTGAGTTGGCCTTTACACTCCTGTATTTCGCCCACTCAGACATGTCTTCCACAGTAGGATATGTTGGCTAATCTCTTAATTTTAACATCAGTATGAGGGTTTAGTAAGACCGCAGAGTGCACCTGTCCTTTCAATTGTAATTGTTATATTGTTTATCACATCCACACAATTGCGATTTTGTGTAAAATGTCTATTGTGGTACTTGTGGTCTGCTGCGAGAATCCTCCATTGTATGCATTTTTGCTGGGGATCGCCATTAGCAACGGGCTACAAGTGCAGGATCTGCTCCCCTGTATATAGATGCACAACAGCATTTGGGTTTGAGCACTTCCTGCCTGTTTAATACCACGCAATTCTTTTAGTTATTCTGTCAAGGTCTTACCTGCAAAATCCAAGAACACTACATCCACAGCCGCCCCCTCTGTTTAGTCTTCTCACCTCCTCATAAAAACAAATCTGGTTAGTGTCAAGGTCTTATCTTGTCCTCATGGTGGCTGCCATTTTGGACATGTGCAGACTGCAGTTTCTTATAACCTCTGAGTGCATCATCATTTGCCTGCTGCCTGGGCGTCGCACAGTGATGATGTGGCAACACCTGACTATATTAGTCTGCTCAGGCTTCAGGTTCATTGCCCTTGCGTTTGTGCTCCAAAGTGCATCTCTGGCTGTCTGAGCTCCTTGTGTGTTCTTGTGTATGTTCCGGCCTGGCTGACGTTTGCTCTGGCTCTCGACCCTGCATCGGCAGACGACACGCTTTGAACCTGATTCCGACTTGGACGACTAACCGCTTTGGATCTGCTTCCAGCTTGGACGACTACCTGCATTGGACTTGAGCGGTTTCTTCCTAATATCACTGTCCCTGATTTCTGTTTATTTATATTCCTTTAAACAACTTAATTTTACCTGCGTTTGCATGTGGTCTGGTTTCCTGGCTCCCGTGACACTTAGTCTGACAACTTCTGTCCTTGGTAAACTCATGCTGGCTATCACTTATGATATTATTAACAGTCACATACTCCTCAATATAGTCCCTTAACACCTTAAGGACCCTGCCATTTTTACCATAACCCCTTAAGAACGCATGACGTACCAGTACGTCATGGTTCCCGAGTCCTTAAGGACCCATGACGTACCGGTATGTCATATCTTTAAAACGAGAGTGTGGCGCGGCAGGGGTTAATAGGAAATCATTCAGCGGGCATCCTGTCACAACGGGGGGGTCAAGTGTTCTATTTTAATATATAGTCCACAAGAATGAAGAAAAAGTGAAAGGCGGCACTCACCATGACTTTATAAAAGGTGCTTGATGCTTTAATACTTCGTGTGCAGAAACAAGCAAGGGCTGGAGCGGACAAACTTTACACTGTCATACACCCCCCCCCCCTGTAGCCCCCAATCATATTGTGGCTGCAGGGGTGCAGGGGTGGTGGTTGCGGGCTGTGCGAGAGTCATAATGTTTCCCTGGTCGCTAGTGGTTTTAGCAGAGTGTCAACACATTGCTGACACTCTGCTAAAAACTGCTGACATCTGTGCTGCAGATGTAAGCAGTTTTAACCCCTTCCATGCCGCGGTCCGTATGGACTGCTGTATGGAAAGGGTTAACAGGGAGGGAGCTCCCTTCCTCTCCCATCGAGGGGCTGCTGTACCTTTGCAGCCCCCAGTGTGGATGGGATTACAGGGGTAGGGCGCCCCCCTCCCTCCCCATCACCCGCTGCTCTGTTCTGGCAGTGGGTAATGGTTACCATGACAGCAGAACGCTTTCAGAGGTGTCCTGCTTGCCTTGGTACTGTAAGTCTAATCAGACTTCTGCTAAAGGCAAAAGTCTGATTAGACTATGTAAAGTAAAAAAAATACAGTACTGTACACTATATAGTGTACTGTACTGTATTAGATAAGCACCAGATCCACTGGATCTACAAAAACCAAGTGGGTCTGGGTAAAAAAAAAAAAAGTGAAAAAAAAGTAAAAAAAAAACAAAAAAAAACATATCACTGAATAAAAATGAAAAAATAAAATACACTACACATATAAAAATATCACATGACCTAACCCCTCAAGTAAATACCGTAAAAAAAAATGGTGTAAAAAAAGCCATTTTTTTTGTCACCTTACATCACAAAAAGTGCAATACCAAGCGATCAAAAAGGCGTATGCCTCTCAAAGTAGTAGCAAAGAAACCGCCATCTCATCCCGCAAAAAAATGAGCCCCTACATAGGACAATGGCCCAAAAAAATTAAAACATATGGCTCTCAGATTGTGGGGACACTAAAACATTCTTTTTTTTTTCTAAAATGCTATTATTGTGTTAAAGTAAAATACATTTTAAAAAAGTATACATATTATGTATCACATAATGTAATAACCACATCTGTAATAACCTGCTCTCTAAAAATATTACATGACCTAACCCCTGAGGTGAACACCTTAAAAAAAACGTGTTAAAAAAGCCATGTTTTGTCACCTTACATCACAAAAAGTGTAATACCAAGCGATCAAAAAGTCATACACACCCCAAAATAGTGCTAATCAAACTGTCATCTCATCCCACAAAAATCATACCCTACCCAAGATAATCGCCCAAAAATTGAAAAAACGATGGCTCTCAGACTATGGAGACACTATAACATGATTTTTTTTGTTTCAAAAATGAAATCATTGTGTAAAACTTACATAAATAAAAAAAAGTATACATATTAAGTATCGCCGCGTCCGTAATAACCTGCTCTATAAAAATACCACATGATTCAACCTGTCAGATGAATGTTGTAAATAACAAAAAATAAAAACGGTGCCAAAACAACTATTTCTTGTTACCTTGCCTCACAAAAAGTGTAATATAGAGCAACCAAAAATCATATGTAACCTAAAAAAGTACCAAAAGAACTGCCCCCCTATCCTGTAGTTTCTAAAATGGGGTCACTTTTTTGGAGTTTCTACTGTAGGGGTGCATCAGGGGGGCTTCAAATGGGACATGGTGTCAAAAAACTAGCACAGCAAAATCTGCCTTCCAAAAACCGTATGGCATTACATTCCTTCTGAGCCCTGCCGTGTGCCTGTACAGCAGTTTATGATCACATATGGGGTGTTTCTGTAAACTACAGAATCAGGGCAATAAATATTGAGTTTTGTTTGGCTGTTAACCCTTGCTTTGTATCTAGAAAAAAATTAATAAAATGGAAAATCTGCCCAATAAGTGAAATTTTGAAATGTTATCTCTATTTTCCATTAATTCTTGTGGAACACCTAAAGGGTTAAAAAAGTTTGCAAAATCAGTTTTGAATACCTTGAGGGGTGTGGTTTCTAGAATGGGGTCATTTTTTGTGGTTTCTATTATGTAAGCCTCCCAAAGTGACTTCAGACCTGAACTGGTCCTTAAAAAGTGGGTTTTTGAAAATTACAAGATTTGCTTCTAAACGTCTAAGCCTTGTAACATCCCCAAAAAATAAAATATCATTCCCAAAATGATCGAGACATGAAGTACACATATAGGGAATGTAAAGTAATAACTATTTTTGGAGGTATTACTATGTATTATAGAAATAAAGAAATAGAAACTTGGAAAATTGCTAATTTTTCAAAATTTTGGGTAAATTTGGTCTTTTTTTATGAATAAATGAACTTTTTTGACTCCATTTTGCCAGTGTCATGAAGTACAATATGTGACATTCTCTGAATGGCGTGCATAAGTAATAGCGTTTAAAAGTTATCACCACATAAAGTGACACTGGTCAGATTTGCAAAAAATGGCCGGGTCCTTAAGGTGAAATAGGGCTGAGTCCTTAGGGGGTTAAGGACCAGCCCGTTTTTTGGATACTTGACATGTGTCACTTTATGTGGTAATAACTTTTGAATGCTTTTACTTATCCAAGCGATTCTGAGATTGTTTTACTGCGACACATTGTACTTCATGATAGTGAAACATTTGAATCAAAATAATTCACCTTTATTTATTAAAAAATCCAAAATGTAATTACTTAGCAATTTTTTTAATTTGAATTGAATACATAATACTAGAGTTATTACTTTACATTTCCCATATGTGCACTTTCATGTTTTAATCATTTTGTAAATGTAATAGTATTTTTTTAGGACCTTATAAGGCCTCATGCACACGGCCGTTGTTGTGGTCCGCGTCCGAGCCGCATATTTTAAGGCTTGGGCACGGACCCATTCACTTCAATGGGGCCGAAAAAGATGCGGACAGCACTCTGTACATGCTGGTGTATGGCAGGCACGGCACACCGTGAAAAATAGTGGCGGCTTGGGACTGCATACCGAGGGACGGCAGCCAACATCATGCTGCGGAAGGCCTCAGTGTCCACAAGCCTAAATGGCAACATTTCAAGGGCCAGTAATTTAGAAAGTTGTGCATTTAGTACTATGGCCTGTGGGTGGGTGGGTATTTGTGCTTGCGTTCAAATGCCTGTGTTATCGTCATTTGGATGCTGTGCTGGGACAGGGAAGTGGATGTTGTTGCTGACGGTTCATGCGAATGTCCCGGTGCAGGGCACGGGGCATCCGGGCCTGCGCCTTCGACAGGGGATTGGCCAGCAGTGCTTAACAAAGGGGAAGATGTGGCACTGATGTGACCTACAGACCCAGATTGTGGACTCAGGTGTTCGGCCCACTTATTAGGGTGCTTGGATGTCATGTGGCGGATCATGCTGGTGGTGGTGAGGTTTCTAGGGTTAACACCCCGGCTCATTTTGGTACGGCACAGGTTGCAAACTACCACACTTTTGTTGTCTGAACTTTCTTCAAAAAAGCACCATACTGCAGAACACCTATCCTTTGGCAAGGTAGATTTACGCATGGGGGTGCTCGGTGTAACGGTTGCGGGCCTGTTTGGTGTGGGCCGACTTCTCCCTTTTGCAACCCCAATGCCTCTTCCAGACTGTTGCCGTGTTGCGTATCCCTCCCCCTCTGTACTGCTGTCCTTGCTCGGCCTTTAACCTTCTTCACTCTGCTCATCCTCCTGACTTGACCTAACCACAGCCTCAGTGATTGTCAACTGTGTCTCATCATCATCCACCTCGTGAACGAATGATTGCCGTTCATCAACGTCATCTTCTTGAGACTGTGAAGGCTCAAAAGGTTCGGAATCAGGGCACAATATCTCAGGTCCCTCTTCAAGCGTGCTGGGCGAGAGGGCCAAATCTAATAGTGGCACTGGAAAGAGCTTCTCGGAATTTCGGAGTGTGGGATCACTTGTTTGGTAAGCCTCTCCATGGTGGGAGGAAGGATAATCAGAGTAAGGATTTGGTTGATCAGACTCTTGGCTTCAGAGATTGGACCTGGTGAAAGAGAGGGTGGTGCTTAACCGAGTGGAAGTATTATCTTCAGCAATCCAACCAACTGTTCGCACTGGTCCAACTTAGACAAAGTTGTCCTGCGCCGCCCAGCAAAGTTGGACATGAAGCTGGATACGGTGGATGTTTTTTTCTGGTGCACTGGCATCAGGCACAGTTTAATTACACCCAGGACTACGACCTCTGCATGCACCATCAGCATCACACCCACTTCCCCATCCATTAGTGCTTGCTTTCTTCATATTAATGGTTTTGTCACTAGATTAGGCCCAGATAATTTAAATTTGTGCTACAGACATTGTTTCTGGATGTAGTACAGTATATGTCACAGAAAGCCACACACTATGGACACTAGATTAGGCCTAGATAATTTAAATTTGCGCTAAAGAAACAGTATAACACTATAGACAATAAATGTGGAGCTGAGTATTTGAATTTACGCAAAAAGACACAGTCTGCGGATGATGTACAGTATATGTCACTGATAGGTATTAAAGAAAAATATCTTGCTGCTGTCAAACACACACAGTAGTCCTTTAAAGGGGTATTTGAAAAGCTTTTGGTAGTAAAAACAGCAAATTTCTCTCCCTGCATGGATGTCCCTGAAATTGATCAATTTAGTGCAGGTTAAGCATATCTTGCTACTTTCAAACACACACACAGTAGTCCTTAATGTCCCTGAGACTGATCAATATAGTGCTTGTAAAAATATTCTGCTGCTTTCAAACACACACACACACAGTAGTACTTAAATTGACTTTTGGGTCTTTGAAAAGCTTTCTTAGAATAAGAAGTGAATTTCGTCTTTCCCTTCCTATGCTCTGCTACCCCTGACTATGACTGATCCAAACACGTATCATCGGGTGCTATATAACCTCTCAACCTTTTTGAATGATGAGATAATGGTTTGATTGGTACTATTTTGGGGTACATACTACTTTTTGATCATTTGGTATTACACTTTTTGGGATGAAAGGTGACAAAAAATGGCTTGTTTTAGCACAGTTTTTATTCATTTTTTTTATGGTGTTCACCAGATGGGTTAGGTAATGTGATATTTGTATAGAGCAGTTTGTTATGGAAGCAGCAATATCTAATATGTATTTTATGTATTTTTTTTTTATACTTTTTGGTTTTAAACAATAAAAGCATTTTTGAAATAACAAAATTATGTTTTTATGTCTCCATTTTCTGAAAGTCATATCTTTTTTTATTTTTTGGGCGATTGTCTTAGTTAGGGTCTCATTTTTTGCGAATTACTAGAGAGACGAAGACCCTTAAAAAATGATACTTTATTTCTAACGTATATAAAAACCTTAAAAAGCTGACTTCACTAAGTACATAATATAAATATAAAATCGATACGAAAAAAACAAAAGCAAATCAAACCATAATCGCAGGACAAACTGTGCCACAACAGTGGCAGAATGAGGGGATACCAGTATACCGGGGGGAGACTGTCCCTAAGGAAACCCTGTTCTACCCTCAGCCCGGGGATAACCCCTAAAGGTGGAGTCTCCCCATCCCCGTACCTGACCTGTTTTGGCCTACGCAGGCCTTGCTTGGTTGGACCTAATACCGGTTCACCCCGATGCGTTTCCCCCAGAGTGGGATCATCAGGGGGTATCTACGGTATAATATAGTCCAAGAAGCATAAATAATAACAAATAGATATACCCAGATGCTCAATAATTTCCACAAGGCATAATAAAATATGGGAAAAAGATACATCGTGCCACATGTAGTCCACCTATGAGCAGAAGGCAGGAGATACAGTACTACATGGAGGGATCCCTTGCTAATTCTGATGCCCAGGAGGTGCAGATAATGCAGGGTTTCCTTAGGTACAGTTTCTCCCCTGGTATACTGGTATCCCCTCATTCTGCCCCTGTTTATGCGCCCCAGTTTGTCCTGCGATTATGGTTTGATTTGCTTTTGTTTGTTTCGTATCGATTTAAATTTATATTTTGTACCTAAGCATTCCAGACCACAGGGAGATGCTGAGGAGACAAAAGACCAAACAGGTGAATCTCTCAATTTACACATCCCCAAGCAGACCACAAAGGGGTTCACTTTAGGCCATTCAGGCCGAACATCCAAAGAACGACATCCACCCCTCTCCCCACGGGCTGGCATCGGTTGGTACACTTATGAACTAACTATTAATTACATATGAATTATATATGAACTATCTTCGTATGAATATTCTTACATGAACTAACTCTTTTTATATGAACTATCTTTTTTATATGAACTATCTTTTTAAGACGTCATTACATTTTTGATCATTTTTGATCATCTTCCTACCAACATATTTTTACCCCTCTTTTTACCAATACTTTTTTAATTGGATATGTTGTATAAAATAAATACCTTCGTATGATACACTGCTTCAGTGCACATTTTATAAACACTATACTTACCTATAATAACCCCTCCCTGCAGCTTCAGGTGATAAAGTGCCTGTTCCATCTCACTTATTTATAGTGTGGAGATGGCAGAAGCAGGAGACCACAAAATGCCAAGGTAATATAGTGTGGAGATGGCGGCAGCAGCAGGATACCACAGAGTGGCAAGCTGCCATAGTGTGGAGATGGCAGCAGCATCAGGATACCACAGAGTGGCAAGGTGACATAGTGTGGAGATGGCAGCAGCAGCACCATCAGGATATCACAGAGAGCGAAGGTGACATATTGTGGAGATGGCAGCAGCAGAATCAGGATACCACAGAGAGGCAAGGTGACATAGTGTGGAGATGGCAGCACCAGCAGCATCAGGAGACCACAACATGGGTAGGTTACATAGTGTGGATATGGAAGCAGCAGCAGCATGAGGATACCACTAGAGATGGCCCGAACTATCCGCCGGCGAACATAGCTTGTTCGCGTTCGCCTCTGCCAGGCGAACATATGCGATGTTCGGTCCGCCCCCTATACATCATCATTGAGCAAACTTTGACCCTGTACCTCACAGTCAGCAGACACATTCCAGCCAATCAGCAGCATACCCTCCCTCCCAGACCCTCCCACCTCCTGCACAGCATCCATTTTAGATTCATTCTGAAGCTGCAGTCTTAGTGAGAGGAAGGAGAGTGTAGTAGCTGCTGATTTAATTGGGAAATCGATAGCTAGGCTAGTGTAATCAGTGTCCACTCCAGTCCTGAAAGACTCATCTGATCTCTGCTGTAAGGACAGCGTCCTGACAGCACCCCAAAAAGCCCTTTTTAGGGCTGCAACATTAGTCTGCTTTTTTTTTTCCTTTATATACATATTGCAGTTGCCTGGCCTGCCTGTGTGTGAGGAGCTGCAGGCCCACAGACTGTAGTATGCCCACTGCCAGTGCCCACCCCTGTCATTCCGTGTGGTACAGGACTTTGCATCAAAAAAGGCATTTAATTTTACACTTTAATCTAAGGTTAGTTGCCTGCCAGTGTGTGTCAGGCTGACTTCCACTGACTGTAGTGTGCCCACTGCCAGTGCCCACCACTCATACCGGCTGGCACAGGACTTTGCATAAAAAGGCATTTAATTTTTACACTTTAGTGTAATTTCAGCTGCTTGCCTGCTGCTAGTGTGTGTCAGGCCGACTTCAACTGACTGTAGTGTGCCCACTGCCAGTGCCCACCCCTGTCCTCCCGTGTGGCACAGGACTTTGCTTAAAAAAGGCACTTAATTTTTACACTTTAATCTAAGGTTAGTTGCCTGCCAGTGTGTGTCAGGCTGACTTCCACTGACTGTAGTGTGCCCACTGCCAGTGTCCACCACTCATACCGGCTGGCACAGGACTTTGCATAAAAAGGCATTTAATTTTTACACTTTAGTGTAATTTCAGCTGCTTGCCTGCTGCTAGTGTGTGTCAGGCCGACTTCAGCTGACTGTAGTGTGCCCACTGCCAGTGCCCACCCCTGTCATCCCGTGTGGCACAGGACTTTGCTTAAAAAAGGCACTTAATTTTACACTTTAATCTAAGGTTAGTTGCCTGCCAGTGTGTGTCAGGCTGACTTCCACTGACTGTAGTGTGCCCACTGCCAGTGTCCACCACTCATACCGGCTGGCACAGGACTTTGCATAAAAAAGGCATTTAATTTTTACACTTTAGTGTAATTTCAGCTGCTTGCCTGCTGCTAGTGTGTGTCAGGCCGACTTCAACTGACTGTAGTGTGCCCACTGCCAGTGCCCACCCCGTCATCCCGTGTGGCACAGGACTTTGCTTAAAAAAAGGCACTTAATTTTTACACTTTAATCTAAGGTTAGTTGCCTGCCAGTGTGTGTCAGGCTGACTTCCACTGACTGTAATGTGCCCACTGCCAGTGTCCACCACTCATACCGGCTGGCACAGGACTTTGCATAAAAAGGCATTTAATTTTTACACTTTAGTGTAATTTCAGCTGCTTGCCTGCTGCTAGTGTGTGTCAGGCTGACTTCAACTGACTGTAGTGTGCCCACTGCCAGTGCCCACCCCTGTCATCCCGTGTGGCACAGGACTTTGCTTAAAAAAAGGCACTTAATTTTTACACTTTAATCTAAGGTTAGTTGCCTGCCAGTGTGTGTCAGGCTGACTTCCACTGACTGTAGTGTGCCCACTGCCAGTGTCCACCACTCATACCGGCTGGCACAGGACTTTGCATAAAAAGGCATTTAATTTTTACACTTTAGTGTAATTTCAGCTGCTTGCCTGCTGCTAGTGTGTGTCAGGCCGACTTCAACTGACTGTAGTGTGCCCACTGCCAGTGCCCACCCCTGTCATCCCGTGTGGCATAGGACTTTGCTTAAAAAAAGGCACTTAATTTTTACACTTTAATCTAAGGTTAGTTGCCTGCCAGTGTGTGTCAGGCTGACTTCCACTGACTGTAGTGTGCCCACTGCCAGTGTCCACCACTCATACCGGCTGGCACAGGACTTTGCATAAAAAATGCATTTAATTTTTACACTTTAGTGTAATTTCAGCTGCTTGCCTGCTGCTAGTGTGTGTCAGACCGACTTCAACTGACTGTAGTGTGCCCACTGCCAGTGCCCACCCCTGTCATCCCGTGTGGCACAGGACTTTGCTTAAAAAAAAGGCACTTAATTTTTACACTTTAATCTAAGGTTAGTTGCCTGCCAGTGTGTGTCAGGCCGACTTCAACTGACTGTAGTGTGCCCACTGCCAGTGCCCACCCCGTCATCCCGTGTGGCACAGGACTTTGCTTAAAAAAGGCACTTAATTTTTACACTTTAATCTAAGGTTAGTTGCCTGCCAGTGTGTGTCAGGCTGACTTCCACTGACTGTAGTGTGCCCACTGCCAGTGTCCACCACTCATACCGGCTGGCACAGGACTTTGCATAAAAAAGGCATTTAATTTTTACACTTTAGTGTAATTTCAGCTGCTTGCCTGCTGCTAGTGTGTGTCAGGCCGACTTCAACTGACTGTAGTGTGCCCACTGCCAGTGCCCACCCCTGTCATCCCGTGTGGCACAGGACTTTGCTTAAAAAAAGGCACTTAATTTTTACACTTTAATCTAAGGTTAGTTGCCTGCCAGTGTGTGTCAGGCCGACTTCAACTGACTGTAGTGTGCCCACTGCCAGTGCCCACCCCGTCATCCCGTGTGGCACAGGACTTTGCTTAAAAAAAGGCACTTAATTTTTACACTTTAATCTAAGGTTAGTTGCCTGCCAGTGTGTGTCAGGCTGACTTCCACTGACTGTAGTGTGCCCACTGCCAGTGTCCACCACTCATACCGGCTGGCACAGGACTTTGCATAAAAAGTCATTAAATTTTTACACTTTAGTGTAATTTCAGCTGCTTGCCTGCTGCTAGTGTGTGTCAGGCCGACTTCAACTGACTGTAGTGTGCCCACTGCCAGTGCCCACCCCTGTCATCCCGTGTGGCACAGGACTTTGCTTAAAAAAAGGCACTTAATTTTACACTTTAATCTAAGGTTAGTTGCCTGCCAGTGTGTGTCAGGCTGACTTCCACTGACTGTAGTGTGCCCACTGCCAGTGTCCACCACTCATACCGGCTGGCACAGGACTTTGCATAAAAGGCATTTAATTTTTACACTTTAGTGTAATTTCAGCTGCTTGCCTGCTGCTAGTGTGTGTCAGGTCGACTTCAACTGACTGTAGTGTGCCCACTGCCAGTGCCCACCCCGTCATCCCGTGTGGCACAGGACTTTGCTTAAAAAAGGCACTTAATTTTTACACTTTAATCTAAGGTTAGTTGCCTGCCAGTGTGTGTCAGGCTGACTTCCACTGACTGTAGTGTGCCCACTGCCAGTGTCCACCACTCATACCGGCTGGCACAGGACTTTGCATAAAAAGGCATTTAATTTTTACACTTTAGTGTAATTTCAGCTGCTTGCCTGCTGCTAGTGTGTGTCAGGCCCTCTTCCACTGACTGTAGTGTGCCCACTGCCAGTGCCAACCACTGATACCGGGTGGCACAGTAGCTTGCCGATAAATAAGGCATTTAATTTTTAGACAGTAGTCTAAATTCAGTTGCTTGCCTGCTGCCAGTGTGTGTCAGGCCCTCTTCCACTGACTGTAGTGTGCCCACTGCCAGTGCCAACCACTGATACCGGGTGGCACAGTAGCTTGCCGATAAATTAGGCATTTAATTTTTAGACAGTAGTCTAAATTTAGTTGCTTGCCTGCTGCCAGTGTGTGTCAGGCCCTCTTCCACTGACTGTAGTGTGCCCACTGCCAGTGCCAACCACTGATACCGGGTGGCACAGTAGCTTGCCGATAAATTAGGCATTTCATTTTTAGACAGTAGTCTAAATTCAGTTGCTTGCCTGCTGCCAGTGTGTGTCAGGCCCTCTTCCACTGACTGTAGTGTGCCCACTGCCAGTGCCAACCACTGATACCGGGTGGCACAGTAGCTTGCCGATAAATAAGGCATTTAATTTTAGACAGTAGTCTAAATTCAGTTGCTTGCCTGCTGCCAGTGTGTGTCAGGCCCTCTTCCACTGACTGTAGTGTGCCCACTGCCAGTGCCAACCACTGATACCGGGTGGCACAGTAGCTTGCCGATAAATAAGGCATTTAATTTTTAGACAGTAGTCTAAATTCAGTTGCTTGCCTGCTGCCAGTGTGTGTCAGGCCCTCTTCCACTGACTGTAGTGTGCCCACTGCCAGTGCCAACCACTGATACCGGGTGGCACAGTAGCTTGCCGATAAATTAGGCATTTAATTTTTAGACAGTAGTCTAAATTTAGTTGCTTGCCTGCTGCCAGTGTGTGTCAGGCCCTCTTCCACTGACTGTAGTGTGCCCACTGCCAGTGCCAACCACTGATACCGGGTGGCACAGTAGCTTGCCGATAAATTAGGCATTTCATTTTTAGACAGTAGTCTAAATTCAGTTGCTTGCCTGCTGCCAGTGTGTGTCAGGCCCTCTTCCACTGACTGTAGTGTGCCCACTGCCAGTGCCAACCACTGATACCGGGTGGCACAGTAGCTTGCCGATAAATAAGGCATTTAATTTTTAGACAGTAGTCTAAATTCAGTTGCTTGCCTGCTGCCAGTGTGTGTCAGGCCCTCTTCCACTGACTGTAGTGTGCCCACTGCCAGTGCCAACCACTGATACCGGGTGGCACAGTAGCTTGCCGATAAATAAGGCATTTAATTTTTAGACAGTAGTCTAAATTCAGTTGCTTGCCTGCTGCCAGTGTGTGTCAGGCTTGCTTCCACTGACTGTAGTGTGCCCACTGCCAGTGCCAACCACTCATACCGGGTGGCACAGTACCTAGCACACGTAGTACCACTTATCTAAAAAAATGACAGGCAGAGGCAGGCCACCCCGCAGGGGCCGTCGTGATCGTGGTGCTGTGATTTCCACTGTCCCTGGAATAATGCCCAGTTTTCAGAGGCCACGTACCCTGAACCCGAAAAATTCAGAGGACGTAGTTGACTGGCTTAGACAGGACACCCAATCTTCAACAGCTTCCGCTAAGAACCTTGACGCACCATCCTCCTCCAGCTCAGCTTCGGTCACCTGCTCTCAAGTTACCACGCACCCGCCCGTCGCCACCACCACCACTACCACCACAGCCACCACAGCCGCTTCACTTGATCCGTCCAGAGGAGTTATTTACACATCAGTTGGATGCAATTAGTGATGCACAACCATTATTGCCAGATGATGTAGATTACGGGGATATGTCTCAGTCAGGCAGGATTACACACATGGACGTACAGTGTGATGATGATGATGATGATGTTGTACCCGCTGCTGCTTCCTTTGCTGAGGTGTCAGATACAAGTGAAGCGGTTGATGATGACGATGTGTCCACGGATGCCACGTGGGTGCCTGCTTGAAGAGAAGAAGAGGGGAAAGTTCTGAAGGGGAGACAGAGAGAATGAGGAGACGAGTTGGAAGCAGGGGAGGTCGTCACAAGGAGTTAGTGGCACAGTCAGACAGCATGTATCGGCACCTGGGGTCAGCCAGACAGCACGCCAGTCAACGCATGCTGTTGCCACCACTAGAATGCCGTCATTGCAAAGCTCAGCAGTGTGGCATTTTTTGTGTGTCTGCCTCTGATAAAAGCAATGCCATTTGCAACCTGTGCCAAAAGAAACTGAGTCGTGGGAAGTCCAACACCCACCTTGGTACAACTGCTTTGCGAAGGCACATGATCTCACATCACAAACGCCTATGGGATCAACACATGAGTACAAGCAGCACACAAACTCAAAGCCACCATGCTCCTCCTGGTCCAGCATCTTCAGCCACGTCAACCACTGCTGTCCTCCCTGCCCCCTCTCAACCACCCGCCACTCCATCTCTCACCTTCAGCAGTTCCTGCTCATCTGCCCACAGTCAGGTGTCTGTCAAGGACATGTTTGAGCATAAGAAGCCAATGTCACAAAGTCACCCCTTGCCCGGCGACTGACAGCTGGCTTGACGGAACTCTTAGCCCGCCAGCTTTTACCATACCAGCTGGTAGAGTCTGAGGCCTTCAAAAAATTTGTCGCTATTGGGACACCACAGTGGAAGGTACCCGGACGAAATTTTTTTTCAAAAAGGCAATCCCAAACCTCTACCATGTCATTGAAAAGGAAGTCATGGCATCTCTGGCATACAGTGTTGGGGCAAGGGTCCATCTGACCACTGATACCTGGTCTGCAAAGCACGGTCAGGGCAGGTATATCACGTATACTGCACATTGGGTCAACCTGCTGATGGCTGACAAGCATGGAATGCGTGGCTCCGCAGCGGAGTTGGTGACACCACCACGACTTGCAGGCAGACCTACTGCCACCTCCTCTACTCCTACTCCATCCTCTTCAATATCCTCCTCGGCTGAGTCCTCTTCTGCTGCGGCGTCTGGCTGCACATCAACTGATTCCCCCCAGCTCCCCAGGGGCTATTCCACATCCCGGATACGACAGTGTCACGCTATCTTGGGGTTGACTTGCCTGAAAGCAGAGAGCCACACAGGACCAGCACTCCTGTCCGCCCTGAACGCACAGGTGGATCAGTGGCTGACCCCGCACCAACTGGAGATTGGCAAAGTGTTGTGTGACAATGGAAGCAATCTGTTGTCGGCATTAAATTTGGGCAAGTTGTCACATGTGCCGTGCATGGCACATGTGTTGAATCTCATCGTACAACGTTTTGTGTCTAAGCACCCAGGCTTACAGGACGTCCTCAAGCAGGCCAGGAAGGTGTGTGGCCATTTCAGGCGTTCCTACACGGCCATGGCGCACTTTTCCGATATTCAGCGGCGAAACAACATGCCAGTGAGGCGCTTAATATGCGACAGCCCGACACGTTGGAATTCAACACTCCTAATGTTCGACCGCCTGCTCCAACAAGAAAAAGCCGTCAACGAGTATTTGTATGACCGGGGTGCTAGGACAGCCTCTGCGGAGCTGGGAATCTTTTGCCACGTTACTGGACACTCATGCGCAATGCCTGTAGGCTTATGCGTCCTTTTGAGGAGGTGACAAACCTAGTCAGTCGCACCGAAGGCACCATCAGCGACCTCATCCCATTTGTTTTCTTCCTGGAGCGTGCCCTGCGAAGAGTTCTGGATCAGGCTGTAGATGAGCGTGAAGAGGAAGAGGAAGAGTTGTGGTCACCATCACCACCAGAAACAGCCTTGTCATCATCGCTTGCCGGACCTGCAGCAACGCTGGAAGAGGAGTATGAGGAAGAGGAGTCAGAGGAGGAATGTGGTGGCTTTGAGGAGGAGGAAGACCAACCACAGCAGGCACCCCAGGGTGCTCGTTGTTGTCACCTATCTGGGACCCATGGTGTTGTACGTGGCTGGGGGAAGAACAGACCGTCAATGACATCAGTGAGGACGAGGAACGGGAAATGAGTAGCTCTGCATCCAACCTTGTTCAAATGGGGTCTTTCATGCTGTCATGTCTGTTGAGGGACCCACGTATAAAAAGGATAAAGGAGAACGATCTGTACTGGGTGGCCACTCTACTAGACCCCGGTATAAGCAGAAAGTGGCAGAAATGTTACCAAATTACCGAAAGTCGGAAAGGATGCAGCAGTTCAAAACCAAACTAAAAAATATGCTTTACACAGCTTATAAGGGAATGTCACAGCACAACGGGAATCTAACAGGGGAAGAGGTGAGTGTAATCCTCCTCCTACCACGGCGGCAAGGACTGGACGATTTACAGATGTGTTGTTGATGGAGGACATGCGGAGCTTTTCAGTCCTACTCATCGCCACAGCCCTTCGGGATCCAGCCTTAGAGAACGACTCGACCGACAGGTAGCAGACTACCTCGCCTTAACAGCAGATATCGACACTCTGAGGAGCAATGAACCCCTTCACTACTGGGTGTGCAGGCTTGACCTGTGGCCTGAGCTATCCCAGTTTGCGATAGAACTTCTGGCCTGCCCTGCTTCAAGTGTCCTGTCAGAAAGGACCTTCAGTGCAGCAGGAGGCATTGTCACTGACAAGAGAAGTCGCCTCGGTCAAAAAAGTGTTGATTACCTCACCTTCATAAAGATGAATGAGGCATGGATCCCGAAGGGACTGACAGTGGGGGATACGTTTGACTAACAAAAGGCCTGATTACATGCCATGGCCTTAAAATGGTCCCCACGCTGCTGTATTTAATGTCTGCATACCGGATGACTTTCGTGAATTCTCCACCACCAACTAGGGTTCAAGCCGCAATGTTTTAGTCACTTTTCTGCCTGGAAAACATAAATTTTTCCGGCCGCTGCTACAATAGCGGCTGCAACAGTGCAATTATTTTTCAGGCATGTGTACATGCCTAATTTTTCTGTCCTATGGTGCAGCACTGTGGCTGCAAAAACAAACCAAAAAAAAGGCACATACAAGTGTCAATTCCCCTTCGTGATCGTTACCTTGTTGTGGTGAAGGGGCTTGCGTATCACAATGAAGCAATCATCATCACCTCTATAAGTGTGTTGGCAATGTTGCCACACCCCAGATGATAAGGCCGTTGCTTCATTATGATCAGACCAAAAGCGATCGGGTGGCCACGCTACTAGACCCCGGTATAAGCAGAAAGTGGCAGAAATGTTACCAAATTACCGAAAGTCGGAAAGGATGCAGCAGTTCAAAACCAAACTAAAAAATATGCTTTACACAGCTTATAAGGGGGATGTCAATGGGGGATTCGACAATGGTTAATCAATTCGACCGGATAGGGTCCGTAACAGGGATTAAACTGATAGCAATAGTACTAGTTAAGAAACCACTCATATAGGGTGTCACAGCACATTGCTCTGTGCACGTGCAGTGCCCCAATTTGGGAGTAAGAGGACCGACCAAGCTGCTTTTTCCATCTCCCGGTTCCTGAAATCAATTCAGTTTAGTGTACGAGAGTTTGGTCTGTCACTGTGAAGGCAGTCGAAGGTACCCGGCCTAAATTTTTTTTCACAAAAGGCAATCCCTGATATGGGACGTAACAGGGATTAAACTGATGAGAATAATACTACAGAAAATACCACTCATATCGGGTGTGACAGTAAATTGCACGGCGCAGACGCAGTGACCGTGGTTTAAAACAGAGTGGAGGGAGCCAGCGTTTTTTTAACCATCTCCCCGTTCAAAAAATCTATTTAATAAATGGCCCCCAGATTGGGGAGTCGGGGACGTTAGAGGGATTAAACTGATGAGAATAGTACTACAGAAAATACCACTCATATCGGGTGTGACAGTAAATTGCACGGCGCAGACGCAGTGACCGTGGTTTAAAACAGAGTGGAGGGAGCCAGCGTTTTTTTAACCATCTCCCCGTTCGAAAAATCTATTCAACAAATGGCCCCCAGATTGGGGACGTTAGAGGGATTAAACTGATGAGAATAGTACTACAGAAAATACCACTCATATCGGGTGTGACAGTAAATTGCACGGCGCAGACGCAGTCACCGTGGTTTAAAACAGAGTGGAGGGAGCCAGCGTTTTTTTTAACCATCTCCCGTTCGAAAAATCTATTCAATAAATGGCACCCAGATTGGGGACGTTAGAGGATTAAACTGATGAGAATAGTACTACAGAAAATACCACTCATATCGGGTGTGACAGTAAATTGCACGGCGCAGACGCAGTCACCGTGGTTTAAAACAGAGTGGAGGGAGCCAGCGTTTTTAACCATCTCCCCGTTCGAAAAATCTATTCAATAAATGGCACCCAGATTGGGGACGTTAGAGGGATTAAACTGATGAGAATAGTACTACAGAAAATACCACTCATATCGGGTGTGACAGTAAATTGCACGGCGCAGACGCAGTCACCGTGGTTTAAAACAGAGTGGAGGGAGCCAGCGTTTTTAACCATCTCCCCGTTCGAAAAATCTATTCAATAAATGGCCCCCAGATTGGGGACGTTAGAGGATTAAACTGATGAGAATAGTACTACAGAAAATACCACTCATATCGGGTGTGACAGTAAATTGCACGGCGCAGACGCAGTGACCGTGGTTTAAAACAGAGTGGAGGGAGCCAGCGTTTTTAACCATCTCCCGTTCGAAAAATCTATTCAATAAATGGCCCTCAGATTGGGGACGTTAGAGGATTAAACTGATGAGAATAGTACTACAGAAAATACCACTCATATCGGGTGTGACAGTAAATTGCACGGCGCAGGCGCAGTCACCGTGGTTTAAAACAGAGTGGAGGGAGCCAGCGTTTTTTAACCATCTCCCGTTCGAAAAATCTATTCAATAAATGGCACCCAGATTGGGGACGTTAGAGGATTAAACTGATGAGAATAGTACTACAGAAAATACCACTCATATCGGGTGTGACAGTAAATTGCACGGCGCAGACGCAGTGACCGTGGTTTAAAACAGAGTGGAGGGAGCCAGCGTTTTTTAACCATCTCCCGTTCGAAAAATCTATTCAATAAATGGCCCCCAGATTGGGGACGTTAGAGGATTAAACTGATGAGAATAGTACTACAGAAAATACCACTCATATCGGGTGTGACAGTAAATTGCACGGCGCAGACGCAGTCACCGTGGTTTAAAACAGAGTGGAGGGAGCCAGCGTTTTTTTAACCATCTCCCCGTTCGAAAAATCTATTCAATAAATGGCACCCAGATTGGGGACGTTAGAGGGATTAAACTGATGAGAATAGTACTACAGTAAATACCACTCATATCGGGTGTGACAGTAAATTGCACGGCGCAGACGCAGTCACCGTGGTTTAAAACAGAGTGGAGGGAGCCAGCGTTTTTAACCATCTCCCCGTTCGAAAAATCTATTCAATAAATGGCACCCAGATTGGGGACGTTAGAGGGATTAAACTGATGAGAATAGTACTACAGTAAATACCACTCATATCGGGTGTGACAGTAAATTGCACGGCGCAGACGCAGTCACCGTGGTTTAAAACAGAGTGGAGGGAGCCAGCGTTTTTTTAACCATCTCCCCGTTCGAAAAATCTATTCAATAAATGGCACCCAGATTGGGGACGTTAGAGGGATTAAACTGATGAGAATAGTACTACAGAAAATACCACTCATATCGGGTGTGACAGTAAATTGCACGGCGCAGACGCAGTCACCGTGGTTTAAAACAGAGTGGAGGGAGCCAGCGTTTTTTTAACCATCTCCCGTTCGAAAAATCTATTCAATAAATGGCACCCAGATTGGGGACGTTAGAGGATTAAACTGATGAGAATAGTACTACAGAAAATACCACTCATATCGGGTGTGACAGTAAATTGCACGGCGCAGACGCAGTCACCGTGGTTTAAAACAGAGTGGAGGGAGCCAGCGTTTTTAACCATCTCCCCGTTCGAAAAATCTATTCAATAAATGGCCCCCAGATTGGGGACGTTAGAGGATTAAACTGATGAGAATAGTACTACAGAAAATACCACTCATATCGGGTGTGACAGTAAATTGCACGGCGCAGACGCAGTGACCGTGGTTTAAAACAGAGTGGAGGGAGCCAGCGTTTTTTAACCATCTCCCCGTTCGAAAAATCTATTCAATAAATGGCCCCCAGATTGGGGACGTTAGAGGATTAAACTGATGAGAATAGTACTACAGAAAATACCACTCATATCGGGTGTGACAGTAAATTGCACGGCGCAGACGCAGTCACCGTGGTTTAAAACAGAGTGGAGGGAGCCAGCGTTTTTTAACCATCTCCCGTTCGAAAAATCTATTCAATAAATGGCACCCAGATTGGGGACGTTAGAGGGATTAAACTGATGAGAATAGTACTACAGAAAATACCACTCATATCGGGTGTGACAGTAAATTGCACGGCGCAGACGCAGTCACCGTGGTTTAAAACAGAGTGGAGGGAGCCAGCGTTTTTAACCATCTCCCGTTCGAAAAATCTATTCAATAAATGGCACCCAGATTGGGGACGTTAGAGGATTAAACTGATGAGAATAGTACTACAGAAAATACCACTCATATCGGGTGTGACAGTAAATTGCACGGGCGCAGACGCAGTGACCGTGGTTTAAAACAGAGTGGAGGGAGCCAGCGTTTTTTTAACCATCTCCCCGTTCGAAAAATCTATTCAATAAATGGCCCCCAGATTGGGGACGTTAGAGGGATTAAACTGATCAGAATAGTACTACAGAAAATACCACTCATATCGGGTGTGACAGTAAATTGCACGGCGCAGACGCAGTCACCGTGGTTTAAAACAGAGTGGAGGGAGCCAGCGTTTTTTTAACCATCTCACCGTTCGAAAAATCAATTCAATTCATCTTTTGGGGACCCTTGTTGTTGTACGTGGCTGGGTGGAGGAAGAAACCTTCAATGACATCACCGGGACGTGGCTAGCTTGGTATCCAACCTTGTGCAAATGGGGAGTTTGCGGTTGTGCAAATGAACTGTTTGCGGTGCATTAAAAGGGGAGTTTGGTCTGTCAATGTCAGTGAAGCGGGCGTAACCCTTACACTACCTGATCGATACAACATCATACCTGATCGTATACACACACTGGATGTTTTAAAGCACGTTATTCCAAACAATTTAGGAATGTTAGTTGATTTATGCCCTTTATGGATTAAAACCCGACTCTGCGTCCACTACGTAATTTTCCATGGGAGTTTTGCCATAGATCCCCCTCCGGCATGCCACAGTCCAGGTGTTAGACCCCTTGAAACAACTTTCTCATCACTATTGTGGCCAGAAAGAGTCCCTGTGGGTTTTAAAATTCGCCTGCCAATTGAAGTCTATGGCGGTTCGCCCGATTCGCCCGTTCGCGAACATTTGCAGAAGTTCGCGTTCGCTGTTCGCGAACTGAAAATTTTATGTTCGCGACATCACTAGATACCACAAAGTGGCAAGATAATATAGTGTGGAGATGGCAGTAGCAGCAGCAGCAGGATACCACACCGTGACCCGGGGACAGAGTGGGCCGGTGGATGGCAATACCAGTACCCGTTGACGAAAGGTGTGTGAAAGAAGTAGCACTTGGCATCAGATGTGTGGCATCAGGAAGGTGGCAGCATCAGAGTAGTAGCTGATGCTGGTAGCCAGAAGAAACCGGTCTCTTTTTTCAAGGATTGGGTGAGGTGGCATGGATGATCTAATCAGATGCATCAGGAATTAGTGGGTGGAAATCCTGGCTGATTCATGCCTGATTCATCTTGACAAAGGTCAGTCTCTCCACATTTTGATTGGACAGGCGAGTTTTCCTTGGGGTCACTATGGAACCCCGCCGCACTAAACACCCGCACTGATGCCACACTACTGGCCGGGCAGGACAGCTTTTCCAGGGCAAACTCTGCCAGTTGCGGGCAAAAATCCTATTTGGCTGTCCAGTAGACCAGCGGATCTTCAATGTAGGTTGGCAGGGTGCTGTCCAAGTATGCAACCACCTGCTGGTTCAGGTCCTGCTCCAGGTCTACTTCCTGCTGCTGCTGCTGGTGAGTAGTTTCTTCACTATGCGGGTGAAGAAAGCTACTCATCAGCCAATGTAGACTCTGCTGCTGCTGGAGCTGGTACTGCTCCTGTCACCCCACCCCTCCCCAGCAGCCATGGCAGTGGAACATGAGTGCAGAGGGGCCCCCTGTCAGACTTGTGAGAGGATGGACCATGGCGCAGATAGGCAGCGGCCAACTGACTACATAGGATGTCTCTATAGTAGTTCAGTTTGACTGACAAATAACGTGACATCCTCAAAGGGCCTGAGCAAATGGCAGGTGTAATGCATGAGCTGCCACTGGCAGACCTCAAAGTAACACATGGGAGTACTCCTATCAGCTGGCATCATAAAGAAATTGTTGATGGCCTTTCTCTGTCCTTATAGTCGGTCCAACATATGGAGGGTGGAATTCCAATGAGTGGAAATGTCGCATATCAGCCTATGTTGTGGGATGCCATTCAGCTGCTGCAATTATAGGAGGGTGTGCTTTGCGGTGTACGAGTGGCTATAGTGCATGCAAAGTTTCCTGGTGTCAGGACTCGAACCCGTGGCCAGTCATGTCCCAGACGGTAGCTCTACCCACTAGGCTACCGTCTCTCCTTGGACTATTCTCTAGCTAACTTCTAACTTCTAACTTCTAACTTCTACTACCTCTCTTGTCCTTGCCTTGTCCTGCTGATTATCCCAATCTCTTGCACCTGCTACTTCCCTATAAAACCCAGCCCTTGAACCCAGTCCTTTGCTGGTTATTGTGCCTCCAAGCCTGTAGCAAGCTTCCTCTCTGCTCCTCCACGACTACTGCTGTTTACCGTTGTTGCCGACCCGGACCGTTTGACCTCGCCGAACTGCCGCCTGCATTGACCCTTTGCCTTCCACCGACCACGCCTCTGTCTACTCCTGCTGTTACCTCGCTGCCATCTCTACTGCCGACCCGGACTGATCGACCACGCTACCTGCTTCCTGCTTCTGTGGGTCTTTGCCACTGGACTCCAACCACCAGCCGGCTGTCCTCTGACTCAGGTGAGCCAAGGACCGTTACAGAATAACCAGCCCTACCATGGAGTCCGCAATGGCCACTCTGCGCAAGCAGGTCTCCGAACTTCAGGAGTTTGGCACCACTGCCCAAGAGGAAATTACTCAACTTAAAGGTGCAATCCAGAGCCAACAGAGGGAAATTATCGACTTGCAGCGTCAACTACTGGACGTACGCGGCGCGGTCACCGACACCCGTATGCCTCTCCCGTCAAAGTTTAACGGCGATCGGAACCAATTTCGGGGTTCCTCAACCAGTGCCGTATTTACTTTCAGATGCAGCCGGGCTCTTTTACCTCAGACAGAAAGAAGATCCTGTTCATCATCAACCTTCTAACTGATGAGGCCCTGGCATGGGCATCCCCATATGTGGAATCCCACAGTCTCGTATTGAATAACTTAGACAACTTCACCACAGCCATGAGCCAAGTGTTCGACGACCCTAACCGCTGCGCGACGGCCGAGGCTAGGCTGCACAGTCTACGGCAGGGAAGACGCTCTGTAGCCGAGTATTCCTCAGAGTTCCGCCGCTGGGTCACGGACACCACCTGGAACCCAGCTGCCCAGAAGAGTCAATTTCGCCGTGGACTCTCCGAACCTATAAAGGATGAGCTCGCCAGGGTAGACGCCCCAGACGATCTGGATGATTTCGTCCAACTATGCATCCGGATTGACCGGAGACTGGCAGAAAGAAGGAGAGAAAGACTCTGGTCCCTAGATAACAGGCCCGTGTACCCTTTCACTCCAACGACTCAGCCGGCTCACCAATCCTCCACCGAGCCCATGCAGGTCGACGCACTGCGCAAGACTCTATCGGCTGCTGAAAAGGAGAGACGACTATCCGCAGGCCTTTGTCTTTACTGTGGCGAGCCAGGGCACTTCGCTATTAGGTGCCCCAATAAGACTCGCCGAACCATCGCTGTAACAGAATTACGGGAGTTACAAAAGGCCACAACCTCACCCTTGGCCTCTGAAACCATAGACACTACAGGTACCGGGTCCCACTTCATTGTATCCATCCTTATCACCATTGGGGAACGACAGCTTCCCTGCTCTGCAATGCTTGACTCGGGGCCGGCGGAAATTTCATGGACTTGACCTTCGCCCATGAGAACAACATACCACTGGTAACCAGGGCAGCCCCCTTCGATCTGGAAACCGTCGATGGGACCCCGCTCTCTTCTGGGCCGGTTACGCACCAGACCGCTGACCTTCAACTCTTCATCAAACCCGATCATCAGGAGACCATTCACTTCTCCCTGATCGCCTCCCCAAAGTTCCCGGTGATCCTGGGCATTCCATGGTTGGCCACCCACAACCCTCGGTGGATTGGGAAACCCGCTGCTTACGGTTTCCGTCTGAGTTTTGTTCGCTCAATTGCTCCCACAAACCTGTCCTTCCATCCGAAGACACGACTATCTCTGAAGTATCCGTCAGGAATCTACTACCCCTCAATACCGTGAGTTCCAAGATGTCTGCGACAAGAAAACGCAGACAAGCTGCCGCCACACCGACCCTACGACTGCCCAATAGAACTGTTGCCCGGGGCCGAAATACCCTTTGGCAGTATCTATTCCCTCTCAGAGCCTGAACTCAAGGCTCTGAAAGAATACCTGGACGAGGACCTAAAGAAAGGGTTCATCCGGCCCTCTACCTCCCCAGCAGGAGCCCCCTTTTTCTTTGTGGAGAAAAAGACTCATCCTTGCGTCCCTGCATTGACTACAGGAAGCTAAACGACATAACCGTTAAGAACCGGTACCCGCTCCCGCTGATTTCTGAACTCCTCGAGAGACTCCGGGTAGCGAAAATCTTCACCAAACTTGACCTTCGAGGGGCCTACAACCTTGTCCGAATCCGCCCTGGGGACGAATGGAAGACCGCCTTCCGGACACGTTATGGTCACTTCGAGTACCTGGTCATGCCTTTCGGACTTTGTAATGCTCCCGCCACCTTCCAGCACTTCATTAATGATGTCCTCAGGGACATGCTGGATCTGTTTGTAGTCGCTTACCTGGACGACATCTTGATCTTCTCAGAAGACCTCGAACAGCACCGCGAACATGTCCGCAGGGTATTGCAGAGACTCCGCCAGAACTCTCTTTATATCAAACTCGAGAAATGTGAGTTTGAGCGAACCACCACTCAGTTCCTCGGGTACATCATCTCCCCAGAGGGCCTAAGTATGGACCCAGGGAAGGTCCAAGCCGTGTTGGACTGGCCCATTCCAAGAAACGTGAAGGAGGTACAAAGATTTATTGGCTTCGCCAACTTCTATCGGAAGTTTATCCGGGACTTCTCCAAGGTCATCGCACCGATCACCCAACTCACCAAAAAGGCAGTCCCCTTCTCCTGGACACCCGAGGCCCAGGAGGCCTTCACGAGTTGAAACTCCTCTTCACTTCTGCTCCAATCCTAGTCCACCCGAACCCCGAGTTGCCTTTTACTATCGAAGTGGATGCATCTGACTCCGCGGTAGGGGCAGTTCTGTCACAACGGACAGGGGAGAAGATGCTACTACACCCGTGCGCATATTTCTCTCGCCAAATGTCCCCTCCGAGAAGAACTACGACATCGGGAACAAAGAACTACTGGCGATCAAGGAAGCCTTCTCCGAGTGGAGACACCTGCTGGAGGGAGCTGCCAACCCTATAATCGTACTAACCGACCACAAAAACCTCGAGTTCATCCGCAGCGCTAAGAGACTCACAGCCAGACAGGCCAGATGGAGCCTATTCTTTTCCCGCTTCAACTTTCTCATCACATATCGCCCGGATCAAAAACGGCAAGGCTGACGCCCTCTCCAGAATGTTTTCGGAGCCCTCACAGAGTAATAAGGGCCAAGACAACATCCTATCCGAGAAAAGTGTTGTGGGGGCCACCTACTCTAAAGAACTCCTGGTCACAATCAAAGAAGGATACGAAAATGACCCCTTCCTCACCCACCCCACAAGGAATGTCAGCCTCACGTTTAAAAATGGTCATTGGTTTCATCAGGACCTACAACTTTATGTACCAGAAATCGCACGACTCGAAGTGCTCAAACTTAACCATGACTCCAAGCTGGCCGGCCATCTGGGCACAAGAAAGACCCAGGAGCTTCTCTCACGCTCCTTCTGGTGGCCAACATACAAGGAGGACACCAAGAAGTACATCTCCTCGTGCACGGTCTGTGCCCGCAATAAGACTCCTCGTTCCTCTCCCGTGGGTCTGTTACAACCCCTCCCAATTCCCTCCCGCCCCTGGGGCTCGATCTCCATGGACTTTGTGGTAGACCTTCCTCCTTCAAAAGGGATGAACACCATCCTGGTCGTGGTCGACCGCCTCACCAAAATGGCCCATTTCATCCCCTACAAGGGCCTACCCACAGCCAAACAGACGGCTGATCTTGTCCTCAAAGAGGTCTTCAGGCTGCATGGGATTCCGGACGACGTGGTCTCAGACCGAGGTGTACAATTTACCTCAAAGTTCTGGAAGGACTTCTGCCTGGCGCTCGGGGTTAAAGTGAACCTTTCCTCCGCTTTCCACCCTCAGTCAAATGGGCAGACGGAGAGAACTAACCAGACCTTAGAGCAGTACCTACGCTGTTTCAGCTCCCACCTGCAGGATGACTGGCTTGACCATCTCCCCACAGCCGAGTTCGCCTACAACAATGCTGAGCACAGCTCAACCAAGCAAAGCCCTTTCTTTGCTAACACAGGCTCGCACCCCGTGTTCATTCCCCACCTGCCCGTTGCCTCCACCCTCCCAGCAGTGGCCGAGCGCCTAACAACCCTACAGGAGGCACAAAAGGACATAATAGACAACCTCCAGCTCGCCCAGAGGCGCTTTAAACAGGGAGCAGACAGACGCCGCAAACCCACCCCGGGCTTCCATGTAGGAGACAAGGTATGGCTGTCCACCAGGAACCTCAGACTGAAGGTCCCTCCAAAAAGTTAGCCCCAAAATACATGGGTCCGTTCCAGGTCACCGCACAAATCAATGAGGTCACGTTCCGGCTTGACCTTCCGGATTCCATTAGGGTGCACCCTGTCTTCCATTGCTCCCTCCTCAAGCCATACGTGGAGAATACCTTCACTGGCCGCCACTCGCCCTCCACCACCCGTGAGGGTACAAGGTGAGGAAGAGTTCGTTGTCGAGAAGATCCTCGACTCCAGGATCCACCGAGGAAAATTGCAATATCTAATTGGGTGGGAGGGCTACCCTCCCGAGGATAACTCCTGGGAGCCTGAAGAAAATGTTCATGCCCCCAGACTTGTCAGGGAGTTCCACCTGAGTCACCCAGATAAGTCTTCCCTGCGGTGCCCGGAGGTCACCTTGGAAGGGGGAGTACTGTCAGGACTCGAACCCGTGGCCAGTCATGTCCCAGACGGTAGCTCTACCCACTAGGCTACCGTCTCTCCTTGGACTATTCTCTAGCTAACTTCTAACTTCTACTACCTCTCTTGTCCTGCTGATTATCCCAATCTCTTGCACCTGCTACTTCCCTATAAAACCCAGCCCTTGAACCCAGTCCTTTGCTGGTTATTGTGCCTCCAAGCCTGTAGCAAGCTTCCTCTCTGCTCCTCCACGACTACTGCTGTTTACCGTTGTTGCCGACCCGGACCGTTTGACCTCGCCGAACTGCCGCCTGCATTGACCCTTTGCCTTCCACCGACCACGCCTCTGTCTACTCCTGCTGTTACCTCACTGCCATCTCTACTGCCGACCCGGACTGATCGACCACGCTACCTGCTTCCTGCTTCTGTGGGTCTTTGCCACTGGACTCCAACCACCAGCCGGCTGTCCTCTGACTCAGGTGAGCCAAGGACCGTTACACCTGGCCATTTTTAGGATGTCTTGCAGATGAGTGGAAGACTTCAGGAACCGCTTGACTACCAGATTGAACACGTGTGCCATGCAGGGCACATGGTTCGACCTTTCTTGATGCAGCGCTGACACAATGTTCTTCCCATTGCCAGTCACCATGGTTCTGATTTTGAGTTGTCGGGTGTGACAAAAGCACCTTTGTCACTGGGAGTTGGAGAGGCCTGCTTGCCAGCCTCTTGCCCTGTGACTATGGCCCCAGTGACAGTTAGTAAGCACAATGGACATTGCCTGTGACCTAATTAAGAATCAAAATGGACCTTGCCTGGGACGCAATCTGCAAGCACAATGGACATTGACTGGGACGTAATCAGCAAGCACAATGGACATTGCCTGTCACGCAATCAGCAAGCACAATGGATAATGCCTGTGGGGTTGGGATGTATCTGGCTGTAGGATGATTGGTCACTGTATTTTGTGTGCCTGTCCTCTATCAGGTCCCCGGGGGAGTTGCCCTTGCTGGAGGACTTGCATAAAAGGCCAAGCTTTGGCCATCCAATAAAGAAGTTCTGCTTTACCCCTTCATGAAGTCTTGGCTCATGGTTTGGGGATGGGATAACTACACTCTTGGGGATTGCTATATCACAATACTCCCCTGAGTATAAGCTCTTGTAAGAGCTTGTTCTTGGTTCCTGCTTTCTGGAGTTAGAAGAGGGGTGGTTATGGTGTACGGTGGAGTGCTTGGAGCCCTCGGGAAGCGCTAGGAGCAAGCGTCAGCAGAAGGTGCCCAGTCAGGGTGCCAGGTGTTCCGTTACATCGGGAGAAAGCCAGGATTTGATTTCTTGACGAAGGACAAGGAGCAGTTCCTCCCCTGTGTGACACATATGGTATGCTGGAGGGCCACTGCGAATTGTCCCTGCAGTGGAGGCTGAGGACACAGTGAAGAATGAGGACTGGAGGTAGAGGCGGACATTGTCGCACACCCAATGGCATGAGAATGGGGAGGCGCAAGCGGCATTACTTGGCCAAGTTGCTGGTGTGGCTGTGCAGGAACAACATTCACCCAGTGGGCCGTAAACGATATGTATTGTCCCTGACCGTAGTTGCAGCTACACACGTAGGCACTGCCATGCACTTTGGCAGTCTCCGACAGGCTCAAGGTCTGGCCCACCTTCTTTTCTACATATTTGTGCAATGCTGCTACTGCATTTTTCGCAAAGGAATCACGGCTTGGGAGTCTCCACCTCGGCTCAGCACAAGCCATCAGTTCTCTGAAAGGTGCAGAGTCCACCACTTAGAAAAGTAGGGACTGCAGAACCAGCAACTTGGACAGGAGCACGTTCAGCTTACTCGCCACTGGATGCGTGCACGCATACTGCTGTCTCTTGGCAATTGCTTCGGTGATCGATTGCTGATGGAAAGACTGACAAGGAGGAGAAGCAGGAGTATCTGGACCAGCAGAAGATGGGAATAACAGACAGCTCCCTTCGTCTGAGGTGGTGGAGCCTTGACTGCCTCAAACCCCGTGCATGCCACTGGGTGATGCAGCACCACATTGTAGTCATGGTTCTCCCAGGCCACTGTTTGGTGATGCTGCATATGTTGACGCAGAGCCGTAGTGCCAACATTGGCACCCTGGCCACGTTTCACCTTCTGCCCACAGATTTGACATATGACCACGTTCACCTCCTCTGTCGCTTTGTAAAAAAAACTGCCACACCGCCGAGTAGGTGATTTTCCCCCCAACAGTCCACACTTACTGACTGCTACCGCTGCTTCCTCCGTGAACCCCTGCATCACTACTTCCTGGGCAGGTAGGCTGCTGTGAAGCAGGTGGTCTACCCTGGGCACGTTTGGTTCCCGACCTCCCACTGCTGCCACCCTGTTGACTCCCAGCCATTCTACCACCTTGCTGGCTCCACTGCTGCCTCATGGGCAAGCTGCCACCCTCTTCTCCTGATGAAGATGAAGCCCCTTCTGCACCTGGCTCCCGAGTGCGATCGGCTTCATCATCATCGAGTAGTCTCTGCACGTCACCGATGTCCTCCTCAACGGTCTCTGGATTAGAAGCCTGGCAGCTCGAAACACCACCACCCATGCCACTCTCTTCATCACTACTTGCCCGCCTATCAGTGGAAGCAGAGGATGTCTCCTCCATATCTTCGCTGGGTAGTAGCTGCTGACTGTCCTCTAGTAGCTCTTTCTCACTGTGAGGGAACAGAAAAGGGCAGAGGCAGGTTGAGGACAGGTAAGGGCACAGGGCCTGCTCCTGGGCCATGCCAACTAAGGGTTGTGTCTGACGAACCCACCGACTGTTGGCTGGGGGTGTCCTTGCGATGAAGGGGATGACCGAGTTAAACAATTAAGAACCGCTGAGTTGCTGGTCAAGACATGACCGCTAGATGACATCGGGAGCTCAGGCCTCTCGCTGCGACTTCTGCTGCCACACCCCACTTACTCTGCTGCGACCTCTGCCTGCGCCAGAAACATTTATGCCTCTGCCACTCCTATGTGCATGGCCTGGCACTTCTCTGTCAGACGTACTTTTAACGTACTTTTAGAACAAAAATTAAAACACCACTAAAAGCAACAAATTTCTTTTTGTACTGAAATAGACCACTAAACGCTTTCACCACAAATAACGGCAACACTGAACTGTCTATATATTTTTTTTGTAGTAAAGAAATATAGCACTAAAAGCTTTTAACCCCAAATAACTGCAGAAGTGCATATATATTTTTCTTGTAGTACAGAAATATGTCACTAAATGCTTTTAACCCCAAATAGCTTCAGACGTGAACTACGTATATATTTTTACCGCTTTTACCGCGTTTTTACCGCAAATAACGGCAAAAGTGAACTGCTTATATATTTCTCTTTTGGTTTTTAAATACGACACTAAACGCTTTTAGCTCAAATAACTGCAAAAGTGAGCTGTGTATATATTTTTCTTTTTGTACTGAAATACGCCACTAAACACTTTCACCACATATAGCTGCAGAAGTGAACTGCATATATATTTTTCTTTTCCCACAGATATTAGCCACTAAAGGCTTTTCAACATAGCACCCCAAGATCAAATTGCTGGAATGACAGAGCTGTATAATGGCTATTTAGACACCCAAATTATCTTTCCCTGCACTTGTAAATCACTTTTATAGCACTGTCCCTATCACCTTCTGACGTCCCTCCCTGCACTAAAATGCTGTGACAAGATTCCTCCCTATCATTTCCTTGCACTTATAAATCGTTTTTTGTTTTTTTTTTCACAATTAGCTTTTTCCAATTGCTGTCCCTAGTGCCTTCTCACGTCTGTCCCTGCACTCATAACACTGGAAAATGGCAGAATCTAAAACGACTGCCGTATGTATAGGGCTGTGACATCACAGGGCTGGTTGGCTGCTGATTGGCTGCATGCATGCATGTTAATCTTGGTGATCCAGCCTTCCCAAAGTTCCTTGCACCATGTCCTCAGTCCTCACACATGTGTCCGCCATTTTAGGAAAAATTGCGATTCGTTACCACGATGCAAGTGGAAATTCGCATTTGTTGCAAATCGATTTTTTCCTGAAATTCGGATCGAATTCCACTTCATCGGATTCAATTCGCTCATCTCTAATTGGAATGAACCTACCACCCCCAAAAATATATATACACAACTATGATTACTTAACAATAAATCCTTTTTTAGTAATATAAATATCATGTTAAAATACCAGTAGCAACAGCAGATATGTAAATAGATATGTAAAGACCTACATTGATGGTGTTACAATAGTAAATCCAGAAACCACTTATATAAATAAGGGGGCACACCAAAATGAATATAGCACAGGAGTGCAAACAGTGGTCAAATAAACAATTGCACTAAAAAACGACCAAGAGAGAGTCAAAGCGACCACTATTAGAGAGCACATCCAACAAAATCATGTATAAAAACAAAATTATTTTATTGTACAAAGGACACAAAATACAGGTTGTTATATATTTCCGTGGTTTTTTACACTTTATGAATTTCCTATATAAAAATGTTTTGGTTTGTTAATGGGTCCGATAGACAAGGCTAATTATCATTATCACAGAGGGTTTTATGTCGCTTTCTCATATTTATATTTGTTTTTGATTACAAACCACAATATATTATGATTTTATTGCCCTTATATACATTCCTATATCTATGCATCTATTGCACTACTTGATACGTATATGCGTTCCAGCATGTGGATCATGTGTCCGGAAGTGTTTGCATATTGTTTCTTGGTCGCTGCGTTGTATCAGCGTCTCTATAGCAGCGCTAGTGCTTCCGGACTTGTAATTTGGTTCACTTCCGGTGTCTGACACGCATTTGCGTCTCAGGCACAATGATCTCACTTCCGGTCACATGTTTTGGTTTGTAACTACCTTCCTGCATAGGCGTAGTTCAGCGCCAGGCATGCCGCATTAGCCGTGACACATTATTCCAACAGGTGAGACTTATTATACAATATTGATTGCATATTTAAGGGGACACTTTGTGCATTTGACTCTGTACCCCTGACGAAGCCAGAGATTACCGAGGACAGGTTATGGCATTCACATTATGACCACATGCGGTCTGGTTTAGATCGATGCAGCCATTGGTATATATGTATGCATTTGCTGTATGACCTTATTGCAGTTTGTAATGTAGCTGGCTTGTATGATTTGAAGTCAGTTTATTTTGGACAAGAGTGGACTCTACTTTAGTTGACCAATGTAGTTCTGACCACCATGCGCGTTTCACATCTCGCTTTCTCAGAAGATAGATCCTCACATACAGGTACACGCCACCTCCTTTTCTATTGGCCCTGCCTTTCCTAAAGAGTGTAAAGCCCTGAATATTAACAGCCCAGTCCTGTGAAGAGTCCAGCCATGTCTCACCAACTACATCTTTTTTTCTGGTACCGTAGACATCCTGCATTACCCATTTTGCTTTCTAGACTTCTGGTATTTGTGAATATACATTTTAAGTTACTATTTAATTTCCTAAATTGAGTTCCCTTAAAGTAAATATTTTCAATTTTTTGGGTTACCTTGTTTTATCTTGTTGGTTTGTAACAGGTTTTAGTTACCGGCTGCTCTATTTTTCATGCGTGTACAGTTCTGCCTAGTCACCTCTACTTTCCTCACTTACCCCAGCCCCCACTAATCCCCCACTGTCCTATATTCTACTCTATCTAGTCTTTCTACACTAATATTCACTGTTTGACTGGGTGCCTAGGGTCCACCCGTAAAATTTGTTCTGGGGGCCTACAGTAAAGCTACAGGCAAATATTATCTGCTCACACAGTGCTAGGCAGCTGCAAGACTCTACAAGATGATTGATTATGGGGGCCCCTGTAGTGATTTTGAGATGCTGGGTTCCTATGAAAGAGAATACTGGCTGTCCTTCCTCTGTACCTAGAAATCATCTAAACCATCTAATGCATCTATAATAATAAACTGGGTAGTTTATTAAATAATTTACATATCTTTTTGTATAACCATAGGCTGGACATGCTGTAAGCTTATATGTAGTACAGTCAGTTTACTGTGCCACTTGTGCAAGGGTTGGAGGACCAGGAGCCCTCCGGGGGAGTTACCTATTCCCATATCCAGTCCAAGCCTGCTCGTATTGGTATGACCACCTTTTCTGCCCCAGATCCTAGTTTAAAAGCTCCTCCAGCTATCTAAGCATTCTGAACCCTAGCACAGCTGAACCATCCCCATTAAAGTGTAGCTATCCCTACTGTAGAGCCTGTAGCAGACAGAGAAGTCAGCCCAGTTCTCTATGAACCTGGAAGGAGGGAAGAGTGCAGCCCTGAAATCCACCCGCACCTCTATCCCTACCTACTTGCACAGCCAGTCCTAACTGATCGCGTATAACTTTGCAGTAGTTCCTAGCTTAAATACGTGCAGGGGCCTAACAATGATAAGAGGAAAAACCATCAGCAGAGTAAAAACAGCAAAAGTCAAAGCCAGGACGTCATGCAGGTACACAGGGAAAAACACAAAAACAAGGTCAATACAATCAGAAGTCAGAAGCCAAGAGATAACGTCAAACCCAAGGAGGTCACAAGGTCGAGGTTAAAAACAGAGCCGAGGTCAAAACACACAAAGTACAAAATCTAACAATATGCTGGTGAGGGTAGCAAGACCAATCACAGGCAACCTGTCGCCAGCAGGTCACCTGTTTAAATAGCAGAACCTGTGAGTCACGTGACGTGGCCAGCGTCACTTGACCCAAGTCCAGCCACTATCATCTGAGCGCTTCCCACTTCCCCTTCTGCTTGTTTTCTAGGAGGACGCCGGCCGCGCTGAGGAGGCATGCACGGCCGGATCCTCCCTGCACACAGACGGAATCCCGGCAGCACTGCAAGGAGGAAGCGCGTCGCCAGCTCCCTGTTACATCTTCCTTCCTGAACTAGCTTCTGAGACACTTATTTAACTCCCTAAGCTCCTGTTGTTTCCCTAGTGATGCTCATGGCACTTGTAGTATATCTAGGTTTGTAATGGTTGAGCATATTGCAAGCTGCACGCACATGTATAGATTCAGAATCCGTGCTTTTAAATCTGCAACATGTTTGCATCTAGTGGAAATGTATCCCCCCCCCCCCTCCCCCTCAAACAAGGCATATATACATTGCACAGGACACACACTTAGTAGCATAGTCCATGGAGCACATGTTTAAATGGGTATGAACATTAAAGGAAGAAAAAAAGAGTAAATATCAATGAAAATTTTAAACCCCTGACAAGCAAGTCAAGCAAAGAATGCAGAAAGAAAAATCTATCACACCTTGTTCCTATGTCCTTGTATTGAACTATGGCCTAGTGTTCTATCTGTAATATCTGTAATATTTGCAATTCATTGTCATTTTGCAGCACTCAGCACCCCTCACTGCAATTGCAAACCTCACTTGCAGTTTCTGTGGCTTGAAGCACAGGAGGAGTAGGATCACGAGGAGCTGTGCAGGTTAATGTATACTTTTTTGATTCAGTATATAGATAGGATGTTCTATCAGTGATTGACAGCCTACCCAGACTGTGCATACACAAATTGCTGTCAATCATTGATAGAACTGCCTCCTTGACTTTAAAACCCAGAATGGGCAGGAATTTAAATGTATAAAATACACATTATACTGATTATTTTGCCACAAAACTATATATTAATCTGCTCAGCTCCTCATTCTCTATAACATGCTGCCTTCAGCTCCAAAACCATATTCAATATCACAGCTTCCCTTTAAGGAGAATGCAACCATTTGGAAAACCAGCATCTTAAAATCTGTGCCTCCATAACTGGAGTCAATTATATATGCACAGAAAAAGGAGGTATATCTATTTTTTACAGAACCATGTCTGTGTTGCTCCTTCATGAGGTTGTATCCTGTTATAAATTCATTGCATTCTGTATGTGGGTGAGAAACAAAGTGAACTGAGGATGATCAAATGTGACTATCCTCACTGTCTCTGGATGTATATGTTATATTGATACCTGTAGATGGACATATTTGGTATAATTGTTACATAACAGTATAATGCAAGCCAGTTTACAGTACTAAACAACCATAAGGAAAAACAAGAAAGACAAGTGCAGATGGAAGGAGAGGACCATTATAAACATACAGTTGGAGGTATACAAACTGTATTGAGAATACAATGCAAAATGTTTATTGTTTGATTGGAAGTAGTACTGGAATATCATAGTTGTGACAATTGGAGGACATTTGCATGCTTGCAAAAAATAAAAAATAAAAATAAAAAAAAGTGTGTTCCCTTAATCTGCTCTATGACAGTAGGTTTTGACCTATGCTCAAAATAGCAGTCTTTGTGCCAATGGAAAAACATTTCTTTTTCATCAGTACAGCAATAGGAGAGCAAGGGGTGCAAATGCACCAAGTAAATTATTGTTTTCCAACAGGATTCCCTTCCCAAAAATCAAATGCTGTGATACCCTCCTCATGCACTCTGAATAAATTAATTTTGGCCTGGATTCTTTTGAGTATCTATGAAATGGGTTTTGTATTGATTTTGTAACTACCCTGTAAAATTACGTTATTCCTTAGAGTGTCATGTATAAAGAGGCATGCCGGAAGCAGGTCATTGAGGTGATAACTGTCATTTGAAGGGACAGAAAAGCAATCATTGCTTTCCCATTACTTACTGTTTTATGTTTGCAAGTGACATATTATGACATCTATGACATAAACAGCATCCTATAAATATACTGTGCAATAAATTACATTTTGTGCACTAATAATCACAATGAATAGACTCCAGCAAGATAAAATAATTTTACATAAATTTTCTATAGAGGAAATATGAGGGTGGTATTTATAGAATTAAATACAATTCAGAACAATTATGGACAATATGTAATCTGATCAAAAATCTGAAATCAATTTTGCAAATCCCAGTTAGTGAATGGACTGAGAAATCTGGATTCTTACCACAGGAAACACCACTGGTTTCCTCTACTTTTACATATTTAGAGCAATAATATAATTAAAGTGATGTTTTATACTTTAAAATTTTGTGGTTGTGCATTTCTGTAGTTGGGTGAATAAACCCATACTGTTGTACCACAGAGCACTTTTGCATACAACGCTGAAAAAACTGATTTATAATTTTGCGATGCTGAGATGATGTTATTTGCTTATTTCCGTTGAGATCCTCTAAAATAGCATCTCTCAGAAAACTTCAAACAGTTTACCTACAACAGATGTTAAACTTACCGGCCTATAGTTTCCTGGCTATGTTTTTGGACCCTTTCTGAATATTAGCACCACGGTTGCTATACACCAATCCTGTGGAACATTCCCTGTCAGTATAGAGTCCGAAAATATCAGAAATAAGGGTCTGGCTATGACATTACTTAATTCCCTTAGGATACTGGGGTGTATGCCCTCCGGTCCTGGCGATTTGTCTATTTTAATCTTTTTAAGTCGCTGTTGTACTTCTTCTTGGGTCAGACAGGACACTTTTAATGGGGGATTTATTTTTACATTCAGCATTTCATCTGACAGTTTATTTTTCTCAGTGAATACATTGGAGAAAAAAAAATATTTAACGTCTTTGCTTTCTCCTCGTCGCTCTCTGCAACTCCCCCCTCATTACTCTTTAAAGGGCCGACACCTTCAGATTTATACTTTTTAACATTTATATAATTGAAGAACATTTTAGGGTTAGTTCTACTCTCGGTCTCTAGTTTGGCCGCTTTTATTTGTTTTTTATATGTTTTATTTTTTTCCTTATAGTTTTTAAGCGCTTCCTCGCTACCCTCCTGTTTTAGTGATTTATATGCTTTCTTTTTGTAATTTATTGCTTTCTTTACATTTCTATTTATCCACATTGGTTTCTTTTTGTTCCTTAACCTTTTATTCCCATACGGTATGCACCTCTCACATTGAGATTTTAGGATGCTTTTAAAGATATCCCATTTTGTCGCCGTATTTTTGTTTTTGAGGACTTTCCTTTCCCAGTTAGTTAGGCCTATGGCCTCGCTTAGTTGGCTAAACTTTGCTTTTTGGGGGGAATAAACCCGTATTGTTGAGCCACAGAACACTTTTGTATACAACACTGAAAAACCTGTTTTATAATTTTTGGGGTGACATACTGCATTTCTGTATTTGGGGGAATAAACCCGTACTGTTGTGCCAAAGAGCACTGTTGTATAGAACGCTGTAAAAACTGTTTTAAAATTTTGCGGTGAAAAACTGCAGTTCTGTAGTTGGGGGAATAAACCCGTACTGTCGTAGCAACAGAGCACGTTTGCATACAACGCTGGAAAAACTGTTTTATAATTTTGTGGTTACATGCTGCATTTCTGTATTTGGGGTGTAACAACTCAGGGTCATTTAGCTCTTCCAGATCACCGTCTTAACACCTTAGATGGTTGGCACACATCAAGAAGCCACTCCACCACTGTAGATTCAGGTGCAAACTGGCCACGACCAGCTTTATTGTCATAACAGCAGTACAAAGAAATCATGAAAATAAATCCTCAGCCGTCTGGCCACTGACTAAACAGTCTTTCCCTCTCTATCAGGATCTGGGTCTACCACCCAGTTCCCCAAGACACATCACCAGTGCTTACCCTACACACAGGGTTGGAGGGTCCCGGCTCCCACAGGCCTTGACACAGCCTGCTCCTTTCCCAGACTGGGAGCCCTGATTGAGGAGCTCAGCCCAGATTTATCCAAGCTTCTCAGCTGGCTGATAATTATCCCCATTACCAGCCTGACTGCTGCAGACAGTGGGAAAAAACTAATTTTCCCAACCTTTCTTGTTCTCACCCAGCTTGCTCTGGGTGAGATATGCCACTTCAATGGCCTTCCTATGGCCTTCTGGCAGCTCCACTGCCACATATCCCCCCCCCCTTTCCAACCAAAATGCTCGTGAGAGGGCATCGACCTGGCCTACAGTCTTCCCCTTATTCTGGCAGACCCAGGCCAATAGCGCCTGGTTTGTGACCCGCATGAGTTTAGTACGGGGCAGATAAGACCTACGGGATATTCTTGCCCATCTCATAACCTGGTACTCTCTTTCACGAGTGAGAATGATGCCCTTTCGCACCCGTGGCCTCTCTCTTTTCGTTTTTCTTTTTCTCTCCACATTTGGCATCAGCACATGCTCCTCATGTCCTTTCTTGGACTGCTGCAACTCTCGACTGAACTGTTCCCCCACTTCGGCAGACTATTCTTCAGCCTTATCTTTGGTCTTGGGAACATCCGAGGATTTCTCCCACTCCAACTCATCAACTTCAGCTTCTTCAGCCTTTGAGTCTCTTTCGGAGTCTTCAGTCACTTTAATAGCCTTTTCATCCTTCTCGGACACAGCATCACATACTTGCATTCTTAGCTCCTCCTCCTTCTCCTCTTTCTCATCAAGGTTAGAGGCACCGGGGACATCAGGGTCTTCACCAGACTCGTCGTCTTCTGGCAATCCCTCCAGAGGTTCACTCCAGAAACTGTTCTCCTCTCGTGCAGGCTCTACGATAGCCACTTCACAGCAGTAGACAACATCTTTATGGTGGGCTTCAGTCCCCTTGTATTTCTTCCCTAGCAGACCGCTGGTTTTCTGGAAGACAATGACAGCAGAGGGAATGTCTTTCATGACCAGGTCCTGGCTACACACTGCCATGAGTCTCTGGGCTTCTGCATCCACCTCAGCACCATCATCTGGTTCAGCAGATACATCTTCCATCTTATTCTCTGCCTCGGCTGGCACCACAGCGCCACCACCTCCAGACCCATTCTTAACGGGCTCTGACTTCTTGGCATCTTTTAGAGGATCTTCTTCTTCAGGTATCTCATTTTCTTCCACCTACTGCACAGGAGCATGCAGAGACTTCTCCAACTCATTGACTTCATCTTTTGAGCTCCTGAGATCTTCCATCTCTGCTCTGAGTTGCTTGTTCAGCCTCTCCAATTCATCTCGCTCCTTAAGCGCTTTTTTAAGGGCTCTAGCCAAGGAGAGGGCCTTGGTCGTCTTCTTAGTTTTTTGCACCAGCTTGAGTAGACCCTTCAGTTCACTCATCTTTTCCGGGGTCTCCTCTTTTGACCCTTCCACAGCCTTCTTCGGTGACTCTGTGACGACAGCTAGTCCCTTCTCTATCGTATCTAGGGACCATGTGGCGAGAGTGAGGTCAGGCTCCTGTTTGCAGCTGTACTGTCCAGTCAGGTCATCTAAGACTGTCTGGATATGAGCTTCAGACACTAGGCTGATTTCACCCGACTGAACTCTTGTCTCGTCTTGTCTCGATATAACTGTCATCTGGTCGCTACTCGTAACCACTTTAGTTTGGCAAAACCTCAACATGGAAGCCTTTCTCTCTGAGTTGCTATCGGTCACAGAACATGCATTATAAATACCGCTCGTGTCATTCTCAATCCTGTCCCCTAGGGGCACCGATGAGCTAATCCCCACCTGGGGCATTTCATTAATCATAGAAACCTGTGGAGACTGCATATCCACTTCTAGTATGTGTGGTACACCCTCTAGGACTGCCCCATGTACTTGAACATTTTTCGCAGTGGTTTCCCTCAGTTGTGAGCTCTCAACCTCAATTAGCATTTTTATACCATCCACATTTTTACCAACAGGGGGAGCTTCTTCCCTGATCACACCCTTTAGAGGAGCAAGTATATCATCGTCACACATATCATAAGCCTCTTCAAGTAACGTGTTTTCTATGTGCAGCACCTTCACATTATCCACAATAACATTATGCTTTTCGGTAAATATGGTACCATCGCTTTGCAAGAGAAAAGGCATGTCATCATCATCATCACCATCCTGTCTGGCACATGACATCACATTTTCATTTTTCTCTTCAACTACACAACTGATTTCAATGGTCCTTTCCCTTACACTTTTACTTAAAGGGACAGGTACAGGTTCTGCAGGAGCGTCACCACTTTCTACAGAAGTGTCCAACTTGCCCCACATCATGTCATGCATAATTTTATTTGCCACATCAAGTTCATCAGTCCCAGTTCCCACTAGAGCCTCACGCTCAGTGAAAACCATCGGATAGTCCTTCTTATCTGCACAATTGTCCAGCACATGCTGGCACGTACCAGGCTCTCCGGCTTCCGGCATCCAACAACGTTTGGACTCTACTGCTATTTTTCATAGCGCCACCCATTTTTTTTGCTTTGATCATGGGCAGCTTACATGACACAAAAACCTTCTCCCCTCCAGATTCCTGCGGGGGAATAATCACAACAGGCTTACCCGCCTGTTCAGACACTGCGTTTTTCCTAATGTCACATACTTCCGAGACAGTTCCTCGCCTCGGCAATTTATTGCTCACCAGTCCAGCAGGTATCAACTGCTGTCGGCTCACCATCACTGAGTCTGCCACATAATTAATAACAGGAACAGTCTTACCGTTTGTTGTCACAGGTTCGGCAGTCTCGGGAGACGAGAGCATCCCACGGACATCTCTACCGAGATCATCCTCCAAAATCCAGCTTTTGGAGACCTGCCCTTGATTCCTGGTACCATGATCACCTGCAGACTCCTTACTCCAACAGTTGCTACCGGATACATCTTGGCCTGTAGTTAAGAATTTTCCTGGAAGGTCATTCCAGCCGCACCCTTTAGAATCATGTGCACAGTCGCAGGGAATATAGGAACTCCTGAGAATCGCACTGCTCACCATCTCTTTATCTTCCCGATGGTTGCCATTTTGCCATTTCGCCTTTCCTCCAGAATTCCCAAAACACCACCGACCTCTGGTACTTTTGAACAGGGACCATACAGCGTTGAGAACCCTTTCCTCAAGGCCAGCTGCAACTGCGCCTCAAGAGCCTCTCGCTCTGCATCAAACAACGCAATTTCTTTTGGACCATAACCCAGCTCCTTGGCCAAGTTTTCTCAACATTTTATAGCCCATATCTGTCGGACGTATTCTTCTCCGAGACCCATAGTAGCAGGAAAAGTTGTCAGCAACTAGTCCCCTTTGCAGTACTACTGGCACTTTAATTTACTGCAGTTTTACTTGCACCAGAGCAAAATAGTCCACACTCTTATGAGCAGCACCTGGACAAAAAACCTTCCGGCCCTTTAACTTCACACACAGCAAAGAACAACTTTCAGCAGCACCTGCTGTCCCGTCGTTGCCCCTAGAAACCAAGTGTTTTTTTACTTTTCAGCACGGACACTTTCCGTCCAGCAATCCCGCAACATTTAGCACAGACAACGCTTCCTGGTGCCCTTACCAACCTGTTGTCTTGCCATTTTAGCTCTGCAGCACCCAGCTTCGTGTGCCATTTTCATGCCATAGCATAGGTCCACCATATGTAACAACATGAGGTCACTTAGCTCTTCCAGATCGCCGTCTTAAAACCTTAGCACACATCAAGAAGCCACTCCACCACTGTAGATTCAGGTGAAAACTGTCCACGACCAGCTTTATTGTCATAACAGCAGTACAAATAAATCATAAAAGTAAATCCTCGGCCGTCTGGCCACTGACTAAACAGTCTTTCCCTCTCTATCAGGATCTGGGTCTACCACCCAGCTCCCCAAGACACATCACCAGTGCTTACCCTACACACAGGGTTAGAGGGTCCCGGCTCCCACAGGCCTTGACACAGCCAGCTCCTTTCCCAGACTGGGAGCCCTGATTGAGGAGCTCAGCCCAGATTTATCCAAGCTCCTCAGCTGGCTGATAATTATTCCCATTACCAGCCTGACTGCTGCAGACAGTGGGAAAAAAATAATTTTCCCAACCTTTCTTGTTCTCACCCAGCTTGCTCTGGGTGAGATATGACACTTTAATGGCCTTCCTGTGGCCTTCTGGCAGCTCCACTGCCACAGGGGGAAAAAACACTTACTGTTGTGTAACAGAGCACTTTTGCATACAACACTGAAAAAACAGTTTTATAAATTTTGGGGTGACATACTACATTTCTGTATTTGGGGGAATACACCCGTACTGTTGTGCCCGAGCACTTTTGCATAGAACGTTGAAAAAGCTGTTTTAAAATTTTGCTGTGAAAAACTGCATTTCTGTAGTTGAGTGAATAAACCCGTATTGTTGTGCCACATAGTACGTTTTGCATGCAACGCTGAAAAACCTGTTTTATAATTTTTGGGGTGACATACTGCATTTCTGTATTTAGGGGAATAAACCCGTACTGTTGTGCCAAAGAGTACTTTTGCATAGAACGCTGTAAAAACTATTTTAAAATTTTGCGGTGAAAAACTACAATTCTGTAGTTGAGTGAATAAACCAGAACTGTTGTGCCACAGAGCAGTTTTGCATACAACGCTGAAAATCTAGTTTTATAACTTTGCTTTGAAACACTACATTTCTGTAGATGAGGGAAAAAACCCGTACTGTCGTAGCCCAGAGCACGTTTGCATACAACTCTAAAAAAACTGTTTTATAATTTTGTGGTGACATACTGCATTTCTGCATTTGGGGGAACAAACACGTACTGTTGTGCAACAGAGCACGTTAGAATACGAAGCTGAAATTTGTTTAAAATAATTTTTGGGGTAACATACTGCATTTCTGTATTTGGGGGAACAAACCCATACTGTTTTGCCACAGAGCACTTTTGCATAGAACACTGAAAAAACTGTTTTAAAATTTTGCGGTGAAAATCTGCATTTCTGTATTTGGGGAAATAAACCCGTACTTTTGTGCCACAGAGCACATTTGCATATAACGCTGAAAAAACTGTTTTGTTTGGTGAAATGTGGTGAAATACTACATTTCAGTGGATGGGTAAATAAACCCATACTGCTGAGCCACAGAGCAGTTTTGCATACAACGCTGAAAAAACTGTTTTATAATTTTGCGGTGAAACACTGCATTTCTATTGTTGGGGGAATATACCCGGACTGTCATACCACAGAGCATGTTTGCATACAAAGCTAAAAAAAAACTGTTTTATATTTTTACGGTGACATATTGCATTTTTACATTTGGGAGAATAAAGCCGTACTGTTGTGCCACAGAGCACATTTGCATACAGCGCTGAAAAACATGTTTTATAACTTTTGTGGTGACATACTGCATTTCTGCATTTGGGGGAATAAACCCATACTGATGTGCCACAGAGCACTTTTGCATAGAACGCTGAAAAATTTGTTTAAAAATTTTGCAGTGAAAAACTGCATTTCTGCATTTGGGGGAATAAACCCGTACTGTTGTGCCACAGAGCACATTTGCATACAGCGCTAAGAAACCTGTTTTATAATTTTTGTGGTGACATACTGCATTTCTGCATTTGGGGGAATAAACCCATACTGATGTGCCACAGAGCACTTTTGCATAGAACGCTGAAAAAACAGTTTTAAAATGTTGTGCTGAAAAACTACATTTCTGTAGTTGGGTGACTAAACCCGTACTGTTGTGCCACAGAGCACTTTTGCATTTAGCGCTGAAAAAACTGTTTTATAATTTTGCGGTGAAACACTGCATTTCTGTCATTGGGAGAATATACCCGTACTGTCGTACCGCAGAGCACGTTTGCATACAACGCTAAAGAAACAATTTTATATTGTTACCGTGACATATTGCATTTCTGCATTTGGGGGAATAAACCCGTACAGATGTGCCACAGAGCACTTTTGCATACAGCGCTTAAAACCTTTTTTATAATTTTTGTGGTGACATACTGCATTTCTGCATTTGAGGGAATAAACCTGTACTGTTGTGCCATAGATCACTTGTGCATAGAACTCAGAAAAATCTTTTTTTTAATTTTGCTGTGAAAAACTGCATTTCTGTTTTTGGGGGAAAAAATCCATACTGATTTGCCACAGAGCACTTTTGCATAGAACGCTAAAAAAACAGTTTTAATATTTTGCAGTGAAAAACTGCATTTCTGTAGTTGGGTGAATAAAACCGTACTGTTGTGCCACAGAGCACGTTTGCATACAACGCTGAAAAAACAGTTTTAAAATTTTGCGGTGAAACACTGCATTTCTATTGTTAGGGGAATATACCCGTACTGTCATACAACAGAGCATGTTTGCATACAATGCTAAAAAAAACAGTTTTATATTTTTACAGTGACATATTGCATTTCTGCATTTGGGGGAATAAACCCGTACTGTTGCGCCACAGAGCACATTTGCATACAGCGCTGAAAAACCTGTTTTATAATTTTTGTGGTGACATACTGCATTTCTGCATTTGGGGGAATAAACCCGTACTGTTGTGGCATAGAGCACTTTTGCATAGAACGCTGAAAAATCTGTTTTAAAATTTTGCAGTGAAAAATTGCATTTCTGTATTTGGGGGAATAAACCCATACTGATGTGCCACAGAGCACTTTTGCATAGAACGCTGAAAAAAACGTTTTAAAATTTTGTGCTGAAAAACTACATTTCTGTAGTTGGGTGAATAAACCCGTACTGTTGTGCCACAGAGCACTTTTGCATTCAGCGCTGAAAAAACTGCTTTATAATTTTGCGGTGAAACACTGCATTTCTGTCATTGGGAGAATATACCCGTACTGTTGTACCCCAGAGCATGTTTGCATACAACGCTAGAGAATCAATTTTATATTTTTCCGGTGACATATAGCCTTTCTGGATTTGGGGGAATAAACCCGTACAGATGTGCCACAGAGAACTTTTGCATACAGCGCTTAAACCCTGTTTTATAATTTTTGTGGTGACATACTGCATTTCTGCACTTGGGTGAATAAACCCACACTGTTGTGCCATTTGGGGGAATAAACCCGTACAGATGTGCCACCTGTTTTATAATTTTTGGGGTGACATACTGCATTTCTTTATTTGGGGGAACAAACCAGTACTGTTGTGCCACAGAGCACTTTTGCATAGAACGTTGAAAAAACTGCTTTAAATTTTTGCGGTGAAAAACTGCATTTATGTAGTTGGATGAATAAACCCATACTATTGTGCAACAGAGCACTTTTGCATACAACGCTTAAAACTTGTTTTATAATTTTTGTGGTGACATACTGCATTTCTGCATTTGGGGGAAATAAACCCGTACTGTTGTGCCATAGATCACTTGTGCATAGAACTCAGAAAAATCTTTTTTTAAATGTTGCTGTGAAAAACTGCATTTCTGTTTTTGGGGGAATAAATCCATACTGATTTGCCACAGAGCACGTTTGCATACAACGCTGAAAAAACAGTTTAAAAATGTTTGGGGTGACATACTGCATTTCTGTAGTTGGGTGAATAAACCCGTACTGTTGTGCCACAGAGCACTTTTTCATAGAAAGCTGAAAAAACTGTTTTAAAGTTGTGCTGTGAAAAACGGCATTTCTGTATTTGGGGGAATAAACTCGTACTGTTGGGCCACAAAGCACTTTTGCATAGAACGCTGAGAAAACGTTTTTAAAATTTTGCGGTAAAAAACAGCATTTCTGTAGTTGGGTGAATAAAACCGTACTGTTGTGCCACAGAGCACGTTTGCATACAACACTGAAAAACCTGTTTTACCATTTTTGGAGCGACATACTGCATATCTGTATTTGGGGGAATAAAACCCATACTGTTGTGCCACAGAGCACTTTTGCATAGAACGCTGAAAAATACTGTTTTAAAATTGTGCTGTGAAAAACGGCATTTCTGTATTTGGGGGAATAAACCCATACCGATGTGTCACAGAGCAGTTTTGCATAGAACGCTGAAAAACTGTTTTAAAATTTTGTGGTGCAAAACTACATTTTTGTAGTTGGGTGAATAAACCTGTACTGTTGTGCCACAGAGCACTTTTGCGTACAACACTAAAAAAACTATTTTATAATTTTGCGGTGAAATACTGCATTTCTGTATTTGGGGGAATAAACCCAAACTGGTTTGCCACAGAGCACTTTTGCATAGGACGCTGAAAAAACAGTTTTAAAATTTTGCAGTGAAAAACTGCATTTCTGTAGTTGGGTGAATAAAACCGCACTGTTGTGCCACAGAGCACGTTTGCATACAACACTGAAAAAACAGTTTTATAATTTTTGGGGTGACATACTGCATATCTGTATTTGGGGGATTAAACCCGTACTGTTGTGCCACAGAGCACTTTTTCATAGAACGCTGAAAAAATAGTTGTGCTGTGAAAAACTGCATTTCTGTATTTGGGGGAATAAACTAGTACTGTTGGGCCACAAAGCACTTTTGCATAGAACGCTGAAAAAACTGTTTTATAATGTTTGGGGTGACATACTGCATATCTATATTTGGGCGAATAAACCCGTACTGTTGTGCCACAGAGCACTTTTGCATAGAACGCTGAAGAATACTGTTTTAAAATTTTGCTGTGAAAAACTGCGTTTCTGTATTTGAGGGAATAAACTCATACTGATGTGCCACAGAGCAGTTTTGCATAGAACACTTAAAAAACTGTTTTAAAATTGTTTTTAAAATTTCTGTATTTGGGGGGGATAAAACCCGTACTGTTGGGCCACAGAGCACTTTTGCATAGAACGCTAAAAAATACTGTTTTAAAATTTTGTGGTGAAAAACTACATTTCTGTAGTTGGTTGAATAAACCCGTACTGTTGTGCCAACGAGCACTTTTTCATAGAAAGCTGAAAAAACTGTTTTAAAGTTGTGCTGTGAAAATCAGCATTTCTGTATTTTGGGTTATAAACTCGTACTGTTGGGGCACAAAGCACTTTTGCATAGAACGCCGAAAAAACTTTTTAAAAATTTTGCGGTAAAAAACAGCATTTTTGTAGTTCGGTGAATAAAACCGTACTGTTGTGCCACAGAGCACTTTGGCATACAACGCTGAACAATACTGTTTTAAAATTTTGCGTTGAAAAACTGCGTTTCTGTATTTGGGGGAATAAACCCATACTGATTTGCCACAGAGCAGTTTTGCATAGAACGCTTAAAAAACTTTTAAAATTTTGCAGTGAAAAAGTGCATTTCTGTCTTTGGGGGAATAAACCCATACTGATGTGCCACAGAGCACTTTTGCATAGAATGCTGAAAAATCTATTTTAAAATTTTGATGTGAAAAACTGCATGTCTGTAGTTGGGTGAATAAAACCATACTGTTTTGCCACAGAGCACGTTTGCATACAATGCTGAAAAACCTGTTTTAAAATTTTTGGGGTGACATACCGCATATCTGTATTTGAGTGAATAAACCCGTACTGATGTGTCACAGATCACTTTTGCATAGAACGCTGAAAAAACTGTTTTTAAATTTTGCGGTGAAAAAATGCATTTCTGTAGTTGGGTGAATAAAACCATACTGTCACGGCTGTATGTGAGCAACAAGAGCATACACAGTGAGTTAGCTACTGACCGGACCCAAACTAGGGAACATAAAGGGTGACCCCTGTCAGACCCTAAAAGCTCTCCCTATGCTGCTAAGCCCATGTTCAGATCCAGATGGTGGATCGAGACATGCCCGCGTACCTAAGGCTGATGACCACTGTAACCCCTACAGTAGTGGAAGGGGCACGGCCACCGGTGCCCTGCTCAGTATATGGACGGAACCGGGGTCGCCTCGGATCCAGTCAGCAAAACAAACAGAAACACACAATGTCTGCACACTTAACTGAAGGAGCTGCAGCAGCAGTGAAAACAGATCCAAAGTCAGCAGACAATGTCCGAAGTACTTGCTTCAGCAGAACACAGGTCCAGAAAAGATATCACACCAGTGAAGATACTCAAGCGAGAGATACAGGTCAAATGAAGTAGTATAATCCGCACCGTACAAAGGAAGAGAGGTGATTTAAAGGCAGAGCAATCAAACACAGGAGGGACAGCTGGGAGGAAGGAAACAGAAAGTAAAGACCTCATCACAGGGGCGGAGAAACAGAGCTGTGGGAACGCCTCAAAGCTCTAGTAGTTACATCATCACAGGGTGGAGAAACAGAGCTGTGAGAACGTCTCAAAGCTCTGGTAGTGACAGTACCCCCTCTACGGGTGGACTCCGGACACCCAGGACCCACCTTCTCAGGATGAGCCCTATGAAAAGTCCTGATGAGGCGAGTGGCTTTAATGTCCGACACCGGAACCCACATCCTCTCCTCAGGACCATAACCTTTCCAATGAACGAGGTACTGAAGAGAACCGCGGACAATGCGAGAGTCCACAATTCTGGAAACCTCAAACTCCAGATTGCCATCAACCAAAATCGGAGGAGGAGGCAAAGAGGAGGGTACCGTGGGCTGGACATATGGTTTTAAGAGAGATCTGTGAAATACATTATGTATCTTCCAAACCCGTGGAAGATCAAGACGGAAGGCAACAGGATTGATGACTGACAAGATTTTATAAGGCCCAATAAACTTGGGACCCAATTTCCAGGAGGGAACCTTCAGTTTAATATTTCTTGTAGACAACCACACCAGATCACCCACATTCAGGTCCGGACCAGGCACACGTCTCTTATCAGCCACACGCTTATATTTCTCACTCATCTTTCTTAGATTAGTCTGAATCTTTTGCCAAATGGTAGACAAAGACGAGGAAAATCTCTCCTCCTCAGGCAAACCAGAAGGAGCCCCTCCCGAGAATGTCCCAAACTGCGGATGGAACCCATATGCACCAAAGAATGGTGACTTATCAGAAGATTCCTGACGACGGTTGTTCAGAGCAAACTCAGCAAGAGGGAGAAACGAACACCAATCCTCCTGGTTCTCTGCAACAAAACAGCGCAAATATGTCTCCAGATTCTGATTGACGCGCTCAGTCTGACCATTCGACTGCGGGTGAAAAGCAGAAGAGAAGGACAGCCGAACCCCCAGGCGAGAACAGAAAGCCTTCCAGAATCTGGACACAAACTGCGTGCCTCTATCGGAAACAATATCAGAGGGAATGCCATGCAATTTAACAATATGGTCGACAAAAGCTTGCGCCAACGTTTTAGCATTGGGCAATCCAGGGAAGGGTATGAAATGTGCCATCTTGCTAAAACGGTCCACCACCACCAGGATCACCGACTTCCCTGAGGAACGAGGAAGATCCAGTGATAAAGTCCATGGACAGGTGTGTCCAAGGACGGGAAGGTATGGGTAAGGGGAGAAGGGGACCTGAAGGCCGTGAACGAGGGACCTTAGCGCGAGCGCACGTCTCACAAGCAGCCACAAAACCCTCCACCGACTTACGAAGAGCCGGCCACCAAAATCTCCGAGCAATGAGATCTACCGTGGCTCTACTCCCGGGTGACCAGCAAGAACCGTATCATGATGCTCCTTGAAGAGTTTGTGACGTAACTCAGGAGGCACAAACAACTTTCCAGAAGGACAACGGGCAGGTGCCTCAGTCTGGGCAGCCTGGACCTCGGCCTCCAAATCAGAATACAGAGCAGAAACAACTACCCCTCCGCCAAAATGGGACCCGGGTCCTCGGAGTTTCCTCCTCCCGGAAAACAGCGAGAGAGAGCGTCAGCCTTCACATTTTTGATCCCAGGGCGGAATGTAACGACAAAATTGAATCTGGAGAAGAACAGAGACCATCTGGCCTGTCTCGGATTCATACGCTTGGCCGACTCCAAGTACGCCAGATTCTTATGGTCGGTAAAAACGGTTATAGGGTACCTGGCCCCTCCAACCAATGGCGCCATTCCTCGAAAGCCAGCTTGATGGCCAACAATTCCCTATCTCCCACATCATAGTTTTTCTCTGCCGGTGAGAGTTTTTTAGAGAAAAGGCACAGGGTCGCCATTTGGAAGGAGACGGACCCTGGGACAAAACCGCACCCACACCCACCTCGGAAGCATCCACCTCAACAATAAAAGGTAAGGAAACATCGGGATGCACCAAGATGGGAGCAGACGCAAAACTCTCTTTAATCTTAGAAAAGCTGCAAGCGCCTCCTCCGACCAAGAGGAAAAATCCGCCCCTTTTGGTCATGTCAGTGAGGGGTTTGACAACAGAGGAATAATTCAAAATGAACTTTCTGTAATAGTTTGCAAAACCCAGAAAGCGCATCAATGCCTTCTGATTCTCAGGAAGCTCCCACTCAAGCACAGCACGGACCTTCTCCGGATCCATGCGAAAACCAGAAGCAGAGAGGAGAAAACCCAGAAATTGAATCTCCGATACCATAAACACACATTTCTCCAGCTTGGCGTACAATTTATTTTCTCGCAGAATCTGCAGAACCTGAAAAGATGATCCTGATGAGTCCGAACATCAGGGGAAAAATCAAAATATCATCAAGATACACCAATACAAATTTCCCCATTAAATGGTAGAAAATACTGTTAACAAAATGCTGAAAGACGGCCGGAGCATTCATCAAGCCAAAAGGCATAACGAGATTCTCGAAATGCCCTCGGGGGTATTAAAGGCTGTTTTCCATTCATCCCCTCTCTGACCCTGACCAGGTTGTACGCGCTCTCAAATCCAATTTGGAAAAACCTTGGCCCCAACAATTTGGTTGAAGAGGTCTGGGATCAGAGGAAGGGGATAGGGATCGCGAATCGTGATACGGTTCAGCTCCCTAAAATCTAGGCAAGGTCTCAGAGAGCCATCTTTCTTTTTAACAAAAAAACCCGCGGCGACCGGTGATTTTGAGGGACGAATATGCCCCTTATCGAGACTCTCAGAGATATAGGTTCGCATTGCGATTCTCTCCGGTTGTGAGAGATTGTACAGGCGTGCTTTTGGCAGCTTGGCGCCGGGAATGAGGTTAATGGGACAGTCAAACTCCCGGTGAGGAGGTAGCTCCTGCACACCGCTCTCGGAAAACACGTCCGAGAAATCAGAGAGAAATGATGGCAAAGTTTTAGTAGATACCTCTGCAAAAGTCGCTGTGAGACAATTCTCTCTACAAAACTCACTCCACTCATTTATTTGCCTTCCTTGCCAATCAATAGTGGGGTTATGTTTAGTGAGCCAGGGTAACCCCAACACTAGAGGAGTAGGCAATCCGTTAAGGACAAAACAAGATATATCCTCCACATGAGTGTCACCTACAGCTAACCGGATATTGTGAACAATGCCCTTCAGGGATCTCTGTGAGAGTGGAGCAGAGTCAATGGCAAAACAGGTATATCTTTTTCTAATGTGCAAACCCGAAAACCATGCCTGGCTACAAATTGAGTGTCAATAAGATTGACGGCCGCTCCACTATCAACAAAAATTTCACAAGAAATGACTTTGCTCTCTAGCGCCACCCTGGCAGAAAGGAGAAAACGAGAACTGCAGGTCAGAGGAAAAGCCCCAATTCCTACATCAACTTTGCCCAAGGTAGCAGATGAAGCAGAGTTTGATGATTTTCCTTTGAGGATTTTCTCTTATTATCACTCTTAGTACAGTTCATGAATCTCCTAGAGGGACAAACATTTGCCAAATGACCAATGCCCCCACAACAAAAACACACCATTCTCTGAGGACTAAATCCTCCTTTATCAGGGCAAGTCGACCTAGCTGCATAGGCTCCTCCTCAGAGGGGACCGAGACAGGATGAGACCCCTGCACACTGAATGAGTCCGCACCACTGCCCCTAGAGTGACAATGGCTGGACCGAGAGGTCTCGTTTCTTTCTCTTAGACGCCTGTCAAGGCGCACCGCCAATGACATGGCAGACTCTAAAGATGTTGGTCTCTCATGGAAAGCAAACGCATCTTTCAATCTCTCTGAGAGACCATGACAGAACTGACTCGAGTGCAGCATCATTCCAACCTGAATCAGCTGCCCATCTCCGAAATTCAGAACAATAAAGCTCAGCAGACAGTTTGTTCTGGCATAAAAACGTAAGTTAGATTCAGCCAGAGCAACACGATCCGGGTCATCATATATCTGCCCCAGGGCCACAAAAATCTTTCTGTGGATCGAAGGGAGGGATCCCCCGATGGCAGTGAAAAAGCCCAAGTCTGAGCATTACCCTGAGCAAGGAGATGACAATCCTCACCCTCTGCTCCTCATTACCAGAGGAACGGGGACACAAGCAAAAATGGAGTTTGCATGCCTCTCTGAAGCGAACAAAATTCTCACTGCCCCCGGAGAACGTTTCCGGAAGTGAGACCTTGGCTCGCAACAGACTCCATGGGCCGGAGCCGAGCCCAATGCTTGAAGCTGAATCATAGATTGACGGAGATCCGCTACCTCCAAAGAAAGACCCTGCATGCGGTCAACCAGGTCAGAAAGCGGATCCATGTCAAAAAGGACGGTTTCGGCGGATTATAATGTCACGGCTGTATGTGAGCAACAAGAGCATACACAGTGAGTTAGCTACTGACCGGACCCAAACTAGGGAACATAAAGGGTGACCCCTGTCAGACCCTAAAAGCTCTCCCTATGCTGCTAAGCCCATGTCCAGATCCAGATGGTGGATCGAGACATGCCCGCGTACCTAAGGCTGATGACCACTGTAACCCCTACAGTAGTGGAAGGGGCACGGCCACCGGTGCCCTGCTCAGTATATGGACGGAACCGGGGTCGCCTCGGATCCAGTCAGCAAAACAAACAGAAACACACAATGTCTGCACACTTAACTGAAGGAGCTGCAGCAGCAGTGAAAACAGATCCAAAGTCAGCAGACAATGTCCGAAGTACTTGCTTCAGCAGAACACAGGTCCAGAAAAGATATCACACCAGTGAAGATACTCAAGCGAGAGATACAGGTCAAATGAAGTAGTATAATCCGCACCGTACAAAGGAAGAGAGGTGATTTAAAGGCAGAGCAATCAAACACAGGAGGGACAGCTGGGAGGAAGGAAACAGAAAGTAAAGACCTCATCACAGGGGCGGAGAAACAGAGCTGTGGGAACGTCTCAAAGCTCTAGTAGTTACATCATCACAGGGGTGGAGAAACAGAGCTGTGAGAACGTCTCAAAGCTCTGGTAGTGACACATACGGTTGTGCCACAGATTACGTTTGCATACAATGTTGAAAACCTGTTTTAAAATTTTTGGGGTGACATACTGCATATCTGTATTTGGGGGAATAAAGCCATACTGCTGTGCCACAGAGCACCTTTGCATAGAACGCTGAAAAATACTGTTTTAAAATTTTGCGGTGAAAAACTGCATTTCTGTAGTTGGGTGAATAAAACCGTACTGTTTTGCCACAGAGCACTTTTGCATACAATGCTGAAAAACCTGTTTTTAAATTTTTGGGGTGACATACTGCATATCTGTATTTGGGGGAATAAACACGTACTGCTGTGCCACAGAGCACCTTTGCATAGAACGCTGAAAAATACTGTTTTAAAATTTTGCAGTGAAAAAGTGCATTTCTGTATTTGGGGGAATAAACTCATACTGATGTGCCACAGAGCACTTTTTCATAGAACGCTGAAATTTTTTTAAAAAATTTTGCGGTGAAAAACTACATTTCTGTAGTTGGGTGACTAAAACCGTACTGTTGTGCCACAGAGCAGTTTTGCATAGAACGCTGAAAAAACTGTTTTCAAATTTTGTGGTGAAAAACTGCATTTCTGTAGTTGGGTGAATAAAACCGTAATGTTGTGCCAAAGATTACGTTTGCATACAATGCTGAAAAACCTGTTTTAAAATTTTTGGGGTGACATACTGCATATCTGTATTTGGGGGATTAAACCCGTAATGTTGTGCCACAGAGCACTTTTTTATAGAACGCTGAAAAAATTGTTTTAAAATTTTGCGGTGAAAAAGTGCATTTCTGTATTTGAGGGAATAAACTCATACTGATGTGCCACAGAGCACTTTTTCATAGAACGCAGAATTTTTTTTTTTTTAATTTTGCGGTGAAAAACTGCATTTCTGTAGTTGGGTGACTAAACCCAAACTGATGTGCCACAGAGCAGTTTTGCATAGAACGCTTAAAAAAACTGTTTTAAAAAATTTTCGGGTGACATACTGCATATCTGTATTTGGGTGAATAATCCCGTACTGCTGTGCCATAGAGCACTTTTGCATAGAACGCTGAAAAATACTGTTTTAAAATTTTGCGGTGAAAAACTGCATTTCTGTAGTTGGGTGAATAAAACCGTACTGTTATGCCACAGATTAGGTTTGCATACAATGCTGAAAAACCTGTTTTAAAATTTTTAGGGTGACATACTGCATATCTGTATTTGGGGGAATAAACCCGTACTGCTGTGTCACCGAGCACTTTTGCATAGAACGCTGAAAAATACTGTTTTAAAATTTTCAGTGAAAAAGTGCATTTCTGTATTTCGGGGAATAAAACCATACTGATGTGCCACAGAGCACTTTTGCATAGAACGCTGAAAAAACTGTTTTAAAATTTTGCGGTGAAAAAATGCATTTCTGTAGTTGGGTGAATAAACCCGTACTGTTGTGCCACAGTGCACTTTTGCATTCAACGCTGAAAAAACAGTTTTATAATTTTGCGTTGAAAGACTACATTTCTGTATTTGGGGGAATAAACCAATACTGATTTGCCACAGAGCACTTTTGCATAGAACGCTGAAAAATACTGTTTTAAAATTTTCAGTGAAAAAGTGCATTTCTGTATTTCGGGGAATAAAACCATACTGATGTGCCACAGAGCACTTTTGCATAGAACGCTGAAAAAACTGTTTTAAAATTTTGCGGTGAAAAAATGCATTTCTGTAGTTGGGTGAATAAACCCGTACTGTTGTGCCACAGTGCACTTTTGCATTCAACGCTGAAAAAACAGTTTTATAATTTTGCGTTGAAAGACTACATTTCTGTATTTGGGGGAATAAACCAATACTGATTTGCCACAGAGCACTTTTGCATAGAACGCTGAAAAATACTGTTTTAAAATGTTGTGTTGTGAAAAATGGCATTTCTGTATTTGCGGGAATAAACCCATACTGTTGTGCCACAGAGCACTTTTGCATAGAATGCTCAAAAAGCTGTTCTAAAATTTTGCAGTGAAAAACTGCATTTATGTAGTTTGGATAATAAAACCGTACATTTGTGCCACAGAGGACATTTGCATACAACGCTGAAAAATCTATTTTATAATTTTTGGGGTGACATACTGCATTTCTGGATTTGGGGGAATAAACCCATACTGTTGTGCCACAGAGAACATTTGCATAAAGCACTGAAAATCCTGTATTATAATTTTTGGTGTGACATACTGCATTTCTGTAGTTTGTTGCAATAAGCAATGGTTGTGTGCAACATAGCAGATCTGATGCCTACCCTGTATTTCAGTTATTTATATAACCCGTGGAACTCCGCATTTACATAGTTAGTTGCAAAAACACCGGTTTTGAGGCAGTTAGCACATTTGCGGTGTACGCTTCATTTCTGACAGTAAAATTAAACCGTTAACCTCTGCTGTTACATTGTTGGTTTGAATAATACATTTTTCAGTGATAGTGAAGTAATTTTATTGAATTGCTCAGTTGTGTGACCTAAAGAAATGTATTCTGTTTATGACATGGGCACTGCCTTACTGTTAATGAACTTGATTGTTGACTTTGGGCAGTTAAATTGACACGTGAGATACACCATCTGTTAGTTTGGTGGGTGAACACAAATAATGAGGAGAACATCAAAAAAGGGACGTTGACATGGTCATGGTGGTGTTGGTGGAGCTCCTGTTGCTGGGAGAGGACGTAGGCATTCTGCGCCAGCTACAGGTCCAAGTAAAACACCTTCCTCAGGTCCCACAGAACCTGCAGCGTTATTTGTTAGGCCTCAATGCCGCTCTACGGATGGTGAGGCCAGAACTAGTACAGGTGATAGTAGATTGGGTGGCTGACAGTGGCTTCAGTTTCTTCACAGTATCTCCCACCCAGTCCTCTGCAGAAAGATCAGAGTTGGCACCTGCAGCCCATGCCCATCAGACTTTCACCTCACCCCCTTGAAAATCAGCCAAGCAGTCTGAGCTCCAAGTCATGCAGCAGACTTTTATGCTTTTTGATTAATCTGCTTGCAGAATTTCCCCGGGTCATCCACATAGCCCTGCCCCAGAAGTGGAAGACATTGAATGCACTGACGCCCAACCACTTATGTTGCATGATGAGGACATGGGAATACCACCGCAGCACGTCTCTGATGATGACGAAACACAGGTGCCAACTGCTGCAGCTTTCTGCAGTGTGCAGACCGACGAGGAGGGCAGGGGTCAAAAATGGATGGAAGATGATGTGGAGGATGATGAGGACCTAGAGCCCGACTGGACTCAAGTTCATGCTTGTGACGTGTGCAGTTCTGAGGAAAAGGCAGTCGAGGCAATAGCACAGCAAGAGAGGGAGCAGAGTGCAAAACCGGAGAGGTTGTCCCCTAGACCAGGGATGCTCAACCTGCGGCCCTCCAGCTGTTGTAAAACTACGACTCCCACAATGCCCTGCTGTAGGTTGATAGCTGTAGGCTGTCCAAGAATGCTGGGAGTTGTAGTCTTGAAACAGCTGGAGGGCCGCAGGTTGAGCATGCCTGCCCTAGACAATAAGCCTGCTACTGCCCACCACACCCAGGGACCTAGCACACCAAAGCCAGCTCCAAGGAGTTCATTGGCGTGGCAGTTCTTCAGACATGTCCTGACGACAAGACACAAGTGCTTTGCACGTTGTGCCATCAGAACCTGAAGCGAGGCATAAACATTCTAAACCTGAGCACAACCTGTATGACCAGGCATCTGCATGCAAAGCACGAACTGCAGTGGAGTAAACACCTTAAAAACCAAGAAAAATCTCAGGCTCCTCCTTCTTTCTCTTCTGCTGCTGTCTCTGCATCTTCCTCCACCTCTGGAGTCACGGTGGTACCTGCCATCCAGCAAACAGAGGATGTTCCACCAACACTACCACCTCCGTCATCATCACCAAGCATCTCCACCATGTCACACGCAAGAGTTCAGCTGTCCATCTCCCAAACACTGGAGAGAAAGAGGAAATACCCACCCACCCACCCTCGAACCTTGGCCCTTAATGCCAGCATTTCAAAATGACTGGCCTTTGAAATGCTGTCATTCCGTCTGGTGAAGACGGACTGTTTTAAACAGCTGATGGCGGTGGCTGTCCCACAGTACGTAGTTCCCAGCCGCCACTACTTTGCCAGTCGAGCCGTTCCTTCCCTGCACAACCAAGTGAGGATAAAATCACCTGTGCACTGCGCAACGCCATCTGTGGCAAGGTCCAATAACCACAGATAAATGGACCAGTAAGCATGGGCAGAGACGCTATATCTCCCTAACTGCACAATTGGTAAATGTAGTAGCGGATGGGCCTGAGGAGGATAGCAGTTTGGTGCATGTCCTTCAACCACCAAGGATCGCAGGGCATTATTCTTTGCCTCCTATTGCTTCCTCCTCCTCTTCTACCACCTCCTCATCCGGTCTGTGAAAGACCTTCACCACCAACTACAGCACAGCCAGGGGTAAACGTCAGCCGGCGGTTTTAAAACTCATGTGTTTGGGGGACAAACTCCACACCGCACAGGAGCTGTGGAGGGGCATAGAAGAACAGACCGATGAGTGGTTGCTGCCAGTGAGCCTCAAGCCCAGCCTGGTGGTGTGAGATAATGGGCTCATAGGCTCTGGGACTAGCCGGTCTGACGCACATCCCAGCCTGGCCCATGTGTTGAATTTGGTGGTGCAGAAGTCCGTCTGTGCGCACTTTCTGCTTTTTCACTTTTTCTCCTTGAAAAAACACTTAGGGCGATGATGGAAGAGGATGTGGCACAGGAGAATGAGGAGGTGGAAAAGGGGGCATTTTTCAGGGTTTCAGTCCAGTCATTCAGAAGTTGCTCAGAGGGGGGGTTCCTGCACCAGCAGAGGCCAGGTACACATGTCGCCAGCCAGGGCACAGTTCTGGAGGATGAGGAGGATGAGGTAGAGGAGGAGGAGGAACTGGGTTCCCAGCAGGGTGGCACCCAACGCACCTTATGGCCATCACTGGAGCGTGGCTGGGGGGATACAGAGGATCTAGACGATACAACACCTACAGAGGACAGCTTATCCTTACCTCTGGGCAGCCAGGCACACATGAGCGACTACATGGTGCAGTGCCTGCTCAACAACTAAAGAGCCCACATTTTTACTTGTGCTGACTACTGGGTGGCCACCCTGCTGGATCCCCGTTACAAAGACAACATGCCGTCCTTAATTCTCTTACTGGAGAATGATAGGAAGATGCGCGACTACATGCGCACGCTGGCAGATGCTCTCCTAAGGGCATTCCCAACTGACACCGGGGGACAAGTGGAAGCACAAACCGAAGGCAGAGGAGGAGGAAGAGGTCGCCAATGCAGCTGGGTCATGGCCAGCACCTCAGAAGGCAGGGTTAGCATGGCCGACATGTGGAAAACATTTGTCACCATGCCACAGCAACCGGCACCACCAGCTGATATGGAACATCTTAGCAGGAGGCAGTATTTGAACAACATGGTGAAACAGTACTTGTGCACATTCCTACACGTACTGACTGATGGTTCTGACCCATTCAACTTATGGGTCTCCAAATTGTCCACATCTCCTGAGCTTTCCCTTTATGCCTTGGAGGTGTTGGCCTGCCCTGCAGCCAGTGTATTGTCTTAACATGTATTTAGCACGGCAGGCGGCGTCATTACAGACAAACGCAGCCGCCTGTCCACAGCCTACGTGGACAAGCTCACGTTCATTAAAATTGGATCCCACAAGACTTGTCTGTACCTTGTGCAGAATAGACATTTATACCCGCCTCAACCATACATTCTTGTACTCAAGTGCATTTATTCTTTGATTTCTTTTTTTTATTTGTCACATTATTTTGGGGGCTATCCCAATTTATAAAAAAAAAAAAAAAAAAAAATCCTCAACCTCAAACTCCACATCCACCTCCTCCTCTGAGTTGCAGGTTAATAATTTTTAATTTTTATTTAAATTATTTTATTTTATTTTAAGTTATTTCCCTATCCACATTGCAGAGCACTTGCCATGCTCTTAAGCACATTTTGCTGCCTTTTGCAACCCTCTAGCCCTTCCAATTACATTTTTAGGGTCATTTTAGTGCTCAAATGTCCGGGTCCCCATTGACTTCAATAGGGTTCGGGGTAAAGTTCGGGTAATGTTCGGATCACGAACCCGAACTTTTTTGTGAAGTTCGGCTGAACCCGTCGAACCCGAACTTCCAGGTGTCCGCTCAACTCTACTTATGAGCATAGTTAGTCTAGCACCAACATTAATATATCACCAATATTAACTTTAATTGCAACACTGGGACAAGCACAGGGCAGCAAAAAGGAGCAGTGTGTTCCTCTTTTAGCTAGTTCCACACCTTAGTTTCAGCTGGATAAATTCTGGTGCTCTTGCCAGAAACAAGTCAGATGAACCCCAAGTCCTTTCATAGTCAATGAGGTCTGGCACTTAATGGCACTATCCAGCTAGGCTGGAGATGGTGAACTCCGGCAGGCTGTTCCTCTGCTCAATGGGATCTGAAAGTTAACAGTCGTATCTATTTAGGCCGGATACGGTGAACTCCGGCAGGTAGTTCCTCTGCTGTAACAGCCTGCTAGATAGGTTTAATACAGTGTGGAACTACTTGGGTTAGGGAAATAGAACTGGAAATCAATGGACTCTCAAGTGCCTTTCAATTTTCCTTTGCCATAGGTTATTCCTCTAGTATACTTTCCAGACTGGGCTGCAATCAATAAATGTGGAATGTACCTAATGAGTGTCTACCTCTGCATACATTTGAATGAAAGAGTTTTTTCCCAGTACTTAGATATTGATGATCTATCCTCAGGATAGGTCATCACATTATCAGATTGGTGAGGGTCCGATAGTTGGCACTCTCACTTATCAGCTGTTTTGGGCAGCGACTGGCACTGGAAATTATGTCAGGAATCAGGAATGCATTACAAGAGTTTACAGAACACATATACAGACCCTAAAAATGCATATTATGCTCTATTACAGATGTTATTAGTGCCAAAGGTCACTAAAAGAAGGTGTTTTGAATTAACAGGAATTTGAATTAATTTTAGATATATCACAATGGATCTCATTTTTCTATTGTATACTAAAAATACATAAACATTAATTTGGAAAGTCTTCACACCTTTCATTTTTCACAATCTGTTATGTTGCAGCCATGTGCTAAAATTAAAAAATGTAAATTTTTTTTTTTCAATTTAATCTGTACTCAATACCTAACTATAAGAAAGTGAAAACAGAATGCTATAAATCTATACATATTTTTGAAGAGAAAAAATTTACATATTGCATTGACATAAATATTAGTGTTGATCGAGCATCAAAGTGCCCGGGTTCTTGACTAGAATACCTCGGGAGCAAAGTGGAAGTCAATGGGAAAACCCGAGCATTAAACAAGGCACCCCCTGCTCTGAAGAGGGGAGGGTGTCTGGTTCACGTGAAAAGGTCAGAAATTCACCACTGAAATGGTTCGGGAACAGCATGGAGAAGATGTCTGGATGCACCTTGGACTCCCAGGTCGCTGAACGATGATTTCCGAGTAGTACGCCAATTTTACAGACTGACAATAATACGCACAAAACCGAAGATATAATCGATTTAGAGGAAAAATTGTTAGGAAATATTCTTTTCTGTATATTTACTTGTATATAAAGTGCAATTGCTGCCAAATATTACAAGGAAGAGGCACTCCGATATAACCTGTATATCACAAAAAGGAGGGAATCTTTCACATTGTGGTACAATTATTCAGGTAGTGTGACTCCTACACTTATAAAGCCTATGCACTAAGTGAAAGGGCTGCCAAAAATTACAAGGAACCGGCACTCCAATACACCCTTTATTACACATAAAGGAGGGCATCATACACACCCTTGAAAAATTATGATTGATGGCCTGCTGGTGACCCTCAAAAACATTAGGAGCAAGGGCCTGCTGCTGATCTGGCTATCTAAAACATTAGGGGTGAGGGCCTGCTGCTGAGCTGACCATCAAAAACATTAGGGGTGAGGGTCTGCTGCTGAGCTGACCATCGAAAAAATTATGGTTGAGGGACTGCTGGTGAGCTGACTCTCTAAAACATTAAGGGCAAGGGCCTGCTGCTGATCTGACCATGGAAAAAATTATGGGCGAGGGTCTGCTGCTGAGCTGATTCTCTAAAACATTAGGGGCAAGTGTCTGCTGCTGATCTGACCATGGAAAAAATGATGAGCGAGGGCCTGCTGCTGAGCTGACCATCGAAAACATTAGGAGCGAGGGCATCATAATAAGCATCTTGATATGATGGAGGAGGAGGACGAGAAAAGGAATATTAAATCATATACCCTTTTTTGTGGTGTAAGGGGTGCAAGGGAATACAGTGTATTCAATACACCATAAAAGCCACATTTAAAGTGCTTTATGTTCAGCCGCTTTCCTCTGGTGGAGTAGAGAAGTCAGGGGCAATCCAGACCTTGTTCATTTTTATAAGAGTCAACCAGTCAGTCTTTTCAGTTAACAGGTGGATGCGCTTATCAGTTATTATGCCGCCAGCAGCTCTGACAAAGTGCTGGCGGCAGGGCAGGCCAGCACCTCCAAGGCATAGAGCGCCAGTTCATGCCACGTGTCCAGCTTAGACACCCAATAGTTGTAAGGCACAAAGGGATCATTGAGGACGCAGACACAGTCTGCTACTTACTCCTTCACCATCTTCCAGAATGTTTCCCTCCTTGCGATAATAGGCCGCGTATCAGGGTGAGGGTGCTAGTGGGGTGTCGTTAAACTGTCCCAGGCTTTGGAGAGTGTTGCAGAAAAAGAAAGGTTCCAGCAATCCAATGAATTCAGTTAAAAAGCCTTGGCATCCTTTATTTTCGGTGGACGTAATCTACATACAAGGATAAGTTTTTCCAGCATAATTACACCCGTGCAGTGGTCTACGCGTTTCGAGCGTTACCGCTCTTACTCATGACCTGAGAGTGTTGCCCTGCTTTTGTTGGAACTACTGTGTGTTCCCCTCCTCTCCACTCCTCGGTTGCTCAAGGAACTACGTACTCTGCCGCCAGTGCTGTCAGCTGAAAATTTTTGGAGCAATTTTTCAAGAAGGACCTTCTGGTATTGCACCATTTTGCTAGTCCTTTCCAACACAGGAATGAGAGATGAAAAGTTCTCTTTGTAGTGGGGGTCAAGTAGGATGAAGCACCAGTAATCGGTGTTGGCTAAAATGCGTATAATGCTTGGGTCATGGGAAAGGCAGCATAACATAAAGTCAGCCATGTGTGCCAGAGTCCCAACAGACAAGACTTTGCTCTCCTCATCAGGATGATGACTCTCATTCTCCTCATCCTCTTCCTCTGACATCCATGCTGACATCCATGCTGGACAGATGGAATAAACTTGCTATGGGTACTACACTCTGTAGTGGAGGCAACCGTCTCCTGCTCCTCCTCATCATCCAATTTTTGCTGAGAAGACAAAATGAGGGTGGTCTGACTATCACCCTGTGTACTGTCTTCCCCCATTGCCACCTCTTGCACATGCAAAGCGTCCGCCTTCATTGTGAGCAGCGAGCGTTTCAGTAGACACAGAAGTGGGATGGTTATGCTGATAATAACGGCACTGCCGCTAACCATCTGTGTTGATTCCTCAAAGTTGCGTAAAACCTCACAGAGGTTAGACATCCATGCCACTCGTCGCTTGTGAAGAGCGGAAGCTGCCTGGAAAGGCGACGGTCATGTTGCAGCTGGCATTTCACTACTGCCCTCTGCTGCTCACAAAGCCTGGCCAACATGTGGAATGTGGAGTTCAAGCACATGCTCACATTGTACAACAGTCGGTGAGTTGGCAATTGCAAGCGCTGCTGCAGTGTTCTGGCAACACTGCAGCAGCGCTTGCAGAAACCGCTGAACCACTAAGTTAAACACATGGGCTAGGCATGGTATGTATGTGAGCTAGCCGAGCTCCAAAGCCACCACCAAATTATGGCCATTATCAGACACAACCATGCCTGGTTATAGGTTGAGTGGCAAGAGTCTCAGCTCAGTCTTGTCCCTTATACCCTGCCAAGCTCTGCGGCAGTGTGCTGTTTGTCACCTAAGTAAATAAGTTTCAGCACGGCCTGTTGCCGCTTCCGCACTGCAGTGCTACTCTGCTTCCAGCTGCTGACTGATGGCTGACAGGTGCTGCAGGATCTGAATTCAAAGGTGGAAGTGGAGAAGGAGGTGGAGGAGGAGAATGGGGGGTTGCAGCCGCTGATGTAGGTGGTGGCGGAAATCCTGTTGGAAGTAGGGCCCGTAATCCTTGGCGTCGGTAGCACCTGTGCCATCCCAGGGTACGAATCGCTCCTAGCCTCCACACCGTTCACCCAGTGTGCCGTCAGGGAAATGTAGCATCCCTGGCCACAAGCACTTGTCCATGTGTCAGTCGTTAAGTGGACCTTTCCAATAACTGCGTTGGTCAGGAAACGGGTGATGTTAAAGGACATATCCTGGTGTAAGGTGGGGACAGAACACCGGGAAAATTAGTGGCAGCTGGGGAATGAGTAACGAGGGATGACCGCCGACATCAGGCTGCGGAAAGCCTCAGTTTCCATAAGCTTAAATGGCAACATTTCCAGGGCCAGCAATTTGGAAAGGTGCACATTTAGTGCTATGGCCTGTGGGTGAGTGGCTGGGTATTTGTGCTTTCGTTCAAAGGCCTGTGGTATGGACATCTGTACGCTGCGCTGGTACACAGAAGTGGATGTGCTAGCTGATGGTGCTGGGGAAAGTCCAGGTGCAGGGCAGAAGGTATTCGTGCCTGCGTCTTGGACAGGGGATTGGCCAGCATGTAACACAGAGCAATATGAGGCAGTGGTGTGACCAGCAGACACTGATTGTGGACCCGGGCGTTCGGCCCACCTATTAGGGTGCTTTGATGCCATGTGGCGGATCATGCTGGTGGTGGTGAGGTTGCAAGTGTTCACGCCCCTGCTCATTTTGGTATGGCACAGGTTGCAAATGACAATTCTTTTATCATCCACATTTTACTCCAAAAAGTGCCAGAATGGGGAACACCTACACCTTGGCAAGAGAGATTGCTGCAAGGGGGTGCTCCGGGGAACAGTTAAAGGCCTGTGTGGTGTGGCCCGCCTTCTCCCTTTTGCCACCCCACTGCCTATTTCAACCTGTTGAGGTGCTGCGGATCCCTCCCCCTCTGTACTACTGTCCTTGCTCAGCTTGCCACCTTCCCAGGTTGGGTCAGTGATTTCATCGTTCACCACCTCCTCTTCCACTTTCTCACTCTGGTCATCCTCCTGACTTGTTGACTTAACAACAACCTCACTTATTGACAAATGTGTCTCATCCTCATCATCAACCTCCTGAGACACTAATTGCCATAGACTTATTGGAAACTGTGTCTCATCATCATCATCCACTTCGTAAAACACTAATTGCCATTCCCCACCGCCATCTTTTTCTGACTGTGGATGCTCAAAAGTTTGGGAATCAGGGCACAAGATCTCCTCATGTCCCTCTTCAAGCCCACTCGGTGAGAGGCCCAAATTAAGGAATGGCGATGAAGAGAGCTCCTCGGAATATCACATTGTGGGATAACTTATTTGTAAACTCTCCATGGTGGGAGGAAGGACGATCAGGGTGAGGATTCTGTTGACCAGACTCTTGGCTACTGAGACTGGACTTTGTGGATGACAGGGTGCATAACCAACTGAAAGCATTATCTGCTGAAATCCAACCGACCACCTGCTCGAACTGGTCTGACTTCGAGAGTGGTGTCCTGTGCCACCCTACAAACTGGGACATAAATCTAGGTTACACGGATGAGTGTGTTTCTTGTGCTCTGCCAGTAGGCACAGTTTCACCGCACCTAGGGGCACGGCCTCTGTGTGCTCCTTCAGAAGCACGGCCACTTCCCCGTTCCTTACTGCTTGCCTTCATAATATTAAATGGTATATCTGCTTTCAAGTATGTCACACGTACAGTAGCACAGTTTTTTTAAGTGTATGTGCAAATAAATTACAGGCAGTGTCACAGATATTTGGGATGCGGAAACGTTATACAGGAGAGGTACCTCAGGTAATGGCGCTGCAGAAAACTGCGGCTAAGAAAAAATTACAGTCAATGTCACAGATATTAGAGATGCGGAAATGTTATACAGGAGAATTACCTCAGGTAATGGCGCAGTCAATGTCACAGATATTTGGGATGCGGAAACATTATACAGGAGATGTAGCACATGTAATGGCACTGCTGTCAACAATGTCAGATACTTAGGATGTGTAAACGTTATACAGGAGAGGTACCACAGGTAACGGCGCTTCTGTCAACAGCGGCCAAGAAAAAATGACAGTCAATGTCACAGATATTTAGGATTAGGAAACGTTATACAGGAGATGTTGCACAGGTGATAGCGCTGCTGTCAACAGCGGCTAAGAAAAGATGACAGTCAATGTCACAGATATTTTGGATTTTGAAAAGTTATATAGCAGAGGTACCACAGGTAATGGCGCTGCTGTCACCAGCGGCTAAGAAAAAATGACAGTCAAAGTTACAGATATTTGGCATGCGTAAATGTTATACAGGAGATATATTGTCACTGGTACACGTTAAGCAGGAGATGTAACGCAGATAATGTAACTGCCCGCAGAGTCTACGGAAAAAGTACACTGGATGTCAAAGATATTTTTAGTATGTGCACACGTTAAACCGGAGATGTATCGCACATAATGGCGATGTACGCAGCGTGTAAGGAAAAAGTACACTAAATGTCAGATATTTTTAGGATGCGCAAACGTTATACAGGAGATGTGGCGCACGTAATGTAACTGTCCGTAGCTGACACCGTCTACGGAAAAAGTACACTGGGTGTCACAGATATTTTTAGTATGAGCAGATGTTAAACAGGAGATGTAGCGCAGATGATGTCTCTGTCAGCAGCGTCTACGGAAAAAGTACACTGGATGTCACAGATATTTTTAGTATGCGCACAAGTTAAGCAGGAGATGTAATGCAGATAATGTCACTGTCCGCAGCGTCTACGGAAAAAGTACACTGGATGTCACAAATATTTTTAGTATGAGCAAATGTTTTACAGGAGATGTAGCGCAGGTAATGTCACTGTCCGCAGCATCTATGGAAAATGTACACTGGATGTTACAGATGTTTTTAGGCTGCGCATGGGTTACACAGGAGTAGAAATGTCGCGAACATCAAATTTTCCGTTCGCGAACAGCGAACGCGAACTTCTGCAAATGTTCGCGAACGGGCGAACCGCCTCAGACTTCAATCGGCAGGCGAATTTTAAAACCCACAGGGACTCATTCTGGCCACAATAGTGATGGAAAAGTTGTTTCAAGGAGACTATCACCTGGACTGTCGCATGCAGGAGGGGGATCCATGGCAAAACTCCCATGGAAAATTACGTAGTGGACGCAGAGTCAGGTTTTAATCCATAAAGGGCATAAATCACCTACATTCCTAATTGGAGATGAGCGAACAACTGGATGTTCGGGTTCGAGAAGTTTGGCTGAACTTCCCGAAAATGTTCGGGTTCGGGATCCGAGCTTGACCCAAACTTCACCCCAAACCGGCACTAAAAAGGCTGTCCAGGAAAGGGCTAGAGGGCTGCAAAAGGCAGCAAAATGTAGGTAAATCCACTGCAAACAAATGTGGATAGGAAAATGACTTACAATAAAACAAAATAAATAAAAATTAACCAATATCAATTGGCAACTTGGAGGAGGAGGTGGAATAGGAGGTTGGGGTGGCATCAGGTGGGAATTCTATGGGAGTTGATGTTCTCATCATAGCCGAAAAGGATTCATGTCTGCCTGCAGTGCCACAGGCCTCATTCACAGACTCAGGGCCATAGAACCCGCAAAGAGTAGAGCGGTCCCGTAACAGCAACACAGGCCTCAGGTCAACCTGCAATGGAACAGGCCATTATCATTTATGTAGGACCCTGACACCCAGACATAGGAGAGCGCAGGCACTGCAGCATGTAGTCGCTCATGTGTGCAAGGCTCCCCAGAGGTAAGGACAAGCTGTCCTCTGTGGGAGGCGTATCGTCATCGTCCTCCGTTTCCCCCCAGCCACACACGAGTGATGGGCCCGAGCTGCGTTAGGTGCTATCCCGCTGTGAACATGCTTCATCCTCATCCTCCTACACCTGGCCACATTTGTACCTGGCCTCTGCTTTTGCAAAAAACCTCCCTCTGAGCCACTTCTAAGAGACTGGCCTGAAAGTGCTTAAAATGACCCCTCTTCCTCCTCCTCCTTCTCCTGGGCCACCTCCTCTTCCATCATCGCCCTAAGTGTTTTCTCAAGGAGACATAAAAGTGGTATTGTAACACTGATAACGGCGTCATCGCCACTGGCCATGTAGGTGGACTACTCGAAACAGCGCAATAGGGCACACCGGTCTCGCATGGATGCCCAGTCATTGGTGGTGAAGTGGTGCTGTTCCGCAGTGCGACTGGCCCGTGCGTGCTGCATCTGAAACTACACTATGGCCTGCTGCTGCTCGCAAAGTCTCTTCAGCATGTGCAAGGTGGAGTTCCACCTGGTGGGCATGTCGCATATGAGGCGGTGACCGGGAAGGCCGAAGTTCTGCTGTAGCGCAGACAGGCGAGCAGCGGCAGGACGTGAACGCCGGAAGCGTGCACAGACGGCCCGCACTTTATGCAGCAGCTCTGACATGTCGGGGTAGTTGTGAATAAACTTCTGCACCACCAAATTCAGCACATGTGCCAGGCAAGGGATGTGCGTCAAACCGGCTAGTCCCAGAGCTGCGATGAGATTTTGCCCAATATTGCACACCACCAGGCTGGGCTTGAGGCCCACCGGCAGCAACCACTGGTCGGTCTGTTGTTTCATACCCTGCCATAACTCCTGCGCGGTGGGGGCCTGTCCCTCAAACATATGACTTTCAGAACGTCCTGCTGACGTTTACCCCGGGCTGTAATGAAGTTGGTGGTGAAGGTGTTTGGCTGACTGGATGAGTGGGTGGAAGAAGAGGAGGAGGAAGCCGAGTAGGAGGAGGAGGCTATAGGAGGCTATAGAAGAATCATGCCCTGCGATCCTTGGCTGCGGAAGGACGTGCGCCAAAGAACTCTCTGCCTGGGGCCCAGCCGCCACTACATTTACCCAGTGTGCAGTTAGGGAGATAAAGCGTCCGTGGCCGTTCTTACTGGTCCATGTATCTGTGGTTAGGTGGACCTTGCCACAGATGGCGTTGCGCAGTGCACACTTGATTTTATCGGATACTTGGTTGTGCAGGGAAGGCACGGCTGTCTTGGAGAAGTAGTGGCGGCTGGGAACAACATACTGGGAACAGCCATCGCCATCAGCTGTTTGAAGCTGTCTGTGTCCACCAGCCTGAATGACAGAATTTCAAAGGTCAGTAGTTTAGAAATGCTGGCATTCAGACCGAGGGCTTGAGGGTGGCTAGGTTAGAAATTACACTTTCTCTCCAAGGTTTGTGAGATGGAGAGCTGGACGCTGGCTTGTGACATGGTGGAGATGCTTGGTGACGGAGGTGGTGGTGTTGGTGGCACATCCTCTGTTTGGTGGGCGGCAGGTGCCAACATTCCTCCCGAGGCAGAGGAAGATGCCGAGGCAGCAGCAGAAGAGGGAGCAGGGGGAGCCTGATTTTAAGCTGTTTACTCCACTGCAGTTCATGCTTTGCATGTAGATGCCTGGTCATGCAGGTTGTGCTAAGGTTCAGAACGTTAATGCCTCGCTTCAGGCTCTGATGGCACAGCGTGCAAACCACTCGGGTCTTGTCATCAGCACATTGTTTAAAGAAGTGCCATGCCAGGGAACTCCATGAAGCTGCCTTTGGGGTGCTTGGTCCCTGGTGGCGGTGGCCAGTAGCAGGCGGACCCTCTTGGCGGCGGCTGTTCTGCCTTTGCCCCCTGCTCCCTCTTTTGCTACGCTGTTGGCTCGGACTCACCACTGCCTCTTCCTCTGAACTATGAAAGTCAGTGGCATGACCGTCATTTCTTGTGTGGTCTAGGACCTCATTGTCCCCTGCATCGTCTTCCACACAGTCGTCCTCCCTGACCTCCTGTTCGGTATGCACACTGCAAAAAGACGCAGCAGTTGGCACCTGTGTTTCGACATCATAAGCAGAGACATGCAGACTCTGATGATTGGGTATTCCCATGTCCTCATCATCAGGAAACATTATTGGGTGTGCGTTCCCACTGGGGAAGGGCTAGATGGATTCCCTTGGGAAACCCTGCCAGCAGAGTCTTCAAACAGCATAAGAGACTGCTGCATAACTTAAAGATCAGACAGTTTCCCTGATATGCATGGGGGTGATGTGACAGGCTGACGGGCTTGGTTTTCAGGCGCCACCTGTGCGCTTTCTGCACAAGACTGGGTGGGAGATAATGTTGTGAACGTGCTGGATCCACTGTTGGCTACCCGATTGACCAGCGCCTGTACTTGCTCAGGCCTTATCATCCTTAGAACGGCATTGGGCCGCACCAAATATCGCTGTAAATTCTGGCGGGTACTGGAACCTGAGGTAGTTGGTTCACTAGGACGTGTGGCTGTGGCAGAACGGCCACGTCCTCTCCCAGCACCAGAGGTTCCAATAACAACACCACGACCATGTCCGCGTCCGCGTCCCTTACTAAATGTTTTCCCCATTGTTACCGTTCACCACAATAAGAAAAAAATGATTTGGCCCAATGTATTGAATTGAAATTCAGGCCATTTTTTTACAGGCACCCAACACTATCTGGCTATCTATTTATGTACCGTATTACACTAATCCAGGCACAGCAGTAATCACAGATTTAGGGGAATATCAATTGTAGGCCTAGTATTTAGGCCCTGGATGAAAGGTATCCTTTTACGGACAGATTTACACTTGGAGATGCACAGTAGCGTGTGAAAAAAATATATAGGATTATGCTTTCAGCACTTGTATTTTAACACTTTGTGTAATATACCCCTTAAGCGAAAAAAATACACTTAGAGATGCAAAACAGTGTGTGCAAATGTAGAGGATTATGCTGAATTTTAACACTTACTGTAAAATACCCTTTAACGGAAATAAATACACTTGGAGATGCATGCTGAATGTAATATAACTTTTTACGGACAGATTTACACTTGGCCTGCAAAAGATGGAACACCAGATTTACGATATTTCTATTCTATATTCTATACACTTGGAGATGCATGCTGAATGTAATATAACCTTTTACAGACAGATTTACACTTGACCTGCAACAGATGGAACACCAGATTTACGAAATTTCTATTTTTGCAACTGAATTTCACCCTAGAAAATAATATATCTATTGAAGGACACTATGAAACTTGTCCAGTCACAGCTGGAACACCAGATTTACGGTATTTCTATTTTTGCAACTGAACTTCACCCCAGAAAAATATATATCCTTTGCCGGACACCATTGAAATTGGCCAGCTACTGCTGGGACACCAGATTTAGGAGATTGCTATTTTGGCAATTGAATTTCACCCCAAAACAAAATATATCTTTTGCCGGAAACAAACTTGGCCAGCCACTGCTGGGACACCAGATTTAAGGGATTGCAATTTTGGCAATTGAATTTCACCCCAGAAAATTACCTATCCTTTGCCATACACTATTAAACTTGGCAAGACACTGCTGGGACACCAGATTTAGGGGTTTGCTGTTTTGGCTATTGTATTTCACTCCAGAACAAGATATATCCTTTGCCGGACACTATTAAACTTGGCCAGCCACTGCTGGAACAACAGATTTAAGGTATTTCTATTTTTGTAACTGAATTTCCCCCCAGAAAATAATATATCCTTTGACGGACACTATGAAACTTGTCCAGTCACAGCTGGAACACCAGATTTACGGTATTTCTATTTTTGCTACTGAATTTCACCCACGAAAAAAATATATCATTTGCCGGACACTATTAAACTTGGCCAGCCACTGCTGGAACACCAGATTTACGGTATTTCTATTTTTTGCAACTGAATTTAACCCCAGAAAATAATATATCCTTTGACGGACACTATGAAACTTTTCCAGTCACAGCTGAAACACCAGATTTACGGTATTTCTATTTTTGCAACTGAATTTCACCCCAGAAAATTATCTATCCTTTGCCAGACACTATTAAACTTGGCAAGCCACAGCTGGAACACCAGATTAATGGTATTTCTATTTTTGCAATTGAATTTCACCCCAGAAAAAAATATATCCTGTGCCGGACAATATTAAACTTGGCCAGCCACTGCTGGAACACCAGATTTACGATATTTCTATTTTTGTATCTGAATTTCACCCCAGAAAATAATATATCCTTTGACGGACACTATGAAACTTGTCCAGTCACAGCTGGAACACCAGATTTACGGTATTTCTATTTTTGCAACTGAATTTCACCCCCCAAAAAAATATATCCTTTGCCAGACACTATTAAATTTGGCCAGCCAGTGCTGGAACACCAGAATTACGGAATTTCTATTTTTGCAACTGAATTTCACCCCAGAAAATAATATATCCGTTGACGGACACTATGAAACTTTTCCAGTCACAGCTGAAACACCAGATTTACGGTATTTCTATTTTTGCAACTGATTTTCACCCCAGAAAATTATCTATCCTTTGCCAGACACTATTAAACTTGGCCAGACACTGCTGGAACACCATATTTACGGTGTTTCTATTTTTGCAACTGAATTTCACCCAGAAAAAAAAAAAAACCTTTGCCGGACACTAGTAAACTTGGCCAGCCACAGCTGGACCACCAGATTAATGGTATTTCTATTTTTGCAATTGAATTTCACCCCAGAAAAAAAAAATGTCCTTTGCCAGACACTATTAAACTTGGCCAGCCACTGCTGAAGCATCAGATTTACAGTGTTTCTATTTTTGCAACTGAATTTCCCCAGAAAATAATAAATACTTTGCCGGACACTATTAAACTTGGCCAGCCACTGCTGGGACAGCAGATTTAGGGGATTGCTGTTTTGGCTATTGTATTTCACCCCAGAACAAAATATATCCTTTGCCGGACACAATTAAACTTGGACAGCCACTGCTGGAACAGCACGGTATTTCTATTTTTGCAACTGAATTTCACCCCAGAAAATAATATATCCTTTAAAAGACACTATTAAACTTGGCCAGCCACATCTGGAACATCAGATTATTGGTATTTCTATTTTTGTAACTGAATTTCACCCCAGAACAAAATATATCCTTTGCTGGACACTATTAAACTTGGCCAGCCACTGCTGGAACAACAGATTTACGGTATTTCTATCTTTGTAACTGAATTTCTCCCCAGAAAATAATATATCCTTTGACGGACACTATGAAACTTGTCCAGTCACAGCTGAAACACCAGATGTACGGTATTTCTATTTTTGCAACTAAATTTCACCCCAGAAAAAAAAAATATCCTTTGCCGGACACTATTAAACTTGTCTTGCCACTGCTGGGACACCAGATTTAGAGGATTGCTGTTTTGGCTATTTTATTTCACCCTAGAACAAAATATATCCTTTGACGGACACTATTAAACTTGGCCAGCCACTGCTGTAACACCAGATTTAAGGTATTACTATTTTTGTAACTGAATTTCACCCCAGAAAATAATATATCCTTTGACGGACACTATGAAACTTGTCCAGTCACAGCTGGAACACCAGATTTACAGTATTTCTATTTTTGAAACTTAATTTCACCCCCGAAAAAAATGTATCCTTTGCCGGGCACTATTAAACTTGGCCAGCCACTGCTGGAACACCAGATTTACAGTATTTCTATTTTTGCAACTGAATTTAACCCCAGAAAATAATATATCCTTTAAAAGACACTATAAACTTTTCCAGTCACTGCTGGAACACCAGATTTACGGTATTTCTATTTTTGCAACTGAATTTCCCCCCAGCAAAAAAAATATCCTTTGCCGTACACTATTAAACTTGGCCAGCCGCAGCTGGAACACCATATTAATGGTATTCCTATTTTTGCAACTGAATTTCACCCCAGAAAAATATATATCCGTTGCCAGACACTATTAAACTTGGCCAGCCACTGCTGGAACACCATATTTATGGTATTTCTATTTTTGATACTTAATTTCACCCCAGAAAATAATTTATCCATTGACGGACACTATTAAACTTGGCCAGCCAATGCTAGGACACCAGATTTAGGGGATTGCTATTTTGGCAATTGAATGTCACCCCAGAAAATTATCTATCCTTTGACGGACACTATTAAACTTGGCCAGCCACAGCTGAAACCACTGGTTTACAGTATTGCTATTTTGGCAATTGAATTTCACCCCAGAAAATTATCTGTCCTTTGCTGGACAATATTAAACTTGGCCAGCCACTGCTGTGACACCAGATTTATGGTAATGCTATTTTAGCAATTGAATTTCACCACAGAACAAAATATATCCTTTTCCGGACACTAATAAACTTGGCCAGCCACTGCTTGAACAGCAGATTTACGGTATTTATATTTTTGCAACTGAATTTCTCCCCAGAAAAAAAATATATCCTTTGCCGGACACTATAAAACTTGCCCAGCCACAGCTGGAACACCAGATTTACGGTATTTCTATTTTTGCAACTGAAATTTAAACCCAGAAAATTATCTATCCTTTGCCGACACTATTAAACTTGGCCTGCCACTGCTGGGACACCAGATTTAGGGGATTGCTATTTTGGCAATTGTATTTCACCCCAGAATAAAATCTATCCTTTGCCAGACACTATTAAACTTGGCCAGCCACAGCTGAAACCACTGATTTACGGTATTGCTATTTTGGCAATTGAATTTCAACCCAGAACAAAATATATCCTTTGCCGGACACTATTAAACTTGGCCAGCCAATGCTGGGACACAAGATTTAGGGGATTGCTATTTTGGCAATTGAATTTCACCCCAGAAAATTATCTATCCTTTTTTTTTTTTTATCACAATACAAAATGCATACCATCAAAAATTACTAATCTATCTTTTTACCCCCCCGTACCACCCGTCCCTCCCCCCTCCTAGCCCCGGATACTTCAACAATTTACATCTCCCAGATTTCCCATATTTTTGACCACTTGTCGAGGGCATTCCGCTGTTTAAAAATAATCTTTTCATAGTGGCAAACTTTTTGTACTAATGGAAACCAACTAAAACAATTTGGCGGTACCCTGGAAAACCATTTCCTAACTAGAAGGAGTCTTGCCAGGAACATTTGAGATATACCAAGGTCAAGATCTGAGAGGTCCCCCAGAACCCAAATCTCCGGCTGGGCAGGGATTCTAACCTTAACCTTCCCTTGGATAAAATCCATAATAGCACTCCAATATGTCTCCGTGGAAGGACAGAGCCAGATCATATGGAGGAAATCAGCATCTGGTCTCCCACATTTCTTAACCCACATTTCTTAAACCAAAGAGGTGTGACATATATTCTGTGAAGTATGTGAAATTGAACCAAAAAGTGCTTGTAGTTCTTAGAAACATATTCCATGTTTTTATAAATATTAGCCCACCCCAGAGTGCTAATATTAGGACAGTCCCGTTCCCAGGCCATTTGGCCAGGCGAACAGGAACCGAACAAGTGTCTGTAAACTAACATTTTATAGAAAAACCCTGTTTTTAAATTACCATCCTTATTACCAACAAGGGTGTTCAATATTGAAGAAGAATCAATATTTAAAAACAAAAAATTATTTGTACTGTGCAGTGCCGCTCGTAATTGAAAAAATCTCATCCAGTTAAAATTCTCCAATTTCCCAGCCAGACAGGAGAAAGATAATATATCTCCATCCTTCACCACTTCGGTCAGGTATTTAATATTCTTAAGTTTCCAGTAGTTATCAACCGCCAAACTGTTTATTCCTGGAAGTGAGAGATTATTCCAAAAAGGAGTGAAACTCAAAGAACCCTTTACACCTGTCCAGGCTTTAATAGTTAACCAGACTTTATGATACATTTTGGCCGTACTATTATAGTCTTGTTTTTTAATGCCTAAATTATCCGATTCCAACAACAGAAATATATTATCAAAGCCAAATTTAGAAGTAAGAAATGAACAGAGAGGACTACTCTCTCATCTACTAAATGGCCATAATTTCCCTGCGATATAATATCCCTTTAAATATGGGAGACCCAGCCCTCCACTGTCCATTGCCTTATAAAGAAATTCCAACTTAAGTCTCACTCGCTTTCGTCCCCATATCAACTCATTTAACAATCTCTCCATTTTCTTGAAAAAAACCTCATTAATCCAAACTGGAGAGTTATTGAGGACGTAAAGAAACTGAGGAAGAAGGATCATCTTTATAAGGGAGATTCTATCAGGCTTGGAAAGAAATAAGTGTAGCCACGTGTTAATTTTACTTCTCGTCTTGGCTATTAACGGTTTTAAATTACCCTCTATGTAGTCAGTTACTAAAGGGGTGACTATCACACCTAGATATTTTAAGGAGGACACAACCTTCAAATTTTCAGGAGCTTTTGAGCTATCAAGGTTAAATTTGTCTAGAGGCATCAAATAAGTCTTCTGCCAGTTAATTTCCAGACCAGATACTTGGCTAAAACTGTCTATTTGTCCCACCACTTGTGGAAGAGTCAAATTGGTGTGGTTCAGAAAAATTAAGACATCGTCCGCATAAAGAGATATGCGGTCGTGTATACCTCCCACTCCAAACCCTTCAAAATTAGGGGCTTGTCTTATTGCTAAAGCCAACGGCTCTATATATATATTAAAAAGAAGGGGAGAAAGAGGGCACCCCTGCCGAGTTCCCCTAGAAATAGGAAAACTCGAAGAGATACTACCATTTATATTAATTCTGGCCCTAGGCGAGTTATATAAGGATTTTATTCTACCAATAAACTTGGGTCCTTTCCATCACACCCCATAGGAAGTCCCACTCCACCCTGTCGAACGCCTTGTTGGCGTCAATCGACAGGATGGACCAGGAGTCCCCACCTAGGAATTGAATGTTAGAGAATAAACAATGAATATCTATGATTATCTATCCTTTGCCGGACACTATTAAACTTGGCCAGCCACTGCTGGAACACCAGATTTACGGTATTTCAATTTTTGCAACTGAATTTCACCCCAGAAAATAATATATCCTTTAAAAGACACTATGAAACTTGTCCAGTCACAGCTGGAATAACAGATTTGCGGTATTTCTATTTTTGTAACTGAATTTCACCCTGTGAACAAAATATATACTTTGCCAGACACTATTAAACTTGGCCAGCCACAAATGAAACCACTGATTTACGGTATTGCTATTTTGGCAATTAAATTTCGCCCCAGAGAAAAATCTATCCTTTGCCGTACACTATTAAACTTGGCCAGCCACAGCTGAAACCACTGATATATGGTATGGCTATTTTGGCAATTGAATTTCACCCCAGAACAAAATATATCCTTTACTGGACACTATTAAACTTGGCCAGCCACAGCTGAAACCACTGATTTACGGTATTGCTATGTTGGCAATTGAATTTCACCCCAGACAATTATCTATCCTTTGCCTGACACGATTAAACTTGGCCAGCCACTGTTGGGACACCAGATTTAAGGTATTGCTATTTTGGCAATTAAATTTCACCCCAGAAAATTATCTATCCTTTGCCTGACATGATTAAACTTGGCCAGCCACTGTTGGGTATTGCTATTTTGGCAATTGAATTTCACCCCAGAACAAAATGTATCTTTTGCCGGACACTATTAAACTTGGCCAGCCACTGCTGGAACACCAGATTTACGGTATTTCTATTTTGCATCTGAATTTCACCCCAGAAAATAATATATCCTTTGACAGACACTATGAAACTTGTCCAGTCAAAGCTGAAAAACCATATTTACAGTATTTCTATTTTTGCAACTGAATTTCACCCCAGAATTTTTTTTATCTTTTGCCGGACACTATTAAACTTGGCCAGCCACAGCTGGAACACCAGATTTACGGTATTTCTATTTTTGCAACTGAATTTCACCCCAGAAAATTATCTATCCTTTGCCAGACACTATTAAACTTGGCCAGCCAATGCTGGGACACCAGAATCAGGGGATTTCTATTTTGGCAATTGAATTTCACCCGAGAAAAAAATCTATCCTTTGCCGGACACTATTAAACATGGCCAGCCACAGCTGAAACCACTGATTTACGGTATTGCTATTTTGGAAATTGAATTTCACCCCAGAACAAAATCTATCCTGTGCCGGACACTATTAAAATTGGCCACCCACAGCTGAAACCACTGATTTACGGTATTGCTATTTTAGCTATTGAATTTCCCCCCAGAACAAAATCTATCCTTTGCCGGACACTATTAAACTTCGCCAGCCACTGCTGGGACACCAGATTTAGGGGATTTCTATTTTGGCAATTGAATTTCACCACAGAAAATAATCTATCCTTTGCCAGAAAGCAGACAGTATTACACTTGGCTAGCCACAGCTGGAACTCCAGATTTAGGGCATTGCTATTTTGGAAATTGAATTTAACCCCTCAATAAAATATAGAAATTTCTATCCTGAGTTTCTAGAGGTGACAATAAGCACAGCCAAGCCCCTGATGTAGGATATAGCAAAAAAAAAAAAAAACTAGTACTGATGGATTGATGGACTTGGTGGAAGCTTGTGCTGGTGCACCACAAGACACAAAATGGCCTCCGATCACCCCAGAAAAAGGTGACAGCTCTTTGCAGCCTAAAAACCATTGAGCAATTAAAGAGAAATTGAATGATTCACAGCTGTAGATCGATCACTTCATTAGGTGTTTTTGCTGTGTTTTCCCTGCCTAATCTTGCCATCAGAGCAGCTGTTTCCTATCCGTACACTAATCAGAGCAGAGTGACGTGCGGCACTACGTGACTTCAGCTTAAATAGAGGCTGGGTCACATGCTGCACTTGACCAATCACAGCCATGCCATTAGCGGGCATGGCTGTGATGGATTCTTAGGGCAAGAAGTAAAACGCTAGCTGATTGGCTGCTGTAAAGCCCTTCAGAAAGCGGGAAGAAATCGCAGAACAACGAACTCGAACCCAAACTTTTTTGAAAATGTTCGGGTTCGGGTCCCGAACACCCCAAAATTCGGTACAAACCCGAACTATACAGTTCGGGTTCGCTCATCCCTACCTGTTCTATATTGTGTTCACAGAAGCAGAAAAGATAATATGCATTTAAGATTCATTATATGAATGTAAGGTAAGCTCAATGACACAGCAGAATTATAATAAAGCATATCGTTAAACTGTTGTTACTGCCCAGGAGTCTTGACCAATCACTGCCAGCCTCACACTGAGCAGGAGTCTTGACCACTTACAGCCAGCCTCACACTGAGCCTGTGTGGGAAATCCCCTAGCTGGAATCATTATTCACCAGAGAGAGGAGCTGAACAGACACACAGTTACAGTCAGAGTTCAGTTTTATGGAAGCAAAGAGGCCAAAATAGTTCCACCAAACTAAGTCAAACTATGCAAACTACATAAATAACAAAACCTGCTCAAAGTAATTGTATAGAGAAAACTGCAAACCAAGTTGAGCAAGTGGAACTATTGGTTAAACCTCAGCTATACTTCTCAGAGAGATTATAAAGTGCTTAAATAAATTAAATTGAGAGTACAGATACTGAAGAGAGAAATATATCCACCATTTTATGTTGAATGACAAGATTGAACAGTTGAATCACCATTTTGCGATACTTTATGCAAAACGTGTTTCGTAAATGGACTATCTGCTGTGGAGGTGGCAGTGTGATACATGAAGAAAAGTTGAAGTTAATAATGAAGTTATTTCAAGCATTTGGTGTGCTCTTTAAGCCTACTGTTTCCATAAAAAGGCACTGGAAGAATTAAAGCAGAGTAACAGACAGTCTGTTTGGACTAAAAGGTTAGAAATATCCAAATGCTTCTAATGCCACAGCGCAAAAGACACTTCATTGTGCTGCACCTGCCACAGTGGCACTATTACCCTCAGAGGACAAACCGATAGCGCTCCTCAACTTGCACAGTAAAGAGCGCATTAGAGCAGCCGAGAGCCAGCATATACCACCGTGCAGCAACTTTTCCCTGAGTGAGCAAGCAAAGACACCTTAGCAGAGCTACTATAGAGGCCTTAGAACGTTTGTATTAGTCAAACTGCAGCCAACACTTAAAGTATCAGAACGGCAAAGGCAAGATAGTCAGAGAAAGAGCGCCAACTGTCTTGCGATCCCTAGAGAGGGAAAGAGACGCATGGTGGGAGGCCAGAGTACAGAGCTAGAGTGCACGCACCGCTAACCACGAAGAGGCCACGTGCTGCAGCCAGCTAGTTTCCCGCCATTAGGCCCCAAACCAGCATTAGCGTATCCAAGCCAGCGCATCGCAAGTCAGCAAAAAGTATCTCAAGTCAGCACAGAACATCGCAAGCAGCGTATCCAAGCCAAAGCATCACAAGTCAGCACAGAACATCGCAAGCAGCGTATCCAAGCCAGCGCATCGCAAGTCAGCACAGAGCATTGCAAGTCAGAGCAAGCATCGCATCACATCAATTGAAACTGATTGAGCACTGAAGAGGACAGTTTTCTCCTACAGAGGGATCTGGATAAATTGGAGGCTTGGGCAGAGAGATGGCAGATGAGGTTTAACACTGACAAATGTAAAGTTATGCACATGGGAAGGAATAATGCAAGTCACCTGTACATACTAAATGGTAAAACACTCGGTAACACTGACATGGAAAAGGATCTAGGAGTTTTAATAAACAGCAAACTAAGCTGTAAAAACCAGTGTCAGGCAGCTACTGCCAAGGCCAATAAGATATTGGATTGCATCAAAAGGGGCATAGATGCCCCTGATGAGAACATTGTCCTACCACTTTACAAATCTCTAGTCAGACCACACATGGAGTACTGTGTACAGTTCTGGGCTCCTGTGAACAAGGCAGACATAGCAGAGCTGGAGACGGTTCAGAGGAGGGCAACTAAAGTAATAACTGTAATGGGGCAACTACAGTACCCTGAAAGGTTATCAAAATTAGGGTTATTCACCTTAGAAAAAAGACGACTGAGGGGAGATCTAATATCTATGTATAAATATATCAGGGGTCAGTGCAGATATCTCTCCCATCATTTATTTATCCCCAGGACTGTGACTGTGACGAGATGACATCCTCTGCGTCTAGAGGAAAGAAGGTTTGTACACAAACATAGAAAAGGATTCTTCACTGTAAGAGCAGTGAGACTATGGAACTCTCTGCCTGAGGAGGTGGTGATGGTGAGTACAATAAAGGAATTCAAGAGGGGCCTGGAGTATTTCTGGAGTGTAATAATATTACAGGCTATAGCTACTAGAGAGGGGTCGTTGATCCAGGGAGTTATTCTGATTGCCTGATTGGAGTCGGGAAGGATTTTTTTCCCCTTAAGTGGGGAAAATTGGCTTCTGCCTCACAGGGGTTTTTTGCCTTCCTCTGGATCAACTTGTAGGAAAGAGGCCGAACTGGATGGACAAATGTTTTTTTTCGGTCATATATACTATGTTACTATGTAAGTGCAAGCAAGAAAAGACATTTCTTCTTTAAGACTGACTTGTTCCTGCTCTTCAGAATAAGGTCAGAGCTTTCCTTTTATAACTTATCATTGCATAGGTTTTGGCATAAAAAGACATTTTCGTGTTCAGGAATAAAATACTTTAAAGTAAAACAAAGGACAGTTTGTAGCACATGGACTCTAAAGTATTTAAAGTGAAAGTCATTTATTTCTGCATTTATTAATATTGCACTTTATGTGAAAGGTCCTTTAATATTCGTATTGATTGCTATAACATTTAAAGTAAAATGTCTGAGCCTAGTATTACCATGCCACTGTTAGAGGATACAAAGATAGATAGGGGAGAAGGTGAAGAGCAAGAGAAGGTGAAGAGTCAGAAGAGTCTGATGCAGCCTCAAGTCTTGCCTCAAACAAATATGGCCCCAAAAAATGAACTAAGATGTTCATCATGTGCCAGGAAACCAACCTCAAAGATGCTGGAAAATTTGGAGCAAGAAGCAGCATTAAAAGAGAAAAGGTTTGCCTGAATGTATGAGGTGGAAATTATACATTAAAGGCATTTTTGGAAAGCTAAAACAAGAAAGTATAAAAAGGGTGATGTGGAAGAGATTGAGTGATATGGAAGAGATTGTAGAAGAATCTGAATCAGAGCTTATGGCAGCATATGTCAACCTGTGGTCATTTTCAACACCTTCCCAGGATATTGTAAGGAACCTGGACACATGTAGTCACTAAAAATTTAGTAAAGCTCATGAGAGAACGATCATCTGCAGCAAACTATGATGAAGTAAAAGCAAGAAAAAGAATGAATGAGCTTTTTATGAGAGACTATGCTAGGTCCTTAGGTGGAACCACATTCTAAAGTGGCTCTTCCATCGCTAGCAGAAGTGCCAGCCACATATAAGAGTCCTCAAGTACTTCATCGAAAAGAAAGGAATTAGTTGAACAACATGCTGTCAAGAGAGTAGAAATTGAGATGGAATCTGCCATCGAGGCGCAGCGTCTACAGATAGCTAAAATAGAAGCCGAAAGAGATGCACAGCACCATAAAATAGAAGCTGAAATGGAGGCACAGCGCCATCAAATGGAAGCTGAAAAAGAAAGCTGAAATGGAGGCATAGCACCAACAGATGAAATGTCTGGAAAGGCAGAAAGAAGTTAAGATTATAGTAGCCAGACTCAGAGTACATGAAGAGGATATGAAACAGAGTAGTCATAGGTTCAAATCTGTACTAAGTGAAGAAACAGACTCCTACTTTCCTTCATATGCCCAGGAGGATAGAATGGAATCTCCAGCATGAAGTGAAGAAATAAGTAATTATCCTTCCGTACTTGCTCAGAAAGACAAAGAGAGGCTTAGTCCAGTATTCTGGGTATGGACAAGTCCTATGGGATCCATGCCTGGTTCATTTTAATGAACATGAGCTTGTCTACATTGGCTGTGGACAGATGGCTGCGCCTGTCTGTGATAACGCTCCCTGCCGTGCTAAACACCCATTCAGACAATACACTGGCCGCAGGGCAGGCCAGTACTTCCAAGGCGTAAAGGGCAAGTCAGGCCATGTGCCCAGTTTGGAGAACCAGAAGTTGAATGGGGCAGACCGATCATTCAGTATGTGTAGGCGTGTGCACACATACATTTCCACCATGTTGTTGAAATGCTGACTCCTGCTAAGACGTTCCATATCAGCTGGTGGTGCTGGTTCTTGTGGCATGCTGACAAAGCTTTTCCACATTTCAACCATGCTAACCCTGCCTTCTGAGGTGCTGCCAGTGCCCCAGCTGCTTTGGCGACTTCTTCCTCCTCCTCTGCCTTTGCCTTGTGCTTCCACTAAGGCCCCTGTGTCAGGTGGGAATGCCTTCAGCAGCGCGTCTACCAGCGTACACTTGTAAGAGGTATAGATCAACCAACAATCTAAACGCTGCCACATTTACAGAATATATTTCCCAGTCAGATATGCAGTGCAGGGGTAGTTTGAAAGAAAAAAGAGGTACAGATCACCAGCAATCTAAACGCTGCCGAATTTACAGAATATAAGTCCCTGTCAGGTATGCAGTGCAGCGGTACATAAAAAAAAAAAGGTACAGATCACCCAGCATTCTAAATGCAGAATCAGAAATGCAGTGCAGCCGCAAAGGTACTTTCTAGCCAAAAAAAAAAAAGTGATATTTTCAAACAGAATGTCACAGTTGTATTTATTGATTACTGCAGTGCAGGCTACAAATGTACTTTCTAGTAAAAAAAAAGGTGATTTTTTAAAACCACAATGTCACACATGGATTTAATGATTTTCTTTCACTATCACAAATGCAGCACAGTCCGCAAACGTACTTTTTAGCAAAAAATAATAATTTGTCCCTGCAGAATCTAACAGATGGATTTACTGAATTGATTACACTGTCACATATGCAGCACAGGGGTACTTTACAGAAAACAAAAAATTGAATATGTCAACCCCTGGGTCCCTGAACTCACAGACGATTACCTATATTATTTTCCCTTCCCCTGGCACATATGCAATGCATGTGCACTTAAAAATTGGTATATGTCGCTCACTGAACTATAAGAACAGGATTAAATTATTGTCCCTGGCACATATGCAGGTGCAAGTGCACTGCACTTGCATTAAATGGCCGCCGTCGCCCACCTAACTAACAGACGGATTAAAACTTATTTTTCTGTGTCACTGGACTCAGGGCAGGGTACAAAAATGTTGCATTGCACCCACAAAAAAAATTGCTATAGATTGCAGACTTAACACCAATCTCTGATATCAGATTCTTTACTAATCTCTCCCTACACTAGTAAGAGCGGACGTGACGTGCAGCGCTACGTGACTCCAGCTTATATATGTGCTCATTCACATGCTGCACTGGCCAATCACAGCCATGCCATTAGAAGGCATGGCTGTAATGGCATCTAAGGGCATACATCTTAAACGCTTGTAGATTTGCTGCCCTGCAGCCTTTCAACAAGCTTTATTAAATGGCCGAACAGCGAACTTGAACCCAAACTTTTACGGAAAAGTTCAAGTCCGGGTACAAAAACCCGAAAGTCCGGTATGAACGCAAACTTTACAGTCCGAGGGTCGCTCAACACTATTGATAACCAACTGTGTTTCGGATGCCTAAGAAAAGGCCATGTTACTAAAGAGTATAGGAAAAAGGCCACATGTAGCGTTTGCAAAGGACACCAACCTACACCACTACATGAAGAACGTCCAAAGAAAGATAAATCCTCAATACCTAAAGATACTGAGGAAGGAAAGAAAGTATCAGTATTCTCTTGCAGAGTGAGGGAAGGAGAAAGCAACAACACATCCATGGTTGTACCAGTGTGCATTTCAAATCCTAAAATGAGGAACAAGAAGGTATATACGCCTATGCACTACTGGAAGCCCAGAGAGACGTCACATTCATTAATCATGAAATCTGCAAGTGGCTACAGAACCAGTAAAGCTCAAACTCACCACGATGATTGGAAGAGATGCATTAGTGAACAGTCAAAGCGTAAAAGGACTGAGATTTAGAGGACTTAATTCAAACTTCACATTAGATCTACCTCCAGCTTACACAAAAGATGATATACCTCTAGATTGAGATCTCATACCTACCTGTGAAACAGCCAATAAATGGGAGCACCTATCTGTCATATCTCTTGAAATGTCTCCGCTGAAGGAGTTTGGTGTTGGACTGTTGATAGGCTACGACTGTCCCGAAGCCTTGGTACAATGAAAGGTAATCACAGGAGGAAAGGGTGAAACCTATGCTGTTCAAACTGATCTAGGATGGGGTGTTGTTGGAGGAAAACAGCAGATTGCAAAGTCAAGACAGGTGACAAGATTGTGTCATCGAATATCTGTCCAAAAGTTGCCAACTCTGAGTCCAGCAAAAGTAATAAAGATCCTTGAATCCGACTTTGCAGACATAAGTAATAGTATATCCCAAGAAGACATGAAGTTCATACACACTATAGAAGAAAGTATTCAGCAGAATCAACAAGGTCATCTTGAAATGCCCTTACCTTTTAGAGAATGACCTAATCTGCCAAATAACAGAAATCTTGCCCTAGCAAGATTGAAATGTTTGAAGAAAAGAATGGGAAGAGATCCCAAACTCAAGAATGATTATTTGAAATTCATGGAAGGCATCCTCGAAGAAGGACATGCAGAGAAAGTTAATAATCAACGTAAAGAAGAAGAAGTGTGGTACATCCCACATCAAGGTGTTTACCACTCGAAGAAACCAGAGAAGACTAGAGTAGTATTTGATTGCTCAGCAAAGTATGATGGTGTTGCATTGAATGATCATCTATTAAAAGGACCAGATCTAACAAACACTCTGCCTGGAGAACTCTGTAGATTCAGAAAGTATCCCGTAGAGGTCATGTGTGACGTTGAAAATATGTTCCGCCAGTTTCATGTGAAAAATGAAGATATAGACTTCCTGAGGTTCCTATGGTGGGAGGATGGAGATACAGATACAGAGCCAGCAGAATACAGAAGGAAAGTACACTTGTTTGGAGCAGCATCGTCTCTAGGTTGCTACAATTATGGTATGAAGTACCTGGCCAATCAGAATAAAAAGGATTGCTAATCAGCAGAAAATTTTCTGAAGAAAAACTTTTATATAGATGATGGTCTTATAAGTCTAGAGTCCACAGAATATGCAATCATCGACTCTGAACGTGCATCAACAATGAAGAATGTCGATCTCAATTATGATCATCTTACAGTTCAAAACATACTTGGATTAGGATGGAATGTAGAGAATAACAAGTTCTTCTTTGAAGTACCTACGGAACAGAAAGTTGGAACTAGACGTACCTTTCTTTCCACAGTGGCTTTTGTATTTGATCCATTGGGATTCTTGGCCCCAGTGATCCTCAGAGCAAGAGAAATACTGCAAGAATTATGCAGACAGAAGTTAGGATTGGATCAACCCATATCTGAAAGTTTGAGACCAAGGTGGGAGAGTTTGATAAGAGACTTGCAAAACTTGAGAGAGGTTTGGATACCTAGATGTTTTGTACCTCATGATTTAGGAAAGTACAAGAAAATAGAACTTCATCACTTTTCAGATGGCAGTAGTTATGGTTATGGTCAGAGCTCCTACATCAGAGTGATAGGAGAAGGAAAAATACGCTGTGCCCTGGTTATGGGAAAAGCCAGAGTTGTTCCTACTACTACCAGTATTCATACAATACCATGATACATAAACACCGAAGCCCGAAGATTCCATATCTTTGTCGGCAATAGAGTTTCGAAAATTCGGGAAGTAACAAATCCCAAGTGTTGGCATCACATTGACACAAAGCATAACCCAGTAGATCATGCTTCAAGAGTCCTGAATGTAACAGAATTGAAGAATTCAAACTGGTTCACCGGTCCAGAGTTCCTTTGGGAAAATGAAATCATACCCAGTAAAGGTCATACAGAATTGTCTATGGGTGATCCAGAAGTAAAAGTTGGACAAACATTGAGCACTGCTGCTAAGTGTCAAGATGACTTACTTGAAAGACTAGCCAGATGTTCAAAATGGAATAAAGTCATAAAAGTAGTAGCTCGAATTCTACGTTTGGCAAAGGGAATCAGAAAGAAGGAATCATTGAATGTAGAGGAAAGAATGAAAGCTGAAGAAACAGTCATAAGACTCATTCAACAGAGATTCTGCAGTGAAGAGTTGAAGAGTAGTGTTTGGCGCGAATATTCGAATCACGAATATTATTCGCCAATATCGGCACATTCAAGAATTTGCGAATATTTTTTTAAATCAGTAACTTCCCTTCTTGCTTGTGGGCCAATGAGAAGGCTGCAATATTTTTGTCTGATCTTAGCAACATCCCTAGCAACTAATAAGAAAGTTGCCCACCCCTTTAGGATAGAAGATCCTCCCCAGCAGCCACTTTATGCAGTATTTTGCAGATCTGAGAAAGACAGCAGTGTTATTACTGTGCTCTCTGCTTTCCTGTGTCATGACATTAGATACAGTAGGTAGTTAGTTAGCTTAATAATATAGATAGTTAGTGGGAGATAGTCAGTGTAGGTTAGATAGAAATACAGTCTAGCTGTCTAGTGTTCTGCTGTCTATACATACATGCTACATACATAGTGCTGTATGTATGCATGTATGCATGTATGCTACATACATACATACATACATACATAGTATATACATACATAGTGCTGTGATGTCAGAAGTTCACAACAACACTTACATTACACGGATATTACATTGCCGATTTTTCGCAATCAAGAAAATAATCTCGAATTCGTGAATTTGCGAATATATGACCAATATTCTAATAAATATTTGCGAAATATTGCGAATTCGCATATTGCCGCTGCCTCTCATCACTATTGAAGAGACTTAGTCAAGAACCTAAAAGGCTTCCAAACAACCACCCATTGTACAAGCTTAGGGTACTTTCACACTAGCTTTTTGGATTCCATTTGTGAGATCCGTTTCAGGACTCTCACAAATGGTCCAAAACGGATCAGTTAAGCCCCAATGCATTCTGAATGGATAAGGATCCGTTCAGAATGCATCAGTTAGGCTCCGTTCTGCTTCTATTCTGTTTTGGAGGCGGACACCAAAACGGAGCATGCAGCATTTTGGTGTCCATCTGAAGAGGCGGAGCCTAACGGATCCGTTTTTAATTACAATGTAAGTCAATGGGGACGGATCAGTTTTCAATTACACAATATGGTGCATTTGAAAATGGATCCGTTCCCCATTGACTTTCAATGTAATTAAAAACGGATCCGTTTTGGACTTTGTCATTTTTCTTTTAACTAATGCAAACGGATCCGTTCTGAACGGATAACATCGTTTTCATTATAGGTGCGGCTCAGTCTGTGCAAATAAACAGACGGATCCGCACCAACGCAAGTGTGAAAGTACGCTTAATTTTGTTCTGCAGGATGGTATACTGAAGGTGGGAGGGAGACTGAAAAATGGATCGCTACCTAGCAGAGTTAAGCATCCAACAATTCTACCCAAAAATTCTACCTCCACAAGATTGGTTATCGATCACTACCACAATAAATCCTTTCATCAAGGAAGAAGCTTTACCCAAAGCTGTTTGAGAGAAGGTGGTTACTGGATTGTAAAAGGAAGCAAAGTTATAGCAAAGTATATAAGTAAATTTGTAGTCTGTAGAAAGGCACGTACTGTAGACCTACCGAAAAGCAAAACAGCAAGGAGTACAAGGGATATTGACTAATATTTAAATGTCTGAGTTCCAGAGCAATTCACCTGGAAATTTTAGAAGATATGTCAACTGACGTATTCATCAATGCCTTGAGATGTTTCATAGCCATTAGAGGTACCGTCAGACAGCTTAGATCTGACTAAGGATCTAATTTTGTCAGAGCAAAGAATGAATTGAAGAAAGCTCTAAAGGAGATCGATAAAGAAAAAGTAACTGAGTATTTGTTAGAGAAACAGTGTGTTTTTCACTTGAATGCTCCAAATGCAAGTCATACAGGAGGAGTTTGGGAAAGACAAATCAGAACTGTAAGAAATGTTTTAAGTTCAGTGTTGAAAAAGAATGCCGGAAGATGCTTCACTTAGGACCCTGTTCTATGAAGTAATGTCTATTGTTAACAATCGTCCACTTACAGTTGATAACATCAACAACCCAATAAGTTTGGACTCTTTAACTCCCAACCATCTGCTTCACCTTAAGTCTGATTACATACAGCCACCGCCTTGCAAGTTCACCGAAGAGGATTTATATGCCAAATGGAGATGGCGAAGGGTTCAATATCTATCAGAACAGTTTTGGAATAGATGGAGGAAAGAGTACTAAGCCAATCTGATGCTAAGAAGTAAATGGCAAACACCCAAAAGAAATGTCCAAGTTGGTGACATGGTGTTAGTGAAAGAAGAAGATTTACCTAGAAGCCAATAGAAATTGACCAAAGTTCTAGACGTTTAAAAGGATGAAAACAGACTAGTAAGAAGAGTGTTGTTAGAAATAGAAGACTCAAAACTTGACAAAAAAGAAAAACGTCTCAATACTTCACTCAAGTTGGAACGTCCTATACAGAAGTTAGTTGTTCTACTTGAGAGTGATGAAAGACACTTGATAGTTGAGAACCTGATAAAAAATTCCTCAAATTCATGTTTAAGTCCTACCACTAAGAACATTATAGATAATTTTGTTTGGAGTGTAGCTGACCAGCTAAGACCTGTCTTAAGTTGCTAATACGGCTGATATGTTTATACAGCTAGACCTGCCAATAACCTTAATACAGTTCCAATGTTTATATGTTAAAGACAAAAGCAGAGTTATTTACTGTGACTTCATGTTTTTTATGTCCTGTAACAGTTATATATTGTGTTTACAGAAGCAGAAAAGATAATATGCATTTAAGATTCATTATATGAATGTAACGTAAGCTCAATGACACAGCCGAATTAACAGAAAGAATAAAGTTAAACTGTTGTAACTTCTCAGGAGTCTTGACCAATCACTGCCAGCCTCACACTGAGCAGGAGTCTTGACCAATCACAGCCAGCCTCACACTGAGCCTGAATGGGTAATCCCTAGCTGAAATCATTATTCACCAGAGAGAGGAGCTGTGCAGACACACAGTTACAGTCAGAGTTCAGTTTTATGGAATCAAAGAGGACAAAATATTTCCACCAAACTATGTACAAACTAGGCAAACTGTGTAAATCATATTGCAATCTGCGAATAGTTTAAACAAACTGCTGTAGAACTATTGGTTAAACCTCAGATATACCTCTCAGAGAGATCATAAAGTTCTTAACTAACTTAAATTGAAAGTACAGATACTGAAGAGAGAAACATGTCCACCATTTAATGTTGAAGGACGAGATTGAACAGTTCAAACAAAACAATAGCTGATCTCAGGGAGACCAGCTACATAAAACACTGTGGAGCCTCACCTAAGAGTCTCAACACAGCAATCCAAAGTACAAAGCTCCCTGGGAAATATTAAAATGCAAAATAAATGTGGAGCCCCAGTATTGGGTCTACAACACAATGAAAGCCAGATATCCCTCAAAGGAAGGAAAACCGAGCAAAGGGGTGCCTCCATTACATAGATCACCGAATCCACCATATTAAGTGGCCTCTATGTCAAGATCCCACTTTTTTTTTTACAAGCTGTAAGGATGTGACGGGGAAAACCTAAGCCAGTTATCCATCCACAGAAAGCTGTTTCAAGATTGAACAGTTGAACCACTATTTTGCGATACTTTATTCAACACATGTTTTGTACATGGACTATCTGCTGCGGAGGTGGCAGTGTTATATATGAAGAAAAGTTGAAGTTAATAAATGTTATTTTTAAGCATTTGGTGTGCTAAAATAAAACAAAGTGTAAGTGCACGGTAGTATAACAATGGTTTGGTGAGGCTGGTATACATGTCTATTCTGCATAAGTTACAAACAAGTCCTGTGGAATCCATGCCTGGTTCTTTTTAACCTGTTACGGACACAGGACGTACTGGTATAACCTGATGTCCTGGTACTTAAGGACAAAGGACATACCGGTATGTCCTGAGTATTTCCGATCACCGCCGCGCAGTGACTAGGGGGGTCCTGTGACCCCCCCCCCCCCGCGCGCGCCGCGGCGATTGCAGAAAACCGCAGGTCAATTCAGATCAGGGGTTTGCTGCATTTCCGGGATGTTCGGGTCTCTGGTGACCCGATAACCCAGAATAGGATGGTGATCAGTGGTGTGATAACACACCACCAATCACCATCCTTAAATCCTGTGAGGTGATGGTGACATCACCTCACAGGATCGATTTCTATTGGCTGTACAAGTGGGCGAGGTTAACTACCCCTGTCCTCCTCCTCCATTCTGCGTCCGGAGCGAGGAAAAAGAGCAGCCTGCACGTGCATCAGCAACACCAGCACCCTCTAGCACCCTCTAAAGTGCAATCAGGTAGGTTAGGGACAGCTAGGGAAGGCTTTATGTCAGGCACGGAGAATTAGGGAGAGTTTAGAGTTAATTTTTCTTTTTAACTCTTGCATCACCCTCTTGGGGATTTCCCCCTTGCCCCCCCCCCCACCTCTCCTCTACCATTTTTGGGGGCGCAAGCGTCTTAGTTTTGTTTTTTGCGGACGCTAACAGTGGCCGTCACTTTTTTGTGTCTGGCCAAAGTTAGTGCATCGCCCACCCCACCGCTGATCAGCTTCGGACGGCTAATCAGGGAGTTTAAACTTTTTCATATATTTTTTTTTTAGTTAGTTTTTTTTTTTATTTCCTGTTAGGTTTAGGGAACAGTCTGGGAACACCCTTGCCCCCCCACACACGCACACTGAATAAAGTTTTCCACGCACATACACACGCACACACACACTCCCCTATGGCCCGCCGGACGTTCTCGGCTGAGGAGGCACACGCCCAGCTTGCCTCTGAATCCGAGAGTCCCAGTGAGGACGAAGATGACCCCACGTTCCTTTTGTCATCCGCGTCCTCCTCATCATCTAGCGATGATGATGAGCCCCCAAGGTGGCGGAGACTCCACCAGGCGGAGCAAGAGGACCGCCATGTCAGGGACCCTGTGGCCCACCCTAGTACAAGCAGCTCTGGGGCTCGTACTAGTTCCCGGCCCACCAGATAACTTGGATGGTGTACCCCAGAGAATTTTCAGCCCGCGATTCCTGATTTTGTTGGTCAACCAGGAATCCAGATTCCCACAGTGGGATTCACTGAATACCACTATTTCAGTCTTTTTTTCAGTGACCCCCTTGTGGGAGGATCGTCCCTGGCCAACATCTGTTGGATGAAGGACCTTTGGTGATGTCACAGGATCACATGGGTCACATGGTCCACTCAAATGCTTCTATGATTGGACCATGTGACCCTGTGACGTCACCACAGGTCCTCAAGCAAGAAAACATCAAGAGAGAAGACGTTTGGGGGCTCTGCGCGAACAATGGGAGAAGGTAAGTTAACTATTTATTATTTTTAACCCTCTATAGCCCGGGGAACATTGCATTCTGTAATTAGAATGCAATTATTTTCCCTTATAACTATGTTATAAAGGAAAATAATTACATATACAGAATACTCATCCCGAAACCGGACTTCAGTGATGAAGTCTGACTTCGGGTCTGGGTACCAAGCATGCGGATTTTTTCACGCGCGTGCTAAACGCACTACAAACATTAGCACACGCGCGGAAAAAAATCGTAGCAATTCCCGCAACGCACCCGCCTCTTATCCGGGCGTCAAACATGACGCCCGTGTGCAAGAGGCCTAAGAAGCCATCACAGCCATGCCTACTAATGGCATGGCTGTGATTGGCCAAGTGCAGCATGTGACCCAGCCTCAATTTAAGCTGGAGTCACGTAGCGCCGCACGTCACTCTGCTCTGATTAGTGTAGGGATAGGATGCAGCTGCTGTGCGGGCGAGATTAGGCAGGGACAACTCTGCAAAAACATCTAATGAAGTGATCGATCTGCAGTGTGAATCATTCAACTTTTGCTAGGTAATTGCTCACTGGTTTCTAGGCTGTACACAGTGTTTTTCTGTCACTTTTTTCTGGGGTGATCGTCGGCCATTTTGTGTCTTGTGGTGCACCAGCACAAGCTGCCAAAAAGTCCATCAATCAATCAATACTATTTTTATTTTTTTTTGCTAGATCCTACATCAGGGGCTTGGCTGTGCTTATTGTCACCCCTAGAAACTCAGGACAGAAATGTCTATATTTTATTGAGGGGTTAAATTCAAGTGAGAAATAGCAATCCCCTAAATCTGGTGTTCCAGCTGTGGCTGACCAAATGTAATACTGTCTGCTGTCTGGCAAAGGATAGATTTTTTTCTGGGTGAAATTCAATTGCAAAAATAGCGATCCCCTAAATCTAGTGTCCCAGCAGTGGCTGGCCAAGTTTAATAGTGTCCGGCAAAGGATATATTTTGTTCTGGGGTGAAATTCAATAGCCAAAATAGAAATTCCCTAAATCTAATGTCCCAGCAGTGGCTGGCCAAGTTTAATAGTATCCGGCAAAGGATATATTTTTTTCTGGGGTGAAATTTATTTGACAAAATAGCAATCCCCTAAATCTGGTGTCCCAGCAGTGACTTGCCAAGTTTAATAGTGTCCGGTAAATGATAGCTTTTGTTCTGGGGTGAAATTCAAGTGCCAAAATAGTAATCCACCAAATCTGGTGTCCCAGCAGTGGCTGGCCAAGTTTAATAGTGTCCTGCAAAGGATATATTTTCTTCTGGGGTGAAATTCAATTGCCAAAATAGCAATACCATAAATCTGGTGTTCCAGCTGTGGCAGGCCAAGTGTAAATCTGTCTGTAAAATGGTATATTACACTCAGTGTGCATCTCCCAGTGTATTTCTTTCCGTTAAAGTGTATATTACAGTAAGTGTTAAAATACAGCATAATCCTCCACATTTGCACACACTGTTTTGCATCTCTAAGTGTATTTCTTTCCGTTAAAGGGTATATTACACAAAGTGTTAAAATACAATTGCTGAAAGCATAATCCTATATATTTTTTCACACGATACTGTGCAACTCCAAGTGTAAATCTGTGCATAAAAGGATACCTTTCATCCAGGGCCTAAATACTAGGCCTACAATTGATATTCCCCTAAATCTGTGGTTACTGCTGTGCCTGGATTAGTGTAGTACGGCACATAAATAGGTAGCCAGATAGTGTTAGGTGCCTGCAAAAAAAAGGACTGAATTTCAATTCAATACATTGGGCCAAATCATTTTTTTCTTATTGTTTTGAACGGTAACAATGAGGAAAACATATAGTAAGGGCCCATCACTGGTTCATGGCTGGGGGGAAACAGAGGACGATGACGATACGCCTCCCACAGAAGACAGCTTGTCCTTACCTCTGCGCAACGACAGCATAGTTTCCCACATTTTAATATGTGCGGACTACAGGGTTGCCACCCTGCTGGATCTAGGGTACAAAGGCAATGTGCCCACCTTACTTCCTGTACTGGAGCGTGATAGGAAGATACGCGAGTGCAAGCGCACGTTGGTAGACGCGCTACTGAGAGCATTCCAAAATGTCACAGGGGAACAAGTGGAAGCCCAAGGCGAAGGCAGAGGAGGAGCGAGAGGTCGCCAACGCAGCTGTGTCACGGTCAGCTCCTCTGAGGGCAGGGTTAGCATGGCAGAGATGTGGAAAAGTTTTGTCACCACGACTCAGCTAACTACACCACCACCTGATATGGAACGTCTTAGCAGGAGGCAACATTTCACTAACATGGTGGAACAGTACGTGTGCACACCCCTCCACGTACTGACTGATGGTTCGGCCCCATTCAACTTCTGGGTCTCCAAATTGTCCACGTGGCCAGAGCTAGCCTTTTATGCCTTGGAGGTGCTGGCCTGCCTGGCGGCCAGCGTTTTGTCTGAATGTGTATTCAGCACGGCAGGTGGCATCATTACTGACAAACGCAGACGCCTGTCCACAGCCAACGTGGACAAGCTGACGTTCATAAAAATGAACCAGGCATGGATCCCACAGGACCTCTCCATCCCTTGTGCAGAATAGACATTTATAACTACCTCCTCTTAACCATATATTCTTGTACTCCAGTACACTTCTTTATTGAATCCTCTTTTTTTAATTTTACCATTATTTTGCGGGGCAACCCAAAGTTGAATGAACCTCTCCTACGTCTGGGTGTCAGGGGCCTAAATATCTGAAAGTGGCCTTCTCCATTGGTGGGTGACATGAATCCTTATTCTCTGCTTTGGGACCTCTCTCCTCTGTCTGGGTGCTGGGGTCTAAATAACTAAAAGTGGTCTTCTCCGTTGCTGGGTGACATGATGCCTCTTTTGCTGCTATGGGACCTCTCTCCTCTGTCTGGGTGTCAGGGGCCAAACTTTCACATACTTGCTTGCTGTCTTGGTGGCAGACATTTAACTCTTTTTGCTGTCTAATGACCGCCCTATTGTCTGGGTGTCAGGTGCCCTTATGTTGTTTAATCATTTGTTGTCTTGGTGGGAGATATTAAACTCATTTTACTGTCTAATGACCGCCCCATTGTCTTGGTGTCGGGCCTAAATTTCACATACTTGCTTACTGTCTTGGTGGCAGACATTTAACACTTTTTACTGTCTAATGACCGCCCCATGGTCTGGGTGTCAGGGGCCTATATGTCGTTTAATAATTTGTTGTCTTGGTGGGAGATATTAAACTCTTTTTACTGTCATGACCGCCCCATTGTCTGGGTGTCAGGGGCCTAAATTTCACGTACTTGCTTGCTGTCTTGGTGGCAGACATTTAACACTTTTTACTGTCTAATGACCGCCCCATTGTCTGGGTGTCAGGGGCCTATATGTTGTTTAATCATTTGTTGTCTTGGTGAGAGACATTAAACTCTTTTTACTGTCAAATTGCCTCTCCTCTGTCTGGATGTCAGGGGCCTACATAAATAATAATAGTCTGTTCCATTGCAGGTTGACCTGAGGCATGTGTTGCTGTTACGGGACCGCTCTGATCTTTGCGGGTGCCATGGCCCTGAGTCTGTGAATGAGGCCTATGGCACTGCAGGCAGACATGAATCCTTTTTGGCTGTGATGAGAACATCAACTCCCATAGCATTCCCACCGGATGCCACCTTAACCTCCTATTCTACCTCCTCCTCCTCCAAGTTGCCAATTGAGATTGGTTTATTTTTATTTATTTTATTTAGTCATTTCCCTATCAACATTTGTTTGCAGGGGATTTACCTACATTTTGCTGCTCTCTAGCCCTTTCCTGGGCTATTTTACAGCCTTTTTAGTGCCCAATATTTCGGGTCCCCATTGACTTCAATGGGGTTCAAACCCGAACATCCAGGTGTTCGCTCAACTCTACTTGTAACTTCCCCAAAAAAATAAAATGGAATTCCCAAAATGATCCATACATGAAATAGACATATGGGGCATGTAAATTAATAACTTTTTTTGGTGGTATTACTATGTATTATAGAAGTAGAAAAATTGAAACTTGGAAAAAAAAATCCAAATCTTTGGTAAATTTGGTATTTTTTTATAATTAAAAAATGAATTTTTTTTACTCCATTTTACCAGTGTCATGAAGTACAATATGTGACGAAAAAACTATCTCAGAATGGCCTGGATAAGTAAAATCGTTTTAAAATTATTCACACATAGACTGACACTGGTCAGATTTGCAAAAAATGGCTTGGTCCTTAAGGTAAAAAGGAGCCCGGTCCATAACCAGTTAAGCCTACCGTTTCCATAGAACGGCGCTGGAAGAATTAAAGCAGAGTAAAAGACAGTCTGGTTGGACTAAAAGGTTAGAGATATAGAGATATCAAAATTATTCTAATGCCACAGCGCAAAAGGCACTTCATTGTGCTGCACCTGCCACAGATCACACCTGGAGTATTGTGAACAGTTTAGGGTTCCAGTTAACAAGACAGACTGTCACGGGCTTACCAAAACATACGGATGCCCCGCGACAGTGAGTGGCAGGAGATCTTTGAGACTGGCAACACATGGTTTGGTTTGACATGTTTACCTTGTGGATCAATAGGCTTCTGTATTGTTTCTGATACTGGCCACACCTTTAAACTCCAGGTGTTGCTATAGTGGTCATTTAACTTTCTCTATTTATAGTTGTCTCTCCCACAATGCTGTGCAGTTTATAGCTTCAGTTGGACCTGTGGATAACTGGTGTTATCTGTTGTGGGTCTTGGCTGAGTTCCTGGTGCTGCCATAGCTTCTTGGAAGTTAAGTGTTACCTTTACCTTTGTATTTTGGCTTTTCTGTGTGTTTCATTTCTTTGTGGTTTTGTATTAGGCCTTAGGGATACTCCCATTCATCCTTCCTTTTGGAGGAACAGGATGTCTCATTCCTGTTATCCAGTCATTAGTACCAGGGTCTTTTAGGGATAGATAGGATTTAAGGTATTACTGTGTATGAACTCAACCACTTCTGGGGTCTGTTCATACTGGTAGTCAGTAAGGGCTTTGATTAGGGTTTTCATTAGGAGGTGTTCATCTTCCTTCCCTAGTTTTCAGGCCTTATTTTATTTTCCCTTTCCCTCCTATGTTCGGTGTAGGGGTTTCCCTCCCACACTAGAGCATGACACAGACATAGCATCAGACAACAGACAACAGTGATATAAAAGGGTTCAGAGGAAAGCAACTAAAGTAATAACTAGAATGGGTGGACTACAGTACCCAGAAAGGTTATCAGAATTAAGGTTATTTAGTTTTAAAGAAAATGACTGAGGGGAGATCTAATAACTCTGTATAAATATATCAGATCTTAGAACAGAGTTCTCGCCAATCATCTATTCATACGCAGGACTGTGATGAGGGGACAACCACAGCGTCTAGAGGACAGAAGGTTTCAACACAAACATAGAAGAGCTCAGCAGTGTGGCATTTTTTTTGTGTGTCTGCCTCTGATAACAGCAATGCCATTTGCAACCTGTGCCAAAAGAAACTGAGTCGTGGGAAGTCCAACAACCACCTCGGTACAACTGCTTTGTGAAGGCACATGATCTCACATCACAAACGCCTATGAGATCAACACATGAGTACAAGCAGCACACAAACTCAAAGCCACCATGCTCCTCCTGGTCAAGAATCTTCAGCCACGTCAACCACTGCTGTCCTCCCTGCCCCCTCTCAACCAACCGCCACGCTGCCTCTCACCTTCAGCAGTTCCTGCTCATCTGCCCACAGTCAGGTGTCTGTCAAGGACATGTTTGAGCACAAGAAGCCAATGTCACAGAGTCACCCCCTTTCCCGGCGACTGACAGATGTCTTGACGGACCTCTTAGCGCGCCAGCTTTTACCATACCAGCTGGTGGAGTCTGAGGCCTTCAAAAAATTTGTCGCTATTGGGACACAACAGTGGAAGGTACACGGACGAATTTTTTTTTCAAAAAAGGCAATCCCAATCCTCTACAATATCATTAAAAAGGAAGTAATGGCATCTCTGGCATACAGTGTTGGGGCAAGGGTCCATCTGACCACTGATACCTGGTCTGCAAAGCACGGTCAGGGCAGGTATATCACGTACACTGCGCATTGGGTCAACCTGCTGACGGCTGACAAGCATGGTATGCGTGGCTCCACAGCGGAGTTGGTGACACCGCCACGACTTGCAGGCAGACCTACTGCCACCTCCTCTACTCCTACTCCATCCTCTTCGATATCCTCCTCGGCTGAGTCCTCTTCTGCTGCGGCGTCTGGCTGCACATCAACTGAATCCCCCCAGCTCTCCAGGGGCTATTCCACATCCCGGATACGACAGTGTCACGCTGTCTTGGGGTTGACTTGCCTAAAAGCAGAGAGCCACACAGGACCAGCACTCCTGTCCGCCCTGAACGCACAAGTGGATCAGTGGCTGACCCCGCACCAACTGGAGATCGGCAAAGTGGTGTGTGACAATGGAACAAATTTGATGTCGGCATTGAATTTGGGCAAGTTGTCACATGTGCCGTGCATGGCACATGTGTTAAATCTCATCTTACAACGTTTTGTGTCTAAGCACCCAGGCTTACAGGAAGTCCTCAAGCAGGCCAGGAAGGTGTGTGGCCATTTCAGGCATTCCTACACGGCCGTGGCGCACTTTTCCGATATTCAGCTGCGAAACAACATGCCAGTAAGGCGCTTAATATGCGACAGCCCGACACGTTGGAATTCAACACTCCTAATGTTCGACTGCCTGCTCCAACAAGAAAAAGCAGTCAACAAGTATTTGTATGACCGGGGTGCTAGGACAGCCTCTGCGGAGCTGGGAATTTTTTTGCCACGTTACTGGACACTCATGCGCAATGCCTCGAGGCTCATGCGTCCTTTTGAGGAGGTGACAAACCTAGTCAGTCGCACCGCAGGCACCATCAGTGACTTCATCCCATTTGTTTTCTTCCTGGAGCGTGCCCTGCGAACAGTGCTGGATCAGGCTGTAGATGAGCGTGAAGAGGAAGAGTTGTGGTCACCATCACCACCAGAAACAGCCTTGTCATCATCGCTTGCCGGACCTGTGGCAACGCTGGAAGAGGAGTATGAGGAAGAGGAGTCAGAGGAGGAATGTGGCGGCTTTGAGGAGGAAGACCAACCACAGCAGGCACCCCAGGGTGCTCGTTGTTGTCACCTATCTGGGACCCATGGTGTTGTACGTGGCTGGGGGGAAGAACAGACCGTCAATGACATCAGTGAGGACGAGGAACGGGAAATGAGTAGCTCTGCATCCAACCTTGTTCAAATTGGGTCTTTCATGCTGTCATGTCTGTTGAGGGACCCACGTATAAAAAGGATGAAGGAGAACGACCTGTACTGGGTGGCCATGCTACTAGACCCCCGGTATAAGCAGAAAGTGGCAGAAATGTTACCAAATTACCGAAAGTCGGAAAGGATGCAGCAGTTCAAAACCAAACTAAAAAATATGCTTTACACAGCTTATAAGGGGGATGTCACAGCACAAGGGGAATCTAACAGGGGAAGAGGTGAATGTAATCCTCCTCCTACCACGGTGGCAAGGACTGGACGATTTACAGATGTGTTGTTGATGGAGGACATGCAGAGCTTTTTTAGTCCTACTCATCGCCACAGCCCTTCGGGATCCAGCCTTAGAGAACGACTCGACCAACAGGTAGCAGACTACCTCGCCTTAACAGCAGATATCGACACTCTGAGGAGCAATGAACCCCTTCACTACTGGGTGTGCAGGCTTGACCTGTGGCCTGAGCTATCCCAGTTTGCGATAGAACTTCTGGCCTGCCCTGCTTCAAGTGTCCTGTCAGAAAGGACCTTCAGTGCAGCAGGAGGCATTGTCACTGACAAGAGAAGTCGCCTCGGTCAAAAAAGTGTTGATTACCTCACCTTCATAAAGATGAATGAGGCATGGATCCCGAAGGGACTGACAGTGGGGGATACGTTTGACTAACAAAAGGCCTGATTACATGCCTTGGCCTCAAAATGGTCCCCACGCTGCTGAATTTAATGTCTGCATACCGGATGACTTTCATAAATTCTCCACCACCAACTAGGGTTCCAGCCGCAATGTTTTAGTCACTTTTCTGCCTGGAAAACATCAATTTTTCTGGCCGCTGCTACAATAGCGGCTGCAACAATGCCATTATTTTTCAGGCATGTGAACATGCCTAATTTTTCTGTCCTATGGTGCAGCACTGTGGCTGCAAAAACAAACAAACAAAGGCACATACAAGTATCAATTCCCCTTCGTGATCGTTACCTTGTTGTGGTGAAGGGGCTTGCGTATCACAATGAAGCAATCATCACCTCTATGAATGTGTTGGCAATGTTGCCACACCCCAGATGATAAGGCCGTTGCTTCATTATGGTCAGACCAAAAGCGATCGGACGGCTGGATAATATTTCATAGAAAAAACATTAATTTACTTTTTTTTTTATGTTGTATGGGTTTTTAATACATAAAATAAAAAATCATAATAAAGTCTCTTAATAGTTTATTAGAAATAATGCAGACAATTTATAAAATCCCCATCAATTCCAATATAAAGCAAGTACAGAGCTCAGAACTAAATTATTTCATGATGTCGTAATGGTTTGCTAATTCAACAATGGTTAATCAATTCGACAGACGTCCCCTATGTACTTAACAGGGATTAAACTGATAGGAATAGTACTAGTTAAGACACCACTCATATAGGGTGTCACAGCACAGTTCTCTGTGCATGCGCAGTGCCCCAATTTGGGAGTAAGAGGACCGATTAATTCAGTTTGGTGTATGAGAGTTTGGTCTGTCACTGTGAAGGCAGTCGAAGGTACCCGGCCTAAATTTTTTTTCACAAAAGGCAATCCGTGATATAGGATGTAACAGAGATTAAACTGATGAGAATAGTACTACAGAAAATACCACTCATATCAGGTGTGACAGTAAATTGCACGGCGCAGAAGCAGTCACCGTGGATTAAAACAGAGTGGAGGGAGCCAGGTGTTTTTTTAACCATCTCCCCGTTCGAAAAATCAATTCAATAAATGGCCCCCAGATTGGGGACGTTAGAGGGATTAAACTGATGAGAATAGTACTACAGAAAATACCACTCATATCGGGTGTGACAGTAAATTGCACGGCACAGACGCAGTCACCGTGGATTAAAACAGAGTGGAGGGAGCCAGCGTTTTTTTAACCATCTCCCCGTTCGAAAAATCAATTCAATTCACCTTTCGGGGACCCTTGGTGTTGTACGTGGCTGGTTGGAGGAAGAAACCTTCAATGACATCACCGGGACGTGGCTAGCTTGGTATCCAACCTTGTGCAACTGGGGAGTTTGCGGTTGCGCAAATGAACTGTTTGCGGTTGTTTGCGGTGCATTAAAAGGGGAGTTTGGTCTGTCAATGTCTGTGAAGCGGCCGTTACCCTTATCGATACAACCCCGTAACCCTGATCGATACAACATCATACCTGATCGTATACACACAATGGATGTTTTAAAGCATGTTATTCCAAACAATTTAGGAATGTTAGTTGATTTATGCCCTTTATGGATTAAAACCCGACTCTGTGTCCACTACGTAATTTTCCATGGGAGTTTTGCCATGGATCCCCCTCCGGCATGCTAACGTCCAGGTGTAAGACCCTTTGAAACAACTTTTCCATCACTATTGTGGCCAGAAAGAGTCTCTGTGGGTTTTAAAATTTGCCTGCCAATTGAAGTCTATGGCGGTTCGCCCGTTCGCAAACATTTGCGGAAGTTCACGTTCGATGTCCGCGAACGGAAAATTTTATGTTTGCGACATCACTAATGGTAAGGGTGCTCATAGCCATGAAACTAGAAGTCTAAGAATCCCTGCATCGCCCTCAACATGTGACAGGGCAGAGACCTCCTGTTCATCCATCACAAGGGATGATGCATCTCCAGAGGCCCAGTAGCTGACAAGGAGAAAGACAGAATGCAGCAACTGCACGGCATGTAAGTACACAGTGTAACAACAGAACACTGGAAACGTCAAATGCCCATGCAGGCCTGAACACACCTAAATGAAATAAACACCCAGACGTATAACAAACCTCTAACTCAAACTCACAACATAAACAACACACCAGGAGGGGAAGGAAGACGAGGAGGAAACACACAGTATGACCTCGCAGATGACATTGCTGAGAACATCGATGTCAAACTTGGATGGCCCTCAGATCTCATCCATGCACAGAGAAAGCATCTCACATACAAGGCAGACAAACAAACTGCTCTCAGTCTCCAAGCCAAAGGATATAAAGCAGGCATCCTCAAACTGCGGCCCTCCAGCTGTTGTAAAACTACAACTCCCACAATGCCCTGCTGTAGGCTGATACCTGTTGGCTGTTCAGGCATGCTGGGAGTTGTAGTTTTGCAACAGCTGGAGGGCCGCAGTTTGAGGATGCCTGATATAAAGAGACGTAAGACCACACCCAACTCACCAAGCACATACCATTAACCCCGTGTAAACACAAATTTAATTTAAAATCTACACCATGTTATAGCTCATTAGTAGAATGTATATTATTGTTGTTGTTTGGGATTGGGGACTTGGGTTTCTTGTTCTGTATTTATTAATGTCAGTTTGAGACATTTAGTTTTCAGCACATAATTTCTAATGAAGAAAGAATAAAGATTTTAACATATATAAACACATTTTCTCTAGACTGCCAAGTAATTGGTAAGTAAAATTGTTATAGAAATAAGCATGCATTTTTGGCAGGTAGATATATTTGGAGCTTGGTGACCTCATTATTCCTTTCCACTTTAGCAAGACATGACAAACAAAAATAAAAATGCATAATATCAGCATCGTACATGTGACACAGACATCTAATTTGTGCTTTAAAATAGGAAGGCAAAAGGAATGGAAAGGCATGTATATAAATCTAATGAATCTGGTTAATTAAATATAAATAAAATGATACTCTAAAATTCCCATAGTAAGATTTCTGCTTCTCCATAAAACCCAATTGGTTCAGACTCCAACTGTCAGCAAATAACAAGTGTTCCTGCTTCTTACAATACATAATCGAGTAAGATGAGCAGCTTGTGAGCGCCAATAAGGGCTGATGCAAGTGGCACCAATTTCTGGATAGTGCTGTAGAATAAGTAAATGCTATGTAAATAAATAAATTGAAAAAAAAAACAATCATTTTTGAATGTCTGGGACATCAATAATTTTCATAAAAAGATAAATTGCTTTATCTGAAACTAGTGTTGCACATAGGGAATAGAGATGTCCCGAACTATTCGCCGGCGAACATTGCATGTTTGCATTCGCCCTAACGGGCGAACATATGCAATGTTCGGTTCACCCCCTATACATCATCATTGAGCAAACTTTGACCCTGTACCTTAGAGCAGGGAGAGTGCTGCTGCTGCTGAATTAATAGGGAAAACATTAGCTAGGCCAGTGTTCTGTGTCCACTCCAGTCCTCAAAGACTTATCAGCCTCTTTCACACGAGCGTGTCCGGATTAGGCCCCATTCACACGTCCGTAGTGTGTTGCGGATCCGCAAATTGCGGATCCTCAACACACCATGCCGGCACTCCCCATAGAGATGCCTATTCTTGTACGCAGGCTGTGGACAAGAATAGGACACGCTCTATCTTTTGTGCAGCCGCAGCAAATGCGTAGAGCACATAGTGTGCTCTCCGCATCACGTCCGGCCCTATTCACAATGAATGGGTCCGCATCCATTCCGCAAAATTGCGGATGTGTGAATGGGGCCTTAGGTCCGGATGTGTTGCGGATGCGTTCAGTGAAAACTGTGCAATTTCACAGGCAAAGCCATTCAGTTTTGCCTGCGATTGCATTCAGTTTTTTCCACGCAGGTGCAATGCGTTTTGATGCGTTTTTCACGCTCGTGATAAAAAACTGAAGGTTTACAAACAACATCTAGAAACCATCAGTGAAAAACGCAACACACCCGCATTTTCGTGCGGATGCAATGCGTTTTTCACGCAGCCCCATTCACTTCTATGCGTGAAAAACGCAGAATATAGAACATTCTGCGATTTTCACGCAATGCACAAGTGATGCATGAAAACAAAACGCTTATGACAGCATCCCAAAAAGCCCTTTTTAGGGCTGGTACAACAGTCTGCTTTTATTTATTTTTCTGTATATATATATTGCAGTTGCCTGCCCATGAGTGAGAGGCCGCAGGCCCACAGACTGTACTGTGTACACACCACTCATATAGGGTGGCACAGTACCTTGCAGATAAAGAAGTCATTTCATTTTTACCCTTTAATATAATTGCAGTTGACTGCCAGTGAGTGTCAGGCCCACAGACTGTACTGTGCCCACTGCCAGTGCCCACCACTCATATCGGGTAGCACAGTACCTTGCAGATAAAAAAGTAATTTCATTTTCACCCTTTAATATAATTGCAGTTGCCTGCCAGTGTGTGTCAGGCCCACAGACTGTACTGTGCCCACTGCCCAGCACTCATATAGGGTGTCACAGTACGTTGCACGGCGTACACGCAGTGACCTGAAATTTATACAAAGCGGACCGATCATGGGTCTTTTTCCATCTCCCGGTTCCAAAAATCTATTCACTACACCGGCCCTGGCCCTGATAAGGGAAAAAACAGAGATTAAACTGATAGGAATAGTACTTAGTTAACACTAGTTGCATTGGTGGCAAATTCCATTGCAAGTGCCCAAAATTAGAAGGAAGCGGACAGAGCAAGCTTTTTTCTCTATTTGGTGGCACAGTACATTGCGCAGCGCACGCACAGTGCCCGAAATTGGAAGTAAGAAGAACGACCAATCATCTTTCTTTATCTCCCGGTTCCTAAAATCTATTCGATACGTGTTAAGGCCGATTCATTGGCCTGTGTTTGTGGGAGGGGCGATGATGACTATATCTGGCCGGGCGTTTCCTCCCACAGTGAACGTCGTCTCCAGCGTATGGTGTGGGAGCTCTACATACCGTCCTCAGGGAGCAACAAGGGTGCAGCGCTGCACAGCAGTTCCAGGCCCTGACTTTCTACGGTCCAGATAAGTAGCTGCCTCATTCAGCAGCATTGTTGCTTTAAGTCCGGCTCCTTGGGTAAGGGGGAGCAGCACCGCACCGGAGCGGTCTGCCAGGGAGACACGCTCTTCTCCCCACGCGGCATGACACGTAGGGTGCAGGGCACAGCGCGTGCCCGCTCGATAAAGTATTGCACAGGCCGCTGTGCTGTTAGACAGGCAGGGAGGGGAGGGACGGACAAATTAGGCTTCAGCATGTTGTTTCTATCCAGGGGGTGCACAGGTGAATTCACTCAGCAAGGGGGAGTAGTAAGGGTGTGTGTTTAAAAGAAAAAAAAAAAAAAAAAAGAGAGTGTGTGACATTAATGAAATGTCAGAAAAAAAAAAAAGAAAAAGAAAACATACATTTATTATGGGGGAAGGGACATTGAGTCTTGTGTTCTAGTCAGGGTATGTCAGGCTTCTTAATATAGCTTTAGTGTGAGATTACACTATGTGGAAAGCACGTCACAGGAGTCGCTTACAGGGGTCACTCGACCATGTATTCAGCTCTGCTCTGCAGCTGGCTGACATGTGTTTTCCTCACGCAGAGCTACTAGTGAGGTGGGGTGCATAGGATGCACGGTGTCTGTTTTAGTTAGTCTGTCTTCCCGCACTATTCAGGCATGCACTCACCTCTGGCCCTCGCTCTGATCTGCTGGCTGGGTTCCACAGACATGCATAGTTGTGGCTCTGGCGCCCTCTATTTGGCCACAGCTGGAAGTGCGGGGCAGAGTGTGAGTTCAGGCTCCAGTGTTAGTTTGAAAAAAGAAAACATTTGTGTGTGTGTGTATATATATATTGTGGGGAGTCGCTCTGGTAAATAGCAGTGCGGGTGCAGTATAGAGGCAAAAGGGAGTCCAGAAAGTGTAGCAAACAGTGTTTAATTCACACTTGTAGCAAATACACAGCAAACAGTCACTTGGTGTTAATTCACACCCATCAGAAAACGTGCATCAAAACAAAATAGTCAAAAACAGGTTCCAGTCACCTGGGAGGCTTTAGGTGCAGGTTCGCACCTGGCTGTCAGTCCAGCCGCAAGGCAATCGACCTCCGGCTTCCAGGCCGTCTGCACTCCTCCTTGCTTGGGGTCTTGCTTCCAGCCCAGAGAAATCCACACAGCACAGCATGGATCAGCACTCCCAGACTCAAGTGATTCCACAGCCTAACAGCAGCTCCAGGACAATCACCCTCAGCTACTGAGGAGGCTGCCTTTTAAAGGCCCGGATAAAGTCTGGCCTGGACCGTGGGGAGTAGGCACCCACCCAACTCTTTGCCTACTCCCAGTAAGAGCCGGCCCGGATTGGCTTTGCAGCCAAACTAAAAACAAGGTGTCAAACAGCACTAGCTGCTGCTGACACACGAAAACCCGGCTCTTACCTCACCGAGGCCAGGAACCTCGGTGACACGTACCTGCCATCGACCACGGTACCTTGCACCCTCTTACACCCCCCCCCCTTTGTTCAACCCTGAGGGGGTGAACACATGTAAGGCAGTGGACGCGGGACAGGGCATCTGCGTTACCCTGCAAGCGGCCTGCCCTGTGTTCTACAGAGAACTTAAAGTTCTGCAGGGATAGGAACCACCTGGTGACCCGAGCATTCCTCTCCTTTGCCTGGCTCATCCACTTGAGAGGGGAATGGTCGGTCACCAGACGGAACCTCCTCCCTAACAGGTAGTAGCGGAGAGATTCGAGTGCCCACTTGATAGCCAGGCACTCCCTCTCCACTATACTATACCTGGACTCGGCGGGACTGAGCTTACGGCTCAGGAAGACAACGGGATGTTCTTCCCCGTTGACCTCCTGAGACAGTACCGCACCGAGGCCTACCTCCGAGGCGTCGGTCTGTACGACGAACTCCCTGTTGAAGTCGGGTGTCACCAAAACCGGGGACCCACACAGGGCCGACTTCAACGCGGAGAAAGCCTCCTCCGCCTTCTCACTCCAGCTAACCTTCCCAGACTTTCGCCCCTTGAACAGGTCTGTCAATGGCGCTGCTATTGTGGCAAAGTGGGGCACAAACCGCATGTAGTACCCTACAATTCCCAGGAAGGACTTTACCTGCCTGGTGGTGACCGGTCGGGGCCAGTTACGTATGGCTTCTACCTTAGTTACCTGCGGCTTGATGACTCCCCACCCAATAACATATCCCAGATATTTAGTCTCTTCCAACCCAATCGCACACTTCTTTGGATTGGCGGTTAGACCAGCTTTCCTCAGGGCATCCACTACCGCCTGCACTTTGGGCAAATGGCTTTCCCAGTCGGTGCTGTGGATGATTACATCATCTAAGTAGGCCGATGCGTACGGACGATGAGGTCGCAGCACTATGTCCATTAACCTTTGGAAGGTGGCGGGGGCGCCATGCAGGCCAAAGGGTAACACCTTGTAGTGATACAGGCCCTGCGGGGTAACAAAAGCGTTTTTTTCCTTGGCCGACTCCGTTAAGGGTACCTGCCAGTACCCTTTAGTGAGGTCTAGCACAGAAAAATACCGGGCTTGTCCTAAATTCTCAACAAGCTCGTCTACCCGGGGCATGGGATACGCATCAAACTTGGACACTTCATTTAACTTGCGAAAATCGTTGCAGAACCGCAACGTCCCATCCGGCTTGGGTATTAGAACTATGGGACTGGCCCACTCACTTTTCGACTCCTCAATGACATCAAGCTTCAACATTAATTGCACTTCCTCCGCGATGGCCCGTCGCCGAGCCTCGGGTACCCGGTATGGTTTAAACCGGATCTTGGCCTGAGGATCAGTGACGATGTCATGTTGGATGAGAGACGTGCGGCCAGGGAGGTCCGAGAACACATCCGTGTTCTGACTGATGAACTCCCTGACTTCCTGAACTTGTTTGGAAGACAGGCTGTCTGCACTTTTTACCGTGGCTACCGCTTCGCAGGCCTCGAACTGTGGGGCTGGACCCTTCTCACCCAGAAGCCCTGGCCGGGGGCTGTTGTCGTCGGTCGCGTTCCTATCCTTCCACGGCTTTAGTAAATTCACGTGGTACACCTGCTCCGGCTTGCGCCGCCCTGGCTGGTGTACCTTGTAATTTACTTCCCCTACCTTCTCAATCACCTCATAGGGGCCCTGCCACCTAGCTAGGAACTTGCTGTCAAGGGTGGGTACCAGAACCAAAACCCGATCTCCCGGATTGAAGCCCCGCACTCCGAGCCTGACGATTATACACCCTACTCTGGGCTTGTTGCGCTGCCTCCATATGCTCCCGGACCAGCGGCAACACCCTTTCCATCCGGTCTTGCATCTGGGTGACATACTCAATGACACTTTTGTGGGGGACAGGCTGCTGTTCCCACGCTTCCTTGGCGATATCCAACAGGCCCCGAGGGTGTCTGCCATAAAGCAGTTCGAAGGGCGAGAACCCAGTAGAGGACTGGGGCACCTCTCGCACTGCGAACATGAGATAGGGCAGAAGAAGGTCCCAGTCCTTCCCATCTCTAGACACCACCCTTTTTAACATATTTTTAGAGTTTGGTTAAACCTTTCGACAAGACCGTCCGCTTATGGATGGTAAACGGACATCCGCAATTGCTTTATACGCAATAATTTACACAGTTCCTCATAACTTTAGACATAAAAGGGGTCCCTTGTCTGTCAGAATCTCTTTGGCAGGCCCACACCGGAAAACATTTCCATTAACTCTTTGGCAATGAGCTTAGCCGAGGTATGTCGCAGAGGCACCGCCTCCGGATACCGAGTGGCGAGTCGAGAACTACCAGAATGTGTTGGTGGCCCCTAGCAGACTTCGGTACAGGCCCGACTAGATCCATAGCGATACGCTCAAACGGGACCTCAATGATTGGAAGAGGCACAAGGGGACTACGGAAATGTGGCTGGGGGCTATTTACCTGACAGGTTGGACAAGATTTACAATATTCTTCTACCTCCTTAAACACACCAGGCCAATAAAACCGCTGCAGTATGCGGTCCTGCGTTTTCTGCCACCCCAGGTGTCCCCCAAGAACATGTTGGTGGGCAAGCTCCATGACCAGCTTGCGATACGCTGTGGGCACCACCAACTGTTCAACAGATTCACCTCGGATTTGGTTCACCCGATATAACATTTCTTGGTGAACGACAAAGCGGGGAAATATTAACTCAGCCCCTGGTTTCTGGGGTTTACCATCAATTTCCAGCACATTCTCCCAGGCCCTAGTTAGGGTTTGGTCCCGGTGTCGGGCGGTCCCAAAATTGTCTCCGGAGACGTGGAGGTCTGCCAACTCAGGTCCTGGTGGCAAGTCCTCCATGTCTCCCACCATTACACTCAGTGGGGGTGTCTCCCCCTCTATCACAGCAGTGGTGGTCACCCCTACCGCAGGCCCTTCGGACTCGGGCTCCCAGGGCTCTGGCCCCCCACTGGAACCAGGCCACTGTGCTAGGGTTGCCCCTGTCTCAGGGCTATTAGTCACTTTCATCTCAGGCCATAGTGACGGAAAACAAGGGAAGTCTCTCCCAATTATTAGTTCATACGGTAGCTTTGTGGAGATCGCCACTTCACAAGTCCATGTGCCGGCCGCCGTGGATAGAGACATTACAGCAGTGGGATAGTCCTTTAAGTATCCATGTATGCACACCACACCAACTTTCCGGCCCGTATACTGGGTGGGCTGTACCAGGGCAGCACTTACCAGGGTTACTAGGCTCCCTGAGTCCAACAGCGCCACTGCCAGGTTATCACCCACTTGCACCTGGCACAGGTGACGATTGTCTACTGTCTCGGGGGTGCCGGTTGCACACAGTCTCCGGGCATACATGGAAGCCCGGTACCCATAATTAGTCTCCATGGGTTCTCCCCGATGTGGACAGTCGGCCCTTACGTGGCCAGGCTCGTGACACCGCCAGCAGACTATCGGGGCCGGGTCTACAGGGGGTACACCCCGAGCAGGTTTTTCTGGTACCAGTCGTCGGGACTGGATGGGAGTCCTCCGGGGTTTGACCGGCCCCCTCCCAACAAAACCCCCTTTCAAGTTTTGGGTGGCCTCATAGTGCTCCACCAGGTCGACCATTTCTAGGGCATTGGTGGGTGATACCTGGCCGATCCAGTGCTGAAGGGGGTAAGGCAAGGCCCTCCAGAACACGTCCGCCAGCAGTCGGTCCAGCATAGCAGTCGGACTTAGAATATCAGGCTGCAGCCATTTTTGCAACCTGTGCAGCAACTCATAGTACTGCGGCCGGGCGGGTTCAGCCGCTTTAAAGTCCCAATGGTGGACCCGTTGAGCCCGGACTAACACGTTTACCCCCAGCCTGGCCAGGATCTCCCCCTTCACCGTGGGGTAATCAGCAGCCTGGTCATCTGCTAAGTCAAAAAAAACTTGTTGGGATCCGGATGCCAGGAACGGAGCGACCACCTCAGCCCACTGGTCACGGGGTAACTTCTCCCTCACGGCCACCTTTTCAAAGACCGCCAGATACGTCTCCACGTCGTCCGAGGGGGTCTTCTTTGGGATCGCCGCAAGGACCGCTTTCCGTGCATCATGGTCGTGGTGGGACGCTCCTGCAGCTTGTAACGCCATCACGTGGTGTAAAAGTAGTTGGTTGGTCTCCCGCTGCTGCACGTTAGCCTCCATGAGGGCTTTCACAGCCGCCTCCATGTTGCCAGAAATTCCTGTTTGCAACTTTGCCGGTTTAATATATGCCATGCACTTGTGCTCAGCAAAACACAAACAATTCGGCGTTCACGCTAGCCTCACTGCGCATGCCCGCATCCGACACCAAATGTGGGGAGTCGCTCTGGTAAATAGCAGTGCAGGTGCAGTATAGAGGCAAAAGGGAGTCCAGAAAGTGTAGCAAACAGTGTTTAATTCACACTTGTAGCAAATACACAGCAAACAGTCACTTGGTGTTAATTCACACCCATCAGAAAACGTGCATCAAAACAAAATAGTCAAAAACAGGTTCCAGTCACCTGGGAGGCTTTAGGTGCAGGTTCGCACCTGGCTGTCAGTCCAGCCGCAAGGCGATCGACCTCCGGCTTCCAGGCCGTCTGCACTCCTCCTTGCTTGGGGTCTTGCTTCCAGCCCAGAGAACTCCACACAGCACAGCATGGATCAGCACTCCCAGACTCAAGTGATTCCACAGCCTAACAGCAGCTCCAGGACAATCACCCTCAGCTGCTGAGGAGGCTGCCTTTTAAAGGCCCGGATAAAGTCTGGCCTGGACCGTGGGGAGTAGGCACCCACCCAACTCTTTGCCTACTCCCAGTAAGAGCCGGCCCGGATTGGCTTTGCAGCCAAACTAAAAACAAGGTGTCAAACAGCACTAGCTGCTGCTGACACACGAAAACCCGGCTCTTACCTCACCGAGGCCAGGAACCTCGGTGACACGTACCTGCCATCGACCACGGTACCTTGCACCCTCTTGCACAATATATATATATATATATGCACTGTTAGGATGTTGGTCCGCACTGCGGATTCGGCGCCAGATTCCGAATAGGGTTACGCTTGACGCACGTTTTTTATGCATACGTATTCGACTTGTTATTTCATCAGTTCGCCATGATACCACATTAGTGGCATTGGTAAAGATTAAAGGATTTCTTGCGTTTATCTCTCCAGGATCAAGTGTTTATATATGCCTTGATGTTCAGGCGATTGCTGACTTTCCATGTGGGACCACATTCTCAGGCATTGGTATGGTATTTCTCTTTTATTCCAGAGGTATACAGTAATTCTCCTAGTTTCCTGAGGCCACGTTATCAGGAATTGGTATGGTATTTCTCTTTTATTCCAGAGGTATACAGTAAGTCTCCTAGTTTCCTGAGGCCACGTCAAACTCAAGTTTTGCTGCCCCTTTTTTTGGCCCCCACTGGCTAGCTGGTGGGTGGCCGAGTGAGGTTGGTTGATCCCGGGTTTCACAGATTTCAGCGTTGGTTGAACTTTATCCTATAATGGCGGCTGTGCATGCAGGGGGTCGGGAATAGGCTGGTTTGGTTACATGGTGTATGTTTATGTCAATGTCGCGGTCATGGAGATTTGATTAACGGCTTGGTCCTACTGATATCTTTTGTTAGGTGTCCGGTGCTTCGCTCGTTACTACACCAAATTCATTACACACATTCATGTACCCGAATCCAAAATATAGCAGCTGGTGCCCTGTCCCGAGCGAATTCTCTTTCACAAGTTTCCCGAAGCGGATGTCTACAGTGCCACAATGCCTCGGTACGCTTCACTACTTCCGATCCCATTACCCTGGCTGCAGCTCGCTCGTTGGCAGCAAAATTGGAGGTTGTAATAAAGCTCTTTGATCGAGTTTGTTGTCCTTTTTGGCCCCCTTCAGCGTCGCGGTTCCGGCATAATTCTAACCGCTTTTAGGTATCCAGTAGGTAGGGGTCATTCCTTCATGTTTAAGCCCCGACCACAAGTGTTAAGGCCGATTCATTGGCCTGTGTTTGTGGGAGGGGCGATGATGACTATATCTGGCCGGGCGTTTCCTCCCACATTGAACGTCGTCTCCAGCGTATCCACCCTTACTTTCAGTATCTCACACCAGGGGATGCCCCCCTTTACGCGTCCCTTCAGCGTCGCGGTTCCGGCATAATTCTAACCGCTTTTAGGTATCCAGTAGGTAGGGGTCATTCCCTCATGTTTAAGCCCCGACCACAAACGTACCTTATTGGGGACGTAACGGATTAAACTGATAGGAATAGTACTACTTAACAGACCACTCACTCCGTGTATCCGTTTCAGGTGCACGTGAAGATAGTAGAAACTGTATGAGGTAGATTCACGGCACACTGATTTGTATGCAAATTATCACATTTTATTTGTGTTCTTCTGTAAATAACAATGTTGTATACATCCAGGTTATATCATGAGCATAAGGCCACATAAATTATTGTATAGATGGTCCCCTGGATGTTTCGGTCTTGTATAGACCTTCCTCATCGGGATCTAAAAGAGGAATGATAGGGCTATGAATGATTGCTATGGTAACTTATACAATGTGTGAAAAAGGGGAAAAAAGAAAAAAAGTAAAATGGTAAGAAGGTGAAGTCTTAAGAAGGTAAGTAAGGGTTAAAAAGGAGACAAGGTAAGTATGTGGTTCCACAGTCTATACTGTATGTATAATAGGTGTAATGAGTGAGCAAAGGGGAGTGGTGGTGTAAGAAGGAGATGGCTGTAGGTACCTATTAAGGATATAATGAATGTTATGTAGCAGGAGGTGGGCGATAATGAAAGAAGACAGGAGGCATCAGGCAGCAGTATGGACATGGATATAAGTATATAAATAAGTAGAGCACAAGTAGTAGGAACCAGTGAGTATAGAATGCGGCATGAGTGTAGGGAAAAGAATGGATAGGAAATTACCTTGAGTGGCTCGCTGTACTGGTGTCCTGGATGCTGCATGTAGGAGTGCGCTGTGCCGACTGTTATACTGTCGGTAATGAGCGGTTGAAGGCGCATGGAGATGATGTCAGGCACGAATCGCATGTCCGATGCGCACATATGCATTGGTGAGTGAAGCCGAGTGTGGGCAGGAAGTGTGGGCAAAAGCGCTATTGTATGTACAAGGTGTGAGAGGTAAAGTGAAAGGCTGGAAGCAAGGAGAAGATAATGAGGAGAGGAGAATCTGGGTAGTATGAGAACTATAGGAGCATAACCAGGGCTGCCATCAGAAATTTTGGGGCCCCTTACACAGCTCAAGGCCTGCCCCCCGACACTGCCCCAGTAGCAGATCCAGAGCCTGGTCTTTGGAGGCGCACTTCCCCCAGGAATAGGAGATCATGGGGCCCCTGTGTCCCCGTCCACCTTCAAGCCACACCCACACACAGCCCCACCCATATATCACGCCCATACCTCTTACATCCAAGGATGTCTCCCACACGGCCCTCCACTATGTAGTTCGCCTGCCACACTGCCCCTCACTGAGTAATTTGCCCCCCAAGTTAATTTTGCCCCCACACAAGTTAATTTTGCCCCCAGACAGCCCTGCATTATGTAATTTGCCCCCACACGGTCCTCCATTATGTAGTTTGCCTGCCACACTGACCCCCCACTGACTAATTCCCCCCCCTCACAAGTTAATTTTGCCTCAGACAGCCCTGCATTATGCAAGTTGCCCCCACTAAGTAATTTTCCCCCACACTAAATAATTTTGCCCCCACATGTCCCTCCACTATGTAGTTTGGCCGCCACACTGACCCCCACTGAGTAATTTGCCCCTTCCCCACAAGTTAATTTTACCCCCAGACAGCCCTGCATTATGTAATTTGCCCCCACACTAAACAATTTTGCTCCCACACAGCCCTCCATGTAGTTTGCCCGCCACACTGACCTCCCACTAAGTAATTTGCCCCCACACAAGTTAATTTTGCCCCCAGACAGCCTCCATTATTGCCCCCCCCCCCCCCCGTACTTGTGTCGCTGATTCCGGCCAGCTTGCTCCCCAGCACCGGCAGGAGGTACCCGTTCCTTAAATCCAGTCTCTGTGCATGGGCGTCCTCAGAAATTTTTCCGGGGGGGGGGGGGGGATAATTTTATTGACATCCATGCTCTGCTTGTTTCTGAGAATGTAATGAAGGGGAGGGGCGACGTGATGGAAAAGCTTTAATGTATATTAGAAGTGCCATAACAGGAACAAATTGAACAGGAACAACAGAAAACTGGTCAATTAAATAAAGGCTTTGGATCCGGGGGCTGGGCCAAGAGTAGATGGATGGGGCGTGAATTAATATAAATTAAATTTAAATTTCATAACATTAAAGGTTTAGTTTATTTCAAGATAGAAAAGCATAAAAAGATGCACCTAAGTTTTTGAGGAGAAAAATAAGAAAAAAATTATTTTTAACCAAAGGGGAGCATTTGGTGGGGTTTGAACTACTGGTGGCCTGTGGATGGCACTGTTTTTTTGGGGGGATCAGTGGATGGCACTGTTTTGGGGGGGATCTGTGGATGGCACTGTTTTGGGGGGGGGGGATCTGAGGATGGCACTGTTTTTTTTTGGGGGGGATCTGAGGATGGCACTGTTTTTGGGGGATCTGAGGATGGCACTGTTTTGGGGGGATCTGTGGATGGCACTGTTTTTGGGGGATCTGTGGATGGCACTGTTTTGGGGGGATCTGTGGATGGCACTGTTTTGGGGGATCTGTGGATGGCACTGTTTTGGGGGGGATCTGTGGATGGCACTGTTTTAGGGGGGATCTGTGGATGGCACTGTTTTGGGTGGGGATCTGTGGATGGCACTGTTTTGGGTGGGGATCTGTGGATGGCACTGTTTTGGGTGGGGATCTGTGGATGGCACTGTTTTGGGTGGGGATCTGTGGATGGCACTGTTTTGGGTGGGGATCTGTCGACTGCACTATTCTTTCTTTTGGGGGGGTGGGATCTGTGGATGGCACTGTTGTGGGGGGGGATCTGTGGATGGCACTGTTGTGGGGGGGGATCTGTGGATGGCAATGTTGTGGGGGGGGATCTGTGGATGGCACTGTTGTGGGGGGGAATGTGGATGGCACTGTTGTGCGGGGATCTGTGGATGACACATATATAGCATAGAATCCCCCCTAAGTGCCATCCACAGACCGATCCCCCCTAAGTGCCATCCACACTGATCCCCTATAAGTGCCATCCACACTGGTCCTCAATAAGTGACCCCCAACACTCAGAATTAATAGTGGTATAATAAAGCAAAGACCTTTTTTTCTTCAGAATCGCGAAACACTCCTGAGCCAAGTGCCGCCTCCTAGTTAATATATTCACCTCACTTGCGGTGACGTAATCTCGCGCAGTGCGTCTGCGTAAGATTACGGCGCTTCTCTTCAATTATGTCAGCGCCAGTGAGGTGAGTAAATAAGCTAGTTTGCACGTCAGACAGACACACACGCAGGGACAGACAGACAGACACACACGCAGGGAAAGACAGACAGACACACAGGGACAGACAGACACACACAGGGACAGACAGACACACACAGGGACAGACAGACACACACAGGGACAGACAGACAGAGACACACACAGGGACAGACAGACAGAGACACACACAGGGACAGACAGACAGAGACACACACAGGGACAGACAGACAGAGACACACACAGGGACAGGGACAGAATCATATACACCATAGCCCTCAGAATACACCTGGATCTGTGCTATAAACCCCCTTAATTGCACCAGATTCCACTCCACTTGAACCCCACTGCCCCTGAGTGCTCCACCTGTTCCCTCATACATGAGCTGCCCCTCACCTGCTCTCCATGAAGCTTTGTGGACTCCAGGACTGCAGCACATCCTCCCTTACTGAGCAGCCTGCAGGCACACAGCCCCTCCTCCCTCCACAAGCTGCTGCTGCTGTCGGGGTTTGTCCATGTGACTATGAAGGAGCATGTGACCAGTGATGTCACAGACCTCCTTCTAGCAACTACATTCTACCCATGGATCTGCCGAGACTCCAGCTATCTTGTTCTCAGAACAAGATAGCTGGGGCCCGGGGCCCCGGGAGGTAAGGGACAGGCTGCAGAAGGAAGAGGGGGAGGAGCACTAGGACCCAGAGCCGGCTGCCACAATAAAAAAAATAAAAAAAAATAAAATTAAAAAAAAAAAGTTTCAGGACTGGCCTGGCCCCTTACTGGGGTATGGGCTGTACCCCCCTGATGGCAGCCCTGAGCATAACTGTGTATAATAATTTGACAAAATCTCAATAATATCTATTGCGCCGCAGTAAAAAACATAATTATTTGTGACATCAAATTGTTAAATACAGGGATAATAAGTTCCTAAAAAGCACAGAGAATTACATGAATATCAATAAATTTCGAATGTGCTTAGAAGGATATTTTTTGTAAACAAAAAAATGGAATGTTAAATAGGTTAGGAGAAAACTACTAGCAATACAATTCTTTTTTACCTAATTGCAGTATCCTGTTACCCCCACGTCTTGAAGGAGGAATCTGTTCTAGGACTTGGAAGTGAAGATGAGAAATCGATGTTTGTATTTGTCGAAGTGAGCAGGAATTGGTAGTAATAGTTGTTGGGTCTGGATGGTCGATTTGTGTTTACAGATGCGATGGCGGATGTGTTGTGTTTAGTGTTGAGCGAACAGTTCGAGCACAGTTTGGGTTCGTACCGAATTTTGGGGTGTCCGGGACACGGACCCGAAACCGAAGATTTTCAAAAAAGTTCGGGTTCGGGTTCATTGTTCGGCGATTACTTCCTGCTTTCCGAAGGGCTGCACAGCAGCCAATCAGCTAGCGTTTTACTTCTTGCCCTAAGAGCTCATCACAGCCATGCCTACTAATGGCATGGCTGTGATTGGCCAAGTGCAGCATGTGACCCAGCCTATATTTAAGCTGGAGTCACGTAGCGCCGCACGTCACACTGCTCTGATTAGTGTAGGGAGAGGACGCAGCTTCTGTGAGGGCGAGATTAGGCAGGGAAAAGTCAGCAACAGCACCTAATGAACTGATCGATCTACAGCTGTGAATGATTGAACTTCTGCTAGTTACTTGCTCACTGGTTTTTAGGCTGCACAGAGCGTTTTTCTGTCACTTATTTTCTGGGGTGATCGGCGCCATTTTGTGACTTGTGGTGCACCAGAACAAGATGCCACCAAGTCCATCAATCCATCAATACTAGTTTTTTTTTTTGCTATATCCTACATCAGGGGCTTGGCTGTGCTAATGGTCACCCCTAGAAACTCAGGATAGCAAAAACATATATTTTGTTGTGGGGTGAAATTCAATTGCCAAAATAGCAATCGCATAAATCTAGTGATAACAGCTGTTGCAGGCTAATATTGTCATAGCTGTCCGGAAAAGCATATATTATTGTCATGTAGTGAAATTCAATTGCCAAAATAGCAATACCATAAATCAGTGGTTTCAGCTGTTGCTGGCCAAGTTTCATAGTGTCCTCAAAAACATATATTTTGTTGTGTGGTAAAATTCAGTTGCCAAAATAGCAATACCCTGAATCTGGTGTCGCAGCTGTTGCAGGCCAATTTTCATAGTGTCCGCAAAAACATATATTTTGTTGTGGGGTGAAATTTATTTGCCAAAATAAAAATACCATAAATCAGTGGTTTCAGCTGTGGCTGGCCAAGTTTCATAGTGTCCGCAAAAACATATATTTTGTTGTGGGGTGAAATTCAATTGCCATAATAGCAATACCATAAATCATTGGTTTCAGCTGTGGCTGGCCAAGTTTCATAGTGTCCGCAAAAACATATATTTTGTTGTGGGGTAAAATTCAATTGCCAAAATAGCAATACCCTGAATCTGATGTCCCAGCTGTTGCAGGCCAAGTTTCATAGTGTCCGCAAAAACATATATTTTGTTCTGGGGTGAAATTCAATTGCCAAAATAGCAATACCTTGAATCTGGTGTCCCAGCTGTTGCAGGCCAAGTTTCATAGAGTCCGCAAAAACATATATTTTGTTCTGGAGTGAAATTCAATTGCCAAAATAGCAATACTATAAATCAGTGGTTTCAGCTGTGGCTGGCCAAGTTTCATAGTGTCCGCAAATACATATATTTTGTTCTGGGGTGAAATTCAATTGCCAAAATAGCAATACCCTGAATCTGGTGTCCCAGCTGTTGCAGGCAAAGTTTCATTGTGTCCGCAAAAACATATATTTTGTTGTGGGGTGAAATTCAATTGCCAAAATAGCAATACCCTGAATCTGGTGTCCCAGCTATTGCAGGCCAAGTTTCATAGTGTCCGCAAAAACATATATTTTGTTCTGGGGTGAAATTCAATTGCCAAAATAGTAATACCATAAATCAGTGGTTTCAGCTGTGGCTGGCCAAGTTTCATAGTGTCCGCAAAATCATATATTTTGTTCTGGGGTGGAATTCAATTGCCAAAATAGCAATACCATAAATCAGTGGTTTCAGCTGTGGCTGGCCAAGATTTATAGTGTGATCAAAAACATATATTTTGTTGTGGTGTGAAATTAAATTACCAAAATAGCAATACCCTGAATCTGGTGTCCCAGCTGTTGCAGACCCAATTTAATAGTGTCAGCAAAATCATATATTTTGTTCTGGGGTGAAATTCAATTGCCAAAATAGCAATACCCTTAATCTGGTGTCCCAGCTGTTGCAGGCCAAGTTTCATAGTGTCCGCAAAAACATATATTTTATTCTGGGGTGAAATTCAATTGCCAAAATAGCAATACCCTGAATCTGGTGTACCCAGCTGTTGCAGGCCAAGTTTAATAGTGTCCGCAAAAACATATATTTTGTTCTGGGGTGAAATTTAATTGCCAAAATAGCAATACCATAAATCAGTGATTTCAGCTGTTGCAGTCCAAGTTTCATAGTGTCCGCAAAAACATATATTTTGTTGTGGGGTAAAATTCAATTGCCAAAATAGCAATACCCTGAATCTGGTGTTCCAGCTGGTGCAAGCCAAGTTTCATAGTGTCCGCAAAAACATATATTTTGTTCTGGGGTGAAATTCAATTGCCAAAATAGTAATACCCTTAATCTGGTGTCCCAGCTGTTGCAGGCCAAGTTTCATAGTGTCAGCAAAAACATATGTTTTGTTCTGAGGTGAAATTTAATTGCCAAAATAGCAATACCATAAATCAGTGGTTTCAGCTGTGGCTGGCCAAGATTTATAGAGTCCGCAAAAACATATATTTTGTCCTGGGGAGAAATTCAATTTCAAAAGTAGCAATACCATAAATCAGTGGTTTCAGCTGCGGCTGGCCAAGTTTCATAGTGTCCGCAAAAACATATATTTTGTCCCGGGGTGAAATTCAATTGCCAAAATGGCAATACCCTGAATCTGGTGTCCAAGCTGTTGCAGGCCAAGTTTCATAGTGTCCGCAAAAACATATATTTTGTGCTAGGGTGAAATTCAATTGCCAAAATAGCAATACCCTGAATCTGGTGTCCCAGTTGATGCAGGCCAAATTTCATAGTGTCCGCAAAAAATATATTTTGTCCTGGGGTGAAATTCAATTGCCAAAATAGCAATACCCTGAATCTGGTGTCCCAGCTGTTGCAGGCCAAGTTTCATAAGTCCGCAAAAACATATATTTTGTTGTGGGGTGAAATTCAATTGCCAAAATAGCAATACCCTGAATCTGGTGTCCCAGCTGTGGCAGGCCAAGTTTCATAGTGTCCGCAAAAACATATATTTTGTTCTGGGGTGAAATTCAATTGCCAAAATAGCAATACCATAAATCAGTGGTTTCAGCTTTGGCTGGCCAAGATTTATAGTGTGAGCAAAAAAATATATTTTGTTGTGGGGTGAAATTCAATTGCCAAAATAGCAATACCCTGAATCTGGTGTCCCAGCTGTTGCAGGCCAAGTTTCATAGTGTCAGCAAAAACATATATTTTGTTGTGGGGTGAAATTTAATTGCCAAAATAGCAATACCATAAATCAGTGATAACAGCTGTTGCAGGCCAAATTTCATAGTGTCCGTAAAAACATATATTTTGTCATGGAGTGAAATTCAATTGCCAAAATAGCAATACCAAAAATCAGTGGTTTCAGCTGTTGCTGGCCAAGTTTCATAGTGTCCTCAAAAACATATATTTTGTTGTGTGGTAAAATTCAGTTGCCAAAATAGCAATACCCTGAATCTGGTGTCGCAGCTGTTGCAGGCCAATTTTCATAGTGTCCGCAAAAACATATATTTTGTTGTGGGGTGAAATTTAATTGCCAAAATAGCAATACCATAAATCAGTGATTTCAGCTGTTGCAGGCCAAGTTTCATAGTGTCCGCAAAAACATATATTTTGTTGTGGGGTAAAATTCAATTGCCAAAATAGCAATACCCTGAATCAGGTGTTCCAGCTGGTGCAAGCCAAGTTTCATAGTGTCCGCAAAAACATATATTTTGTTCTGGGGTGAAATTCAATTGCCAAAATAGTAATACCCTTAATCTGGTGTCCCAGCTGTTGCAGGCCAAGTTTCATAGTGTCAGCAAAAACATATGTTTTGTTCTGAGGTGAAATTTAATTGCCAAAATAGCAATACCATAAATCAGTGGTTTCAGCTGTGGCTGGCCAAGATTCATAGAGTCCGCAAAAACATATATTTTGTCCTGGGGAGAAATTCAATTTCAAAAGTAGCAATACCATAAATCAGTGGTTTCAGCTGCGGCTGGCCAAGTTTCATAGTGTCCGCAAAAACATATATTTTGTCCCGGGTGAAATTCAATTGCCAAAATGGCAATACCCTGAATCTGGTGTCCAAGCTGTTGCAGGCCAAGTTTCATAGTGTCCGCAAAAACATATATTTTGTGCTAGGGTGAAATTCAATTGCCAAAATAGCAATACCCTGAATCTGGTGTCCCAGTTGATGCAGGCCAAATTTCATAGTGTCCGCAAAAAATATATTTTGTCCTGGGGTGAAATTCAATTGCCAAAATAGCAATACCCTGAATCTGGTGTCCCAGCTGTTGCAGGCCAAGTTTCATAAGTCCGCAAAAACATATATTTTGTTGTGGGGTGAAATTCAATTGCCAAAATAGCAATTCCCTGAATCTGGTGTCCCAGCTGTGGCAGGCCAAGTTTCATAGTGTCCGTAAAAACATATATTTTGTTCTGGGGTGAAATTCAATTGCCAAAATAGCAATACCATAAATCAGTGGATTCAGCTTTGGCTGGCCAAGATTTATAGTGTGAGCAAAAAAATATATTTTGTTGTGGGGTGAAATTCAATTGCCAAAATAGCAATACCCTGAATCTGGTGTCCCAGCTGTTGCAGGCCAAGTTTCACTGTGTCAGCAAAAACATATATTTTGTTGTGGGGTGAAATTTAATTGCCAAAATAGCAATACCATAAATCAGTGATAACAGCTGTTGCAGGCCAAATTTCATAGTGTCCGCAAAAACATATATTTTGTCATGGAGTGAAATTCAATTGCCAAAATAGCAATACCATAAATCAGTGGTTTCAGCTGTTGCTGGCCAAGTTTCATAGTGTCCTCAAAAACATATATTTTGTTGTGTGGTAAAATTCAGTTGCCAAAATAGCAATACCCTGAATCTGGTGTCGCAGCTGTTGCAGGCCAATTTTCATAGTGTCCGTAAAAACATATATTTTGTTGTGGGGTGAGATTTAATTGCCAAAATAAAAATACCATAAATCAGTGGTTTCAGCTGTGGCTGGCCAAGTTTCATAGTGTCCGCAAAAACATATATTTTGTTGTGGGGTGAAATTCAATTGCCAAAATATCAATACCATAAATCAGTGGTTTCAGCTGTGGCTGGCCAAGTTTCATAGTGTCCGCAAAAACATATATTTTGTTGTGGGGTGAAATTCAATTGCCAAAATAGCAATACCCTGAATCTGGTGTCCCAGTTGATGCAGGCCAAATTTCATAGTGTCCGCAAAAACATATATTTTGTCCTGGGGTGAAATTCAATTGCCAAAATAGCAATACCCTGAATCTGGTGTCCCAGCTGTTGCAGGCCAAGTTTCATAATGTCCGCAAAAACATATATTTTGTTGTGGGGTGAAATTCAATTGCCAAAATAGCAATACCCTGAATCTGGTGTCCCAGCTGTGGCAGGCCAAGTTTCATAGTGTCCATAAAAACATATATTTTGTTCTGGGGTGAAATTCAATTGCCAAAATAGCAATACCATAAATCAGTGGTTTCAGCTTTGGCTGGCCAAGATTTATAGTGTGAGCAAAAAAATATATTTTGTTGTGGGGTGAAATTCAATTGCCAAAATAGCAATACCCTGAATCTGGTGTCCCAGCTGTTGCAGGCCAAGTTTCATAGTGTCAGCAAAAACATATATTTTGTTGTGGGGTGAAATTCAATTGCCAAAATAGCAATACCATAAATCAGTGATAACAGCTGTTGCAGGCCAAATTTCATAGTGTCCGCAAAAACATATATTTTGTCATGGAGTGAAATTCAATTGCCAAAATAGCAATACCATAAATCAGTGGTTTCAGCTGTTGCTGGCCAAGTTTCATAGTGTCCTCAAAAACATATATTTTGTTGTGTGGTGAAATTCAGTTGCCAAAATAGCAATACCCTGAATCTGGTGTCGCAGCTGTTGCAGGCCAATTTTCATAGTGTCCGCAAAAACATATATTTTGTTGTGGGGTGAAATTTAATTGCCAAAATAGCAATACCATAAATCAGTGATTTCAGCTGTTGCAGGCCAAGTTTCATAGTGTCCGCAAAAACATATATTTTGTTGTGGGGTAAAATTCAATTGCCAAAATAGCAATACCCTGAATCAGGTGTTCCAGCTGGTGCAAGCCAAGTTTCATAGTGTCCGCAAAAACATATATTTTGTTCTGGGGTGAAATTCAATTGCCAAAATAGTAATACCCTTAATCTGGTGTCCCAGCTGTTGCAGGCCAAGTTTCATAGTGTCAGCAAAAACATATGTTTTGTTCTGAGGTGAAATTTAATTGCCAAAATAGCAATACCATAAATCAGTGGTTTCAGCTGTGGCTGGCCAAGATTCATAGAGTCCGCAAAAACATATATTTTGTCCTGGGGAGAAATTCAATTTCAAAAGTAGCAATACCATAAATCAGTGGTTTCAGCTGCGGCTGGCCAAGTTTCATAGTGTCCGCAAAAACATATATTTTGTCCCGGGTGAAATTCAATTGCCAAAATGGCAATACCCTGAATCTGGTGTCCAAGCTGTTGCAGGCCAAGTTTCATAGTGTCCGCAAAAACATATATTTTGTGCTGGGGTGAAATTCAATTGCCAAAATAGCAATACCCTGAATCTGGTGTCCCAGTTGATGCAGGCCAAATTTCATAGTGTCCGCAAAAACATATATTTTGTCCTGGGGTGAAATTCAATTGCCAAAATAGCAATACCCTGAATCTGGTGTCCCAGCTGTTGCAGGCCAAGTTTCATAAGTCCGCAAAAACATATATTTTGTTGTGGGGTGAAATTCAATTGCCAAAATAGCAATTCCCTGAATCTGGTGTCCCAGCTGTGGCAGGCCAAGTTTCATAGTGTCCGCAAAAACATATATTTTGTTCTGGGGTGAAATTCAATTGCCAAAATAGCAATACCATAAATCAGTGGATTCAGCTTTGGCTGGCCAAGATTTATAGTGTGAGCAAAAAAAATATATTTTGTTGTGGGGTGAAATTCAATTGCCAAAATAGCAATACCCTGAATCTGGTGTCCCAGCTGTTGCAGGCCAAGTTTCACTGTGTCAGCAAAAACATATATTTTGTTGTGGGGTGAAATTTAACCACATCAGCCCCCCTAGCTTAAACACCCTTAAAGACCAGGCCACTTTTTTCAATTCTGCACTACACTACTTTCACCGTTTATTGCTCGGCCATACAACTTACCACCCAAATGAATTTTACCTCCTTTTCTTCTCACTAATAGAGCTTTCATTTGGTGCTATTTCTTTCTTGCTGACATTTTTACTTTTTTTGATATTTTACTTTTTTTGATGAAATTTTTGCAAAAAAATGATATTTTTCACTTTATGTTGGAAAATTTGTCAAATAAAACTACATTTCTCTAAAAATTTTCTCTAAATTTATTGTTCTACATGTCTTTGATAAAAAAAAATGCAATAAGTGTATATTTATTGGTTTGGGTAAAAGTTATAGCGTTTACAAACTATAGTGCAAAAAGTGAATTTCCGCACTTTGACTTTCTGAGCACCTGTCCTGTTTCCTGACGTACTACAATGCCCAGACAGTAGAAATACCCCATAAATGACCCCATTTCCGAAAGTAGACACCCTAAGGTATTCACTGAGGGGCATAGTGAGTTCATGGAAGTTTTTATTTTTGTCACAAGTTAGCGGAAATGGATTTTTTTTTTTTTTTACAAAGTCTCATATTCTACTAACTTGTGCCAAAAATACAATTTTACATGAACTCACCATACCCCTCATAGAATACCTTGGGGTGTCTTCTTTCCGAAATGGGGTCACTTGTGGGGTATTTATACTGCCCTGGCATTTTAGGGGCCCCTAAAGCGTGAGAATCCAAATGCGTAAAAATGCCCTGTAAAATCCTAAAGGTACTCATTGGATTTAGGGCCCATTTGCGCATCTTGGATGCAAAAAGTTGCACACATGGGGTATCGCCGTACTCAGGAGAAGTAGGGCAATGTGTTTTGGGGTGTATTTTTACATATACCCATGCAGGGTGTGAGAAATATCTCTGTAAATGACAACTTTTTAAAAATTTATACAAAGTTGTCATTTACAGAGATATTTTCACACCCAGTAGAGGTATATGTAAAATACACCCAAACCATGCCTTACTCTCTGATGCGGCGATACTATATGTGCCACTTTTGCATCCAAGATCGCAAATGAACCCTAAATCAATGAGTACCTAAGATTTACAGGACATTTACGCATTTGATTCAAACTGCTGACGTTTAGGGGCCCTAAAATGCCAGGGCAGTAAAATACCACACAAGTGACCCCATTTCGGAAAGTAGACACCCAAGGTATTCGCTGATGGGCATAGTGAGTTCATGGAAGTTTTATTTTTGGCACAAGTTTGCGGAATGATTGATTTTTATTTTTTTTTTTTTTACAAAGTCTCATATTCCACTAACTTGTGCCAAAAATACAATTTTACATGAACTCACCATACCCCTCACGGAATACCTTGGGGTGTCTTCTTTCCGAAATGGGGTCACTTGTGGGGTATTTATACTGCCCTGGCATTTGAGGGCCCCTAAACGTCAGAAGCAGTTTGGAATCCAAATGCGTAAAAAATGTCCTGTGAAATCCTAAAGGTACTCATTGGATTTAGGGCCCCTTTGCGCATCTTGGCTGCAAAAAGTGGCACACATGGGGTATCGCCGTGCACAGGAGAAGTAGGGCAATGTGTTTTGGGGTGTCTTTTACATATACCCCTACTGGGTGTGAAAAATATCTCTGTAAATGACAACTTTGTATAAAATTTTTAAAAGTTGTCATTTACAGAGATATTCTCTCACCCAGCATGGGTATATGTAAAATACACCACAAAACACATTGCCCTACTTCTCTGATGCGGCCATACCCCATGTGCCACTTTTGCAGCCAAGATGCGAAACCTAAATCAATGGTACCTTAGATTTCTGGGACATTTTACGCATTTGGATTCCAAACTGCTCTGGCGTTTAGGAGCCCTAAAATCTCCGGGGCGTAAAGCTACTACACAAGTGACCCCATTTCGGAAAGTAGTACACCACAGAGTGATTCGCTAATGGGCATAGTGAGTTCATGGAAGTTTTTATTTTTGGCACAAGTTAGCGGAAATGGATATTTTTTTTTTTTTTTTTTTACAAAGTCTCATATTCCACTAACTTGTGCCAAAAAATAAAATTTTACATGAACTCACCATACCCCTCACGGAATACCTTAGGGTGTCTTCTTTCTAATATGGGGTCACTTGTGTGGTATTTTTACTGCCCTGGCATTTTAGGGGCCCCTAAACGTCAGAAGCAGTGTCAGCAAAACATATATTTTGTTGTGGGGTGAAATTTAATTGCCAAAATAGCAATACCATAAATCAGTGGTATCCAGCTGTTGCAGGCCAAATTTCATAGTGTCCGCAAAAACATATATTTTGTTCTGGGGTGAAATTCAATTGCCAAAATAGCAATACCATAAATCAGTGGTTTCAGCTGTTGCTGGCCAAGTTTCATAGTGTCCTCAAAAACATATATTTTTCCTGGGGTGAAATTCAATTGCCAAAATAGCATTACCATAAATCAGTGGTTTCAGCTGTGGCTGGCCAAGTTTCATAGTGTCCGCAAAAACATATCTTTTGTCCTGGGGTGAAATTCAATTGCCAATATAGCAATACCATAAATCAGTGGTTTAAGCTGTGGCTGGCCAAGATTTATAGTGTCCGCAAAACATATATTTTGTTGTGGGGTAAAATTCAATTGCCAAAATAGCAATACCCTGAATCTGGTGTTCCAGCTGTTGCAAGCCAAGTTTCATAGTGTCCGCAAAAACATATATTTTGTTCTGGGGTGAAATTCAATTGCCAAAATAGTAATACCCTGAATCTGGTGTCCCAGCTGTTGCAGGCCAAGTTTCATAGTGTCAGCAAAAACATATGTTTTGTTCTGAGGTGAAATTTAATTGCCAAAATAGCAATACCATAAATCAGTGGTTTCAGCTGTGGCTGGCCAAGATTCATAGTGTCCGCAAAAACATATATTTTGTCCTGGGGTGAAATTCAATTTCAAAAGTAGCAATACCATAAATCAGTGGTTTCAGCTGCGGCTGGCCAAGTTTCACAGTGTCCGCAAAAACATATATTTTGTCCCGGGGTGAAATTCAATTGCCAAAATGGCAATACCCTGAATCTGGTGTCCCAGCTGTTGCAGGCCAAGTTTCATAGTGTCTGCAAAAACATATATTTTGTGCTAGGTGTGAAATTCAATTGCCAAAATAGCAATACCCTGAATCTAGTGTCCCAGTTGATGCAGGCCAAATTTCATAGTGTCCGCAAAACATATATTTTTGTCCTGGGGTGAAATTCAATTGCCAAAATAGCAATACCCTGAATCTGGTGTCTCCAGCTGTTGCTAGGCCAAGTTTCATAATGTCCGCTAAAAACATATATTTTGTTGTGGGGTGAAATTCAATTGCCAAAATAGCAATTTCCTGGAATCTGGTGTCCCAGCTGTGGCAGGCCAAGTTTCATAGTGTCCGCAAAAACATATATTTTGTTCTGGGGTGAAATTCAATTGCCAAAATAGCAATACCATAAATCAGTGGATTCAGCTTTGGCTGGCCAAGATTTATAGTGTGAGCAAAAAAAAAATATTTTGTTGTGGGGTGAAATTCAATTGCCAAAATAGCAATACCCTGAATCTGGTGTCCCAGCTGTTGCAGGCCAAGTTTCACTGTGTCAGCAAAAACATATATTTTGTTGTGGGGTGAAATTTAATTGCCAAAATAGCAATACCATAAATCAGTGATAACAGCTGTTGCAGGCCAAATTTCATAGTGTCCGCAAAAACATATATTTTGTCATGGAGTGAAATTCAATTGCCAAAATAGCATTACCATAAATCAGTGGTTTCAGCTGTTGCTGGCCAAGTTTCATAGTGTCCTCAAAAACATATATTTTGTTGTGTGGTAAAATTCAGTTGCCAAAATAGCAATACCCTGAATCTGGTGTCGCAGCTGTTGCAGGCCAATTTTCATAGTGTCCGCAAAAACATATATTTTGTTGTGGGGTGAGATTTAATTGCCAAAATAAAAATACCATAAATCAGTGGTTTCAGCTGTGGCTGGCCAAGTTTCATAGTGTCCGTAAAAAACATATATTTTGTTGTGGGGTGAAATTCAATTGCCAAAATATCAATACCATAAATCCAGTGGTTTCAGCTATGGCTGGCCAAGTTTCATAAGTGTCCGCAAAAACATATATTTTGTTGTGGGGTGAAATTCAATTGCCAAAATAGCAATACCCTGAATCTGGTGTCCCAGTTGATGCAGGCCAAATTTCATAGTGTCCGCAAAAAATATATTTTGTCCTGGGGTGAAATTCAATTGCCAAAATAGCAATACCCTGAATCTGGTGTCCCAGCTGTTGCAGGCCAAGTTTCATAAGTCCGCAAAACATATATTTTGTTGTGGGGTGAAATTCAATTGCCAAAATAGCAATACCCTGAATCTGGTGTCCCAGCTGTGGCAGGCCAAGTTTCATAGTGTCCGCAAAAACATATATTTTGTTCTGGGGTGAAATTCAATTGCCAAAATAGCAATACCATAAATCAGTGGTTTCAGCTTTGGCTGGCCAAGATTTATAGTGTGAGCAAAAAAAATATATTTTGTTGTGGGGTGAAATTCAATTGCCAAAATAGCAATACCCTGAATCTGGTGTCCCAGCTGTTGCAGGCCAAGTTTCATAGTGTAAGCAAAAACATATATTTTGTTGTGGGGTGAAATTTAATTGCCAAAATAGCAATACCATAAATCAGTGATAACAGCTGTTGCAGGCCAAATTTCATAGTGTCCGCAAAAACATATATTTTGTCATGGAGTGAAATTCAATTGCCAAAATAGCAATACCATAAATCAGTGGTTTCAGCTGTTGCTGGCCAAGTTTCATAGTGTCCTCAAAAACATATATTTTGTTGTGTGGTAAAATTCAGTTGCCAAAATAGCAATACCCTGAATCTGGTGTCGCAGCTGTTGCAGGCCAATTTTCATAGTGTCCGCAAAAACATATATTTTGTTGTGGGGTGAAATTTAATTGCCAAAATAGCAATACCATAAATCAGTGATTTCAGCTGTTGCAGGCCAAGTTTCATAGTGTCCGCAAAAACATATATTTTGTTGTGGGGTAAAATTCAATTGCCAAAATAGCAATACCCTGAATCAGGTGTTCCAGCTGGTGCAAGCCAAGTTTTATAGTGTCCGCAAAAACATATATTTTGTTCTGGGGTGAAATTCAATTGCCAAAATAGTAATACCCTTAATCTGGCGTCCCAGCTGTTGCAGGCCAAGTTTCATAGTGTCAGCAAAAACATATGTTTTGTTCTGAGGTGAAATTTAATTGCCAAAATAGCAATACCATAAATCAGTGGTTTCAGCTGTGGCTGGCCAAGATTCATAGAGTCCGCAAAAACATATATTTTGTCCTGGGGAGAAATTCAATTTCAAAAGTAGCAATACCATAAATCAGTGGTTTCAGCTGCGGCTGGCCAAGTTTCATAGTGTCCGCAAAAACATATATTTTGTCCCGGGGTGAAATTCAATTGCCAAAATGGCAATACCCTGAATCTGGTGTCCAAGCTGTTGCAGGCCAAGTTTCATAGTGTCCGTAAAAACATATATTTTGTGCTAGGGTGAAATTCAATTGCCAAAATAGCAATACCCTGAATCTGGTGTCCCAGTTGATGCAGGCCAAATTTCATAGTGTCCGCAAAAAAATATATTTTGTCCTGGGGTGAAATTCAATTGCCAAAATAGCAATACCCTGAATCTGGTGTCCCAGCTGTTGCAGGCCAAGTTTCATAGAGTCCGCAAAAACATATATTTTGTTGTGGGTGAAATTCAATTGCCAAAATAGCAATTCCCTGAATCTGAGTGTCCCAGCTGTGGCAGGCCAAGTTTCATAGTGTCCGCAAAAACATATATTTTGTTCTGGGGTGAAATTCAATTGCCAAAATAGCAATACCATAAATCAGTGGATTCAGCTTTGGCTGGCCAAGATTTATAGTGTGAGCAAAAACATATATTTTGTTGTGGGGTGAAATTCAATTGCCAAAATAGCAATACCCTGAATCTGGTGTCCCAGCTGTTGCAGGCCAAGTTTCACTGTGTCAGCAAAACATATATTTTGTTGTGGGGTGAAATTTAACCACATCAGCCCCCTAGCTTAAACACCCTTAAAGACCAGGCCACTTTTTTTCAATTCTGCACTACACTACTTTCACCGTTTATTGCTCGGCCATACAACTTACCACCCAAATGAATTTTACCTCCTTTTCTTCTCACTAATAGAGCTTTCATTTGGTGCTATTTCTTTCTTGCTGACATTTTTACTTTTTTTGATATTTTACTTTTTTGATGAAATTTTTGCAAAAAAATGATATTTTTCACTTTATGTTGGAAAATTTGTCAAATAAAACTACATTTCTCTAAAAATTTTCTCTAAATTTATTGTTCTACATGTCTTTGATAAAAAAAATGCAATAAGTGTATATTTATTGGTTTGGGTAAAAGTTATAGCGTTTACAAACTATAGTGCAAAAAGTGAATTTCCGCACTTTGACTTTCTGAGCACCTGTCCTGTTTCCTGACGTACTACAATGCCCAGACAGTAGAAATACCCCATAAATGACCCCATTTCCGAAAGTAGACACCCTAAGGTATTCACTGAGGGGCATAGTGAGTTCATGGAAGTTTTTATTTTTTGTCACAAGTTAGCGGAAATGGATTTTTTTTTTTTTTACAAAGTCTCATATTCTACTAACTTGTGCCAAAAATACAATTTTACATGAACTCACCATACCCCTCATAGAATACCTTGGGGTGTCTTCTTTCCGAAATGGGGTCACTTGTGGGGTATTTATACTGCCCTGGCATTTTAGGGGCCCCTAAAGCGTGAGAATCCAAATGCGTAAAATGCCCTGTAAAATCCTAAAGGTACTCATTGATTTAGGGCCCATTTGCATCTTGGATGCAAAAAGTTGCACACATGGGGTATCGCCGTACTCAGGAGAAGTAGGGCAATGTGTTTTGGGGTGTATTTTACATATACCCATGCAGGGTGTGAGAAATATCTCTGTAAATGACAACTTTTTAAAAAATTTATACAAAGTTGTCATTTACAGAGATATTTTTCACACCCAGTAGGGGTATATGTAAAAATACACCCCAAAACACATTGCCCTACTTCTCCTGAGTACGGCGATACCCCATATGTGCCACTTTTTGCATCCAAGATGCGCAAATGGGCCCTAAATCCAATGAGTACCTTTAGGATTTTACAGGACATTTTTACGCATTTGGATTCCAAACTGCTTTTGACATTTAGGGGCCCCTAAAATGCCAGGGCAGTAAAATACCACACAAGTGACCCCATTTCGGAAAGTAGACACCCCAAGGTATTCGCTGATGGGCATAGTGAGTTCATGGAAGTTTTAATTTTTGGCACAAGTTCTATGGAAATTGATTTTTATTTTATTTTTTTATTTTTTTTACAAAGTCTCATATTCCACTAACTTGTGCCAAAAATACAATTTTACATGAACTCACCATACCCCTCACGGAATACCTTGGGGTGTCTTCTTTCCGAAATGGGGTCACTTGTGGGGTATTTATACTGCCCTGGCATTTGAGGGCCCCTAAACGTCAGAAGCAGTTTGGAATCCAAATGCGTAAAAATGTCCTGTGAAATCCTAAAGGTACTCATTGGATTTAGGGCCTTTGCGCATCTTGGCTGCAAAGTGGCACACATAGGGTATCGCCGTACACGGAGAAGTAGGGCAATGTGTTTTGGGGTGTCTTTACATATACTCCTACTGGGTGTGAAAAATATCTCTGTAAATGACAACTTTGTATAAAATTTTTAAAAAGTTGTCATTTACAGAGATATTTCTCTCCCCAGCATGGGTATATGTAAAAATACACCACAAAACACATTGCCCTACTTCTCCTGAGTACGGCGATACCCCATGTGTGCCACTTTTTTGCAGCCAAGATGCGCAAAGGGCCCTAAATCCAATGAGTACCTTTAGGATTTCACAGGACATTTTTTACGCATTTGGATTCCAAACTGCTTCTGACGTTTAGGGGCTCCTAAAATGCCAGGGCAGTAAAATACCACACAAGTGACCCCATTTCGGAAAGTAGACACACCAAGGTATTCGCTAATGGGCATAGTGAGTTCATGGAAGTTTTATTTTTTGGCACAAGTTAGCGGAAATGGATATTTTTTTTTTTTTTTTTTTTTTACAAAGTCTCATATTCCACTAACTTGTGCCAAAAATAAAATTTTACATGAACTCACCATACCCCTCACGGAATACCTTGGGGTGTCTTCTTTCTAATATGGGGTCACTTGTGTGGTATTTTTACTGCCCTGGCATTTTAGGGGCCCCTAAACGTCAGAAGCAGTGTGGAATCCAAATGCGTAAAAATTTCCTGTGAAATTTATAAGTAATTATTGGATTTAGGGCCCTTTGCATATTTGCTGCAAAGTGGCACACATGGGGTATTGCCGCACTCAGAGAAGTAGGGCAATGTGTTTTGGGGCGTATTTTACCTATACCTTACTGGGTGTGAAAATATCTCTGTAAATGACAACTTTGTATAATTTTTTTAAAAAGTTGTCATTTACAGAGATATTTTTCACACCCAGTATGGGTATATGTAAAAGTACACCCCAAAACACATTGCCCTACCTCTCCTGAGTACAGAGATACCACATGTGTGCCACTTTTTGCAGCCAAGTTGCGCACTCGGCCCTAAATCCAATGAGTACCTTTTAGGACGGCATTTTTACGCATTTTCTTCTCACGCTTCAGGGCCCCTAAAATGCCAGGGCAGTATAAATACCCCACATGTGACCCCATTTTGGAAAGAAGACACCCCAAGGTATTCTGTGAGGGGCATGGCGAGTTCATAGAAGATTTTTTTTTGCACAAGTTAGCGGAATTTGATTTTTTTTTGTTTTTTTCACAAAGTCTCCTTTCCGCTAACTTGTGACAAAAAGTTCAATCTTTCATGGACTCAATATGCCCCTCAGCGAATACCTTGGGGTGTCTTCTTCCGAAATGGGGTCACATGTGAGGTTTTTGTACTGCCCTGGCATTTGAGGGTCTTCCGCAATCATTACACGTATGGCCAGCATTAGGAGTTTCTGCTATTCTCCTTATATGGAGCATACGGGTAATGAGATTTTTTTCCGTTCAGCCTCTGGGCTGAAAGAAAATGAACGGCACAGATTTCCTCATTCGCATCGATCGATGTGGATGAAAAAATCTCTGCCAAAAATATGCAAGAAAAAGAGGGGCCTGGCGATTGCCAGGACATAGGGGCTCCGCCCAAACATCCATACCCACTCAGCTCCTATGTCCTGGCAAACGTGATTTCTCCATTCACATCGATCAATCCATCGGTGTGGAGGAAGACATCTTTGCCAGATTTTTGATACAAAGTGTTTGCCAAAGCATATGAACTCCAACACCTCTCCTCAGCTCACATGCCAGGGCAAACGTACCTGTCCTGCAGAGGAGAAATCTCGTCTTGCAGCGCCGCATACACTGACTTCACGTGTCTTCTGATAGCAGCAATGCTTCTCTCAGAATGCACATCAGTGCTGCGGCGTTGTGTCGGTTGGTCCGTTGGTCTGTTGGTATACCTGGAAAATAAAGGGTGGTTATGGGGGAAAAAAAGAAGAAAAACAGGCAGCAGGCACATGACTTGAACGTTGCAAACTTTATAAAACCAGAACATTTTAAAACTTTTATAAAACATGAACATAAAAACCTGAACTAACTCAAGATTTTTCTTTTTCTTGCTACCTGTTTAATTTTTTTTTTTGTTTTCCATGTCACTCTTTATTTTCCTAGCAGAAACCTCTCCTTTCCCATGGGACAATGTGTAAAGTGTAAATCACACAGAGATGGTGCGAAGTACATTATACGCTGTTATCCCAAGTGAAAGGAGACGTTTCTACCATTTCACACTTCTGCTGTAGCACACCAGCACCATCCCTATGTGTTAGGGTCTCTCAAAACCTAGTGTCCTGAGAGACCCTAGAGCCTGAGTGGAAAAAACTACCTGTGTAGTGCTGTCCCTAGGTCCCTAAGTGTACCTGAGTGTGGTACTTCCGGAAACACTCTCCAAGGCATAGGGCAGGGTGGTCAGGACAGTCAGGACAGAAATAGCGGGTGTCACGCCTTATTCCACTCCTGCTACAGACACGACATCTTTTCGGGTGGCGGTTGGGTTGAGGTACCCGGCACAACGCTAGGGAAGTGCCGCTCGTGTAGACGGCTAACTACACTGGTGGATGGGGCCACGGAACCTCCTGGGTACAGGAGGTTCTCGATGATCTCTTCCTGGAATTTGAGGAAGGATCCCGTTCTCCCAGCCTTACTGTAGAGAACGTAACTGTTATATAGAGCCAATTGAATCAAATATACAGACACCTTCTTATACCAGCGTCTGGTCTTTCGGGAAACCAAATAAGGGGCCAACATCTGGTCGTTGAAGTCCACCCCTCCCATGTGGAGGTTATAGTCGTGGACCGAGAGGGGCTTTTCAACGACACTGGCTGCCCGTTCAATTTGGACTGTCGTGTCTGCGTGAATGGAGGAGAGCATGTAAACGTCACGCTTGTCTCTCCATTTCACCGCGAGCAGTTCTTCGTTACACAGTGCAGCCCTCTGCCCCCTTGTAAGTCTGGTGGTAATGAGCCGTTGGGGAAGCCCCGCGACTAGGTCGCACGGTGCCGCAGCAGCCAATCTGTTCTAGGAACAAATGCCTGAAGAGGGCCACACTTGTGTAAAAGTTGTCCACGTAAAGATGGTACCCCTTGCCGAATAAGGGTGACACCAAGTCCCAGACTATCTTCCCACTGCTCCCCAGGTAGTCAGGGCAACCGACCGGCTCCAGGGTCTGATCTTTTCCCTCATAGATCCGAAATTTGTGCGTATAGCCTGTGGCCCTTTCACAGAGCTTATACAATTTGACCCCATACCGGGCGCGCTTGCTTGGGATGTACTGCTTGAAGCCAAGGCGCCCGGTAAAATGTATTAGGGACTCGTCTACGCAGATGTTTTGTGCAGGGGTATACAAATCTGCAAATTTCAGGTTGAAATGGTCTATGAGGGGCCGAATTTTATGGAGCCGGTCAAAAGCTGGGTGGCCTCTGGGACGGGAGGTGGTGTTGTCACTAAAGTGCAGGAAACGCAGGATGGTCTCAAAACGTGTCCTGGACATGGCAGCAGAGTACATGGGCATGTGATGAATTGGGTTCGTGGACCAATATGACCGCAATTCATGTTTTTTGGTTATGCCCATGCTGAGGAGAAGGCCCAGAAAAGTTCTAAGTTCGGAAACTTGGACTGGTTTCCACCGGAAAGGCTGGGCATAAGAGCTTCCCGGGTTGTCGGCGATAAATTGAGTGGCATATCTGTTTGTTTCTGCCACGACTAGGTCATAGAGCTCCGCAGTGAAAAACAGCTCAAAAACCCCAGCGCCGATCCTATCTGAGCTGTTTCCACCCGAACTCCTGACTGGGCGGTGAAAGGGGGAACTAATGGTGCGGCTGAAGCTGGGGGCTGCCAATCAGGATTTGCCAGCACCTCAGGGACTCTAGGGGCTCTACGGGCCTGTCTGCGCGGTGGCTGCGACGGGGAAACTACTGCACGTGCCACCGTACCAGCTTCTACTGCCCTTCTGGTGCTCGCCACTTCACCATGTTGTACGGCAGTGCTGGTAGAAGGTCCAGGACGGGCTGCGCTGCTGGTGTATGCCTCACCACGTAATCCGGCAGCGCCAGCCCCACTCTGCTGCCCTTGAAGCGGATCCTGCGCAACCTGCGGTCTAGCAACACGGGGCCGGGTACGCCTGCTTCTATCAGGGACCTCCACCTCCTCGTCAGAACTTTGAGTCAGAGAGCCACTGCTCTCTACAGGTTCGTATTCTGACCCGCTAGATTCGTCAGATGAGGGTTCCCATTCCTCATCCGACTGGGTCAGAATCCTGTAGGCCTCTTCAGAGGAATACCCCTTGTTTGACATTTGGCCGTCTAAATTTAGGGGTATTCCTGAGACTACCCAAGAAAAAAAGCAAGCCTGTCTTACAATTGAGAGTGTAGCGAAGTACAGAAGCCGCTGCGATTGATAAAAAAGATCAAAACTGATTTTTTTATCGCCGCAGCGCTTGTGAAGGGATTGTGCAGTGATTACAAAAAAAAAAAAATTTTTGTCACTGCGGCGGGGCGGGCGGGGGTGAACGCAGGTGTGGGCGACCGATCAGGTCTGATCGGGCAAACACTGCGTTTGGGGTGGAGGGCGAACTAAAGTGACACTAGTACTATTATATATCTGACCGTGATCAGTTCTGATCACTTACAGATACTATAAAAGTACAAACGCTGATTAGCTCTACGCTAATCAGCGAACCAGTGACTGCGGTGCGGTGGGCTGGGCGCTAACGCTAACTACCTACCAAAGGGGCCTAAACTAAGCTAAGCCTAACAGTCAATCCTAGTGAAAAAAAAAAAGTGACAGTTTACACTGATCACTTTTTTCCCTTTCACTAGATGATAGACAGGTGCTGAAAGGGGTGATCAAGGGGTTAATTTGGGTGATGGGGGCTGATCAGGGGCTAGTGTGTGGTGCTTGGGTGTACTCACAGTAAGGTGTGCTCTCTCCTGGCTCCAACCGACGAAAAGGACCCAGGAGAGAGCACAGAAGCCATTTAATCCATCATATTTACAAATATGATGGGTTAAATGGCTTCTCATTCGTTTTTTTAAAAGTCATCAGCCCGCCAGCGCTGCCGATTGGCTGGCAGGCTGATGACTAACTCCTCCTGCGCCTTTTGCCATGCGCGATGTGCGCATGCGCGGGCGCATCTATGCGAAATCTCGCGTCTCGCGAGATCACGCGTAGATGCGTCGGATCAGAAGAGCCCGGCCGCCGCGAGAACGCGATCCTGCGTGCGGCGGTCCGGAAGAGGTTAATTGCCAAAATAGCAATACCATAAATCAGTGATAACAGCTGTTGCAGGCCAAATTTCATAGTGTCCGCAAAAACATATATTTTGTCATGGAGTGAAATTCAATTGCCAAAATAGCAATACCATAAATCAGTGGTTTCAGCTGTTGCTGGCCAAGTTTCATAGTGTCCTCAAAAACATATATTTTGTTGTGTGGTAAAATTCAGTTGCCAAAATAGCAATACCCTGAATCTGGTGTCGCAGCTGTTGCAGGCCAATTTTCATAGTGTCCGCAAAAACATATATTTTGTTGTGGGGTGAGATTTAATTGCCAAAATAAAAATACCATAAATCAGTGGTTTCAGCTGTGGCTGGCCAAGTTTCATAGTGTCCGCAAAAACATATATTTTGTTGTGGGGTGAAATTCAATTGCCAAAATATCAATACCATAAATCAGTGGTTTCAGCTATGGCTGGCCAAGTTTCATAGTGTCCGCAAAAACATATATTTTGTTGTGGGGTGAAATTCAATTGCCAAAATAGCAATACCCTGAATCTGGTGTCCCAGTTGATGCAGGCCAAATTTCATAGTGTCCGCAAAAAAATATATTTTGTCCTGGGGTGAAATTCAATTGCCAAAATAGCAATACCCTGAATCTGGTGTCCCAGCTATTGCAGGCCAAGTTTCATAAGTCCGCAAAAACATATATTTTGTTGTGGGGTGAAATTCAATTGCCAAAATAGCAATACCCTGAATCTGGTGTCCCAGCTGTGGCAGGCCAAGTTTCATAGTGTCCGCAAAAACATATATTTTGTTCTGGGGTGAAATTCAATTGCCAAAATAGCAATACCATAAATCAGTGGTTTCAGCTTTGGCTGGCCAAGATTTATAGAGTGAGCAAAAAAAATATATTTTGTTGTGGGGTGAAATTCAATTGCCAAAATAGCAATACCCTGAATCTGGTGTCCCAGCTGTTGTAGGCCAAGTTTCATAGTGTCAGCAAAAACATATATTTTGTTGTGGGGTGAAATTTAATTGCCAAAATAGCAATACCATAAATCAGTGATAACAGCTGTTGCAGGCCAAATTTCATAGTGTCCGCAAAAACATATATTTTGTCATGGAGTGAAATTCAATTGCCAAAATAGCAATACCATAAATCAGTGGTTTCAGCTGTTGCTGGCCAAGTTTCATAGTGTCCTCAAAAACATATATTTTGTTGTGTGGTAAAATTCAGTTGCCAAAATAGCAATACCCTGAATCTGGTGTCGCAGCTGTTGCAGGCCAATTTTCATAGTGTCCGCAAAAACATATATTTTGTTGTGGGGTGAAATTTAATTGCCAAAATAGCAATACCATAAATCAGTGATTTCAGCTGTTGCAGGCCAAGTTTCATAGTGTCCGCAAAAACATATATTTTGTTGTGGGGTAAAATTCAATTGCCAAAATAGCAATACCCTGAATCAGGTGTTCCAGCTGGTGCAAGCCAAGTTTCATAGTGTCCGCAAAAACATATATTTTGTTCTGGGGTGAAATTCAATTGCCAAAATAGTAATACCCTTAATCTGGCGTCCCAGCTGTTGCAGGCCAAGTTTCATAGTGTCAGCAAAAACATATGTTTTGTTCTGAGGTGAAATTTAATTGCCAAAATAGCAATACCATAAATCAGTGGTTTCAGCTGTGGCTGGCCAAGATTCATAGAGTCCGCAAGAACATATATTTTGTCCTGGGGAGAAATTCAATTTCAAAAGTAGCAATACCATAAATCAGTGGTTTCAGCTGCGGCTGGCCAAGTTTCATAGTGTCCGCAAAAACATATATTTTGTCCCGGGTGAAATTCAATTGCCAAAATGGCAATACCCTGAATCTGGTGTCCAAGCTGTTGCAGGCCAAGTTTCATAGTGTCCGCAAAAACATATATTTTGTGCTAGGGTGAAATTCAATTGCCAAAATAGCAATACCCTGAATCTGGTGTCCCAGTTGATGCAGGCCAAATTTCATAGTGTCCGCAAAAAATATATTTTGTCCTGGGGTGAAATTCAATTGCCAAAATAGCAATACCCTGAATCTGGTGTCCCAGCTGTTGCAGGCCAAGTTTCATAAGTCCGCAAAAACATATATTTTGTTGTGGGGTGAAATTCAATTGCCAAAATAGCAATTCCCTGAATCTGGTGTCCCAGCTGTGGCAGGCCAAGTTTCATAGTGTCCGCAAAAACATATATTTTGTTCTGGGGTGAAATTCAATTGCCAAAATAGCAGTACCATAAATCAGTGGATTCAGCTTTGGCTGGTCAAGATTTATAGTGTGAGCAAAAAAATATATTTTGTTGTGGGGTGAAATTCAATTGCCAAAATAGCAATACCCTGAATCTGGTGTCCCAGCTGTTGCAGGCCAAGTTTCACTGTGTCAGCAAAAACATATATTTTGTTGTGGGGTGAAATTTAATTGCCAAAATAGCAATACCATAAATCAGTGATAACAGCTGTTGCAGGCCAAATTTCATAGTGTCCGCAAAAACATATATTTTGTCATGGAGTGAAATTCAATTGCCAAAATAGCAATACCATAAATCAGTGGTTTCAGCTGTTGCTGGCCAAGTTTCATAGTGTCCTCAAAAACATATATTTTGTTGTGTGGTAAAATTCAGTTGCCAAAATAGCAATACCCTGAATCTGGTGTCGCAGCTGTTGCAGGCCAACTTTCATAGTGTCCGCAAAAACATATATTTTGTTGTGGGGTGAGATTTAATTGCCAAAATAAAAATACCATAAATCAGTGGTTTCAGCTGTGGCTGGCCAAGTTTCATAGTGTCCGCAAAAACATATATTTTGTTGTGGGGTGAAATTCAATTGCCAAAATATCAATACCATAAATCAGTGGTTTCAGCTGTGGCTGGCCAAGTTTCATAGTGTCCGCAAAAACATATATTTTGTTGTGGGGTGAAATTCAATTGCCAAAATAGCAATACCCTGAATCTGGTGTCCCAGTTGATGCAGGCCAAATTTCATAGTGTCCGCAAAAAATATATTTTGTACTGGGGTGAAATTCAATTGCCAAAATAGCAATACCCTGAATCTGGTGTCCCAGCTGTTGCAGGCCAAGTTTCATAAGTCCGCAAAAACATATATTTTGTTGTGGGGTGAAATTCAATTGCCAAAATAGCAATACCCTGAATCTGGTGTCCCAGCTGTGGCAGGCCAAGTTTCATAGTGTCCGCAAAAACATATATTTTGTTCTGGGGTGAAATTCAATTGCCAAAATAGCAATACCATAAATCAATGGTTTCAGCTTTGGCTGGCCAAGATTTTTAGTGTGATCAAAAACATATATTTTGTTGTGGTGTGAAATTAAATTACCAAAATAGCAATACCCTGAATCTGGTGTCCCAGCTGTTGCAGGCCCAATTTAATAGTGTCAGCAAAATCATATATTTTGTTCTGGGGTGAAATTCAATTGCCAAAATAGCAATACCCTTAATCTGGTGTCACAGCTGTTGCAGGCCAAGTTTCATAGTGTCCGCAAAAACATATATTTTGTTCTGGGGTGAAATTCAATTGCCAAAATAGCAATACCCTGAATCTGGTGTCCCAGCTGTTGCAGGCCAAGTTTCATAGTGTCCGCAAAAACATATATTTTGTTCTGGGGTGAAATTTAATTGCCAAAATAGCAATACCATAAATCAGTGATTTCAGCTGTTGCAGGCCAAGTTTCATAGTGTCCGCAAAAACATATATTTTGTTGTGGGGTAAAATTCAATTGCCAAAATAGCAATACCCTGAATCTGGTGTTCCAGCTGGTGCAAGCCAAGTTTCATAGTGTCCGCAAAAACATATATTTTGTTCTGGGGTGAAATTCAATTGCCAAAATAGTAATACCCTTAATCTGGTGTCCCAGCTGTTGCAGGCCAAGTTTCATAGTGTCAGCAAAAACATATACTTTGTTGTGGGGTGAAATTTAATTGCCAAAATAGCAATACCATAAATCAGTGATAACAGCTGTTGCAGGCCAAATTTCATAGTGTCCGCAAAAACATATATTTTGTCATGGAGTGAAATTCAATTGCCAAAATAGCAATACCATAAATCAGTGGTTTCAGCTGTTGCTGGCCAAGTTTCATAGTGTCCTCAAAAACATATATTTTGTTGTGTGGTAAAATTCAGTTGCCAAAATAGCAATACCCTGAATCTGGTGTCGCAGCTGTTGCAGGCCAATTTTCATAATGTCCGCAAAAACATATATTTTGTTGTGGGGTGAGATTTAATTGCCAAAATAAAAATACCATAAATCAGTGGTTTCAGCTGTGGCTGGCCAAGTTTCATAGTGTCCGCAAAAACATATATTTTGTTGTGGGGTGAAATTCAATTGCCAAAATATCAATACCATAAATCAGTGGTTTCAGCTGTGGCTGGCCAAGTTTCATAGTGTCCGCAAAAACATATATTTTGTTGTGGGGTGAAATTCAATTGCCAAAATAGCAATACCCTGAATCTGGTGTCCCAGCTGTGGCAGGCCAAGTTTCATAGTGTCCGCAAAAACATATATTTTGTTCTGGGGTGAAATTCAATTGCCAAAATAGCAATACCATAAATCAGTGGTTTCAGCTTTGGCTGGCCAAGATTTATAGTGTGAGCAAAAAAAATATTTTGTTGGGGGGTTAAATTTAATTGCCAAAATAGCAATACCATAAATAAGTGATAACAGCTGTTGCAGGCCAAATTTCATAGTGTCCGCAAAAACATATATTTTGTTCTGGGGTGAAATTCAATTGCCAAAATAGCAATACCCTGAATCTAGTGTCCCAGCTGTTGCAGGCCAAGTTTCATAGTGTCAGCAAAAACATATATTTTGTTGTGGGGTTAAATTTAATTGCCAAAATAGCAATACCATAAATAAGTGATAACAGCTGTTGCAGGCCAAATTTCATAGTGTCCGCAAAAACATATATTTTGTCATGGAGTGAAATTCAATTGCCAAAATAGCAATACCATAAATCAGTGGTTTCAGCTGTTGCTGGCCAAGTTTCATAGTGTCCTCAAAAACATATATTTTGTTGTGTGGTAAAATTCAGTTGCCAAAATCGCAATACCCTGAATCTGGTGTCGCAGCTGTTGCAGGCCAATTTTCATAGTGTCCGCAAAAACATATATTTTGTTGTGGGGTGAAATTTAATTGCCAAAATAAAAATACCATAAATCAGTGGTTTCAGCTGTGGCTGGCCAAGTTTCATAGTGTCCGCAAAAACATATATTTTGTTGTGGGGTAAAATTCAATTGCCAAAATAGCAATACCCTGAATCTGATGTCCCAGCTGTTGCAGGCCAAGTTTCATAGTGTCCGACAAAAACATATATTTTGTTCTGGGGTGAAATTCAATTGCCAAAATAGCAATAACCTGAATCTGGTGTCCCAGCTGTTGCAGGCCAAGTTTCATAGAGTCCGCAAAAACATATATTTTGTTCTGGAGTGAAATTCAATTGCCAAAATAGCAATACTATAAATCAGTGGTTTCAGCTGTGGCTGGCCAAGTTTCATAGTGTCCGCAAATACATATATTTTGTTCTGGGGTGAAATTCAATTGCCAAAATAGCAATACCCTGAATCTGGTGTCCCAGCTGTTGCAGGCCAAGTTTCATTGTGTCAGCAAAAACATATATTTTGTTGTGGGGTGAAATTCAATTGCCAAAATAGCAATACCCTGAATCTGGTGTCCCAGCTATTGCAGGCCAAGTTTCATAGTGTCCGCAAAAACATATATTTTGTTCTGGGGTGAAATTCAATTGCCAAAATAGCAATACCATAAATCAGTGGTTTCAGCTGTGGCTGGCCAAGTTTCATAGTGTCCGCAAAATCATATATTTTGTTCTGGGGTGGAATTCAATTGCCAAAATAGCAATACCATAAATCAGTGGTTTCAGCTGTGGCTGGCCAAGATTTATAGTGTGATCAAAAACATATATTTTGTTGTGGTGTGAAATTAAATTACCAAAATAGCAATACCCTGAATCTGGTGTCCCAGCTGTTGCAGGCCCAATTTAATAGTGTCAGCAAAATCATATATTTTGTTCTGGGGTGAAATTCAATTGCCAAAATAGCAATACCCTGAATCTGGTGTTCCAGCTGTTGCAGGCCAAGTTTCATAGTGTCAGCAAAAACATATATTTTGTTCTGGGGTGAAATTTAATTGCCAAAATAGCAATACCCTGAATCTGGTGTCCCAGCTGTTGCAGACCAAGTTTCATAGTGTCAGCAAAAACATATGTTTTGTTCTGAGGTGAAATTTAATTGCCAAAATAGCAATACCATAAATCAGTGGTTTCAGCTGTGGCTGGCCAAGATTCATAGTGTCCGCAAAAACATATATTTTGTCCTGGGGAGAAATTCAATTTCAAAAGTAGCAATACCATAAATCAGTGGTTTCAGCTGCGGCTGGCCAAGTTTCATAGTGTCCGCAAAAACATATATTTTGTCCCGGGTGAAATTCAATTGCCAAAATGGCAATACCCTGAATCTGGTGTCCAAGCTGTTGCAGGCCAAGTTTCATAGTGTCCGCAAAAACATATATTTTGTGCTAGGGTGAAATTCAATTGCCAAAATAGCAATACCCTGAATCTGGTGTCCCAGTTGATGCAGGCCAAATTTCATAGTGTCCGCAAAAAATATATTTTGTCCTGGGGTGAAATTCAATTGCCAAAATAGCAATACCCTGAATCTGGTGTCCCAGCTGTTGCAGGCCAAGTTTCATAAGTCCGCAAAAACATATATTTTGTTGTGGGGTGAAATTCAATTGCCAAAATAGCAATACCCTGAATCTGGTGTCCCAACTGTGGCAGGCCAAGTTTCATAGTGTCCGCAAAAACATATATTTTGTTCTGGGGTGAAATTCAATTGCCAAAATAGCAATACCATAAAACAGTGGTTTCAGCTGTGGCTGGCCAAGATTTATAGTGTGAGCAAAAAAAATATATTTTGTTGTGGGGTGAAATTCAATTGCCAAAATAGCAATACCCTGAATCTGGTGTTCCAGCTGGTGCAAGCCAAGTTTCATAGTGTCCGCAAAAACATATATTTTGTTCTGGGGTGAAATTCAATTGCCAAAATAGTAATACCCTTAATCTGGTGTCCCAGCTGTTGCAGGCCAAGTTTCATAGTGTCCGCAAAAACATATATTTTGTTGTGGGGTAAAATTCAATTGCCAAAATAGCAATACCCTGAATCTGGTGTTCCAGCTGGTGCAAGCCAAGTTTCATAGTGTCCGCAAAAACATATATTTTGTTCTGGGGTGAAATTCAATTGCCAAAATAGTAATACCCTTAATCTGGTGTCCCAGCTGTTGCAGGCCAAGTTTCATAGTGTCAGCAAAAACATATGTTTTGTTCTGAGGTGAAATTTAATTGCCAAAATAGCAATACCATAAATCAGTGGTTTCAGCTGTGGCTGGCCAAGATTCATAGTGTCCGCAAAAACATATTTTGTCCTGGGGAGAAATTCAATTTCAAAAGTAGCAATACCATAAATCAGTGGTTTCAGCTGCGGCTGGCCAAGTTTCATAGTGTCCGCAAAAACATATATTTTGTCCCGGGGTGAAATTCAATTGCCAAAATGGCAATAAGAAGAAGTGTGGTTGTCCAGCTCACCTGCACATGAATGTCCTTCTCCCAGGGTGCACGGATGGATCCAGGAGATCCTTGGAAGTAGCAGAAAAAGAAAGATTCCAGCACTCCAGTAAATTCAGTTTAAAAAGCCTTGGCATCCTTTATTTTCGGTGGACGTAATCAACATACAAGGATAAGTTTTTCCAGCATAATTACACCTGTGCAGCGGTCTACGCGTTTCGAGCGTTACCGCTCTTACTCATGACAAAATGGCAATACCCTGAATCTGGTGTCCAAGCTGTTGCAGGCCAAGTTTCATAGTGTCCGCAAAAACATATATTTTGTGCTAGGGTGAAATTCAATTGCCAAAATAGCAATACCCTGAATCTGGTGTCCCAGTTGATGCAGGCCAAATTTCATAGTGTCCGCAAAAAAATATATTTTGTCCTGGGGTGAAATTCAATTGCCAAAATAGCAATACCCTGAATCTGGTGTCCCAGCTGTTGCAGGCCAAGTTTCATAAGTCCGCAAAAACATATATTTTGTTGTGGGGTGAAATTCAATTGCCAAAATAGCAATACCCTGAATCTGGTGTCCCAACTGTGGCAGGCCAAGTTTCATAGTGTCCGCAAAAACATATATTTTGTTCTGGGGTGAAATTCAATTGCCAAAATAGCAATACCATAAAACAGTGGTTTCAGCTGTGGCTGGCCAAGATTTATAGTGACAGCAAAAAAAATATATTTTGTTGTGGGGTGAAATTCAATTGCCAAAATAGCAATACCCTGAATCTGGTGTCCCAGCTGTTGCAGGCCAAGTTTCATAGTGTCAGCAAAAATATATATTTTGTTGTGGGGTGAAATTTAATTGCCAAAATAGCAATACCATAAATCAGTGATAACAGCTGTTGCAGGCCAAATTTCATAGTGTCCGCAAAAACATATATTTTGTCATGGAGTGAAATTCAATTGCCAAAATAGCAATACCATAAATCAGTGGTTTCAGCTGTTGCTGGCCAAGTTTCATAGTGTCCTCAAAAACATATATTTTGTTGTGTGGTAAAATTCAGTTGCCAAAATAGCAATACCCTGAATCTGGTGTCGCAGCTGTTGCAGGCCAATTTTCATAGTGTCCGTAAAAACATATATTTTGTTGTGGGGTGAAATTTAATTGCCAAAATAAAAATAGCATAAATCAGTGGTTTCAGCTGTTTCTGGCCAAGTTTCATAGTGTCCGCAAAAACATATATTTTGTTGTGGGGTGAAATTCAATTGCCAAAATAGCAATACCATAAATCAGTGGTTTCAGCTGTGGCTGGCCAAGTTTCATAGTGTCCGCAAAAACATATATTTTGTTGTGGGGTAAAATTCAATTGCCAAAATAGCAATACCCTGAATCTGATGTCCCAGCTGTTGCAGGCCAAGTTTCATAGTGTCCGCAAAAACATATATTTTGTTCTGGGGTGAAATTCAATTGCCAAAATAGCAATACCCTGAATCTGGTGTCCCAGCTGTTGCAGGCCAGATTTCATAGTGTCCGCAAAAACATATATTTTGTTCTGGGGTGAAATTCAATTGCCAAAATAGCAATACCATAAATCAGTGGTTTCAGCTGTGGCTGGCAAGGTTTAATAGTGTCAGCAAAATCATATATTTTGTTCTGGGGTGGAATTCAATTGCCAAAATAGCAATACCATAAATCAGTGGTTTCAGCTGTGGCTGGCCAAGATTTATAGTGTGATCAAAAACATATATTTTGTTGTGGTGTGAAATTCAATTACCAAAATAGCAATACCCTGAATCTGGTGTCCCAGCTGTTGCAGGCCCAATTTAATAGTGTCAGCAAAAACATATATTTTGTTGTGGGGTGAAATTCAATTGCCAAAATAGCAATACCATAAATCAGTGGTTTCAGCTGTTGCTGGCCAAGTTTCATAGTGTCCGCAAAAACATATATTTTGTTGTGGGGTGAAATTCAATTGCCAAAATAGCAATACCATAAATCAGTGGTTTCAGCTGTGGCTGGCCAAGATTCATAGTGTCCGCAAAAACATATATTTTGTTGTGGGGTGAAATTCAATTGCCAAAATAGCAATACCATAAATCAGTGGTTTCAGCAGTGGATGGCCAAGTTTCATAGTGTCCGCAAAAACATATATTTTGTTCTGGGGTGAAATTCAATTGCCAAAATAGCAATACCATAAATCAGTGGTTTTAGCAGTGGCTGACCAAGTTTCATAGTGTCCGCAAAAACATATATTTTGTTGTGGGGTGAAATTCAATTGCCAAAATAGCAATACCATAAATCAGTGGTTTCAGCTGTGGCTGGCCAAGATTCATAGTGTCCGCAAAAACATATATTTTCTTGTGGGGTGAAATTCAATTGCCAAAATAGCAATACCCTGAATCTGGTGTCCCAGCTGTTGCAGGCCAAGTTTCATAGTGTCCGCAAAAACATATATTTTGTTCTGGGGTGAAATTCAATTGCCAAAATAGCAATACCCTGAATCTGGTGTCCCTGCTGATGCAGGCCAGATTTCATAGTGTCCGCAAAAACATATATTTTGTTCTGTGTTGAAATTCAATTGCCAAAATAGCAATACCCTGAATCTGGTGTCCCAGCTGTTGCAGGCCAGATTTCATAGTGTCCGCAAAAACATATATTTTGTCCTGGGGTGAAATTCATTTGCCAAAATAGCAATACCCTAAATCTGGTGTTCTAGCTGTTGCAGGCCAAGTTTCATAGTGTCCGCAAAAACATATATTTTGTTCTGGGGTGAAATTCAATTGCCAAAATAGCAATACCATAAATCAATGGTTTCAGCTGTGGCTGGCCAAGTTTCATAGTGTCAACAAAAACATATATTTTAATCTGGGGTGAAATTCAATTGCCAAAATAGAAATACCATAAATCAGTGGTTTAAGCTGTGGCTGGCCAAGATTCATAGTGTCCGCAAAAACATATATTTTATTGTGGGGTAAAAATCAATTGCCAAAATAGCAATACCCTGAATCTGGTGTCCCAGCTGTTGCAGGCCAAGTTTCATAGTGTCCGCAAAAACATATATTTTGTTTTGTGGTAAAATTCAGTTGCCAAAATAGCAATACCCTGAATCTGGTGTCGCAGCTGTTGCAGGCCAATTTTCATAGTGTCCGCAAAAACATATATTTTGTTGTGGGGTGAAATTTAATTGCCAAAATAAAAATACCATAAATCAGTGGTTTCAGCTGTGGCTGGCCAAGTTTCATAGTGTCCGCAAAAACATATATTTTGTTGTGGGGTGAAATTCAATTGCCAAAATAGCAATACCATAAATCAGTGGTTTCAGCTGTGGCTGGCCAAGTTTCATAGTGTCCGCAAAAACATATATTTTGTTGTGGGGTAAAATTCAATTGCCAAAATAGCAATATCCTGAATCTGATGTCCTAGCTGTTGCAGGCCAAGTTTCATAGTGTCCGCAAAAACATATATTTTGTTCTGGGGTGAAATTCAATTGCCAAAATAGCAATAACCTGAATCTGGTGTCCCAGCTGTTGCAGGCCAAGTTTCATAGAGTCCGCAAAAACATATATTTTGTTCTGGAGTGAAATTCAATTGCCAAAATAGCAATACTATAAATCAGTGGTTTCAGCTGTGGCTGGCCAAGTTTCATAGTGTCCGCAAATACATATATTTTGTTCTGGGGTGAAATTCAATTGCCAAAATAGCAATACCCTGAATCTGGTGTCCCAGCTGTTGCAGGCCAAGTTTCATTGTGTCCGCAAAAACATATATTTTGTTGTGGGGTGAAATTCAATTGCCAAAATAGCAATACCCTGAATCTGGTGTCCCAGCTATTGCAGGCCAAGTTTCATAGTGTCCGCAAAAACATATATTTTGTTCTGGGGTGAAATTCAATTGCCAAAATAGCAATACCATAAATCAGTGGTTTCAGCTGTGGCTGGCCAAGTTTCATAGTGTCCGCAAAAATCATATATTTTGTTCTGGGGTGGAATTCAATTGCCAAAATAGCAATACCATAAATCAGTGGTTTCAGCTGTGGCTGGCCAAGATTTATAGTGTGATCAAAAACATATATTTTGTTGTGGTGTGAAATTAAATTACCAAAATAGCAAAACCCTGAATCTGGTGTCCCAGCTGTTGCAGGCCCAATTTAATAGTGTCAGCAAAATCATATATTTTGTTCTGGGGTGAAATTCAATTGCCAAAATAGCAATACCCTTAATCTGGTGTCACAGCTGTTGCAGGCCAAGTTTCATAGTGTCCGCAAAAACATATATTTTGTTCTGGGGTGAAATTCAATTGCCAAAATAGCAATACCCTGAATCTGGTGTCCCAGCTGTTGCAGGCCAAGTTTCATAGTGTCCGCAAAAACATATATTTTGTTCTGGGGTGAAATTTAATTGCCAAAATAGCAATACCATAAATCAGTGATTTCAGCTGTTGCAGGCCAAGTTTCATAGTGTCCGCAAAAACATATATTTTGTTATGGGGTAAAATTCAATTGCCAAAATAGCAATACCCTGAATCTGGTGTTCCAGCTGGTGCAAGCCAAGTTTCATAGTGTCCGCAAAAACATATATTTTGTTCTGGGGTGAAATTCAATTGCCAAAATAGTAATACCCTTAATCTGGTGTCCCAGCTGTTGCAGGCCAAGTTTCATAGTGTCAGCAAAAACATATATTTTGTTGTGGGGTGAAATTTAATTGCCAAAATAGCAATACCATAAATCAGTGATAACAGCTGTTGCAGGCCAAATTTCATAGTGTCCGCAAAAACATATATTTTGTCATGGAGTGAAATTCAATTGCCAAAATAGCAATACCTTAAATCAGTGGTTTCAGCTGTTGCTGGCCAAGTTTCATAGTGTCCTCAAAAACATATATTTTGTTGTGTGGTAAAATTCAGTTGCCAAAATAGCAATACCCTGAATCTGGTGTCGCAGCTGTTGCAGGCCAATTTTCATAATGTCCGCAAAAACATATATTTTGTTGTGGGGTGAGATTTAATTGCCAAAATAAAAATACCATAAATCAGTGGTTTCAGCTGTGGCTGGCCAAGTTTCATAGTGTCCGCAAAAACATATATTTTGTTGTGGGGTGAAATTCAATTGCCAAAATATCAATACCATAAATCAGTGGTTTCAGCTGTGGCTGGCCAAGTTTCATAGTGTCCGCAAAAACATATATTTTGTTGTGGGGTGAAATTCAATTGCCAAAATAGCAATACCCTGAATCTGGTGTCCCAGCTGTGGCAGGCCAAGTTTCATAGTGTCCGCAAAAACATATATTTTTGTTCTGGGGTGAAATTCAATTGCCAAAATAGCAATACCATAAATCAGTGGTTTCAGCTTTGGCTGGCCAAGATTTATAGTGTGAGCAAAAAAAATATATTTTGTTGTGAGGTGAAATTCAATTGCCAAAATAGCAATACCCTGAATCTGGTGTCCCAGCTGTTGCAGGCCAAGTTTCATAGTGTCAGCAAAAACATATATTTTGTTGTGGGGTGAAATTTAATTGCCAAAATAGCAATACCATAAATCAGTGATAACAGCTGTTGCAGGCCAAGTTTCATAGTGTCAGCAAAAACATATATTTTGTTCTGAGGTGAAATTTAATTGCCAAAATAGCAATACCATAAATCAGTGGTTTCAGCTGTGGCTGGCCAAGATTCATAGAGTCCGCAAAAACATATATTTTGTCCTGGGGAGAAATTCAATTTCAAAAGTAGCAATACCATAAATCAGTGGTTTCAGCTGCGGCTGGCCAAGTTTCATAGTGTCCGCAAAAACATATATTTTGTCCCGGGGTGAAATTCAATTGCCAAAATGGCAATACCCTGAATCTGGTGTCCAAGCTGTTGCAGGCCAAGTTTCATAGTGTCCGCAAAAACATATATTTTGTGCTAGGGTGAAATTCAATTGCCAAAATAGCAATACCCTGAATCTGGTGTCCCAGTTGATGCAGGCCAAATTTCATAGTGTCCGCAAAAAATATATTTTGTCCTGGGGTGAAATTCAATTGCCAAAATAGCAATACCCTGAATCTGGTGTCCCAGCTGTTGCAGGCCAAGTTTCATAAGTCCGCAAAAACATATATTTTGTTGTGGGGTGAAATTCAATTGCCAAAATAGCAATTCCCTGAATCTGGTGTCCCAGCTGTGGCAGGCCAAGTTTCATAGTGTCCGCAAAAACATATATTTTGTTCTGGGGTGAAATTCAATTGCCAAAATAGCAATACCATAAATCAGTGGATTCAGCTTTGGCTGGCCAAGATTTATAGTGTGAGCAAAAAATATATTTTGTTGTGGGGTGAAATTCAATTGCCAAAATAGCAATACCCTGAATCTGGTGTCCCAGCTGTTGCAGGCCAAGTTTCACTGTGTCAGCAAAAACATATATTTTGTTGTGGGGTGAAATTTAATTGCCAAAATAGCAATACCATAAATCAGTGATAACAGCTGTTGCAGGCCAAATTTCATAGTGTCCGCAAAAACATATATTTTGTCATGGAGTGAAATTCAATTGCCAAAATAGCAATACCATAAATCAGTGGTTTCAGCTGTTGCTGGCCAAGTTTCATAGTGTCCTCAAAAACATATATTTTGTTGTGTGGTAAAATTCAGTTGCCAAAATAGCAATACCCTGAATCTGGTGTCGCAGCTGTTGCAGGCCAATTTTCATAGTGTCCGCAAAAACATATATTTTGTTGTGGGGTGAGATTTAATTGCCAAAATATCAATACCATAAATCAGTGGTTTCAGCTATGGCTGGTCAAGTTTCATAGTGTCCGCAAAAACATATATTTTGTTGTGGGGTGAAATTCAATTGCCAAAATAGCAATACCCTGAATCTGGTGTCCCAGTTGATGCAGGCCAAATTTCATAGTGTCCGCAAAAAAATATATTTTGTCCTGGGGTGAAATTCAATTGCCAAAATAGCAATAACCTGAATCTGGTGTCCCAGCTGTTGCAGGCCAAGTTTCATAAGTCCGCAAAAACATATATTTTGTTGTGGGGTGAAATTCAATTGCCAAAATAGCAATACCCTGAATCTGGTGTCCCAGCTGTGGCAGGCCAAGTTTCATAGTGTCCGCAAAAACATATATTTTGTTCTGGGGTGAAATTCAATTGCCAAAATAGCAATACCATAAATCAGTGGTTTCAGCTTTGGCTGGCCAAGATTTATAGTGTGAGCAAAAAAATATATTTTGTTGTGGGGTGAAATTCAATTGCCAAAATAGCAATACCCTGAATCTGGTGTCCCAGCTGTTGCAGGCCAAGTTTCATAGTGTCAGCAAAAACATATATTTTGTTGTGGGGTGAAATTTAATTGCCAAAATAGCAATACCATAAATCAGTGATAACAGCTGTTGCAGGCCAAATTTCATAGTGTCCGCAAAAACATATATTTTGTCATGGAGTGAAATTCAATTGCCAAAATAGCAATACCATAAATCAGTGGTTTCAGCTGTTGCTGGCCAAGTTTCATAGTGTCCTCAAAAACATATATTTTGTTGTGTGGTAAAATTCAGTTGCCATAATAGCAATACCCTGAATCTGGTGTCGCAGCTGTTGCAGGCCAATTTTCATAGTGTCCGCAAAAACATATATTTTGTTGTGGGGTGAAATTTAATTGCCAAAATAGCAATACCATAAATCAGTGATTTCAGCTGTTGCAGGCCAAGTTTCATAGTGTCCATAAAAACATATATTTTGTTGTGGGGTAAAATTCAATTGCCAAAATAGCAATACCCTGAATCAGGTGTTCCAGCTGGTGCAAGCCAAGTTTCATAGTGTCCTCAAAAACATATATTTTGTTCTGGGGTGAAATTCAATTGCCAAAATAGTAATACCCTTAATCTGGTGTCCCAGCTGTTGCAGGCCAAGTTTCATAGTGTCAGCAAAAACATATGTTTTGTTCTGAGGTGAAATTTAATTGCCAAAATAGCAATACCATAAATCAGTGGTTTCAGCTGTGGCTGGCCAAGATTCATAGAGTCCGCAAAAACATATATTTTGTCCTGGGTAGAAATTCAATTTCAAAAGTAGCAATACCATAAATCAGTGGTTTCAGCTGCGGCTGGCCAAGTTTCATAGTGTCCATAAAAACATATATTTTGTCCCGGGGTGAAATTCAATTGCCAAAATGGCAATACCCTGAATCTGGTGTCCAAGCTGTTGCAGGCCAAGTTTCATAGTGTCCGCAAAAACATATATTTTGTGCTAGGGTGAAATTCAATTGCCAAAATAGCAATACCCTGAATCTGGTGTCCCAGTTGATGCAGGCCAAATTTCATAGTGTCCGCAAAAAAATATATTTTGTCCTGGGGTGAAATTCAATTGCCAAAATAGCAATACCCTGAATCTGGTGTCCCAGCTGTTGCAGGCCAAGTTTCATAAGTCCGCAAAAACATATATTTTGTTGTGGGGTGAAATTCAATTGCCAAAATAGCAATTCCCTGAATCTGGTGTCCCAGCTGTGGCAGGCCAAGTTTCATAGTGTCCGCAAAAACATATATTTTGTTCTGGGGTGAAATTCAATTGCCAAAATAGCAGTACCATAAATCAGTGGATTCAGCTTTGGCTGGCCAAGATTTATAGTGTGAGCAAAAAAATATATTTTGTTGTGGGGTGAAATTCAATTGCCAAAATAGCAATACCCTGAATCTGGTGTCCCAGCTGTTGCAGGCCAAGTTTCACTGTGTCAGCAAAAACATATATTTTGTTGTGGGGTGAAATTTAATTGCCAAAATAGCAATACCATAAATCAGTGATAACAGCTGTTGCAGGCCAAATTTCATAGTGTCCGCAAAAACATATATTTTGTCATGGAGTGAAATTCAATTGCCAAAATAGCAATACCATAAATCAGTGGTTTCAGCTGTTGCTGGCCAAGTTTCATAGTGTCCTCAAAAACATATATTTTGTTGTGTGGTAAAATTCAGTTGCCAAAATAGCAATACCCTGAATCTGGTGTCGCAGCTGTTGCAGGCCAATTTTCATAGTGTCCATAAAAACATATATTTTGTTGTGGGGTGAGATTTAATTGCCAAAATAAAAATACCATAAATCAGTGGTTTCAGCTGTGGCTGGCCAAGTTTCATAGTGTCCGCAAAAACATATATTTTGTTGTGGGGTGAAATTCAATTGCCAAAATATCAATACCATAAATCAGTGGTTTCAGCTGTGGCTGGCCAAGTTTCATTGTGTCCGCAAAAACATATATTTTGTTGTGGGGTGAAATTCAATTGCCAAAATAGCAATACCCTGAATCTGGTGTCCCAGTTGATGCAGGCCAAATTTCATATTGTCCGCAAAAAAATATAATTTGTCCTGGGGTGAAATTCAATTGCCAAAATAGCAATAACCTGAATCTGGTGTCCCAGCTGTTGCAGGCCAAGTTTCATAAGTCCGCAAAAACATATATTTTGTTGTGGGGTGAAATTCAATTGCCAAAATAGCAATACCCTGAATCTGGTGTCCCAGCTGTGGCAGGCCAAGTTTCATAGTGTCCGCAAAAACATATATTTTGTTCTGGGGTGAAATTCAATTGCCAAAATAGCAATACCATAAATCAGTGGTTTCAGCTTTGGCTGGCCAAGATTTATAGTGTGATCAAAAACATATATTTTGTTGTGGTGTGAAATTAAATTACCAAAATAGCAATACCCTGAATCTGGTGTCCCAGCTGTTGCAGGCCCAATTTAATAGTGTCAGCAAAATCATATATTTTGTTCTGGGGTGAAATTCAATTGCCAAAATAGCAATACCCTTAATCTGGTGTCACAGCTGTTGCAGGCCAAGTTTCATAGTGTCCGCAAAAACATATATTTTGTTCTGGGGTGAAATTCAATTGCCAAAATAGCAATACCCTGAATCTGGTGTCCCAGCTGTTGCAGGCCAAGTTTCATAGTGTCCGCAAAAACATATATTTTGTTCTGGGGTGAAATTTAATTGCCAAAATAGCAATACCATAAATCAGTGATTTCAGCTGTTGCAGGCCAAGTTTCATAGTGTCCGCAAAAACATATATTTTGTTGTGGGGTAAAATTCAATTGCCAAAATAGCAATACCCTGAATCTGGTGTTCCAGCTGGTTCAAGCCAAGTTTCATAGTGTCCGCAAAAACATATATTTTGTTCTGGGGTGAAATTCAATTGCCAAAATAGTAATACCCTTAATCTGGTGTCCCAGCTGTTGCAGGCCAAGTTTCATAGTGTCAGCAAAAACATATATTTTGTTGTGGGGTGAAATTTAATTGCCAAAATAGCAATACCATAAATCAGTGATAACAGCTGTTGCAGGCCAAATTTCATAGTGTCCGCAAAAACATATATTTTGTCATGGAGTGAAATTCAATTGCCAAAATAGCAATACCATAAATCAGTGGTTTCAGCTGTTGCTGGCCAAGTTTCATAGTGTCCTCAAAAACATATATTTTGTTGTGTGGTAAAATTCAGTTGCCAAAATAGCAATACCCTGAATCTGGTGTCACAGCTGTTGCAGGCCAATTTTCATAATGTCCGCAAAAACATATATTTTGTTGTGGGGTGAGATTTAATTGCCAAAATAAAAATACCATAAATCAGTGGTTTCAGCTGTGGCTGGCCAAGTTTCATAGTGTCCGCAAAAACATATATTTTGTTGTGGGGTGAAATTCAATTGCCAAAATATCAATACCATAAATCAGTGGTTTCAGCTGTGGCTGGCCAAGTTTCATAGTGTCCGCAAAAACATATATTTTGTTGTGGGGTGAAATTCAATTGCCAAAATAGCAATACCCTGAATCTGGTGTCCCAGCTGTGGCAGGCCAAGTTTCATAGTGTCCATAAAAACATATATTTTGTTCTGGGGTGAAATTCAATTGCCAAAATAGCAATACCATAAATCAGTGGTTTCAGCTTTGGCTGGCCAAGATTTATAGTGTGAGCAAAAACATATATTTTGTTGTGGGGTTAAATTTAATTGCCAAAATAGCAATACCATAAATCAAGTGATAACAGCTGTTGCAGGCCAAATTTCATAGTGTCCGCAAAAACATATATTTTGTTCTGGGGTGAAATTCAATTGCCAAAATAGCAATACCCTGAATCTGGTGTCCCAGCTGTTGCAGGCCAAGTTTCATAGTGTCAGCAAAAACATATATTTTGTTGTGGGGTTAAATTTAATTGCCAAAATAGCAATACCATAAATAAGTGATAACAGCTGTTGCAGGCCAAATTTCATAGTGTCCATAAAAACATATATTTTGTCATGGAGTGAAATTCAATTGCCAAAATAGCAATACCATAAATCAGTGGTTTCAGCTGTTGCTGGCCAAGTTTCATAGTGTCCTCAAAAACATATATTTTGTTGTGTGGTAAAATTCAGTTGCCAAAATAGCAATACCCTGAATCTGGTGTCGCAGCTGTTGCAGGCCAATTTTCATAGTGTCCGCAAAAACATATATTTTGTTGTGGGGTGAAATTTAATTGCCAAAATAGAAATACCATAAATCAGTGGTTTCAGCTGTGGCTGGCCAAGTTTCATAGTGTCCGCAAAAACATATATTTTGTTGTGGGGTGAAATTCAATTGCCAAAATATCAATACCATAAATCAGTGGTTTCAGCTGTGGCTGGCCAAGTTTCATAGTGTCCACAAAAACATATATTTTGTTGTGGGGTGAAATTCAATTGCCAAAATAGCAATACCCTGAATCTGGTGTCCCAGCTGTGGCAGGCCAAGTTTCATAGTGTCCGTAAAAACATATATTTTGTTCTGGGGTGAAATTCAATTGCCAAAATAGCAATACCATAAATCAGTGGTTTCAGCTTTGGCTGGCCAAGATTTATAGTGTGAGCAAAAAAATATATTTTGTTGTGGGGTTAAATTTAATTGCCAAAATAGCAATACCATAAATAAGTGATAACAGCTGTTGCAGGCCAAATTTCATAGTGTCCGCAAAAACATATATTTTGTTCTGGGGTGAAATTCAATTGCCAAAATAGCAATACCCTGAATCTGGTGTCCCAGCTGTTGCAGGCCAAGTTTCATAGTGTCAGCAAAAAATATATTTTGTTGTGGGGTTAAATTTAATTGCCAAAATAGCAATACCATAAATAAGTGATAACAGCTGTTGCAGGCCAAGTTTCATAGTGTCCGCAAAAACATATATTTTGTCATGGAGTGAAATTCAATTTCAAAAGTAGCAATACCATAAATCAGTGGTTTCAGCTGTTGCTGGCCAAGTTTCATAGTGTCCTCAAAAACATATATTTTGTTGTGTGGTAAAATTCAATTGCCAAAATAGTAATACCCTTAATCTGGTGTCCCAGCTGTTGCAGGCCAAGTTTCATAGTGTCAGCAAAAACATATGTTTTGTTCTGGGGTGAAATTCAATTGCCAAAATAGCAATACCATAAATCAGTGGTTTCAGCTGTGGCTGGCCAAGTTTCATAGTGTCCGCAAAATCATATATTTTGTTCTGGGGTGGAATTCAATTGCCAAAATAGCAATACCATAAATCAGTGGTTTCAGCTGTGGCTGGCCAAGATTTATAGTGTGATCAAAAACATATATTTTGTTGTGGTGTGAAATTAAATTACCAAAATAGCAATACCCTGAATCTGGTGTCCCAGCTGTTGCAGGCCCAATTTAATAGTGTCAGCAAAATCATATATTTTGTTCTGGGGTGAAATTCAATTGCCAAAATAGCAATACACTTAATCTGGTGTCAGAGCTGTTGCAGGCCAAGTTTCATAGTGTCCGCAAAAACATATATTTTATTCTGGGGTGAAATTCAATTGCCAAAATAGCAATACCCTGAATCTGGTGTACCCAGCTGTTGCAGGCCAATTTTCATAGTGTCCTCAAAAACATATATTTTGTTGTGTGGTAAAATTCAGTTGCCAAAATAGCAATACCCTGAATCTGGTGTCAAAGCTGTTGCAGGCCAATTTTCATAATGTCCGCAAAAACATATATTTTGTTGTGGGGTGAGATTTAATTGCCAAAATAAAAATACCATAAATCAGTGGTTTCAGCTGTGGCTGGCCAAGTTTCATAGTGTCCGCAAAAACATATATTTTGTTGTGGGGTGAAATTCAATTGCCAAAATATCAATACCATAAATCAGTGGTTTCAGCTGTGGCTGGCCAAGTTTCATTGTGTCCGCAAAAACATATATTTTGTTGTGGGGTGAAATTCAATTGCCAAAATAGCAATACCCTGAATCTGGTGTCCCAGCTGTGGCAGGCCAAGTTTCATAGTGTCCATAAAAACATATATTTTGTTCTGGGGTGAAATTCAATTGCCAAAATAGCAATACCATAAATCAGTGGTTTCAGCTTTGGCTGGCCAAGATTTATAGTGTGAGCAAAAACATATATTTTGTTGGGGGTTAAATTTAATTGCCAAAATAGCAATACCATAAATAAGTGATAACAGCTGTTGCAGGCCAAATTTCATAGTGTCCATAAAAACATATATTTTGTTCTGGGGTGAAATTCAATTGCCAAAATAGCAATACCCTGAATCTAGTGTCCCAGCTGTTGCAGGCCTAGTTTCATAGTGTCAGCAAAAACATATATTTTGTTGTGGGGTGAAATTCAATTGCCAAAATAGCAATACCATAAATCAGTGATAACAGCTGTTGCAGGCCAAATTTCATAGTGTCCGCAAAAACATATATTTTGTCATGGAGTGAAATTCAATTGCCAAAATAGCAATACCATAAATCAGTGGTTTCAGCTGTTGCTGGCCAAGTTTCATAGTGTCCTCAAAAACATATATTTTGTTGTGTGGTAAAATTCAGTTGCCAAAATAGCAATACCCTGAATCTGGTGTCGCAGCTGTTGCAGGCCAATTTTCATAGTGTCCATAAAAACATATATTTTGTTGTGGGGTGAAATTTAATTGCCAAAATAGCAATACCATAAATCAGTGGTTTCAGCTGTGGCTGGCCAAGTTTCATAGTGTCCGCAAAAACATATATTTTGTTGTGGGGTAAAATTCAATTGCCAAAATAGCAATACCCTGAATCTGATGTCCCAGCTGTTGCAGGCCAAGTTTCATAGTGTCCGCAAAAACATATATTTTGTTCTGGGGTGAAATTCAATTGCCAAAATAGCAATACCCTGAATCTGGTGTCCCAGCTGTTGCAGGCCAAGTTTCATAGTGTCCGCAAAAACATATATTTTGTTCTGGAGTGAAATTCAATTGCCAAAATAGCAATACCATGAATCAGTGGTTTCAGCTGTGGCTGGCCAAGTTTCATAGTGTCCGCAAATACATATATTTTGTTCTGGGGTGAAATTCAATTGCCAAAATAGCAATACCCTGAATCTGGTGTCCCAGCTGTTGCAGGCCAAGTTTCATAGTGTCCGTAAAAACATATATTTTGTTGTGGGGTGAAATTCAATTGCCAAAATAGCAATACCCTGAATCTGGTGTCCCAGCTGTTGCAGGCCAAGTTTCATAGTGTCCGCAAAAACATATATTTTGTTCTGGGGTGAAATTCAATTGCCAAAATAGCAATACCATAAATCAGTGGTTTCAGCTGTGGCTGGCCAAGTTTCATAGTGTCCGCAAAAACATATATTTTTGTTCTGGGGTGAAATTCAATTGCCAAAATAGCAATACCATAAATCAGTGGTTTCAGCTGTGGCTGGCCAAGATTTATAGTGTGCATCAAAACATATATTTTGTTGTGGGGTGAAATTCAATTGCCAAAATAGCAATACCATGAATCAGTGGTGTCCCAGCTGTTGCAGGCCCAAGTTTAATAGTGTCAGCAAAATCATATATTTTGTTCTGGGGTGAAATTCAATTGCCAAAATAGCAATACCCTGAATCTGGTGTCCCAGCTGTTGCAGGCCAAGTTTCATTGTGTCCGCAAAAACATATATTTTGTTGTGGGGTGAAATTCAATTGCCAAAATAGCAATACCCTGAATCTGGTGTCCCAGCTATTGCAGGCCAAGTTTCATAGTGTCATAAAAACATATATTTTGTTCTGGGGTGAAATTCAATTGCCAAAATAGCAATACCATAAATCAGTGGTTTCAGCTGTGGCTGGCCAAGTTTCATAGTGTCCGTAAAATCATATATTTTGTTCTGGGGTGAAATTCAATTGCCAAAATAGCAATACCATAAATCAGTGGTTTCAGCTGTGGCTGGCCAAGATTTATAGTGTCGATCAAAAACATATATTTTGTTGTGGGGTGAAATTAAATTGCCAAAATAGCAATACCCTGAATCAGTGGTGTTCCAGCTGTTGCAGGCCCAAGTTTCATAGTGTCAGCAAAATCATATATTTTGTTCTGGGGTGAAATTCAATTGCCAAAATAGCAATACCCTGAATCTGGTGTCCCAGCTGTTGCAGGCCAAGTTTCATAGTGTCCGCAAAAACATATATTTTGTTCGTGGGGTGAAATTCAATTGCCAAAATAGCAATACCCTGAATCTGGTGTCCCAGCTGTTGCAGGCCAAGTTTCATAGTGTCCATAAAAACATATATTTTGTTCTGGGGTGAAATTCAATTGCCAAAATAGCAATACCATAAATCAGTGGTTTCAGCTGTGGCTGGCCAAGTTTCATAGTGTCCATAAAATCATATATTTTGTTCTGGGGTGAAATTCAATTGCCAAAATAGCAATACCATAAATCAGTGGTTTCAGCTGTGGCTGGCCAAGATTTATAGTGTCGATCAAAAACATATATTTTGTTGTGGTGTGAAATTAAATTGCCAAAATAGCAATACCCTGAATGTGGTGTCCCAGCTGTTGCAGGCCCAGATTTAATAGTGTCAGCAAAATCATATATTTTGTTCTGGGGTGAAATTCAATTGCCAAAATAGCAATACCCTGAAACTGGTGTCCCAGCTGTTGCAGGCCAAGTTTCATAGTGTCCGCAAAAACATATATTTTGTTCTGGGGTGAAATTTAATTGCCAAAATAGCAATACCATAAATCAGTGATTTCAGCTGTTGCAGGCCAAGTTTCATAGTGTCCGCAAAAACATATATTTTATTGTGGTGTGAAATTCAATTGCCAAAATAGCAATACCCTGAATCTGATGTCCCAGCTGTTGCAGGCCAAGTTTCATAGTGTCCGCAAAAACATATATTTTGTTCTGGGGTGAAATTCAATTGCCAAAATAGCAATACCCTGAATCTGGTGTCCCAGCTGTTGCAGGCCAAGTTTCATAGTGTCCGCAAAAACATATATTTTGTTCTGGGGTGAAATTCAATTGCCAAAATAGCAATACCATAAATCAGTGGTTTCAGCTGTGGCTGGCCAAGTTTCATAGTGTCCGTAAAAACATATATTTTGTTGTGGGGTGAAATTCAATTGCCAAAATAGCAATACCCTGAATCTGATGTCCCAGCTGTTGCAGGCCAAGTTTCATAGTGTCAGCAAAAACATATATTTTGTTCTGGGGTGAAATTCAATTGCCAAAATAGCAATACCCTGAATCTGGTGTCCCAGCTGTTGCAGGCCAAGTTTCATAGTGTCATAAAAACATATATTTTGTTGTGGGGTGAAATTCAATTGCCAAAATAGCAATACCCTGAATCTGATGTCCCAGCTGTTGCAGGCCAAGTTTCATAGTGTCAGCAAAAACATATATTTTGTTCTGAGGTGAAATTTAATTGCCAAAATAGCAATACCATAAATCAGTGGTTTCAGCTGTGGCTGGCCAAGATTCATAGTGTCCATAAAAACATATATTTTGTCCTGGGGAGAAATTCAATTTCAAAAGTAGCAATACCATAAATCAGTGGTTTCAGCTGCGGCTGGCCAAGTTTCATAGTGTCCGCAAAAACATATATTTTGTCCCGGGGTGAAATTCAATTGCCAAAATGGCAATACCCTGAATCTGGTGTCCAAGCTGTTGCAGGCCAAGTTTCATAGTGTCCGCAAAAACATATATTTTGTGCTGGGGTGAAATTCAATTGCCAAAATAGCAATACCCTGAATCTGGTGTCCCAGCTGATGCAGGCCAAATTTCATAGTGTCCGCAAAAACATATATTTTGTCCTGGGGTGAAATTCAATTGCCAAAATAGCAATACCCTGAATCTGGTGTCCCAGCTGTTGCAGGCCAAGTTTCATAATGTCCGCAAAAACATATATTTTGTTGTGGGGTGAAATTCAATTGCCAAAATAGCAATACCCTGAATCTGGTGTCCCAACTGTGGCAGGCCAAGTTTCATAGTGTCCGCAAAAACATATATTTTGTTCTGGGGTGAAATTCAATTGCCAAAATAGCAATACCATAAATCAGTGGTTTCAGCTGTGGCTGGCCAAGATTTATAGTGTGAGCAAAAACATATATTTTGTTGTGGGGTGAAATTCAATTGCCAAAATAGCAATACCCTGAATCTGGTGTCCCAGCTGTTGCTGGCCAAGTTTCATAGTGTCAGCAAAAATATATATTTTGTTGTGGGGTGAAATTTAATTGCCAAAATAGCAATACCATAAATCAGTGATAACAGCTGTTGCAGGCCAAATTTCATAGTGTCCACAAAAACATATATTTTGTCATGGAGTGAAATTCAATTGCCAAAATAGCAATACCATAAATCAGTGGTTTCAGCTGTTGCTGGCCAAGTTTCATAGTGTCCTCAAAAACATATATTTTGTTGTGTGGTAAAATTCAGTTGCCAAAATAGCAATACCCTGAATCTGGTGTCGCAGCTGTTGCAGGCCAATTTTCATAGTGTCCACAAAAACATATATTTTGTTGTGGGGTGAAATTTAATTGCCAAAATAACAATAGCATAAATCAGTGGTTTCAGCTGTTTCTGGCCAAGTTTCATAGTGTCCGCAAAAACATATATTTTGTTGTGGGGTGAAATTCAATTGCCAAAATAGCAATACCATAAATCAGTGGTTTCAGCTGTGGCTGGCCAAGTTTCATAGTGTCCGCAAAAACATATATTTTGTTGTGGGGTGAAATTCAATTGCCAAAATAGCAATACCCTGAATCTGATGTCCCAGCTGTTGCAGGCCAAGTTTCATAGTGTCCGCAAAAACATATATTTTGTTCTGGGGTGAAATTCAATTGCCAAAATAGCAATAACCTGAATCTGGTGTCCCAGCTGTTGCAGGCCAAGTTTCATAGAGTCCACAAAAACATATATTTTGTTCTGGGGTGAAATTCAATTGCCAAAATAGCAATACCATTAATCAGTGGTTTCAGCTGTGGCTGGCCAAGTTTCATAGTGTCATAAAAACATATATTTTGTTCTGGGGTGAAATTCAATTGCCAAAATAGCAATACCCTGAATCTGGTGTCCCAGCTGTTGCAGGCCAAGTTTCATAGTGTCCATAAAAACATATATTTTGTTCTGGGGTGAAATTCAATTGCCAAAATAGCAATACCATAAATCAGTGGTTTCAGCTGTGGCTGGCCAAGTTTCATAGTGTCCGCAAAATCATATATTTTGTTCTGGGGTGGAATTCAATTGCCAAAATAGCAATACCATAAATCAGTGGTTTCAGCTGTGGCTGGCCAAGATTTATAGTGTGATCAAAAACATATATTTTGTTGTGGTGTGAAATTCAATTGCCAAAATAGCAATACCCTGAATCTGGTGTCCCAGCTGTTGCAGGCCCAAGTTTAATAGTGTCAGCAAAATCATATATTTTGTTCTGGGGTGAAATTCAATTGCCAAAATAGCAATACCCTGAATCTGGTGTCCCAGCTGTTGCAGGCCAAGTTTCATTGTGTCCGCAAAAACATATATTTTGTTCTGGGGTGAAATTCAATTGCCAAAATAGCAATACCCTGAATCTGGTGTCCCAGCTATTGCAGGCCAAGTTTCATAGTGTCCGCAAAAACATATATTTTGTTCTGGGGTGAAATTCAATTGCCAAAATAGCAATACCATAAATCAGTGGTTTCAGCTGTGGCTGGCCAAGTTTCATAGTGTCCATAAAATCATATATTTTGTTCTGGGGTGGAATTCAATTGCCAAAATAGCAATACCATAAATCAGTGGTTTCAGCTGTGGCTGGCCAAGATTTATAGTGTGATCAAAAACATATATTTTGTTGTGGTGTGAAATTAAATTACCAAAATAGCAATACCCTGAATGTGGTGTCCCAGCTGTTGCAGGCCCAATTTAATAGTGTCAGCAAAATCATATATTTTGTTCTGGGGTGAAATTCAATTGCCAAAATAGCAATACCCTGAATCTGGTGTCCCAGCTGTTGCAGGCCAAGTTTCATAGTGTCCGCAAAAACATATATTTTGTTGTGGGGTGAAATTCAATTGCCAAAATAGCAATACCCTGAATCTGGTGTCCCAGCTATTGCAGGCCAAGTTTCATAGTGTCCATAAAAACATATATTTTGTTCTGGGGTGAAATTCAATTGCCAAAATAGCAATACCATAAATCAGTGGTTTCAGCTGTGGCTGGCCAAGTTTCATAGTGTCCGCAAAATCATATATTTTGTTCTGGGGTGAAATTCAATTGCCAAAATAGCAATACCATAAATCTAGTGGTTTCAGCTGTGGCTGGCCAAGATTTATAGTGTCGATCAAAAACATATATTTTGTTGTGGGGTGAAATTAAATTGCCAAAATAGCAATACCCTGAATCGTGGTGTCCCAGCTGTTGCAGGCCAAGTTTAATAGTGTCAGCAAAATCATATATTTTGTTCTGGGGTGAAATTCAATTGCCAAAATAGCAATACCCTGAATCTGGTGTCCCAGCTGTTGCAGGCCAAGTTTCATAGTGTCCGCAAAAACATATATTTTGTTCTGGGGTGAAATTCAATTGCCAAAATAGCAATACCATAAATCAGTGATTTCAGCTGTTGCAGGCCAAGTTTCATAGTGTCCGCAAAAACATATATTTTGTTCTGGTGTGAAATTCAATTGCCAAAATAGCAATACCCTGAATCTGATGTCCCAGCTGTTGCAGGCCAAGATTTCATAGTGTCGCAAAAACATATATTTTGTTCTGGGGTGAAATTCAATTGCCAAAATAGCAATACCCTGAATCTGGTGTCCCAGCTGTTGCAGGCCAAGTTTCATAGTGTCCATAAAAACATATATTTTGTTCTGGGGTGAAATTCAATTGCCAAAATAGCAATACCATAAATCAGTGGTTTCAGCTGTGGCTGGCCAAGTTTCATAGTGTCCGCAAAAACATATATTTTGTTCTGGGGTGAAATTCAATTGCCAAAATAGCAATACCCTGAATCTGATGTCCCAGCTGTTGCAGGCCAAGTTTCATAGTGTCAGCAAAAACATATATTTTGTTCTGGGGTGAAATTCAATTGCCAAAATAGCAATACCCTGAATCTGGTGTCCCAGCTGTTGCAGGCCAAGTTTCATAGTGTCCATAAAAACATATATTTTGTTCTGGGGTGAAATTCAATTGCCAAAATAGCAATACCCTGAATCTGATGTCCCAGCTGTTGCAGGCCAAGTTTCATAGTGTCCGCAAAAACATATATTTTGTTCTGAGGTGAAATTTAATTGCCAAAATAGCAATACCATAAATCAGTGGTTTCAGCTGTGGCTGGCCAAGATTCATAGTGTCCATAAAAACATATATTTTGTTGTGGGGTGAAATTCAATTGCCAAAATAGCAATACCATAAATCAGTGGTTTCAGCTGTGGCTGGCCAAGTTTCATAGTGAACGCAAAAACATATATTTTGTCCTGGGGTGAAATTCAATTGCCAAAATAGCAATACCATAAATCAGTGGTGTCCGCTGTGGCTGGCAAAGTATAATGGTGTCTGCCAAAACATATTTTGTTCTGGCGTGAAATTCAATTGCCAAAATAGCAATACCCTGAATCTGGTGTCCCAGCTGATGCAGGCCAAGTTTCATAGTGTCCGCAAAAACATATATTTTGTTCTGGGGTGAAATTCAGTTCCAAAATAGCAATACCCTGAATCTGGTGTCCCAGCTGTTGCAGGCCAAGTTTCATAATGTCCGCAAAAACATATATTTTGTTGTGGGGTGAAATTCAATTGCCAAAATAGCAATACCCTGAATCTGGTGTCCCAACTGTGGCAGGCCAAGTTTCATAGTGTCCGCAAAAACATATATTTTGTTCTAGGGTGAAATTCAATTGCCAAAATAGCAATACCATAAATCAGTGGTTTCAGCTGTGGCTGGCCAAGATTTATAGTGTGAGCAAAAAACATATATTTTGTTGTGGGGTGAAATTCAATTGCCAAAATAGCAATACCCTGAATCTGGTGTCCCAGCTGTTGCTGGCCAAGTTTCATAGTGTCAGCAAAAATATATATTTTGTTGTGGGGTGAAATTCAATTGCCAAAATAGCAATACCATAAATCAGTGATAACAGCTGTTGCAGGCCAAATTTCATAGTGTCCGTAAAAACATATATTTTGTCATGGAGTGAAATTCAATTGCCAAAATAGCAATACCATAAATCAGTGGTTTCAGCTGTTGCTGGCCAAGTTTCATAGTGTCCTCAAAAACATATATTTTGTTGTGTGGTAAAATTCAGTTGCCAAAATAGCAATACCCTGAATCTGGTGTCGCAGCTGTTGCAGGCCAATTTTCATAGTGTCCGCAAAAACATATATTTTGTTGTGGGGTGAAATTTAATTGCCAAAATAAAAATAGCATAAATCAGTGGTTTCAGCTGTTTCTGGCCAAGTTTCATAGTGTCCGCAAAAACATATATTTTGTTGTGGGGTGAAATTCAATTGCCAAAATAGCAATACCATAAATCAGTGGTTTCAGCTGTGGCTGGCCAAGTTTCATAGTGTCCGCAAAAACATATATTTTGTTGTGGGGTGAAATTCAATTGCCAAAATAGCAATACCCTGAATCTGATGTCCCAGCTGTTGCAGGCCAAGTTTCATAGTGTCCGCAAAAACATATATTTTGTTCTGGGGTGAAATTCAATTGCCAAAATAGCAATAACCTGAATCTGGTGTCCCAGCTGTTGCAGGCCAAGTTTCATAGAGTCCGCAAAAACATATATTTTGTTCTGGAGTGAAATTCAATTGCCAAAATAGCAATACTATTAATCAGTGGTTTCAGCTGTGGCTGGCCAAGTTTCATAGTGTCCGCAAATACATATATTTTGTTCTGGGGTGAAATTCAATTGCCAAAATAGCAATACCCTGAATCTGGTGTCCCAGCTGTTGCAGGCCAAGTTTCATTGTGTCCGCAAAAACATATATTTTGTTCTGGGGTGAAATTCAATTGCCAAAATAGCAATACCCTGAATCTGGTGTCCCAGCTATTGCAGGCCAAGTTTCATAGTGTCCGTAAAAACATATATTTTGTTCTGGGGTGAAATTCAATTGCCAAAATAGCAATACCATAAATCAGTGGTTTCAGCTGTGGCTGGCCAAGTTTCATAGTGTCCGCAAAATCATATATTTTGTTCTGGGGTGGAATTCAATTGCCAAAATAGCAATACCATAAATCAGTGGTTTCAGCTGTGGCTGGCCAAGATTTATAGTGTGATCAAAAACATATATTTTGTTGTGGTGTGAAATTAAATTACCAAAATAGCAATACCCTGAATCTGGTGTCCCAGCTGTTGCAGGCCCAATTTAATAGTGTCAGCAAAATCATATATTTTGTTCTGGGGTGAAATTCAATTGCCAAAATAGCAATACCCTGAATCTGGTGTCCCAGCTGTTGCAGGCCAAGTTTCATTGTGTCCGCAAAAACATATATTTTGTTCTGGGGTGAAATTCAATTGCCAAAATAGCAATACCCTGAATCTGGTGTCCCAGCTATTGCAGGCCAAGTTTCATAGTGTCCGCAAAAACATATATTTTGTTCTGGGGTGAAATTCAATTGCCAAAATAGCAATACCATAAATCAGTGGTTTCAGCTGTGGCTGGCCAAGTTTCATAGTGTCCGCAAAATCATATATTTTGTTCTGGGGTGGAATTCAATTGCCAAAATAGCAATACCATAAATCAGTGGTTTCAGCTGTGGCTGGCCAAGATTTATAGTGTGATCAAAAACATATATTTTGTTGTGGTGTGAAATTAAATTACCAAAATAGCAATACCCTGAATGTGGTGTCCCAGCTGTTGCAGGCCCAATTTAATAGTGTCAGCAAAATCATATATTTTGTTCTGGGGTGAAATTCAATTGCCAAAATAGCAATACCCTGAATCTGGTGTCCCAGCTGTTGCAGGCCAAGTTTCATAGTGTCCGCAAAAACATATATTTTGTTCTGGGGTGAAATTTAATTGCCAAAATAGCAATACCATAAATCAGTGATTTCAGCTGTTGCAGGCCAAGTTTCATAGTGTCCGCAAAAACATATATTTTATTGTGGTGTGAAATTCAATTGCCAAAATAGCAATACCCTGAATCTGATGTCCCAGCTGTTGCAGGCCAAGTTTCATAGTGTCCGCAAAAACATATATTTTGTTCTGGTGTGAAATTCAATTGCCAAAATAGCAATACCCTGAATCTGGTGTCCCAGCTGTTGCAGGCCAAGTTTCATTGTGTCCGCAAAAACATATATTTTGTTCTGGGGTGAAATTCAATTGCCAAAATAGCAATACCATAAATCAGTGGTTTCAGCTGTGGCTGGCCAAGTTTCATAGTGTCCGCAAAAACATATATTTTGTTGTGGGGTGAAATTCAATTGCCAAAATAGCAATACCCTGAATCTGATGTCCCAGCTGTTGCAGGCCAAGTTTCATAGTGTCCGCAAAAACATATATTTTGTTCTGGTGTGAAATTCAATTGCCAAAATAGCAATACCATAAATCAGTGGTTTCAGCTGTGGCTGGCCAAGATTCATAGTGTCCGTAAACAAATATATTTTGTTGTGGGGTGAAATTCAATTGCCAAAATAGCAATACCCTGAATCTGGTGTCCCAACTGTTGCAGGCCAAGATGTCATAGTGTCCACAAAAACATATATTTTGTTCTGGGGTGAAATTCAATTGCCAAAATAGCAATACCATAAATCAGTGGTTTCAGCTGTGGCTGGCAAGGTTTAATAGTGTCCGCAAAATCATATATTTTGTTCTGGGGTGGAATTCAATTGCCAAAATAGCAATACCATAAATCAGTGGTTTCAGCTGTGGCTGGCCAAGATTTATAGTGTGATCAAAAACATATATTTTGTTGTGGTGTGAAATTCAATTACCAAAATAGCAATACTCTGAATCTGGTGTCCCAGCTGTTGCAGGCCCAATTTAATAGTGTCAGCAAAAACATATATTTTGTTGTGGGGTGAAATTCAATTGCCAAAATAGCAATACCATAAATCAGTGGTTTCAGCTGTGGCTGGCCAAGTTTCATAGTGTCCGCAAAAACATATATTTTGTTGTGGGGTAAAATTCAATTGCCAAAATAGCAATACCCTGAATCTGATGTCCCAGCTGTTGCAGGGCAAGTTTCATTGTGTCCGCAAAAACATATATTTTGTTCTGGTGTGAAATTCAATTGGCTAAATAGCAATACCCTGAATTTGGTGTCCCAGCTGTTGCATGCCAAGTTTCATTGTGTCCGCAAAAACATATATTTTGTTCTGGGGTGAAATTCAATTGCCAAAATAGCAATACCATAAATCAGTGGTTTCAGCTGTGGCTGGCCAAGATTCATAGTGTCCGCAAACACATATATTTTGTTGTGGGGTGAAATTCAATTGCCAAAATAGCAATACCCTGAATCTGGTGTCCCAGCTGTTGCAGGCAAAGTTTCATAGTGTCCGCAAAAAGATATATTTTGTTCTGGGGTGAAATTCAATTGGCTAAATAGCAATACCATAAATCAGTGGTTTCAGCTATGGCTGGCCAAGTTTCATAGTGTCCGCAAAAACATATATTTTGTTCTGGGGTGAAATTTAATTGCCAAAATAGCAATACCTTAAATCAGTGGTTTCAGCTGTGGCTGGCCAAGATTCATAGTGTCCGCAAAAACATATATTTTGTTCTAGGGTGAAATTCAATTGCAAAATAGCAATACCATAAATCAGTGGTTTCAGCTGCTGCTGGCCAAGTTTCATAGTGTCCGCAAAAACATATATTTTGTCCTGGGGTTAAATTCAATTGCCAAAATAGCAATACCCTGAATCTGGTGTCCCAGCTGTTGCAGGCCAAGTTTCATAGTGTTTCCCAAAAACATATATTTTGTTGTGGGGTGAAATTCAATTGCCAAAATAGCAATACACTGAATCTGGTGTCCCAGCTGATGCAGGCCAAATTTCATAGTGTCCACAAACACATATATTTTGTCCTGGGGTAAAATTCAATTGCCAAAATAGCAATACCATAAATCAGTGGTTTCAGCTGTTGCTGGCCAAGTTTCATAGTGTCCGCAAAAACATATATTTTGTTGTGGGGTGAAATTCAATTGCCAAAATAGCAATACCATAAATCAGTGGTTTCAGCTGTGGCTGGCCAAGATTCATAGTGTCCGCAAAAACATATATTTTGTTGTGGGGTGAAATTCAATTGCCAAAATAGCAATACCATAAATCAGTGGTTTCAGCAGTGGATGGCCAAGTTTCATAGTGTCCGCAAAAACATATATTTTGTTCTGGGGTGAAATTCAATTGCCAAAATAGCAATGCCATAAATCAGTGGTTTAAGCTGTGGCTGGCCAAGTTTCATAGTGTCCGCAAAATCATATATTTTGTTCTGGGGTGGAATTCAATTGCCAAAATAGCAATACCATAAATCAGTGGTTTCAGCTGTGGCTGGCCAAGATTTATAGTGTGATCAAAAACATATATTTTGTTGTGGTGTGAAATTAAATTACCAAAATAGCAATACCCTGAATCTGGTGTCCCAGCTGTTGCAGGCCCAATTTAATAGTGTCAGCAAAATCATATATTTTGTTCTGGGGTGAAATTCAATTGCCAAAATAGCAATACCCTGAATCTGGTGTCCCAGCTGTTGCAGGCCAAGTTTCATTGTGTCCGCAAAACATATATTTTGTTGTGGGGTGAAATTCAATTGCCAAAATAGCAATACCCTGAATCTGGTGTCCCAGCTATTGCAGGCCAAGTTTCATAGTGTCCGCAAAAACATATATTTTGTTCTGGGGTGAAATTCAATTGCCAAAATAGCAATACCATAAATCAGTGGTTTCAGCTGTGGCTGGCCAAGTTTCATAGTGTCCGCAAAATCATAAATTTTGTTCTGGGGTGGAATTCAATTGCCAAAATAGCAATACCATAAATCAGTGGTTTCAGCTGTGGCTGGCCAAGATTTATAGTGTGATCAAAAACATATATTTTGTTGTGGTGTGAAATTAAATTACCAAAATAGCAATACCCTGAATGTGGTGTCCCAGCTGTTGCAGGCCCAATTTAATAGTGTCAGCAAAATCATATATTTTGTTCTGGGGTGAAATTCAATTGCCAAAATAGCAATACCCTGAATCTGGTGTCCCAGCTGTTGCAGGCCAAGTTTCATAGTGTCCGCAAAAACATATATTTTGTTCTGGGGTGAAATTTAATTGCCAAAATAGCAATACCATAAATCAGTGATTTCAGCTGTTGCAGGCCAAGTTTCATAGTGTCCGCAAAAACATATATTTTATTGTGGTGTGAAATTCAATTGCCAAAATAGCAATACCCTGAATCTGATGTCCCAGCTGTTGCAGGCCAAGTTTCATAGTGTCCGCAAAAACATATATTTTGTTCTGGTGTGAAATTCAATTGCCAAAATAGCAATACCCTGAATCTGGTGTCCCAGCTGTTGCAGGCCAAGTTTCATTGTGTCCGCAAAAACATATATTTTGTTCTGGGGTGAAATTCAATTGCCAAAATAGCAATACCATAAATCAGTGGTTTCAGCTGTGGCTGGCCAAGTTTCATAGTGTCCGCAAAAACATATATTTTGTTGTGGGGTGAAATTCAATTGCCAAAATAGCAATACCCTGAATCTGATGTCCCAGCTGTTGCAGGCCAAGTTTCATAGTGTCCGCAAAAACATATATTTTGTTCTGGTGTGAAATTCAATTGCCAAAATAGCAATACCATAAATCAGTTGTTTCAGCTGTGGCTGGCCAAGATTCATAGTGTCCGCAAACAAATATATTTTGTTGTGGGGTGAAATTCAATTGCCAAAATAGCAATACCCTGAATCTGGTGTCCCAACTGTTGCAGGCCAGATGTCATAGTGTCCACAAAAACATATATTTTGTTCTGGGGTGAAATTCAATTGCCAAAATAGCAATACCATAAATCAGTGGTTTCAGCTGTGGCTGGCAAGGTTTAATAGTGTCCGCAAAATCATATATTTTGTTCTGGGGTGGAATTCAATTGCCAAAATAGCAATACCATAAATCAGTGGTTTCAGCTGTGGCTGGCCAAGATTTATAGTGTGATCAAAAACATATATTTTGTTGTGGTGTGAAATTCAATTACCAAAATAGCAATACCCTGAATCTGGTGTCCCAGCTGTTGCAGGCCCAATTTAATAGTGTCAGCAAAAACATATATTTTGTTGTGGGGTGAAATTCAATTGCCAAAATAGCAATACCATAAATCAGTGGTTTCAGCTGTGGCTGGCCAAGTTTCATAGTGTCCGCAAAAACATATATTTTGTTGTGGGGTAAAATTCAATTGCCAAAATAGCAATACCCTGAATCTGATGTCCCAGCTGTTGCAGGGCAAGTTTCATTGTGTCCGCAAAAACATATATTTTGTTCTGGTGTGAAATTCAATTGCCAAAATAGCAATACCATAAATCAGTGGTTTCAGCTGTGGCTGGCCAAGATTCATAGTGTCCGCAAACACATATATTTTGTTGTGGGGTGAAATTCAATTGCCAAAATAGCAATACCCTGAATCTGGTGTCCCAGCTGTTGCAGGCAAAGTTTCATAGTGTCCGCAAAAAGATATATTTTGTTCTGGGGTGAAATTCAATTGGCTAAATAGCAATACCATAAATCAGTGGTTTCAGCTATGGCTGGCCAAGTTTCATAGTGTCCGCAAAAACATATATTTTGTTCTGGGGTGAAATTTAATTGCCAAAATAGCAATACCTTAAATCAGTGGTTTCAGCTGTGGCTGGCCAAGATTCATAGTGTCCGCAAAAACATATATTTTGTTGTGGGGTGAAATTCAATTGCAAAAATAGCAATACCATAAATCAGTGGTTTCAGCTGCTGCTGGCCAAGTTTCATAGTGTCCGCAAAAACATATATTTTGTCCTGGGGTTAAATTCAATTGCCAAAATAGCAATACCCTGAATCTGGTGTCCCAGCTGTTGCAGGCCAAGTTTCATAGTGTTTCCCAAAAACATATATTTTGTTGTGGGGTGAAATTCAATTGCCAAAATAGCAATACACTGAATCTGGTGTCCCAGTTGATGCAGGCCAAATTTCATAGTGTCCACAAACACATATATTTTGTCCTGGGGTAAAATTCAATTGCCAAAATAGCAATACCATAAATCAGTGGTTTCAGCTGTTGCTGGCCAAGTTTCATAGTGTCCGCAAAAACATATATTTTGTTGTGGGGTGAAATTCAATTGCCAAAATAGCAATACCATAAATCAGTGGTTTCAGCTGTGGCTGGCCAAGATTCATAGTGTCCGCAAAAACATATATTTTGTTGTGGGGTGAAATTCAATTGCCAAAATAGCAATACCATAAATCAGTGGTTTCAGCAGTGGATGGCCAAGTTTCATAGTGTCCGCAAAAACATATATTTTGTTCTGGGGTGAAATTCAATTGCCAAAATAGCAATACCATAAATCAGTGGTTTTAGCAGTGGCTGACCAAGTTTCATAGTGTCCGCAAAAACATATATTTTGTTGTGGGGTGAAATTCAATTGCCAAAATAGCAATACCATAAATCAGTGGTTTCAGCTGTGGCTGGCCAAGATTCATAGTGTCCGCAAAAACATATATTTTCTTGTGGGGTGAAATTCAATTGCCAAAATAGCAATACCCTGAATCTGGTGTCCCAGCTGTTGCAGGCCAAGTTTCATAGTGTCCGCAAAATATATATTTTGTTCTGGGGTGAAATTCAATTGCCAAAATAGCAATACCCTGAATCTGGTGTCCCTGCTGATGCAGGCCAGATTTCATAGTGTCCGCAAAAACATATATTTTGTTCTGTGTTGAAATTCAATTGCCAAAATAGCAATACCCTGAATCTGGTGTCCCAGCTGTTGCAGGCCAGATTTCATAGTGTCCGCAAAAACATATATTTTGTCCTGGGGTGAAATTCATTTGCCAAAATAGCAATACCCTAAATCTGGTGTCCTAGCTGTTGCAGGCCAAGTTTCATAGTGTCCGCAAAAACATATATTTTGTTCTGGGGTGAAATTCAATTGCCAAAATAGCAATACCATAAATCAATGGTTTCGGCTGTGGCTGGCCAAGTTTCATAGTGTCCGCAAAAACATATATTTTAATCTGGGGTGAAATTCAATTGCCAAAATAGAAATACCATAAATCAGTGGTTTAAGCTGTGGCTGGCCAAGATTCATAGTGTCCGCAAAAACATATATTTTATTGTGGGGTAAAATTCAATTGCCAAAATAGCAGTACCCTGAATCTGGTGTCCCAGCTGTTGCAGGCCAAGTTTCATAGTGTCCGCAAAAACATATATTTTGTCCTGGGGTGAAATTCAATTGCCAAAATAGCAATACCATCAATCAATGGTTTCAGATGTGGCTGGCAAAGTATAATAGTGTCTGCCAAAACATATTTTGTTCTGGGGTGAAATTCAATTGCCAAAATAGCAATTCCCTGAATCTGGTGTTCCAGCTGTTGCGGGCCTAGTTTAAATCTGTCTGTAACACGGTATATTTTGTTCTGGGGTTAAATTCAATTGCCAAAATAGCAATACCATAAATCAGTGGTTTCAGCTGTGGATGGCCAAGTTTCATAGTGTCCTGCAAATTATATATTTTGTTCTGGGGTGAAATTCATTTGCCAAAATAGCAATACCATAAATCAGTGGTTTCAGCTGTGGCTGGCCAAGTTTCATATTGTCCGCAAAAACATATATTTTGTTCTGGGGTGAAATTCAATTGCCAAAATAGCAATACCATAAATCAGTGGTTTCAGCTGTGGCTGGCCAAGATTCATAGTGTCCGCAAAAACATATATTTTGTTGTGGGGTGAAATTCAATTGCCAAAATAGCAATACCATAAATCAGTGGTTTCAGCAGTGGATGGCCAAGTTTCATAGTGTCCGCAAAAACATATATTTTGTTCTGGGGTGAAATTCAATTGCCAAAATAGCAATACCATAAATCAGTGGTTTTAGCAGTGGCTGACCAAGTTTCATAGTGTCCGCAAAAACATATATTTTGTTGTGGGGTGAAATTCAATTGCCAAAATAGCAATACCATAAATCATTGTTTTCATCTGTGGCTGGCCAAGATTCATAGTGTCCGCAAAAACATATATTTTCTTGTGGGGTGAAATTCAATTGCCAAAATAGCAATACCCTGAATCTGGTGTCCCAGCTGTTGCAGGCCAAGTTTCATAGTGTCCGCAAAATATATATTTTGTTCTGGGGTGAAATTCAATTGCCAAAATAGCAATACCCTGAATCTGGTGTCCCTGCTGATGCAGGCCAGATTTCATAGTGTCCGCAAAAACATATATTTTGTTCTGTGTTGAAATTCAATTGCCAAAATAGCAATACCCTGAATCTGGTGTCCCAGCTGTTGCAGGCCAGATTTCATAGTGTCCGCAAAAACATATATTTTGTCCTGGGGTGAAATTCATTTGCCAAAATAGCAATACCCTAAATCTGGTGTCCTAGCTGTTGCAGGCCAAGTTTCATAGTGTCCGCAAAAACATATATTTTGTTCTGGGGTGAAATTCAATTGCCAAAATAGCAATACCATAAATCAATGGTTTCAGCTGTGGCTGGCCAAGTTTCATAGTGTCCGCAAAAACATATATTTTAATCTGGGGTGAAATTCAATTGCCAAAATAGAAATACCATAAATCAGTGGTTTAAGCTGTGGCTGGCCAAGATTCATAGTGTCCGCAAAAACATATATTTTATTGTGGGGTAAAATTCAATTGCCAAAATAGCAATACCCTGAATCTGGTGTCCCAGCTGTTGCAGGCCAAGTTTCATAGTGTCCGCAAAAACATATATTTTGTCCTGGGGTGAAATTCAATTGCCAAAATAGCAATACCATCAATCAATGGTTTCAGATGTGGCTGGCAAAGTATAATAGTGTCTGCCAAAACATATTTTGTTCTGGGGTGAAATTCAATTGCCAAAATAGCAATTCCCTGAATCTGGTGTTCCAGCTGTTGCGGGCCTAGTTTAAATCTGTCTGTAACACGGTATATTTTGTTCTGGGGTTAAATTCAATTGCCAAAATAGCAATACCATAAATCAGTGGTTTCAGCTGTGGATGGCCAAGTTTCATAGTGTCCTGCAAATTATATATTTTGTTCTGGGGTGAAATTCATTTGCCAAAATAGCAATACCATAAATCAGTGGTTTCAGCTGTGGCTGGCCAAGTTTCATATTGTCCGCAAAAACATATATTTTGTTCTGGGGTGAAATTCAATTGCCAAAATATCAATACCCTGAATCTGGTGTTCGAGCTGTTGCAGGCCAAGTGTAAATCTGTTCATAAAAGGATACTTTTCATCCAGGGCCTAAATACTAGCCCTAAAAGAGATATTCCCCTAAATCATTGGTTACTGCTGTGCCTGGATCAGTGTAATACGCTATGTAAATAAATAGGCAGATAGTGTTAGGTGCCTGTAAAAAAAGGCCTGAATTTGAAATCAATACATTGGGCCAAATATTTTTTTTCTTATTGTGGTGTTTGGTGAACGGTAAAAATGAGGAAAACATCTAGTAAATGACGCGGACACTGTCGTGGTGGTTTTAGTGTACCCTCTGGTGCTGGGAGAGGACGTGGCCATTCTGCCACAGCCACACGTCCTAGTGAACCAACTACCTCAGGTTTCAGTACCCACCAGAATTTACAGCGATATTTGGTGGGGCCCAATGCCGTTCTAAGGATGTTAAGGCCTGAGCAGGTACAGGCGCTAGTCAATTGGGTGGCCGTCAGTGGAACCAGCACGTTCACAACATTATCTCCCACCCAGTCTTCTGCAGAAAGCGCACAGGTGCACCTGAAAACCAAGCCCATCAGTCTGTCACATCACCCCCATGCATATCAGGGAAACTGTCTGAGCCTCAAGTTATGCAGCAGTCTCTTATGCTGTTTGAAGACTCTGCTGGCAGGGTTTCCCAAGGGAATACACCTAGTCCTTCCCAAGTGGTGGAAGACATAGAATGCACTGATGCACAACCACTGATGTTTCCTGATGATGAGGACATGGGAATACCACCTCATCGGAGGTCCGCACGTCTCTGATGATAACGAAACACAGGTGCCAACTGCTGCGTCTTTCTGCATTTTGCAGACCGAACAGGAGGAAGACTGTGTGGAAGACGATGCAGGGGACGATGAGGTCCTAGACCCCACATGGAATGAAGGTCGTGCCACTGACTTTCATAGTTCAGAGGAAGAGGCAGTGGTGAGACCGAGCCAACAGCGTAGCAAAAGAGGGAGCAGGGGGCAAAAGCAGAACAGCCGCCGCCAAGAGAGTTCGCCTGCTACTGGCCACCGCCACCAGGAACCAAGCATCCCAAAGGCAGCTTCAAGGGGTTCCCTGGCATGGCACTTCTTTAAACAATGTGCTGACAACAAGTCCCGAGTGGTTTGCACGCTGTGCCATCAGATCCTGAAGCGAGGCATTAATGTTCTGAACCTTAGCACAACCTGCATGACCAGCCATCTACATGCAAAGCATGAACTGCAGTGGAGTAAACACTTTAAAAGCAAGGAACTCATTCAGGCTCCCCCTGCTCCCTCTTCTGCTGCTGAATTGGCCTCTTCCTCCGCCTCGGGAGGAACGTTGGCACCTGCCGGCCACCAAACAGAGGATGTGCCACCGACAACACCACCTGCGTCACCAAGCATCTCCACCATGTCACACGGCAGCGTTCAGCTCTCCATCTCACAAACCTTGGAGAGAAAGCGTAAATTCCCACCTAGCCACCCTCGAGCCCTGGGCCTGAATGCAAGCATTTCTAATCTACTGGCCTTTGAAATGCTGTCATTCAGGCTGGTGGACACAGACAGCATCAAACAGCTAATGTCCATGGCTGTCCCACAGTATGTTGTTCCCAGCCGCCAGTACTTCTGCAAGACAGCCGTGCCTTCCCTGCACAACCAAGTATCCGATAAAATCAAGTGTGCACTGCGCAACGTCATCTGTGGCAAGGTCCACCTAACCACAGATACGTGGACCAGTAAGCACGGCCAGGAATGCTATATCTCCCTAACTGCACACTGGGTAAATGTAGTGGCGGGTGCGCCCCAGGCGGAGAGTTCCTTGGCGCACGTCCTTCCGCCGCCAAGGATCGCAGGGCATCATTCTTTGCCTCTTGTAGCCTTCTCCTCCTACTCGGCTTTCTTCTCCTCTGCTTCCACCAGCTCATCCAGTCAGCCACACACCTTCACCACCAACTTCAGCACAGCCCGGGGTAAACGTCAGCAGGCCATTCTGAAACTCATATGTTTGGGGGACAGGCCCCACACCGTGCAGGAGTTGTGGCGGGGTATTGAACAACAGACCGACCAGTGGTTGCTGCCGGTGGGCCTCAAGCCCGGCCTGGTGGTGTACGATAATGGGCGAAATCTCGTTGCAGCTCTGGGACTAGCCGGTTTTACGCACATCCCTTGCCTGGCGCATGTGCTGAATTTGGTGGTGCAGAAGTTCATTCACAACTACCCCGACATGTCAGAGCTGCTGCATAAAGTCAGTGCCGTCTGTGCGCGCTTCCGGTGTTCACATCCTGCCGCTGCTCGTCTGTCTGTGCTACAGCGGAACTTCGGCCTTCCCGCTCACTGCCTCATATGCGACGTGCCCACCAGGTGGAACTCCACCTTGCATATGCTGGAGAGACTGTGCGAGCAGCAGCAGGCCATAGTGGAGTTTCAGCTGCAGCACGCACGCGTCAGTCGCACTGCGGAACAGCACCACTTCACCACCAATTATTGGGCCTCCATGCGAGACCTGTGTGCCCCGTTCTGTGTGCCCTGTTGTGCTGTTTCGAGTACTCCACCAACATGGCCAGTGGCGATGACACCGTTATCAGCGTTACAATACCACTTCTATGTCTCCTTGAGAAAACGCTTAGGGCGATGATGGAAGAGGAGGTGGCCCAGGAGGAGGAGGAGGATGAGGGGTCATTTTTAGTACTTTCAGGCCAGTATGTTAGAAGTGGCTCAGAGGGAGTTTTTTTGCAACAGCAAAGGACAGGTACAAATGTGGCCAGCCAGGGCCCACTACTGGAGGACGAGGAGGATGAGGAGGAGGTGGAGGAGGATGAGGATGAAGCAGGTTCACAGCGGGGTGGCACCCGACACAGATCAGGTCCATCACTGGTGCGTGGCTGGGGGGATACGGAGGACGATGACGATACGCCTCCCACAGAGGACAGCTTGTCCTTACCTCTGGGGAGCCTTGCACACATGAGCGACTACATGCTGCAGTGCCTGCGCAATGACAGCAGAGTTGCCCACATTATTAACGTGTGCGGACTACTGGGTTGCCACCCTGCTGGATCCCCGGTACAAAGACAATGTGCACACCTTACTTCCTGCACTGGAGCGTGATAGGAAGATGCGCGAGTACAAGCGCACGCTGGTAGTGGCGCTCCTGAGAGCATTCCCAAATGTCACAGGGGAACAGGTGGAAGCCCAAGGCGAAGGCAGAGGAGGAGCGAGAGGTCACCAACGCAGCTGTGTCATGGCCAGCTCCTCTGAGGGCAGGGTTAGCATGGCAGAAATGTGGAAAATTTTTGTCTCCACGCCACAGCTAACTGCACCACCACCTGATACGGAACGTGTTAGCAGGAGGCAGCATTTCACTAACATGGTTGAACAGTACGTCTGCACACCCCTCCACGCACTGACTGATAATTCGGCCCCATTCAACTTCTGGGTCTCCAAATTGTCCACGTGGCCAGAGTTAGCATTTTATGCCTTGGAGGTGCTGGCCTGCCCGGCGGCCAGCGTTTTGTCTGAACGTGTATTCAGCACGGCAGGGGGCGTCATTACTGACAAACGCAGCCGCCTGTCCACAGCCAACGTGGACAAGCTGACGTTCATAAAAATGAACCAGGCATGGATGCCACAGGACCTGTGCCTCCCTTGTGCAGAATAGACATTTATAACTACCTCCTCTTAACCATATATTCTTGTACTCCAGGACACTTCTTTATTGAATCCTCTTTTTTTTATTTTACCATTATTTTGCGGGGCAACCCAAAGTTGAATGAAACTCTCCTCTGTCTGGGTGGTGGGGCCTAAATATCTGAAAGTGGCCTTCTCCAGTGGTGGGTGATATGACGCATGATTCCTTGCTGTGGGACCTCTCTCCTCTGTCTGGGTGCTGGGCCTGAAATAACTGAAAGTGGCCTTCTCAAGTGGTGGGTGATATGACGCATGATTCCTTGCTGTGGGACCTTTCTCCTCTGTCTCTGTGCTGGGGCCGAAATAACTGAAAGTGGACTTCTCCAGTGGTGGGTGATATGACGCATGATTCCTTGCTGTGGGACCTCTTTCCTCTGTCTGGGTGCCTGGCCTAAATAACTGAAAGTGGCCTTCTCCAGTGGTGGGTGATATGACGCATGATTCCTTGCAGTGGGACCTCTCTCCTCTGTCTGGGTGCTTGGTCCGAAATAACTGAAAGTGGCCTTCTCCAGTGGTGGGTGATATGACGAATGATTCCTTGCTGTGGGACCTCTCTCCTCTGTCTGGGTGCTGGGGCCAAAATAACTGAATGTGGCCTTCTCCGGTGGTGTGTGATATGACGCATGATTCCTTGCTGTGGGACCTCTCTCCTCTGTCTGGGTGGTGGGGCATAAATAACTGAAAGTGGCCTTCTCCAGTGGTGGGTGATATGACGCATAATTCCTTGCTGTGGGACCTCTCTCCTCTGTCTGGGTGCTGGGGCCGAAATAACTGAAAGTGGCCTTCTCCGGTGGTGGGTGATATGACGCATGATTCCTTGCTGTGGGACCTCTCTCCTCTGTCTGGGTGGTGGGGCATAAATAACTGAAAGTGGCCTTCTCCAGTGGTGGGTGATATGACGCATGATTCCTTGCTGTGGGACCTCTCTCCTCTGTCCGGGTGCTGGGGCCAAAATAACTGAAAGTGGCCTTCTCCAGTGTTGGGTGATATGACGCATGATTCCTTGCAGTGCGACCTCTCTCCAATTGATATTGGTTAAATTTTATTTATTTTATTTTATTTTAATTCCCTATCCACATTTGTTTGCAGGGGATTTACCTACATTTTGCTGCCTTTGGCAGCCCTCTAGCCCGTTCCTGGACTATTTTACAGCCTTTTTAGTGCCTAAAAGTTTGGGCCCCCTTTGACTTCGGGATAAAGTTCGGGTCGAGTTCGGATCCCGAACCCGATCATTTTCGGGAAGTTCGGCCGAACTTCTCGAACCCGAACATCCAGGTGTTCGCTCATCTCTAGTCTCAAACTAAAGCCAAGTTGTATAAATTTGGAAACAAAGCCGGAAAACTATTATCTAAGCTAGCAAAGGGTTACAAGGCGACATCTCCCATCCTAGCTATGACAAATGACCAGGGCTCTCTGGAAAATAATCCCAGAGGAATTAATAGAATCCTGAAAGACTACTATAGCAAGCTTTATGAAGCTGGGCCATCTAATGCAGAGAAAGGGAGTGAATGGCTTAATATGGTAAAGCTACCAAAACTAACAAGTGAGGATCTACAAAAACTAAATGCACCCATTACTCGCCAGGAGGTAAATAAGATCATTTCCACTCTAAAATGTGGTAAAGCCCCAGTGGATATTCGGGGGAATTCTACAAGATATTTGGAGATCGAGTGATATCCCTTCTCACGTTCCTATATAACAAATATTTAGAGGGGACCCCTATTCCTGGGGATGCAAATACAGCATATATCAAAATACTTCCGAAACCTGGGAGAGACCCGCTGCTCGCCGCCTCATATAGGCCCATATCCCTCATAAATGTGGATATAAAAATACTATCAAAAATAATGGCAGATAGGCTGGGGGAGGTGATGCCTAAATTAATTGCTAACCCGCAGGTGAGGTTTGTGAGAGGACGGGCAGCGGTGACAAACATTAGAAAAGTGTTAACTGTACTTGATGAAGTGAAACTTCGACCTGGGCTCCATCCATCTCCAGCTATATTAAGCGTCAACCCTGAAAATGCCTTTGATAGTGTGAGCTGGGGATGGATGGGCCTAGTACTAGATGCTGTGGGCCTGATAGGAAATTTTAGAAACTTCCTAGCGGTACTATACACTGACCCGCGTGCAAGAATCAGTACCCCGGGCTTTTTGTCATCAGCTTTTAATCTAGCTAAAGGGACCAGAAAGGGTTGCCCAATATCACCCCTTCTATTTAATTTGTCCATAGAACCCCTCTCAAGATTTCTATTGACCACCACACAGATAGAAGGCATTCACGTGGGGGAGAAGGAAATCTGACACACACTATTTGCAGATGACCTCCTGGTCTTCTTAGAAAGACCGAGAGAGGATGTCCCTAAGCTACTATGAATGTTGGCAGAGTTTGGTAGCTTCTCAGGCTTCAAAATCAATACTGATAAAAGTGAACTACTCCCTCTGTGGGCTAGTAAGGCTGAAATTGAATGGATGAAACACAACCACCCAGTCAAAATAAATACTACCCATATAAAATATCTCGGCATTCTCATAGGGCGTTCTCCAGACACAATATATACACTTAATTTCCCCCCACTAATTCAAAAGATTCTAACAGAACTAGAAAGGTGGATGCAGCTTCCCCTATCAGTACTAGGCCGCTGCCATTTATTGAAAATGGTCAGCTTCGCCCGACTACTATATCCACTACAGACAATCCCCTTGCTGCTTTAACACACAGATATCAAAACTCTGGAAACAGCTTTCTCCGGTTTTATCTGGCAGGGAAAAAAAGCTAGAATTTCCGTGAAAAAATTACAAATGGCAAAGTCCGATGGAGGAGTTAATCTTCCAAATATTAGAAGATATGATATAGCAAGTGTCTTTAGGCATTGTTTTGACTGAATAACCCAGTCCAACCCTTATTCTAATTGGGAGTTGGAGAACCAGTTACTCCAGCCGTGGTCCGCAGCAGCTTTGTTGCACACAAAATATGCTAACCTCTCGTGGCAAGCAAAAGGAAGCTTGATAGAGATGAGACACAGTGGCAACGTGGAAGGTAGTTCGGAAGGAGTATGGCCTGGCTTTCAATTTATCGAAATACATGCCCATATGGGGACATCCGGAATTCGCACTGGGGGAACAAAACTTACAATACAACGAGTGGAAATTAAAAGGGATCAGATTTGTGGGGGACCTGTGGCAGGAATCAGAGGGCAGATATATGAACTTCTCAGAGTTGTGCTCTTGTTATGGCCTGACCAACAGACATTTTTTGGCCTATATGCAAATTATGGCCTTTATAAAGGCAAGGGTGTGGGACCTGTCCAAGGAATTTCCATCCAACGCCTTTGATGCATTAAAGCTATCAAAAACCAACCGTCTGTCACTGGCAGATTTTTCAATGCGGTTGTATAAAGTACAATCTGAATCAGCGACACCACAGGTGTTTAAAAAATGGATTAAGGAACTACATATCCCAGATCTCGCAGAAAGCATTCTAAGGGGTTGGATGGAGGTGAAGAAGGCGGCACCTTGTGAGATATGGCGTGAAACCCAATTCAAAATAATGCACAGGGCAATTTATGGGTTCTATTACACTCCAAACGCACGAGCGTCAAACAAATTGATAAGATGCCCTAAATGCCATGAAGGGAATACTGATCTATATCATGGGCTATGGAAGTGTCCTCAGGTATCCATGTTTTGGAAGGGGTTCATAAGATGGTGTAATACCACTTTACAGATTGATGTTACTCATTCAGCAGAAGTCATACTTCTACACTGCCAAACAGAACCAAAGAAGTTGCTCACTTATGCATTTTAGCAGCTAAAAGGTGTATTTTGTGCCACTGGCTGAGACCATCCACCCCCGAGTTGAAAGAAATAATAACACAGGTGAAAACCCGTCTACACCGGGAATTCACAGAGGCACTACAAACCAAAGAAAGTAGTACAAAAGGGCTTATGAAGAAGTGGAGAATGTTCATTTCGCAAGTTTTATCTCCACAGGAGATTAATAAAACAATGACTCCATATAGATCTACAGGCTGGTATATGACTGAGCAGCTGAAAGGGACTCTAGGGAATCTGGAACTAACGTCAGATGTTGGGAATGAGGGATGAGTGCGCTACTTGGTATGAGGATGAGGACACCACTTTATGGGGAAGGGGGGATAGAAGACATGTGCAATGCCATTCAGAATCTGTGAGGGTCTGTTATGCAATTATGTAAATTTTACCATTTATGTACAATTGTACCTTTAGCTATAAAAACAAAAAATAAATTATGTTTAAAAAAAAAAAGGGTATGTAACACTCAGCGTGCATCTCCAAGTGTATTTCTTTCCGTTAAAGGTTATATTATAGTAAGTGTTAAAATACAGCATAATCCTCTACATTTGCACACACTGTTTTGCATCTCTAAGTGTATTTCTTTCTGTTAAAGTGTATATTACACAAAGTGTTAAAATACAACTGCTGAAAGCATAATCCTATATATTTTTTCACACGCTACTGTGCATCTCCAAGTGTAAATCTGTCTGTAAAAGAATATCTTTCATCCAGGACCTAAATACTAGGCCTAAAATTTATATTCCCCTAAAAGTGTGGTTACTGCTGTGCCTGGATTAGTGTAATACGGTACATAAATAAATAGCCAGATAATGTTAGGTGCCTGTAAAAAAAGGACTGAATTTGAATTCAATACATTGGGCCAAATAATTTTTTTCTTATTGTGGTGAACAGTAACAATGAGGAAAACATCTAGTAAGGGACGAAGACGTGGACATGGTCGTGGTGCTGTTAGTGGACCCTCTGGTGCTGGGAGAGGACGTGGCCATTCTGCCACAGCCACACGTTCTTGTGAACCAACTACCTAAGGTTCCAGTACCCGCTAGAATTTACAGCGATATTTGGTGGGGCCCAATGCCGTTCTAAGGATGGTAAAGCCTGAGCAAGTACAGGTGCTAGACAATTGGGTGGCCGACAGTGGATCCAGCACGTTCACAACATTATCTCCCACCCAGTCTTCTGCAGAAAGCGCACAGGTGGCGCCTGAAAACCAAGCCCATCAGTCTGTCACATGACTCCCAAGCATATCAGGGAAACTGTCTGAGCCTCAAGTTATGCAGCAGTCTCTTATGCTGTTTGAAGACTCTGCTGGCAGGATTTCCCAGGGGGATACACCTAGCCCTTCCCCAGTGGTGGAAGACATAGAATGCACTGATGCACAACCACTGATGTTTCCTGATGATGAGGACATGGGAATACCACCTCATCGGAGTCCGCACGTCTCTGATGATAAGGAAACACAGGTGCCAACTGCTGCGTCTTTTTGCAGTGTGCAGACCGAACGGGAGGTCAGGGAGGAAGACTGTGTGGAAGACGATGCAGGGGATGATGAGGTCTTATACCCCACATGGAATGAAGGTCGTGCCACTGACTTTCATAGTTCAGAGGAAGAGGCAGTGGTGAGACCGAGCCAACAGCGTAGCAAAAGAAGGAGCAGGGGGCAAAAGCAGAACAGCCGCCGCCAAGAGAGTTCGCCTGCCACTGGCCAACGCCACCAGGGACCGAGCACCCCAAAGACAGCTTCAAGGAGTTCCCTGGCACTTCTTCAAACAATGGCACCTGGCAGTTCTTCAAACAATGTGCTGACGACAAGACCCAAGTGGTTTGAACGCTGTGCCATCAGAGCCTGAAGCGAGGCATTGACGTTCTAAACCTTAGCACAACCTGCATGACCAGGCATCTACATGCAAAGCATGAACTGCAGTGGAGTAAACACCTTACAAACAAGGAACTCACTCAGGCTCCCCCTGCTCCCTCTTCTGCTGCTGCCTCGACCTCTTCCTCCGCCTCGGGTGGAATGTTGGCACCTGCCGCCCACCAAACTGAGGATGTGCAACCGACACCACCACCTGCGTCACTAAGTATCTCCACCATGTCACACGGCAGCGTTCAGCTCTCCATCTTACAAACCTTGGAGAGAAAGCATAAATTCCCACCTAGCCACCCTTCAGCTCTGGGCCTGAATGCCAGCATTTCTAAACTACTGGCCTTTGAAATGCTGTCATTCAGGCTGGTGGACACAGACAGCTTCAAACAGCTGATGTCCATGGCTGTCCCACAGTATGTTGTTCCCAGCCGCCACTACTTCTCCAAGACAGCTGTGCCTTCCCTGCACTACCAAGTTTCCGATAAAATCAAGTGTGCCTAACCACAGATACGTGGACCAGTAAGCACGGCCAGGGACGCTATATCTCCCTAACTTCACACTGGGTAAATGTAGTGGCAGCTGGGCCCTAGGCGGAGAGTTCTTTGGTGCACGTCCTTCCGCCGCCAAGGATAGCAGGGCATCATTCTTTGCCTCCTGTAGCCTCCTCCTCCTACTCGGCTTCCTCCTCCTCTGCTTCCACCTGCTCATCCAGTCAGCCACACACCTTCACCACCAACTTCAGCACAGCCCGGGGTAAACGTCAGCGGGCTGTTCTGAAACTCATATGTTTGGAGGACAGGCCCCACACCGCGCAGGAGTTGTGGCGGGGTATTGAACAACGCACCGACCAGTGGTTTCTGCCGGTGGGCCTCAAGCCTGGCCTGGTGGTGTGCGATAATGGGCGAAATCTCGTCGCAGCTCTGGGACTAGCTGGTTTGACGCACATCCCTTGCCTGGCGCATGTGCTGAATTTGGTGGTGCAGGAGTTTATTCACAACTACCACGACATGCCAGAGCTGCTGCATAAAGTGCGGGCCATCTGTGCGCGCTTCCGGCATTCACATCCTGCCGCTGCTCGCCAGTCTGCAATATAGCGTAACTTCAGCCTTCCCGCTCACCGCCTCATATGCGACGTGCCCACCAGGTTGAACTCCAACTTGCACATGCTGGAGAGACAGTGCGAGCAGCAGCAGGCCATAGTGGAGTTTCAGCTGCAGCACGCACAAGTCAGTCGCACTGCGGAACAGCATCACTTCACCACCAATGACTGGCCCTCCATGCGAGACCTGTGTGCCCTGTTGCGCTGTTTTGAGTACTCCACCAACATGGCCAGTGGCGATGACGCCGTTATCAGCGTTACAATAGCACTTCTATGTCTCCTTGAGAAAACAATTAGGGCGATGATGAAAGAGGAGGTGGCCCAGGAAGAGGAGGAGGATGAGGGGTCATTTTTAGCACTTTCAGGCCAGTCTGTTAGAAGTGCCTCAGAGGGAGTTTTTTTGCAACAGCAGAGGCCAGGTACAAATGTGGCCAGCTAGCGCACACTACTGGAGGACGAGGAGGATGAGGATGAGGTGGAGGAGGATGAGGATGAAGCAGGTTCACAGCGGGGTGGCACCCAGCACAGCTCAAGCCCATCACTGGTGCGTGGCTAGGGGTATACGGAGGACGATGATGATACGCCTCCCACAGAGGACAGCTTGCCCTTACTTCTGGGCTGCCTGGCACACATGAGCGACTACATGCTTTAGTGCCTGCGCAATGACAGCAGAGTTGCTCACATTTTAACGGACTACTGGGTTGCCACCCTGCTGGATCCCCGGTACAAATGTGCCCATCTTACTTCCTGCACTGGAGCGTGATAGAATGATGCGCGAGTACAAGCGCACGCTGGTAGACGCGCTCCTGAGAGCATTCCCAAATGTCACAGGGGAACAAGTGGAAGCCCAAGGTGAAGGCAGAGGAGGAGCAAGAGGTCGCCAATGCAGCTGTGTCACGGCCAGCTCCTCTGAGGGCAGGGTTAGCATGGCAGAAATGTGCTAACTGCACCACCTGATACGGAACATGATAGCAGGAAGCAGCATTTCACTAACATGGTTGAACAGTACGTCTGCACACCCCTCCACGTACTGACTGATGGTTCGGCCCCATTCAACTTCTGGGTCTCCAAATTGTCCACGTGGCCAGAGCTAGACTTTTATGCCTTGGAGGTGCTGGCCTGCCCGGCGGGCAGCGTTTTGTCTGAACGTGTATTCAGCACGGCAGGTGGCGTCATTACTGACAAATGCAGCCGTCTGTCCACAGCCAACATGGACAAGCTGATGTTCATAAAAATGAACTAGGCATGGATCCCACAGGACCTGTCCATCCCTTGTGCAGAATAGACATTTATAACTGTCATCCCCTCAACCATATATTCTTGTACTCCGGGGCACTTCTTTATTGAATCCTCTTTTTTAAATTTTACCATTATATTGTGGTGCAACCAAAAGTTGAATGAATCTCTCCTCCGTCTAGGTGCCAGGGGCCTAATTATCTAAAAGTGTCCTTCTCCATTGGTGGGTGACATGACACCTGATTCTCTGCTATGCGACCTCTGTCCTCTGTCTGGGTGCTGGGGCCTAAATAAATGAAAGTAGCCTTCTCCATTGGTGGGAGACTTGAAGCCTGATTCTCTGCTATGGGACCTCTCTCCAATTGATATTGCTTAATTTTTACCTACATTTTGCTGCCTTTTGCATCCCTCTAGCCCTTTTCTGGACTATTTTACAGCATTATTAGTGCATAAAAGTTCGGGTCCCCATTGACTTCAATGGGGTTCGGGTTCGGGATGAAGTTCGGGTCGAGTTCGGATCCCGAACTCGAACATTTTCGGGAAGTTCAGCCGAACTTCTCGAACCCGAACATCCAGGTGTTCGCTCTACTCTAATCACGAATATTCGAATTGCAAATTTTAATCGCGAATATCGTTACTTTGAGAATTCGCGAATATTTAGAATATCTCAAAATATATTTGTAATCGGGAATATTAATTTTTTTAAATACCAGTCTATGCGAATTTTTATGCGAATTTCATGCAAAATTTTTAATGCGAATTTTCGCAATCAAGAAAATAATGTCTGTAGATCGGGAATTCGCGAATTCACGAATATATGGCGAATATTGACCCAAATATTTGTGAAATATCACGAATTCGAATATTGCCCCTGCCGCTCATCACTATTGGTTATTTGGTTATTTATGAGTTCTTAAACAGGCCATGCCATTAGTTTACCTCCACTCTCGTGTGCATTGTTTTTATATATAAAATTGGGATGTTTGTTGTGCATGGTACATATATGCTGTATGATTGCCATGTGTATGAGCTTGCCGAGCTACAATGCTGACAACAAGTTATGGCCATTATCAGACACAACCAACCTGGTGAGAGTTGAGCGAACTTCTATTTTAAGTTCGGCTTCCAAAGTTCAGGTTCGGGTTATCCAAGCATCCCGTTATGGATTCCGCTACCACGGACCATAATGGCATTTGGAACACGAGGTGAAGGACCTGGAGTGACGTCACCGTCATGTGATCAGTGCAGGGGGCGTGGCTCAGTACTGGATTGGATAAGAGGTCGTAGGCTACAACCTCTTATCTAATCCAGTACTGAGCCACGCCCCCTGCACTGATCACATGATGGTGACGTCACCCCCAGGTCCTCTGTGTTGTCCAAGTTTCGGGTTCATTGAAGAATCCCCTTATGGATTCCAAATGCCGTTATGGTCTGTGGTAGCGGAATCCATAACGGGATGCTTGGATAACCCGAACCCGAACTTTGGAAGCTGAACTTAAAACAGAAGTTCGCTCAATTCTAAACCTGGTCCCTTATACCCTGGCTAACTCTGCTTGTCACCCAAGCAAATGAGTTTCAGCACGGCTTGTTGCCGCTTCCCCACTTCCGTGCTACACTGCTTCCAGCTACTGACTGATGGTTGCCTGCTGTTACAAGATGAGAATTCTGAGTTTGCAGTGGAGAAGGAGGTGGAGGCGGAGTAGGAGAAGGAGGGGTTGCAGCCACTAATGTAGGTGGTGGTAGACATCCTGATGGAATTAGGGCCCGCAAACCTTGGCGTCGGTAGCACCTGTGCCATCCCAGGATATGACTCGCTACCGGCCTCCACAAGGTTCACCCAGTGTGCCGCCACAGAAATGTATCGTCCCTGGCTAAAAGAACTTGTCCATATGTCCGTCGTTAAGTGGACCTTCACAATAACTGCGTTGGTCAGGGCACGGGTGATGTTATGTGACACAATTGCGGGTGTAATGCGGGGACGACACACAGAGAAAAATAGTGGCGCCTGGGGACTGAGTAACGAAGGACGGCCGCCACCATGAGACTGAGGAAAGTCTCAGTGTCCATAAACCTAAATGGCAACATTTCCAGGGCCAGAAATTGTGAAAACTGGGCATTTAGTGCTATGGCCTGTGGGTGGGTGGGTGGTTGGTTGGGTATTTGGGCTTACATTCAAAGGCTTGGTTTTAGGACACAGAAATGGGGTTGGACACAGAAGTGGGTGTGCTAGCTGATGGTGCTTGTGAAGGCCCAGCTGCAGGGCAGGTGTCATCCAGGCCTGCATTTAGGACAGAGGATTGGCCAGCCTAGCACTTAACACAAGGGAGGAAGAGAAGGCAGTGGTGTGACCCACAGAAACTGATTGTGGACCCAGCGGTTTGGGCCACCTGTTAGGGTGCTTTGATGCCATGTGGCGAATCATGCCAATGTTGGTGAGGTTGCTAGTGTTCACAACCCCTTTTCATTTTGCCTCCAGTGTACTGTCTTCCTCCATTATGTTCCCGGTGTAAGGGATCGTCTCTTATTCGGGGGTCATTCTCACAGAATTATCTTCACAAACACCGGGTTTCGGGTCCAAACAGTGCAATTTATTTGACACTCTTCAAACACCGCATGGCATAAAACAAAAGCCTGCCCGTCTGGGCTCTACCTAAACATAATAAACATCATATCCCTAACTCGGCTATACGACAGCGTTCACACATGGAACCAGGTGCGGCTTACCCCAGCCATACAATACTCCAGCCCTCAGGCTGTAACGAGTGCAGTACCTTTAGACGGGGGTTCTGGTCTAGCAGTCCTCCTGACTCTGACCTTTCAACGCTTGTTCCCGGGCATCACCGAGTCCCCCAAAGTCCAGGCTATTGCGTAGCCTCTTGGCCCCTCAGCCTTGCCTTGCTGAGACCACACTGACAGAGCCTCAGCAGGCCTCTGTCTGCACACTCTCCACAGAGGGTGAGACCATGGTGAGAACAGAGGCTGATGTTGCAAATATGCTCATGCATGACATAATGTGGGGTAATGGAGACACTTCTGTAGGAAGTAATGAAGCTCCTGCAGAACCTGTACCTGTCCCTTTAAATGAAGGTGCAGAGTTTGTTGAAATGTATAATGATAATGTGGATCTATGTGCAAGAAGTGATGAGGATGATGAGAGTCCTTTTCCTTTGCAGGCTGTGATTGGGGAAGAAGCTCCCCCTGTTGGTAAAAATGTGGATGGTATAAAAATGCTAATTGATGTTGAGAGCTCACAACTGAGGGAAACCACTGTGAAAAATGTGCAAGTACATGGGGCAGTTCTAGAGGGTGTACCACACGTACTAGAAGTGGATATGCAGTCTCCACAGGTTTCTATGATTAATAAAATGTCCCAGGTGGGGATTAGCTCATCGGTGCCCCTAGAGGACCGGATTGAGAATGACACAAGCGGTATATATAACGCATGTTCTGTGACCGATAGCAACTCGGAGAGAGAGGCTTCCATGTCGAGGTCTTGCCAAACTAAAGTGGTTACTAGTAGCGACCAGATGACCGTTATATCTGACGAGACAAGAGTTCAGTCGGGTGACGTCAGCCTAGTGTCTGAAGCTCATATCCAGTCAGTCTTGGATGACTTGACAGAACAGTACAGCTGCAAACAGGAGGCTGATCTCACTCTCGCCACACAGTCCCTAGATATGATAGAGAAGCGACTAGCTGTCGTCACGGAGTAACTAAAGAAGGCTGCAGAAGGGTCAAAAGAGGAGACCCTGGAAAAGATGAGTGAACTGAAGGATCTACCGCCTGGTGTCCTGGGGAAGGGAAAAGACTCCAGAAAGACACAAAAGTCTATAGTAGACCTCAACAAAGGGCTTGAAGAGTCCCTGGGTGGAAATCCCACAGAGTGTCTAAGGAAGAATGGCGGTACTTCTACAACTGCTGTTACACCAGAACAGAGTGAAGAGCAGCTGGACCAGAAGGCCCAAGAGTGGGGCGCTGCTAACAAGCTGGTGCGAAAAACTAAGAAGAAGACCAAGGTCCTCTCCTTGGCTAGAGCCCTTGAAAAAGCGCTTAAGGAGCGAGATGAATTTGAGAGGCTGAACAAGCAACTCAGAGCAGAGATGGAAGATCTCAGGAGCTCAAAAGATGAAGTCAATGAGTTGGAGAAGTCTCTGCATGCTCCTGCGCAGCAGGTGGAAGAAAATGAGATACCTGAAGAGGAAGATCCTCTAAAAAATGCCATGAAGTCAGAGCCCGTTAAGAATGGGTCTGGAGATGGTGGTGTAGTGGTGCCAGCCGAGGCAGAGAAGATGGATGATCTTTCTGCTGAACATGTTGATGGGGCTGATGTGGATGCAGAAGCCCAGAGACTCGTAGCGGTGTATGGCCAGGACCTGGTCATGAAAAACATTCCCTCTGCTGTCAATGCCTTCCAGAAAGCCAGCAGTCTTCTGGGTAAGAAATACGGGGGGACCGATGACCAGTATGAGGGTCCTGTTTACTCCGATGGGCTGGCTCTCCTCAATCCGCCCCGAAAGGAGAACCATAACCTGGGTGAACCTCTGCAGGGATTGCCAGAAGACGACGAGTCTGAAGACCCTGCTGTCCCCAGTACCTCCAACCTTGATGAGAAAGAAGAGGAGGAGTTAAGAATGCAAGTATTTGATTCCGTGTCCGAGAAGGATGAGAAGGCTAACAAAGTGGATGAAGACTCCAAAGGAGTCTCAAAGGCTGAAGAAGCTAAGGCCGTTGAGTTGGAGTGGGAAAAAACCTCAGATGTTTCCCAACGTAGGAGCTTTGACCCTGGAGGGGGCTTAAGTAAGGTGAAAAGTCCTACGGCCTTTATCAGGGGGGGAGGATATGTGGCAGTGGAGCTGCCAGAAGGCCATAGGAAGGCCATTCAAGTGGCGTATCTCACCCAGAGAAAGCTGGGTGAGAACAAGAAAGGTTGGTAAAATAGTTTTTCCCACTGTCTGCAGCAGTCTGGCTGGTAATGGGGATAATTATCAGCCAGCTGAGGAGCTTGGATTAATGTGGGTTGAGCTTCTCAATCAGGGCTCCCAGTCTGGGAAAGGAGCAGGCTGTGTCAAGGCCTGTGGGAGCCGGGACCCTCTAACCCTGTGTGTAGGGTAAGCACTGGTGATGTGTCTTGGGGAGCTGGGTGGTAGACCCAGATCCAGATAGAGAGGGAAAGATTGTTTAGTCAGTGGCCAGACGGCCGAGGATTTATTTTTATGATTTTGTTGTACTTCTGTGATGACAATAAAGCTGGTCGTGGCCAGTTTGCACCCTAATCTACAGTGGTGGAGCGGCTTCTTGATGTGTGCCAACTGTCTAAGGCGTTAAGACGGCGATCTGGAAGATCTAAATGACCCCGTGTTGTTACACCGGGTTTGAGTTAGAGTTAATGAATAGGATAAACAGAAGAGAAGAATCCAGCATTTCCAATATTCGTTTTTAGCAGTAGTTTCTTTATTCCGGTGGACACAATTATTACAGCGATTTACATCTCAAGCGGTAAAAACATGCGGTTTTTGTGTCAGTCAACGCATTTCAAACTTTACAGTTCTTATTCATGTAAAGTTTGAAACGTGTTGACTGACACAAAGACCGCATGTTTTAACCGCTTGAGATGTAAATAGCTATAATAATTGTTTCCATCAGAATAAAGAAGCTACGGCTGGAAGTGCTGGATTCTTCTCTTCTGTTTCTGCTATACAGTATACAAGGTCTTACCTTAAAATCCGAGCACAGGAGGAGCACAACGGCTGGCTATTTGGAAGGCAGGTGAGCTGGATCTACTCTGTTTCTTTTAATGAATAGGATGTAAGATATGTTAGGGTTATTTGTTTGTTTATAAGTTCTTCTTTTTGTATAACACAGTTACAGTTAGCAAATTACAATTTTTTTATCGTCCCCACTTTCCTCAAAAAAGAGCCAGACTGCGGAACACCTACCCCTTGGCACGGGAGATTTCCGCAAGGAGGAACAGTTGCAGGCCAATTTGGTGTGGCCCGCCTTCTCCCTCTCTTCCAGCCTGTTGTGGTGCTATGGATCCCTCCCCCTCTGTCCTGCTGTCCTCGCTTGGCTTGCCACCTTTCCAGGTTGGGTCAGTGATGTCATCGTCCCCCATCTTCTCTTCCACTTCCTCACTCTGGTCATCCTCCTGACTTGTGTTGACCTAACAAGACCCTCACTCATTGACAACTGTGTCTCATCTGCATCATCCACCTCGTGAAGCACTAATTGCCATTCCCCACCATCATCTTCTTTTGACTGTGGATGCTGAAGAGTTTGGGGATTAGTACACAAGATCCCCTCATGTCCCTCTTCAGGGAGGGTCAGCTCACCTGCAGACCCTCAACTACAATATTTTGCAGGGTCAGCTCAGCAGCAGGCCCTCACGTACAACATTTTACAGGGTCAGCACAGCAGCAGGCACTTGCCCATCATTTTTTCAATGGTCAGTTAAGCAGCAGGCTCTTGCCCATCATTTTCTGCAATGGTCAGCAGCAGGCCCTCGCCCCTAATGTTTTGGAGGGTCACCAGCAGGCCATCAATGATAACTTTTCAAGGGTGTGTATGATGCCCTCCTTTATGTGTAACAAAGGGTGTATTGCAGTGCCGGTTCCTTGTCATTTTTGACACCTCTTTCACTTAGTATATAGGCTTTATGAGTGTAGGAGTCCCACTACCTGAACAATTGTACCACAATGTGAATGATGTCCTCCTTTATGTGATATTCATACTGTTTCAAGTGCCTCTTGCTTGTAATTTTTGGCAGCACTTGCACTTTATATACAATTGAATATACAGGAAAGAATGTTTCGTAACGATTTTTCCTGTGAAATAGATTTTTTTGGGGGATTTTGTGTGTATTTTTGTCAGTCTGTAAAAGTGGTCGTACAACTCGGACAACGTGGTACCTAGCAGCAACCTGGGAGTCCAAGATGCATCCAGACATCGTCCCCATGCTGTTCCCAATCCATTTTGGTGGTATTTATATCACTTTCTAACCTTTTCTAATGGACCAGGCACCCTCCCCTCTTCAGAGCAGGGGGTGCCTGGTTGTCTCCCATTGACCCATTATACTCAGGTGCTCGGCCGAGCACACGAACATAGCAATGTGTTCGGCCCGAACATCCGAACACCTGAACACTTTGGTGCTCGCTCATCACTATTGCCTACCCCTTACTATATAGGAGACTTCCCAGCAGCCATTTTCTGCAGTTTTTTGCAGTTCTGAGAGAGACAGCAGTGGCATTGCTGTGCTCTATGCCTTGCAGACTCATCTGGATCCTTATTTAATTACATTAGATAGTTAGCTCATATATATATTGCAGATAGTTAGTGGGAGATAGTCAGTGTAGGTTAGATAGTGATATAGTGTAGCTGATAGGTTACAGTGCAGGGTGTTAGATAGTGATAGGAATTACTGTGCTGTGATAGGAATTAGTGTATCTGTTAGACACAGTGCTGTGATGTCACAACAATACTTAGTGAACCAATCAGTAATATCTACTCAGACATGATAAAATGTGAAGTTGCACGTATTGCACAAACTTCGCCATTATTTTCTTGATTGTGAAAATCGGCAATGGAATATTCGCATAATGTGTGCGCAATACAGGCGTGGGTCACTTTTGCTATATATTTCAAGCTGCTTGAAGTTTCCTGAGACTGGAGAAAATGGTTGGCATGGCAGAACATTACAATAGCTTTATATGCAGATGGAGTGCTCCAATACTGTATATTTGCAATTGCGCAAATCGGCACTAATGAGGCAAATATTTTGGCGCAATACGTGCAACTTCACATTTTAGCAGGTCTCACTACATATTAGTGATTGGTGCACTAAGTATTGTTGTGAACTTGTGACATCACAGCACTATGTATGTATGTATGTATGTATGTATGTAGTATACATACCTACATACATACATACATACAGCACTATCTATGTAGCATGTATGTATGGACAGCAGAACTAACTATCTGTATTATATATATATATATATATATATATATATATGCTAACTAACTAACTAACTAACAAACTAACCAACTAACTATGCAATGTAATGACACAGGAAAGAAGAGAGCACAACAATAACACTGCTGTCTCTCTCAGGACTGTAATGAACTGCAGAAAATGGCTGCTGGGGAGGTTCTTATATACTAAAGGGGTAGGCAACTTTCCTATTGGTTGCTAGGGATGTTGCTAAGCTCAGTCAAAAACATTGCAGCCTTCTCATTGGCCCACAAGCAAGAAGCAGAGAGCGATTATGGGTTCAGATGAAAAAAAATCTAGAATATTCGAAAATACAAATATATATCACTATATTCTAAATATTTGCAAATTTTAAAAGTTGCGATATTCGTGATTCGAATATTTACACCCAACACTATGGAAGAAGATATTTAGGCCACATCGAGATCTGGAGACGAGAATAAGGCCTTTTCAGATTCCCCTTTAGAAGGAATTTTTTTTCCCCTAAAGTGGGGAAAATTGGCTTCTACCTCACAGGGGTTTTCTTGCCTTCCTCTGGATCAACTTGCAGAATAACAGGCTGAAGTAGATGGACAGATGTCTTTTTTGGGCCTTATAAACTATGTTACTATGTTAACTATTTAAATGGCAAAAAGGTAAATGTTTTTTACTAGCATTTTTGGAGACCAACTCTTGCAGTTTCTTGACATAGCCCTATAAAAAACATAATTCATAAGAACTGGCATATATTGACAGAAGATCTCATGCTGGCTAAGAGTGTATTCACATTACCGTTCTTAGCTTTCCGTTCTTTTGATCCATCAAAAGAAGAGAGAGAGGGCGGGTTCACACTAGCGTTATGGAGTCCGTTATGGCTTTCCATCATAACATGGTTATAACGGACAATAATGGAATCCATAAGACGGAAGAATGGATCCGTTTTGCTGCCCATAGACTTGCATTATGATGGAATGCAAAACGGAAGCCTTTAAAAGGCATTCCGTTTGCTTTCTGTCATAATTCAAGTCTATGGGAAAGCATAGCGGATTCCTCTTCTTCCTGTTATGCAAGACGGAAAACAAAGTCCTGGACTTTGTTTTCCGTCTTGCATAACGGGACCCAGACGATCCATACGGCACATTGTTCACATAGCATAGCTATGTGAACCATGCGACGCAGGGACCCGGTGATGTCATCGAGGAGCACCCCGGCCGCCGCACGGAAGGTAAGTAGCTTCTCCCCCGGCTCCCCGCTGCTTTTCCATGGCAGCCGGGACTTTAGTAGCGTCCTGGCTGCCATGGTTACCATTCTTTAAAGCTAAACGTCGGATCCGGCGATGCGCCGAAACGACGTTTAGCTTAAAGTCGGATCCGGATTAATGCTTTTCTTTTCTTTTCAAATTTCTTTTTATTATTTTATATTAAAGAGAAAGTTTCAATACAGTATGGTTATACACGGATGCACATTATAGCGTAAAATTAACATCACCAGAAGGAGATCAGTAGTAAGTCTTCTGTTGAGCAGTCAAGAGGATAACAGAACAATACGATGGGCTGCGAACTTGAGAGCCCAGGTAACAGATCTCCTCACAATATACAATAAAAATACAATATGTAAACAGTAAAAATGGGGGGTAAGGGGAGACAGACACGAGAGGAAGGAAGGGTAGAAGAGGGGGGAAGGGGGAGAGCCGGGACCCACGCCTTGCATGCAGTTAAGTCACTTGTTGAGATAGCGAAAAGTGGCCCAGGGGCCCAAATCTGTTCGAAAGTGCAGTGTGTTTTTCTTTCCCAGTTGGCAAGTTCCTCCAAACGGTATAGCGAGTCAACTTTGTCTACCCACTGGGTGAGCGCGGGTGGATGAGCTGCCTTCCACAGAGTGGGTATGAGGATGCGTGCAGCGGCTAAAAGATGTCTCAGTAATTTTGTTGTATTTTTGGACAGGTTGACCGGAAATAGAAGAAATAGGCATACCTCGGGGGTTGTGGGCAAATGTGCTTTAGTTATGATATTTATCTGGGCTATGATATTCGACCAGTATGGCATAATGCGCGGACATGTCCACCACATATGGTAATAAGTACCTGGATGAAGACCGCATCTCCAGCAAGTGGGGTCATATCTTGGGTTAAATTTGTGTAAAAGAACTGGTGTCATATGCCACCTAGTTAAAATCTTGTAGCCGCTTTCTTGCATTCTCACGCAGCGTGACGTGCGTTTCGGAATCTCGAGGAGAGATCGGATTTCAGTGTCTGAAAATTTTCTAGAGAGATCCTCTTCTCATGCCTTTATAAAAGGATGTGTTACCGGCAACACAGGAGTTGTTAACATTTTACAATAATTTGAAACAACCTTCCTCGGGGGTTTTAGTTGGGCTAATGAGGATTCAAAGGGAGTCAAGTCTCGGTGGGGATCCATGTTTTTGAATTGCGCTTTGAGGGAACACGCTATTTTATTGTAAAGTAACGGAGGTAGAGAAGAGCAGTTTAGCAGATTAGACAGGACTTCTCGAGAGGGTACGATGCCATCACTGATAATGGCGTCCACAAAGGTGCTATTAGACAGTAGGTCTTTGGGAATCGAGGCATTAGTAACAGGGTCAGTAGTATAGAGCAGATCTCTAACTTGCCACAAAGGAGAGGGGAATGGAGCGCATCTGGTGCGCAGGGCATTGTCGTTCCAAATTGCACAAGTTTCATGTATGAGCGCGTTTGAGATTTTAAGTTTAGTAAGAGTAGTAGGGGAGGAAAAGATCAGTTGTCTCAGCGGGTATAGGAGGATGTCCTCTTCAATAGGTACCCATAGCTTATGGGCGGGTTTACGGACCCAATCCAGGATTCTATTTAAGTGGATCGCCTGTATAAAGGGGCGGGGTGTCGGCATGTCAATACCTCCGTATTTCCGGGGTAATTGGAGAGTCGAGTATTTAATTCTCGGCTTCCTCCCATTCCAAATGTACTTAGAGAAGATCCTATTTAATTGTGTGAAAAAGGTTCCAGGGATGTGGATAGGAAGGGCCTGGAGTAAGTAGGTCACTTTGGGCCAAATGAGACACTTCGCTATATTTTTCCGTCCGAACCAGGAGATATAGGGTGTAGGCCAGTTATCTAGGATATTGGAAATATCTGTCAGGAGAGGGACGAAATTGTTTTTATATAGGGCTCGTTCATTGGAAGAGATTTTTATTCCGAGGAATTTAATGTGGGATTGCGTCCAGTCAAAGGGCGAGTCTGCCGCAAGACGTGTTGTTACTGAGGCAGGGAGGGATATATTAAGGGCTTGCGATTTGCTCATGTTTACTTTAAAGTTTGAAATGACACCAAATGTATCAAAAGTGTTAGCAGTGACCGGTAAGGCATTAGTTGGGTTAGAGATTAGCAGCAGGAGATCGTCGGCGTATGCTGCCACCTTGTGTTCCCTACCTCCACAAGAGATTCCTGATAGGCCAGGATCTTGTCTCAGTTTCTGTAAAAGTGTTTCCATCGTTAACACGAACAAGAGCGGGGATAGTGGGCATCCCTGCCTGGTGCCATTGGAGATAGGGAACACCGGTGACAATACCCCGTTAATCAGGATCCTAGCTGTAGGGCATTCGTACATGGTGAATACGGCATGTATGAAGGAGGTGGGGATTCCAAAAGCGTGTAAAGCGGCCTTTAGGAAACCCCAATCCACCCTATCAAATGCCTTCTCGGCGTCAGTGCTAAGGAGCAGAAGGGGGAGTTTCGAGTGTTGAGCGTGTGAGATCAATTGTAATATTCTGTATATATTATCTTTACCTTCTCTACCCATCACAAAGCCGACCTGGTCTGGGTCAATTAAAGATGGGAGGAGGACCTGGAGCCTATGTGCAATGATTTTAGCGAAAGTTTTAAGGTCAAAGTTGAGAAGAGATATAGGGCGGTAGTTGCCACATAAGCTAGGGTCCTTCCCCTCTTTGTGTATGACCGTAATTTGGGCCGACAAAGTCTGTCCATGAAAGGGAACTCCCGCCAAAGCAGAGTTGTAGAGTCTAGTCAGGTAAGGTGAGAGGGTATCTAGGCAGGAAAGATAATAAAATGCGGTTAGGCCGTCTGGACCTGGGCTTTTATTTTTAGGAGAGGACGTGATAGCCTCTTTAATCTCGGTTGGGGTTATGGGAGAGCATAGTTTAAGTGCTTGCGCGTCAGTTATTTGTGGGAGGGTTAGAGAGGCTAGGAATTCTGACACTAAGTCGGGTTTCGGTCTATCTAAAGAAGGGTGTGAGTTATCAAGGTTATATAGTTCCTTATAGAACGCGCTGAACTCTCGTGCAATATCCTCAGTTTTGTGATAGCTAACACCGTTTGGGCCCTTAAGATTGGTAATATAGGATTTAGCTTTCCTTTGCTTTATTTGAGCTAACATGAACCTAGTGGGTTTATCTCCATGTGCGTAGTGTTTGAACTGGGCCGAAAGGTAAGCTTTAGCCGAAGACAAATTTAGTAGGTTCTTCATCTCATTACGTAATGAAGTCAGCTCTTCTAAATGGGAAGCTAGAAGGGATCTCTTGTGCAGCCTCTCTAGGCGAGAAATTTTAGATTGGAGGTCAGACATCTTTTGAGACCTAGATTTGCGTATATAAGCAGAGAGAGATATAAGCTCGCCTCTGACATACGACTTATGTGCTTCCCAAAGTGTCTGCACAGAGACCTCGTTGGTATCATTCCGGTCAAAGAAATCAATCAAACGTGCATTGATCCTGTCTACATTCCGCGGGGATTTCAAGAGTAAGTCGTTTAAGCGCCAACACCGATATGGTAGGGGTGTTTGAGGCAGCTCATAAATCATTTCCACTATAGAGTGGTCCGAGAGGACTTGTGACAGGATCGAGGCAGATTGACAATATTGAACGTGTGTGGACGGTAGGAATAAATAATCAAGCCTGCTGTATGAATTATGAGGGATAGAGTAAAACGTATAATCCTTGACTGAAGGATATAGTGTCCTCCAAACGTCAGTCAGTTGCATGGATTGAAGTGTGCGTATCAATCTAGCCAAAGACTTAACTCGGATGGAGGAGCGACCAATGGAGGAATCTATGATAGGGTTTAACGTGACGTTGAGATCTCCTCCCAATATCAAGGTACCTTCCGTAAAGGACGACAATTTCCTCAGAACCGTCCTGATCCAGGGATCTGTTCTGTATTAGGAGCATAAATGTTTCCAAAAGTAAATATTGCAGGGCCGATGCGCCCTTTGAGAAAAATAAATCGTCCTTCATGGTCAGTGTATATGTCTAACAGTGTAAAGTTGATATGTTTGCTAAAGCCTACACTAACCCCTTTAGAAGCCTTGGTGTCGGCACCTGAATGGAACCATTGAGTGTAGTATGTATGTTTGAGAGAAGGAATTTTGTTTTTCTGAAAATGTGTCTCCTGCAGAAGACAAATATCAGCTTTGTGCTTCTTAAGGAGACCAAATATCTGAGACCTCTTCGAGGGGAATTGAGCCCGTGAACATTGTATGTAACAATTTTAATACTCGCCATAGTGACGTAGGTCTAGCAAGGTTCTATGATCTGCAAAATTCTCGGCGCAGGATATTGGAGCAGGTACCTGGGGGGAAGGAGGGGGAGGAAAAATGGAAGCGGAGGGAAAAAACAAAGACAGTTAACTACAAACATCACCAGCAGTGAGCAGTATACAGAAGTTTAAAGCTTAAGTAATACTTATGGAAAGCACAAAGAATCGATGTGCACGAGATTAGGTTAAGTATTAGTTAGTTGAAGTGCACTTTAAATAGACAACAGAACAGCAGTTGTACTGCAATAAAACAAAACTCTGTTAAGAGAAATATATGAATATGGGCCAGCTCAGGGCCCAACCTATGAAATAGGCTAACACATGGGTAAGAAAAACACAAGTGTATGAACATAGAGAGAAAAACGTCCCTAGGGAAGACCAAGGTGGTCACTCATAGACAAGAGTAGGAGCGAAGAAGAGGGGGGAAGAAGAGTACGAATCTACGGGTAGAGGGGAATGTAAAGAGAAGAGGGAGAGGTGACAGTAGGCGGGAGGAGGGGGATAGAAGGGCTAGGGGGAAGAAGTAAGGGATGAGAAAAGAGGAAGAGTTAGGTAACATAGGAGATCGCGGAAAGAGGTCCTTGTTAACTAGCAACAAGACAGCTCACAAAGACATATCTGGCAACTGTCAGAGACACCTAAATGATTAGCCTGTTATGAGGCAAGGTGGCGGCCAAGCAGAGTTCAAGTGTCCTCAGGAATGATGCTTTTGGGTGCTAGTTTGCCGGACTTCCTTTTGGACTTAGGGGTGCGTCCGGGGCCACATCTTCCCACGGTGTAGGGAGTACGATTTGTGGTAGAGTGTCCAGGTCCTTGACCACCGCCCAGTCTGGGATTTGTAGGTCCGGGAGTTCCAGAGCATTATAGATACCAGGCAGGTCCGCTGCTGTGCGAACTAAGAACCTTCTACCTCCGGACACGAAGGCTAGTCCGAGCAGGAATTGCCAATTATACTGAATTCCTTTGGAGCGGAGGGCTGTTGTCAATGGCTTAAGGGTCCTTCTTTTTGCAGTGTTTGTGGCGACAAATCTTGATAGATGTGGATCTGGGCATCTTCATAGATGATATGTGATGAGGACCTCGAAAGACGTAATATGTCCTCCTTGACGGTGAAGTGTAAAAGACGACAGATCACGTCCCTGGGTGGTTCGGTGTCTTTTGGTTTGCGCCTCAAAGCTCTATGGACCCGCTCTATGACAATTTCACCAGAGTAGGAGTCTCCCAGGATATTGCGGAAGATATCTGTGACAGTTGGCAAAAGAGCGGAGTTTTCAACGGATTCTGGGAGGCCTCTTAGACGGAGGTTGTTCCTGCGACCTCTATTTTCCTGGTCCTCTAGAGCGTCAAAGGCCACATTAAGGTAGTTTTGGCAGGAGGTAAAGCTGGAAGCCAAGGCAGTTGTATAGTTGCAGAGAGAAGCTTGAGTAGATTCTAGTTGTTCTACTCTGGTGCCCAGATGCTTAATATCATGTTTGATGTCTTGTAAGTCTTTAGAGATGGGATCCAGGGCTTTAGATAGCGCTTTCCAGTGATTTTTGTAAGAAGGAGCGGGAGACTGGCAAACGTCACGGTGTGAGACCAGCTCACTATCAGTGTCGGAGTCAGCGCCCGTGTCCAAATGAGCAGCTGGAAGGGCCTCTTTAGAAGGGGTGGTCAATTTGAGGTGGGGTTTTTCTTTTCATATACTTATCCATGTCCCCTTTTGTGGTAGGAACTTTATGTGCTGCAACGGAATCTTTAGAGACTGGGTTTCCTATTTTGACCATGTTGCTGTAATTCTAAAGAAAGGTTGGGCCTCTGTAGCCAGGAAATAGTTAATACATCCGGAGTTACTTGTAGTAAAGCAGATATGGAAAAATTATGGCACAGTGTCCATGAAGGGGTAGATACACTGTATTGAGACCTAGATCAGTCCAGAAAAATTAGGGCTGAGCCCTGGAGAAACAGCGTGTGCCCTTGGGGTACAGGAGAGAGGTGGCAGATTGAATGCAAAATGTATGCAGTAAAATGTAGATGATAAGATGTCCATATAAATTAGAGCTATGCTCTGCTGGTGAGTGGGTACTCAAACTGAGGCAAAAAATTGGAGGATAAGGGGAAGGGTCCGGAGGACGTGGCAGTTAAGGCCCAGTGTTATCCTAGGGGATCCCGTCTGAGAATGGATCAGAACCAGGTGTGCAATGGCTTCTACAGATGGGCTGAGGAGCAGGCCGCAGGAAGCAGGAATGGGGTGCTTTACTCACTCACGTGTGGAAGAGAGGAGTTCGCCGCCATGTTGGAAATCCACCGGGAGGAGCGGTAGCGCGGCCGGCTTCAGTAGGTCGTTATGTGCCGCTGACCAAGGTCGGGATCCAGGGACCTCGTCCTTATATGGGGTAAGTGCGGCGCGTCTTATCTCCTTTGCAGCCGGCAGAGGTGAGCAGCGGCGGTGCGGTGTGGTGGGCCGCGTCGGGGCACACTACAAGCTGGGTCAGATCGTGTATGGAGACGTTCTTGGTGGGTCCCGGCAGATCAAAATTTTATCCAGTCGGGTCAGTGGAGGCCCGGAGGCATGTAATCTGTGCCACTGCCCTAGGTGGAAGGGAGGAGCTGCTCGGATTAATGCTTTTCAATGGGCATTAATTCCGGATCCGTCCTTGCGGCATGTCTTCTGGATTTTTGGACGGAGACAAATCCGCAGCATGCTGCGGTTTTGTCAACATCCAAAAAATGTTCACATACTGAACGGAAGACATCCTGATGTATCTTGAATGGATTTCTCTCCATTCAGAATCCATTGGGATAATCCTGATCAGTATCTTTCCATCCTAGAGCCCAGAGAATGGAACACTAGGGCTGAAAGCAAAAACGCTGATGTGAAAGGGGCCTAGTGTGAACGCACCCAGAGGAAAAAAAAAAACAGAATCCAGTAAAATAATGGATCCTGTTGCATCAGTTGTCATCTGTTTGAGCCATTTCTGTCTCAGATCCGTTTTCTACAAAAAACTGCATGCAGTACTTCTGTTTCCATCTAAAAAAATGGATCTCAGACTGAAATGGCTCAAATGGATGACAACTGATGCAACAGGGTCCATTTTTTTAACTGGATCCTGTAAAAAAAACGGATCCTATGCAATCCTATGCATAAGGCTCCATTCACACGTCCGCAATTCTGTTCCGCACTTCCGGGTCCACAATCGCGTTCCCCCAAAAAATAGAACATGTCCTATTCTTGTCCGGAATTGCGGACAAAAAAAGGCATTTTTTATATAGTCCAGGCGATGTGCGGTCCGCAAATTGTGGAACGGACATTGCCGATGTCCGTGTTTTGCGGATCCGTGGATCCGCAAAACAGTTGCGGACGTGTGAATGGAGCCAAACTGATACAACAGGATCAGTTTTTTTGATAGAATCCTGTTTTTTTTTTATCTCTCCTTTTGACGGACCAGAAAAATGGAAAGCTAAACGGTGATGTGAATGCACCTTTTATAAGGTAATGACATGTAAAATGAAATATGTAGTGTACGCCATCAGATGTATGTGTGGCTTAGGCTTCGTTCACATCACCGTTCAGCCTTTCCGCTCTCCTGCTCCGTTTAGGAGCAGAAGAAAGGATGGAAGAATTCAGCACATAACTGAGTCCTAACTGAGCCGAACGGAGCCTAAAGACCCCATAGCCTATAATGGGGCCCGTTAGGTGTCCGCTCAGAAGATGATTTTGTAGTGCATGCAGGACTTTTGTCTCCACTTCAAAATCATCTTGTGAGCAAAAACCTAACGGACCCCATTATAGTCTATGGGGTCTTTAGGCTCCGTTCAGCTCAGTTAGGGCTCAGTTATGTGCCAAATCAGTCCTTTCCATTCTCCTGCTCCTAAACGGAGCAGGAGAATGGAAAGGCTGAACAGTGATGTGAACGAAGCCTTAGACTATATAGGAAAAACTATAAGACTGGGTTCGCACGGGCATCATGTTTAATGCCCGGACCAGAGGCGAGTGCAAAGCGTTTTAATGCGTTTTGCACGCGCGTGCGAAAAATCTGCATTTTTGGTACCCAGACCCGAACCCGGACTTCATCACTGAAGTCCGGTTTTTGGGTTGAGTGGTCCGTATATTTTATTATTTTCCCTTATAACATGGTTATAAGGGAAAATAATAGCATTCTCAATACAGAATGCATAGTAAAATGTAGATGGAGGGGTTAAAAATAAAAAAAATTAACTCACCGTATCCACTTGATCGCGTAGTTGTGATCTCTTCTTCATTCATTAGCTGTCGGCTAAAGGACCTGTGATGAGGTCACTGAGCTCATCACATGGTCCAATCACATGGTCCATAACCATGGTGATGGACCATGTGATTGGACCATGTGATGTGATATCACCACAAGTCCTTTAGATGGCAGGTAATGCTTGAAGAAGACAGAAGAGATCGGCAACTACGCGATCAAGTGGCTAAGGTGAGTTATTATTTTTTTTTTTACCCCTTAATCCACATTTTACAAAGAATTCTGTATTGAGAATGCTATTATTTTCCCTTATAACCATGTTATACGGGAAAATAATAAAGATCGGGTCCCGTCTCTTAGCAACCTTGCGGGAAAATCGCACTGCATCCGCACTTGCTTGCGGATGCTTGCGATTTTCCCGCAGCCCTATTCACTTCAGAAATGAATGGGGCCTGCGTTGCGTGAAAAACGCACAATATAGAGCATGCTGCGATTTTCAAAAAACACAGAAGTGATGCGTGAAAATCACCGCTCATGTGCACAGCCCCATAGAAATGAATGGGTCCGGATTCAGTGCGGGCGAAATGCGTTCACCTCACGCATTGCACCCGCGCGGAAATCAAGCCCGTGTGAAAGGGGCCTAAGACTGATAGAGGTACGCTTTGGTGAGCATGTGCGGCCTTTGAAAACAAAGGTAAGTACACCAAGTTTGAGCACATGTGTGAGGTGCACAATGATGACATTTGATGCATGCAATATTTGAGATTGAAAATAATTCAGCCATTGTATAGTGGGGGTGATAGGCAAATAGAGCTATTACGGAAAGAAGCTGAATTAAATATCGTAACCAGGGAACTAGGACCGCTTAGCCTCAATGATAGACCTGACATGAGTACATTTTTGTACATTTTTCTATATTATCGTCTTAATGGATATTTTAGTATCTTTAACTACTGACATGATATATATTATATGCAATTGATGTTATTTTGGTGTTGTTTGCTCTAACCCTGTTCACACCAAGCTATTTTTTTATTCAATAAGGTCAGGGGTCGAGTCGAGGGGGAACGCGTGGGAACGGCGTTCCTGCACTTTTTTCATGGCAGGAACGCCGTTCCCTTTCAGGGCGAAAGGACCAGGAAGCGCTTTCTGGTCCTCGGCTGTCGGCTGTGAAGGCTGTGCACAGGAGGGAGTCGCTCTGTGACGTCACTCCGTGCGCAGCCTTCACAGCCGACAGCAGTAGAAGAGGAGCGTCTGCGTCCAGGAGCAGGAGAGGTAAGTTTTTGGTTTTTTTTTCATATTTTATGGGCTGAATGGAGAGGCACTGACTGCAGGCTGGTGGATGGGGCACTGGGGGCTGGTGGATGGGGCACTGGGGGCTGGTGGATGGGGCACTGGGGGCCGGTGGATGGGGCACTGGGCGCTAGTGAATGGGGCACTGGGCGCTAGTGAATGGGGCCCTGGGGGCTGGTAAGAGGCTCTGGGGGCTGATGAGATCTGCTGGGGGCTGATAAGAGGCACTAGGGGCAGATTAGAGACACTACGGGCAGATTAGAGGCACTGGGGGCTGATTAGGGGCACTAGGGGCAGATTAGAGGCACTGGGGGCTGATTAGAGGCACTGGGGCTGATGAGATCTGCTGGGGGATGATATAGAGGCACTGGGGGGCTGATGAAAGGTACTGGGGGCTGATGAGAGGCACTCGGGGCTAATGTAGAGGCACTGGGGGCTGATGAGATCTGCTGAGGGCTGATGAGAGGTACTGGGGGCTGCTGAGAGGCACTGGGGGCTAATGTAGAGGCACTGGGGGCTGATGAGATCTGCTGGGGGCTGATTGAGAGGTACTGGGGGCTGATGAGAGGCACTGGGGGCTGATGAGAGGTACTGGGGGCTGATGAGAGGCACTGGGGGATTGATGAGAGGCACTGGGGGCTGATGAGATCTGCTGGGGGCTGATATAGAGGCACTGGGGGGCTAATGAGAGGTACTAGGGGCTGATGAGAAGCACTGGGGGCTAATGAGATCTGCTGGGGGCTGATGAGAGGCACTGGGGGCTAATGTAGAGGCACTGGGGGCTGATGAGATCTGCTGGGGGCTGATGAGAGGTACTGGGGGCTGATGAGAGGCATTGGGGGCTGATGAGAGGTACTTGTGGCTGATGAGAGGCACTGGGGGGCTGATGAGAGGCACAGGGGGGCTGATGATAGGCACAGGGGGGCTGATGGAGAGGCACTGGGGGGCTGCTATGAGGCTACTGGGGGCTGCTATGGGGCATGGGGCTATTATCTGAGGTCTGATTGGGGGTCATTCATATTGGGGTCTGATCTGATGTCTTATTGGGGGTCTTATTAACATTGGGGATCTTATTGGGGCTGTTAGCTGAGGTCTGATTAACATTGGTGGTCTGATTGGTGGTCTGACCTGAGGTGTAATGAAAAATATTTTTTTCTTATTGTCCCCCTCTAAAACCTAGGTGCGTCTTATGGGCCGGTGCGTCTAATAGGGCAAAAAATACAGTACTTGCTCAAGCCGACCTCCTCTGCCCTTTGCGAACGCCGCACGCTGTGACATCATGCGGAGGCACTTGGGTGAGTTCCCACACTTTTTTTCCCAGGACTTGACCCCTGAATAAGGTGGATTAAAAGGTCTTATGATGAGTGCTATGTTCTTCTTTTATTCCTTTGGAAGCTACCATTGGGGAACTTCTGCTGTGGGGACTGTAAGTTCTGTGACTCGATGATGATGCACAAGGAGTTTTGTAGCTCCTCAATCGCGGACTTTTAAGATTAAAGAATTTATTAATTGTAAAAGATCTGGATTCTGGAGTCTTATATTTATCCACATATCCTTGCCCCATGGTTGTGTTGGTAAGACAAAGAGAGAACTAAGACATAGTGGGATATTCAGAAAAACAAAGACACACCAGTAGCGAGGTATATTAATGAAACACATCTATCAAGGACTCAATAACCAGTTATTATATACATGTGGTTGTCAGTTGCTGGTTGTCTCTGTAAATCCCAACTGACAGACCCTGTGTATGATGATGTAGTGAACACAGAAAACCTGTAGTACCTACCTATACGTTCTTGGGCATATGATAAGTAAATAGAAAAATAAGCATCAATCCTTGGATAATTTTTTTTTAGGTGAATATGTTCATATATTGGGACCGAATTGCCTTGCACGTACTTCCGGCTGATCAAGTCGCTGCATTCACTGGCTAATGACATGGGGTACATATGAAATGTCTGTCTCTATGCAGAGGCTAGTGCACACACCAGTTGATGATGTGGGATGCACATTCGATAGTCATCATTTTTTTCCATACACTGCTTAATGCAGAGGGATACGTTGACACTTCTGGGTACACATTTGACATGCATGAGGTATGAGAAAAGTGCTTTAATTTTTAAATAAACATGTGCAGTTGAAACATAAGGATGCTGACCTGATGTCTGGTAAAACATTGTCTGTCCAAGGGGGATTCTTAACTGCACCAATTTGAATCTAATGTGAGGGATACTACCGCATATTTGAACATCTACGTGCTTCAGTATTACATAATACCCTTTTATTGAGGAGCTTGGCCCAGACTCTGGGATGGTGCTTCTCACTATGCACCTTCTAGTTGACATTGTTCAATTGCCTATTTATTAACTGATAAACAAATGGAAGCACTAATGTATGTGAACCTTTCTGCCTACTGAAGATGCTGGATCAATCTACAGCAGTAACACATCTGGGCATTATCAAACATCTGGTTCTCACTGTTTGTAGAATAGGGACATCTAGAGTGTGATAATGCTACTGAGTGGGCTCACCCATGTCAAAGTGAGCACTCTGCAGCGAAAAAGTGTAGGGATTGACTCTATATGGAAGGTTAGTCATTGTTTTCAAACATCTATATCCCTAGCAGTCACTGGAAGATAGGATTGGTGTGGATGCTGTATCTAGATTTTGGTAGTCAGCTATTGGAGGTTTGAGGCAAGACCACCAGATGAATAAACTAAGAAATACCACTGAATCAAGAGACCAAAGATCACCCAAGCAAAATCTATACTGACTGAGATGTTGATACCAATGAATAAGTGGTTGAGTGAGTGCCCATATGCAGGGCCGGTGCAAGGATTTTTGCCACCCTGGGCAAAAGAAAAGTTTGCCGCCCCCCCATGTGACATCACAATGCCCCACCCATATGATCTGCCATATTAAAAGGGTTCTGCAGTTTTTTTAAACTGATGATCTATCCTCTGGATAGATCATCAGCATCATATCGGCGGGGGTCCGACACCCGGGACCCCCGCCGATCAGCTGTTTGAGAAGGCAGCAGTGCTGGCAGTAGCGCCTCGGCCTTCTTGCTGTTTACCGCAGGCGCAGTGACGTCACGACTAATATCACTGGCCTGGCGGGGCTCAGCTTACTTCAAGTAAACAGAGCTTAACCCCGCCAAGGCCAGTGATACTAGTCGTGATGTCAATGCGCCTGTGGAACAACAGCGCTCCCCTCCTGTCAGCCCCTCTCCTCTTGCTGCGCCCGGGCATTGCGCCCTCATGGACACGCCAGCCCGGGCAGTGCTGCAACCGCCAGGGGCTCAATATAGACCGCTCGTGCGGCTGCAGCATGGGGGGGGGGGGGGGGGGCCCCCGCGGCGCAAGGGATGCTCTACACCGCTGCTTAGCCGGCTTATAGAACACGACGACCCTGCCTATATGTGTATGTTAAATTTATCTGTGTTAGGCTACATTCACACGATCGTGAATGTGTCCGCATCCCTTCTGCAATTCTGCGGAACGGGTGCGGACCCATTCACTGTCTATGGGGCCGGATGAGGTGCGGAGATGTGCTCTCCGCTTCCTCATTTGCGGAGTGCGGACCCGAACTTCCGGTCCGCGGCTCCGCAAAATATAGAACATGTCCTATTCTTGTCCGCAGCTGCGGACAAGAATAGGCATTTCTGTAGGGGGTGCGGCTGGGTGTATCGCAGATCCGCAATTTGGAGATTCGTAATACACTACGGTCGTGTGAATGTAGCCTTAAACTGTTTGACATCTGTTTGTAGCAGTATATTGAATAAAGGGACTGTATAGTCACTAGATAATACAAGTGACAACACCAATGTGTGATAGTAGCATTGACCTGGCTAAGCTTTATTGTTATTTTTAACCTTAATTATTAAGTTATATTTTAAATGGTGAAAGGTGTTTTTACATAATCTCTGATCCTGGCATATAGCTGGATCTAAGAAATTGTTTGCTGTACTAGATTGGCATGCATATCCAGCAGTTCCTCTGCTTCGCCAATTATTAGGGACGATGTACTGCCATGAATAAAGAATAGTATCAAAACATCTTCCAAAAGCAATATCTCTCAATTATTCAGGAACAATTTGGTTCGGAGCAATGCCTTTTCCAACATAATGGAGCACAGTGTCACAAGGCAAAAATGATAACGATGTTGATCTGTGAACAAAGCACTGAAATTGTGTATCCATGGCTAGATAATTCTTCAGATCTCGATTTCATTGAGAACCTGGGGTCAATCCTTCAAAACCAGGAGGACAAACAAAAACACAGAAATTGTGATAAAGTCCAAGCACTGATTAAGCAAGAATAGGTTGCCCTCAGTCAGTATTTGGCCTAGTATTTGATATCCAGCTTGCCAGGGCAAATTGCAGAAGTCTTGAAAAAGAAGGGTCAACACTATTAATATAAAGGTGGTCAAGCGATGGATCCACCAGCGCCTCTACATAAGTTCCGTGCATCCAATGCTGGTTTAAATGTAAGACAGCTTCCTTGCTGACTTAAAGGGGTAATCCTGTCCCCCATATGCGCAGGGTCCTCACAATGAGTTTACTTACCTGGCTTCCTGCGCGACTTCTGGTCCCCACAGCTGTTTCTGTCCGTGCGGCAGATGGTGACGTGGACGAGCCTCCCCAGCGTCACCCGTGATGCTAGAGAGGCTGGTCCAGTCACCACCTGCCTTTGGCTGCTCCCCCCGACACCGGATGTTTTTATCTGCTCACAGGGAGAAGCGGCTGCGGTGGTGCGGGGACCAGGAGTGGTGCAAGCAGAGGGGAGCCAGGTAAGTAGATTCAGTGTAAGGGGCCCGGCATATGGGGACACTATTTAGCCCCTTTAAGATCAGACCATTATCTATGCCTAAAACAGGCGCAGAAAATGATAAATGAGACGTGCCTAAAGGTCCATCCACTTCCCCACCTACATCGCGCCCCATGTTTTAGACCCCGCATGAGAAGAGAAAAGTAGAAGGTTGAGGCACAAATAACCTTTGCGCCACAATCTGTGCCAGATATATGCCCGAAAACTGGTGTACATGTGATAGTCAATGACTAGAGATGAACGATTTTTTTTAAAATTAGATTCGGCTGTCTCGTGCAATTTTCCAGAAAAATTTGCTTCGATCCGAATGTATTCGCAATGAATCTTATTAAAAACGGCTAATTTCCGGGCTGCAGAGAGCCTTTATAGGGGTGTGGAACACTGTGCCTTGCAGTAACATGCATAGGGAGTGTACTGTGGTAGTAAAATAATACTGTGAGTCAGTATGACATGCAGTTGACAGTAGTCGCTCTTAGAATCACTGCAAACTTCACTTATTTGGGCAGTCATGTGGCCAAAACTGACCAAATAACTCAAGTATTAACTCAACCTTACAGATTGATGTTAGCGTCAAGAAGGAGCCCACTTCTTTTACACCTCCGTCAGCTGATTCCTCATAGATGTCAACAGAACCAGTTCTATTAAACGCTTATACAAGTAGAGCCCCCGGACAGAGTGGAGAGGGTGTCAGCAGTAAGTTTACTGATTAATTTGCCCTTCCTCTGATCCGTCAGAACAATAACCCACAAAAAGCGGATTCTGTCTAAGGAGCATCCGCATTCACTCGGTCAACATTTGCTCAATAATCTATCAGTATTGCTAATGCCAAATAAAATGGGAGTGGATCTAAAACAGAGATGACACTTGAATTTCTTTGTTTTGTATCCACTCCTGCTTTTGGCTACTGTTAAGACACCTCCTGTGTCTTTAAACCAAACCGCCGTTTAGTAGACCTTCCTCGGCTGCTGTACACATAACCTCCGTTCGCATAAACTGGAGGGCACGAACCAAATGCAGGAGAAGCGGCAATCTCACGAACGGCTCCAAACACACGAACGGTAATCCACGAAACTGCTGCAAGCCGCCGAACAATCACACTCACCAAGCGGCTTCCATTTCCATTCAGCAGTCTCTAAACGCCAATAATAAATCCCCCCAATAACGAGACAGAAGCTCCGCATTGAGGGTCAAATAAGACCTCCTTTAATGACCACACAAGCATTTCCTTTTATACACATTTTCCAACAAGGTTACCACCCACGTGGTATAAACATAGCAGTCAATCATTTACAGTGTCCCATTTTAAACAGAACCCATTCGTCAATGTACATTTAATAACCACAATGACATTGTCCGTGATCCAATCAACAACACAATGACATTGCCCGTGATCCAATCAACAATACAATGACATTGCCCGTGATCCAATCAACAACACAATGACATTGTCTGTGATACAATCCACAACACAATGACATTGTCTGTGATACAATCCACAACACAATGACATTGCCCGTTATACAATCAACAACACAAGGACATTGTCTGTGATACAATCAACAGAATAATGACATTGCCCATGATACAATCAACAACACAATGGCATTGCCCGTGATACAATCAACAACACAATGACATTGTCCGTGATCCAATCAACAACACAATGACATTGTCTGTGATACAATCAACAAAATAAAAGTTAGGAATCCAGGCAATAACAGGTGTTCTGTTGTTTCAGCGGTGTTTGGCAGAAAAAGTGTCCGTTTTTAGTTCCATGAAAATAGAGCCGAACACCGCTGGGCTTTCGCATAGTTTAAAATGGCCGCTGGCTCGTGGTCGACATACGAACGGAATGCAAACAGACGAATACAGCAGGGAAACAAGCATTAAAAAAGAATAATCAGACAGATGGTTCTGTCACAGCTACCAAATCATAAGCCAATTCTGAAGGGACCATACAGGCCTTACAGCTGCTACAAAGACAGGATCCGTTGTGCGTCTCATTTTTCCTTCCTTCTGACAGATCAGAAGAAAGATCAAATAAATGATGATGTCAGCCAGGCCGAAAGGCAAAATAGTGGCCCAGTATGAAGTGGGGAGGGTGGATACAGCATGAGAAGTCCACAGAGTGGCCCTATGACATAGTGGTGAGGTGGAAGCAGCATAGGGAGACCACAGAGTGTCCCAATGACAGAGTCTGGTGGTGGCGGCAGCAGCAGTAGCAGCACCAGGAGAAGGCTACCAAGTGGCACAATAACAGAGTGTGAAGGTGGCAGCAGTATGTGGAGGCCACCGAGTGGCAAAATAACAGAGTCTGCAGTTGGCAGCAGTATGAGGTGTAGAGATGTCGCAAACATAAAATTTTCCGTTTGCGAACGCGAATTTCCACAAATGTTCGCGAACGGGTGAACTGGGCGAACCGCCATAGACTTCAATAGGCAGGCGAATTTTATAACCCACAGGGACTCTTTCTAGCCACAGTAGTGATGGAAAAGTTGTTTCAAGGGGACTAACACCTGGACTGTGGCATGCAGGAGGGGGATCCATGGCAAAACTCCTATGGAAAATTACATAGTTGACGCAGAGTTGGGTTTTAATCCATAAAAGGCATAAATCACCTAACAATCCTAAATTTTTTTGAACAACGTGGTTTAAAACATCCAGTGTGTGTATACGATTAGGTATGATGTTGTATCAATCAGGTAGTGTAAGGGTTCCGCCCGCTTCACAGACATTGACAGACCAAACTCCCCTTTTAATGCACCGCAAACAGCCCATTTGCACAACCGCAAACTCCCCATTTGCACAAGGTTGGATACCAAGCTAGCCATGTCCCGGTGATGTCATTGAAGGTTTCTTCCTCCACCCAGCCACGTACAACACCAAGGGTCCCCGAAAGGTGAATTGAATTGATTTTTCAAACGGGGAGATGGTTAAAAAAACGCTGGCTCCCTCTCCTTTGTTTTAATCCACGGTCACTGCGTCTGCGCCGTGCAATTTACTCTCACACCTGATATGAGTGTTATTTTCTGTAGTTCTCTTCTCATCAGTTTAATCCCTGTTACGTCCCCAATCTGGGGTCCATTTATTGAATTGATTTTTCGAACGGGGAGATGGTTAAAAAAACGCTGGCTCCCTCCCTTTTGTTTTAATCCACGGTCACTGCGTCTGCGCCGTGCAATTTACTGTCACACCCGATATGAGTGGTATTTTCTGTAGTACTATTCTCATCAGTTTAATCCCTGTTACGTCCCCTATCAGGAGGTGTATTGAATGGATTTTAGACAACCGTAAACAGTTGTCAAAAGTTGACAAACTCCTTGCAGAAATGTGATTTATCTGTGTGCGTCCTTCTTGTTACTTCCAAATTGTGGCACTGCGCGTGTGCCGTGCAATGTACTCTGCCACACGGTATGAGTGGTGGGCACTGGCAGTGGGAACACTACAGTCAGTGGAAGTGGACCTGGCACACACTGGCAGTTAACTAACCTTAGATTAAAGGGTAAAAATTAAATGCCTTTTTTTATGCAAAGTCCTGTGCCTCCCACTATGAGTGGTGGGCACTGGCAGCAGGCACACTACAGTCAGTGGAAGTCGGCCTGACACACACTGGCAGGCAACTAACCTTAGATTAAAGGGTAAAAATGAAATGCCTTATTTATCGGCAAGCTACTGTGCCACCCGGTATGAGTGGTCGGCACTGGCACTAGGCACACCACAGTCAGTGGAAGTCAGCCTGACACACACTGGCAGCAGACAAGCAACTGAAATTAGACTAAAGTGTAAAAATGAAATGCCTTATTTGTCGGCAAGCTACTGTGCCACCCGGTATGAGTGGTGGGCACTGGCAGTGGGCACACTACAGTCAGTGGAAATGGGCTTGGCACACACTGGCAGGCAACTAACCTTAGATTAAAGGGTAAAAATTAAATGCCTTTTTTTGATGCAAAGTCCTGTGCCACACGGTATGAGTGGTGGGCACTGGCAGTGGGAATACTACAGTCAGTGGAAGTGGGCCTGACACACACTGGCAGGCAAATAACCTTAGATTAAAGGGTAAAAATGAAATGCCTTTTTTATGCAAAGTCCTGTGCCACCCGGTATGAGTGGTGGGCACTGGCAGTGGGCACACTACAGTATGTGGTCCTGCAGCTCCTCACTCACGGGCAGGCCAGGCAACTGCAATATACATACGGAGAAAAAATAAATAAATGCAGACTAATGTAGCAGCCCTAAAAAGGGATTTTTGGGGTGCTGTGACGCTGTCCTTACAACAGATGAGTCTGTGGACATAGAACACTTGCCTAGCTAACGCTTTCCCTATGAATTCAGAATCATCAGCACAGCAGCAGCTGCAGTCTCCCTGCTCTCACTAACATGCAGCTTCAGACGGAATCTAAAATGGCTGCCCTTTTTATAGGAGGTGATAAGGTGTGGGAGGGAGGGTGCTGATTGGCTGGAATGTTTCTGCTGACTGTGAGGTACAGGGTCAAAGTTTGCTCAATGATGATGTATGGGGGGCGGACCGAACATTCCATATGTTCGCCCACTGTGGCGAACGCGAACAAGCTATGTTCGCCGACTAATAGTTTGGGGATTCTCTAATGAGGTGGCAATACCAGTACCAGATGAAGGTGGGTAAAAGAAGGAACACTTGGCATCAGATGTGTGGAATTAGCGGCTGGCAGCATCAGAGTAATAGCTGAGGCAGGTAGCAAGAAGAAACCGGTCGTTTTTGTCAAGGAATCAGGCTGCTGCTCAAGGAGCTGGCACTGCTCCTGACACCCCATCCCTCCCCAGTAGCCATGGCAGTGGAAAGTGAGAGTAGAGGGCCCATTTTGGACTGGTAGCGAGGGTTCAACAAGGTGGAGAGCCAGAAGTCATCCCTCTGCCGAATATTGACAATTCGGCTGTCACTAGGCAAGCAAGTGAGCATGCATTGGGCCATTTGTGCAAGTGACTCGGAGGGACTCCCTGCCTCCATCTCCACTGCATACTGCCATGTTGTGTCTGGATCCTCTGTCTCATCTTCCGCCTCGCCCTGTAGCTCCTCTGGCTGCTCCTGCTTCTCCTTTCCTGTCAGCTGAGTAGAAAAACCACCCATTTCACTACACATTGCCTGTGCTCCAATGTCTTCCTCCCCTCCTCCTCCTCTTCCAGTTCAGCCCACACAGGACTCATGTGGCTGTGAGATCTAGGTGCAATGCCTCCAGTCCTCTGACCAGCCATTGTTACCACCATCTGTTCCAGGACATGAAGCAGTGGAATGGCGTTGTTCATCCCATATTCCCGGCGACTGACAAATAAAGTGGCGTCATCAAAGGGCCCGAGCAAATGGCAGGTGTCAAGCATGAGCTGCCACTGTCTGACATCGAAGTAACACAGGGGAGTACTCCTATCTGCTTTGATCATCAATAAATCATTGATGGCCTTTCTCTGTTCGTATAGTCGTCGGCCCATCATATGGAGGGTAGAATTCCAACGGGTGGAAACGTGTCATATCAGCCTATGATGGGTGTGATGGCACTGTTTCTGCCCCTTGGACTTTTAACTGGAACTATTTTGGACATGGGACCATGTGCATGGTGGGGCAAAATTAAAACTTCCAGGAAATTACTGAACCCCTGAACCGATGAACCGATCCAGGTGATTTTTGGACAGGTTGTTCACCCAGATCGAGGCTATCAGGGAATGTGACTTTTATGAGGATATGTGGTGTTTTGGGGTGTTTTTGGGCAAAATGTGTGTTTGCTGCCTGTGAGTGATTAAGTTAGTCCATTGTGTGTGTTAAATATAACACAGGCAGAGTCCATTGTGTGTGTTAAATATATCACAGGCAGAGTCCATTGTGTGTGTTAAATGTATCACAGGCAAGGCCATTGTGTTGTTGATTATGTCACAGGCAATGCCATTGTGTTGTTGACTGTGTACAATTGCTGGGAGTGTTTCAATACTGTAAATGTATGTGATTAGCTATTGTAAAAACTGTTTCAGTCTTCAACAAGGTCCCCAGGGGGAGTGTCACTTGCTGGAAGAACTGCACGAAAGGCTGACATGTTGCCCAAATAAAGAGTTCTGCTTTACCCATTCATGAAGTCTTGGCTCATGGTTGGGGGATGGGATAACTACACTTTTGGGGATTGCTATATCACAATACTCCCCTGATTATAAGCTCTTGTAAGAGCTTGTTCCTGATTCCTGCTTTCTGGATTTAGAAGAAGTTCACCCACTGGAAGCTGAAGCCCGGGCTTGGGTCCATTGTGGGTTGAGGACGGCGAGACCCCAAACATGCTGCGGCAGTTCGTGGGGTCTGTGGTGGTCATGGTGTCTGGTGGAGTGCTTGGAGCCCTCGGGAAGTGCTAGGAGCATCCGTCAGTGGAAGGTACCCAGTTGGGGTGCCAGGCGTTCCATTACAATGGGGGATGTACATATGGCCACGTTCACCTCCTCTGGCGGCTTAACAAAAAACTGCCACACAGCAGAGTAGGTGATTATCCCCCCAACAGTCCGCACTGACTAACTGCTACTGCAGTTGCCTCTGTGAACCCCTGCACCACTACTTCCCTGGTAGGTAGGCTGCTTCCCAGGCATGTTTGGCTCCCGACCTCCCTCTGCTGCTACACTGCTGACCTCAAGCCCTGCTACCACCTTGCTCGCTCAGCCGCTGCTTCATGAGCAAATTGCCAACCTCTTCTCTTGCCAACAAATGTGAACGGCTTCATCATAATCAAGTAGTGTCTGCACATCACTGATGTCCTCCTCAACGGTCTCTGGGTCAGGAGCCTGACTGCTCGCAACACCAAACCCCACGCTACTCTCCTCATCATTACTTGCCCGGCTAACGGAGGAAGCAGCAGATGTCTCCTCTAGATCTTGGCTGGGCAGTAGCTGCTGACTGTCCTCTAGTAGCTCGTCTTTGCTGTATAGTGGAGCTGAGCCCACAGCATATAATACTTCTGTGGCTGAAGGAACAGCAAAGGACAGAGGCAGGTTGTGGACAGGTGAGGGCACAGGGCCTGCTCCCGGGCCATGCCAACTAAGGGTTGTGTCTGACGAACCCACCGACTGTTGACTAGGGGTGTCTCATATCACTTGGAATGAAGTGGATGACCGAGTTAATCAATCAAAAACCGCTGGGTTGCTTGTTCAGACACGACCGCTAAATGGACTTAAATAGGTCACTAAATGATTTCACCACAAATAACTGCAACAGTGAAATGCATATATATTTTTCTTTTTGTACTGAAATAGGCCACTAAACGCTTTCACTACAAATAACTGCAACACTGAAGTGTGTATACATTTTTTTTCTATACTGAAATAGGCCACTAAACGCTTTCACCACAAAAGCCTGCAACAGTGAAGTGCGTATATACTTTTCTTTTTGTACTGAAATAGCCCAATAAACGCTTTCACCACAAATAACTGCAACAGTGAAATGTGTATATAGCTTTCTTTTTGCACTGAAATAGGCCACTAAATGCTTTCACCCCAAATAACTGCAACTCTGAAGTGCGTAAATATTTTTCTTTCTGTACTGAAATAGGCCGCTAAACACTTTCAACAAATATAACTGCAGAAGTGAACTGAGAATATATTTTTATTTTTGTACTGAAATAGACCTCTAAACGCTTTCACCACAAAAACCTGTAACGGTGAAGTGCGTATATATATTTTTTTCTATACTGAAAGAGGCCACTAAACGCTTTCACCACAAATAACTTCAACAGTAAAGTTTGTATATATTTTTCTTTCTGTACTGAAATAGTCCACTACACACTTTTAACACATATAACTGCAGAAGTGAACTGAGAATATATTTTTGTACTGAAATAGGCAACTAAACGCTATCACCACAAATAACTGCAGAAGTGAACTGAGAATATATTTTTATTTTTGTACTGAAATAGGCCTCTAAACGCTTTCACCACAAAAACCTGCAACGGTGAAGTGCGTATATATTTTTCTTCTTGTACTGAAATAGGCCACTAAGTGCTTTCACCACAAATAACCGCAACAGTGAAGTGCGTATATATATTTTTTTCTATACTGAAAGAGGCCACTAAATACTTTCACCACAAATAACTTCAACAGTAAAATTTGTATATATTTTTCTTTCTGTACTGAAATAGGCCACTACACGCTTTCAACACATATAACTGCAGAAGTGAACTGAGAATATATTTTTGTACTGAAATAGGCCACTAAACGCTATCACCACAAATAACTGCAACAGTGAACTGCGTATATATTTTTCTATTTGTACGGTAATAGGCACTAAACGCTTTCACCACAAATAAATGCAACAGTGAAACGTGTATATATTTTTCTTTTTGCACTGCAATAGGTCACTAAACGCTATCACCACAAATAACTGCAACAGTGAACTGCGTATATATTTTTTTAATTGTACGGTAAAAGGCACTAAACACTTTCGCCACAAATAATTGCAACAGTGAATTGAGTATATATTTTTCTTTTTCTACTGAAACAGGCCACTAAAGGCTTTTTAACATAGCACTTGCACCCCAACAACAAAAACAAATTGCTGGATTGACAGAGCTATTTGGATCCCCAAATAATCTTTCCCTGCACTTGTAAATCACTTTTCTAGCACTGTCCCTGGCGCCTTCTGTCTTTCCCTGCACTAAGATGCTGTGAAATGATTTCTCCCTATCCTTTCCGTGCACTTATAAATAATTTTTTCAGGTTTTTTTTCCGCAATGAGGTTTTTCCTATTGCTGTCCCTAGAGCCTTCTCATGTTTGTCCCTACACTCAGAACGCTGGAAAATGTGTGAATCCAAGATGGCCGCCGCATTTATAGAGCTGTGACATCGCAGGGCTGGCTGGCTGCTGATTGGCTGCATGTATGGCATTATGGGTCATCCCGCCTTCCCAGAGTTCCTTGCCCCATGTCCTCACATGTTTAGCCACCATTTTGGCCGCCATTTTAGGAAAATTAGCAATTCGTTACCACAAAGCCCGAGGAAATTCTCATTACTGAAATTCGTAACAAATTCCACGTCATCAGCTTCGATTCGTTCATCTCTAATGTTATTCTCTATACTGATTGTACACTTGTACTGCTATTTATCGCAAAACAAAAAAAAAAAAGAAAAAACTTGAACTGTGTGGAGATGCTCTGTCCCAGATTTTGGATTATTAGTTCATGTGTTTTTACTGAGAGTTAAAACACTACTGCCTATATAGTAAAACACATGTTGCAGGTTTGTATTGCTATATTTCACAAAACAAAAATACCCTTGAACTGTGAGGAGTGCTCTGTCCCAGATCTCATACTATTCTTTTACATGTTTTACTGAGAGTTAAAATGCTTCCATCTGTATTGTAAAACACATGTTGCACACTTGTATTGTAGTGATGATCGAGCACCTCGATGCTTGAGTGCTCTGCCTACTTTTTTATAAAGGGCAAGTTCAGACAAAAATTTTCGTGATTTTCGGAACTGGGGCCATGACTAAGTGGGACGCCAGTGGTTTCGATTGTGTTGACCGGACTCTTGGACAATCAAACTGAACTCATTGGAAGAGGAACGGCCGGTGGCATCTGTATTGTACCTGTAGAGGTGAAATTCTTGTACCGGCGCAAGCCGAACCACAGCCGAAACCTTTGTTGCCACGAATGTTTTCATTGATCAACAACTTAAGTTGGAGGTTCGAAGACGATCCCCGGCAGCGTTATTCCCATTTCCCGCCAAGCATTTTCTGGGAAACTAAAGTCTTTGGGTTCCGGGGGGAGTATGGTTGCAAAGCTGAAACTTAAACTAATTGATGGAAGAGCACCACCAGGAGTGGAGCCTGCGGCTTAATTTGACTACGCAGGGGAAGCCTCACCCAGCCCGGACACGGAAAGGATTGACAGATTGATACCTATTTCGTGATTCTGTGGGTGGTGGTGCATGGCCGTTTTGAGCGTGTGTATTGAGTCGATTTGTGTGGTTCATTCCGATAACCAAAGACACTCCTCCGTGCTAATTAGTTACGTGACCCCCGGTGATTACGATTGTGTTGACCAGACTATCATCTGATGATAATGAACTCTGAAGAAGAACGGACGTTGAGCTGACCGTGTAAAAAATTGTAGGTGAGGACCTGCTGCCGCTTTGTTAACTCTAGATAACTTCTAAGCTGATCGCACGTCCACATGATGTTGACGATCTATTCGGATGTCTGCTCTATCAACTTTCGATGTTCTTTTTTGCGCCTACCATCGTGACCACGGGTAATGGGGAATCAGGTTTCACTTCCGGAGAGGGAGCCTAAGGGATGGCCACAGCTACCACTACCAAGAAAGGCAGGCAGGGGCACGCAAATTTCCCAGTACCGGCTCAGGGAGGTAGTGATGATAAAAGAGCCTGTCAATGGAACGAGTACAAAAAAATTACAGGGAATGTCATAGGTATTTAGGATGAGGTAAAGGTAGGATGAGGTATACAGGAGAGGTAAAGTATGATTGATGGCCTGCTGGTGACCTACTAAAACATTAGGGATAAAGGTCTTCAGCTGAGCTGACCATCTAAAACATTATGGGTGAGGGCCTGCAGGTGAGCTGACCATCCGAAAAATTATATGCAAGTGCCTGTGGGTGAGCTGACCATCGAAAACATTATTTATGCGAGGGCCTGCGGGTGAGCTGACCATCTGAAAAATTATATGCGAGGATCTGCAGGTGAGCTGACTATCGAAAACATTATTTATGTGAGGGCCTGCGGGTGAACTGACCATCCGAAAAATTATATGCAAGGGCCTGCGGGTGAGCTAACCATCGAAAACATTATTTATGAGAGGGCCTGCGGGTGAGCTGAACATCCCAAAAATTATATGAGAAGGCATATTCCCGATGGCGTTATATGCGACAATTAAGCATGTAGATATGATGGACGAGGAGGAGGAGGATGAGAAAAGGAAGATTCAACCAAATACCCTTTTTTGTGGTGGAAGGGGTGCATGGGTATACAGAGTATTCAGTACATTCTAAAAAACACATTTAAAGTGCCTATATGTTCAGTCGTGGCTTTCTGCTGGTGGAGTGGAGAAGTCAGGGGCAATCCAGGCCTTGTTCATTTTGTCAACCTGTCAGCATTTTCAGTTGGCTTATCTGTTAATGCCACCAGCAGCACTAAATACCCGCTTAGACAAAACGCTGACAGCAGGGCAGGGCAGGCCAGCACCTCCAAGGCGTAGAGCGACAGTTCATGCCACGCGTCCAGCTTGGACACCCAGTAGTTGTAAGGCATTGGGGGATCACTGAGGACCCTGACACGGTCTGCTACGTACTCCTTCACCATCTTACAAAACCTTTCCCTCCTTGTGACGCCAGGACGTGAATCATGAAGGGGTGTAATAAAACTGCCCCAGGCCTTGGAGAGTGTTGCCCTGCCTTTGCTGGAAGTGCTGTGTGTTCCCCTTGTCTCGCCACCTCAGTTGCACAAGGAAGTACAGATTCTGCTGCCAGCGCTGTCAGATGGAAATTTTTGCAGCAATCTGTCAACAAGGAAGGAATGAGAGATGAAAAGTTCTCTTTGTAGCGGGGGTCCAGAAGGGTGAACACCCAGTAATTCCTATTATCTAAAATGCATATAAAATGGGGTTCACGGGAAAGGATTATTTGGTTTAAATATAGGCCTGACACACTGTCTAGAAATAATTGTAGATTTGCTTCTCACTGCTCACAGCAGGCAGAGTTTGTAGAATACAAAAAATGACTGTCTGTAACTGCTATTTGGATTAAATATAGGCCTCACACATAGTGTTGAACGAACAGTTCGAGCATAGTTCGGGTTCGTACCGAATTTTGGGGTGTTCGGGACCAGGACCCGAACATTTTCAAAAAAGTTCGGGTTCGGGTCCGTTGTTCGGCGATTTCTTCCTGCTTTCTGAAGGGCTGCACAGCAGCCAAATAGCTAGCGTTTTACTCCTTGCCCTAAGAAGCCATCGCAGCCATGCCTACTAATGGCATGGCTGTGATTGGCCAAGTGCAGCATGTGACCCAGCCTCGATTTAAGCTGGAGTCACGTAGCGCCGCACGTCACACTGATCTGATTAGTGTAGGGAGAGGACAAAGCTTCAGTGAGGGCGAGATTAGGCAGGGAAAAGTCAGCAAAAGCACCTCATGAAGTGATCGATCTACAGCTGTGAATCATTCAACATCTGCTAGTTAATTACTCATTGGTTTTTAGGCTGCACAGAGCGTTTTTCTGTCACTTTTTTCTGGGGTGATCGGCGGCCATTTTGTGACTTGTGGTGCACCAGCACAAGCTGCCACCAAGTCCATCAATCCATCAATACTAGTTTTTTTTTTTTTTTGCTATATCCTACATCCTAGAAACTCAGGATAGAAATTTCAATATTTTATTAAGGGGTTAAATTCAAGTGCCAAAATAGCAATCCCCTAAATCTGGTGTCCCAGCTGTGGCTAGCCAAGTGAAATACTGTCTGCTGTCTGGCAAAGGATAGATACTTTTCTGTGGTGAAATTCAATTGCCAAAATAGCAATCCCCTAAATCTGGTGTCCCAGCAGTGGCTGGCAAAGTATAATAGTGTCCGGCAAAGGATTTATTTTGTTCTGGGGTGAAAATCAATAGCCAAAATAGCAATACCGTAAATCAGTGGTTTCATCTGTGGCTGGCCAAGTTTAATAGTGTCCTGCAAAAGATATATTTTGTTCAGGGTGAAATTCAATTGCCAAAATAGCAATACTATAAATCAGTGGTTTCAGCTGTGGCTGGCCAAGTTTACTAGTGTATGGCAAAGGATAGATTTTGTTCTGGGATGAAATTCAATTGCCAAAATAGCAATACCATAAATCAGTGGTTTCAGCTGTGGCTGGCCAAGATTAATAGTGTCCGGCAAAGGATTTATTATTTTCTGGGGTGAAATTCAATTGCCAAAATAGAAATACCCTGAAACTGGTGGTCCAGCTGGTGCAGGCCTAGTTTAAATCTGTCCGTAACAGGGTATATTTTTTTCTGGGGTGAAATTTAATTGCCAAAATAGCAATACCATGATTCTGGTGTTCCAGCTGTGACTGGACAAGTTTAATTGTATCTGTCAAAGGATAGATTTTGTTCTGGGGTGAAATTCAATTGCCAAAATAGCAATACCATAAATCAGTGGTTTCAGTTGTGGCTGGCCAAGTTTAATAGTGTCCTGCAAATGTAATATTTTGATCTGAGGTGAAATTCAATTGCCAAAATTGCAATACCATAAATCTGTGGTTTCAGCTGTGGCTGGCCAAGTTTAATAGTGTCCTGCAAAGGATATATTTTGTTCTGGGGTGAAATTCAATTGCCAAAATAGCAATACCCTGAATCTGGTGTTCCAGCTGTTGCAGGCCTAGTTTTGATCTGTCCGTAAAAGGGTATATTTTTTTCTGGGGTGAAATTTAATTGCCAAAATAGCAATACCCTGAATGTGGTGTTCCAGCTGGTGCATTTCTAGTTTAAATCTGTAAGTAACAGGCTATATTTTTTTCTGGGGTTAAATTCAATTGCCAAAATAGCAATACCCTGAATCTGGTGTTCCAGCTGTGACTGGACAAGTTTAATAGTATCCATCAAAGGATAGATTTTGTTCTGGGGTGAAATTAAATTGCCAAAATAGCAATACCATAAATCAGTGGTTTCAGCTGTGGCTGGCCATGTTTAATAGTGTCCGGCAAAGGATATATTTTGCTCTGGGGTGAAATTCAATTGCCAAAATAGCAATACCGTAAATCTTGTGTCCCAGTAGTGGCTGGCCAAGTTTAATAGTGTCCGGCAAAGGATATATTTTGTTCTGGAGTGAAATTCAGTTGCCAAAATAGCAATACCCTGAATCTGGTGTTCCAGCTAGTGCAGGCCTAGTTTAAATCTGTCCGTAACAGGGTATATTTTTTACTGGGGTGAAATTTAATTGCCAAAATAGCAATACCCTGAATCTGGGGTTCCAGCTGTGACTGGACAAGTTTAATAGTATCCGTCAAAGGATAGATTTTGATTTGGGGTGAAATTCACTTGCCAATATAGCAATACACTGAATCTGGTGTTCCAGCTGTTGCATCTCCAAGTGTAAATCTGTCCATAAAAGGATACCTTTCATCACGGGCCTAAATACTAGCCCTACAATTGATATTCCCCTAAATCAGTGGTTACTGCTGTGCCTGGATTTGTGTAATACGGTACATAAATAAATAGGCAGATAGTGTTAGGTGCCTGTAAAAAAAGGCCTGAATTTGAAATCAATACATTGGGCCAAATATTTTTTTTCTTATTCTGGTGCTTGCTGAATGGTAACAATATGGAAAACATCTAGTAAGGGACGCGGTCGCGGTGGTGTTAGTGGACCCTCTGGTGCTGGGAGAGGACGTGGCCATTCTGCCACAGCCACACGTCCTAGTGAACCAAATACCTCAGGTTCCGTACCCGCCAGAATTTACAGCGATATTTGGTGGGGCCCAATGCCGTTCTAAGGATGGTAAGGCCTGAGCAGGTACAGGCGCTAGTCAATTGGGTGGCCGACAGTGGATCCAGCACGTTCACAACATTATCTCCCACTCAGTCTTCTGCAGAAAGCGCACAGGTGGCGCCTGAAAACCAAGCCCATCAGTCTGTCACATCACCCCCATGCATTTCAGGGAAACTGTCAGAGACTCAAGTTATGCAGCAGTCTCTTATGCTGTTTGAAGACTCTGCTGGCAGGGTTTCCCAAGGGAATCCACCTAGCCCTTCCCCAGTGGTGGAAGGCATAGAATGCACTGATGCACAACCTTTGATGTTTCCTGATGATGAGGACATGGGAATACCACCTCATCGGAGTCCGCACGTCTCTGATGATGACGAAACACAGGTGCCAACTGCTGCGTATTTCTGCAGTGTGCAGACTGAACAGGAGGTCAGAGAGGAAGACTGTGTGGAAGACGATGCAGGGGATGATAAGGTCCTTGACCCCACATGTAATGAAGGTCGTGCCACTGACTTTCATAGTTTAGAGGAAGAGGCAGTGGTGAGACCGAGCCAACAGCGTAGCAAAAGAGGAAGCAGGGGGCAAAAGCAGAACAGCCGCCGCCAAGAGAGTTCGCCTGCTACTGGCCACCGTCACCAGGGACCGAGCACCCCAAAGGCAGCTTCAAGGAGTTCCCTGGCATGGCACTTCTTTAAACAATGTGCTGACGAAAAGACCCGAGTGGTTTGCATGCTGTGCCATGGAGGAGGATTGTTGGCACTTGCCACCCACCAAACAGAGGACGTGCAACCGACACCACCACCTGCACACCACCACCTGCGTCACAAAGCATCTCCACCATGTCACACGGCAGCGTTCAGCTCTCCATCTCACAAACTTTGGAGAGAAAGCGTAAATTCCCACCTAGCCACCCTCGAGCCCTGGGCCTGAATTCCAGCATTTCTAAACTACTGGCCTTTGAAATGCTGTCATTCAGGCTGGTGGACACAGACAGCTTCAAACAGCTGATGGCGATGGCTGTTCCTCAGTATGTTGTTCCCAGCCGCCACTACTTCTCCAAGACAGCCGTGCCTTCCCTGCACAACCAAGTATCCGATAAAATCAAGTGTGCACTGCGCAACGCCATCTGTGGCAAGGTCCATCTAACCACAGATACGTGTACCAATAAGCACGGCCAGGGACGCTATATCTCCCTAACTGCACACTGGATAAATGTAGTGGTGGCTGGGCCCCAGGCGGAGAGTTGTTTGGCGCACGTCCTTCGGCCGCCAAGGATGGCAGGAGGCATCATTCTTTGCCTCCTGTAGCCTCCTCCTCCTACTCGGCTTCCTCCTCCTCTGCTTCCACCAGCTCATCCTGTCAGCCACACACATTCACTACTAACTTCAGCACAGCACAGGGTAAACGTCACCAGGCCATTCTGAAACATATATGTTTGGGGGACAGGCCCCACACTGCGCAGGAGTTGTGGCCGGGTATTGAACATGAACAACAGACCGACGAGTGGTTTCTGCTGGTGGGCCTCAAGCCCGGCCTGGTGGTGTGCGATAATGGGCGAAATCTCGTCGCAGCTCTGGGACTAGCCAGTTGGACGCACATCCCTTGCTTGGCGCATGTGCTGAATTTGGTGGTGCAGAAGTTTATTCACAACTACCCTGACATTTCAGAGCTGCTACATAAAGTGCGGGCCGTCTGTGCGCGCTCACGGCGTTCACATCCTGCTGCTTCTCGCCTGTCTGAGCTACAGTGTAACTTCGGCCTTCCCGCTCACTGCCTCATATGCGATGTGCCCACCAGGTGGAACTCCACCTTGCACATGCTGGCCAGTCTGTGCGAGCATCAGCAGGCGATAGTGGAGTTTCAGCTGCAGCACACACGGGTGATTCTGTGCTGTGGGACCTCTCTCCTCTGTCTGGGTGCTGGGGCCTAGATAACTGAAAGTGGCCTTCTCCAGTGGTGGGTGATATGAAGGATGATTCTGTGCTGTGGGACCTCTCTCCTCTGTCTGGGTGCTGGGGACTAAATAACTGAAAGTGGCCTTCTCCAGTGGTGGGTGATATGATGCCTTATTCCGTACTGTGGGACCTCACTCCTCTGTCTGGGTGCTGGGGCCTAAATAACTGAAAGTGGCCTTCTCCAGTGGTGGGTGATATGACACTTTATTTCTTGCTGTGGGACCTCTCTCTTCTGTCTTGGTGCTGGGGCCTAAATAACTGAAAGTGGCCTTCTCCAGTGGTGGGTGATATGATGCCTTATTCCGTACTGTGGGACCTCTCTCCTCTGTCTGGGTGCTGGGGCCTAAATAACTGAAAGTGGCCTTCTCCAGTGGTGGGTGATATGACACTTTATTCCTTGCTGTGGGACCTCTCTCCTCTGTCTGGGTGCTGGGGCCTAAATAACTGAAAGTGGCCTTCTCCAGTGGTGGGTGATATGATGCCTTATTCCTTGCTGTGGGACCTCTCTCCTCTGTCTGGGTGCTGGGGCCTAGATAACTGAAAGTGGCCTTCTCCAGTGGTGGGTGATATAAAGGATGATTCTGTGCTGTGGGACCTCTCTCCTCTGTCTGGGTGCTGGGGCCTAAATAACTGAAAGTGGCCTTCTCCAGTAGTAGGTGATATAACGCATGATTCTGTGCTGTGGGACCTCTCTCCTCTGTCTGGGTGATGGGGCCTAGATAACTGAAAGTGGCCTTCTCCAGTGGTGGGTGATATGAAGGATGATTCTGTGCTGTGGGACCTCTCTCCTCTGTCTGGGTGCTGGGGACTAAATAACTGAAAGTGGCCTTCTCCAGTGGTGGGTGATATGATGCCTTATTCCGTACTGTGGGACCTCACTCCTCTGTCTGGGTGCTGGGGCCTAAATAACTGAAAGTGGCCTTCTCCAGTGGTGGGTGATATGACACTTTATTTCTTGCTGTGGGACCTCTCTCTTCTGTCTTGGTGCTGGGGCCTAAATAACTGAAAGTGGCCTTCTCCAGTGGTGGGTGATATGATGCCTTATTCCGTACTGTGGGACCTCTCTCCTCTGTCTGGGTGCTGGGGCCTAAATAACTGAAAGTGGCCTTCTCCAGTAGTAGGTGATATGATGCATGATTCTGTGCTGTGGGACCTCTCTCCTCTGTCTGGGTGCTGGGGCCTAGATAACTGAAAGTGGCCTTCTCCAGTGGTGGGTGATATGAAGGATGATTCTGTGCTGTGGGACCTCTCTCCTCTGTCTGGGTGCTGGGGCCTAAATAACTGAAAGTGGCCTTCTCCAGTGTTGGGTGATATGATGCCTTATTCCTTGATGTGACACCTCTCTCCTCTGTCTGGGTGCTGGGGCCGAGATAACTGAAAGTGGCCTTCTCCAGTGGTGGGTGATATGAAGGATGATTCTGTGCTGTGGGACCTCTCTCCTCTGTCTGGGTGCTGGGGCCTAAATAACTGAAAGTGGCCTTCTCCAGTGGTGGGTGATATGACGCATGATTCCTTGCTGTGGGACCTCTCTCCTCTGTCTGGGTGCTGGGGCCTAAATAACTGAAAGTGGCCTTCTCCAGTGGTGGGTGATATGATGCCTTATTCCTTGATGTGACACCTCTCTCCTCTGTCTGGGTGCTGGGGCCGAGATAACTGAAAGTGGCCTTCTCCAGTGGTGGGTGATATTAAGGATGATTCTGTGCTGTGGGACCTCTCTCCTCTGTCTGGGTGCTGGGGCCTAAATAACTGAAAGTGGCCTTCTCCAGTGGTGGGTGATATGATGCCTTATTCCGTACTGTGGGACCTCTCTCCTCTGTCTGGGTGCTGGGGCCTAAATAACTGAAAGTGGCCTTCTCCAGTAATGGGTGATATGACGCATGATTCCTTGCTGTGGGACCTCTCTCCTCTGTCTGGGTGCTGGGGCCTAAATAACTGAAAGTGGCCTTCTCCAGTGGTGGGTGATATGACGCCTTATTCCTTGCTGTGCGACCTCTCTCATATTTCTGGGTGCTGGGGCCTAAATAACTGAAAGTGGCCTTCTCCAGTAGTGGGTGATATGACGCATGATTCTGTGCTGTGGGACCTCTCTCCTCTGTCTGGGTGCTGGGGCATAGATATCTGAAAGTGGCCTTCTCCAGTGGTGGGTGATATGACGCATGATTCTGTGCTGTGGGACCTCTCTCCTCTGTCTGGGTGCTGGGGCCTAAATAACTGAAAGTGGCCTTCTCCAGTGGTGGGTGATATGAGACCTTATTCCTTGCTGTGGGACCTCTCTCCTCTTTCTGGGTGCTGGGGCCTAAGTAACTGAAAGTGGCCTTTTCCAGTGGTGGGTGATATGACGCATGATTCCTTGCTGTGGGACCTCTCTCCTCTGTCTGGGTGCTGGGGCCTAAATAACTGAAAGTGGCCTTCTCCAGTGGTGGGTTATATGACGCATGTTTCTCTGCTGTGGGACCTCTCTCCTCTGTCTGGGTGCTGGGGTCTAAATAACTGAAAGTGGCCTTCTCCAGTGGTGGGTGATATGACACTTTATTTCTTGCTGTGGGACCTCTCTCCTCTGTCTGGGTGCTGGGGCCTAAATAACTGAAAGTGTCCTTCTCCAGTGGTGGGTGATATGATGCCTTATTACTTGCTGTGGGACCTCTCTCCTCTGTCTGGGTGCTGGGGCCTAAATAACTGAAAGTGGCCTTCTCCAGTAATGGGTGATATGCCGCCTTATTCCTTGCTGAGGGACCTCTCTCCTCTGTCTGGGTGTTGTGGCCTAAATAACTGAAAGTGGCCTTCTCTAGTGGTCTGTGATATGACGCCTTATTCCTTTCTGTTGGACCTCTCTTCTGTGTCTGGGTGCTGGGGCCTAAATAACTCAAAGTGGCCTTCTCCAGTTGTGGGTGATATGACTCATGATTCTCTGCTATGGGACCTCTCTCCAATTGATATTGGTTAATTTTTATTTATTTTATTTTATTTTAGTTAATTTTCCTATCCACATTTGTTTGCAGGGCATTTACCTACATTTTGCTGCCTTTTGCAGTCCTCTAGCCCTTTCCTTGACTATTTTACAGCCTTTTTAGTGGCCAGAAGTTCGTGTTCGGGATGAAGTTTGGGTCCCGAAACGCGAACTTCTCGAACCCGAACATCCAGGTGTTCGCTCAACTCTACTCACACACTGTCTAGAAATAAGTGTAGATTTGCTTCTCACTGCTCACAGCAAGCAGAGTTTGTAGAATACAGAAACTGACTGCCTGTAACTGCTACTTGGATTAAATATAGGCCTCACACACTGTCTAGAAATAAGTGTAGATTTGCTTCTCACTGCTCACAGCAAGCAGAGTTTGTAGAATACAGAAAATGAATGCCACTCACAGTCACCCTGACACAAAAAATTATTTCCCCAAAATAAATTTTGCTGCCACCTCTAACAATAGTCCTTAAAAGGACTTTTGGTTCCATGATAAGTCTTTAAAATGAGTAATTTGTGATCAAAGTCGCCCTACACTCTCTGTCCCTTCCTAACAGCAGCTCTCCCTGACTCTCCCAATCAGCCGAACCTGCCGAATAAGGTGCTATATAGCACCAACTGACGTGTTCTGGCCAGCCAATCACTGTAATGCCAGTAGAAAACATGTCTAATGGTATTACAGTGATGGCAATACTTACCTGCACATTTATTGGCTGCTTAGAAAGCAGCCAATAGAAAGCAGACACTCAGTTTCTGTATTCTACAAACTCTGCTTGCTGTGAGCAGTGAGAAGCAAATCTACACTTATTTCTAGACAGTGTGTGAGGCCTATATTTAATCCAAGTAGCAGTTACAGACAGTCAGAGATGCCCTGTCATAAATTTTGGACTAATATTTCTAGAGTTTTCAGAGATTTTCTAGATTTTCTAGATTTAAAATGCTACCCTCTATAATCAAAAACATATGTTGCACACTTATATGCAAACCAATCATACCCTTGAACTGTGTAGAGTTGCTCTGTCCCAGATTTCAGACTATCATTTCAAAAATGTTTTCACTGAGAGTTAAATCGCCCTCTGTATTTTAAAACATGTGTTGTACACTTGAATTGCTATTTTTCAGGGGGAAAAAATTAAAATGTAACTGTTTGGTGATGTCCTGTTACAAATACCCTTGAACTGTGTGGAGATGCTGTGTCCTGGATTTCAGAATTTTAGTTCATGTGTTTTTACTAAGAGTTAAAATGCTGCCCAATGTATTGTAAAACACACAGTGCATTTGCATTGATATTTTGAGAAAGAAAAAAAAAGCTATATTTCTGTTCAAATGGGAAAAAAATGTTCGAAAAAAAATGTCCGATATTCGAAGTGCGAATATCGGCACTTACAGAATTCACAAATATTTAGTATATAGTGATATATATTCATAATTTTGACTATTCTAGATTTTTTTAAATCAGTAACCTCCCTTCTTGCTTGTGGGCCAATGAGAAGTCTGCAATGTCTTTGTCTGAGCTTAGCAACATCCCTAGCAACCAATTGGAAAGTTGCCTACCCCTTTAGTATATAAGAAGCTCCCCAGCAACCACTGTACGCAGAATTTTGCAGATCTGGGAGAGACAGCAGTGTTATTGCTGTGCTCTCTGCTTTCATATGTCGAGTGATATAGGGTAACTGCTCTCTAGACATACATGATACATACATAGTGCTGTATGTATGTATGTTACATACATGCATACATAGTACTGTTATGTCACAAGTTCACAACAATACGTAGTCAGACCTGCTAAAGTGTGAAGTTGCATGTTTTACGCCAAAATATTTACATCATCAGTGCCGATTTTGCAATCTCAAATATATTGGAGCACTTTATCTGCATATAAAGCTATTGTAATGTTCTGCCGTGCCAACCATTTTCTCCAGTCTCAGCAAACTTCTAGCAGCTTGAAAAATATACGCGAATATTACATTGCCGACTTTTCGCAATCAAGAAAATAATCCCGACTTCGCGAATTCGAATATTGCCCCTGCCGCTCATCACTACTAGGTAGTTATTTTGGAGGTTCTGCAGCAGCTGTGCTAGGAGACACACTCAGCCTCATCTACTCACTTCTCACTTCCTGGCTGAAAGCTTTCCCTGTATTTCCCTAGTGAACACAATTATTCTTCTTTCTAGCCTTTTCACTAATCTGTCCCTAAAACTTCATTGTGACTGTACATCGTCCCTCGGATAATTTTAATTCAGATACTGTATAATTCTATTCACCCACATTCACAGCCCAACACAGAATGACATGGTAGTCATTCTGCAAGGGAACCTCTCCCTGCATGCTGCAGCACTGATTGGCTCATCTACGCTGTCTGTCAGCCTGTGGGTCAATCAGGACAATCCCTTCCCCCTCAGTTCCTCTCAGGGTCATGTGAGCATCCATTTTAATTTTCCCTTGTACATTTTCCCTCTGACATGTGCAATAGAATGACATTTCGGGTTTGTCTGGTGAGAATATTTTTTGGAAGTTTGTAACAAACTAAATTAATTACGAACTGATTTGTTCATCTCTACACTGTTACAAAAATTTGGTTAACAAGTCTCAGTGATCCTCAAAAATGAATATACACACAGGTAACATATATGCACATAAGTAGATAGTTTTGTAAACTAAGCCAACTTCTTGAGATAAACACTCAAGTCACATTTTTATAGCCAGTCTATGCACCGTGTGCAACACGTATGACTCAATGTCTTGGTAGGTTGTCACAGTTATCTGGAGCCATACTGCCATCAGTGCATCCCACAGCTTCTGGAGGGTGTAAGGGGAGGGTCCATAAAGCAAACAAGATGATCAAGGTGGGTCCACAGATGCTTAATCAGGTTCAAGTCTAGGGAATTAGGGGTTTAAGGAAGTATTTGGAGGTCTTGGTCATGCTCTTCCAACCACTGTCGTACATTTTTATCAGTGTGACATGTTGTATTGTCTTGCTGGTAGATCTCATCCACCCCAGGGAAGACAATCATCAGGTATGGATAAATGTGATCTGCAATGATTGATTCAAAGTTCTTATCCAAATTAGTTGAGAGTGCCATCCACATGGTTGAGTGGGCCAAGAGAATGCCACAAAAACATTTGCCAGACCATAACACTGCCACCAACAGCTTATGTTCTTCCAGCAATTGTTGCAGGTTACTTGTTCTCTGATGTTTTTCACCTGACACACCAACATTCATCCATTCAATGAAGCATAAAAAATTACTCATTGGAAAAGGCAATCCTTTGTAATTCAACAGAGGTCTAATTCGAAGTTCACCTCTCATATCAGTGGCACATGGTGCTCCTCAGTTTCCACATCACTTATTCACAGTGGTGCCATTTGTAGTGATGCCCCGAACTATTCGCCGGCGACCAGTTCCCGGCGAACATAGCTTGTTCGCGTTCGCTGTGGCGGGCAAACATATGCGATGTTCGGTCCGCCCCCTATACATCATGATTGAGCAAACTTTGACCCTGTACCTCACAGTTAGCAGACACATTCCAGCCAATCAGCACCCTCCCTCCCACCCCCTCCCACCTCCTATAAAAACAGAAGCCATTTTAGATTCAGTCTGAAGCTGCATGTTAGTGAGAGCCGAGAGACTGCAGCTGCTGCTGTGCTGATGATTCTGAATTCATAGGGAAAGCGTTAGCTAGGCCAGTGTTCTGTGTCCACAGACTCATCTGCTGTAAGGACAGCGTCACAGCACCCCAAAAAGCCATTTTTAGGGCTGCTACATTAGTCTGCTTTTATTTATTTTTTCTCCATATATATATTGCAGTTGCCTGCCTGCTGCCAGTGTGTGTCAGGCACACAGACTGTTGTGTACCCACTGCCAGTGCCCACCACTCATACCGTGTGGCACAGGAATTTGCATAAAAAAAGGCTTCATTTTTACACTTTAATCTAAATTCAGTAGCATGCCTGCTGCCAGTTTGTGCCATGCCCACTTCCACTGACTGTAGTGTGCCCACTGCCAGTGCCCACCACTCATACCGTGTGGCACAGTACTTTGCCTAAAAAAAGGCATTTCCTTTTTACACTTTAATCTAATTTCAGTTACCTGGCCTGCCTGCTTCCAGTGTGTGTCAGGCACACAGACTGTAGTGTGCCCACTGCCAGTGCCCACAACTCATAGTGTGTGGCACAGGACTTTGCATAAAAAAGGCATTTCATTTTTACACTTTTATCTATGTAAAGTTGCCTGCCTGCTGCCAGTGTGTGTCAGGCCCACTTTCACTGACTGCAGTGTGCCCACTGCCAGTGCCCACCACTCATACCATGTGGCACAGAACTTTGCATTAAAAAAGACATTTCATTTTTACACTTTAATCTAATTTCAGTTGCCTGGCCTGCCTGCTGCCAGTGTGTGTCAGGCCCACTTCCACTGACTGTAGTGTGCCCACTGCCAGTGCCCACCACTCATACCGTGTGGCACAGGACTTTACATTAAAAAAGGCATTTAATTTTTACACTTTAATCTAATTTCAGAAGCTTAGCCTACCTGCTGCCAGTGTGTGTCAGGCCCACTTCCATAGATTGTAGTGTGCCCACAGCAAGTGCCCACCACTCATATCGGGTGGCACAGGAGCTTGCCGATTAATAAGGCATTTAATTTTTACCCTTTAATATAAGGTCAGTTGCCTGCCAGTGTGTGTCAGGCCCACTTCCACTGACTGTAGTGTGCCCACTGCCAGTGCCCACCACTCATACCGGGTGGCACAGTACCTTGCATGCATAGTACCACTAATCAAAAATAAAATGACAGGAAGAGGCAGGCCACTCCGCAGGGGCCGTTGTGGTGCTGTGATTTCCTTTGGCCCTAGAATAATGCCCAGTGTTCAGAGGCCACATACCCTGAACTCGAAAAATTCTAAGGACATAGTTGACTTGCTTACATAGGACACCGAATCTTCTACAGTTTCCGCTCGGAACATTGACGCACCATCCTCCTTGTGCTCAGCTTCCGGCACCTCTCAAGTTACCACTCACCCGCCGCCACCACCAACACTAGCACCACAGCCGCTTCATTTGATCTGTCAGAGGAATTTTTTACACATCAGTTGGAATAAATTAGTGATGCGCAACCATTATTGCCAGAGGATGTAGATAACAGGGATATGTCTTAGTCAGGCATCATTACACACATGAACGTACGGTGTGATGATAATGAGGTTGTACCCGCTGCTGCTTCCTTTCCTTTGCTGAGTTGTCAGATACAAGTGAAGCGGTTGATGATGACGATGTGTCCGTGGATGTTACATGGGTGCCCCCTCAAAGAGAAGAAGAACAGGGGAAAGTTCAGATGGGGAGACAGAGAGGAGGAGATGAGTTGGAAGCAGGGAGAGGTCGTCGCAAGTAGCTAGTGGCACAGTCAGACAGCATGTATCGGCACCCGGGGTCAGCCAGACAGCACGCCAATCAACGCATGCTGTTGCCACCACCAGAATGCCGTCATTACAAAGCTCAGCAGTGTGGCTTTTTTTTTGTCGTGGGAAGTCCAACACCCACCTAGGTACAACTGCTTTGCGAACTCACATCATAAACGCCTATGGGATCAACACATGAGTACAAGCAGCACACAAACTCAAAGCCACCATGCTCTTCCTAGTCCAGCATCTTCAGCCACGTCCACCACTGCTGTCCTCCCTGCCCCCTCTCAACCAACCGCCACTCCGCCTCTCACCTTCAGCAGTTCCTGCTCATCTGCCCACAGTCAGGTGTCTGTCAAGGAAATGTTTGCGCGTACAAAGCCAATGTCAGGGAGTCACCCCCTTGCCCGGCGTCTGACAGCTGGCTTATCGGAACTCTTAGCCTGCCAGCTTTTACCATACAAGCTGGTGGAGTCTGAGGCCTTCAAAGAATATGTAGCTATTGGGACACCATAGTGGAAGGTACCCGGCCAAATTTTTTTTCACAAAAGGCAATCCCCAACCTGTACTCTCTTTTGGAAAAGGAAGTCATGGCATGTCTGGCACACAGTGTTGGGGCAAGGGTCCATCTGACCACTGATACCTGGTATGCAAAGCACGTCATGGCAGATATATCACGTACACTATGCATTGGGTAGACCTGCTAACGGCTGACAAGCATGGAATGCGTGGCTCTGCATCAGAGTTGGTGACACCGCCACGACTTGCAGACAGGCCTGCTGCCACCTCCTCTACTCCTCCTACTCCATCCTCTTCACTAACCTCCTCGGCTGAGTCCTCTTCTGCTGCTGCATCTTGCTCCACATCAACTGCACCCCCCCCCCGATCCCTGGGGGCTATACCACATCCCGAATACGAAAGGGTCACGCCGTCTTGGGGTTGACTTGCCTGAAAGCAGAGAGTCACAGCGGACCAGCACTCCTGTCCGCCCTGAACGCACAGGTGGATCAGTGGCTGACCCCGCACCAACTGGAGATTGGCAAAGTGGTGTGTGACAACGGAAGCAATCTGTTGGCAGCATTGAATTTGGGCAAGTTGACACATGTGCAGTGCATGGCACATGTGTTGAATCTGATCGTACAACGCTTTGTGTGTAAGTACCCAGGCTTACAGGACATCCTCAAGCAGGCCAGGAAGGTGTGTGGCCATTTCAGACGTTCCTACACGGCCATGACGCACTTTTTCGACATTCAGCGGTGAAACAACATGCCAGTGAGGCGCTTGATTTGCGACAGCCCGACACGTTGGAATTCAACACTCCTAATGATCAACCGCCTGCTCCAACAAGAAAAAGCCATCAATGAGTATTTGTATGACCGGGGCGTAGGACCTTCAGCGCAGCAGGAGGTATTGTCACTGACAAGAGAAGTCGCCTAGGTCAAAAAAGTCTAAATTTCCTCACCTTTATTAAGATGAATGAGGCGTAGATACCGAAGGGACTGACAGTGGGGGATACATTTGACTAAAAAAGGCCTGATGAGATGCCTTTGGCTAGAAATGGTCCCTACGCTGCTGTATTTAATCTCTGCATGCCGGATGACTTGCGTGACTTCTCCGCCACCAACTAGGGTTTAACCCCTTAAGGACACGGCCCTATTTCACCTTAAGGACCAGGCCATTTTTTTCAAAATCTGACCATTGTCACTTTATGTGGTGATAACTTTAAAACGCTTTTTCTTATCCAGTCCATTCTGAGATTGTTTTTTCGTCACATATTGTACTTCATGACAGTGGTAAAATGAAGTCGAAAAATTTCATTTTTATTTATAAAAAAATACCAAATTTACCAAAAATTTTGAAAAATTTGCAATTTTCCAAGTTTCAATTTCTCTACTTCTAGAATACATAGTAATACTGCCAAAAAAAGTTATTGATTTACATTCCCCATATGTCTACTCCATGTATCGATTATTTTGGGAATGCCATTTCATTTTTTGGGGACATTACAAGGCTTAGAAGTTTAGAAGCAAATCTTGACATTTTTCAGAAATTTTCAAAAACCCACTTTTTAGGGACCAGTTCAGGTCTGAAGTCACTTTGCGAGGCTTACATAATAGAAACCACCCAAAAATGACCCCATTCTAGAAACTACACCCCTGAAGGTACTCAAAACTGATTTTACAAACGTCATTAACCCTTTAGGTTTTCCACAAGAGTTAATGGCAAATAAAGATAACATTTCTGAATTTCGATTTTTGGAAAATTTTTGATTTTAATCCATTTTTTCCAGTAACAAAGCAAGGGTTAACAGCCAAACAAAACTCAATATTTATTGCCCCGATTCTGTAGTTTGCAGAAACACCCCATATGTGGTCCTAAACTACTGTATGGCCAAACGGCAGGGCGCAGAAGGAAAGGAACGCCATATGGGTTTTGGAAGGCGGATTTTGCTGGACTGGATTTTTGACACCATGTCCCATTTGAAGCCCCCCGATGCACCCCTAGAGTAGAATCTCCATAAAAGTGACTTCATCTAAGAAACTACACCCCTGAAGGTATTCAAAACTGATTTTACAAACTTTGTTAACCCTTTAGGTGTTCCACAAGAGTTATTGGCAAATGGAGATGAAATTTCAGAATTTCAATTTTTTGTTACCTTGCCTCAAAAAAGTGTAATATAGAGCAACCAAAAATCATATTTACCCTAAAATAGTACCAACAAAACTGACACCTTATCCCGTAGTTTCAATAATGGGGTCACTTTTTTGGAGTTTCTACTGTAGGGGTGCATCGGGGGCTTCAAATGGGACATAGTCTCAAAAAAAACAGTCCAGCAAAATCCGTCTTCCAAAAACCATATGGCGTTCCCTTCCTTCTACGCCCTGCCGTTTGGCCATACAGTAGTTTACAACCACATATGGGGTGTTTCTGAAAACTACAGAATCAGGGCAATAAATATTGAGTTTTGTTTGGCTGTTAACCCTTGCTTTGTTACTGGAAAAATGGATTAAAATGGATAATTTGCAAAAAAATAGCTGTTTTGGGACAGTTTTGTATTTTTGTTATTTACATCGTTGAACTGACAGGTTAGATTGTGTGCTATTTCTATAGAGCAGGTTGTTACGGACGCGACAATACCAAATATGACTACTTTTTGGGGTTTTTTGTTTCAGTTTTACATAATAAAGCATTTTTGAAAAAAATGATTTTTTAGTGTCTCCACATTCTGAAAGCCATAGTTTTTTTTTTTTTTTTTGCGATTGTCCTATGTAGGGGCTCATTTTTTGCGGGATGAGATGGCGGTTTGAATGATACTAACTTGGGGTGCATATGACCTTTTGATCACTTGCTATTACACTTTTTGTGATGTAAGGTGACAAAAAAATGACTTTTTTACAACGTTTTTATTTTTATGTTTACGGCGTTCACCTGAGGGGTTAGGTCATGTTATATTTTTATAGAGCAGGTCGTTACGAACGTGACGATACCCAATATGTATACTTTTTTTATTTATTTTGGTGTTACACAATAATATCCTTTTGAAACAAAAAAACATGTTTTAGTGTCTCCATAGTCTGAGAGCCATATTTTATTCAGTTTTTAGGAGATCGTCTCAGGTTGGGTATAATTTTTGCGGGATGAGGTGGCGGTTAGATTGGCACTATTTGGGGGGTCATATGACTTTTTGATCGCTTGCTATTACACTTTTTGTGATGTAAGGTGACAAAAAAATGGCTTTTTGACAAAGTTTTTTTTTTTTTTTACAGTGTTTACTTGAGGGGTTAGGTCATGTGATATTTTTATAGAGCAGATTCTTACGGACGTGGAGATACCCAATATGTCTACTTTTTTAAATTTTTTACATTTAACACTAAAAGCATTTTTGAAACAAAAAATCATGTTTTAGTCTGAGAGGCATAGTTTTTTTATTTTTGGGCAATTGTTTTATGAAGGGGCTCATTTTTTGCGGGATGAGATGGCGGTTAGATTGGTACTATTTTGGGAGGCATACGCCTTTTTGATCGCTTTGTATTACACTTTTAGTGATGTAGGTGCCCAAAATGGCCTATTTACACCATTTTTGGGTTTTTTTATGGCGTTCACCTGAGGGGTTCAGTCATGTGATATTTTTATAGAGCTGTTTTTTACGGACGCGCGATACCTAATATGTGTAGTGTATTTTTTTTTTTTACTTTTTATTCAGTGATTTGTGTTTTACTTATTTTCTTTTTTTCACTTTTTTACATTTTTTTTGGACTCAGACCCACTTGGTTCTTGTAGATCCAGTGGATCTGGTGTCTATATAATACAGTACAGTACACCATATAGTGTACTGCACTGTATTTTTTACTTTTCACAGTCTGGTCAGACTTCTGCCTTTAGCAGAAGTCTGACCAGAGTTACTATACCATGGCAAGCAGGACGCTTCTGAAAGCGTCCTGCTGCCATGGTAACCATCACCCACTGCCATTAGAGAGCAGTGGGTGATGGATGGGGAGGGAGGGGACCTCCCTCTTAACACCTTCCATACCGCGGTCCGTCCGGACCGCGGTAAGGAAGGGGTTAAACGGCTGGCATCTGCAGCACAGATGCCAGCCGTTTTTCTATCAGAGTGCCAGCAATGTGCTGGCACTCTGATAGAACCACTAGACACCAGGGAATTATTACAAGGGAGGCGGGCGGGGGATCGCTATTGCGATCCCGCCTGCCGCACCGCCCGCCTCCCGCACCACCTACCGCCGCCGCAACCACCCCCTGCACCCCGCCGCCATAACAAGATTGGGGGCTGCAGGGGGGGTTAAAATGATTATGTTTGGGGCAACTAACTCTCTGATCCCCGCGGTCACAGACCGCGGGGATCAGAGATCGCTAAAACCGCTGCAAACCGCAGGTCTGAATTGACCTGTGGTTTGCAGCGATCGCCGATACGGGGGGGTCACATGACCCCCCTCGGCATTAGAACATGGTTCCTGCTGCATGATCGCAGCAGGAACCATGTTTCTAGCGATTTTTTTTTTTTTTAATACGCGATTTAATTTAGGACGTATGGGTACGTCCTGTGTCCTTAAGGACTCGGACATTAGGGCGTACCCATACGTCCTATGTCCTTAAGGGGTTAAGCCGCAATGTTTTAGTACACTTTCTGCAGCAGCTGCAACAATACCTAATTTTTCAGGCATGTGTACATGCCTAATTTTTCTGGCCTCTGGTGCTGCACTGTGGCTGCAAAAACAAAACAAAAAAAAAGGCACATACATGTGTCAATTCCCCATCGTGATCGCTACCTTGTTGTGGTGAAGGGGCTTGCAATGAAGCGGTCACCTCTATGAGTGTGTTGGCAATGTTGGCACACCCCAGATGATAAGGTCGTTGCTTCATTGTGAACAGACCAAAAGTGATCGGGTGGATAATTTTTCATAGAAAATTCATTAATTTTCTTTGTGATCATCTAAGGTGATCATTAAAGCCTACTAGGCCAACAATGGGCCCACACTGCAGAATCATTGTTTTCTGGGTCACTTAACTGTCACTAAACTAACTCAGCACGACCATAGGCTTTGAAAAACCGCCATCGCCTGCAATCTCCCAAACGTGCGCACGAGCACAGTCATCACTACACCAAGATTGACGCATAGAGGAATAAAATTTATGTCATGAGTGTGTCAACTATTGACAACTCTTTGCGGTTGTCTAAAATCTATTCGATACACGTCCCCTGATAGGGGATGTAAAAGGGATTAAACTGATAAGAATAGTACTAGTTAACACACCACTCATATAGGATTGCACTGCACATTGCACGGCACACGCGCAGTGCCCCAAATTGTAAGTAAGAGGACCGACCAAGTATCTTTTTCCATCTCCCGGTTCCTAAAATCTATTCGGTACACGTCCCCTGATAGGTGACGTAACAGGGATTAAACTGATAAAAATAGTTCTACTGATTACTGAACACACCACTCATATTGGGTGGCACAGTACATTGCGCGAAGAAGAGACCTTTAATGACGTCAGTGTGGACAAGGAAGGGGACACAGCTAGCTTGGTATCCAACCTTGTGCAAATGGGGAGTTTGCGGTTGTGCAAATGGACTGTTTGCGGTTGTTTGCGGTGCGTTAAACGGGGAGTTTGGTCTGTCACAGTTAGGTCTGTCACGGTGAAGCGGGCGTAACCCTTACACTACCTGATCGATATAACATCATACCTGATCGTATACACACACTGGATGTTTTAAAGCACGTTATTCTAAACAATTTAGGAATGTTAGGTGATTTATGCCCTTTATGGATTAAAACCCGACTCTGTGTCCACTATGTAATTTTCCATGGGAGTTTTGCCATGGATCCCTCTCCGGCATGCCACAGTCCAGGTGTTTTTCCCCTTGAAACAACTTTTCCATCACTACTGTGGCCAGAAAGAGTCCCTGTGGGTTTTAAAATTTGCCTGACCATTGAAGTCTATAGCGGTTCGCCCGGTTCGCCTGTTTGGGAACATTTGCGGAAGTTCGCGTTCGCCGTTTGCGAACTGAAAATTTTATGTTCGCGATACTCTAGCCATTTATCCACTGATAATAACTACCACGACAGCAGCATGCAAACAGTTTACAAACTGCAAGGGTTATGTGTTCAGACATCCTATTGCACACCTTATATACCCACCAAGCCAGCTCATGACACAAACTTCCAAATGAGATATGAGGTTCCAACGTCAAAAGTAAGAAGTGGTCATAATAATGTGATCTGACGATGCATATACCATAGTTTTTTTTTTTTTTTTTGGCCAATACAATGTTTTTTGGATCATACCAGAGCTTGATTTTTGTGGATGAGTTGTAGTTTTTATTGGTATGATTTTTGGGTAGATAGTGTATAACTGAAATCCAGAAGAATATTGAGTTCCTCGATTTGGATATCAGAGTAGAAGGAGGGAAGGAGGGAAGTTGGTATGCAGCACACATTTTAAAAAAGTGGCAAAAAACTGCTACATTAAATTTGATAGTTGCCACCTTCCAAGTACCGGTAAGTCAGTTTAGGTGTATAAAACGCAATTGTACCCTAGAAGAAAATTTCGAGAAAGAAGCAGTACTTATGAGACAACAATTTTTAGAGAGGGAATATCCCCTGAGTGTTTTAGATTCGGCTTTAAACAAAGTGAGAGTAATGAATAGAAGTGATTTCTTTCAGAATAATAAGAAAGAGAAGGCCTCAAACACAGATAGTCCTCAAATTATTGTTCCGCTTTGTTCACAATTTAGGCGAGTGGAAAAAATAATTAAAAAACACTGGGGTATTCTTCAGAAGGACAAATGGATAGGTGACCTACTAGATGAAAAACCTAAAGTGGTGTTCACAAAGGCGGACAACTTAGCCAATTTAGTTGCCCCCACAGTCCAAAGAACGGTCAATAAAAAAGGCAACAATTGGTTAGCCCGAATGTTTTTTTTTAGGTGGGGACGTTTTACAAATTGTAAGACTACATATTTTCCGAGGAAGACAGAGTCAATCCAGTCGTCTGTAAATTCCTTTAGTGTGAAGATTAAGGAATGTTTGACATGTAATTCTACCGATGTTATCTATATAATAGAATGTAACTGTAGGAAACAATACATCGGTAGAACTAAGCGGGTTTTAAAAAAAAGGATATCAGAACATATCTCAAACATCAGAAAAGGGTATGAAGCACACCCTTTGTCCAAACACTTCAAATTGGTACACAATTGTGATCAGTCACAACTTACCTTTGCAGCTATAGAAAAGGTCAATAGATCATGGAGAGAGGGCAATCACATCTCGAATATGTCTAGGCATGAATCCAGACAAATTTTTGAATTTGAGATCTTGATCCCTAGGGGTCTAAATGCGTAGATTGAGATTTTTGGCTTTCTTTAAAGGGTGGTGGTCTGAGGGGGACGGGACTTCATAGTCTGGCCGTTTATCAACACCATGATCTCGCTTCCCTGCAGCCCCCCTCCCTTCTGTCTACTAACATCAGCCATCCGTCTCTGCGTTTGGACCCAGTTATGACTATTAGTACTGTTATCATTATGCTTTTATGTTGTTTTTATTGTTTTTACTGTTCTCATCATATGCTTTTATTGTGCATCCAGTCCAGGTTTTCAATGCCACTTTGATTGCCAATTTGACATCTATAAAAGGAATCAAGACACACACTGTCAGTATCCACTGAAGAAGGGGGTGTCCCCCGAAACGCGTTTGGGAGTACTGACTAGTGTTGTGCCCACATTTGGTGACCTAGTTATTTATTACAAAGTCCGGACTTGATATAGGACTAAGTGAATATCCTCCATTTGCCTATTCCAGCGCTTTGCCTAAAAGCTTGCCAAAGAGAGAGGCATTGGGGCCCAGGAGCAGCTATCCTTCTCCTCCTCCCCGAAGCGCTCCGCTCTCTTTCTGGTCACGTGGGACGCCACATCAGGACCTGCACCACGTGGGACGCCAGAGGTGCCGGCGAGCTTAAACGCGCGGGGATGCCGCACGGACTTGCGTCTGGAGGGAGGTAAGAAAGTGTCTGTATGATACACTTACAGCCGAATTAAGACATCCACACACTGTACCGCATTGGGCACGAAGGAAAGGTTGAGTTATCTGCGTGCAGGTATTCTCAGTGACGACTAATATATGGAAGGACTGTTTTGAAGACAGACTCTTGAATTTTTGAGTATTTCCTTATCATTTCTTATTGGATGCATATATGGATGAACTATTTTAACTAATTTTATTGCGTGTTCTTCAGCATTTTGATCCTATGGACTTTAAGGATTCAGCTAGAATATGCACATTCCATACAATTACGTTTCATTACATTCCATTCCATTTCTCCATACAATTAGTTAACTGAATTTGTTGGTTTGTTATGAATGCAGCAGTACCAAATATCACTATTAAGTAAACTTTTTTTATGCATTTTTTTTTAAAAGATGGGGCACAATGAGTAAAAGATAACAACCATTCAGTACTTACCTCATCAATTCCCTGCCACTGCCATACCCTGGTCCCGGACTCCACAAATAAGAAATGTCAGTAACTTTCTGTGTTTAATACTATGTATCATTTTTTTTTATGTATGTTGAGATGTGTATATATCTATATATATATATATATATATATATATATATATACTGTATATATCATATAAAATGCTGTTATATAGCTGTTATATGCTGCATAAATGCTGTGATATACTGTATTTGCACAGTACTATGGAAAGGGTCAATGAACACTGACAGACTTTTGGGACTTTCTAGCTAATTATGAGAAGCTGGTAATTTTTCATAGCTAGGGTTTAAAGGGGTTGTCCAGGTGTTTACTATTAATGCCCTATCCTCAGATTGTCGGGGGTCCGACACCCAGCATCCCCTCTGATCAGCTATATGAGGAGGTCATCAATAGAAAAAGCCCGGACAACCCCTTTAAAGACGAACATGTTTTGGAGGGAAAGTGCCAGACATCTTTACCACCAAAACCAGACAGACTGACCTTTTGGATGTCTGGTCAAGCTATGTTATTATATCTGAAAACTTGATTTTGTCTGGAAAAACTGCTGTGTCATTCCCATTGAGTATCATTGTAGCTCTAATGCAAGTCTATAAGAGACCAGAATTGTAACATTATTATTGTTTGTGTGGAGTTTCTCCACTCCATCCCTCCCACTAGAAGGTTCTAGTTCAGCTAGAAAGTATATAAGGAGAACAGTCAGAGCCGTTAGTGTTCTGCAGTTAGAGAACAGTGCTTTGAAGAGGAGACTCTGCCAGACTGCATAAGTTAGCTGAAGAAGACGCTGAGATGGGGAAACTCTGCCACAGACCCTGGATCAACAGCGTTTGCCAGGGTACCACCCTTCTGAGAGAGAGCAACAGCTAGCTCAGGCCTTTCCTCAGAATCAAATCCTTCTTCTGCCAAGGAGGAGACTGGAGACTCCAGACCTATGCCTCACATGTATTGTTTTGTACCTCAATTCCTCAAGTAAAGAAGACCCTAACTCTCTGGACTTATTTCCCATTAAGGTGCCCCACACCTTACCATCCCTTCAGGAGAGTAGCAAGACATGGTGACACCTTAATGGTGCCCGGGGGACCCAGTGTAGCATAGGGCCACCCCAAACCCGGCCAAAGTAGTTATTATATGCTTTATGTTAATATGTCATTATTTTTAACTCATTCTTTTATGTAATCTGTGAAAAACCTCTTTAAACTACTTTTTTTTCCACTTTCACAGTTGTCCATACATGATATGTGTTCTGTCTTCATACACACTCACACAGTGTGCACTCTGACATTCACTGGTTAAACTTATAGGCGATTAAAGGTTTACGCTTATCTTAAATAGGATAGGTTTACTATAAGGTAGATAGCATTGAAAAAGAAAACTAAAAAGCTTTATTAAATTATTAATGAGATAAAAGGCCATCTGCCCACCAAAAGAATTTAAAATTAAAATAACAGGAAGGGAAACCTGTGGCCCCTAGATCCCTAGCTGGACTGCCAACACTTGCCCTCATAACTGCCCAGGGTTTACTAGATAATATATCACCCTCTCACTGAAATCAACGGTCCTGTGGCTAATAGTTGAGCAATCATTCTCTGTGATCAGGGCACATTAACAGACACCCCATGGGTCATGTACTCAGACACACATCTATCTACACCCATAATTGTGAACAACGGCTGTCATAGTGCTGTCATAGTGCCGGAGGCTATGCATGTTCACACGCATTCCATCAGTGGTGCGTGCAACACTCCTTCATTGATCCTATTGTTATCATTCTCCAGTTGCTCCTGATGAACTATTGGTGAATTCAACAAGGAAAAGCGTATAGCATTGATTATTTAGGAGAATGCATTGGGGCTGAACTGATCCGTTTTGGACCGTTTGTGAGAGCCCTGAAATGGATCTCACAAACGGAATCCAAAACGCTAGTGTGAAAGTACCCTAACAGGAATAGCAAACTGAAAGCAGAATTGATCTGTAATGATACTGAAATTAATCTCCCAGTGCTGGGACAGAACACTCCCCGTCTGGCGTCAACAGATGCCACTACTGAATCCTTCTTCTTAGCAACCTATTTTGGTCAATGATGGGATCAAACTTCTACAAAGAGCTATCCCTGGAGACTGTTTGGCCTTTGCTGAGGTAGTCTATTTCCTTTGCTTGACATTCACGTCATATAGTGCGAATAAGGTTTTTGGACTTCTGCAGATTAGGAGTGGTAAAGGCATGTTCGCAGTGATGCCGACCTTTGCAGGGCTTCTGGCTCACAGATAATGCCTGAGCTGTGTCGACTACAAAGGCTATAGCACAAAAGAGCAACATCCAGATAGAGAACCTGTTGAAAAGCTGGGATTTGCATTGGTGATTCGAAGTCACTTTGTGTAGAGCAGATACTTCAGGTCGGATTTCTTTATCTGCATCTGGGTCTACCAATTCAAATGTGTCAGATCCGATGTTGCAAGATGTTGAACGGTACAGGAATGCAGGACCTATAAACCATGTTGTGTCCATAAGGCAACAGATCAAGTCGCGTGGTCCACAGGATTATGGTGTGTGCTCGTGGAATGGTGTCTGCTTCCTGAAGTTATAAGTTCAGCAAACTTCACTGCAAGCAAAGCAGCGCAGAGTTCCAGTCTGGGTATCGTGTGCTCGCGGAATGGCACCAGTTTGGTCTGGCTCCTGACAAATCCTACATGGCATTGTTCTCTGACATCTATGGTCTTTAGGTATACTAGGGCAGCAATTGCCTTGACTGAAGTATCGCAGAAGATCAGAAGATATATAGTCTTTGCATCTTGACTTCAGTAGATGGCACGGAAGCATAGGGTCGTGCCACGTGAAGGCTGGTCAAAGCTTCGAGAGACTTCTTCCAACCTTTCCATAGGTCCTTTGTCTCCATGGTAAGCGGACCATCCCAATCAGACATCTCTGTGGTGAAGTCTCTTAACATCATTTTACCTTGGATAGTAACAGGCACTACGAATCCCAGAGAATGATATAAGCTGTATATGGTGGATAGGACTCCTCTACGTGTGAAGAGCTTTTCTTCCTTGCTGATTTGGAAGGTGAATGTGTCTGCCTTTAGGTCCCACAGGAAACCGAGGCTCTTCTGCATGGGAAGGAAGTCGGTGCTAAGATCCATGTTCTTTAGATCACTTGAATGGTCTTGAGATGAGAAGGCCTCCATTAACTCATGGCTGTAGGAGGCGATTTTGTGCAAGCTCAAGTTGGATAGAACGAGCATCTCTTGAGCCTTTATCAGGAGACTGATTGTGGTCTTGTTTCGTGGGTGTGGATTACAAGCAGTCGTCTACATAGAAATCTTTTTCCACAAAGGATCTGACATCTGACCCATACTTTGCTTCTCCCTCTCGGGTTGAATGTCTGAGACCGTAGATAGCGACTGCAGAAGAAGGACTGTTTCCAAAGTTGTATACTCTCATTCGGAACTCTACAATATCTTCATTGGGGTCGTTGTTGTGGTACAAGAAGAATCTCAAGAAGTTTCTGTGTTCTTCCTTGACGAGGAAGCAGTGGAACATCTATTGTATGTCGGTCATAAATGCTACAGAATATCTGCAGAAGCGTAGAAATACCTCTAGAAGTCTGTTGGTGAGGTCTGGACCAGACAGTTAGACATCATTTAGCGAAACGTGTTCGCACCTGGCGCTCGAGTCGAATACTACTCATATCTGCCCTGGTTTTTTAGGATGATACACACCAAATATGGGTAAGTACCAACACTCCTCTGAGTCTTGTAGTGCAGGTGCCATTTCTGCATGGTTGTTCTGGAATATTTTTTCCATGTAAGTAAAGAAATATCCTCTCATCTCTGGTGTCCTCTGAAGTTTGTGTTTGAGGGAGATAAATCGACTGTAGACAAGTTCTTTGTTGTTAAGTAAGAGTTGTCTCCAGGGTTTAAATACTCAAGGTGCAACCCAGCTTTTTGACTTGACTTTTACTATTCCTTGATCCATGATATCCAAGAACAGCCTGTCTTCTATGGACATTGCGACCCTGTTGTCTTCTCTTGACCTGTGGAAAACTGTGCACCCTAAGTGATCTTGCTCGCCATCGCAGGCGTGATCTTCACAGGAGGGATCAACGAAAGGACAAGGCGCAGGAGTTCTGTGTGGCAATTCTTTTATTAGGAAACTGCTGTGACTTGGCTGCAGTAGGGAAGGATGCCCATTTTCAAGTGTGTTGGTGAGCATACTGTTGACTGAGGTCGGCTTGTGTGCTCCTCCTAAACAAGTGTCTCCTATGACGACCCATCTTAGGTCAAGTCTCTGGGCATATGGAGCATTTTGGGGACCATTAATCAGTCCTCTAACCTTGTGAATTTGTAGTATGTCTCTTCCAAGGAGTAAAACTATTGGGGCTTCTGGGTCCAGTTCCGGTATAAGGTAAGCTATACTCCTCAGGTGGGGGGTGGTGTGCTGCTATCTCTGGTGTAGGTATCTCAGACCGGTTGTCAGGAATTAGATTGCACTCCAGCATGGTTGGCAGGGACAAGCAGGTCTGACTATCTATGAACTCTACCTTGTACCCAGTTGACTTCCTCACCACCATCTCAACGGTACCTGCACATGTCCTTAAGGAGTAGAGAGGACCAGGCCCTACAATGTGGAAGGTGTCGAAGAAGGTGGATTTAGATAAAGACCAATTGTTTTGATCATCCAACATTGCATATACCTTAACAGCCTTACCCTGGTGACTGGCCGGTTAAACCCTGACAAGGCAGATTTTTGAGTAGGACTTCCCTCCAGCAAGTCCTTTACAGATCTCTGTACACTGAGAAGTGACTACTACGGTATCTATGTCTGTGTCTATCTTCTTTCCGTCATGCTCCTCTGCTCGGGGTGATACCTGAGAGGGTGGTCTAGGGAGTAAAGCGTTGTTGTATTCTGTGCTACCGCATTCTGTGCATGTCACACTGACCTTGCAGTTTCTGGCGAAGTGCGTTGTTGTAGTGCAGCACCTGAAGCAGATCTTGTTTTCTTTGAGGAATTCTTTGCATTCCTCTAAACAGTAGACTTCTCCCTGAAGGCTCTGCCTTTTTTTTTAGAGAATGTGGTTTCTTGTGCAGGGGGCATTCTTTTGTGAGATCTTTGAGTTTGTTCTCTTCTTGAGAAGACTTAAACGGCCTGTAAGGAGAACCTGTGGAGGCAACATTAGTTTTGTGGACTGCCACTGGTGTTTGACACCTGGGTGGTGGAACATGACAATATAAAGTCCAAACTGGGATAGTTTCTGATCCTTGCCTGTTGAGTAACAAAGTCTACAAACACCACAAAGGTGGGGAATGGTACATTATGAACATGTTTATAATGAGAACCATGCATGATCCACCTGTAACGGTCATGTCCACACACACACAGGGGGAAGGATAGTGACCACTGCTCTCCACCCTCACCCTTGGCCCTGCCTACTTGTCTCACGAGTCCTGATGACAGGGGACAACTGGACGACAGTCCCTTACTTAGGATATGTGCAGGGAAGACAGACAAGACAAAATATGAAACGTAAACGGATCGGGTCAGAACCAAGAGAGCTACGCAACCACGGACAAGAATAGGCATTCTCTATATAGCGCTGGCCATGTGAGGTCCACAAAATGAGGAACGCACACGGCCGGTATCCGTGTTTTGCGGATACGCAATTTGCGGACTGCAAAACACACCACGGTCGTGTGAATGCTCCCTAATCTTGTGAAACGTGATGTGGTCAAAGTAATGCCGGCTTTATCCAGCCTTCTACCCCATTAGCAAGTTTTACTGTTACATGGGAGGAGTTTTCTATGCTAACTAGCATAACGATCTGCCTCCATTCATTCTGAAGCTCCATGCCCAGTGACGTCACCGGACTGGAGGGGTGGGGCCTAACAGAGGGGTGGGGCTTATCGTGATCTCGGCCGGCCAAGTTTCCAACCTCTCTGCTTAATTATCTATGCTGCCAGTGACATCACCGGGCTCCCTGAGCAGCGGAAGAGGAGGCTTTGCTCCTCTGCAAGGGACCCGCTACTTCACTGAAGACAAAAAAACTTTCACATCCGGCCCAGCATTTACTGGTGAAAAGGTAGGACCTGCATGTTAATAATGTGTGTGTGTCAGTACACTACTAATAGACAAAGGTCCCCAATCCCGGACAACCCCTTTAATCTCCGGTAATCAATACAAGGCCTAAGACCACCATCCTTTTTCTTAACAAAGAAAAACCCTGCTCCCATAGGAGAGACTGAAGGTCTAATATGCCCTTTAGCAAGGCTCTCCTTAATATAATCTTCCATAGCCTTGCGTTCAGGCTTAGAAAGATTATAAATTCGTCCTATAGGAAGTTTGGCACCCTCTATTAGCTCTATGCGCAATCATAAGGTCTATGGGGGGGGGTAGAACCTCTGGAGTGGGGGATGAGAATGCATCAGAATATTCCTTAATAACTGAGGGTAATGTATTAGCCCTTACTGAAACCCCAGCCTGGACAAAGGATAAGCACGAGTCACACTTAGGTCCCCATTTCACCAACTCTCCTTTGGACCAATCTATTAATGGGGCTATGTAAACGGAGCCAAGGCAACCCTAGTACCACCTCAACCAGTAGGTTCTCTAGGACTAAAAGAGAACATCTCTCAGAGTGGCACACACCCACGGTTAGAGAAATTTCAGAGGTACATGACCCCACCGTACCACCAATCAGGGGAGTAGCATCAATGGCCATGACATGGATAGGTGTAGGTAAAGCAAACATCGAAATACCCCATTTACTAGCATATTCAAAGTCAATAAAGCTGGCCGCTGAACCGGAATTAATACAGGCCTTACCCGGCCACTTATTAACCCCCAGAGAAATTGTTTTGGGTACCAAAAGCTTACATTTAGAAAAATCAGGGTGTACCTGGTCTTTAGGTTGTCTTGCCTTAGGAGACTTTTCAGAGAGGACCCACTTAGGACACTTGTTGATCCAATGGCCAGGATCTCCACAGTAGAAGCATTTTCTGTGTCTGCAACGAAGATTACCCCAGGTCATGCCAACCTGCATGGGTTCCTCGGTGGAGACCTCAGGGTTGTCCCTGGAAAAGGCCTCTGGCTAGACCACCATCTGAGAACAGAACTGTCGTTCTTGTCATCTCTCTCTAACTCATCGGTTAAGTCAGACAACTAGGGTCATCATCTCCTCTAAGGTCTCTGGGACTTGATAACTGACTAATAGATCTTTTAAATTATCAGACAGACCAGACCAAAACTGACTCTTCATGGCTGGTTCATTCCATCCAGAGGGAACACACCACCATCTGAATTGGGTGCAATACTCCTCTGCAGGAAGATGGCCCTGAACCAGTGCCCTAAGAGCCGTCTCAGCTACCAGGGCCCTGTCTGGTTTGTCATAGAGGGTACCCAGAGCCTGAAAAAAACCCTCAACAGAAGTTAGACAACTGGCCCCAGGACGTAACGAGAATGCCCAGTCCTGGGTAGTAGTGAAATGATAATACCCACGCGTTGGCTCTCGGGACCGGAGGACACGGGGCGCAAACTGAAGTAGAGTTTGCAACTCTCCTTAAAGGAGACAAACCTCTTCCGGTCTCCAGAAAAGAGTTCTGTGGACTGGAGGAATGAGGAGTGGAAGAACCTTGCCCTAACTCAAAAGAATGGAGTTTCTCTCCTAGCTCCTGTACCATCTGTGTCAAGTTAGAGACATGGTCAGTCAGGGTCTCAAATGGATTCATGATACAGTGGTTATTGGGCTGTTAATATGCCTTTGGCGCCCCGTGACACCACCTCTCTTGTAGGTTATAAGGGAGTTTTTGGACAATCGGATTGACACCTCTGGCGGTGTCCAGGAAGGCTAGCCTGGCAGATCTCCATCAGCCTGAGCAACCTGTACCTCTATCAACAAGTCACTAGTTCCCTGAGCTTCTGGTAACCCCTACCCACTATTCTAGGAAAATTAGCAATTCTCTTAAACATGGCATTTTCTATAGCTTCTATTGACCCATAAAACTCATCAAGTCTTTCCCACACAATCTTTAGGCCTTTGCTAGGATAGTTTATGTTAATGTCTCTAATTATTTTGGAGTGTTCAGACTCGCTTCTAAGCCACTTTACAAAGAGATCAAACTCTTCACTATAGAAAATATCTAAGTCCCTTATGATGTTTTGGAAGGAGGCTCGCCATGCCCTGTAGTTCTCAGGACGATCGGTGAACTTTATAAGTCCTTTGGTAACCAGCTCCCCTTTAGCAAAGAACTTAGCGAAGTCCATGGCTGCCTGGTTAGCGCCAATATTACATGGTGTGTTGTTGTTATGCTGCATGTGTGGTGTTTCACCATACCTTTTAAGGGTTTCTGGCTTAGGGAAGTCTGTATAATACCGTTCTGACGCGAAGGTTGTCACTTTAAGTTGAAGCAAAGGTTGTAACTTCTGTTCTGTAGGGCGGTAGTTGTGGTCAGCATCATTTTGTCGCATACCGCCCCGCTTGAGGTACTGCGATTCAAGGTAGGATCTTGGGCGCTCTGTATAAGCTGGCTGATATATTGTATCACAGTTGTTATCTGCCTTGGGATGCTGATGGACATATTCTGAGAAGCGCTGTGCTGGATCTAGGTCTGGCCCAAGTACATGGCTGTGTTTCTCAGATTCGGGGAACTCCAAGGCTTCTAGGAACTCTGCTTTGGCTACTGCGGCTGCCGCTTCTTTCTCTGCTGCAAGTTTTTCTAGTGACTCTTGCAGGAATGTTGCCTCTTCTTCCAATAACGCTTTCTCTCTTTACTTTGATGCTCTCTCTTTCTTTAGTTGCATCTCTTGTGCAGCAAAGAAAAATCTTACTTTTGCTGCTTAAGCTTCTGCACGTGCGAGTGCAGCGTTTTCTAAAATTGAGGATTTGCTAGAGCAGCTTGCTCGTGACCTGGTCCTGTATGATGATGTCCGGCTAGTGGACATTGTGTGCCTGTTTGCTGGCTGTTTAATGTCTCTGTGCGGAAACGTACTTCAGCATGGTCTGGATCGTGGTGCACTTGCTGGGGGCTGCACTCTCACTTCTTGTGATTGTATGGCAGCCATTGCAATCTTGTACACAGGACCGTGTGTGTGATGGCGGCTCCATATAGTCAGATACACTATCGCTGGTGACTAGAATCTGTTTTACTGTTCTATCTTCATACACGTTCACACAGTGTGCAGTCTGACATTCAGCATAAACCATCCCTGTCTTCCAAATAATAGGACTGTTTTCTGTAGTCTAACTTGTTTATTGGTTAACAGGATTGTTAATTGGCAAAACTATGAGGATACAAATGGCTTATATAAGTATAAGGCATATAAGATAGCATGTACAGCAGAAAGCATAGAACAACATGTACTACAACATTCCATTAACTCTGAGCACATGTCCAAAATGGCTATCTATACATAGGATTACATATCTAATATCTAACAGCTATGTTCCATGAGACAATACTACAGCTAGCTAAACATCACTGCATAACAATATCCCAGATACAATGATAGAATTCTCACTAACCAGATATACTTACACAAAGATGGGGGTTTTAAGAAGGAGAAATGCAGGAGACAGCTCTGCTGATGTCCTGCAACATGGAGACTGGATAATTCTCTTTCCAGAATGCATTACACTCCTACAAATACAATAATCTTTATTAACAAGAAACATAAGTATAATACATTTTCACCACCGCTAGATGGTGCTGTTACCTAATTAATAACAGGAATAGCAAACTGAAAGCAGAATTGATCTGTAATGATACTGAAATGAATCTCCCAGTGCTGGGACAGAACAATATGTATCACCTATATTGCAATTGCTTTTGCAACTATTACATATGGGAAAACCATCATATTTCCTCCTGTTTTGCTTGACAGCCGTTAGGTATATCACTGATCAGATTGCACAGTATGATGTATTGTAAGCAGAATCCACATATATCTGTGATACAACTGAATATTGGTCATGTAGCCCCAGTTAAAACTTAGACATGTACACATATGTTTCTTTTTTTTGTTGTTGTTAATATGAAGTTCATTGTCAGCATGACCATTATTCACCACCCACACACTATCACACCCTGTTCTGTTAAATATCCTTCCAAAACAGCCAGTGGGAACAAATATTAATTTAACTAAATATCCCATTACTGTTAATTGTTGCAAACTTGGTATAAGAAATTCTAAGAATTTTTTCTGTGGTGAACCGCAAATGGAGGCTACTGAACAATAGGCACTTTCAGAAACAGTTAGCATATATATAATGTTGTTTCTTCATAAAATAAATCTCAAAATACATTGTCATCCAGTTACTTCATGTTTGTAAACCATTAGTTTTGTTAATGGTTATGGTTTGGTGTAACATATTCATAGATGCCATGAAATCATACAATATTAGTGATGTCGCGAACATAAAATTTTCAGTTCGCGAACAGCGAACGCGAACTTCTGCAAATGTTCGCGAACGGGCGAACCGGGCGAACCGCCATAGACTTCAATTGGCAGGCGAATTTTAAAACCCACAGGGACTCTTTCTGGCCACAATAGTGATGAGAAAGTTGTTTCAAGCGGTCAAACACCTGGACTGTGGCATGCCGGAGGGGGATCTATGGCAAAACTCCGATGGAAAATTACGTAGTGGACGCAGACTCGGGTTTTAATCCATAAAGGGCATAAATCAACTAACATTCCTAAATTGTTTGGAATAACGTGCTTTAAAACATCCAGTGTGTGTATACGATCAGGTATGATGTTGTATCGATCAGGTAGTGTAAGGGTTACGCCCGCTTCACTGACATTGACAGACCAAACTCCCCTTTTAATGCACCGCAAACAGTTCATTTGCACAACCGCAAACTCCCCATTTGCACAAGGTTGGATACCAAGCTAGCCACGTCCCGGTGATGTCATTGAAGGTTTCTTCCTCCACCCAGCCACGTACAACACCAAGGGTCCCCAAAGATGAATTGAATTGATTTTTCAAACGGTGAGATGGTTAAAAAACGCTGGCTCCCTCCACTCTGTTTTAAACCACGGTGACTGCGTCTGCGCCGTGCAATTTACTGTCACACCCGATATGAGTGGTATTTTCTGTAGTACTATTCTCATCAGTTTAATCCCTCTAACGTCCCCAATCTGGGGGCCATTTATTGAATAGATTTTTCGAACGGGGAGATGGTTAAAAACGCTGGCTCCCTCCACTCTGTTTTAAACCACGGTCACTGCGTCTGCGCCGTGCAATTTACTGTCACACCCGATATGAGTGGTATTTTCTGTAGTACTATTCTCATCAGTTTAATCCCTCTAACGTCCCCAATCTGGGTGCCATTTATTGAATAGATTTTTCGAACGGGGAGATGGTTAAAAAAACGCTGGCTCCCTCCACTCAGTTTTAAACCACGGTGACTGCGTCTGCGCCGTGCAATTTACTGTCACACCCGATATGAGTGGTATTTTCTGTAGTACTATTCTCATCAGTTTAATCCTCTAACGTCCCCAATCTGGGTGCCATTTATTGAATAGATTTTTCGAACGGGGAGATGGTTAAAAACGCTGGCTCCCTCCACTCTGTTTTAAACCACGGTGACTGCGTCTGCGCCGTGCAATTTACTGTCACACCCGATATGAGTGGTATTTTCTGTAGTACTATTCTCATCAGTTTAATCCTCTAACGTCCCCAATCTGGGGCCATTTATTGAATAGATTTTTCGAACGGGAGATGGTTAAAAAACGCTGGCTCCCTCCACTCAGTTTTAAACCACGGTGACTGCGTCTGCGCCGTGCAATTTACTGTCACACCCGATATGAGTGGTATTTTCTGTAGTACTATTCTCATCAGTTTAATCCTCTAACGTCCCCAATCTGGGGGCCATTTATTGAATAGATTTTTCGAACGGGGAGATGGTTAATAAAACGCTGGCTCCCTCCACTCTGTTTTAAACCACGGTCACTGCGTCTGCGCCGTGCAATTTACTGTCACACCCAATATGAGTGGTATTTTCTGTAGTACTATTCTCATCAGTTTAATCCCTCTAACGTCCCCAATCTGGGGGCCATTTATTGAATAGATTTTTCGAACGGGAGATGGTTAAAAACGCTGGCTCCCTCCACTCTGTTTTAAACCACGGTCACTGCGTCTGCGCCGTGCAATTTACTGTCACACCCGATATGAGTGGTATTTTCTGTAGTACTATTCTCATCAGTTTAATCCCTCTAACGTCCCCAATCTGGGTGCCATTTATTGAATAGATTTTTCGAACGGGGAGATGGTTAAAAACGCTGGCTCCCTCCACTCTGTTTTAAACCACGGTCACTGCGTCTGCGCCGTGCAATTTACTGTAACACCCGATATGAGTGGTATTTTCTGTAGTACTATTCTCATCAGTTTAATCCTCTAACGTCCCCGACTCCCCAATCTAGGGGCCATTTATTAAATAGATTTTTGAACGGGAGATGGTTAAAAACGCTGGCTCCCTCCACTGATATGAGTGGTATTTTCTGTAGTATTATTCTCATCAGTTTAATCCCTGTTACGTCCCATATCAGGGATTGCCTTTGTGAAAAAAATTTAGGCCGGGTACCTTCGACTGCCTTCACAGTGACAGACCAAACTCTCGTACACTAAACTGAATTGATTTCAGGAACCGGGAGATGGAAAAAGCAGCTTGGTCGGTCCTCTTACTCCCAAATTGGGGCACTGCGCGTGCACAGAGCAATGTGCTGTGACACCCTATATGAGTGGTGTCTTAACTAGTACTATTGCTATCAGTTTAATCCCTGTTACGGACCCTATCCGGTCGAATTGATTAACCATTGTCGAATCCCCCATTGACATCCCCCTTATAAGCTGTGTAAAGCATATTTTTTAGTTTGGTTTTGAACTGCTGCATCCTTTCCGACTTTCGGAAATTTGGTAACATTTCTGCCACTTTCTGCTTATACCGGGGGTCTAGTAGCGTGGCCACCCGATCGCTTTTGGTCTGATCATAATGAAGCAACGGCCTTATCATCTGGGGTGTGGCAACATTGCCAACACACTTATAGAGGTGATGATGATTGCTTCATTGTGATACGCAAGCCCCTTCACCACAACAAGGTAACGATCACGAAGGGGAATTGACACTTGTATGTGCCTTTTTTTTTTGGTTTGTTTTTGCAGCCACAGTGCTGCACCATAGGACAGAAAAATTAGGAATGTACACATGCCTGAAAAATAATTGCACTGTTGCAGCCGCTATTGTAGCAGTTGGTGGAGGAGAATTCACGAAAGTCATCCGGTATGCAGACATTAAATACAGCAGAATGGGGACCATTTTAAGGCCATGGCATGTAATCAGGCCTTTTGTTAGTCAAGCGTATCCCCCACTGTCAGTCCCTTCGGGATCCATGCCTCATTCATCTTTATGAAGGTGAGGTAATCAACACTTTTTTGACCGAGGCGACTTCTCTTGTCAGTGACAATGCCTCCTGCTGCACTGAAGGTCCTTTCTGACAGGACACTTGAAGCAGGGCAGGCCAGAAGTTCTATCGCAAACTGGGATAGCTCAGGCCACAGGTCAAGCCTGCACACCCAGTAGTGAAGGGGTTCATTGCTCCTCAGAGTGTCGATATCTGCTGTTAAGGCGAGGTAGTCTGCTACCTGTCGGTCGAGTCGTTCTCTAAGGCTGGATCCCGAAGGGCTGTGGCGATGAGTAGGACTGAAAAAGCTCCGCATGTCCTCCATCAACAACACATCTGTAAATCGTCCAGTCCTTGCCGCCGTGGTAGGAGGAGGATTACACTCACCTCTTCCCCTGTTAGATTCCCGTTGTGCTGTGACATTCCCCTTATAAGCTGTGTAAAGCATATTTTTAGTTTGGTTTTGAACTGCTGCATCCTTTCCGACTTTCGGTAATTTGGTAACATTTCTGCCACTTTCTGCTTATACCGGGGTCTAGTAGCGTGGCCACCCAGTACAGATCGTTCTCCTTTATCCTTTTTATACGTGGGTCCCTCAACAGACATGACAGCATGAAAGACCCCATTTGAACAAGGTTGGATGCAGAGCTACTCATTTCCCGTTCCTCGTCCTCACTGATGTCATTGACGGTCTGTTCTTCCCCCAGCCACGTACAACACCATGGGTCCCAGATAGGTGACAACAACGAGCACCCTGGGGTGCCTGCTGTGGTTGGTCTTCCTCCTCCTCAAAGCCACCACATTCCTCCTCTGACTCCTCTTCCTCATACTCCTCTTCCAGCGTTGCTGCAGGTCCGACAAGCGATGATGACAAGGCTGTTTCTGGTGGTGATGGTGACCACAACTCTTCCTCTTCCTCTTCACGCTCATCTACAGCCTGATCCAGAACTCTTCGCAGGGCACGCTCCAGGAAGAAAACAAATGGGATGAGGTCGCTGATGGTGCCTTCAGTGCGACTGACTAGGTTTGTCACCTCCTCAAAAGGACGCATAAGCCTACAGGCATTGCGCATGAGTGTCCAGTAACGTGGCAAAAGATTCCCAGCTCCGCAGAGGCTGTCCTAGCACCCGGTCATACAAATACTCGTTGACGGCTTTTTCTTGTTGGAGCAGGCGGTCGAACATTAGGAGTGTTGAATTCCAACGTGTCGGGCTGTCGCATATCAAGCGCCTCACTGGCATGTTGTTTCGCCGCTGAATATCGGAAAAGTGCGCCATGGCCGTGTAGGAACGCCTGAAATGGCCACACACCTTCCTGGCCTGCTTGAGGACGTCCTGTAAGCCTGGGTACTTAGACACAAAACGTTGTACGATGAGATTCAACACATGTGCCATGCACGGCACATGTGACAACTTGCCCAAATTTAATGCCGACAACAGATTGCTTCCATTGTCACACACCACTTTGCCGATCTCCAGTTGGTGCGGGGTCAGCCACTGATCCACCTGTGCGTTCAGGGCGGACAGGAGTGCTGGTCCTGTGTGGCTCTCTGCTTTCAGGCAAGTCAACCCCAAGATAGCGTGACACTGTCGTATCCGGGATGTGGAATAGCCCCTGGGGAGCTGGGGGGAATCAGTTGATGTGCAGCCAGACGCCGCAGCAGAAGAGGACTCAGCCGAGGAGGATATTGAAGAGGATGGAGTAGGAGTAGAGGAGGTGGCAGTAGGTCTGCCTGCAAGTCGTGGTGGTGTCACCAACTCCGCTGCGGAGCCACGCATTCCATGCTTGTCAGCCGTCAGCAGGTTGACCCAATGTGCAGTATACGTGATATACCTGCCCTGACCGTGCTTTGCAGACCAGGTATCAGTGGTCAGATGGACCCTTGCCCCAACACTGTATGCCAGAGATGCCATGACTTCCTTTTCAATGACATGGTAGAGGTTTGGGATTGCCTTTTTGAAAAAAATTTCGTCCGGGTACCTTCCACTGTGGTGTCCCAATAGCGACAAATTTTTGAAGGCCTCAGACTCTACCAGCTGGTATGGTAAAAGCTGGCGGGCTAAGAGTTCCGTCAAGCCAGCTGTCAGTCGCCGGGCAAGGGGTGACTTTGTGACATTGGCTTCTTATGCTCAAACATGTCCTTGACAGACACCTGACTGTGGGCAGATGAGCAGGAACTGCTGAAGGTGAGAGATGGAGTGGCGGGTGGTTGAGAGGGGGCAGGGAGGACAGCAGTGGTTGACGTGGCTGAAGATGCTGGACCAGGAGGAGCATGGTGGCTTTGAGTTTGTGTGCTGCTTGTACTCATGTGTTGATCCCATAGGCGTTTGTGATGTGAGATCATGTGCCTTCGCAAAGCAGTTGTACCAAGGTGGGTGTTGGACTTCCCACGACTCAGTTTCTTTTGGCACAGGTTGCAAATGGCATTGCTTTTATCAGAGGCAGACACACACAAAAAATGCCACACTGCTGAGCTTTGCAATGACGGCATTCTAGTGGTGGCAACAGCATGCGTTGACTGGCGTGCTGTCTGGCTGACCCCAGGTGCCGATACATGCTGTCTGACTGTGCCACTAACTCCTTGCGACGACCTCCCCTGCTTCCAACTCGTCTCCTCATTCTCTCTGTCTCCCCTTCAGAACTTTCCCCCTCTTCTTCTCTTCGAGCAGGCACCCACGTGGCATCCGTGGACACATCGTCATCATCAACCGCTTCACTTGTATCTGACACCTCAGCAAAGGAAGCAGCAGCGGGTACAACATCATCATCATCATCATCACACTGTACGTCCATGTGAGTAATCCTGCCTGACTGAGACATATCCCCGTAATCTACATCATCTGGCAATAATGGTTGCGCATCACTAATTGCATCCAACTGATGTGTAAATAACTCCTCTGACGGATCAAGTGAAGCGGCTGTGGTGGCTGTGGTGGTAGTGGTGGTGGTGGCGACGGGCGGGTGCGTGGTAACTTGAGAGCAGGTGACCGAAGCTGAGCTGGAGGAGGATGGTGCGTCAAGGTTCTTAGCGGAAGCTGTTGAAGATTGGGTGTCCTGTCTAAGCCAGTCAACTACGTCCTCTGAATTTTTCGGGTTCAGGGTGCGTGGCCTCTGAAAACTGGGCATTATTCCAGGGACAGTGGAAATCACAGCACCACGACCACGACGGCCCCTGTGGGGTGGCCTGCCTCTGCCTGTCATTTTTTTTAGATAAGTGGTACTACGCGTGCTAGGTACTGTGCCACCCGGTATGAGTGGTTGGCACTGGCAGTGGGCACACTACAGTCAGTGGAAGCAAGCCTGACACACACTGGCAGCAGGCAAGCAACTGAATTTAGACTACTGTCTAAAAATTAAATGCCTTATTTATCGGCAAGCTACTGTGCCACCCGGTATCAGTGGTTGGCACTGGCAGTGGGCACACTACAGTCAGTGGAAGAGGGCCTGACACACACTGGCAGCAGGCAAGCAACTGAATTTAGACTACTGTCTAAAAATTAAATGCCTTATTTATCGGCAAGCTACTGTGCCACCCGGTATCAGTGGTTGGCACTGGCAGTGGGCACACTACAGTCAGTGTAAGCGGGCCTGACACACACTGGCAGCAGGCAAGCAACTGAATTTAGACTACTGTCTAAAAATTAAATGCCTTATTTATCGGCAAGCTACTGTGCCACCCGGTATCAGTGGTTGGCACTGGCAGTGGGCACACTACAGTCTGTGGAGGTGGGCCTGACACACACTGGCAGCAGGCAAGCAACTGAATTTAGACTACTGTCTAAAAATAAAATGCCTTATTTATCGGCAAGCTACTGTGCCACCCGGTATCAGTGGTTGGCACTGGCAGTGGGCACACTACAGTCAGTGGAAGAGGGCCTGACACACACTGGCAGCAGGCAAGCAACTGAATTTAGACTACTGTCTAAAAATTAAATGCCTTATTTATCGGCAAGCTACTGTGCCACCCGGTATCAGTGGTTGGCACTGGCAGTGGGCACACTACAGTCAGTGGAAGTGGGCCTGACACACACTGGCAGGCAACTAACCTTAGATTAAAGTGTAAAAATGAAGTGCCTTTTTTAAGCAAAGTCCTGTGCCACACGGGATGACAGGGGTGGGCACTGGCAGTGGGCACACTACAGTCAGTTGAAGTCGGCCTGACACACACTAGCAGCAGGCAAGCAGCTGAAATTACACTAAAGTGTAAAAATTAAATGCCTTTTTATGCAAAGTCCTGTGCCAGCCGGTATGAGTGGTGGACACTGGCAGTGGGCACACTACAGTCAGTGGAAGTCAGCCTGACACACACTGGCAGGCAACTAACCTTAGATTAAAGTGTAAAAATGAAGTGCCTTTTTTAAGCAAAGTCCTGTGCCACACGGGATGACAGGGGTGGGCACTGGCAGTGGGCACACTACAGTCAGTTGAAGTCAGCCTGACACACACTGGCAGGCAACTAACCTTAGATTAAAGTGTAAAAATTAAGTGCCTTTTTTAAGCAAAGTCCTGTGCCACACGGGATGACAGGGGTGGGCACTGGCAGTGGGCACACTACAGTCAGTTGAAGTCAGCCTGACACACACTGGCAGGCAACTAACCTTAGATTAAAGTGTAAAAATGAAGTGCCTTTTTTAAGCAAAGTCCTGTGCCACACGGGATGACAGGGGTGGGCACTGGCAGTGGGCACACTACAGTCAGTTGAAGTCGGCCTGACACACACTAGCAGCAGGCAAGCAGCTGAAATTACACTAAAGTGTAAAAATTAAATGCCTTTTTATGCAAAGTCCTGTGCCAGCCGGTAGGAGAGGAGGACACTGGCAGTGGGCACACTACAGTCAGTGGAAGTCAGCCTGACACACACTGGCAGGCAACTAACCTTAGATTAAAGTGTAAAAATTAAGTGCCTTTTTTAAGCAAAGTCCTGTGCCACACGGGATGACAGGGGTGGGCACTGGCAGTGGGCACACTACAGTCAGTTGAAGTCGGCCTGACACACACTAGCAGCAGGCAAGCAGCTGAAATTACACTAAAGTGTAAAAATTAAATGCCTTTTTATGCAAAGTCCTGTGCCAGCCGGTATGAGTGGTGGACACTGGCAGTGGGCACACTACAGTCAGTGGAAGTCAGCCTGACACACACTGGCAGGCAACTAACCTTAGATTAAAGTGTAAAAATGAAGTGCCTTTTTTTAAGCAAAGTCCTGTGCCACACGGGATGACAGGGGTGGGCACTGGCAGTGGGCACACTACAGTCAGTTGAAGTCAGCCTGACACACACTGGCAGGCAACTAACCTTAGATTAAAGTGTAAAAATTAAGTGCCTTTTTTTAAGCAAAGTCCTGTGCCACACGGGATGACAGGGGTGGGCACTGGCAGTGGGCACACTACAGTCAGTTGAAGTCGGCCTGACACACACTAGCAGCAGGCAAGCAGCTGAAATTACACTAAAGTGTAAAAATTAAATGCCTTTTTATGCAAAGTCCTGTGCCAGCCGTTATGAGTGGTGGACACTGGCAGTGGGCACACTACAGTCAGTGGAAGTCAGCCTGACACACACTGGCAGGCAACTAACCTTAGATTAAAGTGTAAAAATTAAGTGCCTTTTTTTAAGCAAAGTCCTGTGCCACACGGGATGACAGGGGTGGGCACTGGCAGTGGGCACACTACAGTCAGTTGAAGTCGGCCTGACACACACTAGCAGCAGGCAAGCAGCTGAAATTACACTAAAGTGTAAAAATTAAATGCCTTTTTATGCAAAGTCCTGTGCCAGCCGGTATGAGTGGTGGGCACTGGCAGTGGGCACACTACAGTCAGTGGAAGTCAGCCTGACACACACTGGCAGGCAACTAACCTTAGATTAAAGTGTAAAAATTAAATGCCTTTTTTGATGCAAAGTCCTGTACCACACGGAATGACAGGGGTGGGCACTGGCAGTGGGCACACTACAGTCTGTGGGCCTGCAGCTCCTCACACACAGGCAGGCCAGGCAACTGCAATATGTATATAAAGGGAAAAAAAGCAGACTAATGTTGCAGCCCTAAAAATGGCTTTTGGGGTGCTGTCAGGACGCTGTCCTTACAGCAGAGATCAGATGAGTCTTTCAGGACTGGAGTGGACACTGAATTCACTAGCCTAGCTATCAATTTCCCAATTAAATCAGCAGCTACTACACTCTCCTTCCTCTCACTAAGACTGCAGCTTCAGAATGAATCTAAAATGGATGCTGTGCAGGAGGTGGGAGGGTCTGGGAGGGAGGGTATGCTGCTGATTGGCTGGAATGTGTCTGCTGACTGTGAGGTACAGGGTCAAAGTTTGCTCAATGATGATGTATAGGGGGCGGACCGAACATCGCATATGTTCGCCCGGCAGAGGCGAACGCGAACAAGCTATGTTCGCCGGGAACTGTTCGCCGGCGGATAGTTCGGGCCATCTCTATACAATATGCCAAAAAAGTCACACTTTTTCTTTATTATTAAAGTGCCATTCATTCCATGGCACTGTATATTTGAAAAAGAGTGCAGATATAATATAAAACAAGTACAATAAGAATGAACAAGATAAGTTGCAAACTGGTACAGAAGGAGAGAGGACCCTGCCAGCGAGCGCTTATAATTAGGGATGACGGAATGAACTTCCGATTCACATAAAACTTCATTAGAAAAACTTTGTTAGAATACCACTTGGAGCCGAAACCGAGTTCAGTAAAAGGTTTTTAACTGTTAAAATTCATTTCTGAAGTTTTATTACCCAAAGTCTCGAGAAGTTTACTTTGAGAAGTAATAACTTTGGCTTATCTGAGCCAATACATTCTAATGCTGTACGAAGTGACAGTTTTATGCAAATCGACTTTCGATGTTTCATCCGAAGTCGATTCACTCATCCCTATTTATAATCTACAAGGAATAGGGGAAGGATACGGTAGGTGAGGGTAAAAGCTGGTCAAATAGCAGTATAGCAACAGCAGCATTACTGTAGGCTGTAGGCTTGTCTGAAAAGGTGTGTTTTTAGGTTTCTTTTGAAGGTTTCCACTGTAGATGAAAGTCTGATATGTTGAGGTAGAGAGTTCCAGAGTATGAGTGATGCACAGGATAAATCTTGGAGGCAACTGTGGGAAGATAAGATAAGAGGAGAGTAAAGAAAGAGGTCTTGTGAGGATCAGAGATTGCATGTGGGAAGGTAACAAGAGATCAGGTTACAGATGTATGGAGGAGACAGTTAGTGCACAGCCTTGTTGTCACAATGTAAGGGGAGAGGAGAAACACCAGAATGACAACAGAAGGAAAAAGGCAAGGAACTAGGCCACAAGGTTCGCGAAAGGGAAACGGTCACCACCTATGGAACCCCTAAACCTAGCTCTGACTCCTGTCAGCATGAATAGACCCTGAGGTGGGAATATTCATACAGTGGAAACCTAGGCCCTAGTAATACTGAAAATCCCTAGGAGTAGTGATAGGGTCTGAGACTACTGGTTCCTTCCCAGAAGAACGAACCAATGTCTCCCTGAGGCCTAGCAAACAACGAGCAAATGGGAACAACAAAATACAAAGGGAAGCACACTTACAGTATTTTTAATAGAAAATGGATGAGCAGGAACTCAGAAGAGGACAACACACCAGCTCTTCCAACTCCAGGCAGAGAATATCAACCGCATGGTATGACGTGTGAGTCCAGACTAAATAGAGGAGCAGTAATGACCACATGCTGTACTTGATAAAAAAGGTGTGGTCATTACCAACAGCAACAATGCAACACGTGAAAACAGAGAGGCTGTCAGAAAACCTCACGTGCAGCCAGTCTCTCTGATCTTCTAACTTCTGCCACGGGAGGGACCGTGACACTTGTATGTCATAGTTAGTGTTTTTTACTGGATTCTATTAGCAATGGGGAGCCAGTGAAAGGGTTGGCAGAGAAAAGAGAAAGAACGATAATGGAGGAGAAGTGGATTAGTCAGACAGCAGAGTTGAGGATAGATTGGAGGAGTGCAAGAGTACTAGATGGGAGGCTACAGAGGATGATGCTACAGTAGTCTAGGAGGCAGATGAGGTGGACATGTACAAGCAATTTTGCATACTTTAGGTTGAAAATTGTGCTGATCTGAGAGATATTTTTGAGTTGGATTTGGCAGGAGGGCTTGGATGTACGGTTTGATGAACAGAGCAGAATCAAAGGTAACCCCCCGGCAGTGGGCTAGATTGACCGGGGATAGAGTGCAGTTATTGACTGTGATAGATAGGTCTGTTGGAGGTACTGAGTGAGATGGAGGAAAGATCGTAAAATATGTTTTATTCATGTAAAGTTTTAGAAAGTGAGAGGAGAAGAAAGAGGATATAAAAGATAGGCTTTGTGGGATTCTGGATTGCAAGGAGGCGATATCTGGACCAGAGAGGTAAATTTGTGTACTGTCAGCATAGAAGCATAGAAGTGATACTGAAAACCATGGGACTCGTTGAGCTTTCCCATGCCGATGTGTAGATTGAGAAGAACAGGAGAGCAGGGGTCCTAGAACAGAGCCTTGAAGGACCCCAACAGAGAGAGGATACGACAAGGAGGTGGTGTGTGAGTAGGAGAAACTAAATCTGTGAGGTATGAGGTGATCTAGGAGAGGGCCAAGTCTGTGATGCCAAGAGATGAGAGAGTTTGTAACAGAAGTAAATGGTCAATGGTGTCAAAGGCAGAGCACAGGTCAGGGAATAGGAAGAGAGGTAGGATGACAGTTCAAGGTGGACATGTAGCTTTTAAGCTTATGCGAATAAGCTTATGGGAGTAGTGATATGGGACAATAGCTAGACAAAGATGATTGGTTAAGGGAAGGCTTTTTAAGAATGGGTGTGATGGTACCATGTTTAAAACAGGACGGGAGGATGTTGGTGGTTAGTGATGGGTTGCACACATGGGTCAGGGCAGGTATAAACAGTGTGGTAAAGGTTGGGGATGAGGTGGGATGGGATCAGGTCAAATGTACAAGTGGTGAGAATTGGTCTGTAGAGTAGGGTGGAAAGTTTTTCTTCTGTAATGGTGAAGAAATGGGTTTTGGAAGAAGAGGACTGAATAGATATGTATTTATTGTGTTTTATATATATATATATATATATATATATAATTATTTTTTTTTTAAATGAAAACATTTGGTGTCCTAAATTAACAATACCAGCAAAATAATTTCTTTTAAATATGTATACCTGAACCAGAGTGTCACAAGTAGCTCTGAGGTCCCTAACTGTTTACAGATACCCCGGTCCAGAATCACATGAACAGGAGTTTACATCAGGCTAAGGATTCATTGTCATATGAATTCTAGGGCAGAATAACTAAAGATGCATGGCACCTGAAAGAGAGTTTATAGCAGCACACTTGTGTTGTATAGCTCCGTATTAGAAAGCTTTATGACCTTCTTCAGCTGCAGAACAGGACCTGTGCATCCAGATCGGCTGTGGATGAAGAACCATATCAATATCTCTTAGCTCTTGGGACAGAATAGTATAAGATCATTGGATGTTACAGTCAGCATAGTAAAACTTGGCTTTCTACCAACACACTATTACTGCTCATTTGTTCGTACTAACAACTGATTGTAAGCACCAGATGACAGATGTTTGGCTCAGCCTTAAGGCTCCTGCACACAACCGTATTTTCTTTCCACTTCTGTTCCGTATTTTGTGCAGCCCGTATGGGGAACCATTCACTTCAATGGGGCTGTAGAAAATATGCATTCCATTTCCATTTGTCCGTATGGCAGTTCTGCAAAAAAGTAGTGCATGTCCTATTATTGTCCACAAATCACGGTCCTAAGCCCCCTATAAGTCAATGGGTCTGCAAAAAATACGGAACGAACACTGAACATATCCGTATATCATCTGTATTTCATCTGTATTTTGCATATCCATACTGTAGAAATGCTATGCCCAGCCCATATTGCTCATGTGTTTGGTAATTAATAATGACAAACAGAATATGCCCAATTTTAGGGCCCTCAGGATAATTTCACAAATACTCAATTCGGCCAGTGGGCCGACAAAGATCCCTGTAGGAATCCTAAACTAAATATCTTTATTGTTACAAATCGAAAATCACAAGACCTACAGGGATAGGTTAAAACGATCAGGAATGAGGAGGGGGTGACGGTTCCTCACTTGCATTTGGTGCCACCTTACACTACATAGACCATTTGTTTATTCCATGGGCGCAGGGCCTATCATAACCCTAAGGATAGCTAGGCTACATTAACCCCTTAAGGACTCGGCCCTATTTCAACTGAAGGACCTGGCCATTTTTTGCAAATCTGACCAGTGTCACTTTATGTGGTGATAACTTTAAAATGCTTTTTCTTATCCAGGCCATTCTGAGATTGTTTTTTCGTCACATATTGTACTTCATGACAGTGGTAAAATGAAGTCGAAAAATTTCATTTTTATTTATAAACAAATACCAAATTTACCAAAAATTGTGCACCAATAAACTAGTTTTGCACAGCAGTACCACACATGCAGGAAAAATTAAATGACTTTTTTATCTGCAAGGTACTGTGCCACCCTTTATGAGTGATTTGCACACAGTACAGTCTGCGGGCCTAATATATATATATATATATATATATATATATATATATATATATATATATATATTAAAAAGCAGACTGATGTACCAGCCCTAAAAAGGGCTTTTTGGGGTGCTGTCAGGAAGCTGTCCTTACAGCAGATGAGTCTTTGAGGACTAGAGTGGACACAGAACACTGGCCTAGCTAACGCTTTCCCTATTAATTCAGCAGCAGCACTCTCCCTGCTTTAACTAACACTGCAGCTTCAGAATGAATCTAAGATGGATGCTGTCCTTGCTTTTTCATAGGAGGTGGGAAGGTCTGGGAGGGAGAGTATGGTATGCTGATTGGCTGGAATGTGTCTGCTGAATGTGAGGTACAGGGTCAAAGTTTGCTCAATGATGATGGATAGGGGGCGGACCGAACATCGCATATGTTCGCCCGCTGTGGCGAACGCGGACAAGCGATGTTTGCCAGGAACTGTTCGCCGGCGAATAGTTTGGGACATCTCTACATGTGCATGAGCCCTTAGTCAGGGAGTGCTGTGCTGAAAAAGGGACAGATAGTGTAGGGAGTATAATAGTAATATTTTAGGGAAAAAACTTGTTAGAGACTCAAAAGTCCTTTTAAGGACTATTGTATCTGGCAGCAATATAATTATTAGCGCAACCTGCTCTAAATTGCGTGGGATTGTAAGAGAGACCCAAAATTCTTTTTAAGGACTATAGTTGTATCTGGCTGAAATATATATTATTAGCGCAACCTGCGCTAAATTGCGTGCAATTGTTAGTGCCGCTTCTGATAGTGACACAACCTCTACTACATCTTTTATTTTACATTTGCACAGCCTAGATATCTGTGACATTCAGCACAATAGTTTGGCTGCTGGTGACAGCGACATTACTAGCGCCACATCTCCTTTATAACATTTTTGCATCCTAAATATCAGTGACATTCATTCAGTGTAATTTTTTGTTAGCTGGTGGTGACAGCGACAATACTTGTGCTATACCTCCTGTATAAAGTTTGCGCATCCTAAAATTATCTCTGACATTCAGTGTACCTTTTTCATAGACGCTGCAGACAGTGACATTATCTTTGCTACATCTCCTGTTTAATGTGTGCACATCCTAAAGATATCTGTGACATTCTGTGTACTTTATTTGCGGATATACTTACAAAACCTGCGCTACTGTACATATGACATACTTGCAAGCATATATACCATTTAATATGCGCATGGTGAGCAGTAAGGGACGGGGAAGTGGCCGTACTGCTGATGGTGCACGCAGAGGCTGTGGCCCTGGGCACGTTGAAACTGTGCCTGCTGCCAGAGCACAAGAAGCACACTCATCCACAATACCTAGCTTCATGTCCCAGTTTGCAGGGCGGTGCCGGACACCACTCTCAAAGTCAGACCAGTGTCACCAGGTGGTCAGTTGGATTGAAGCAGATAATGCTTCCAGTCGGTTAAGCACCACCCTGTCTTCCACAAAGTCCAGTCTAAGTAGCCAAGAGTCTGTTCAACAGAATCCTCACCCTGATACTCCTTCCACCCACTATGGAGAGTCTTGACAAAAAAAGTGATCCCACACTCGGTTATGCCGAGGAGGATGACCCTCTCAGCACTTGAATATACGCCTTGAGTGTAATATACCCTTTTACGGACAGATTAACACTTGGCCTGCAACAGCTAGAACACCAGAGACAGGGTATTGCTATATGGGCAAGTGAATTTCACCCCAGAACAAAAGGCAACCTTTGCCGGACACTATTATACTTTGCCAGCCTCTGCTGGGACACCAGATTTAGGGGATTGCTATTTTGGCAATTGAATTTCACCCCAGAACAAAATATATCCTTTGCCGGATACTATTATACTTTACCAGCCAACTGCTGGGACACCAGATTTAGGGGATTGCTATTTTGGCAATTGAATTTCACCCCAGAAAAAAATATACCCTGTTACGGACAGATTTAAACTAGGCCTGCATCTGCTGGAACAACAGATTCAGGGTATTGCTATTTTGGCAATTGAATTTCACCCCAGAACAAAATATATCCTTTGCAGGACACTATTAAACTTGGCCAACCACAGCTGAAATCACTGATTTACATTATTGCTATTTTGGCAAATAAATTTCACCCCAGAACAAAATATATCCTTTGCCGGACACTATTAAACTTGGCCAGCCACTGCTGGGACACCAGACTTACTGTATTTCTATTTTTTTTTACTGACTTTCACCCCAGAAAATAATATATCTTTTGACGGACACTAGGGAAATTGTTCAGTCACAGCTGGAACACCAAATTCAGGGTATTGCTATTTTGGCATTAAATTTCACCCCAGAACAAAATATTTCCTTTGTCGGACACTATTAAACTTGGCCAGCCACAGCTGAAACCACTGATTTATGGTATTGCTATTTTGGCAATTGAATTTCACCCCAGAACAAAATATATCCTTTGGAAGACACTATGAAACTTGGCCAGCCACAGCTGAAACCACTGATTTATGGTATTGCTATTTTAGCAATTGAAGTTCACCCCAGAAAAAAAATATACCCTGTTATGGACAGATTTAAACTAGGCCTGCATCTGCTGGAACACCAGATTCAGGGTATTGCTATTTTGGCAATTGAATTTCACCCCAGAACAAAATATATCCTTTGCAGGACACTATTAAACTTGGCCAACCACAGCTGAAATCACTGATTTACGTTATTGCTATTTTGGCAATTAAATTTCACCCCAGAAAAAAATATATCCTTTGCAGGACACTATGAAACTTGGCCAGCCACAGCTGAAACCACTGATTTATGGTATTGCTATTTTGGCAAATAAATTTCACCCCAGAACAAAATATATCCTTTGCCGGACACTATTAAACTTGGCCAGCCACTGCTGGGACACCAGACTTACTGTATTTCTATTTTTTTTTACTGACTTTCACCTCAGAAAATAATATATCTTTTGACGGACACTAGGGAAATTGTTCAGTCACAGCTGGAACACCAAATTCAGGGTATTGCTATTTTGGCATTAAATTTCACCCCAGAACAAAATATTTCCTTTGTCGGACACTTTTAAACTTGGCCAGCCACAGCTGAAACCACTGATTTATGGTATTGCTATTTTGTCAATTGAATTTCACCCCAGAACAAAATATATCCTTTGCCGGACTCTATTATACTTTGCCAGCCAATGCTAGGACACCAGATTTAGGGGATTGCTATTTTGGCAATTGAATTTCACCACAGAAAATAATCTATCCTTTGCCAGACAGCAGACAGTATTACACTTGGCTAGCCAAAGATGGAACACCAGATTTAAGGGATTGGTATTTTGGCAATTGAATTTAACCCCTTAATAAATATAGAAATTGCTATCCTGAGTTTCTAGGGGTGTCAATAAGCACAGCCAAGCTCCTTATGTAGGATATAGCAAAAAAAATCCTAGTATTGATGGATTGATGGACTTGGTGGCAGCTTGTTCTGGTGCACCACAAGTCACAAAATGGCTGCCGATCACCCCAGAAAAAAGTAACAGAAAAACGCTCTGTGCAGCCTAAAAATCAGTGAGCAATTAACTAGCAGAAGTTTAATCATTCACAGCTGTAGATCGATCACTTCATTAGGTGCTTTTGCTGAATTTTCCCTGCCTAATCTCGCCCTCACCGAAGCTGCGTCCTCTCCCTACACTAATCAGAGCAGTGTGACGTGCGGCCCTACGTGACTCCAGACTAGAGGCTGGGTCACATGCTCCACTTGGCCAATCACAGCCATGCCATTAGTAGGCATGGGGGTGATGGCTTCTTAGGGCAAGAAGTAAAACGCTAGCTGATTGTCTGCTGTGCAGCACTTCAGAAAGTGGGAAGAAATCGCCGAACAACAGACCCGAACCCGAACTTTTTTGAAAATGTTCGGGTCCGGGTCCCGAACACTCCAAAATTCGGTACGAACCCGAATTATGCTCGAACTGTTCGCTTAACACTATTCTTTACAGTAAGAGCAATAAGACTATGGAACTCTCTGTCGGAGGAGGTGGTGATGGTAAGTTCACTAAAAGAGTTCAAGAGGGGCCTCGATGTATTTCTGGAGTGTAATAATATTATATGCTATAGCTTTTAGAGATGGGTCATTGATCCAGGGAGTTATATTGATTCGGCTTCTACCTCACAGTTATTTTTTTCATTCCTCTGGATCAACTTTCTGGATAACAAGCTGAACTAGATGGGCAGATGTCTTTTTTTGAGCCTTATAAACTATGTTACTATGTAATTAGCAACTAGAGCTGAGTGAACACCCGGATGTTCGGGTTCGAGAAGTTTGGCCGAACTTCATGGAAATGTTCGGGTTCGGGATCCGAACTCGACCCAAACTTGACCCCAAACTCGAACCCCATTGAAGTCAATGGCGACCCGAACTTTTGGGCACTAAAAAGGCTGTAAAATAGTACTAGAGAGGGCTAGAGGGCTGCAAAATGCATCAAAATGTAGGTAAATCCCCTGCAAACAAATGTCGATAGGAAATAAAAGAAAAGATATAAAAATTAACCAATATCAATTGGCAACTTGGAGGAGGTGGAATAGTAGGTTGGGGTGGCGTCAGGTGGAAATGCTATGGGAGTTGAAGTTCTCATCACAGCCAAAAAGTATTCATGTCTGCCTGCAGTGCCACAGGCCTTATTCACAGACTCAGAACTATGGCAACCATACATGAGAGTTGAGGTTCACATCACAGCCAAGAAGGATTCATGTGTGCCAGCAGTGTCACAGGCCTCACTCACAGACTCAATCCAATGGCAACCATACATGGGAGTTGAAGTTGTCATCACAGCCAAGAAGGAATCATGTCTGTCTGCAGGGCCACAGGCCTCATTCAAACATTCAGGCTCAGTGGAACCACAAAGAGGAGAGTTAAAATTACGCCAAGACAGAATTGATTTCACCCAGCAATCCCACAGGCCTCATTCACAGATTCAGCCTCATGTCACCCATAAAGAGGAGAGTTACAATCATGCCACAACAGTATTGATTTCACCCAGTAGTGCCAAAGGCCTGATTCACTAATTCAGGACCATGGCACCTGCAAAGAGGAGAGCGGTCCCGTAACAGCAACACAGGCCTCAGGTCAACCTGTAATGCAACAGGCCATTATCAACTATGTAGGCCCCTGACACTCAGACAGAGGAGAGGTCATTTGGCAGTAAAAAGAGGTTAATGTCTCCCACCAATGCAGCAAGCGATTAAAAGAAATATAGACCCTTGACAACCATACAATGGGGCAGTCATTTGACAGTAAAAATATGTTAATGTCTCCCACCAATACAGCAGGTGATGAAACAAAATATAGGCCCCTGCCAACCAGACTATGTAGAGGTCATTTGTCAGTATAAAGAGTTTAATGTCTCTCACCAATGCAGCAAGCGATAAAACAAAGTATAGGCTCCTGACAACCAGACAATGTAGAGGTCATTTGACAGTATACAGAGTTTAATGTCTCCCACCAATGCAGCAAGCGATGAAATAAAATATAGGGCCCTGACAACCAGACAATGGGGCGGTCATTTGACACTAAATAGGTTTTAATGTCTCCCACCAATGCAGCAAGCGATGAAACAAAATATAGGCCCCTGCCAACCAGTTAATGTAGAGGTCATTTGACAGTATAAAGAGTTTAATGTCTCCCACCAATGCAGCAAGCGATGAAACAAAATTTAGGCCCCAGACAACCTGACAATATAGAGGTCATTTGACAGTATAAAAAGTTTATTGTCTCCCACCAATACGGCAAGTGATGAAACAAAATATAGGCCCCTGACAACCAGACAATGGGGCGGTCATTTGACAGTAAAAAGAGGTTAATGTCTTCCACCAATGCAGCAAGTGATGAAACAAAATATAGGCCCCTGCCAACCAGACAATGTAGAGGTCATTTGACAGTATAAAGAGTTTGATGTCTCCCACCAATGCAGCAACAAATTAAACAAAATATAGGCCCCTGACAACCAGACAATGTAGAGGTCATTTGACAGTATAAAGAGGATAATGTCACCCACCAAAGCAACAGGTGATTATCTGAAATGTAGGCCCCTGGCACACAGACAGAGAAGAGAGGCGTCATAGCAGAAAATCAGGCTTCATGTCACCCAGCAATGGAAAAGGCCACTTTCAGTTATTTAGGCCCCTGACACCCAGACAGAAGAGAGAAGTCCCATAGCAGAAAATCAAGCTTGATGTCACCTGCCAAAAGAGCAGACGATTAACAGAATTTTAGGCCCCAGACCGAGGAGAGGTTCATTCAACTTGGGGTTGCCCCCAAAATAATGGTACAATTAAAAAAAGAGGATTCAATAAAGAAGTGCCCTGGAGTACAAGAATGTATGGTTGGGGGTGAGGCAGTTATAAATGTCTATTCTGCACAAGGTACAGACAAGTACTGTGGGATCCATGCCTGGTTCATTTTAATGAACGTCAGCTTGTTGGCTGTGGACAGGCGGCTGCGTTTGTTTGTAATGACGCCCCCTGCCATGCTAAATACACGTTCAGACAATATACTGGCCGCAGGGCAGGCCAGCACCTCCAAGGCATAAAGGGCTACTCTAGTCATGTGGACAATTTGGAGACCCAGAAGTTGAATGGGGCAGAACCATCAGTCAGTACGTGGAGGCGTGAGCATGTAGTCGCTCATGTGAGCCAGGCTGCCCAGAGGTAACGATAAGCTGTCCACTGTAGGTGGTGTATCATCTGTGTCCTCTGTATCCCTCCAGCAACGCTCTAGTGATGGCCCTGAGCTGCGTAGGATGCCCCCTTGCAGTGAAACCGATTTCTCCTCCTCCTCCTCTACCTCTTCTTCGTCCTCCAGAAGTGTGCCCTGGCTGTCCACATGTGTACCTGGCCTCTGCTAGTGCAAGAACTCACCCTCTGAGCCACTTCTGTATGACCTGCCTGAAACCCTGTGAAATGCCCCCTCTTCCTCATCCTCCTGTGCCGTATCCTCTTCCATCATCGCAGTAATATTTTTTTCAAGGAGACATAGAAGGGGTATTGTAATGCTAACAACGGCGTCATCAGCACTGGCCATGTTGGCCCGTGCATACTGCATCTGAAACTCCTCTATCGCCCGCTGCTGCTCGCACAGTCTCTCCAGCATATGTAACGTGGAGTTCCACCTGGTGAGCATGTCGCATATAAGGCGGTGAGCAGGAAGGCAGAAGTTACACTGCAGCGCAGACAGGCGAGCAGCAGCAGGGTGAGAACGCCGTAAGCGAACACATATGGACCGTACTTTCAGCAGCAGCTCTGACATGTCTGGGTAGTTTTTAAGAAACTTCTGCACCACCAGATTCAGCATATGCGCCAGGCAAGGGATGTGCATCAAACCGGCTAGTCCCAGAGCTGCAATGAGATTTTGCGCATTATTGCACACCACCAGGCTCACCGGCAGTAATCACTCATCAGTCTGCTGTTCTATGCCTCTTAAAAAGCTCCTGTGCGGTGTGGGGTTTGTCACCTAAACACATGAGTTTTAAAATCTGCTGCTGACGTTTACCCCGGGCTGTTCTAAAACTGGGGGTGAGGTTCTTTTGATGACCGGATGTGGGGGTGGTAGAAGGGGAGGAGGAGGATGCGGAGTAGGAGGAGGAAGCAACAGGAGGCAACGAATAATACCCTGCGATCCTCGGTGGTGGAAGGACATGCGCCAAAACGCTATTCGCCTCAGGCCCAGCCACCACTACGTTTACCCAGTGTGCAGTTAGGGAGATATAGCGACCCTGGCCATGCTTTCTGGTCCATGTATCTGTGGTTATGTAGACCTTGCCACAGATGGCGTTGCGCAGCGCACACTTGATTTTATCATCCACTTGGTTGTGCAGGGAAGGGACGGCTCACCTCGAAAAGTAGTGGTGGCTGGTAACAATGTATTGGGGGACAGCCAACGCAATCAGCTGTTTGAAACATTCCATCTCCACCAGACGGAATGACAGCATTTCAAAGGCCAGAAATGTTGAAATGCTGGCATTCAGGGCCAGGGCTGGAGGGTGGGTAGGTGGGTATTTCCTCCTTCTCTCCAATGTTTGGGAGATGGACAGCTGAATGCTGCCGTGTGACATGGTGGAGATGCTTGGTGATGGTGTCGTATGTGGTGGTGTGTGGAACATCCTCTGTTTGTTGGTTGCCAGGTGCCACGGTGACGCTAGAGGTGGAGGGAGAGGCCGAGCCAGCAGCATAAGAGGGAGCAGAGAAGCATGAGAGAGTTCCTTGTTTTTAAGGTATTTACTCCACTGCAGTTCATGCTTTGCATGTAGATGCCTGGTCATGCAGGTTGTGCACAGGAATGTTTATGCTTTGCTTCAGGCTCTGATGGCACAACATGCAAACCACTCATGTCTTGTCGTCAGGACACTGTGTGAAGAACGCCAATGAACTCCTTGGAGCAGCCCTTGGTGTGCTTGGTGCCTGGGTGCGGTGGACAGTAGCAGACGTACTGTCTCTGGAACGGCCGCTGCGCTTTTGCACCCTGCTCCCTCTTTTGCTGTGCTGTTGCCTCTGTGCGACCACCACCTCTTCCTCAGAACTGCCTTCAGTCCAGTCTGGGTCTAGAACTTCATCATCCTCCACATCATCTTCCACCCATTCATGACCCCTGCCGTCCTCGTCGGTCTGCACATTGCAGAAAGCCACAGCAGTTGGCACATGTGTTTTGTTATCATCAGAGACATTTTTTGGCGGTATTCCCCTTTCCTCATCCTGCAACAAAAGTGGTTGAGCATTGGCTGCAGGTGCCAACTCTGAGCTTTCTGCAGAGGACTGGGTGTTAGATACTGCGAAGGGAGGCACTGTCAGCCACCCAATCTACTATTGTCTCTACATCAGGGCCGGGCCGACACAGAGGCTGGGGAGGCTCCAGCCTCAGGGCGCTCCAGCGTCAGGGCGCAGGCCAGCTCCCCAGCCTCTGCAGGGAGGCCACTGACCACGTCTGCGGAGGGACGGCGGCTTCACTGTTCCCAGCGCAGGCAGAGCGTACAGGGCGGGAGCAGGCTGGGAGCGCGGCAGCCGCAGAGTTGACGTCAGTACGTCACACTGTGTTCCTGCCCGCGCGAGCGCCTGCTGCTGCTTCTCGTGAGCCTCCGTGCCCAGGCCCCAGCTTCAGAGGAGGACTGAGCCTGCTGCGCCTGCAACACAGCACCAGCCAGAGGCACCCCTAAGAAGAATGCCTGGCCCTGCCTTGGCCCCAGCAAGTATGTACCGTACACTACCTAGTCTCATGGCCTGCCTGCTACCCCAGCTCCTCCTCAGTTATAACCCTTAATGTACCCTGATACCCCTTAGTTATATAATATAACCGAGGGGTATCATTGTACATTATACAGGGGTAACATAACTGAGGAGGGCTATCAGACATTATACGGGGGTAATATAGCTTACATTACCCCTGTATAATGTCCCCTGATACCCCTCAGTTATATAATATAACTGAGGGGTATCAGGGTACAATATAACTTATATTACCCATGTATAATGACTGATAGGCCTCCTGAGTTAAATTATCCCTGTATAATTATGTACCCTGATATCCCTTAGTTATATTACCCCGCTGGGGTAATATAACTAAGGGGTATCAGGATACATTATTATACAGGGGTAATGTAACTCAGGAGGGATATTACAAACTATATAGGGGTAATATAGCTTACATATTTGTATAATGTCCCCTGATAGCTGTCCTCCATTATATTACCCCAGTATAATGTCCCCTGATAGCTGTCCTCCATTATATTACCCATGTATAATAATGTACCCTGATACCCTCAGATACCCTCTGTTATATTACCCCCTGTATAATGTCCCCTGATAGCCCTCCTCAGTTATATTACCCCTGTATAACTGATACCCTTCAGTTATATAATCTGGGTAAATTATACAGGGCGGGGAAATATAACTATGGGGTATCAGGGTACATTATTATACAGGTGTAATTTAACTGAGAAGGGCTATCAGGGGACATTATACAGGGGTGATATAGGTTATATTACCCCTGTATAATGTCCCCTGATAGCCCTTCTCAGTTATATTACCTCCTGTTACCTCTTGTACAGTGTCCAAAGAAGAAGAACCAAAAAACCATACTGCCCAGGGGACGACATGTTCTTAGACCTAGCCCCCCAGCCAAAGTGTTGAAGTGTCGTCTGAGATCTCCAAGGTCCAAGCCAGTAATTGTAAGTTTTTATGTGGAGTATGTTTATGGTATACACACATAGCATGCACTATGTCACACAATATACAGTATACCGCTACACTTTGTAGGGGCTATACTGTATATTGTACTGCATGGCGCAGGGGTTATATTGTCCGGCATGGTGTGACCTCTATACATTTAATGTACAGTATACATTATAATCATTGCACTATGCCGTACAATATACAGTATAATCCATACACCATGCCGTACAATATACGATATAGTTCATACACCATGCTGTACAGCATATATTATAATCCTGTACATCCTGCATATACTGTACAGCATGGTGTATGAATAAAATAAATAGCTGAATTAAAAGGTATCTCTGCATACCGCCATACTCTCGTATTTTATCTTAGCGGGGGGGGGGGGGGGCACACTTGGGCAGCTCAGCCTCTGTTGGTGGTGGGCCTTGTCCCAGCCCTGCTCTACATGTTCTGGCTTCACCATCCGTAGGGCGGCATTTGGGCCTATCAAATAATGCTGCAGATTCTGTCGCCTACTCGCACCAGAGGAAGGTGTTTGAGAGGTAGTTGGCGCTGAACGGCCACGTCCTCTCCCAGCAACAATTTTTTTCGGCCTAAAACACAGCTTTTTTCCATAAAACCCCAAAATGCAGTTTTTAACTGCTGTACATTAACAGTAGATATTTATACTATGTATGGACACCAGATTTGGGGACCAGAACATGGATTTCGTCACCAAAATTTACAAATGCAGTATTAGACTGTTATAAACTGGAAATAATTAGTTAAACAATGGATGCACAACTGTTTATTCGGCCTAAAACACGGCTTTTTTCAATAAACCCCCAAAATGCAGTTTTTAACTGCTGTACATTAACAGTAGATATTTATACTATGTATGGACACCAGATTTGGGGACCCAGAACACGGATTTGGTCACCAAAATTCACAAATACAGTATTAGACTGTTATAAATTGGAAATAATTATTTAAACAACGGATGCACAACAGTTTGTTCGGCCTAAAACAAGGCTATTTTCAACAAACAGTATTTCAGACTGTTTGGTGGACCTTGAATAACGTTTTTTTTTCTATAAAAAACAAAGAAGCACTATTTCCATGCAAAAATATAAAATATGTCATTGGACGGTGTATGCAGAACTGTTTTGTGGACAAAGAAATATGTTTTTTTCCCCCAAAACTACACAGATTCTCTATTTCACTGCAGAAATGTCAAATATTTATTTTGGCGGTGTAAAATAGGCTTGGTGGATCAGAATGACCTTTTTTTTAAAGTAAAATACACTGATACATATTTGATGAAATGGAATATACGGTTTAGTGCATAGTATACAAAAGTGCTCTGTGGCACCACAGATCCCAGGCTAGACAAATGGACTATGTCACCCCTTAAACATACAAAAGGCAATATAGGGGACTTGAGCAGCCAGAAAAAAAAGTTTTTTTTCCTTCACTGAGCTACAAAAAAGTATTAGGCTGATGTCCCTGGCAGGCTGGCAGACATGAAGTACACTGCAGTGCCAAAAATGGCCGCCGACCTCCACCTTGGTAACAGATGGATTACAAAACAAATCTCCCTGGCAGTGGCTGGGTACATAAATGTTGTATTGCTGAGGCTCCCTCCCTCTCTATGTGCTGTATCTTGTGGATTAAAGTTGTACAGGTTCTTCAGATTTCTGCCCTATTCTGTCCCTGATCGCACCAGCAGCAACTTTGCTCTAATCTCAATTCAGCAGACTGACCTGCAGCACTACGTGACTCCAGCTTGCAAAGAGGCTGGGTCACATGCTGCACTCAGCCAATCACAGCCATGCCATTAGTAGGCATGGCTGTAATGGCATCTTAGGGAAAGAAGTAAAACGCTTGCTGGTTGGCTGCTGTGCAGCGCTTTAGAAAGCGGGAAGAAATCGCTGAACAACAGACCCGAACCCGAACTTTTTTGAAAATGTTTGGGTTCAGGTCCGTGTCCCGAACACCCCAAAATTCGGTACGAACCCGAACTATACAGTTCGGGTTCGCTCAACTCTATTAGCAACCACTAAAATTCTTTAATATAGATCTCAGATGCCGCGATCAGTGATGAACGCGCCATCTTAGGGGTTCAATGATGTAATCACTGTTCCCTGCCATTGCACCCGCTACTTACAAAAAATGTGATTCGTGAAGAAGTAGTTCGTCACAAAGCAAATTTTTTTGTAAAATTTGTTGAAGCAGCCAAATCAAATGTTTTTTTTTATTTATTTTTTATTTATTTTTCAACATTTTATTGATAACAAAGCATTAGTACAATGCAGGGGTCATAAAATGAGTACGAGTATAGTGGTAAGAAACATTCAATAGGACAATTAGAATATAGGTAGTTGACATCCTTATGCAATATAGTGGAAGAAATCCCATAACATAGCATGTATATTAATTAAGTTTGGGTGATATCATTGATCGGGAAGTCTGAAGGTGGACCAATTCAACCAGGTTTTTAGAAATTTGGGGTGTGAGCGGTTTTCCCAGGCCGCTAATTCTTCCATCCTATAGATAGAATCAATTTTATTGTACCAGTGGTCTATAAGAGGTAAATCAGGTGTAAGCCAGTAGCGTGGAATTAGTAGACGGGCAGCACTCAATAATTTTTTGAATAGGTGAGGCAGTTTGGTGGAGGTGGTCAAGGGAGCGAAGCTCAACAAAGCCAATAATGGCGATAAAGGGATGGAGCTGTGACAAATCTGATTGCAAATATCTAAAACATTTGACCACCATTTAAGAAGTGGTGGGCAGGACCACCAAATGTGATAGAAGGAGCCCGGTTCCTCCAGACACCTCCAGCAAATGTCTGAGTGTGTAGCAGAATAAAGTTTGGTTACGTCAGGAGTTTTGTACCATCTCGTAAGGATTTTGTATCCATTTTCTTGTATTCGTACACACTTGGAAGAAATATGAGGCTCTATCAACAGCCTCTATAATTCTTCTGGAGAGAAACTAATGTTTAGGTCTTTCTCTCAGTGGCCAATAAAAACCGGTTTTGGAGGTAATATTGGAGAATTTAGCCATTTGTATAATTGAGAGATAAGTTTCTTAGGGGGATGTGTCGTGGTGAGAAGGTTTTCAAACCACATTAATGGTCTTAGTAGGGCATGATACGGGATGTGTCTGGAGACATATGAGCGCAGGAAGGAGGTAAGGGAGGGTAGAGGGGTGGAGTGAGATAAGAGGCTTTGAATGGATTTATCGTTTTTTATCATGCCTTGTTCATCAAATAGAGCAACAACTAGTGTCTGGGAGTTGCGTACCTGTTTTGGCAAACTTTGAATCAATGCCTGTGGAGCTAAAGAGATCAGGTCCCTAATCTGTATCAGGGGGGGAAGGTAGAGGAATACCTCTGGGTTATTTTTGGAGATAATACCATGCTTTTAGGGTGACATCAATAATCAGATCAGAGGTATGTAGGGATGGGGTACGTATTTGTGAGCCAATTAGAAGAGAGCGGAAGGAGAAAACTATTAATGAGGATTCCATCGTCACCCAAGACTTGGAGTATGGTTGTCTAAACCAATCAATGGTTCTAGAAAGCAAAATTACGCTGTTGTAAAGTGAGGGGTTGGGGAGGCCCATACCTCCTGAGATCTTGGGCTTTTGCAGAGTTGACACTGCGATTCTTGCTTTGGACTTTTTCCAGACAAATTCTCGAAGATGGCGGGTTAGAGAATCAAAGTAGGAAGGGAGGATATGGATAGGCAAAACTTGCATGAGGTAGGTCAATCTAGGCAGTACCAGAGAGGTAGCTAGATACTTGCGGCCGAACCAGGACAATGTCAGGGAGTGTAATGAGTCTAGTTGTTCCTTCATAGAATGAAGTAAGGGAGTAAAATTTAGGTGAAAAAGATTAAAGAGGTCTGGGCTAATTTTTATGCCTAGGTATGTTAGGTAAGGGGAGTCCCAATTAAAGGGGGATTTTGTAGCCAATTGTAGTTTAAGAGAGGGGGAGAGACCTGATGATAATATAAGGGTCTTCGACATATTAATTTTAAAATTAGAGAGCATACCTAATATGTCATAGATACACGGCAGGGATATTGTAGGGTTAGTTGTCATGATTAGAAAGGTCATCGGCAAAAGCCGCTACTTTATGCTCTTGGTCTCCCAAGTGTATACCCGCTATTTTGCTTTCTTGGCGTGTGGTCTGGAGCAGTGATTCAATAACTAACACGAACAACAGAGGAGATAGTGGGCATCCCTGCCGTGTACCATTCGTAATGGGGAAGGAGGGGGAAACCATGTTGTTCACCAGCACCGACGCCGAGGCATTGCGATACATAGAGAATATAGCTCTTGTGAAGGTGTCTGTTAATCCCAATTTAATAAGAGAGCCGTATGAAATCCCAGATGACCCTATCAAACGCCTTTTCAGCATCGGTGCTGAGGAGAACCAATGGGTGGCCCTTCTTTTTGGCATATAATAAGACGTTGATGACTCTGACCGAGTTGTCGCTACCATCACAAATCCAGCTTGGTCTCTATGTACTAGGTGGGGTAGTATAGGGGAGAGACGATTGGCTAACATCTTTGCTATCAATTTTAGGTCGAGGTTTAAATAGGAGATGGGGCGATAACTAGAGCATTGGGACCGGTCTTTTCCATCTTTTGGGATAATTGTGATGTGGGCTTTTGTCATTTCGGAAGTTAGAGGGGTCCCTTCTAGTGCTTGGTTGCAAACACTAAGAAGGTAAGGGAGGAGGGATTGTTTAAAGGTACGGTAATACAGGGCAGGTAGGCCGTCCGGGCCAGGAGCCTTCCCTTTTGGGAGTTGTGTAATGGCGGTAGATAATTCTTCAGGAGTGAAGGGGGATTTAAGGGTGTCGCAGTGTTCGGGACACAATTTCGGAAGAGATAGTTAGTCTAAGAAAACGTTTATGGAGTTTAGAAGGGAGGGAGAGTTTGGAGGGAGGTTTGGTGGTGGGATGTTATATAATGATTTGTAGTACTTTTAAAATTGAAGGGCTATGTCTTTCGTGGTCAGTGCAGGGCTGGTATCTGGGCATGAGATTTTGCAAATGTAGTTCTGGGATTTCCGCTTTTTGATCCTATTCATCATGAATTTAGATGCTTTGTCTCCATGGGCGAAGAATTTGTATTGCGAGTGGAGGTAATATTTTGCTGAGGCAGAGTTTAGGTGGTTCTTTAATTCTAATCTCAGTCTAGTGAGTTCAGAGAAGTGGGATTCCAATTGGGATGTTTTGTGAAGGTTTTCAAGGGATTGGATTTTAGAGAGAAGGGATTCAATTTGGAGTTTTCTTTGTTTTTTTATTATGTGTTCCCAATCTGATAAAGTGTCCCCTTATATAGGAATGAAGAGAGAAAAAGTCATCTAAGGTTTTTTGAGTTTTGGTTTGGAGTTCGGCTGAGGAAATCAGTTGTTCATTGAGGCGCCAATGAAATTCCCTTTGGGACACATTGGGGGGAATGAAACTCACCATGACTGGAGAATGATCGGATAGGATGATGGAGCAAATTTGTTATCCCAAACAAGACTGGAGTTGCTCTTTTGAAATGAAAATATAATCCAGTCTATGGTAGGTTCCATGCATGTGGGAATAAAAGGTACAATCTTTGGATGTCGGATGTAGAGTCCTCCATACATCTATTAATGCTGATGTATTAAAAGGTTTGCGTAGGGAGGTCAGCGCTTTTTGTGAGAGGGCAGATCTCTGGGAGGAAGACTCAATGAGATATGTCCTGAATATTAGAGATATATTGGAACGGAACAAGTTTTCTAAATCCCACTCTAACCCCTCTGGAAGCTGAGGAATCCGAGCCATTGTGGAACCAGGTGGGAAAGTGAGAATGTGAGAGATTAGGGTACTTATTAAATTTAAATGGGTTTCTTGCAAGAAAAGAATAAAGCATTTTTCCTTGTTTAGGAGGGAGAAGATCTGACATCTTTTTGAAGGGGCATTAAAATCTTTAACATTAAAGGATGCCAATTTGAACTCAGCCATTGTATTTATCTGGGAATGGGAGGGAATTTTGCGATGATATTAAGATAAAGGTTGGGGAGTGGTCCACTTGGCTCAGGTTCCTGCTAAATTGTGTTAGTAATATAAACATTATCACCGTATCTAATATTACATATAGAAACCCCAATATATATAAGGATCGTCTACCTATAGTCAACAAGGTGTTAACAGAACAATAACAATACAGAAAGTATCAACAATGTGGAAAATGGGGTATAACAGTATAGCTAGGACTATATATGTTACTACCAGTGGCGTATCTATCACGAGGCAAACAAGGCATTTGCCTAGGGCGGCACTTCCAATGGGGCGGCAAAATGCCCTGTTTGCCTCAGTGATAGAAATCTTTTTTGGCTGGCCGCGCTGTAGGGGTGCGCCGGGACCGCTCCTCCCTGCAGAGCGCCGCCTCCTCCCAGCCTCCTCCCAGCCCAGCGCCGTTGTAGGTAATTATTATTCACTTGACTTGCCTGAGAAGAGAAGTGCCGGAAGACTCACACAGGCGCACTGGCAGAGGCATTGAAGTGCGCATGCGCCTGCCAGAGCGCCTGTGTGAGTCTTCCGGCGCTTCTCTTGTCAGGCAAGTGAAGTGAATAATAATTACCTACAACGGCGCTGGGCTGGGAGGAGGCGGCGCTGGGTAGGTAGGGAATCTGTTAATGACACTGGGGGAATCTGTGGATGACACTGGATGGGGGAATCTGTGGATGACACTGGATGGGGGAATCTGTGGATGACACTGAGAAGGGGGAATCTGTGGATGACACTGAGAAGGGGGGAATCTGTGGATGACACTGAGATGGGGGGAATCTGTGGATGACACTGAGAAGGGGGGAATCTGTGGATGACACTGAGAAGGGGGGAATCTGTGGATGACACTGAGAAGGGGGAATCTGTGGATGACACTGAGAGGGGGAATCTGTGGATGACACTGAGAGGGGGGAATCTGTGGATGACACTGAGAAGGGGGAATCTGTGGATGACACTGAGAGGGGGGGAATCTGTGGATGACACTGAGGGGGGCATCTGTGGATGACACTGAGAAGGGGGGGGGATCTGTGGATGACACTGAATGGGGGGGGATCTGGGGATGACACTTAAGGGGTGGATCTGTGGATGGCACTTAAGGGGGGGATCTGTGGATGGCACTTAAGGGGGGGATCTGTGGATGGCACTTAAGGGGGGTTTGTGGATGGCACTTAAAGGGGGAGTGGATCTGTGGATGACACTTAGTGGGATCTAGGGAGGGGTGTGAGGTCCTGGAAGGGTGTTTGGCTGTCGTTATTCACTTTTAAATACAGGAAAGGGTGGAGACTAAAAGGAAGAGCGGAGTTTACAGAGGAAGGGGTTTGGCCTTGAAAGGAAGGGGTGGTTCAAATTTATATTAGGGGGGTGCCCGAGTTTAGTCTCGCCTAGGGCAGCACAAAACCAAGATACACCCCTGGTTACTACTAGGGGGAAATATTACCATCATGGTAGGTGGTGGCACCCTAGTCAGGCAAAGAGTCCCAGTGTCTGAGCATGCATAGATCTATTAGGTAGGGTGCAGGTATGATTGAACCATAAAGTAAGCTATGAGTCAAATGTAGTACAGCAGTAAAGATTGAAGAGGAACTACACTTTAGTATCATATGGACATATGCACATCTCACTTTCCCATTGGAAGCCTTCTTGGAGTGGAATGGGCGGCATTCTTCCGGGGTTTGTGGGATTTCGGGGTGCGCTGCCATTCCCAAAGTTCCAAAGGAGGTAGGTCTGGAGGAGAAGTGAGGTCTTGTATTGGGTCCCAATTTTGGATGTCCAGCAGCGAGATGTTCAGGTGTTCGTAGACTGGGTCCAGATCTTGAAATGTTGTCACAGTCATCCTGCGGCCAGCGTGCAAAAGGGAAGGCCCAGTGGTAAGGAGTGTTGTGAGGCCAGAGCCAATCTGTTAATGGCTTCAATGCGCTCCTTTTGCGCAGAGTTGACTGTGCTAGGTCTTGAAACACCAGAATTTCGTGACCGTCCCAGGATATAATGTCGGCTTGGCGCGCTTTAGTGAGAATTGCCTCTTTCACCGGGAAGTTTAAAAATTTGAAAATAACATCTCTGGGTGGAGCATTGTTAGCTGGTTTAAGTTTTTAGGCTTTGTGGCCCCGCTCCAGTATTAATTCGTGGGCCGAGTCAGGGCCTAAGATGGAGAGGCATATTTGGTTTATGGTATGAGGTATGTCACCGGGGGGGATGGACTCTGGAATCCCACGAAAGCGCAAATTATTTAGTCTCCCCCAGTTCTCCTGGTCTTCCAAAGTGCTGTATAAGGTATTTAGGCAGGATTGGATGGAGGTGAGTTAATACTGCTTTTTGGTGAGTAATTATAGCGGTGCAGGTACTTTCTAGGGACTCCACCCTCCCTCCCATCTGCCGTAAACATATAATGTTTGGGGATTTGGTCTTATGAAAACAGTGAACTTGTAAAGAACTAGATGATTTGGTACTTCAGGGCTGTCAACCAAAGCATGTTGACAAATCTGGTTGCTGTCAAAATGTCTCAGTAGTTAACCCTAAAAATATGATCCTTTGAGGTTATCTCATAGCATTCGTAAGATACTTTATTAAACAACAGTTTTATTATATGCACTACAGAGTTTGTTTGAACTTCCTTTTGAGAAGGGGTCATCAGATTGGAGAAATTGTTCGATACCCATTTGATACTTTTTAACCTGGATCGATCTGTTACCAGGATTTACTATTTTCCAATATAATAGTTTAAGTTAGAGAACATGGCACATACTGCCAATTGCAGATTATAATAGGGGCGTTTGGGTTAGCAGCCCAGGGCCCGGCATCGTTGGGGGACCCAATGCCCACTCGAATGCCCACTACCTATGCAGTAGTAAAATCTTGGCATAGGTGAGCGTGATGACGTTATCATGTGCCTTTGCCGGGACGCAGCACAGTGACGTTTGCGCGCCTGCCATCGCATGCCTGCCGGGCGTACCAGCAGCGAATGAGCACCTGGACACAGGTAAGTATTAGCTTTTCGTTTTTTTTTTTATGTGCCAACTTCGGGGGACATTATTGGGAGGCACAGAAGGACATATTAGTGAAGGGACAGTAGGGGAAAATTACTACATAGGGGGAAAATACTGCATGGGGGCAGTGTGGGGGCAAATTATTACATTGGGGCAAATTACTATATGGAGGCTGTGTGGGGGCAAATTACCATATGGAGGCTGTGTGGGGGCAAATTACCATATGGGGGCTGTGTGGGGGAAAATTACTATATGGGGGCTGTGTGGGGGAAATTACTATGTGAGCGCAGTGTGAGGGGAAATTACTATGTGGGGGAAAATTATTATGGGGAGGATTACTCTGTAGGGGAAATTACTATGTGAAAAATCACCGAAATAAACGTGGCCTAAATGGGAGGAACTGCTCAAACCCCTAACACTGTTGCGTGTTTCTAACTAGGGGAGCATGTGGTTCGAAGCATCACGTCAAGGTCTCTCAGCATGGCATGGGGTCCTACCACTAGATTACCTATGGTGTGTGAACAGGGTCTGAAAGGTGCTGAGATCCAGCTCACAGCCCAACTCCCACTTACCTGCACTGTAGGACCACTAATGCAATGGGAGGTAAATGGGCTGCAAGCCACATCTATAACAGACCATGTGAAGCGGGCTCCCAGGTACAGCAGAATGTTACCAGCCATCTGCAATGGCACTTTAAAACATATAAAGCAAAAATCACTGAAATAAACGTGGCCTAAATGGGAGTAGCTGCTCAAACCCCTAACACTGTTGCAGGTTTCTAACTGGGGGAGCAATTCCTCTGCATGTGGTTCGCAGCAAATGGCTATCCCCAGCAAAAATTGCATGCAATGGAGGATGCCGGCACTGACCACATGCACCACAAAAACATCATACACAAAATGAAACAATGTGCGGATGAAAATATATACACACATAAATCACAGAAAAAAAATCCACCACAAGGATAAGCAACTGAGAACACTGGCTAATCCCTCAAGCTGATGTTAAAAGCTGAAACTTTCGCCAATATCTTCCAGTCAGGAACATTATTGTGCGAGGGCAAATTATTATGGGGGGATTACTTTATGAGGGCAGTGTGGGGGAAATTACTATGTGAAGGAAATTACTGTATGGGGGCAAATTACTATATGGGGGAAGCGAGGGGGGTGTCGCTATTGTGGAGGCACTGTAGGGGCATTTTTTATTACAGGGACATATTAGGGACACCAATTATGTCTACTGGGGTCACTATTTTTTCAGCAGTATAGTACCTGGGGCATTGGGGAGTAGAGATGGCCCGAACTATTCGCCGACGAACAGTTCCCGGCGAACATAGCTTGTTCGCGTTCGCCTCGGCAGGCGAACATATGCGATGTTCGGTCCGCCCCCTATACATCATCATTGAGCAAACTTTGACCCTGTACCTCACAGTCAGCAGACACATTCCAGCCAATCAGCAGCATACCCTCCCTCCCAGACCCTCCCATCTCCTGAACAGCATCCATTTTAGATTTATTCTGAAGCTGCAGTCTTAGTGAGAGGAGGGAGAGTGTAGTTGCTGCTGATTTAATAGGAAAATTGATAGCTAGGCTAGTGTATTCAGTGTCCACTCCAGTCCTGAAAGACTCATCTGATCTCTGCTGTAAGGACAGCGTCCTGACAGCACCCCAAAAAGCCCTTTTTATGGCTGCTACATTAGTCTGCTTTTTTTTTCTTCTCCATATATATATTGCAGTTGCCTGGCCTGCCCGTGTGTGAGGAGCTGCAGGCCCACAGACTGTAGTGTGCCCACTGCCAGTGCCCACCCCTGTCATCCCATGTGGCACAGGACTTTGCATCAAACAAAGGCATTTAATGTTTACCCTTTATCTAAGGTTAGTTGCCTGCCAGTGTGTGTCAGGCTGACTTCCACAGACTGTAGTGTGCCCACTGCCAGTGCCCACCACTCATACTGGCTGGCACAGGCATTTAATTTTTACACTTTAGTCTAATTTCAGTTGCTTGCCTGCTGCCAGTGTGTGTGAGGCCAACTTCCACAGACTGTAGTGTGCCCACTGCCAGTGCCCACCACCACTCATACGGGGTGGCACAGTAGCTTGCCGATAAATAAGGCATTTAATTTTTACACTTTAGTCCGGATAGGGTACGTAACAGGGATTAAACTGATAGGAATAGTACTAGTTAAGACACCACTCATATAGGGTGTCACTGCACATTGCTCTGTGCACACGCAGTGCCCCAATTTGGGAGTAAGAGGACCGACCAAGCTGCTTTTTCCATCTCCCGGTTCCTAAAATCAATTCAGTTTGGTGTATGAGAGTTTGGTCTGTCACTGTGAAGGCAGTCGAAGGTACCCGGCCTACATATTTTTTCACAAAAGGAAATCCCTGATATGGGACGTAACAGGGATTAAACTGATAGGAATAGTACTAGTTAAGACACCACTCATATTGGGTGTGACAGTAAATTTCACGGCGCAGACGCAGTGACCGTGGATTAAAACAAAAGGGAGGGAGCCAGCGTTTTTTTAACCATCTCCCCGTTCGAAAAATCAATTCAATAGATGGACCCCAGATTGGGGACGTAACAGGGATTAAACTGATGAGAATAGTACTACAGAAAATACCACTCATATGGGGTGTGAGAGTAAATTGCACGGCGCAGACACAGTGACTTAAGTGGATTAAAACAAAGGGGAGGGAGCCAGCGTTTTTTTAACCATCTCCCCGTTCGAAAAATCAATTCAATTGACCTTTCGGGGACCCTTGTTGTTGTACGTGGCTGGGTGGAGGAAGAAACCTTCAATGACATCACCGGCACGTGGCTAGCTTGGTATCCAACCTTGTGCAAATGGGGAGTTTGCGGTTGTGCAAATGAACTGTTTGCGGTTGTTTGCGGTGCATTAAAAGGGGAGTTTGGTATGTCAATGTCTGTAAAGTGGGCGTAACCCTTACACTACCTGATCGATACAACATCATACCTGATCGTATACAGACACTGGATGTTTTAAAGCATGTTATTCCAAACAATTTAGGAATGTTACTTGATTTATGCCCTTTATGGATTAAAACCCGACTCTGCGTCCACTACGTAATTTTCCATGGGAGTTTTGCCATAGATCCCCCTCCGGCATGCCACAGTCCAGGTGTTAGTCCCCTTGAAACAACTTTTCCATCACTATTGTGGCCAGAAACAGTCCCTTTGGTTTTTAAAATTCGCCTGTCTATTGAAGTCTATTGCGGTTCGCCCGGTTCGCCTGTTCGCGAACATTTGCAGAAGTTCGTGTTCGCCGTTCGCGAACTGAAAAGTTTATGTTCGCGACATCACTATTGGGGAGCACACTGGTACAGTATTGGGAGTGGCAGCAGGATGACATTGTTGGAACACCAGATGGGGAGGTGGAAAAAATTGAGAAATCTAACGAGTCTGTGTAAAAAACTCTGTAGAGACAAGATGCAGCTGAAAGAATTTGTCATGGCGGTCTGGGTCAAATGGAGTAGAAGAGGAAAGAGAACGTCTACATGACAGGGGATATCACTAGATGTAAGAAATATGTGGTGCTGTATTCTCCTCCAAGTATTTTTTATTATAATTGTATGTATTTTAAATTTGGCGACTAAAAATTTAATTTGGGGTAATTTGAGGTATTTTTTTTTTAGTCTGGAGCACTGTGTGCTGCTGTGTCCTAGATGAATGTGCTTTCATATTGCCTAGGAAGAGACTGTGGTGCCCACAAAGCACCCCAGCATCTTCATACAAAAAAATAAATAAATAAATAACTAAAATGGAGGGAGGGACCCAAGTTGGGTGGACAGCCCCGGGCCTATCATTCACTTAATCCGACCTTGCGCAACGCTCTCAGCGCGCACCATGTTCTCCTCAGCAACACACTGGAGAAGGAGGGAGTCCTTCCCTCCCCACTGTGATGTGGCTGCCACTGCCATCAGGGAAGGGATAGCACTGAGGAGGAAGGGAAGGACTGTGGCCACTGCACCACCAATGAATACAATTAAACCATTAATACAACTGTAAGCATACCCAGCACCCGGCCTCAATGGTAGGGCGTGGCGATCAGCCGAACCACGTCAATTAACCTCTCAAGTGCGGCACCTGAGGGATAAATTGATGGGGATCGCAGCGCCCTGTCATAGAGGCCGGGTTCCGTGTATCGCACTGTTAATTGACGTTCGGGTTATCGCTGCGCCCTGTCATTGAGGCTGGGCGCTGGGCAGCCTACGTTTCTATTAACAGGTTAGTTATATTCATGCACAGTTATATCTCAAGCAGTGAAATTGCGGGTCTCTGATTAGTTACCATGGCATCCAGGATGCTACTGAAGCCTTCCATGGCTACCATGGTAAGCTCTCTGGTGCTGTGTGTACAAAACACATGGCAGCAGGGACAGTGTAAAATCCTATTCTCCCTAATAGATTTCTGGAATAGTTCCAGTCCCCTAAGGGAGCTAATAGGTATTAAATAAAAAGTAAGTTTTAAACTACGGCAACAAAAGAATCAATGCTCGCCCATTTTCTCCTTGCTTCTTCCAGTGCTACACTTCAGTCCTTCTCCTGGCTTCAGTGGTGATGTCCCACATACTGCTGAGATCAGTACATAGCTGCACAGTGACCTGTGCGCATAGAATGTCTCCTCCGCTGCCAGGAAGATGTTGTCAGTGGCAGGGCAGGAGTGCAGCGCTGGCAGAAGCAGGGGTGAAAAGAGGTGAGTTTTGATTATTTTATTTGAGAAAATTTTCTGAGTATGCTGCCCTGTGACACTGCAGATCGCTGTGACTGGGCTATCATTAGCCAGCTGCAGTCTCAGCGAGGAGTGCGGCGACCAGCAGAAGCTTTCTCACTGCATGGCATGCTTGTAGCACCCTGCTACAAGGATCTTTCACAGTATACAATGTAAAAGCCGTCCGTTTCTTACATTTTCACTGTATGTAATGTCATTGTATACTGTTGAGGGGGTACTGACAATAAAATCTTTTAATCCTCATCCTGGGTGGGCCCTTCCTGAGTTTTGGCCCCAAAGCAGTTTCTTCGCCTATAGCTACACCCCTGCCACCTACTCCTGGCCAGAGCTTACTCTGGTTATTCCCTTCTCAGATGGGGAATAACCCTTTGAAATTAATTTTTTATTCTTTTTTTCAATCCACACATTGGGTTTTATAAATGTGAAGAAGTCTTAGCACATTACCTTTTGGGGATTCAGAACCTATAGCAATATATGTAAAATAAGTGTTATGTGTAAATGGTTTATGCACTTAACTGTAATTAAACGGGTGTATAAACACTTTGCCTACATAACAATATTGCTTTCTTTTCCTTGGGTTTCTTTGCGGAAAGCAAAGCTGTTCTTATTTGGATTACAATTTCTGTAGTCTCCATTAACTAGATGAAACTGGCAAGAACACAGTGATCCATTTGTTTAGGACAGGATGAAATGTATGTATTCATCATGTTTAGCAGAACACCACTTATTGGCAAACATACCGTAGTATAAATATGGCTTAAACAACACAGCATTATTAAGCAAAGGCAAAGAAGATATTTGTATAAAACCTCAACAGTTGCAATCACATGGAATATACCGTAATTACAAGAAGTTCTTGCAACATTCATTTGGTTCAGTAACAAAACCTACACTTTCAGATTTACCCCTGAGTTATTGGAGGTAAAAGGAATGATTAAAGTTTTTTAGATGTATTGCTGATCATTTTAATTATGTACTTATATGCAATGCGTAGGAAAAATATGTGAAGCTTTTGTAAATTTCCTTTTGTTGTAGTTATTGGCAAAAGAAACATTTTGAAATAGGAAGTGTGTGGGTTTCTGCATAACATCCCCAGACACTGAAGCTTTTGTCTTGGCTTACAGTTGCACCTTTGCTCTTTAACTATGGTTAAAAAGAATTTCATTCATGTTTGTTTAAGAAAACACTATGGGATTTGTGCATAATATTGGAGAAACAATATGATATTGTGTTATTCTGGTTAGTTAGCAATATTGTCTTCTCTGTTAAGGTCAGTGCAATAATATTATATTGATACTTTCTTGCAGCAGGTCTATTATCCCTTTCTGAGAAAATACTTCAACTAGTACATACATTCACAACATTCTTCACAAATCTACTCTCTTATCTCCTGAAGGCCGCCCATACACAGTTAACAGCTATTTCTCCAGACACACAATTGTCTCTATGAACTGTTGAGGTTTAGGTTTCTGGCAAATTGGAGGTCTGTGAAGCAAACACTACAAAGTACCCCACCGGAGCATGCTGCATATAAAAAAAGATTTAAAATGCAGGAAAACTTACAAAAACCCATATGTTCCTAGACCATTGCTCATGTGTTAAAACCAATTGCTGCAAAAACAATACAAAATACTGTGTGTGAATCCAGAATACTAGCCTTCACACATCTACAGACTTACATGGACTAGAAATGTATCAAAAGAGGTTCTTTTTGGTTGATATTTTTAACTGTATTGGAAAGCTTTGTTGGTTATGCTGCCCAATGCAATGGCATCCTAAAACCATTTTGAGTATATTATGGGAGTCAAAGGCAAATATTTGCAACTGTATTGCATGTATAGCAAGTCAGTAGGTTTTAGTCAGTTTACTACCATACCAGTTTTGATAATATTGCCTATTTTAGGCTGGTTCCATGTTTTAGCTGGAAATACATGGGAAATATGAGATATTGGACACACAGGCATTTTTGTTTTTATTTTTTGCTATTGGTGTTTTTTCTGATCTGGAGGTTTTCTTTATGCCCATGGAATTTTTAAAAATGCAATATGTTGAAGCAATTGTGTTTTCTCAGATGTAGTGTTGGTCGAGCATCAAAGTGCTCAGGTGCTTGGGTGCTCGAGTAGAACACCTCGGGATGCTCAGGTACTCTACCAAGCACACCAGCACAATGGAAGTCAATGGGAGAACCCGAGCATTAAATCAGGCACCCAGGGGCGTAGGAAGCGGGGGGGATGGGGGGTCTGATCCCCCCCAAGAAATAATGCGGGGGGGATGGGTATGCAAAAATCCCCCCCAGCGGCAGCGCAATGTGTGTGGCGGTGGCGGAGCACAGGGCGATGACCACTTCCATTGTGGAAGCGTTCATCTCCATAGTCATCTGTATCGCCGTCCCCAGGACAGCGATACAGATGGCAGTGCTGCGGAGCAGGAGAGGGAGAGGCGTCTCCCTTCCCTGCTCCTCTGATAGGCTGCCGGCACTAGGCCGGCAGCCTATCAGATGTTGGTACAGGCGGCGCAATGACGTCATCGCGCCGTCTGTGAGCCGTACAGCGCGGGACACAGGCCAGAAGAGGCCGGCATCGCATCGCTGTTATGGATGGAGGTAAGTATAAGTGTCTTGTTTTGTGTGTTTTTTTTTTCTTTAAACCGGACCCACTGGCCCATAAGGAGGGGGGGGGGGCGGAGAAATGTGGGTGTGGCTTGAGGGTGGGCGGGGACACAGGGGCCCCATAAGTGCTGTCCCACCCAGATTTTTGGGGCTTCCTACACCCCTGCAGGCACCACCTGCTCTGAAGAGGGGAGGGTGTCTGGTTCACAGGAAAAGGTCAGAAATTGATGGAAACACCACTGAAGTGGTTCGGGAACAGCATGGGGAGAATGTCTGGATGCATCTTGGAATCCCAGGTCACTGCTGGGAAAGATGTTGTCCGAGTAGTACGCCACTTTTATAGACTGACAATAATACGCACAAAACCGAATATAAAATCGATTTTAGAGGAAAAATTCTTAGGAAACATTCTTTACTTTATATTTACTTGTATATAAAGTGCAAGTGCAGCCAAAAATTACAAGGAAGAGGCACTCCGATACAACCTGTATACCACATAAAGGAGGGCCTCATTTAAAATTGTGGTACAATTGTTCAGGTAGTGGGACTCCTACATTTATAAAGCCTATGCACTAAGTGAAAGGGCTGCCAAAAATTTCAAGGAACGGCCAAGATACAATACACCCTTTATTACACATAAAGGAGGGCATGATACACACCCTTGAAATTATGAATAATGGCCTGCTGGAGACCCTCAAGGGGTGAGGGCCTGCTGCTAAGCAGACTATCTAAAACATCATGGATGAGGGCCTGCTGCTGATCTGACCATCTAAAAGATTAGAAGTGAGGGTCTGCTGCTTAGCTGACCCTCTAAAACATTAGGGGCGAGGGCCTGCTGCCAAGCTGAACATCTAAAACATTAGGGGCAAGGGCCTGCTGGTGACCTTCAAAAACATTATGGTTGAGGGCCGGCTGGTGAACCTCAAAAACATTATGGGTGAGGGCCTGCTGGTGACCCTCTAAAACATTATTGGTGAGGGCATGTTGGTGACCATCAAAATCATTAGAAGCAAGGGCCTGTTGGTGACCCTCTAAAATATTAAGAACAAGGGTCTGCTGGTGACCCTCTAAAACGTTATGGTTGAGGGACTGCTGGTGACCTTCAAAAACATTATGGGCGAGGGCCTGCTGGTGACCCTCAAAAACATTATGGGTGAGGTCCCGTTGCTAAGCTGACCATCTAAAACATTAGGTGCGAGGACAGCCTAATAAGCATGTTAACCGCTTCAACCCCCCTAGCTTAAACACCCTTAATGACCAGGCCACTTTTTATAATTCCGCACTACACTACTTTCACCGTTTATTGCTCCGTCATACAACTTACCACCCAAATGAATTTTACCTCCTTTTCTTCTCACTAATAGAGCTTTCATTTGGTGGTATTTCATTCTTGCTGACATTTTTACTTTTTTTGCCATTAATACTGTAAGAGGGTGCAAGGTATCATATGCGATGGCAGGTACGTGTCACCGAGGTTGCTGGCCTCGGTGAGGTGAGAGCCGGGTTTTTTTGTCTGCAGCAGCTTATGCTGCTAGACTTTGTTACTTAGTTTGTCTGCAAAGCTAATCCGGGCCGGCTCTTACTGGGAGTAGGTAAAGTGTAGGGTGGGTGCCTACTCCCCACGGTCCAGTCCTGGTTTTGGGCTGGGTATAAAACACAGCCAGCAGCTGTGTCTGGGTGGTGATTATCCTGGAGCCTGCTAACAGGGCTGTGGGGTTCTCTGTGCTGGAGGACGGAGCTCAGCAAGGTGGTGTTTCCCTGCAACCTGAAGGTGGAATCGCCTGAGGCTGGGCCGACTGCTAGGTGTGAACCCGCACCTAAACCACCCAGGTGACTGGACCCTGTGTTGGCCTGTTTTTGTTTTGCCACGTTATTTCCGTTGTGTGTGAACTGTCACCAAAGAGACTGTTTTTCATTTATGGTGTGCAAGTGTGAATAAAACACTGTTTGTTGCACAATCTGGACTCCTTGTTTTGCCTCTAAACTGCACCCGCACCGCTGTCTACCAGAGCGACTCCCCACATTTGGTGTCGGATGCGGGCATGCGCAGTGAGGCTGGCGTGAACGCCGAAGTTTTGTTTTTCTAAAGTGCATGGAATATATTAAGCCAGCAAAGCTGCAAGCAGGAGTTTCTGGTAACATGGAGGCTGCTGTGAAGGCTCTCATAGAGGCTAACGTGCAGCAGCGGGAGACCAACCAACTACTGCTACAACATGTGATGGCGTTACAGGCGGCAGGAGCGTCCCACCACGTCCATGATGCCCGGAAAGCGGTCCGTGCGGCGATCCCAAAGATGACCCCCGCAGACGACGTGGAGACCTACCTGGCGGTCTTTGAGAAGGTCGCCGTGAGGGAAAAGTCACCCGGGATGTACCCCTTGCAGATCCATCCCCAGTGGTCTGCTGGCAGTGTCGGGAGCCTGGACACATAAGGGCCAACTGTCCCCATCGGGGGGAACCCATGGAGACTAATTATGGGTACCGGGCTTCCATGTATGCCCGGAGACTGTGTGCGACCGGCACCCCCGAGACAATAGACAATCGTCATCTGTGCCAGGTGCAAGTCGGGGATAACCTGGCAGTGGCGCTGTTGGACTCAGGGAGCCTGGTAACCCTGGTAAGTGCTGCCCTGGTACAGCCCACCCAGTATACGGGCCGGAAAGTGGGTGTGGTGTGCATTCACGGAGACTTAAAGGACTATCCCACTGCTGTAATGTCTCTGTCCACGGCGGCCGGCACCTGGACTTGTGAAGTGGCGATCTCCACAAAGCTACCCTATGAACTGATTATTGGGAGAGACTTCCCTGGTTTTCCGTCACTGTGGCCTGAGGTGAAAGTGTCTAACAGCCCTGAGACAGGGGTAACCCTAGCAGAGTGGCCTGATACCACTGGAAGGCCAGAACCCTGGGAGCCTGAGTCTGAAGGGCCAGCGGTAGGGGTGACCACTGCTGCAGCGGTAGTGGGGGAGACAACCCCACTGAGTGTAATGGTGGGAGACACGGAGGACTTGCCACCGGGACCTGAGTTGGCAGACCACAATGTCTCCGGGGAAAATTTTGGGACCGCACAACACCGGGACCAAACCCTAACCAGGGCCTGGGAGAATGTGCTGGAAATTGATGGGAAACCCCAGAAACCAGGGGCTGAATTAATGTTCCCACGATTTATTGTTCTGCAGGATATGTTGTATCGGGTGAACCAAATCCGAGGCGAACCTGTTGAACAGTTGGTGGTGCCCACAGCGTATCGCAAGCTTGTCATGGAGCTTGCCCACCAACATGTTCTTGGGGACACCTGGGGTGGCAGAAAACCCAGGACCGCATACTGCAGCGATTTTATTGGCCCAGTGTGTTCAAGGAGGTAGAGAATTATTGTAAGTCCTGTCCGACCTGTCAGATAACTAGCCCCCAGCCCCATTTCCGTAGTCCTCTGGTACCTCTGCCAATTATTGAAGTACCGTTTGAGCGAATCGCTATGGATTTAATTGGGCCTGTACCAAAGTCTGCCAGGGCGACCAACACATTCTGGTAGTTCTCGACTATGCCACTCGGTATCCGGAGGCGGTGCCTCTGCGACATACCTCAGCTAAGCTCATTGCCAAAGAGTTAATGGAGATGTTTTCCCGTGTGGGCCTGCCAAAAGAGGTTCTGACAGACCAAGGGACCCCTTTTATGTCCAAAGTAATGAGGGAACTGTGTAAATTGTTGCGTATAAAGCAGTTACGGACGTCAGTTTACCATCCGCAAACAGACGGTCTTGTGGAGAGGTTTAACCAAACTCTAAAAAATATGTTAAAGAGGGTGGTGTCTAGAGATGGGAAGGACTGGGATCTGCTTCTGCCCTATCTCATGTTTGCAGTGCGAGAGGTGCCCCAGGCCTCTACTGGGTTCTCGCCCTTCGAACTGCTTTATGGCAGACACCCTCGGGGCCTGTTGGATATCGCCAAGGAAGCATGGGAACAACAGCCTGTCCCCCACAAAAGTGTCATTGAGTATGTCGCCCAGATGCAGGAACGGATGGAAAGGGTGTTGCCCTTGGTCCGGGAGCATATGGAGGCAGCGCAACAAGCCCAGAGTAGGGTGTACAACCGTCAGGCTCGGGTACGGGACTTCAATCCGGGAGATCGGGTTTTGGTTCTGGTACCCACCCTTGACAGCAAATTCCTAGCTAGGTGGCAGGGCCCCTATGAGGTGATCGAGAAGGTAGGGAAGTGAATTACAAGGTACACCAGCCAGGGCGGCGCAAGCCGGAGCAGGTGTACCACGTGAATTTACTTAAGCCGTGGAAAGATAGGGACGCGGCCGACGGCCACAGCCCCGAACAGGGCTTCTAGGTGAAAAGGGTCCAGCCCCACAGTTCGAGGCCTGTGAAGCCGTAACCACGGTAAAAATTGCAGACAGCCTGTCTTCCAAACAAGTTCAGGAAGTCAGGGAGTTCCTCAGTCGGAACACGGATGTGTTCTCGGACCTCCCTGGCCGCACGTCTCTCATCCGACATGACATCGTCACTGAGCCTCAGGCCAAGGTCCGGTTAAAACCATACCGGGTACCCGAGGCTCGGCGGCGGGCCATCGCGGAGGAAGTGCAGTTAATGTTGAAGCTCGATGTCATTGAGGAGTCAAAAAGTGAGTGGGCCAGTCCCATAGTCCTAATACCCAAGCCGGATGGGACGTTGCGGTTCTGCAACGACTTTCGCAAGTTAAATGAAGTATCCAAGTTTGACGCGTATCCCATGCCCCGAGTAGACGAGCTTGTTGAAAGTTTAGGACAAGCCCGTTATTTTTCTGTGCTGGACCTCACTAAAGGGTACTGGCAGGTACCCTTAACGGAGTCGGCTAAGGAAAAAACCGCATTTGTTACCCCGCAGGGCCTGTATCACTACAAGGTGTTACCCTTTGGCCTGCATGGCGCCCCCGCCACTTTCCAAAGGTTAATGGACATAGTGCTGCGACCACATCGTCGGTAGGCCTCGGCCTACTTAGATGATGTAGTCATCCACAGCACCGACTGGGAAAGCCATTTACCCAAGGTGCAGGCGGTAGTGGATGCCCTGAGGAAAGCCGGACTGACCGCTAACCCAAAGAAGTGCTCCATAGGGTTAGAGGAGACAAAATATCTGGGATATGTTATTGGGCGGGGAGTCATCAAACCTCAGGTAACTAAGGTAGAGGCCATTCGGAACTGGCCCCGACTGGTCACCACCAGGCAGGTAAAGACGTTCCTGGGGATTGTAGGATACTACATGAGGTTTGTGCCCCACTTTGCCACAATAGCAGCGCCATTGACAGACCTGTTGAAGGGGCGAAAGTCTGGGAGGGTTAGCTGGAGTGAGAAGGCGGAGGAGGCTTTCTCCGCGTTGAAGTCGGCCCTGTGTGGGTCCCTGGTTTTGGTGACACCCGACTTCAACAAGGAGTTTGTCGTACAGACCGACGCCTCGGAGGTAGGCCTCGGTGCGGTACTGTCGCAGGAGGTCAACGGGGAAGAACATCCCGTTGTCTTCCTGAGCCGTAAGCTCAGCCCCGCCGAGTCCAGATATACTATAGTGGAGAGGGAGTGCCTGGCTATCAAGTGGGCACCCGAAAGTCTCCGCTACTACCTGTTAGGGAGGAGGTTCCGTCTGGTGACCGACCATTCCCCCCTCAAATGGATGAGTCAGGCCAAGGAGAGGAATGCTCGGGTCACCAGGTGGTTCCTATCGCTTCAAAATTTCAAATTCTCCGTGGAACACAGGGCAGGCCGCTTGCAGGGCAACGCAGATGCCCTGTCCCGCGTCCACTGCCTCACGTGTGTTCACCCCCTCAGGGTTGAACAAAGGGGGGGGGGTGTGTAAGAGGGTGCAAGGTATCATATGTGATGGCAGGTACGTGTCACCGAGGTTGCTGGCCTCGGTGAGGTGAGAGCCGGGTTTTTTTGTCTGCAGCAGCTTATGCTGCTAGACTTTGTTACTTAGTTTGTCTGCAAAGCTAATCCGGGCCGGCTCTTACTGGGAGTAGGTAAAGTGTAGGGTGGGTGCCTACTCCCCACGGTCCAGTCCTGGTTTTGGGCTGGGTATAAAACACAGCCAGCAGCTGTGTCTGGGTGGTGATTATCCTGGAGCCTGCTAACAGGGCTGTGGGGTTCTCTGTGCTGGAGGACGGAGCTCAGCAAGGTGGTGTTTCCCTGCAACCTGAAGGTGGAATCGCCTGAGGCTGGGCCGACTGCTAGGTGTGAACCCGCACCTAAACCACCCAGGTGACTGGACCCTGTGTTGGCCTGTTTTTGTTTTGCCACGTTATTTCCGTTGTGTGTGAACTGTCACCAAAGAGACTGTTTTTCATTTATGGTGTGCAAGTGTGAATAAAACACTGTTTGTTGCACAATCTGGACTCCTTGTTTTGCCTCTAAACTGCACCCGCACCGCTGTCTACCAGAGCGACTCCCCACAATACAAATTTAACGACATTTTTGCAAAAAAATGACATTTTTCACTTTCTGTTGTAAAATTTTTCAAAAAAAACTACATTTCTATATAAATTTTTCTCTAAATTTATTGTTCTACATGTCTTTGATAAAAAAAAAGTCCAATAAGTGTATATTTATTGGTTTGGGTAAAAGTTATAGCGTTTACAAACTATGGTGCAAAAAGTGAATTTCGGCATTTTGAAGCAGCTCTGACTTTCTGAGCGCCTGTCATGTTTCTTCAGGTGCTAGAATGCCAGGAAAGTATAAATACCCCCCAAATGACACCATTTTAGAAAGAAGACACCCCAAAGTATTAGGGGAGGGGCATGGTGAGTTCATGTATCATTTCATTTTTTTTCACAAGTTAGCGGAAAATGACACTTTCTGAGAAAAAAAAAAAAAAAGTTTCAATTTCTGCTAACTTCTGGCAAAAAAATAAATCTCAGATGGACTCACTATGCCCCTCAGTGAATACCTCGGGGTGTCTACTTTCCGAAATGGGGTCATTTGTGGGGTGTTTTTACTGTTCTGGCATTTTGGGCGGGGCTAAATTGTGAGCCGCCATGTAAAACCTAAAGGTACTTGTTGGAATTTGGGCCCCTTTGTGCACCCAGGCTGCAAAAAAGTGTCACTTATGTGGTATCGCCGTACTCAGGAGAAGTAGGGAAATGTGTTTTGGGGTGTATTTTTACATATACCCATGTTGGGTGAGAGAAATATCTCTGTAAATTGTAAACCTTGTATCAAATTTTTTAAAATTTGTCGTTTACAGAGATATTTTTCACACAAAGTATGGGTATATATAAAAATACACCCCAAAACACATTGCCCTACTTCTCCTGAGTACGGCGATACCACATGTATGCCACTTTTTTTCAGCCTGGGTGCGCAAAGGGGCCCTAAAACCAATGAGTACCTTTAGGATTTCACAGGGCATTTTTACGCATTTGGATTCCAGACTTCTTCTCACGCTTTAGGGGCCCCTAAAATGCCAGGACAGTATAAATACCCCACATGTGACCCCATTTTGGAAAGAAGACACCCCAAGGTAATCCGTGAGGGGTATGGTGAGTTTATGTAAAATTTTATTTTTTGTCACAAGTTAGTGGAATATGAGACTTTGTAAAAAACAAAATAAAAAAAAATAAATATCAATTTCCGCTAACTTGTGCCAAAAAATAAAAATTCTGTGAACTCGCCATGCCCCTCACGGAATACCTTGGGGTGTCTTCTTTCCAAAATTGGGTCACATGTGGGGTATTTATACTGCCCTGGCATTTTAGGGGCCCTAAAGCGTGAGAAGAAAAATGCGTAAAAATGCCCTCCTAAAAGGTACTCATTGGAATTTGGGCCCCTTTGCGCATCTTGGCTGCAAAAAAGTGTCACTCATGTGGTATCGCCGTACTCAGGAGAAGTAGGGCAATGTGTTTTGGGGTGTATTTTTACATATACCCATGCTGCGTGTGAGAAATATCGCTGTAAACGACAACTTTTACATTTTTTTATTCAAAGTTGTCAATTTACAGAGATATTTCTCTCACCCAGCATGGGTATATGTAAAAATACACCCTAAAACACATTGCCCTACTTCTCCTGAGTACGGCGATACCACATGAGTGACACTTTTTGCAGCCAAGATGCGCAAAGGGGCCCTAAACCAATGAGTACCTTTAGGATTTCACAGGCCATTTTACGCATTTGGATTCTCACGCTTTAGGGCCCCTAAAATGCCAGGACAGTATAAAAACCCCACAAGTGACCCCATTGTGGAAAGAAGACACCCCAAGGTATTCTGTGAGGGGTATGGCGAGTTCACAGAAAAAAAAAATTGGCACAAGTTAGCGGAAATTGATTTTTTTTTTTTTTACAGTCTCATATTCCACTAACTTGTGACAAAAATAAAATTTTACATGAACTCACCATACCCCTCACGGAATACCTTGGGGTGTCTTCTTTCTAAAATGGGGTCACATGTGAGGTTTTGTACTGCCCTGGCATTTGAGGGTCTCCGCAATCATTACACGTATGGCCAGCATTAGGAGTTTCTGCGATTCTCCTTATATTGAGCATACGGGTAATGAGATTTTTTCCGTTCAGCCTCTGCACTGAAAAAAATAAATAAATGAACGGCACAGATTTTTTCATTCGCATCGATCAATGTGGATGAAAAAATCTCTGCCAAAATCAGTGACTGCGGTGGGCTGGGCGCTAGCTACCTAACAAGTAGCTAACTAACTGGCGGTGATAAGGGACCCTTATGCCCCATTCACACGTCCGAAATTCTGTTTGCGGAACGGAATTGTGGACCCATTCATTTCTATGGGGACAGACTTTGTCCCGCTCGGATCCGGAATTACGGATCCGCGCTTCCGGGTCTGCACTTCCGTTCCGCAAAAATATAGAACATGTCCTATTCTTGTCCGCAATTGCGGACAAGAAAAAGAATTTTCTATATAGTTCTGGCAATGTGCGGATCTGCAAAATGCGGAAAGCACATTGCCGGTGTCCGTGTTTTGAGGATCCGCGGATCCGATCCGCAGATCCGATCCGCAGATCCGATCCGCGGATCCGATCTGCAGATCCAATCCGCGGATGCAATCCGCGGATCCGTGAATCCACGGATCCGCAAAACACATATGGAAGAATGAATGGAGCCTTACAAGGGGTGTGATCAATGACAGGGGGGTGATCAGGGGGTCTAGATGGGGTGATCAAGGGGTTAATAGGTGAGGGGGGGTGAGGGGGGTTAGTGTAGTGTTTGGTGCAACTTTATAGTGTTACCTGGTCCTCTGGTGGTCGATCCCAGCAGAGGACCAGGTAGCAGCTATATCAGACGCTGTTCACAAAACAGCTTCTCATATAGCTGTTTGATGCGATTTAATTCGCATCTACAGCCTGCCAGTGATGGATCATCGCTGGCAGGCTGCAGCTGAACTGCCGAGATGCGCTTCACTGTGAACGCGCGCGCTCGCGCGTTCACAGGAAGTCACGGCTCTCGCGAGATGACGCGCCGATGCGTCATCTCAGAGCTACAGGACCGCCCGCAGGACACATACCTGCGTTAGGCGGTCCTGTAGCGGTTAATATGATGGAGGAGGAGGTGGACAAGAAAAGTCAGATTGAACCATATATCCTTTTTAGTGTTGGAAGGGGTGCATAGAAATACAGTGTATTCAGTATACCATAAAAGCCATATTAAGAGCGCCTTTATGTTCAGCCGCTTTCCTCTGGTGGAGTAGAGAAGTCAGGGGCAATCCAGGCCACGTTAATTTTTATAAGAGTAAACCAGTCAGCATATTCCGTTGACAGGCGGATGCTCTTATCAGTTATTATGCCCCCATCAGTACTAACTACATGCTATGACAAAACACTGGCTGCGGGGCAGGTCAGCACCTCCAAGGCGTAGAGCGCCAGTTAGTGCCACGTCTCCAGCTTGGACTCCCAATAGTTGTAAGGCACAGAGGGATCACTGAGGATGTTGACACGGTCTGCTACATACTCCTTCACCATCTTCCAAAATGTTTCCCTCCTTGTGACACTAGGCCGTGCATCAGGTTGAGGGTGTTGGCAGGGTGTCATAAAACTGACCAGGCTTGGAGATTGTTGCCCTGCCCTGTTGGATCTGCTGTGTGTTCCCCTCATCTCCCCTCCTCGGTTGGACCAGGAAGTATGTACTCTGCAGCCAGCTTTGTCAGCTGGAAATTTTGGGAGCAATTTTTCCACAAGGACCTTCTGCTCGTCCTCTCCACCACAGGAATGGGAGATGAGATATTCTCTTTGCAGCAGGCGTCGAGAAGAGTGAACAACCAGTAATCGATCTTGGCCAAAATGCATACAAAGCGAGGGTCACGGGAAAGGCAGCCTAACATAAAGTTAACCATGTGTGCCAGAGTCCCAACAGAAAAGACTTCACTGTCCTCATCAGGAGGATGACACTCAATCTCCTCATCCTCTTCCACCTCTTCTACCCCTCCACGCTGAACAGATGGAGTAAAACTTTCTTGAGTACTACCCTCTGTAGCGGAGGCAACCGTCTCCTCCTCATCATCATCATCATCCAATTTGCACTGAGAAAACGAACTGAGGGTGGTTTGGCTATTACCCTGTATACTGTCTTCCCCCATTTCCACTTCTACCCCATACAAAGTGTCCACCTTAATTGTGAGCAGCAAGCATTTGAGTAGACACAGAAGTGGAATGATTACGCTGATAATAGCGTTATCGCTGCTCACCATCTGTGTTGATTCCTCAAAGTTACGTAAAACCTCACAGAGGTCACACATCAATGCCCACTCGTCGCTTGTGAAGAGCGGAAGCTGACTGGAAAGGCGACAACCATGTGGCTGCTGGTATTCCATTACTGCCATCTGCTGCTCACAAAGCCTGGCCAACATGTGTAACGTCGAGTTCCAGCGCGTGATCAAGTCGAACACCAGTCGGTGAGCTGGCAATTGCAAGCGCTGCTGGAGCATTGCCAGACTGGCGGAAGCTTTCACTGACTTGCAGAAATGGGCACACACGTGGCCCACCTTCACCCGTAGTTCAGGGAAATTGGGGTAGGTTTTGAGAAACCGCTGAACCACTAGGTTGAACACGTGGGCTAGGCATGGTATTTGTGTAAGCTTGCCGAGCTACAATGCCACCACCAAGTTATGGCCATTATCAGACAGAACCATGCCTGGTTGTAGGTTGAGTGACGAGAGCCATAGCTCAGTCTGGCCCCATATCTCCTGCCACAGCTCTGAAGCAGTGTGATGTTTGTCACCTTACTAGATCAGTTTAAGCACGGCCTATTGCCGCTTCCCCACTGCAGTGCTACACTGCTTCCAGCTACTGACTGGTGCAGCAAGATGAGAATTTTAGAGGTGGAGGAGGAGGTGGAGGTGTAGGAGGAGAAGGGAGGGTTGCAGCCACTACTGTAGGTGGCAGCAAAAAACCCTGATGGAAGTAGGGCTGGCAATCCTTGGCGTCGGTAGCACCTGTGCCATCCAAGGGTACGACTCCCTCCCGGCCTACACAACGTTCCCCTAGTGTGCCATCAAGGAAATGTAGCATTCCTGGCCAAAAGCACTTGTCCATATGTTAGTCGTTAAGTGGACCTTTCCAATAACTGCGTTGGGCAGGGCACATGTGATGTTACGGGACATATGCTGGTATGAGGATGGGACTGCACACCGTGAAAAATATTAGCGGTTGGGGACAGAGTAACGCTGGATGGCCACCGCCATCAGGATGCGGAACGCCTCAGTGTCCACAAGCCTAAATGGCAACATTTCCAGGGTCAGCAATTTTGAAGAGTGTGCATTTAGTGCTATGGCCTGTGGGTGGTTGGCTGGGTATTTGCTCTTTCGTTCAAAGGCCTGGGGTATAGCCATCTGTACGCTGCACTGGGACACAGAAGTGGATGTGCTAGCTGATGGTGCTTGCAAAGGTCCAGGTGCATGGCGGGAGGCATCCGGGCCTGCATCTTAGACAGGGGATTGGCCAGCACGTAACACAGGGGAGGAGGAGGCAGAGGTGTGACCCGCAGACACTGATTGTGGACCCAGGCGTTCGTCCCACCTATTAGGGTGCTTTAATGCCATGTGGCGGATCATGCTGGTGGTGAGGTTGCTAGTGTTCACGCCCCTACTCATTTTGGTATGGCACAGTTTGCAAATGACAATTCTTTTATTGTCCGAACTTTCCTCAAAAAAGCGCCAGATTGCGGAACACCTACCCCTTGGCAAGGGAGCTTTCCACAAAGGGGTGCTCCAGGGAACAGTTGAGGGCCTGTTTGGTGTGACCCGCCTTCTCCCTTTTGCCACCCCACTGCCTCTTCCAGCCTGTTGCAGTGCTGTGGATCCCTCTCCCTCCCAGGTTGGGTCAGTGACTTCATCGTCCATCACCTCCTCTTCCACTTCCTCACTCTAGTCATCCTCCTGAAATGTTGACATAACAACAACCTCAGTTATTGACAACTGTGGCTCAACCTCATCATGAACCTTTTGAGACACTAACTGGAGTTGACTTATTGGCAACTGTGTCTCATCATCATTATCCACTTCGTGAAACACTAATTGCCGTTCCCCAACGTCATCTTCTTCTGACTGTGGATGCTCAAGAGTTTGGGAATCAGGGCACAAGATCCCCTCATGTCCCTTTTCAAGCGGGCCTGTTAAGAGGCCCAAATTAAGAAATTGCGATGGAAAGAGCTCAATAACTTCACACGCTACCGTGCATCTCCCATTGTATATCTGTCTGTTGAAGGATATATTACACAAAGTTTTCAAATACAATTACTGAAGGCATAATCCTACATATTTTTTCAAACGCTACTGTTCATCTCCAAGTGTAAATCTGTCCATAAAAGGATACCTTTCATTCAGGGCCTAAATACTAGGCCTACAATTGATATTCCCCTAAATCAGTGGTTACTGCTGTGCCTGAATTAGTGTAATATGGTACATAAATAAATAGGCAGATAGTGTTAGGTGCCTGTAAAAAAAAGTCCTAAATTTGAAATCAATACATTGGGCCAAATACTTTTTTTCTTTTTTTCTTATTGTGGTGCTTGGTGAACTTTAACAATGAGGAAAACGTCTAGTAAGGGACGCGGACACGGTCGTGGTGGTGTTAGTGGACCCTCTGGTGCTGGGAGAGGACGTGGCCATTCTGCCACAGGCACACATCCTAGTGAACCAACTACCTCAGGTTCCAGTACCCGCCAGAATTTACAGCGATATTTGGTGGGGCCCAATGCCGTTCTAAGGGTGGTAAGGCCTGAGCAGGTACAGGCTCTAGTCAATTGGGTGGCCGACAGTAGATCCAGCACGTTCACAACATTATCTCCACCCAGTCTTCTTCAGAAAGCGCCCAGGTGTCGCCTGAAAACCAAGCCCATCAGTCTGTCATATCACCCCCATGCATATCAGGGAAACTGTCTGAGCCTTAAGTTATGCAGCAGTCTCTTATGCTGTTTGAAGACTCTGCTGGCAGGGTTTCCCAAAGGAATCCACCTAGCACTTCCCCAGTGGTGGAAGACATAGAATGCACTGATGCACAACCACTGATGTTTCCTGATGATGAGGACATGGGAATACCACCTCATCGGAGTCCGCACGTCTCTGATGATGACGAAACAGGAGGTCAGGGAGGAAGACTGTGTGGAAGACGATACAGGGGACGAAGGTCGTGCCACTGACTTTCATAGTTCAGAGGAAGAGGCAGTGGTGAGACCGAGCCAACAGCGTAGCAAAAGAGGGAGCAGGGGGCAAAAGCAGAACAGCCGCCGCCAAGAGAGTTAGCCTGCTACTGGCCACCGCCACCAGGGACTGAGCACCCCAAAGGCAGCTTCAATGAGTTCCCTGGCATGGTACTTCTTTAAACAATGTGCTGACGTCAAGACCCGAGTGGTTTGCACGCTGTACCATCAGAGACTGAAGCGAGGCATTAACGTTCTAAACCTTAGCACAACCTGCATGACCAGGCATCTACATGCAAAGCATGAACTGCAGTGGAGTAAACACCTTAAAAGCAAGGAACTCACTCAGGCTCCCCCTGCTCCCTCTTCTGCTGCTGCCTCGGCCTCTTCCCCCACCTCGGAAGGAATGTTGGCACCTGCCGCCCACCAAACAGAGGATGTGCCACCGACACCACCACCTGCGTCACCAAGCATCTCCACCATGTCACACGGCAGCGTACAGCTCTCCATCTCACAAACCTTGGAGAGAAAGCGTAAATTCCCACCTAGCCACCCTCGAGCCCTGGGCCTGAATGCCAGCATTTCTAAACTACTGGCCTTTAAAATCCTGTCATTGACTTCCGGTTCCGGCGCTGGTATGTGAGGACGCAGCTAACGCGGCTCCTCACCGTTAGTCACAGCCACCACAACTTCGGACCCCCCTAACCGACTGGAGCGCAAACTTTTTCACCTGCAGGCATCGAGGGGCGCATGGAGAGATATCTACTCCGGAGCGGACACAAACCGGCCTCCGCCAGCCACGATATTCCCGAGGACAACGAGGAGCCTTGCAAGATGGCGCCATCTCCCGCGCTGCAGAGTGGAGACAAATCAGCGGTGAGTGAGGAAATAGTTCACTCACAGGAAGATATGTTTGAATTGGCAGGAGGGGCAGTGGACATAAAACAATTAGCCATAGAAGTGGCCAAACAGCTCGCCCCTGACCTTATAGCCTCGCTTTCCACCACTATCCAGGCTGCACTAAATAAACTGCAGGAAGATGTGGATCTGCATGACCACAGAATGCAGGAGATAGAACAAAGAATGGCTTGCTTGGAGGAAGACGCCGCTGAAGCAGCAGCTCAACGCAAAGAATTGGAGCTATTAACAGCTAAGCTCCATGATAAAGCAGAAGACCTGGAGAACAGGTCCCGAAGGAGCAATTTAAGATTGGTTGGGATTCCAGAATCCGTCCCACCGCAAGATTTGCGTCGCATGTTCGAGGTGGATTTACCGCGCGCACTAGGCCTACAGGGGAGATGTAAAGTGGAAAGGGCGCATCGAGTGGGCCCCCCAAGGGACCCACCTTCGTCATCTTCTGACAGACAAAGGCCACGTCAAGCCATCTGCAAATATCTGGACTATACGGACAAAGAAGACCTGTTGAAAGCGTATAGACAAAGAAGAGAACCGCTAGTTGTACGCGGCTACAAAGCACTATTATTTGCCGATTATTCTGCTGAAACAACAAGAAAACGCAGAGCTTTCAGCGCCCTCTGCTCCAGCTTATATAAAAAAGGTTTTAAATTCCAACTGATATACCCAGCTATACTCAAGATAAAAAGCGATGATGGCACGTTGCACCAATTTACCGATCCTAAAGAGGCCGAATCCTTCTTTAACAGCAATGATAAAGAGGACTTATCATCGAGAAAACAGCGCCAGAGGAGTCCAGAAGATTCGTCTGTGGGCGATCAATGGTCTCGTGTACCCTCTTCAACTGGTAGCAGAGCGCCGAAGGAACAACGACCTCCAGTTACATTGCGCCAGGCCAGTCATCGCGTTGGCTGATTATTAGTGCTGATATTGGTGATGTATAAGGGGGGACTGTGACGGACTGAACCATCACTGGGGCTGCTGGAGAAGACTGAGAGCTAGCCTCCTTCCTACGGACTATGGACCCAGAACCATGGAGACCCCCTCAGACCTCTTGGGGGTTACAAGGAACAGTGAGCCCTGATTTATGTGTGGACTTTATAGGCCTTATTGTTCCTGTTGTCCATTGACGGTGCAGGGGTGAACCCAGCTATACAAGAAGGGTTAACTCTGCACTGAGGCCCCCAGGAAAGGTGTTAGTTCATTTGTCCCTTTGTTCTGTTGTGCTAGTGATGGGATTAAGTAGCTGACTCTGGGGTAGAGGAGTAGATCACCCTCTGATACACTCAGGAGATAATCCCATCACATGTGTCTCCTCTCTTCCTATTCATCATTGAGGCACTGGGGGGATCTGTTTGATTGCGTTATAATGTTAGACCACCTGAACTGTATATGTATATTAAGTTAGTCTATTGTCTGAGTTAACTGTATCCCAGGCAGAGGGGGTGTGCCTCGGGCCTGTGGATCTGTATAAATTGTGAGTGCTGGCTGTCATTAAAGTGTCCTGTTCTACCCTTCATGAAGTCTGGGCTCATGTTTGGGGGATTGGAGAACTACACTCTGGGGATTGCTATATTCCTTATACTCTCCAGAGTATATTCCCTAGCTCTTGTGAGGGCTTTTCTTGTTCCTGTTTCGCTCTCTGGACTAAGGAGAGGTACAGCGAAAACCCAAACTAAGCTGAGGCGGTTCGTGGGGTTTGAGGTGGTTCTGGTGTCGAGTGCAGTGCTGAAGGTCCTTGGCAAGCACTAGGCGCATCGGTTGACGGAGGCACCCAGTCGGGGTGGCAGGCGTTCCGTCACATTGGTGGCAGCAGTGGGATGGCGTCCTAGTGCGAGGTAAAGCAGCTCTGAGACACCGTTCGTGGAATTACAAGCTGAGGGCAACGCTAGTATCCGTACAGCGCCCTTGGGAGCAGAGGGATCCAGCGACTTGAAGCAGACAAGTATGGAAGGCTCTGGCTCTGGAGATAATTGGCTGGCGGAAGTAAGGCAGCGAGTGGCCCAGTATGGGGATGATGTACCTATGGAGACACGCCGGGTAATCTGGAACCAGGTCATGGCCGAGCGAAACACAAGGCTGGACCGAGAATTCCGGCTGGCGAAAAAGATGGAGTATGCTCAGCAGAAGGAGCATTATAGCAGCCAAAGAGAGGCTCCATTCGTGGAGGTTAACCATTTCCCCCGAAGGCGGCCAGAGGAACCCGAAGTAGGGGTCCTCATAGACTGGTCCTGCGAGGAACCACAACAGGCAGGTGGAGATGGGACTGAGGTCTCTCCACTGGGCCCACCGGGATGCTGGGAAGCTGGCCCCGATCCCCAGCAACAGCCGGAGTTACCGGGTGCAGATGCAGGTGGTCCCTACTCTCAAATGTTGAGGGACCTCATAGACTGGTCCTGGGAAGACCCACAGATGGCAGGTGGAGATGGGACTGCGGTCTCACTACCGGCCCTACAGGGATGCTGGGCAGTCGGCCCAGATCCCCAGCGGCAGTGTACATTACAGGGAGGAGAGACCACCGGTTTCACTCCCCAGCGGCAGAGCGCATTATTGGAAGGGGAGACAGTCGGTTCCCCTCTCCACCAGCAGAGAGAGTGTCAGGGAGAGGAGCCTGTTACCCCTCTCCCCAGCGGCTGAAGGTGTGTAAGGGAGAGGAGCTTATTACCCCCTTTTCCCAGCGGCAGCGTAGCCCACCAAGGGGAGACACTAAGCCCCCACCAGCGCAGATGGGACCGTGGTCTCTGCGCCCAAGCTACAGGAGTACGGACAGGCGGTCCTGCTCCCCAGCGGCAGAGTATTCTACCGGGAGGGAAGAGCCTCGTTCCCCCTCCCCAGCGGCAGAGCGCATTATTGGAAGGGGAGACAGTCAGTTCCCCTCTCCACCAGCAGAGAGAGTGTCAGGGAAAAGAGCCTGTTACCCCCTCTCCCCAGCGGCTGAAGGTGTGTAAGGGAGAGGAGCTTATTACCCCCTCTCCCCAGCGGCAGCGTAGCCCACCAAGGGGAGACACTAAGCCCCCCACCAGCGCAGATGGGACCGTGGTCTCTGCGCCCAAGCTACAGGGAGTACGGACAGTCGGTCCTGCTCCCCAGCGGCAGAGTATTCTACCAGGAGGGGAGAACCTCGTTCCCCCTTCCCAGCGGCAGCCCAGCCCACCAAGGGGAGATGATAAGCCCCACACCTGTGCAGATGGGACCATGGTCTCTGTGCCCAAACCACAGGGGGTAGGGACAGTCGGCCCTGTTCCCCAGCAGCAGGGCTGTATATCCAAAGGGGAGACAGCCTGTCTTCTCCTCCAGCAGCAACACCAGGTCCAGAGGGAGGAGTGTGCTAACCCTTCTCCTCAGCTGGGCTCCAACCAGGCTATTCCCGTGGTAGCGCTGGCACAAGGGCAGAGTACCGCTGGTCTCTACCCACTCAGCAACCCACCGATCCGGAAGGCTAGTACCCCCCAGAGCTGTGGTGGAGCCCCTGGACATGAACAAGCTACCCACTACCCCAGGTGCAATAACCAATTCTTGGGGGTGGGCCACTCTGTTGATTATGTTTTGTGGGTGGGTTGCTGGATTAACCAAGGCACTGACCGACAGGAGGTCAGATACCTCGTTAGTCTACTGTTGGGAGGGGAGAAATGTGACGGACTGAACCATCACTGGGGCTGCTGGAGAAGACTGAGAGCTAGCCTCCTTCCTACGGACTATGGACCCAGAACCATGGAGACCCCCTCAGACCTCTTGGGGGTTACAAGGAACAGTGAGCCATGATTTATGTGTGGACTTTATAGGCCTTATCGTTCCTGTTGTCCATTGAAGGTGCAGGGGTGAACCCAGCTATACAAGAAGGGTTAACTCTGCACTGAGGCCCCCAGGAAAGGTGTTGGTTCATTTGTCCCTTTGTTCTGTTGTGCTAGTGATGGGATTAAGTAGCTGACTCTGGGGTAGAGGAGTAGATCACCCTCTGATACACTCAGGAGATAATCCCATCACATGTGTCTCCTCTCTTCCTATTCATCATTGAGACACTGGGGGATCTGTTTGATTGCGTTATAATGTTAGACCACCTGAACTGTATATGTATATTAAGTTAGTCTATTGTCTGAGTTAACTGTATCCCAGGCAGAGGGGGTGTGCCTCGGGCCTGTGGATCTGTATAAATTGTGAGTGCTGGCTGTCATTAAAGTGTCCTGTTCTACCCTTCATGAAGTCTGGGGTCATGTTTGGGGGATTGGAGAACTACACTCTGGGGATTGCTATATTCCTTATACTCTCCAGAGTATATTCCCTAGCTCTTGTGAGGGCTTTTCTTGTTCCTGTTTCGCTCTCTGGACTAAGGAGAGGTACAGCGAAAACCCAAACTAAGCTGAGGCGGTTCGTGGGGTTTGAGGTGGTTCTGGTGTCGAGTGCAGTGCTGAAGGTCCTTGGCAAGCACTAGGCGCATCGGTCGACGGAGGCACCCAGTCGGGGTGGCAGGCGTTCCGTCACAGGGACTCTATCTCATATTTTACTAACGGTGGGACAAAGCTGCACACTATTGGACTGTGTATACCAGAAAAAAGGATAGTCCATATTACTGGAGTAGTGACCCACACTTATAGTTATAGTTAATATGCTGAGTTACGTTATGTCTATGTTTTTGCAGTTACTATTGTTCTTTCAAGTTTTAGGGTTGTCTGCCTTACATACTCCGTTACCATTAATGGAGATCAAGGTGTCATGGAGTGATTGCTCTGCTGGGAGGCGGTCTCTCCATGGGAGGTGGGTCCAGCCCCTCTCCCTTTGTGTAGTTTCAAATTCAAGCAGGATTAGAGCTCTATGTAAAGGAGTCACATGAGAATTATCTCATGGAACGTAAAGGGCCTTAGGTCCCCTAACAAGCGTATGAAAATTCTCCGTCACCTCAAACAACTGAAAGCTGACATAGCACTTCTGCAAGAGACCCACCTCACTGGAGATGACTTTCCCCGCATGGAAAAATTGTGGGTGGGCACAGTTTACGGGTCTGAGGCAGTGGGACGAAAGAGGGGTGTATTAACTTTGATTGGCCGTCATATTCCCCATATCTTACATGTTCAGGAATCGGACCATGAAGGACGACTTTTACATACACATATATCGGGCCCCTTTGGTGATTATAGCATCTATAATGTTTATGCACCTAATCAGGACCAGAAAAACTTTCTAGCACAGGTAGGCAGTAAAATTGCAAGGGATCAGCACCCCTGTAAGGTTGTGGGAGGAGACTTTAACTTAGTGATGCACGTCCTAGAGGATAGGAGAAATGACGCTAACCCAAAACCAGTGCGCACACTACGGGACTTTGCAGCTGTTACAGGACTAAAGGATAGCTGGCGACTTCGTCACCCACTAGGTAGAGAGTATACTCACTACTCTCACGCACATGATAGCTGGTCGAGAATAGACTACATGTTTCTGTCCCCAAGTGTACTGGGAAAGCTGTTGAAAATTACAATTGGTGATCTAATAATATCGGACCATGCCCCACTTCTTCTAGATCTAACAGACCTCTTACCCAGAGGGCAAGATTACATATGGAGGTTTCCGGGATTTCTCCTTCCTGATGATAATTTTCAACAGTTACTACAGGGCTGGTGGCTAGAATACTTTGGGGATAATCAAGAACATTTTCAAACACCTGCCTAGCTTTGGGAAACCGGAAAAGCTGTTATTAGAGGTAGACTAATAGCCTATGTATCTTCACTTAAAAGATTAGCAAAGTCGCGCTTTGCTAAGTGAAAAACTTAGGTGCGCTTATGATAAGTATCTGCAAAATAGAACTCCTCAGTGCAAGGATCAATGGCTCACAGCCCAAAGAGAGTTTGACGAATGGGCTGAGAAAACGGAACAATTTAAGAAAACTAAGTTAGACATTGAACTGCACAGATTTGGGAATAAATCGGGCAAACTTCTGGCATCCCTTGCAAAGGGAAGACAGAAGCGTACATATATCCACAGCATTCGTACACAAGAAGGTAGTAAGGTCCATGGCCCACAGCAAATTACTAATGCCATAGGTGATTACTTTGCCCAGTTCTATAAAGATAAAGGAGGTGATGCAGAGAGGGGTTGTCAATTTCTAGATGCCCTTTCTCTTCCGAAAATTTCGGAGGAGCAACTTTCCATGCTAAATGCCCCGATATCCGCGGCTGAAATACAGTCCACAATAAAATCGCTTCCCTCTGGAAAGGCCCCAGGCCCAGATGGCTATACGTCTGACTTCTATAAAATCTTGCATCCTCAGATAACACCCATACTCACTGCCCTGTTCTCCTCAATTGTAGCAGGACAGGATATCCCTGAACATATGAACTCAGCGCTAATCTCTCTTATACATAAAAAAGGCAAAGACCCTGAGGATCCAGCGGCATATAGACCCATCTCCCTTATCAATCAAGATATGAAACTACTCTCAAAAATCTTGGCTAATAGGTTGGCTGAAATTCTCCCTTCCCTAGTGTCACCACTGCAGGTGGGATTTGTCAAGGGGAAGTCTGCAGTGACAAATATAAGGAAAGTACTGTTGGCCTTGTCTGTGGCAAAGACTGCTAGATATAAAAACAAAGCCCCTGCTGTAGTCACACTTGATACAGAAAAGGCTTTTGACAGCATTAGCTGGAGCTGGCTGAATCAAGTGTTGGACTCCTTTGGATTATGTGGTAATTTTCGCACCATTTTGAGAGCAATCTATTCTAATCCTTCAGCAAGGATATCCCTGGCAGGGTTTATGTCCCAAAAATTCAATCTGCGTCGAGGAACCAGGCAAGGTTGCCCCCTGTCCCCCCTTTTGTTTGACCTCGCCATCGAGCCTTTGGCCCGCTGTCTGGACTCCCCAGAATTGTTTCAAGGTTTAGAGGTGGGTTCATCTATTATGAATGTAGCCTTATTTGCAGATGATATAGTGCTGTTTATGGAAGATCCGGTTGCACACCTTCCAAGGGTGACTCAATTGTTATCACTTTTTGGATCATTCTCGGGTCTGCAAGTCAACCATGCTAAAAGCGAAATTATATTCCTGAATAGTTGGTCCACTGGTAATCTGGGTGAGGCCATAGAAGGGATTCCGTTAGCAAAATCCTTTATCGCGTATTTGGGTATCAAAATAGGAAGGAACATAGAATCCATTTATAGACTAAATTATAATCCGTTAATAGACAAGATTCTCAGGGAACTACAACACTGGCACAATCTCCCTTTATCGTTGATGGGCCGAAATCACCTGTTAAAAATGATGTCAATGTCTAAGCTGCTATATCCATTGCAGACCATTCCCTTACTTTTAAAACATAAGGATATCACTAGGATACACTCAGCCTTCCTCAAGTTCCTGTGGCATGGTAAGAGGCCCAGGATTAACATTCAAAACTTATAGCTCCCAAAGAATTAGGCGGCATTGCATTCCCGGATGTCAGACGGTATAATTTAGCATGTATGGCAAGACATATAGCTGATTGGATCAATGGTACCAGTCACTATTCTGCCCTGCCATTGGAAACTGCTTTCTGTGCTCCATGGTCAGTCACTGCTTTACTCCATGCTAGACTTCCTAATATCCCAACTCATATTAAGTCTTCTATCTTGTTCAAGGATACCATAGCTACTTGGCGTATCCTGCGGAGGAAGTATTGGCTGCCTTTTCGGATTTCCAAACATCTCCCACTATGGGGAACCCAGAATTTCCTCTCGGTTGTACCAACAAGCTATTCAAAGAATGGAAGGAGAAAGGGATTGTTTTGGTTAAACACCTACTACATGCCTCTGAACCCCGCTGGTTAACTAGGGGGAGTTGATAGAGAAGTACTCCTTAAATAAATTTCAAACAATACAGTTTGCACAAGTCAAAGCAGCCATACACTCCAACCTGATAATGGTACACAAAGAGATGAGTCGTAATGTTGTACATAAATTATTAGGTCTAGAAGGAGGGAAAACCTCAGTCTCATATCTCTACTATGGTCTAAAAAAGGAGGATTCGCAATATAATAAAATGGGAGACTTTAGCCAGTGGACTGACAATTTGGGCTCAGACAGTGTTTCTCAGGCTATATTAAAAGGCTGGCTAACAGTGAGGAAGCATATAATTAATGAGGTTTGGAGGGATACGCAACTGCGTATTATGCATAGAGCGATTTATGGCTTTAACATTCCCCCCCATCCACTTAAACCCGATCGCATTACTTATTGCCCTAAATGTAAACAGAGCTGTACAGATCTTTTTCACGGGTCATGGTCTTGCACATTATGCACTCAACTGTGGTCCGAAGTAAATGATATGGTTCTAGGGATATGGGGACGGAGATTCCTGTTGGATCCCTTATTGTTTCTATTTCACCATGTTGCTGAGGGGGATGACGGCCGTACTCCCCCCCAGCTGTTCCATTCGATCTGTATTGTTACTAAGCGAGCGATACTGCAAAGCTGGCTACAACCGGAACTACCGACAATTGCAGACATACATAGGAAATTAAAAGATTTATTTTACTTAGAAAGATCGGTGGCTTATCAGTCGAAAGATAAGCACACTCATAAGTTGTTTAGGAAATGGAGGTGCTATCTGGTAAAGTTCATGACTGCCACGGAGTTAAGCTCCATAATGCAGCCTTTTACTCTGACAGAGTGGTATTTGACGGAACAGCTGAGGGGAAGTCTAGGGAAGTTACAGGTCGTGGCAACTTAAGGGGCTACATCAGCTGGGACCTATGAGTCTAACTGTGGCTTCTTAATTTTTTGATCTCCAATTTCTGAGTACAGTAACGACTACTCTATTTGTAACACATATTGTTTGTGAATGTCGAATTTATTATGGCGGACCCCTTCCGTTTGTTTTGTGTACTTGTCATGATACGGGCATGTCGCCCATTTGTTTGTTAATTTTATACTTGAAAAATGAATAAAGATTGTTTTTAAAAAAAAAAAAATCCTGTCATTCAGGCTGGTGGACACAGACAGTTTCAAACAGCTGATGGCCATGGCTGTCCCACAGTATGTTGTTCCTAGCCGCCACTACTTCTCCAAGACAGCAGTGCCTTCCCTGCACAACCAAGTATCTGATAAAATCAAGTGTGCACTGCGCAACACCATCTGTGGCAAGGTCCACCTAACCACATACGTGGACCAGTAAGCACGGCCAGGGGCGCTATATCTCCCTAGCTGCACACTGGGTAAATGTAGTGGCGGCTGGGCCCCAGGCGGAGAGTTGTTTGGCGCACGTCCTTCCGCCACCAAGGATCGCAGGGCATCATTATTTGCCTCCTGTAGCCTCCTCCTCCTACTTGACTTCCTCCTCCTCTGCTTCCACCAGCTCATCCAGTCAGCCACACATCTTCACCACCAACTTCAGCACAGCCCAGGGTAAACACCAGCAGGCCATTCTGAAACTAATATGTTTGGGGGACAGGCCCCACACCGCGCAGGAGTTGTGGTGGGGTATTGAACAACAGACCGACGAGTGGTTTCTGCCGGTGGGCCTCAAGCCCGGCCTGGTGGTGTGCGATAATGGGCGAAATATCATCGCAGCTCTGGGACCAGCCAGTTTGACGCACATCCCTTGCCTGGCGCATGTGCTGAATTTGGTGGGGCAGAAGTTCATTCACAACAACCCCGACATGTCAGAGCTGCTGCATGAAGTGAGGGCCGTCTGTGCGCGCTTCCGGCATTCACATCCTGCCGCTGCTCGCCTGTCTGCGCTACAGCGTGGCCAGAGGCGATGACACCATTATCAGCGTTACAATACCACTTCTATGTCTCCTTGAGAAAATGCTTAGGGCGATGATGGAAGAGGAGGTGGCCCAGGAGGAGGAGGAGGGGGAATGAGGGGTCATTTTTAGCACTTTCAGGCCAGTCTGTTAGAAGTGGCTTAGAGGGAGGTTTTTTGCAACAGCAGAGGCCAGGTACAAATGTGGCCAGCCAGGGCCCACTACTGGAGGATGAAGAGGAGGTGGAGGAGGATGAGGATGAAGCAGGTTCACAGCGAGGTGGCTCAGGCCCATCACTGGTGCTTGGCAGGGGTGATATGGAGGACGATGACGATACGCCTCCCACAGAGGACAGCTTGTCCTTACCTCTGGAGAGCCTGGCACACATGAGCGACTACATGCTGCAGTGCCTGCGCAATGACAGCAGAGTTGCCCACATTTTAACGTGTGCGGACTACTGGGTTGCCACCCTGCTGGATCCCCGGTACAAAAACAATGTGCCCACCTTACTTCCTGCACTGGAGCGTGATAGGAAGATGCGCGAGTACAAGCGCACGCTGGTAGACGCGCTCCTGAGAGCATTCCCAAATGTCACAGGGGAACAGGTGGAAGCCCAAGGCGAAGGCAGAGGAGGAGCAAGAGGTCGCCAACGCAGCTGTGTCACGGACAGCTCCTCTGAGGGCAGGGTTAGCATGGCAGAAATGTGGAAAAGTTTTGTCTCCAAGCCACATCTAACTTCACCACCACCTGATACTGAAAGTGTTAGCAGGAGGTAGCATTTCACTAACATGGTTGAACAGCACGTCTGCACACCCTTCCACTTACTGACTGATGGTTCAGCCCCATTTAACTTCTGGGTCTCCAAATTATCCTATTTTATGCCTTGGAGGTGCTGGCCTGCCTGGCAGCCAGCGTTTTGTCTGAACGTGTATTCAGCACGGCAGGGGGCGTCATGTTTAACCTCATCTGCCACTTATCTGCTAATTAAAAAAAATAATTAAATTATACTTACCTCATCCATTTGATCGCGAAGAGGCGGTCACGGCCATCTTGCTTGAAGTTCCAGTGCAAAATCTCATGCGGAGCATGATGACATCATCACGTGGGCCAGCGTGGTGACACCATATATCAACGCGTGTGAGATTTCACTTGGAATCTTCAAGCAAGATGGCTTCTTCGAGCTCAAATAGTTGAGGCAAGTATGCTTTTTCTTTTTTTTATTGCCATTTCAGAGAAAATTGATTTGTTACCACAAAGCACGAGGAAATTCTGCTTTGCGGCAAATCAAATTTTTCTTAAAACTCAGATCGAAGTCCTACCCACATACAATGGGTAGGATATGCCCCCATTGTCTGATAGGTGCGGGTCCCACACCTACAACAAGAATGGAGAGGGGAGAGCTGTGGCTGGAGGACCCCGGATTTCCCAGGGTCCGTCCACCACCCCGTGGCCCCTGCTCGCATTCATTTCTATGGGGCAGACAGAAATAGCCTAGCCAGCGCTTGGCTATTTTCGGCGGCCCATCAAAAATTAATGGAGGGCGGCTGCGCATCTGCAGTGTTCCCTTTGTTCATTTCCCCGCTCCGTTCTCATTGTAGGTGCGGATCCCAGAGACTCCCATTGTCTGAGATGGCAAAACCCCTTTAACTTTGATTCGCTAAACATTAGTTAGTTCACAAAGATCATAGACACAACATGTTAAAAATCAGTTTTCATATTTTTAATGAAAGCCTATCAGCTTTCCTGACATAACTGTTTCTCTAAATAATGACAATTTTTATTCTTATTAACCCTCAGCTGCCAATTTATTCAAACATTTTCTAGAAGAACAACATAGAAACAGCACAATACAGTTATAAGAAAAGTTGGTTTATAATTATTTCAAAGAGAATTCAAAAGAGATGACAGGTGCTGTGCAATGCACACTAATGTGTCTAATTCATAATCGCAACTACAGATTTCATATTGCGTTTATGTCACCTACTGAGTCAGAAATTTTAATGCTATTTAGAAAAATTAAGGCTTGCATTAATTGTACACATGGTCCTGATTATGAGTCAAGATCTAGGATGGCAAGCACACAGCATTTAGAAATGATGTCAGTAGTAAAACAAACTATTGATTTAAGTGCCGCTAAATGAAGTCTTTTCAAGCCTGACTGTTTTATTGGATGGAGCAAGGTCTAGGAAAACCTAAAGTAAATTGCTTTATTATTTAAATATATTCAGAAGTACAATGCTGTTATATTAAACCCATAAAAATGTTACCAGTCTTTGAAAATGGTATATATTTTACTATAATCCGATACAGTAAAAAATGCTTCTTCTTGCATCTTTTTGGAAGATTCTGCAAAAAATAATGGAACATTTTAATTTTAAGCTTAAACAAAGATGTCTCTATTTTCATGAAAATAATAATCATTTTTTGCTTGCAGGCACAAACTGCAGACCCATATCAAATGCATTAAATGTGTGCAAGACCCAGCTGTCAGTGGCCCAGTAGAGTAAATTTAATTTTCAGAGTCAATACAGAGCACAGCTGCATTAAGCATAGGATAATTCTGGCTTATTATTAATTTGTATAGCATTAAAAAGTATTGTCTAGACAAGGCATAAGCTAAACCTGTAACTATGTATTCAAAGTATGAGATAGCAGGTGTATAGTGTAGTCCCTTACTTAGCATAGATACATAATTTTAATACTGATTGGTGAGGGTTTGACACCCGAAGTGGCCTACCCGCAGCTCACCAAGCACAGCATCGTACATTGCATAGTGGCTGTGCTTGGTATCGCAGCTCAGCCCCATTCACTTTAATGGGACTGAGCTGCACCTGACTAAGGAAAGCCTTCCAGAGTATAGGGAAATAATATGAGGGATAGGGAAAAAAGAAGACTATAATTTCAGTTGCTTGCCTGCTGCCAGTGTGTGTCAGGCCGACTTCCACTGATTGTAGTGTGCCCACTGCCAGTGCCAACCACTGATACCGGGTGGCACAGTAGCTTGCCGATAAATAAGGCATTTCATTTTTAGACAGTAGTCTAAATTCAGTTGCTTGCCTGCTGCCAGTATGTGTCAGGCCCACTTCCACAGACTGTAGTGTGCCCACTGCCAGTGCCAACCACTGATACCGGGTGGCACAGTAGCTTGCCGATAAATAAGGCATTTAATTTTTACGCATTAGTCTAATTCGACACACGTCCCCGGATAGGGTACGTAAAAAGGATTAAACTGATAGGAATAGTACTAGTTAAGACATCACTCATATAGGGTGTCACAGCACATTGCTCTGTGCACGCGCAGTTCCCCAATTTGGGAGTAAGAGGACCGACCAAGCTGCTTTTTCCATCTCCCGGTTCCTCAAATCAATTCAGTTTGGTGTATGAGAGTTTGGTCTGTCACTGTGAAGGCAGTCGAAGGTACCCGGCCTAAATTTTTTTTCACAAAAGGCAATCCCTGATATGGGATGTAACAGGGATTAAACTGATGAGAATAGTACTACAGAAAATACCACTCATATCGGGTGTGACAGTAAATTGCACAGCGCAGATGCAGTGACCGTGGATTAAAACAGAGTGGAGGGAGCCAGCGTTTTTTTAACCATCTCCCCGTTCGAAAAATCTATTCAATAAATGGACCCCAGATTGGGGACGTTAGAGGGATTAAACTGATGAGAATAGTACTACAGAAAATACCACTCATATCGGGTGTGACAGTAAATTGCACAGCGCAGACGCAGTGACCGTGGATTAAAACAGAGTGGAGGGAGCCAGCGTTATTTTTAACCATCTCCCCGTTCGAAGAATCTATTCAATAAATGGACCTCAGATTGGGGACGTTAGAGGGATTAAACTGATGAGAATAGTACTACAGAAAATACCACTCATATCGGGTGTGACAGTAAATTGCACGGCGCAGACGCAGTGACCGTGGATTAAAACAGAGTGGAGGGAGCCAGCGTTATTTTTAACCATCTCCCCGTTCGAAAAATCTATACAATAAATGGACCTCAGATTGGGGACGTTAGAGGGATTAAACTGATGAGAATAGTACTACAGAAAATACCACTCATATCGGGTGTGACAGTAAATTGCACGGCGCAGACCCAGTGACCGTGGATAAAAACAAAGGGGAGGGAGCCAGCGTTTTTTTAACCATTTCCCCGTTTGAAAAATCAATTCACCTTTCGGGGACCCTTGGTGTTGTACGTGGCTGGGTGGAGGAAGAAACCTTCAATGACATCACCGGGACATCGCTAGCTTGTTATCCAACCTTGTGCAAATGGGGAGTTTGCCGTTGTGCAAATGGACTGTTTGTGGTGCATTAAAAGGGGAGTTTGGTCTGTCAATGTCTGTGAAGTGGGCGTAACCCTTACACTACCTGATTGATACAACATCATACCTGATCGTATACACACACTGGATGTTTTAAACCACGTTGTTCCAAACAATTTAGGAATGTTAGTTGATTTATGCCCTTTATGGATTAAAACCCGACTCTGCGTCCACTACGTAATTTTCCATGGGAGTTTTGCCATGGATTCCCCTACGGCATACCATAGTCCAGGTGTTAGTCTCCTTGAAACAACTTTTCCATCACTATTGTTGCCAGAAAGAGTCCCTGTGGGTTTTAAAATTCGCCTGCCTATTGAAGTCTATGGCGGTTCGCCCGGTTCGCCCATTCGCGAACATTTGCGGAAGTTCGCGTTCACCGTTCGCAAACGGAAAATTTTATGTTCGCGACATCACTATATACAAGTAGAGCCCCCACCCCGACAGACTGGAGAGGGTGTCAGCAGTAAGTTTGTGTTGACATCACTAATTAATTTTCTACATTCTTTACCATCAGAACAATTACCAGGAAAAAACAGGTCCTGTCTATGGAGCATATGTCTTCACTCGGTCAGCATTTGCTCAATAACCCAACAGTATTGCTAAAGGCAAAAAACCCCGGAGTGGATCTAAAACAAAGATGACATATGAATGGAATATTTGCATGTCTTCTGTGTTTCTTATCCACTCCTGCATTTGGCTACCAAATTATAATCCAATTCTGATGGGTCCATACAGGACTTACAGCTTCTACACAGACAGGATCCGTTGTGCGTCTGGTTTTTCCTTCCTTCTGACAGATCAAAAGAAGTGTCAAATAAATGAAGATGTCAGCCAGGCCGAAAGCCAAAACAGCGGGCCAGCCATAAAGTGGGAAGGGTGGGAACAGCATAAGAAGTCCACAGAGTGGACTTATGACATCGTGGTCAGGTAAAAGCAGCATGATGAGACCACAGAGTGGCCCAAAGACAGAGTTTTGAGGTGAAAGCAGAATGAAGAGGCCACCGAGTGGCACAATGACAGAGTCTGGAGGTGGCGGCAGTGTGAGGAGGACACAAAGTGGCACAGGGTTTTAAGGTGAAAGCAGAATGAAGAGGCCACCGAGTGGCACAATGATAGAGTCTGGAGGTGGCAGCAGAATGATTAGGCTACAAAGCGGCACAACCACAGAATCTTGAAACGGCAGCATGACTAGGCAACAGAGCAGCACAATGACAAAGTCTGGAGGTGGCAGCAGCATGAGAAGACCACAGGGTAGCACAATGACAGAGTCTGGAGGTGGAAGCAGGAGGAGAAGTACACTGAATAGTATATTGATAGAGTCTGGAGGTGGCAACAGCATGCGGAGACCACAGAGCGGCATACTGACTGAGTCTTTAGGTGGAGGCAGCATGAGGAGAACACAGAAGAGCACAATGAACGAGTCTGGAGGTGGCAGCAGCATGGGGAGACAACAGAGCGGCACAATGATAGAGTCTGGAGGTGGCAGCAGAATGAAGATACCACAGAGCTGCACAATGACAGAGTCTGGAAGTGGCAGCAGCAGGAGGAGACTATAGAGTAGCAGAATGATAGAGTATGGAGGTGACAACAGCATGAGGAGACCACAGAGTGGCACAGTGACAGAGGATGTAGGTGGAGGCAGCATGCGGAGACCACAAAGCGGCACACTGGCTGAATCTGGAGGTAGCAGCAGCATGAGGAGACCACAGAAGGGAACAACGACAGAGTCTGGAGGTGGCAGCAGCATGTGGAGGCCACAGAGCGGCACAATGACAGAGTCTGGATGTGGAAGCAGCATGAGGAGACCACAGAGCGGCACAATGATAGATTCTAGAGTTGCAGCATCATGAAGAGACCAAAGAGCTGCACAATGACAGAGTCTGGAGGTGGCAGCAGCAGGAGGAGACCATAGAGTAGCATAATGATAGAGTATGGCGGTGACAACAGCATGAGGAGACCACCGAGCGGCTCACTGGCCGAATCTGTAGGTGGCATCAACATGAGGAGACCACAGAGTGGCACAACGACAGAGTCTGGAGGAGGCAGCAGCATGAGGAGACCACAGAGAAACATTATGATAGAGTCTGGAGGTGGCAAAAGCATGCCGAGACCACAGAGCGGGACACTGACCGAGTCTGTAGGTGGAGGCAGCATAAGGAGACCACAGAGAGGCACAATGACAGAGTATGGAGGTGGCAGCAGCATGAGGAGACAATAGAGTGGGACAATGACTGAGTCTGGAGGTGGCAGCAGCATGAGGAGAACACAGAGTGGCACAAGGATAGAGTCTGGAGATGGTGGCAGCATGAGGAGACTGCAGAGTGGCACAATGACAGAGTCTGGAGGTGGCATAAGCATTAGTAGGCCACAGAGTGGCACAATGACAGAGTCTGTAGGTTGCAACAGTATGATTAGACCACAGAGCGGTACAATGACAGAGTCTGGAGGTGGCAGCAGCATGAGTAAGCCACAGAGCGGCACAATGATAAAGATTGGAGGTGGCAGCAGCATGAGGAGACCACAGTGCGGCACAATGATAGCGTCTGGAGGATGCAGCAGCATGAGGAGACCACAGAGTGGCACAATGATAGAGTCTGGAGATAGTGGCAGCATGATTAGAAGCTAGGGCAGTACAATGACAGAGTCTGGCGGTGGCAGCAGAATGAGGCGACCACAGAGCGGCACAATGACAGATAGTGGAGGTGGCAGCAGCATGATTAGGCCATAGGGTGGCAAATTGATATAGTCTGGAGGTGGCAGCTGCACGAGAAGACCACAGAGTGGCACAATGACAGAGTCTGGAGGTAGCAGCAGCATCAGTAGACCACAGAGTTGCACAATAATATAGTCTGGAGGTGGCAGCAGCATGATGAAACCACAGAGGGGCACACAAACATGTAGTCTGGATAATATATACAATAATATAGTCTGGAAGTGGAGGCATCATGATTAGGAGACAGAGTGGAACAATCACAGAGTCTGGAGGTGGTGGCAGCAGGAGGATTCCACAGAGCGGCAAAAAGACAGAGTCTGGCGGTGTCGGCAGCATGAGGAGACCACAGAGAAACATTATGATAGAGTCTGGAGGTGGCAAAAGCATGCCGAGACCACAGAGCGGGACACTGACCGAGTCTGTAGGTGGAGGCAGCATAAGGAGACCACAGAGAGGCACAATGACAGAGTATGGAGGTGGCAGCAGCATGAGGAGACAATAGAGTGGCACAATGACTGAGTCTGGAGGTGGCAGCAGCATGAGGAGAACACAGAGTGGCACAAGGATAGAGTCTGGAGATGGTGGCAGCATGAGGAGACTGCAGAGCGGCACAATGACAGAGTCTGGAGGTGACATAAGCATTAGTAGGCCACAGAGTGGCACAATGACAGAGTCTGTAGGTTGCAACAGTATGATTAGACCACAGAGCGGTACAATGATATAGTCAGGAGGTTACAGCAGCATGAGGAGACCACAGTGCTGAACAATCACAGATCCTGGAGGTGGCAGCAGCATTCGGAGACCACAGAGCGGCACTTTGATACCTTCTGGAGTTGGCAGCAGCATGAGAAGACTACAGAGCGGCACAATGACAGAGTCCGGAGATGGCAGCATCATGAGAAGGTCACAGAGTGGCACAATAACAGAGTCTGGAGGTGGCAGCAGCATGAGGAGACTATAGAGAGGCAGAATGACAGAGTCTGGAGGTGGCATAAGCATTAGTGGGCCACAGAGCGGCACAATGACAGTGTCTGGAGGTGGCAGCAGCATGAAGAGACCACAAGTGGCACAATGATAGAGTCTGGAGATGGTGGCAGCATGATTAGATGCTAGGGCAGCACAATGAGAGAGTCTGGAGGTGGCAGCAGCATGAGGAGACCACAGAGCAGCACAATGAAAGAGACTGGAGGTAGCGGAAGCATGAGTAGGTCAAAGAGCGGCACAATGATAGTCTGGAGGTGGCAGCAGCATGATTAGACCACAGAGCAGCACAATGACAAAGATTGGAGGTGGCGGCAGCATGAGGAGACCACAGAGTGGCTCAATGAGGAGAGAGGTTGCATGGAAGAGGTTTAGGCTACATGTCACCCACCATTCTAACAGGCCACTTTCAGTTATTTAAGCCCCAGCGCCCAGATTGAGGAGAGGTTCATTCAACTTTTGATTTCACCGCAAGATCATGGTAAAGTTTTAAAAATGAAGATTCAATAAAAAAGTGCCTCGGAGTACAAGAATACATGGTTGAGGTGGTGGCAGTTATAAATGTCTATTCTGCACAAGGGAGGGACAGGTCCTGTGGGATCCATGCCTGGTTCTTTTTTATGAACGTCAGCTTGTCCACGTTGGCTGTGGACAGGCGGATGCATTTGTCAGTAATGACGCTCCCTACCGTGCTGAATACACGTTCAGACAAAACGCTGGCCGCCGGGCAGGCCTGCACCTCCAAGGCATAAAATACTAACTCTGGCCACGTGGACAATTTGGAGACCCAGAAGTTGAATGGGGCCGAACCATCAGTCAGTATGTGGAGGGGTGTGCAAACGTACTGTTCAACCATGTTAGTGAAATGCTGCCTCATGCTAACACGTGCTGTATCAGGTGGTGGTGCAGTTAGCTGTGGCGTGGAGACAAAACTTTTCCACATTTCTGCCATGCTAACCCTGCCCTCATAGGAGCTGGCCATGACACAGCTGCGTTGCCGACCTCTTGCTCCTCCTCTGCCTTCGCCTTGGGCTTCCACCTGTTCCCCTGTGACATTTGGGAATGCTCTCAGGAGCGCGTATACCATTGCTTGTAATCGCGCATCTTCCTATCACGCTCCAGTGCAGGAAGTAAGGTGGGCACGTTGTCTTTGTACCGGGGATCCAGCAGGGTGGCAACCCAGTAGTCCGCACACGTTAAAATGTGGGCAACTCTGCTGTCTTTGCACAGGCACTGCAGCATGTAGTCGCTCATGTGTTCCAGGCTCCCCAGAGGTAAGGACAAGCTGTCCTCTGTGGGAGGCATATGGTCATCGTCCTCCGTATCCCCCCAGCCACGCACCAGTGATGGGCCTGAGCTGTGTCGGATGCCACCCCGCTGTGAACCTGCTTCATCCTCATCCTCCTCCACCTCCTCCTCATCCTCCTCGTCCTCCAGTAGTGGGCCCTGGCTGGCCACATTTATACCTGGCCTCTGCTGTTGCAAAAAACCTCCCTCTGAGCCACTTCTAACAGACTGGCCTGAAAGTGCTAAAAATGACCTCTCATCCTCCTCCACCTCCTCCTGGGCCACCTCCTCTTCCATCATCGCCCTAAGTATTTTCTCAAGGAGACATAGAAGTGGTATTGTAACGCTGATAACGGTGTCATTGCCACTGTCCATGTTGGAGTACTCGAAACAGCGCAACAGGGCACACAGGTCTCGCATGGAGGCCCAATCATTGGTGGTGAAGTGGTGCTGTTCCGCAGTGCGACTGACGCGTGCGTGCTGCAGCTGAAACTCCACTATGGCCTGCTGCTGCTCGCACAGTCTCTCCAGCATGTGCAAGGTGGAGTTCCACCGGGTGGGCACGTCGCATATTAGGCGGTGAGCGGGAAGGCCGAAGTTACGCTGTAGCGCAGACAGGCGAGCAGCGGCAAGATGTGAACGCCGGAAGCGCGCATAGACGGCCCTCACTTGATGCAGCAGCTCTGACATGTCGGGGTAGTTGTGAATGAACTTCTGCACCACCAAATTCAGCACATGCGCCAGGCAAGGGATGTGCGTTAAACTGGCTAGTCCCAGAGCTGCGACGAGATTTCGCCCATTATCGCACTCCACCTGGCCGGGCTTGAGGCCCACCAGCAGAAACCACTCGTCGGTCTGTTGTTCAATACCCCGCCACAACTCCTGCGCGGTGTGGGGCCTGTCCTTCAAACATATGAGTTTCAGAATGACCTGCTGACGTTTACCCCGGGCTGTGCTGAAGTTGGTGGTGAAGGTGTTTGGCTGACGGGATGAGCTGGTTGAAGCAGAGGAGGCGGAAGCCGAGTAGGAGGAGGAGGCTACAGGAGGCAAATAATGATGCCCTGTGATCCTTGGAGGCGGAAGGACGTGCGCCAAGGAACTCTCCGCCTTGGGCCCAGCCGCCACTACATTTACCCAGTGTGCAGTTAGGGAGATATAGCATCCCTGGCCGTGCTTACTGGTCCACATGTCTGTGGTTAGGTGGACCTTGCCACAGATGGCGTTGCGCAGTGCACACTCCATTTTATCGAATACTTGGTTGTGCAGGTAAGGCACGGCTATATTGGAGAAGTAGTGGCGGCTGGGAACAACATACTGTGGGACAGCCATGGACATCAGCTGTTTGAAGCTGTCTGTGTCCACCAGCCTGAATGACAGCATTTCAAAGGCCAGTAGTTTAGAAATGCTGGCATTCACGCCCAGGGCCTGAGGGTGGCTAGGTGGGAATTTACGCTTTCTCTCCAAGGTTTATGAGATGGAGAGCTGAACGCTGCTGTGTGACATGGTGGAGATGCTTGGTGACGCAGGTGGTGGTGTCGGTGGAACATCCTCTTTTTGGGGGGCGGCAGGTGCCAACATTCCTCCCGAGTCGGAGGAAGAGAACGAGGCAGCAGCAGAAGAGGGAGCAGGGGGAGTCTGAGTGAGTACCTTCTTTTTATGGTGTTTACTCCACTGCAGTTCATTCTTGTAGTTCTACTTGTACTCCACTGCAGTTTATTCATGTAGATGCCTGGTCATGCAGGTTGCGCTAAGGTTCAGAACTTTAATGCCTTGCTTCAGGCTCTGATGGCATAGCATTCAAACCACTCGGGTCTTGTCGTCAGCACATTGTTTAAAGAAGTGCCATGCCAGGGAACTCCTTGAAGCTGCCTTTGGGGTGCTCGGTCCCTGGTGGCGGTGGCCAGTAGCAGGCGAACTCTCTTGGTGGCGGCTGTTCTGCTTTTGCCCCCTGCTCCCTCTTTTGCTACGCTGTTGGCTCGGTCTCACCACTGCCTCTTCCTCTGAACTATGAAAGTCAGTGGCACCACTTTTATTCCATGTGGGGTCTAGGACCTCATCGTCCCCTGCATCGTCTTCCACACAGTCTTCCTCCCTGACCTCCTGATCGGTCTGCACACTGCAAAAAGACGCAGCAGTTGGCACCTGTGTTTCGACATCATCAGAGATGTGCAGACTCCGATGAGGTGGTATTCCCATATCCTCATAATCAGGAAACATAAGTGGTTGTGCATCAGGGCAAGCAGAATCTTCAAACAGCATAAGAGACAGCTGCATAACTTGAGGCTCAGACAGTTTCCCTGATTTGCATGGGGGTGATGAGACAGACTGATGGGCTTGGTTTTCAGGCGCCACCTGTGCGCTTTCTGCAGAAGACTGGGTGGGAGATAATGTTGTGAACGTGCTGGATCCACTGTCGGCCACCCAATTGACTATCCCCTGTACCTGCTCAGGCCTTACCATCCTTAAAATGGCATTGGGCCCCGCCAAATATCGCTGTAAATTCTGGCGGGTACTGGAACCTGAGGTAGTTTGTTCACTAGGACGTGTGGCTGTGGCAGAATGGCCATGTCCTCTCCCAGCACCAGACGGTACACTAACACCACCATGACCGTGTCTCTTATTAGATGTTTTCCTCATTGTTACCGTTCACCAAGCACCACAATAAGAAAAAAAATATTTGGCCCAATGTATTCATTTCAAATTCAGGCCTTTTTTTTACAGGCACCTGACAATTTCTGCCTATTTATTTATGTTCTGTATTACACTAATCCAGGCACAGCAGTTACCACTGATTTAAGGGAATATCAATTGTAGGGCTAGTATTTAGGCCTTGGATGAAAGGTATCCTTTTAAGGACAGATTTACACTTGGAGATGGACAGTAGCGTGTGAAAAAATATGTAGGATTATGCCTTCAGCAATTGTATTTTAACACTTTTTGTAATATACCCTTTAACGGACAGAAATACAATGGGAGATGCACGGTAGCGTGTGAAGTTATTGAGGATGACCCTCTCAGCACTTGTATATACACCTTGAGTGTAATATACCCTTTTACGGACAGATTAACACTTGGCCTGCAACAGCTGAAACACCAGATTCAGGGTATTGCTATATTGGCAAGTGAATTTCACCCCAGAACAAAATCTATCATTTGATGGATACTATTAAACTTGTCCAGTCACAGCTGGAACAGATTTACTTTATTTACATTTTGAAAACTGAATTTCACCCCAGAAAAAAATATACCCTTTTACAGACAAATTTAAACTAGGCCTGCAACAGCCGGAACACCAGATTCAGGGTATTACTCTTTTGGCAATTACATTTCACCCCAGAAAAAAAATATACCCTTTTACGGACAGATTTAAATGAAGCATGCAACAGCTGGAACAACAGTTTTACTGTATTTCTATTTTTGAAACTCAATTTCACTGCAGAAATTAATATATCCTTTGCTGGACACTATTAAACTTGGCCAGCCACAGCTGAAACCACTGATTTATAGTATTGCTGTTTTGTCAATTGAATTTCACCTCAGAACAAAATATATCCTTTGCCGTACACTATTAAACTTGGCCAGCCTCAGATGAAACCACTGATTTATGGTATTGCTATTTTGGCAATTGAATTTCACCGCAGAACAAAATGTTTCCTTTCCTGGACACTATTAAACTTGGCCAGCCACTGCTGTGACACCAGATTTATGGTATTGCTATTTTGGCAATTTAATTTCACCCCAGAAAAAAAAAATATCCTTTGCAGGACACTATTAAACTTGGCCAGCCACAGCTGAAACCACTGATTTATGGTATTGCTATTTTGGCAATTGAATTTCACCGCAGAACAAAATGTTTCCTTTCCTGGACACTATTAAACTTGGCCAGCCACTGCTGTGACACCAGATTTATGGTATTGCTATTTTGGCAATTAAATTTCACCCCAGAACAAAATCTATCCTTTGCCGTTCACTATTAAACTTGGCCAGCCACTGCTGGGACAGCAGATTTACTGTATTTCTATTTTTGCTACAGACTTTCACCCCAGAAAATAATATACCCTTTTATGGACAGAAGATTTAAACGAATCCTGAAACAGCTGGAACAACAGTTTTACTGTATTTCTATTTTTGCAACTGAATTTCACCGCAGAAAATTATATATCCTTTGCCGGACACTATTAAACTTGGCCAGCCACAGATAAAACCACTGATTTATGGTATTGCTATTTTGGCAATTGAATTTCACCCCAGAACAAAACATATCCTATGCCGGACACTATTAAACTTGGCCAGCCACTGCTGAGACACCAGATTTACGGTATTGCTATTTGGGCAATTGAATTTCACCCCAGAAAAAAATATATCCATTGCCGTATATTATTAAACTTGGCCAGCCACAGCTGAAACCACTGATTTATGGTATTGCTATTTGGGCAATTGAATTTCACCCCAGAACAAAATGTATCCTTTGCTGTACACTATTAAACTTGGGCAGCCACAGCTGAAACAACTGATTTATGGTATTGCTATTTTGGCAATTGAATTTCACCCCAGAACAAAATATTTCCTTTGCAGTACACTATTAAACTTTGCCAGCCACAGCTGAAACCACTGATTTACGGTATTGCTATTTTGGGAATTAAATTTCACCCCAGAACAAAATCTATCCTTTGCCGTACCCTATTATACTTTGCCAGCCACTGCTGGGACACCAGATTTAGGGGATTGCTATTTTGCCAATTGAATTTCACCACAGAAAATAATCTATCCTTTGCCAGACAGCAGACAGTATTACACTTGGCTAGCCACAGGGGGGGATTGCTATTTTGGCAATTGAATTTAACCCCTTAATAAAATATAGAAATTTCTATCCGGAGTTTATAGGGGTGACAATAAGCACAGCCAAGCCCCTGATGTAGAATATAGCAAAAAAAAACTAGTATTGATGGATTGATGGACCTGGTGGCAGCTTGTGCTGTGGCACCACAAGTCACAAAATGGCCGCCGATCACTAGTGATGTCGCGAACATAAAATTTTCCGTTCGTGAACGGCGAACGCGAACTTCCGCAAATGTTCCCGAACGTGCGAACAATGCGAACCGCCATAGACTTCAATAGACAGGCGAATTTTAAAAACAAAAGGGACTCCTTCTGGCCACAATAGTGATGGAGAAGTTGTTTCAAGGGGACTAACACCTGGACTGTGGCATGCTGGAGGGGGATCCATGGCAAAACTCCCATGGAAAAATACCTAGTTGACGCAGAGTGTGGTAGTTGTAATCGCAATGCGATTAATACAGGTTATATTAATCGCATTGCGAATTCAACTTAGAGCTAGAAATTCTAGCAATACAATCATTAGGAACCCAGCTCTGCGAATTCAACTTAGAGCTAGAAATTCTAGCAATACAACCATTAGGAACCCAGCTCTAAGTTCAATTCGCAATGCGATTAATATAACCTGTATTAATTGCATTGGGATTACAACTTAGATCTGTTCCTAATGTTTGTATTGCTAGAATATAACGAAGATTGCGAATATAGTGCTATATTCTCAATCTTCGTTATATTCTAGCAATACAACCATTAGGAACAGATCTAAGTTGTAATCCCAATGCGATTAATACAGGTTATATTAATCGCATTGCGATTACAACTACCAACACTGCAGCTTCAGAATGAATCTAAGATGGATGCCGTCCTTGCTTTTTGATAGGAGGTGGGAGGGTCTGGGAGGGAGACTGATGTACTAGCTCTAAAAAGGGCTTTTTGGGGTGCTGTCAGGACGCTGTCCTTACAGCAGAGATCTGATGAGTCTTTCAGGACTGGAGTGGACACTGAATACACTAGCCTAGCTATCGATTTCCCTATTAAATCAGCAGCAACTACACTCTCCCTCCTCTCACTAAGACTGCAGATTCCAAATGAATCTAAAATGGATGCTGTCCAGGAGATGGGAGGGTCTAGGAGGGAGGGTATGCTAATTGGCTGGAATGTGTCTGCTGACTGTGAGGTACAGGGTCAAAGTTTACTCAATGATAGGGGGTGGGCCTAACATCGCATATGTTCGCCCGCCGCGATGAACGCGCACAAGCTATGTTCGTCGGGAACTATTCGCCGGTGAATAGTTTGGGACATCTTATTTGCGAATTCAACTTAGAGATGGGTTCCTAATGGTTGTATTGCTAGAATATAACGAAGATTGAGAATTTAGCGCTATATTCTCAATCTTCGTTATATTTTAGCAATACAACAACCATTAGGAACTCAGATCTAAGTTGAATTCTCAATGCGATAATATAACCTGCATTAATCGCATTGCGAATTCAACTTAGAGCTGAGTTCCTAATGGTTGTTGTATTGCTAGAATATACGTTATATTCTAGCAATACAACCATTAGAAACTCAGCTCTAAGTTGTAGTCATAATCTGAATAATACTACAATTATTAATCACTTTGCGAATCCATTTGATGCCTCTATTTGATTGTATATGACGGTTGACTATGACTACACCAACGTTCTGCTGCCTCCAAAGCAAGATATCTGAACTCCCCAGGGGCCATTTGGGCGTTTTTGATAAAAAAACGCATCAAAAACGCATCTGCGTTTTTATAATTTTTTCATTTTTTAGTTAATTTTTTTGTGTATTTTGCCACATTTGGTTGCATATTTACATTTGGTATAGGCAAATATGGTAGTCTACATCATGTGTCTATACCAAAACCTAGGATCATTGTTTGACATATTTTCTAAGCCATGTAGCTGAATATAGATTTGGGCAGAGTAATGATCTAGACTACCATATTTGCCTACACCAAATGTAAATATGCAACCAAATGTGGCAAAATGCACAAAAAAATTAAATAAAAAATGAAGAAATTATAAAAACGCAGATGCGTTTTTGATGCGTTTTCTATCAAAAATGGCCAAATGGCCCCTGGGGGGTTCAGATATCTTGCTTTGAAGGCAGCAGAATGTTGGTGGTAGTCATAGCCAACCGTCATATACAATCAAATAGAGGCATCAAATGGATTCGCAAAGCGATTAATAATTGTAAGTATTATTCGCATTGCGATTACAACTTAGAGCTGAGTTCCTAATGGTTGTATTGCTAGAATATAACATATATTCTAGCAATACAACAACCATTAGGAACTCAGCTCTAAGTTGAATTCGCAATGTGATTGATGCAGGTTATATTAATCGCATTGAGAATTCAACTTAGATCTGAGTTCCTAATGGTTGTTGTATTGCTAGAATATAACGAAGATTGAGAATATAGTGCTATATTCATTATCTTCATTATATTCTAGCAATACAACCGTTAGGAACTCAGATCTAAGTTGTAATCGCAATGCGAATAATACAGGTTATATTAATCGCATTGCGATTTACAATTACTATTATTGCAGCTTCAGAATGAATCTAAGATGGATGCTGTCCTTGCGTTTAGATAGGAGGTGGGAGGGTCTGGGAGGGAGGGTATGCTTATTGGCTGGAATGTGTCTGCTGACTGTGAGGTATAGGGTCAAAGTTTGCTCAATAATAAAGAATAGGGGCGAACGCGAACATCGAATATGTTCGCCCGCCGCGGCGGACGCGAACAAGCTATGTTCGCCGGGAACTGTTCGCGTGCGAACAGTTCGGGCCATCTCTACCGATCACCCAAGAAAAAAGTGACAGAAAAATGCTCTGTGCAGCCTAAAACCCAGTGAGCAATTAACTAGCATAAGTTGAATGATTCACAGCTGTAGATCGATCACTTAATTCAGTGCTTTTGCTGACTTTTCCCTGCCTAATCTCCCCCTCACAGGAGCTGCGTCCTCTCCCTACACTAATCAGAGCAGTGTGACGTGCGGCGCTACGTGACTTCAGCTTAAATAGAGGCTGGGTCACATGCTGCACTTGGCCAATCACAGCCATGCCATTAGTAGGCATGGCTGTGATGGCTTCTTAGGGCAAGAAGTAAAACGCTAGCTGATTGGCTGCTGTGCAGCCCTTCAGAAAGCGGGAAGAAATCGCCGAACAATGGACCCGAACCCAGACTTTTTTGAAAATGTTCGGGTCCGGGTCCGTGTCCCGAACACCCCAAAATTCGGTACGAACCCGAACTATGCTCGAACTGTTCGCTCAACACTAATCAGGATATGCTTATGATTTGGAAATCAAAAGCAGGAGTGGGTACAAAACACAGAAGACATGCAAATATTCCAGTTATGTGTCATCTCTGTTTTGGATCCACTCCTGTTTAATTTTCGCTTTAGCAACACTGATGGGTTACTGACCAAGTGCTGACTGTGTGAAAGTGGAGGCTCAAAAGTTCAAATTTTTTTCGGGTTGTTCTTGTGATGGATCAGAAGAAGGGGAAAATACACAGTGACGTCAACACAAACTTACCGCTCACATCTTCTCCACTGTGTCATGGGGCCACTACTTGTATCAGCATATAACAGAACTGGTTCTGTAGAAATCTGTTTGGAATCAACTGACAGTGTAAAAGGAGTGTGCTCTTTTACACTATGACGCTAACATTGACCTGTAAGGTCAGTTATTTGGTCAGTTTTGGTCATTCTGATGCACAGTAACTGTTTCAAACACACCAATAGCTGATCTCAGGGAGACTAGCTACAAAAAACACCGCAGAGCCTTATTTAAGAGTCTCAACACAGCAATCCGAAGTGCAAAGCTCCCTGGGAAACAGTAATATGCAAAATAAATGTGGAGCCCCAGTTATGGGTCTACAACACAATGAAAACCAGATATCCCTCAAAGGAAAGAAAAACGAGCAAAGGGGTGTCTCCATTACAGAGATCACCAAAGTAACTGTTTCATCACCAAAGCGGACTAGCTATGCAGGTTTCTTCAATGCACAATGTTGTACACGGATATACAGGCTTTCTGCAGCAGTGAAATAGCTGATTTTTAATGTACTTTGTCACTAATAAATTTGAATCAAATCAACGTCCCTCTATCTCTACCCAGTTTAAATAGTAAAAAGTTAATAATAATAATAATAAAAATAACTATTATTATTATTAGAATAATGATGATGATAATAATAAAAAAAAATCAGTTGATGTGAGTGTTATTTGTTTGCTTTTTCTTTTTAAGTTACTGTATATATAATCAAGAATGTATAGCTTTATTTTACTAGTACTTGTACCATTTGTAGCACATCCCATTTGCATATCCCGCTTTCTCCTCAAAGGACTTTCATTATTATAAAACATGCTCAATCCTTCTTTAAAGCCCACATCCTAAAAGGACTCTAAGAAGCAAAGGAACTTAAACAAACATGAAAGTAATCTAATTCGGACCCCAAACATGAAAGATAATGAGATTACTATGAATTGATCTGAATATTACTTAAAATAATTAGAAATGATTTTCTCATGGTATACAGTTTAATTAAGTTAAGCTGCTTTTTATGATTCTTTAAAAAGCAAATGAGTTATTGCTATTTAGAATATTTGCTTGTTGTTTATGACCTTCAGTACATAATATATCAGTATTGGCAAGCATGCCAATTATTCTGCTTTTCAAAGCATTCTATTTCCTTTGTGTACATGTGGCAGCATCTCTTCTGCTTCTGTGAATAGGGATTATTACTAAAGGAAGTATCATTACATTTACTGTATGTTTTCTCAATTACATATGTTTAACATTGTACAAAAGAATTTGTGCATTAGAACAATGTCACTAAATATTATTCGGAGGCCTTGTAGCCAGAGAAATGTCTAATTTATTCTACAGAAATGTAATACAAATGTTCAGCTACATTATTATTTAAACCAGATACTAATAAATATTATTGTCAATATGTTTTTATTTTTTATTTTCTGATCGTTTAATATTTTAGATATTAATATTCTATTTTCTGTACATTATTATGTGAGTGATCATCTTGACTGAGCTGAGCAGATATGCTTTATAGCAGTCATATGGATGATAGTGACATGTAGTTTGGACTTTTACACTCATGTACTTTTACATAAGATTTTTCTATGCATGCTTTGTGAGCTCTACAGAGATAATTGTGCAGGAATGGCAGCATATAAGCTGTGACCATCACCAATTGTTAATGGTGGATCTTGTGTTATCTTTAGGGAGGTGAGGATAATGAGATAAGCAGGGTCAATTCGAGTTTCTCTGATTCCTGTTGCCCTTGCTTCCTATGCCAATTTCTCAACCTAACCCCTCCCTTCCAGCCCTACTGCTAAAGATGTATTTAAATGGACATTACATACTTTGCAATTAAACATACAGGAAAATTCAGCACTAAATACCTCTTAAATTTGGTTATGTCTCCTTTGATGTAGACATTCTCTCTCCTCACATTCTCCATTGGGAGAAGACAACCACAATGGCATCTTTCAGCCTCATCTCTTCTCTGCAGATTCTTCCATACACATCTTAGGTTCCTCACTTCTTCATCCGCCTCCTGCTGGTTCCTTAACATTGTTATGCTGCTGCTACCCCCAACACTGTGCCCCTATGCTTAACAATGCCCCAAACACTATGCTGCAGAAATAACAGTGCAATACAGTTAGTCCCCCCCATAGTAATAGTGCTCCCCAAAGTCCCACTAATAGTAATTCCTTCCCAGAGTGCCCTCATTAGTAATAGTGCCCCCCAATAGCAATAATGCTTCTCAAGAGTGCATACATTAGTAGCAGTGCCCTCCATATTGTGCCCAATAATAATAATAATAATAATAATGCCCCTATAGTACCTCAGTAGTAATAATGCCCCCACAGAGCCCCTGGGAGAAATAAGGCCCCTTATCACCCCCCTAGTAGTAACAAGACTCCTCTATAAGGCCCTCCTATGGTCCCCCTAAAAGTAAAAAGACTGCTTTATAAGGCACTCCTATAGTGTCCCCAGTATAGTGCTCTTGGTGGTAATAATGCATCAATAATGTCCCCAGTAAAAATAAGTACCCCCTTGGTGCCCTCAGTAAGTCACACCTTTAGACCCCCTAGTAGAAATAGGGCTTCTTATAGTCACCTTTATAGTTATAATTCCTCTCACAGTGCCCAAGTATTTATAACTATATTCACTGTTGAAGCCCCAGTAATTATAATGCCCCCTGTAGCACCCCCAGTATTTATAATTCCCTGTGTAATGCACTCAGTAGTTATAATTCTTCCTGCAGTGACCCCAGAAATTATAATGCCCCAACCCCTCCAATACACAGTCCCAGACTCCCATGTAAGAAACATCACACTCTCCCTCCAGCCCCCTCTAACATACAGTCCCAAGTAAGAAACAGCATACCCTCCATCCTGCCCACTACAAAATACACTTCCATGAAAGAAACATCACACCCTGCCTCCAGCCTCTTCTAACATACAGTCCCATGCAAATAATATAATTCCCCTCCCATCAGCCCTAACATGCAGCCCTATGTAAGAAACATCTCTCCCACCTTCCAGACTCCTCTAACATACAGTCCCACATAAATAATGTCATTCCCCTTCCATCAGTCCCAGCATACAGTCATATAAGAAATATCACTTCCCTCCCTTCAGCCGCCTTTAATGCTGCACTCACTACCTCTGTGGAGGAAGAGTAGGAATGAGCCTGCTGCCTGGGGCACTTACAGCACACACCACAGGAGCAGAGGAGCCAAGAGAGAGGATTGTGAGTGTGGCAGGCACCGTTCTTCCTGCAATTTAGCAGAACAAGTGAAGAGCAGTACATGCTGCACAGGGAGTGGATAGCTAGAGTCTGGACAGCAGCAGGCTATCAGCAAGCTTGTTTCTGCTCTCTGCACTTCTCCTTAGTGCTGACTCTGTTAAAGAGGACCTTTCAGTAAAAAAATATTCATGGGATACTTATACCATCTTACAGGGCTGCTGCCGCTGATGTCCGCACACATTTTTTTTTTTTCAAACGCAACAAACACATAACTAGATAGTGGGGCAGGAATACCAATCACAGACAACTGTGGGCAGCAGCTGCCTGTTTAAATAGCCTGCCCTCGGGAAGCATGTAACATTAGTTCGGCATACCCGCTCCCTGATAAGTCGACTAGCACCACAGTCAGCAGGGCTGGTTGCCATAGCGACAGAGCTGTGCTGCCATAGTGCCCCAGAACTCATCGCAGGAGAGCAAATGGATAAGTATGTGACATGTATGTTATCTGAAGGGTTAAGACACTCAATTGTGTTATGGTGCAAATTAATTACATAATAGTGAACAAAAGAAATGTGTTGATCAAAAGGTACATTTTCTATGATGAGATAGCAACTGTTATTAAGACAATATCATCAAAACAGAAATATTCCTGTGGCTATAATAATTTATTATCATGTGTTTTTATTGGAAAGACTTCATTTTAAAAACAACATGTCTTTTTATTTACCACAAATGTTGTTGGGTTAGGTACTAGAGATAAGTAGATTTCTTGAAATTCGTTTTGGGTCTGATTATAACTAATCAGTCAAAAAATTGTAAAGCCTCATAGATCTTTGCCTCATTCATTTTGACAAATGTGATGATTTTTATAATAACAGAGGACAACTTTGTCCGTTTGGGTATGACAATTAGTGAAATTTTTGGCCGAATATTTGCCATCATTTCGCAAATTCAAGAGTTCGTGATCTCCAGTCATTATTTACTTGATTGCGAAAATCGGCAATGTAATATATTCGCGATAAAAATTTGAGACTAGAATATTCGCGATCAACACTAAGAGGTAAGCAACTTTACTATTGGTTGCTAGGGTTGTTGCTAAGTTCCGATATCCGTGATAAATTTGCAATAAATTTGCGATTAGAATATTTACGATCAACACTGTTCGTAAATACAAATATATAGCACTATATTCTAAATATTCGTGAATTCTCGAATATTGGCACATGAAAAAAATACGCCATCAAGTTCATCAGACTGAACTGGCTGCTGTGGTTTCTGCTACAGAGATGGCAGAAGATGGGTGACTGAGCCGGGCAGAGTGGGTTCACTTGCTATGACACATGGTTAGAAGGCGCCTGATCTCCAAAAGCTGCAGAAAGCTGTATACACAGTTTATCCTGGTAATACAGCAATATTGCCTCCCTTTTGTCAACAAAAAAACAGTATCCTATTTTGCGTTGATAGCGAGGGTCTAAGGCATGACTATCTAGAAATCATCAGTTTGCTTCATGCTAACACTAAAGGTGAGTGTGCCCAAGGACTCAGTTCTTTCTGACTCCACCTCTCATTGCAATGATTGGTAATCATGGCTAGTGTAGTCATCATCAGCAGCAGCCTCATCCTCCACTACCAACAATTTGCCTCTTGCCCCTCCTCTTGCAGTAATATCTCCTCATCCTTATTTTCCTCCTCCAAATGGGGATTTTTCAGTGTTAGTCCACAGTTACAGTGTGGCCAGCAAGATGCAGAAGCTGTTCTTCTATCACTATTCCCTGTTGTATCAGCATGAACTTTTTCTGAAAACCAAAAAGAAGCAGAAACCGGGAATTATATAAATCAATTAATCATTATTACATAATTGTAATAATCATAATAAAATGACATAATTTTAAAAAAAAAGATTTCATCTGTGGTGGTACATAGAATACACCAAGCCTATAGCCAAAGCAGGGGACATACACGGATTGATAAGTTAGTATCATTAATATTTAATGTCTAATATGTGTACCTGTGTGAAACATAGAAAATAAAGTGCAAGTGCAATAAAGCTAAACATATAGCCATGGGCCGAATAAAAAACGGCCATAATCAAGTCAGGAAAGAATAACATAAGTACATATCATAAATATACCCTACTGCCCGGAAGACCCTGCGCCCCGACTCACGATTCGCTCAAAGCTTCATCAGGGTGGGGGTGGGGGGTAAAGAATGATAGCAGCAAGGTACATTATATATTGATCCAATCTTAATCAACTTAAAAACACCTGTTGAACTATGTTTCTAATTCTATACTATTTTGCCAGGTACATGTATTATATACAAAGAAAAACGTCTCTGGTTGTCTTACGGTGATTCTTCGGCGCTGCAAGCCGCAAAAGGTGACGTGGGTATCTGTCACTATCAAACGTTCAAATAGGTGAAATAGGCTGCGCTGCCAGGAAAATGTCTCTTTTTTTCAGTTTTATTTTCCTCACAAACTCTCCTCGGACTTCAAGGAAAATCTGGGTTTTCACCTGATTCGCAAGATGCAACAAAATCCTCCTTGGAATCTATAAGTACCTGCGGAGTGCAAATGGAAACACCATATTGTGAAGTACTGCCACCGTGTTTGACAACCACAGAGAGATAATATACTCACAAAATTCCATTCACAGTGTACGTATTCAGTACCACTCATGTCTCCGCACTTCCATAGGATTCAAAAACCTCTTCTCCGGTATTCTTTGATTTTTTGATAGATCCCTGTTTTCTCATAAACCAGAAAGAACGCGGAGGATGGTGAAGCACCCCAGGTGTGCGATAATAAAAGTTTATTTATTATACTAACAGGATTAAAATATAACAAACATTCAAATCAGCCTGCACAGATGCCCAACCCGGGTTTCGCCACAACGCTTCTTCAGGAGCTCTGATTGCAAAGCCAAAAACTGCTGGTCTTTTTCAAACCCTACCCCCCTCCTACCTTCAACCCTCCCCCCACCCCAGGTACATGTATTATACACTAAATATTAATGATAATAACCTACTAAAGTTCCCTCCACTGTCACTGTTTCCAAATTTTGATATATTTGTTAAACTAGTGATAAAAGATCTAAGGAAAATATCCCAAAATTTCCAATGTGATAATCTCACTATGGAACAACGCAGAGCCCTAAAAGAATGGTGTAAATTAGGAAGAGTTACCATTAAACCTTTGGACAAAGGGGGAAACATAGTCATTTGGCGAACCTCAATCTACGAAAGGGAAGCATTTAGACAGTTACGGGATCGAAGATGCTATAAATGATTAACTTATAATTCCTTGTCGGAATTTCCATGTTCTTTAGAGACCATTTTTAAACAGGGTGGTAAATTCTGGCATTATCACTAAGAAGGAGATGCAATATCTCGGAGTGGAAAATCAGATTATTTCAACATTTTATCTACTGCCAAAGATCCACAAAAATGAAAAAGCGCCCCCTGGACGTCCAATCATTTCAGGGATAAACAGCATTTGTGAACCAGTAAGCAAATTGATCAACTACATTCTAAGACCACTAGTGGGGAACCTTCCATCATATTTGAAAGATACTATCGCTTTACAAATCACTAGTCAGACCACAAATGGAGTACTGTGTACAGTTCTGGGCTCCTGTGAACAAGGCAGACATAGCAGTGCTGGAGAGGGTTCAGAGGAGGGCAACTAAAGTAATAACTGGAATGGGGCAACTACATTACCCTGAAAGGTTATCAAAATTAGGGTTATTCACTTTAGAAAAAAGACGACTGAGGGGAGATCTAATAACTATGTATAAATATATCAGGGGTCAGTACAAAGATCTGTCCCATCATCTATTTATCCCCAGGACTGTGACTGTGACGAGGGGACATCTTCTGCGTCTGGGGGAAAGAAGGTTTGTACTCAAACATAGAAATGGATTCTTCACTGTAAGAGCAGTGAGACTATGGAACTCTCTGCCTGAGGAGGTGGTGATGGTGAGTACAATAAAGGAATTCAAGAGGGGACTGGATGTATTCCTGGAGTGTAATAAAATTACAGGCTACAGCTACTAGTGAGGGGTTGTTGATCCAGGGAGTTATTCTGATTGCCTGATTGGAGTTGGGAAGGAATTTTTTTCCCCTTAAGTGGGGAAAATTGGCTTTTACCTCACAGGGGTTTGTTGCCTTCCTCTGGATCAACTTGTAGGAAACAGGCCGAACTGGATGGACAAATGTCTTTTTTCGGTCTTATATACTATGTTACTATGTTACTATACCGGGGATGTCCTGAGGAAATTAGATGGTATACAACTGGAAGCCGATATGACACTTGTCACTTGTGAATCTCTGTATATGTCTATATGACATAAATAGAGATAAGCAAATTTCTCAAAAATTCGATTCGGCACAGCATAGTGGGAGAAGCAACTATAAATAAGGAAGGTTAAATGACCACATAAGCAACACCTGAGACAAGGGGTGTGGCCATTACCAAAAACAACACAGACGCCTAATGATCCACAAGGAAACCTGTCAGATCAAGCCACGTGTTGCCAGTCTCGACGATCTCCTGCCACCTGTCACAGGAACGTCTGTGACACTACCTCCCCACCCTCTACAGGGGATCTCCGGGTACCCAGGAGAACTCAAGAGTCAATTATCTTGGCGATCTGAAATTCCAAACTACCGACCACAATGACAGAAGATTTATAAAACACATTTTGAATTTTCATGGCCTGAGGAAGTTCAAGATGAAAAGCTACAGGATTAATAAGGGCAGTAATCTTATACTAACCAATAAACCTTGGGCCCAACTTCCCAGAAGGTACCTTCAACTTAATGTTTCTTGTGGACAGCCACACAAAATCACCCACTCTTAGGTCTGGACCATTCACACGTTTTCTTTCAGCCACACGTTTATACTTGTTGCCCATATTCATTAAGTTATTTTGAATTTTCTGCTGTATAGATGACAATAATGGTGAAAAAGTTCCTGCTCAGGGATGCCAGAAAATTATCAGAACCAGAAAAGTATCAGAACCAGAAAATGGGCCAAACTGCAGGTGAAACCCATATGCCCCCAAAAACGATGACTTACCAGTGAACTCCTGTTTATGATTGTTTATGGCAAACTCTGCCAAAGACAGAAACGAAGACCACTCCTCCTGGTTCTCAGAGATAAAACATCTCAAGTAAGTCTCCAGACTCTGATTAGTTGTCACTACCAGAGTTTTGAGGTGTTCTCACAACTCTGTTTCTCCGCCCCTGTGATGATGTCACTACCAGAGTTTTGAGGAGTTCTCACAGCTCTGGTTCTCCGCCCCTGTGATGAGGTCTTTACTTTCAGTTTCCCTCCTCCCAGCTGTCCCTCCTGTGATTGATTCCTCTTCCTATAAATCACCCCTCTTCCTGTTTAATCGTGCAGATTATATTTCTCCTCTGAGTTGTGTCAGCCTCTGGAATATTTGCACTTGTGTGGTCTCTTTTCACTGGACCTGTGTTCTGCTGAAGCAAGTAACATCGGATATTGTCTGCTGAGATTGGATCTGTCTTCACTTCTGCTGCAGCTCCTACAGATAAGTTTGCAGACATTGTGTGTTTTAATTTATTTGCTGACTGGATCCGAGGCGACCCCGGTTCCGTCCGTTTTCTGAGTAGGGCGCAGGTGTCCGTGCCCCTCCCACTATTGTAGGGGCTTCAGCTGTCACCAGCCTTAGGTACGCGGGCATGCCTCGACCCACGATCCGGGTCTGGGCATGAGCAAAGCAGCGTAGGGAGAGCTCTTAGGGTCTGACAGGGGTCACCCTTTATCCTCCCTAGTTTGGGTCCGGTTAGTAGCTTCTGCACTGTTTATGCTCCTGTTGTTCACATATACTCGTGACATTAGTGTGTTTCGTCTGTCCATTCGACTGAGGATGAAAAGCCAAAGAAAAGGAAAGTTGTACCCCCAGTCAAGTACAGAATGCCTTCCAGAATCTGGAAACAAACTGAGTCCCACGATCCGAGACCACGTCAGAGGGAATTCCATGAAGTTTCACAATGTTGTCAACAAACACTTGTGCAAGTGTTTTAGCATTAGGTAGGCCTGGCAACGTATAAAGTGCACCATTTTACTAAAGCGATCAACTATCACCAGAATAACTGTCTTTCCTGAAGAATTAGGTAGATCAGTGATAAAATCCATGGATAAGTGAGTCCATGGTCTGGACGGGATGGGCAACTGAAGTAGAGATCCGAGAGGCAGAGTATGTTTAACCTTAGCATGTGACAGGTACTACAGGCTGACACATAGTCCTCAACACACTTACACAACTCTGGCCACCAGAATCTACGAGAGATGAAGTCAGCAGTGGATCTACTAAAGGGGGGCCCCTAAGAACCGTACAGTGATGTTCCTCAAACACCTTGTGACGCAATTCCGATGGCACAAACAGTTTCCCAGAGGGACAAGAATCTGGTGCCTCTCCCTGGGCCTCTAACACCTTCACCTCTATGTCAGGGTAAAGAGTGGATATCACCACTCCTTCCGACAGTATAGGACTCGGATTTTCAAAATCACCACCTCCAGGAACACTACGTGACAAGGCATCTGCCTTGATGTTCTTAACCCCAGGATGATAGGTGACAATGAAATTGAATCTGGCGAAAAACAAAGACCATCTGGCTTGTCTAGGAATCAGTCATTTAGCCAACTCCAGGTAAGCCAGGCTTTTGTGATCAGTGAACACCGTGATTGGATGAATCGCGCTTTCTAACCACTGACACCATTCCTCAAAAGTCAACTTAATGGCCAGTAACTCTCTGTTACCCACTTCATAATTTTTCACTGCGGAAAAGAGTTTTTTAGAGAAAAATGCACATGGACGCCATTTACCAGGTGACGGGCCCTGCAATAAAACTGCTCACACCTCCACCTCTGACGCGTCCACTTCCACAATGAAAGGTTGTGATACATCTGGCTTACCAGTATAGGGGCAGAAGAGAAGCATTCCTTAATAACAGAAAAGGCTTGCAACGCCGAATCAGAGCACACTGAGACATCCGTCCCTTTCTTAGTCATGTCATTTAACGGTTTTACTATTGTCAAATAATTTTGAATGAATTTTCGGTAATAGTTGGTGAACCCCAAAAACCACATAAGAGCCTTCATATTTTCGGATCGATCCCAGTCCAATACAACACGGAATTTCTCTGGATCCATTCAAAAACCTAAAGATGACAGCAGGAAGCCCAAAAACTGTACCTTGTGTGCAGCAAAAACACACTTCTCTAATTTTGCATACAGTTTATTGTCCTTTAGGATCTGTAACACCTGTCTAACTAGTATGAACCGAGGTAGGTGAGTTCATACACAGGAATACCTAATGTCTTAACTCACCCTGTTGGACCCTGGCACTAATATCAGGACTGAGACAACCTGTTCATCCAAAAGGAAGGACAAACAGGAGTCTCCCTAAGGCTTTAATACAAATGACAAGGAAATGCAACACACAGAAATCAAACAAAATACAAAAAGGGAAAGGAAAGACTTAACTTCAAAGGAGCATTGGAATCACCACGAACTCTGCCGAGACTATAAATAAGGAAGGTTAAATTAACACATAAGCAACACTTAAGGCAACGGGTGTGTTCATTACCAGAAACAACGCAGACGCCTATTGGTCCACAAGGAAACCTGTCAGATCAAACCATGTGTTGCCATTCTCACCGATCTCCTGCCACCTGTCGCAGGAAAATCTGTGACAATGATAAGCAGTTGACAGGCGTCACTCTTAGAATCACTTCACACTTCACTCATTTGGTCAACTAACCAAATAACTTAAGTGTGAACTCAAGATTCTACTACAGCATAAAAGAACGCACTCCTTTTACACCATCATCAGCTGATTCCACATAGATGTCTACAAAACCTGTTCTATTAAATGCTTATACAAGTCGAGCCCCCCTAACAGAGGGGAGTGGGTGTCAGCAGTAAGTTTGTGTTGACGTCACTGATTATTTTGCCCTTCCTCTAATCCGTCAGAACAATAACCCCAAAAGACAGATCCTGTCTGTTGAGTATCCACCTTAACTCGGTCAGCATTTGGTCAGTAATCCATCAGTATTGCTAAATAGTGATGAGCGGCAGGTGCCATATTCGATTTCGACGAAATTCGCGAATATTCGAAAGAATATTCGTTTCATATTCGTCAAAATCGAATATTCGTCATTATTCTAGTTATCGCGATTAATATGCGATTTAAATAATCGCGTATTGCGATTTTAACTTAGGCTACTTTCCTATTGGTTTCATATCTAGAATTATAGCGAAGATGACGAATATGACGAATGTATTCGTCATATTCCTCAAAACGAAGATAACGAAGTATTCTACATCTTTGTTCTAGCAACCTATTCGTCAACTTCGCTAATTCTAGCAATCAAATAGGAAGGTTGACTATAGAGACAACTGTGTTTAATTCGCTATGCGATTATATAATTTTTTTTTTATAAATAGAATAATTATAATAATTATCAAGTAATATAATTATTCTATTAAAAAAAAAAGAAAAAATTGCATAGCGAATTTAACACAGCTGTCTCTATAGTCAACCTTCCTATTTGATTGCTAGAATTAGCGAAGTTGACAAATAGGTTGCTAAAACGAAGATGTAGAATACTTTGTTATCTTCGTTTTGAGGAATATGACGAATACATTCGTCATATTCGCTAATACTACCAAGCCAACCATAGTAAACCAGGTCTAAGTAGAAATCGCAATGCGATTAATTCAAGTTATATTAATCGCATTGCGATTTCAACTTAGAGCTGGGTTTATAATGAGTCAGCTTGCTAGAATTAAAGAAGTTAACGAATATGGAATATAGCAGCAGTGCTAAGTTGAAATCGCAATGCGATTAATTTAACTTGAAGTAATCGCATTGCGATTTCAACTTAGCACTGCTAGTGCTATATTCCATATTCGTTAATTCTAGTCTATGTAAGATAGCAGTGCTAAGTTGTAATCGCAATGCGATTAATATAACTTGAATTAATCGCATTGCGATTTCAACGTAATTCCTCAAATCCGACAGTACATTTTAGTATATGGAGACGTTCCCATGGTGATGGGGACGCTCCATGAGCACGGAAGTCGGCAGAAGCGGCAACGGGCACTGACTAGAGCAGCCAGGAAGCCAGGAATCCTCAGGACAGGTAAGCACTACTTTTGGGAAGTGGGAAAGAAAAAAATATAACTAAAAAAAAAAAAAAAAAAACGAATATTCGAAATAGCGAATTTATAGCGCTATATTCGAAATATTCGCGAATTAGCGAAGTGCCGATATTCGCTAAAAAAATTCGCTATTCGAATATTCGCGCTCAACACTATAATGCTAAAGCCCAAAAAAAACGGAAGTGGATCCAAAACAGAGATGACACGTTAATTGAATATTTGCATGTCTTCAGTGTTTTGTACCCACTCCTGCTTTTGGCTACCAAATCATAAGCCAATTCTGATTCAAAATAGGGACCATGTCATATAGGCCTTACAGCTGCTACATAGAAAGGATCCGTTGTCCGTCTCATTTTTCCTTCCTTCTGACAGATCAGAAGAAGGGTCAAATAAATGATGATGGCAACCAGGCCAAAAAAGCAAAATATTGGCCAAGTCATGGATTGGGGAGGGTGATAACTGCATAAGAATTCCACAGAGTGGCCCAGTGACAAAGTGGTGAGGTAGCAGCAGGATGAGGAGACCAAAGAGTGGCTGAATGAAAGAGTGGTGAGGTGGAAGCAGCATGAGGAGACCACAGAGTGGGGAGGTGTCAGCTGCATGAGGAGACCGCAGAGAGGCCCAATGACATAGTGGTGAGGAGGAAGCAAAATAAGGAGACCACAAAGTGGTGAGGTAGAAGCAGCTTGAGGAGACCACAGAGTGACCCAGTGTCATAGTGGTGAGGTAGCAGCAGCCTGTGGCGACCACAGAGTTTTGAGGTTGCAGCAGCATGAGGAGACCACAGAGTGGTGATGTGGCAGCAGCATGTGGATACCAGAGAATGGTGAGGTGACAGCAGCATGAAGAGTCCTCAGAGTGGCCCAGTGACATAGCAGTGAGGTGGCAACAGCATGTGGAGACCACATAATGGTGAGGTGGCAGCAGCATGAGGAGACTGCAGACTGGTGAGGTGGCAGCAGCATGAGTATACCACAAAGTGGCCCAGAGACATAGTGTTGAGGTGGCAGCAGCATGAGGAGACCACAGAGTGGCCAAGTGATATAGTGTTGAGGTGGCAGCAGCATGAGGGGACCTCAGAGTGGCCCAGAGACATAGTGTTGAGGTGGCAGCAGCATGAGGAGACCACAGAGTGGCCAAGTGATATAGTGTTGAGGTGGCAGCAGCATGAGGGGACCTCAGAGTGGCCCAATGACATAGTGTTGAGGTGGAAGCAGCATGAGGAGACCTCAGAGTGGCCCAGTGACATAGTGTTAAGGTGGCAGCAGCATGTGAAGACCACAAAGTGGTGAGGTAGCAGCAGCATAAGGAGACTATGAAGTTGTGAGGTCGCAACAGCATGAGGAGACAACAGAGTGGCCCAGTGACATAGTGGTGAGGTAGCAGTAGCATGAGGAGACCACAGAGTGGCCCAGTGACATAGTGGTGAGGTGGCAGCAGCCTGTGGAGACCACAGAGTGGCCCATTAAGATAGCAGTGAGGTGACAGAAGCATGTGAATATCACAGAGTGGCCCAGTGACATAGTGTTGAGCTGGCAGCAGCATAAGGAGACTACAGAGTGTTTATGTGGCAGAAGCATGAGAAGACCACAGAGTGGTGAGGTGACAGCAGCATTAGGAGAAAACAGAGTGTCCCGTTGACATAGTGGTGAGGTGGCAGCAGCATGAGGAGACCACAGAGTGGCCTAGTGACATAGTGGTGAGGTGGCAGCAGCATGAGGAGACCACAGAGTGGTGAGGTGGCAGCAGTGTGGTCGCAATTCATGTTATTCTCTTTCTCTTTGTGTGGTAACAAATCAGGATTTTAAGTATGAGCTCATACAGCTTTCTCAATGAGACCAATACAGGCTGGTATCATGGAAAATATGCCATCCTTTATTCAAGCAACATACACTTATATAGGAGATGTGAGGTAGACAAAAAGTGTGGTCCTTATTGGATATTGGCTCTTTGCCAAAATGGGAGTAGCTTGCTAACTTTATCCCTGAGTGTATTGGCACATTTAAAAACTGCAACTCAACTCCCCCCATTAACTTTAAAACAAAGGAATCACACTAGGCTCACCACATCTGGTTAGCGGCCATCTAGTGGACAGAAAAGGGTAATACAGTACATATAGAAACAATATCCTATCTCTCACAATTCCCTCCTTTTTACATTTAATAGATACAAGATGAATAAGAGCTGGACTTACCTTATTGCTTCACCAGGTTCCCCCAACTTCCTTTCGGGTTTGCTTTAATCTTGTTCTATTTATTCTGCATCTATTAACAAGGTTTTATTTGTTTTTGGATGGAATCGCATTCCTCAAAGAGGTGCTCATAATAATCTTTGGTTCTGACCAGTGTCACCATGCATGTACATGTGGGCATGGTCGAATTGAACATTTTAGAAACAATTTTCATAAAGCGAGGAACCACACAAAGCCCTATTAATGCCAATACTAAAAATACTACCAACAGATTAACCAAAACACTAGACCAGTTCCCAAACCACTGTTCTAGCCATGAAGTAAACAGGTTATTGATTCCAGAGTTTTCCGCCAGTTCATTTGATAAAGCAGTCAGTCCTTTCAAAGCCTTGGTGATGCTTCCATCAGGGGCATGTTGTTGGGAACAAAGGTGCAGCAGGAACTTCCACTCATCTTGCAGGTGGCTCATTTTCCCGCCAAAATTATGTCGAGGGCCAGTTGGTTCTGTAACGCCATCGGCGATGAAGAACTCAGTTGTTCCACTATTCCTTTCACCGCATCTCAGGTATAATTCACAAATCTAATCATTATGGCACTTGATGTGCAGGCACTTTTTTACAGTGTGATGCATGGACCCAATTGAGCTTTCCTTCCAACTTGACAGCAGTGGCTGTGGTTAACAGTACTTGATGTGGACCCTCAAACCGTTGTTCTAGGACTTGACGCACGTGTCGTTTCTCCACTACCCAATCTCCTGGTTGTAGAGAATGACTTGCCTCTATGCTGTCTGGATCTCGGAGAGAAGCAAAATCTTGGGAATACACATTAGACAGTCTGTTTGTAAGACAGAAAACGTACTTTGAAAGACTACTATGCTGCATCTGGAGTTGTTGTGGAAAATAGAGTCCTAATCAAGGGCATTCCCAAAGAGTACTTCATATGGACTTAGGCCTGTCTTCCGGTTATGGGTATACCGGATGGAGAAGAGTGTCAAGGGAAAAAGACACTTTGTCCATGGCTTATATAGTTCAGCCATGGCCATCTGTATTTTTGATTTAATTGTGCAGTTAAGTCTCTCTACTCTACCGCTGCTTTGTGGGTGATACACAATATGAAAAGCTTGTTCAATGCTCAGGGCTCCCATAATTTCCTGCATGACTTTCCCCTGTAAAGTGAGAACCTCGGTCACTCTCAATTATTTCTGGAACCCCATACCTGCAAACTATCTCATTCAGAAGTTTCTTGGCTGTGGTTTGTGGAGTAGCTTTGGCCACAGGAATGGCTTCTGGACACCCTGAAAACAAATCTACACATACCAAGACATATTCTAGGGTCCCAACTTTGGGTAGTTGGATGTAATCTATTTGCAGTCTTTGGAAGGGGAAATCGGGCCTGGAAGTGTGCCTCAAAGGTGTTTTTACTGTCCTTCCTATGTTGTGATGGGCACAATCATACAAGCCTGAGTGAACTTGGCTGCAGCTACACTGAATCCTGGGGCATAGCAGTGCTTATGAACAAGAGCAGTCATCGCAGTTTTGGACAAATGAGCATTCCCATGAGTGGCCTGAGCTGTGACTTTCACAACTTTCCTCTAAATTCCCATGTTCCTTTTGGGGGCATTATAGCTCCTTTCTATATCCATACTGCCTTTTCCTCTTTGGTTGCTTGAGACTGTAAGGTTTTGAATGTTTCAAAGCTAACTGGCAGGGAGATTTGCTGTTGCACTGCTGCTATCCCAGTCATCTCTGGGTTTCTGTGCAGCAGCTTTTGCTGCCAGATCAGCTTGATGATTTCCTTGAGCTTCAAGGGTTTTTCCTGACGAATGGCCTTTAATTTTTATAATGGCCACCCTCATTGGCAATAGCAGAGCATCCATTAGGGCTTTTACCCCTTTGCCATGTTTAGTTGGCTTGCCATTTGTTGTAAGGAAATCTCTAGCCTTCCAAATTGGACCATAATCATGGGTGATCCCAAAAGCATACCTGGAATAGGCATAGATGTTTGCAGTTTTTCCCTCCGCATACCTGCAGGCCTCTTCCAAAGCCTTAAGTTAAGCTTCCTATGCAGACAAGTGAGAGGGCAGTGATTCTGCTTTGATTGTATCATGTGAGTGACAACTGCATACCCAGTATAAAACTTCCCCTGGACACCATACCGCGATCCATCCACAAAGAGCTCTAAATCTGGGTTTTCTAGGGGAGTATCTACCACGTGATCAAACCCTGCTGTCTCTTGATACATTAATTGGAGACAATCATGTTCATCTTCCAGGTCAGGAAGATACTCAGCTAGAGGCAGCAGAGTAGCTAGATTCAAAGTAGTGCACCTTTTGATGGTGACATTTGGTGGCATAAGTAGTGCACATTCTAGTCTAAGGTGTCTGGCGGTAGACAGGTATTTTGGTTGTACTTGTGTGAGAATGGCCGAGATGTCATGAGAGACAAAAACAGTGATTGGATGATTGAGCACAATCTCAGAGCTTTTGTCAAGCATGAGTTGTAAGGCCACTACTGTGCAGACGCAAGATTGTGCTCCTCTAGCCACTGGATCAAGTCTGGCAGAGTAATACGCCACTGGACACTGTTGGCCAGCCCTAGCTCGGGTAAGAACAGCTGAAGCATGGCCAAGATATTCAGTGCAATAGAGTCTGAAATCTTTATTGTAGTCTGGTAGACCCAATGCTGGTGTGGAACTGATGACTAGTTTTAATATATGGAAGTTCTCCACGGCCTCATATGTCAATGAAAAAGGAAGAGAGGTGAGACAATCATACAAGGGTTACATAAGAGCAGAGGCATTCCTGATCCAAGGTCTACAGTATGAGGCTAGACCCAAATAAATTCTCAGAGCCCCCACAATAGTAGGCAGAGGAATTTGTTTGGTTAAAGTTATACGGTCTGGGGTGAGATGTCTAATATCAGCAGATATACAGTGCCGTAGAAAGGTGAGAGTGGTACAACAAAATTGAAGCTTCTTGAGAGAAGCTTTACATCCCTTGTTTACACACCTCCTCTCCCGGGCAGCAAAGAAGTAAGTCATCTATATATTGTAGTAAGATGACTCTTTCATATGGAATGGGCCAATACGCTAAAACCTGAGCTAAGGCAGTACTATACATACTGGGGTAATTATATGCACCTTGTGGTAAGACCGTCCAGATGTATTGCTTTCTGTCATGAGTAAAAGCAAAAAGATATCTGCAATCCGGATGTAATGGAACTGAAAAAAAAAGCATTTGCAAGATCCACCACAGTGAAATGGGTAGCACTGTGAGGAATCTGTGCCAACTATGTATGTGGGTTTGGTACCACAGAGGTATTAAACACTGTAGCCTCATTAACAGCCCTAAGACCATGTACTATCCTATATTGCACTGGCTGACATTTTTCCCTCCTTTTCCTAATGGGGTACAAGGGAGTGTTATATGGAGAGGTAGTTTCAATTAGTATCCCATTATTAACAAAATCACGTACTTTTTTGGTGATAGCATCCGTTTGTTGAATACTGAGGGGATACTGCGCTTTTCAAGGTAAAGGAACACTAGGTTTACATTCTATCATCATTGGAGGGACAGATAAGCGGCCAACATTTGTGAGTCTGGAGGCCCACAGATGTGCAGGTACTCGGTGCAGCAGCAGGGACATGCCCTCTTCAGACAATGTAGACACACACATGTGAAATGGATTATAGTCACAGGCTGCTAAGAGACATATATCCTCTTTACCTAGTTTGCCTTGTAACTTCACAGTACCATCAGGGAGATACATAATCTGTGCATATATTTTCTGCAACAGATCTGCTCCTAGCAAATTAACCCGGGCGATGTCACTGACTAAGAGACAACTTAGCATTTTGTTGATTTTGGGAAAATGCTATTTGTATTGGCTTTGTGAGAGGAGTAGGAACCTCATTACCATCTACTCCTACACATTGAATACTCTCTTTAGACATGAGGGATGTTTTGGCTGCTCCACTGTAAATCAAAAAGGGGATAGGCTTCCCCCCATTGATTGCCAATGAGAAAATGGGGCAGGCCCTAAGAATTGCATATTAAATAGCGGCACAGCATTTGACTCTGGAAAACCAACTCCCTATGGGCATTGTACTCGAGGAGGCTGAGTATTCTCCTCCTCTTCCTCCTCCCATGGGCAAGGAGATCGGTAATCACGTGCAAAGGGTGCCACCCTGCCACAGTTAAAACATTTAAAGGGATTATATTGCAGTTTCCTTCCCCCTTTTTGAGGAGAGGGCTGGTAGGCAGCCACGCCCGTTTTTAGTCTTTTATTTAACTCTGCTTCTTCACCCTTTACTACCTGCAACAAAATGGAGGGCTATATAGTTCTCCATTCAGGTCTAACTGATACCAGACCCTTACAAATGCTTTCACCAAAAGCAGCACTCAAGATTCTCCCATGCATGTCTAATGTGTACTCAAAGCCTAAATCCACCCATCTTTGCTGGAGTCTAGTGTAAAAAATTTTTACACTCTCTGTTCTGTCCTGATTCATATCAGACAATGTAACCGACTGATCACCTAATCGCTTTCTCCCCCATGCCGTGAGCTTTACTATCTATTGTTCACCGGACAACAAAGTAGTATTGTCTCTCTCACAAGATCCCACCGCAGAGGCTATAATCTGAGAAAAAGAATCAACAGCTTTACACTGGACTAAATCTTCCAAATCCCGCCAACAACATGAGAAAGCTTTTCATATCTTCGCTAACTCCCTATAGAACGGCATGGGTAAGTCCTCTTGATTGGGGATTCAACTCATCATGGCCAACATCTCACTAGGGGACCAAGGGCGATATACAGGCTCACCAGGGCCATCATTTGGACCCTTGAGAGGAGCAGTTTCAGGGGTTAGGTGCCTGGGTGAACGATAGGGTAGATTTTGCAGGGGTGGATTTGGCTTTGATGATACTACTGGGGAAACTTGGTGCAGCTGATTTCGTACATCAAACAACATGGTGGAAACCCCACATTTTCTTGTGTCTGAAATCCACTCATGTCAAATAGAGGACTTAGGGCAGGTGCAGCCCTAGATTGAGTGGATTGGTCTAGGATGCTTCCAGTAGGCATCATAGGGGCAATCACTCCCTATAGAATGGCATAGGTAAGTCCTCTGGATTGGGGATTCTACTCATTATGGCCAACAGCTCACTATGGGACTAAGGGCGATATACAGGCTCATCAGGGCCATCATTTGGAACCCTGAGAGGAGCAGCTTCAGGGGTTAGGTGCCTGGGTGAACGATAGGGTAGATTTTGCCGGGGTGGATTTGGCTTTGATGATACTACTGGGGAAACTTGGTGCAGCTGATTTTGCACATCAAAGAATGATGGTGAGAACCCCACATTTTCTTGTGTCTGAAATCCACTCATGTCAAATAGAGGACTTAGGGCAGGTGCAGCCCTAGATTGAGTGGATTGGTCTGGGACACTTCCAGTAGGCATCATAGGGGCAATCATTGAAGGCACATTTTTAACTAGTGGGACATACCATTGGGAAGGGTTATTTGCAGACATTACTGGATATAACCCAGTACTTGGTCCTAGCATATGAATTGTGCCCTGTCTTGGAGATCTACAAATAACACACTTGTTGCTAGTTTCAGCATTCCTGTGCCTGCACACACACTACAACCCCCCATAAGGGGGGGGGGGTTGGTTTCCTAAGCAGGGAGTTTTGGGGGATGGGGAAGGGATGGAAAGAGCAGAAAGCATGGTAGGAGGTGTTCCTATAGAGGAGCACATTCCACATGGGGATGGTAAGGAAGAAGAACTAGTGGGGGTTGACTTAGAAGTAGAAGAAGAGGAAGGGGGATGGGTGCCAAATGGCAAACTATCCTGTTCTTTGTTCACTACCACATACAAATCCTCCATTTTACAATAGAAAAATCAATTTTTCTCAACTTCTTTCAACTTTCCATCCGTCACATGAGTGGACAACTTCCACCATAACTCTGATTGGATCAGCCTATTATTATCTCTCAACCAACCACCCTTTTCCTGCAATATATTTTTCTATATTCTATAATTTCATCTACCGGTTTCTGGCATACCAATTTTATGCATGCACAATTTTAACTTATGGACTGAAACTTTCCCTTCTCTTTCTCTCATCAGCTAAGCTGCTGTTGACATCTCCTCATTATATCCTGCAACATTAGAATGTCCCATTATTTTGGGGGAACGCAGCTAAACAGAATCTGGCTATTATTAATCCCACAATCTTACACTAAAAGAAGAAAATGGCAATACACAATTCAAACAATATGTAACCACTATTGATTCCACACTAACTTTGGTGAAGACCCCAGGTCTAATTCACCTCTTGTTAGGGATACACAATCTTAATAACTTCCAATCGCTTATGTAATATGCGATTGGTGTAAATCCTACTCATCAATTTCTGTAGGGATACAAAGTCTTAATAACTAATTGGTGTTAATCCTACTGGTCAGTCTCCAAGACTCTCGTGAGAGCTCGGCTGGGATCCAATTGTATGTCACAGGATATGCAACTATCAGCTGTCTAACAACTTCTGTTCTGCTCTGCATGTCATTACAGCATGAAAAACCACACAAAGAATATTCAAATGGATTATTTCATTCTAAAGGACAGATCAGCTATAATTTGAACCCTTCTATCGCAATAACACCAATTCCACTCTTGAGAATCTACTTGGGCAAAAGACTCAGAGGAGGTTTTGTAAGAATAAAATGGCTTACCTTTTTTCTGCAGCTTGTGACCTCGTCTAATGGTTTTTCCGCAAGTCCCCTCGTGGCGTTTGAATCGGAAATTACGCAAGCTGTCTGCCACCCAGAGGACGCCAAAAATTGTGGTCACAATTCATGCAATTCTCATCTTCTTTGTGTGGTGCCAAATCAGTTAGGATTGTAAGTATGAGCTCAAACAGCCTTCTTAGTGAGACCAATACTGTCTCTACCTGAGGCCTGCATTACTAAGTGGCTGCTTTCATAAGTGGAGTTAAAGAAACCGGAGTTCTACTGCTGAGTGTTTTTTTGTTGGGATTGCAAGTGACTGAGTGTGGCGTGAAGCTGCTAACCTAGAAAGTTAAGTACTTGCAGTTTAGTTCTGCCATTTAAAACCGCTTTTTTTCTCTCTGTTGTGTAGTGTCATTTTAAGCAGTTTTTTTCTCTGCTAGGTGAGGGGGAGTGGCTTGGCCTAACAGGTGCTATAAATTAGACAACTCAACTCTTCCAGAGCCTGCTCTACCTGAGGCCTGCATTACTAAGTGGCTGCTTTCATAAGTGGAGTTAAAGAAACCGAGGGTTTAGGAAAAGGAGCAAGAAGCAGAGATTCATTAGATCATCCTTGTATACAGTTGGTTTGATTCTAGCTAGTCTTCCTACTGCTGTAAGGGACCACAGTAAGTAAGAATCTTGATATCACTGCTCTATATTGTATTATTATTTTTTTTCTTCCCTCTCTTTTCCTGCGTAATCCCCATTTAGTATGACTTCCTTTATTGACAGCGCCGTCCAGTGCACATCTTGTCTGATGTATCCAGTCCTGGAACAGCCGTTCGAGGGTGTATATGTTTGTTCAAAATGTGAGCAAATTACCTGTTTGGAATCGCACATCGAGTCTCTAAACAGGCGAGTTGCAACACTGAAAGCCACTGACAATTTGGAAAAGAGTTTGCTGCTCACTGAGCAAGCACTCTATGGGGTAGATGTGGGGGAGGGTGGTAGCGAGGAGGCTGAGGAGAGAGAGGTAGTTAGCTGGGTAACAGTAAGAAAGCGGGGTAGAGGGAAGAGTGCCAGGGAGGCTAGCCCTGATCTGACACACCCCAACAAGTTTGCACAGTTGGCAGATGAGACGGGTGACAGTTCAGGGACGGCACTGCTGCAGCCGGACACTTCCTCTGCCAGTCAGGGGAATGTCAGCTCCAGTAAGCAGGGGACCAGGAGAGCAGGGCAGGCCAGACAGGTGCTGGTAGTGGGAGACTCAATTATTAGGGGTACAGATAGGGCGATCTGTCACAAAGATCGTGATCGCCGAACAGTGTGCTGTCTTCCCGGCGCTAGAGTTCGACACATCGCGGATCGGGTTGACAGATTACTGGGAGGGGCTGGAGAAGATCCAGCTGTCATGGTCCATATCGGAACCAATGACAAAGTTAGAGGAAGGTGGAGATTCCTTAAAAATGATTTCAGGGTTTTAGGTCAAAAGCTTAGGGCAATGACCTCAAAAGTAGTATTTTCTGAAATACTGCCTGTACCACGAGCCACACAAGAAAGGCAGCCGAAGATTAGGGAGGTTAACAAGTGGTTCAAGAACTGGTGTAGGAAGGAGGAGTTCGGGTTTCTGGAGAACTGGGCCGACTTCTCTGTCGGCTACAGACTCTATCGTAGGGACGGGCTGCACCTCAATGGGGAAGGGGCAGCTGTGTTGGGGAGAAAGATGGCTAGAAGGTTGGAGGAGTGTTTAAACTAGGGACTGGGAGGGAGGGAAATTACATTATAGGAGGGGAAGATAGTGCAGATAGAGACCAGGGGCGAGGTAGTGTGACTGGGGGAGGAATGGAAGGGGGGACTAGAACAGCTCAGAATGAAAGATGTAGGGTAAAAAATACACATAAACCTGTCAAATGTATGTATACTAATGCCAGAAGCCTGACTAACAAGACTGGTGAACTGGAATTAGTGATGTGTGAGGAGGACTATGACATAGTGGGAATAACTGAGACATGGCTGGATGATAGCTATGACTGGGCAGTTAATATAAAAGGCTACAATCTGTTTAGAAAGGATCGTCAAAACCGGAGGGGTGGAGGGGTCTGCCTCTATGTGAAGTTGTGTCTAAATCCCGTAATTCGAGAATACATCTCTGAGGGACATGAACATGTGGAGTCACTGAGGGTAGAAATACATGGAGCAAAAAACAATAATAAAATACTAATAGGAGTGTATTATAAACCACCTAATATACCAGAGTCCACATAAAATCTATTACTATAACGAGATAGACGAGGCGGCAAATCATAATGAAGTCGTTATTATGTGGGACTTCAACTACCCAGATATAGACTGGGAAACTGAAAGCTGTACATCCCAAAATGGAAACAGGTTCTTGGCAATAGCCAAAGACAATTTCCTTTCCCAACTGGTTCAGGACCCCACTAGAGGGACGGCCATACTGGACTTAGTATTAACCAATAGACCTGATAGAACAACAGATGTGCAGGATGGGGGACACCTGGGAAATAGTGACCATAAAGTTATAACCTTCCAATTATCCTTCAAACGAGAGTTTCTAAAGGGAGGAACAAAAATACCAAACTTCAAAAAAGCAAAATTTAGCCAACAAAGCGAGGCCATAGGCCTAACTAACAAAGTCCTCAAAAATAAAAATACAACCATAAAATGGGAGATTTTTAAAAGCATTGTAACATCTAATTGTGAGAGGTACATACCTTATAGGAATAAAAGGCTAAGGAACAATAAGAAACCAATGTGGATAAATGGAACCATAAAGAAAGCAATAAATGACAAAAAGAAAGCATATAAATCACTAAAACAGGAGGGGAGTCAGGAAGCACTGATAAACTATAAGGAAAAAAATAGAATATGTAAAAAACTAATAAAATTTGCCAAACTAGAGACCGAGAGATTAATTGCCAAAGAGAGTAAAACTAACCCTAAAATGTTCTTTAATTATATAAATAGTAAAAAATATAAATCTGAAGGAGTCGGCCCTCTACATAGCAATGAGGGGGGTGTTGCAGAGAGCGACGAGGATAAAGCAAAACTATTAAATATTTTTTTCTCCACTATATTCACTGAGGAAAATAAACTGTCAGATGAAATGCAGAATGTAAAAGTAAATTCCCCATTAAAAGTGTCCTGTCTGAGCCAGGAAGAAGTACAACAGCGACTTAAAAAGAATAAAATAGACAAATCACCAGGACCGGATGGCATACAGCCCCGTATCCTAAGGGAATTAAGTGATGTCATAGCCAGACCTTTATTTCTGATATTTACGGACTCTATACTGACAGGGAATGTTCCACAGGATTGGCGCATAGCAAATGTGGTGCCAATATTCAAAAAGGGTCCAAAAACAGAGCCTGGAAATTATAGGCCGGTAAGTTTAACATCTATTGCTGGTAAACTGTTTGAAGGGTTTCTAAGAGATGCTATTTTGGAGTATCTCAATGAAAATAAGCAAATAACGCCATATCAGCATGGCTTCATGAGGGATCGGTCATGCCAAACAAATTTAATCAGCTTCTATGAGGAGGTAAGTTCTAGACTTGACAGAGGCGAATCAATGGATGTCATATATCTGGACTTCTCCAAAGCATTTGACACCGTACCTCATAAAAGGTTAGTATATAAAATGAGGATGCTCGGACTGGGAGAAAATGTCTGTATGTGGGTAAGTAACTGGCTGAGTGAAAGAAAACAGAGGGTGGTTATTAATGGTAGATACTCAGATTGGGTCACTGTATCTAGTGGGGTACCTCAGGGCTCAGTATTGGGCCTTATTCTCTTCAATATATTTATTAATGATCTTGTAGAAGGCCTGCACTGTAAAATATCTATTTTTGCAGATGACACTAAACTGTGTAAAGTAATTAACACTGAAGAGGACAGTTTTCTGCTACAGAGGGATCTGGATAGATTGGAGGCTTGGGCAGAAAAATGGCAGATGAGGTTTAACACTGATGAAGTTATGCACATGGGAAGGAATAATGCAAGTCACCGTACATATTAAATGGTAAAACACTCGGTAACACTGACATGGAAAAGGATCTAGGAATTTTAATAAACAGCAAATTAAGCTGCAAAAACCAGTGTCAGGCAGCTACTGCCAAGGCCACTAAGATAATGGGTTGCATCAAAAGGGGCATAGATGCCAGTGATGAGAACATAGTCCTATCACTATTCAGACCACACATGGAGTACAGTGTACAGTTCTGGGCTCCTGTGAACAAGACAGACATAGCAGTGCTGGAGAGGGTTCAGAGGAGGGCAACTAAAGTAATAACTGGAATGAGGGATCTACAGTACCCTGAAAGGTTATCAAAATTAGGGTTATTCACTTTAGAAAAAAGACGACTGAGGGGAGATCTAATAACTATGTATAAATATATCAGGGGTCAGTACAGAGATCTCTCCCATCATCTATTTATCCCCAGGACTGTGACTGTGACGAGGGGAAATCCTCTGCGTCTGGAGGAAAGAAGGTATGTACACAAACATAGAAAAGAATTCTTCACTGTAAGAGCAGTGAGACTATGGAACTCTCTGCCTGGGGAGGTGGTGATGGTGAGTACAATAAAAGAATTCAAGAGGGGACTGGATTTATTTCTGGAGTGTAATAATATTACAAGCTACAGCTACTAGTGAGGGGTCGTTGATCCAGGGAGTTATTCTGATTGCCTGATTGGAGTCGGGAAGGAATTTTTTTCCCCTTAAGTGGGGAAAATTGGCTTCTGCCTCACAGGGGTTTTTTGCCTTCCTCTGGATCAACTTGTAGGAAACATGCCGAACTGAATGGACAAATGTCTTTTTTCGGTCTTATATACTATGTTACTATGTAATACAGGCTAGTATCATGGAAAATGTGCCATCTTTTATTAAAGTAGCATACACTTATATAGGAGATATGAGGTAGACAAAAAGGGTGGTCCATAAAGAAAGGTTTTTGACTCTTTGCCAAAATGAGAGTAGCGTGCTAACTTTATCCCTGAATTTTTTGGCACATATAAAAACTGGAACCCCCCCCCCCCCCCCATTAACTTTGAAACAAAGGAATCACACTATGCTCCTCACATCTGGTTAGTGGCCATCTAGTGGACAGTGAAGGGTAATACAATACATATAGAACCAATATCCTATCTCTCACAGCAGCATGAGGTGAACACTTAGTGGCCCAGTGAAATAGTGGTAAGGTGGCAGCAGCATGTAGAGACCACAGAGTGGTGAGGTGACATAGTGGTAAAGTGGCAGCAGCATGAGGAGACCACAGAGTGGCCCAGTGACATAATGTTGAGCTGGCAGCAGCATGAGAAGACCACAGAGTGGTGAGGTGACAGCAGCATACGGAGACCATAGAGTGGCCCAGTGACATTATGGTGAGGTGGCAGCAGCATGAATAGACCACAGAGTGGCCCAGTGACATAGTGGTGAGCTGGCAGCAGCATGAGGAGACCATAGAGTGGTGAGGTGGCAGCAGCATGAGGAGACCACAGAGTGGCCCAGTGACATAGTGGGGAGGTGGGGGGCTATACCAGTACCAACTGAATATGGAGGGTGGCTGTAGGAGCACCTGACAGCAGGTGTGGCATCAGACAGGTGGCAGCATCGGAATAGTGGCTGAAGCAGATAGCTAAAAGAAACAGGTCTCTTTTGTCAAAATTGTGTTTTGCCATGGATGATCTAGTCTGATGCATCAGGCACTGGTGTTTGAAAATTCTGGCTCATCCACACCTGATTCATCTTCACAAAGTTCAGTTTCTCCACATTTTGGATGGACAGGCGAGTTCTCCTTGGGGTAACTATGCCCCCCCCCCCCCCCCACCGCACAAAACACCCATTCTGATGCCACACTGCTGGCTGGGCAGGAAAGCTTGTCCAGGGCAAACTCGGCCAGTTGCAGCCTCAAATCGAGTTTGGCTGCTCGGTTGTCCAGGGGATCTTCGATGTGGGGTGGCAGGGTGCACTCAACCTATGCCACAACTTTCTGGTTCAGGTGCTGCACTATGTCTACCTGCTGCTGCTGCTGGTGAGTAGTTTCTTCAGTAGGAGGGTGAAGAAAAATGCTCATCAGCGACTCTAGACTTAAGTTGCTGCTGATGGAGCTGGTACTGCTCCTGCCCCCCAACCCCCCAACAGCCATGACAGTGGAATATGAGTGCAGAGGGCCCCTTGGTCCTGTGTGAGGATTGGCAATGGTGCACATAGGGAACTGTCAACTGACTATATAGGATGTCTCAATAGTAGTTTAGTTTGTCCTCCCTCTCAGCGGGTATAAAAAAAAAGGCCCCCATTTTGGACCGTTAGCGAGGGTCTAACATGGTGGAGAGCCAGTATCCAAATGGTGACAATTCGGCTTTCACTACACAGTCAACTGAGTATGCATCGGGCCATTTGCGCGGGTGTATAAAAGTTTTGTGTATTAAATTACGTGCTGATATTAGCTACAGTCGCTTTGTAGAAGTAGGTCACCACTTCTTTCAGTCCAAAACGTATTAAAAAAGGGTTAGGGTCCGTGCTGCAATAAAGGAAAGCTTAGGGGTAACACAAAAATCACTGGTTCTTTTTAGGCTGCTTTTTCCAATCTCCTCCTTATCCTTCCTCCTTCGCAGCTTCTAAGTCTCTGAACCAACAAGCGGTAGTGGGTATACGTCTCATGCCTTCAAAGAGAGAATCAACATAGTTCAGACCCACATGTACAATAGTTCACTCTTCTTTATTATACTTACAAAATCGTAAACTTGAACATCACATAGAACATATGATAAAGTCCGACCCAGGTTTCACTCCTGCTTCGTCTCGGACATTTCAGTTTCACTTTCGGGTATGAGCGGTATTTGTCACCACGTCACATCCTCTCATTGCTAAAAATGCCCTTTTACTATTTCTCATTATTACGGGCCTGTTTTCAGTATTGCTCAATCATTTAAATACTCATTTATAAAGTATCCTGTAAGAAAAATATAGGCTACATCTATCACATCAATGCAACAAGGTCCCATATCCCGCACCATTCCCTACACAAAGAGACTCCACATGTTCTCACCGCTATCCATGTCATCTGCCCACAGGATGCCACTACACAATGAGTAAAGAGCCCTGTATACACATTCTTATGCTGATAACTAGTACAGTAATTTTCTCCTACTTCCCTCTATGCGTACTACTCTCCTGTCCTTCCCTTACAGCTTTATAGTTTGGTTGGCCTTATGGTATATAGTACTCACAATATCAGGGGATAGCATTATGATAGTTATGGATGTTAAAATGGTAAGGTCACATCTATGGAAAAGGAGGGGGAATTGGGACTGTAAGGGAAGGTCAAGAGGGTTCTGTGTCTGGGTCTGCCTCATCTTCCTCATTGCCCTGTTTCTTCTCCGGCTGCTTCAGCTCCTCCTCTCCTGTCACCTGGGCAGAAAACCCAGCCATTTCTCTACACATTGCTTGTGCTCGAATGTCCTCCTCTAGTTCAGCCCCACATGGTTCATGTGGCCATGAGATATAGTCACCACGTCTCCTGTCCCCTGGCCAGCCAGATTTAGCACCATCGGTTCCAGGACATGAATCAGTGGAATGATGTTGTTCATCCCGTAGTCATGACGACTGACAAATAAAGTAGCCTCCTCAAAGGGCCCTAGCAAACGGCAGGTGTCACACATGAGCTGCCACTCAGGCCTGTATCATCAAGAAATCGTTTAGGCCTTTCTCTGTTCATATAATCGGTCAAACATACTGTATGGAGGGTGGAATTCCAACCGGTGGAAATGTCGCAAATGAGCCTATGTTGGGGGACGCCATTTTTCCGATGCAGCTCAAGGAGGGTGCGCTTTGCGGTGTACGAGTGGCTGAAACACATGCAAAGTTTCCTGGCCATTTTCAGGATGTCTTGTAGATGGGGTGAAGACTTCAGGAACCGGTTTACAACCAGATTATACATATGCATGATGCAGAGCGCATGGCTCAGTCCTCCTTGATGCAGTGCCGACACCATGTTCTTTCCATGGTCACCATGGTTCCGATTTTGAGTTGTCAAGAAGAAAGCAAGGATTTGATTTCTTGATGAAGGATGGGAAGCAGATCCTTCCCTGTGTGACTCCGTTCGCCCTGGCAAACTAGGTGCAGAACAGCATGACAAAGCCGTGCCCTGCATAGGTGTTATGTTGGTGGAGCACTGTGAATTGACCCTGCAGTGGAAGCTGAGGACATGGTGAGGGATAAGAAGGCAGAGGCGCACACTGTCGCAGGACCAATGGTGTGAGAACATGGAGGCAGAAGTGTCATCACCTGGCCAAGTTGCTGGTGTGGCTGGGCAGGAACCACATTTACCCAGTGGGCCGTCCTTGACCATAGTTAGAGCTCCACACGTCGACACTGCCATGCACTTTGGCAGACACTGACAGGCTCAAGGACTGGCCCACCTTTTGTACTACATATGTGAGGAGAGCTGGTACTGCCTTTTTTGCAAAGAAATGATGGCTTGAGACTCTCCACCTCGGCTCGGCACAAGCCATCAGTTCTCTGAAAGGTGCAGAGAGAGACTGCAGCAACAGCAACTTTTCCAGGAGCACGTTCAGCTTCTGTGCCATTGGATTAGTGCATGCAGACTATTTTCTATTGGCAATTGCTTCAGTGATCGATTGCAGACGGAACGACTGACGAGGAGTAAGAAGACAAGGAGTATCAGGACCAGAAGATAATGGGAAGGACGGACAGCTCCCTTCGGCTGAGGTGGTGGAGCCTTGACTGCATGAAATTGGGTGCGTGCCACTGGGTGATACAGCGGTTGCTGCAGCAGGCTGGACCACCAAATCAGAGTCACGGTTCCCCCAGGCCACTTTATGGTGACTCTGCATGTGTTGACAGAGGGCCAGGATGCCAACATTGGCACCCTGGCCATGTTTCCCCTTCTGCCCACAAACTCTGCAAATGGCCATATTCACCTCCTTCGGCGGCCTAACAAAAAATTGCCACACCGCCGAGTATGGAATTCCCCCCCCCAACACTCTGCGCTGACTGCCTGCAACTACTGCCTCCGTGAACCCCTGCACCGCTACTATCTGGGCCGATAGGCTCCTGCGAAGTGGGTGGTCTTCCAGGGCATGTTTGGCTCCCGACCTCCCAATGCTTTCACCATGCTGACTCACAGCCACGCTGCCATCCTGCTGGCTCAGCCCCTGTGTTACATGCAAGTTGCCACCCTCTTCTCCTGATAATGATGATGAAGCCCCTTCTTCATCCGGCTCCCAATTGCAATCTGTTACATCATCATCATCATCCGCTACTTTCTGCACGTCACTGATGTCCCCCTCAATGGTCTAGGGGCCAGGAGCCTGGCCAATCACAATACCTGCTCCCATGCGACTCTCATCATCACTACTTGCCTGCCTACCAGAGGAAGCAGCGGATGTCTCCTCCAGATCTTTGCTGGGCAGTAGCTGCTGACTGTCCTCTAGTAGCTTGTCCTCGCTCAAAAGTGGAGCCGAGCCTATGGCATATAATACTTCTCGCGCTGAGGGAACTGAATATGACAGAGGAAGGTTCAGGACAGTTTGGGGCACAGTGTCTGCTCCCAGGCCATGCCAACTAAGCGTAATTTTAGATGAACCCACCGACTCTTGGCTGGGGGTGTCTGATGTCAAGAAGACCAAGTCAACCATTCAAGCACCGCTGGATTGCTGGTCAAGACACGACTGCTAGATGACAGCGGGAGCTCTGGCCTTTCACTGCGACTCCTGTTGCCACCTCCCCCTTCTTCTACTGCCTGCCACAGAAAAATTTTGGCCACTGCCCGTTCACTTTGGAGGGCCTGTCACCTGTCTGTTTGATATACTGTATAATAAAAGAATTACATTAAAATTAAAATAACACCCCCCAAAAATGCTGTAGTACAATGTTACTTAACCGCTGAACGGCAATTAAGACATATATATATATTTTTTTTCTGATTAATGAACTCCGCCCCCCCCCCCAAAAAAAAAATAAAAAAATATCACAATTCACAGGAGAACGGCAATTAAGATTTATTATTTTTCCTATTACTGCACCCCCAAAAAGAAGTATAACATTCACAATTCACCACAGAACGGCTAATGGGAAGTACGTATATTTCCTTTTAATATACCATGTAAATGGCTGTAGTACAATGTAACTTCATTCCTGAATGGCAATTAAGACATATATTTTTTTTTATGATTAATAAACTCCCCCCCCCCAAAAAAATAATAATAATAATAATAATAACAATCACAATTTACAGCAGAACAGATAAAAGGAAGTATGTTTATTTCCCTTCAATACACCCTGTAAATGGCTGTAGTACAATGTAACTTTACTGCCGAACGGCACTTATGAGATATATATATATATATATTTTATAAATTATTTTTTCTTATTAATACGGGGTGTATTAATAAGAAAAAATAAAAAGCAAAACAATGTAAAAACAATGCAGGATGACTAATAGGATGTATGTATCTATCCTATTAATACACCTCGCAAATGGCTGTAGTACAATGTAACTTCACTTATGAATGGTAATTATGACATATTTTTCCCTTTTTTTCCAATTTATACACCCCCCAAAAAAACAAACAAAAAAAAACCAACTATGTAAAATCAACGCAGAATGGCTAATGGGACGTATGTATCTATCCTATTAATTCACCCAGTAAATGGCTCTAATACAATGTAACGGTTGAACGGCAATTATGACATATTTTTCTTTTCTTTTTTTTTCCTATTAATATACCCAGTCAGCACCTGCTGACTTCTCTCCCTGCACTAAGCACACTGGAAAATGGCAGAATCCAAAATTGCTGAGGCTATTTATAGGGCTGTGACATCATAGGGGCTGGCTGGCTGCTGATTGGCTGCATGCATGGCATTGTGGGTGATCCCTCGTTCTCAGAGTTCTTTGCTCCATGTCCTAACACGTGCGGCAGACATTTTAAGCGATTTGTTACCACGAAGCATGAGAAAATTCGGATTCGGTGCAAATCAAATCTTTACGGAAATTCGGGTTGAATTCCACTTCGTCAACTTCGATTCGCTTATCTTTAGACTTATGGATGGTCTGGAAGCTGTGCGACATTTTATTGTTGCTTCAAAATGGAACGGTGAGTTTTGTGACCTTATTGTACCACAGGAAATGGGATGTGTTATAGTAAATTGTTTTCTGCCCCCTGTGTTTGTGAATGTTGTCTTTAACACATTGTGGCAGGCCACACAAGTTCCGCAGGGCCGACACCCCCATCTCTGGCCTCTTGAGCCAAAGGCCTTCTCTGGTTTAATCCCCACTTGGTAACTACATGTGAGTAAGTCTCTACTGACTGAAACTACTACTGATTCAATAGTAGTTTCCCATATATTATGCATTCATATAGAGCAGAAGTATGATTATTGTATATATATATATATATATATATATATATATATATATACAAAAATGAGGCAGCACCACCTGCAAATGAATGGGTGCAGAGCTCTTGAAAGGACAAACCAATCCGAGATAATGTAGCAATGAAAATAGAGCAGCACTCCAAAAATTGATAAAAAACAAACGTGCTTCTTTATTCACCCAGAAGGCATGGCAACGTTTCAGCTCTATATCGGAGCCTTTCTCAAGCCTCAAGCTTGAGAAAGGCCCGGTATAGGAGCTGAAATGTTGCCATGCCTTCTGGGTGAATAAAGAAGCACGTTTGTTTTTTATCAATTTTTGGAGTGCTGCTCTATTTTCATTGCTATATATATATATATATATATATATATATATATATATATATATATTATTATGATTATTATTATTAAATAGACATTTATTTTGTGCCATACATTTTTTACAATTACTAAATAAAATATAAAGTATATAAATTTAATTTCTATTTCTGAAAAGTTTCTGCCAGGATTTGAACTCTCACAGCTTTTACATCACAAGCAAGAGCTATTTTAACCACTACACCATACAGCTGCATGGCCACTTACTCAACAAAAAGAGAATTCTGCTGTATAGGAATGGTTATTACTAGTGAGTATTCCTATATAGCAGAAGTCTCTCTTTTTTTAAAAAAAAAAGTGGCCATATAGCTCTATAGTTTAGTGGTTAAGTCTCTTGGCTGTGATGTGGAAGCTATGAGTTCAAATCCTGCTCAAAACATTTTAAATAAATAGAGATTACATTTGTATATTTTATATTTTATTTTTTTGTAATTGGAAAAAATGTGTGGCACAAAATAAATGTGTAATTATTTTAAAAAAAAAGCTCTATAGTGTTGTGGTTAAAGTTCTTGGCTGTGATGTGGAAGCTGTGAGTTTGAATCCCTTCAAATATTAGGTTTAAATACACTGGGGTGTCCCCAACCACTGACTCCGAATATATAGCATTATATTCAATAAAGTGCTATATATTATTTTTTTTAAATATTCGTCATTGAAGAATATTATAAAAAAACAAATATTCTTTTTTTAGAACATTCGTCATTTTTTCCACCTGAAGTCATGATTCCTCCCTGCTTAAGTTGCTTTTGGGCCAATGACTGATCACATTAAATTGGAAAAAATGACGAATATTCTAAAAGACGAATATATAGCACTATATTCTATACTGCTTTAGTATATTTACATTACGCGAATATTACATTGCCGATTTTTCGCATAAGAGAAAATAAATTAAATAATGAAGAATATTCTAATTCACTTCAAACAGTGGCGACTCTAGGATCAATATATGGGGGGGGGGGGCACAGAAGATACACAGTCAAAAATGGGGGGCACTAATAATTTTCACCAGTTAAGCATACAAGTGAAGTAAGTATATATAAGGCCTCATGCACACGACCGTTGTTTGTTTCCGCATCTGTTCCATTTTTTTTTCACGGATAGGATGCTTCCCCATTAATTTCATTGGGTCCATCAAAAAATGCGGATGGTCATCCGTTTTTGTTCCGCACCCATGGTCCGGGTTTACATTCCATCAAAAAAATAGAGCATGTCCTATTTTTTTCACGTTTGCGGACAAGGATAGGCATTATTACGATGGATCTACCATAATAACGGATCCTCCCAAAAAAACGGTCCATCATCCGTTTTTTTGGGCGGACGCAAAATTTGTGGAAGGAACGGACGCGGAAACAAACAACGGTCATGTGCATGAGGCCTAAATAAGATAACAGAATATGAGAGTATTGCGGTATGCAGGGATACCTTTTTATTGTATTAAACCAAATACTTGGTTTACTTGGTACTAGAGTTTTCCTTTCTTCCTCAGTACGCTTGAGTATTCAGAAACAATCTATTCTTAAGGGTTGAGGGTGATAAGAAAACCTAAGATAATTGTCACATCAAAGAGCATACAGTGTAACTCCTGCACCATCCTGTACAATACAGTATAATCCCTACACCATGCTGTACTGAATACATTCTAATCCCTGCACCGTGCTGAACAATATATAGTATAATTAATACACCATGATGTACAATATTCAGTATAACCCCTACACCCTGCTGTGTAATATACATTATAATCCATACACCAAGCCATACAATATACAGTATAATCCCTACATCATGCAGTACAGAATGCATTATAAACCCTACCCCATGCCATACAATATACAGTATAGTCCATACAACATGCTGCACAGTATACTATATAACCCCTACACCATGCAATATGATTTAGATTATGATCCATACATTCAGCCCTATAATATACAGTATAGTTCATACACCATGCTGTACAGTATATACAGGATGTACAGGATTATAATATATACTGTATAGCATGGTGTATGAACTATACTGCATATTGTACTGCGGCATTGTGTATGGATTATAATGTATATTGTATAGCATGGTATAGGGATTATGCTGTATATTGTATAGCATGGTGTAGGGATTATGCTGTATATTGTATGGCATGGTGTAGGGATTATGCTGTATATTGTATGGCATGGTATAGGGATTATGCTGTATATTGTATGGCATGGTGTAAGGATTATAATGTATACTGTACAGCAAATGTATGGAGTTTACACCATGCCAGACAATATATCCCCTGCACCATGCTGTACAATAAACAGTATAACCCCTAAACAGTGTAGAGGTATACTGTATATTGTATGCCACAGTGTATGCTATATGTGTATAACATAAACATACTCCACATGAAAACTTACAATTACTTTGCTTGGACCTTGGGGATCTTGGACGCCACTTCAACACTTTGGCTGGGGGGCTAGGTCTAAGAACATGCAGTCCCCTGGGCAGTATGGTTTTTTGGTTCTTCTTCTTCGGACTCTGTACAAGAGGTAACACATAAGAAAGGATGTTACATGTCTAGTGTCTAGTGAAAGTATGAACAGAAGAAATGCTCTATCTATAACTAATGAGTATCCGGAGACATTATACAGGGGGTAATATAACTAAGGGGTATCAGGGTACATTATTATGCAGGGGTAATATAACTAGGGGGCCTATTAGACATTATACAGGGCTAATATAAGTTATATTACCCCTGTATATTGTCCCCTGATACCCCTCAGTTATATTATACAACACTAGTCACGAGCACTTTGGTGCCCGATCAACACTAGTGTTTAGTAATCATTAATAATGGAATTGAGAAGTGAAGGATTGATATTGAGTATCCCACTTTAGGATTTATTATACTAGTAATGGTATTTTGTTCCAGCACGTTTTTTTGTTGCTGTTTTCACTGCTATCTCACTGCATGTTACTAGCACTGGCACTTATGCTGCAAATGTGGTTCACTGTCGGTGTTTTCATTGTGGTTTTGCCACGTATATGACTCGATCTATGGATAATGGGTTTAGATTAAGTGCTTTGCATCATGCAATATATAACGTATTTTTCGCCCTATAAGACGCACCAGCCCATAAGACGCACCTAGGTATTAGAGGAGGACAATAAGAAAAAAATATTTTTGATTAGAACTCAGGTCAGACCATTAATCAGACCCCCAATGTTAATCAGACCCCAACAAGACCTCAGATCAGACCCCCAATCAGTCCTCAGATAAGAGCCTCATGCCTCTCATTAGTCGCCAGCAGTCTCAAATCAGCCCCTAGCAGTCCCCATTGCCTCATATCAGCCCCATTGCCTCTCATATTATCACCCAGCAGCCCCCATTGCCTCATATTAGCCCAAAGCAGCCCCATTTTGACCCACATCAGCCCCCAGCAGCCCCATATTGCCTCAGCATCTCCATATTGCCCCACATCAGCCCCCAGCATCTCAATATTGCCTCCAGCATCTCTATGTTGTCCCCAGCATCTATATATTGCCCCCATATCAGCTTCCAGCATTTTCATATTGCCCCCATATCAGCCTCCAGCATGTCCATATTGCCCCCATATCAGCCTCCAGCATGTCCATATTGCCCCCATATCAGCCTCCAGCATGTCCATATTGCCCCCAGTGCCTCATGTTTTATAAAATAGAAAAAACACTTACATTTCCTGCTCCGGACGCCGCCGTTCCTCACCGCCCACGTTCGGTCTTCCTCCTCCTCTGTCTGCTGTGCTGTGAACTGGCGCGCACAGCGTGAGGTCAAAGGGGGCCCTCACACTGTGTGCATCCTTCACAGCCGACAGCCAAGGACCAGGAAGCAGTGAGTACAGAGCCTTCACCGTTTCCTGGTCCTCCGATATATGCATAAAGCTGGTAGTTGTTTCTAAATATGGAGTGGTGATGGATCCATCATTTGATAACAAATATTTTGAGATAATTTATTCCATTTGTATGTTCTGTAGGTGTGTACTGTTTATGTCTATGTGTATGGTTTTATTTTATGATTATTTTTGTATTATCTCTATACTGTCACTTTAAACTCATGGTAAACTCATGGTGGGCAGCAGTGTAAATCAATCATATTGAATCATCCCCTTGGATTTAGAACTATTTAGGTGTAGTTAGGAGGGGGATGTGTAATTATTTAAGTATTATAAATATTGATTTATGTATTATATTTGGTGCTATTCTAAATTTATGTTGTGTTAATTTTCGTGTGCGTTCCACACTGGAACGCACATGTTTAGAGGGTTGGACTCATTGGACGGGGTCTGTGCTGGCTGCCAGATGCCGGCACTAGCACATCGGGATGTAGCAACTTTGCCTTACATTATATATTATTTAGGTATTTCAACTTATAAGAAGCCCAACCGGTCCCTTTGAATGCATCAATGTAATGTACATAACTCTTTAGGGGGGAATTGGTTAGTTTCATTGCCTCGTTACATTGCATGCGTTCCATAGTGGAACGCATTAACGTCACTTCCGTTATGTTACATCCGACTAGCGGCGTGAGGCATGAGGAGACAATTTGGTGTATGAATGTTCCTCTGGTGAGTTTCACAGGTGTTTTAAGTTGATTATGTTTGGATCGATATATAAGTACCTTGCTGCTATCATTTTTTACCCCCGAATAAGCTTTGAGCGAAATGCAAGTCGGGGCGCAGGGTCTTCCAGGCGGTATGGTATATTTATGATTTGTATTATGTTATTCTTACCTGACTTGATTATGGGCATTTTTTATTCAGCCCATGGCTGTACGTTTAGGTTTATTGCACTTTGACTTTATTTGCTGTTTCTAGTTCTATACTATATATTAGACACTAAATATTAATAAAACTAACTTATCCATCCGTGTATGTACCCTCTTTTGGCTATGGGCTTTGTGTATTCTATGTACCACCACAGATAAAATCTTTTTTAATTATGTGATTTTATTATGATTGTTACAATTATGGAATAAAGATTAATTTTCATAAGTTTTTCATAAATTGGTGGGCTTGCCCAGGTAGGTTGTTTTTTTTTATTATATCCGGCTCGTTTATTGGTCTAAATGAACTTTTTCTCTAAAATAAATATCAAGGGGATGATGCTGCCACAGATATTCTTCAAAGGGCCTTAATATGAGACGTGTCCAGATTAGCTGCCACTGCCAAAACTCAAAATAACACCCTGCTGTGGTGGTCTGATGCATGATAAAATCATTCACTTGTTTACAGATGCTCCAGCATTTGCAAAGTGGAATTCCAGGGAGTTGTAACATCTTGGATATAGCAGTTTAATGGCACATTGTTCAACTGCTGCAAGTCCAGGAGGACATTCTTAACTGTTCACAGCAGATAAGCAAGCAGATAAATCCCCACGAAGAACAGGGAGCGGGCATAATCAAGATTATTGATGCAACAACTGCTTTTGTGTGCCACAAATGTAAAGGCGTGACTCATATATTAACATACAGAAACATAGTAAAAATCACCATTCAGGCACAAAAATTATCCCCCGGGGTGATCCCACAGGGAAACACTCCCCAACCAAGGATAGTACATTCCTCAGTTGTGGGGCACCTGGCGACCCCCTTTGGAAATCCCGACGCATTTAACCATTTTTAATGGTTCCTCCTGGAAAGTCATGTCTATATATCCCTACTACAAAGTCTTTTTTCTGAAGGAACTTAATCAATTGCAGCTCAAAAGACGTAATGTATCAAAGTCAATTTGCATGTCTAAAGGCTTACGTAGGAAAGTGGTCCAGGGCCTTTAAAAAAAAAATTGAACAGACACCTGCCAGACACCTACTACAGGTACATAGTGGCAACCCAAGCTGGGTTACGTTTGTAGGGATAGAATTGATCAGAGGTTCAATAAGAGAGAAACCAACTGAAAGGTGGCATGAAGCAGGATGTGCTCAATCCAAAAATGCAGTTGTGCATATATATATACAGGGGAGTAGATCCTGCACTTGTGGCCCGTTGCTAATGGCGATCCCCAGCAAAAAAGCATACAGTGGAGGATGCCTGCAGCGGACCACAAGTACCACAATAGACATCCTACACAAAATGGCAATAGTGTGGATGTGATAAATAATATAACAATATAGCAATAACAAATGACAAAACAGGTGCACACTGCGGTCTTACTAAGCCCTCAAACTGATGTTAAAATTGAGAGGTTAGTCAACATGTCCTACAGTGGAGGACATGTCTTAAGCCCGAGCACCATGCCAAGGTCTCTCAAGTAGCTCGGGACCTAACACTCACCTACCTGTGTCATATGGGCAATACCAGGGGCCAGTGGGCAAAATTACAGGAATGTATTAGGCCGACTCACAGCAGACTCCTCAGTTACCTCCAGCATGTAACCATGCCTGCAATGGGAGGAGGGAGAAGGCTGTGAGCCCCACCCAAGACTGGCTGATATGGCCCAGGCCTCCCAGGTGCACCTAAATATAGCCTGTGGATGGAAAACAGGCTACATTTACATGGGAGTTTTGTCAATATGCATTATATTTAGAGTTGAGCGAACAGTTCGAGCATAGTTCGGGTTCGTACCGAAATTTGGGGAGTTCGGGACACAGACCCGGACCCGAACATTTTCAAAAAAGTTTGGGTTGGGGTCCGTTGTTCGGCGATTTCTTCCTGCTTTCTGAAGGGCTGCCAATCAGATAGCATTTTACTTCTTGCCCTAAGAAGCCATCACAGCCATGCCTACTAATGGCATGGCTGTGATTGGCCAAGTGCAGCATGTGACCCAGCCTCTATTTAAGATGGAGTCACGTAGCGCCGCATGTCGCACTGCTATGATTAGTGTAGGGAGAGGACGCAGCTTCTGTGAGGGGGAGATTAGGCAGGGAAATGTCAGCAAAAGCATCTAATGAAGTGATCGATCTACAGCTGTGAATCATTCAACTTCTGCTAGTTAATTGCTCACTGGTTTTTAGGCTGCACAGAGCGTTTTTCTGTCACTTTTTCTGGGGTGATCGGCGGCCATCAATCCATCCATACTAGTTTTTTTTTTTTGCTATATCCTACATCAGGGGCTTGGCTGTGATTATTGTCACCACTAGAAATTCAGGATAGAAATTTCTATATTTATTAAGGGGTTATATTCAATTGCCAAAATAGCAATCCCCTAAATCTGGAGTCCCAGCTGTGGCTAGCGAAGTGTAATACTGTCTGCTGTCTGGCAAAGGATAGATAATTTTCTGTTGTGAAATTCAATTGCCAAAATAGCAATCCCCTAAATCTGGTGTCCCAGCAGTGGCTGGCAAAGTATAATAGTGTCCGTCAAAGGATATATTTTGTTCTGGGGTGAAATTCAATAGCCAAAATAGCAATACCGTAAATCAGTGGTTTCAGCTGTGGCTGGCCAAGTTTATTAGTGTCCGTCAAAGGACATATTTTGTTCTGGGGTGAAATTCAATTGCCAAAATAGCAATACCCTGAATCTGGTGTTTCAGCTGTTGCAGGCCTAGTTTAAATCTGTCCATAAAAGGGTATATTTTTTCTGGGGTTAAATGTAATTGCCAAAATAGCAATACCCTGAATCTGGTGTCACATCACCCCCATGCATATCAGGGAAACTGTCAGAGCCTCAAGTTATGCAGCAGTCTCTTATGCTGTTTGAAGACTCTTCTGGCTGGGTTTCCCAAGGGAATACACCTAGCCCTTCCCCAGTAGAAGACATAGAATGCGCTGATGCACAACCACTTATGTTTCCTGATGATGAGGACATGGGAATACCATCTCATCGGAGTCTGCACATCTCTGATGATGACGAAACACAGGTGCCAACTGCTGCGTCTTTCTGCAGTGTGCAGACCGAACAGGAGGTCAGGGAGAAAGACTGTGTGGAAGACGATGCAGGGGACGATGAGGTCCTAGACCCCACATGGAATGAAGGTCGTGCCACTGACTTTCATAGTTCAGAGGAAGAGGCAGTGGTGAGACCGAGCCAACAGCGTAGCAAAAGAGGGAGCAGGGGGCAAAAGCAGACCAGCCGCCTCCAAGAGAGTTCGCCTGCTACTGGCTACTGCCACCAGGGACCATGCACCCCAAAGGCAGCTTCAAGGAGTTCCCTGGCATGGCACTTCTTTAAACAATGTGCTGACAACAAGACCCGAGTGGTTTGCATGCTGTGCCATAAGAGACTGAAGCGAGGCATTAACGTTCTGAACCTTAGCACAACCTGCATGACCAGGCATCTACATGCAAAGCATGAACTGCAGTGGAGTAAACACCTTAAAAGCAAGGAACTCACTCAGGCTCCCCCTGCTCCCTCTTCTGCTGCTTCCTCTGCCTCTTCCTCCGCCTCGGGAGAAACGTTGGCACCTGCCGCCCACCTAACAGAGGATGTGCCGCCGACACCACCACCTGCGTCACCAAGCATCTCCACCATGTCACACGGCAGCGTTCAGCTCTCCATCTCACAAACCTTGGAAAGAAAGCATAAATTCCCACCTAGCCACCCTCGAGCCCTGGGCCTGAATGCCAGCATTTCGAAACTACTGGCCTTTGAAATGCTGTCATTCAGGCTGGTGGACACAGACAGCTTCAAACAGCTGATGGCGATGACTGTCCCACAGTATGTTGCTCCCAGCCACCACTACTTCTCCATGACAGCCGTGCCTTCCCTGCACAACCAAGTATCATATAAAATCAAGTGTGCACTGTGCAACGCCATCTGTGGCAAGGTCCACCTAACCACAGATATGTGGACCAGTAAGCACGGCCAGGGATGATATATCTCCCTAACTGCACACTGGGTAAATGTAGTGGCGGCTGGGCCCCAGGCGGAGAGTTCTTTGGCGCATGTCCTTCCTCTGCCAAGGATCGCAGGGCATCATTCTTTGCCTCCTGTGGCCTCTTCCTCCTACTCGGCTTCCTCCTCCTCTGCTTCCACCAGCTCATCCAGTCAGCCACACACCTTCACCACCAACTTCAGCACAGCCGGGGAAAACGTCAGCAGGTTATTCTGAAACTCATAAGTTTGGAGGACAGGCCCCACACCGCGCAGGAGTTGTGGCAGGGTATTGAACAACAGACCGACGAGTAGTTTCTGCCGGTGGGCCTCAAGCCCGGCTTGGTGGTGTGCGATAATGGGCGAAATCTCGTCGCAGCTCTGGGACTAGCCGGTTTGACGCACATCCCTAGCCTGGCGCATGTGCTGAATTTGGTGGTGCAGAAGTTCATCACAAATACCCCGACATGTCAGAGTTTCTGCATAAAGTGCGGGCCGTCTGTTTGCGCTTCCGGCGTTCACATCCTGCCGCTGCTCGCCTGTCCGCGCTACAGCGTAACTTCGGCCTTCCCGCTCACCGCTTCATATGCGACGTGCCTAACAGGTGGAACTCCTCCTTGCACGTGCTGGCCAGACTATTCGAGCAGCAGCAGGCGATAGTGGAGTTTCAACTTCAGCATGCACGTGTGAGTCGCTCGGACGGAACAGCACCACTTCACCACCCATGACTGGGCTTCCATGCGAGACTGACCAACATGGCCAGTGGCGATGACGCCGTTATCAGTGTTACAATACCACTTTTATGTCTCCTTGAGAAAACACTTAGGGCGATGATGGAAGAGGAGGTGGCCCAGGAGGAGGAGGAGGAGGATGAGGGGCAATTTTTAGCACTTTCAGGCCAGTCTGTTAGAAGTTCCTCAGAGGGAGGTTTTTTGCAACAGCCGAGGCCAGGTACAAATGTAGCCAGCCAGGGCCCCTTACTGGAGGACGAGGAAGGCGAGGAGGAGGTGGAGGAGGATGAGAATGAAGCAGGTTCACAGCGGGGTGGCACCCAACACAGCTCAGGCCCATCACTGGTGCGTGGCTGGGGGGATACGGAGGACGATGACGATAGGCCTCCCATAGAGGATAGCTTGTCCTTACCTCTGTGCAGCCTGGCACACATGAGCGACTACATGCTGCAGTGCCTGCGCAACGACAGCAGAGTTGCTCACATTTTAACATGTGCGGACTACTGGGTTGCCACCCAGCTGGATCCCCGGTACAAAGACAATGTGCCCACCTTACTTCCTGCACTGGACCGTGATAGGAAGATGAGCGAGTACAAGCGCACACTTGTAGACGCGCTCCTGAGATCATTACCAAATGTCACAGATGAACAGGTGTAAGCCCAAGGCGAAGGCATAGGAGGAGCAAGAGGTAGCCAACGCAGCTGTGTCACGGCCAGGTCCTCTGAGGGCAGGGTTAGCATGGCAGAAATGTGGAAAAGTTTTGTCTCCACGCCACAGCTAACTGCACCACCACCTGATACGGAACGTGTTAGAAAGAGGCAGCATTTCACTAACATGGTTGAACAGTACGTCTGCACACCCCTCCACGTACTAACTGATGGTTCGGCCTCATTCAAATTCTGGGTCTTCAAATTGTCCACGTGGCCAGAGTTAGCAATTTTTGCATTGGAGGTGCTGCGTTTTGTCTGAACGTGTATTCAGCACGGCACGAGGCGTCATTACTGACAAACGCAGCTGCCTGTCCACAGCCAACGTGGACATGCTGATGTTCATAATAATGAACCAGGCATGGATCCCACAGGACCTGTTCCTCCCTTGTGCAGAATAGACATTTATAACTGCCTTCCCCTCAACCATGTATTCTTGTACTCCGGGGGACTTCTTTATTGAATCCTCATTTTTTTAACTTTACCATGATCGGTGCAACCCAAAGTTGAATGAACCTCTCCTCAATCTGGGCGCCGGGGCCTAAATAACTGAAAGTGGCCTGTTACAATGGTGGGTGACATGAAGCCTGAACCTCTGCCATGCGACCTCTCTCCTCTGTCTGGGTGCCGTGGGCTAAATATCTGGAAGTGGCCTTCTCCAGTGGTGAGTTATATGAAGCTTGATTCTGTGCTATGGGACCTCTCTCCTTTGAATGGGTGCTGGGGCCTAAATAACTGAAAGTGGCCTTCTCCAGTGGTGGGTGATATGATGCATGATTCTCTGCTGTGGGACCTCTCTCCTCTGTCTGGGTGCTGGGGCCTAAATAACTGAAAGTGGCCTTCTCCAGTGGTGGGTGATATGATGCATGATTCTCTGCTGTGGGACCTCTCTCCTCTGTCTGGGTGCTGGGGCCTAAATAACTGAAAGTGGCCTTCTCCAGTGGTGGGTGATATGACGCATGATTATCTGCTATGGGACCTCTCTCCAATTGATATTTGTTAATTTTGATTTATTTTATTTTATTTTAATTAATTTCCCTATCCACATTTGTTTGCAGGGCATTTACCTACATTTTGCTGCCTATTGCAGCCCTCTAGCCCTTTCCTGGACTATTTTACAGCCTTTTTAGTGCCCAAAAGTTCTTGTCTCCATTGACTTCAAAGGGGTTCAGTTCGGGATAAAGTTCGGGTTGAGTTCGGATCCTGAACCCGAACATTTTCGGGAAGTTCAGCCGAACTTCTCGAGCCCAAACATCCAGGTGTTCGCTCAACTCTAATTATATTGATGAAACATGTATAGAATTTATTTATCCTTTATGATATGCGGTTGTGACAGTTTGATTTCACAACAGTAATGGAGTTCCAAGTATGGACTGCTTGCAAATAGTTACTTGACTATGTCCATAATTGCCCTTGAATCTAGCCCAGCTCTCATATCAACTTCTCATAGTTTGCTTTATTTAGCCAATGCTTTCATCTATTGGCAACACCCATTTCTCGTCATTTCTTCCTTCAGGATTGCAATATCAGCATGCCTCTCGATTCACATGACATTATTCAGTGCATTGTTTATTCAGAGGCTCTTGACACAAGTGACCCTATACAGTGCTATCACTTTCCTGAGGTCCATATTATCTGCTCTGTGTATCCGTGGTAAGGACGTGTACATTTACAGGTGATCATTTTCTGTACAGAGAGCATTTAAGTTATTTATTATTTTATGCTCCTGTTTTCCTCTTTTGTGCGCAATAAGGGTACTTTCACACTAGCGGCATAGCTATCCGGCTGGCTGTTCCGGCGGATGAACAGCCTGCCAAATCTGCCATGATGCAAGTACCCGTGCACTGCCGTGCTGCCGCTCCATCCCCATTGACTACAATGGGGCGGGGGTGGAGCTACAGCACAGCACAGCAGTGCATGGCAGAGATCACCGGACTAAAAAGTCGGACCTGCAGTACTTTTAGTCCGGCGATCTCCGGACGTGCACTGCCATGCTGCGCTGTAGCTCTGCCCCCCACTCCATTTCAGTCAATGGGGGCGGAGCGGCAGCATGGCAGTGCACGGGTACTTGAGGCATGGCGGATCCGGCGCGTGAACAGCCTGCCGGATAGCTATGCCGCTAGTGTGAAAGTACCCTTAGGTGCCACCATAAATTTTTAATAGAGACTGCCACAAGTGGGCCATATTCCCTGGATACTCTGGGCTTATGCCGTGACTGTAAACATTTGGCACTGTGGCTGCCTGTTTAAGAATGTCCTCAGTACATTGCCTATGGATATGGTCATATATGAGATCACATTAACATTAACATTAAACCGTTCTATCTATCATCCCTGACTGGAGGTCCATTTTTATAATGCAAGCATGTCCACACTGGGATATTTAATATACATGTATTTCTAAGTACAATCGTGAGTGTATAAATGACATTACACCAATGTTGTTTTCTTTTTTATTTAGTTTTTTCAGTTTCAGTTAGGCTACTTTCACACTTGCAAAAGCAGATCCGTTACAATAATTCAACCGCATACATCCGTCATGAATGGATCAATTTGTATGATCTGTAACATAGCCAAGACGGATCCGTCATAAACTTCGTTGAAAGTCAAAGGGAGATGGATCCGTTTTCTATTTTGCCAGATTGTGTAAGAGAAAACGGATCCGCCCCAATTGGCTTACATTGTGTGCCAGGACGGATCTGTTTGGTTGCAGTCAGATTTTTGGTGTCCGCCTCCAGAGCGGAATGGAGACTGATCGGAGGCAAACTGATGGATTCTGAGCAGATCCTTTTCCATTCAGAATGCATTAGGGCAAAACTGATCCATTTTGGACCGCTTCTGAGAGCTCATGACGGATCTCACAAACGGAAAGCCAAAACGCGAGTGTGAAAGTAGCCTTAGCTTTTATGGGGGGAGTCTTTTTCAGTTCTGAAGTTTATTTGTCTCTATCTAGGCTCCTTATGGACTATTGAGAAGCTAAGACTTGTGGCCTGAGTTATTGGAAGATTCAATTTCCCTACACATATTATCTACATATCCATCAGCAATGGTGGCTAGCATGATGGTGCCTGTCTATTTGGACAGAGGGTATCACATGTACTGTATATGGACTTTGTTCTCTTTATGTGGTACCTACAGTATTTATAACTGTATTTGCCATAACATTTTTGTCATTCAGGCCATTGTACACTCTGTGTACCTACTGTACATATTTTACAAAGGAGTAATGTACTATCCTTAGTTGGGGTGGTTTGTGACTGAATGGTCATTTTTACTATTCTTATGTCTGTTAATTGTCAACTCTACTAGTTACTCCCCTAGTGATGAGCGGCAGGGGCAATATTTGAATTCACGATATTGCATGAATATTCATTAGAATATTCGTCATATATTCACGAATATTCGTATTCGAGATGATACTATTGATTGCGAAAAATCGGCAATGAAATATTTGCGTAATGCGAATGTTCTAACACCCAAATATATAGCACTATGGAATATAGTGCTATATATTCTTTTTTTTTAGAATATTTGTCTTTTTTCCAAATTAATGTGAACAGTCATTGGCCCAAAAGCAACTTAAACAGGGAGGAATCATGACTTCAGATGGAAAAAAAATAACAAATATTCTAAAAAATGAAAATATAGCACTATATTCTATAGTGCTACATATTCGGGTGTTAGAATATTCACATTACGCAAATATTTCATTGCTGATTTTTCGCATAAGAGAAAAAATAAAAATAATGAAGAATATTCTAATTCACTACAGACTACAATATTGCAGCCTTCTCACATTGGCCCACAAGCAAGAAACAGGTAGGTATACTAGGTAATGGGTTCAGATTTAAAAAAAAAGGAATATTCATTTTTATGAATATATCTCACTATATTCGAAATATTTGCGAATTTTCAAAGTGCCGATATTCGCAATAAAAATTCAAATTCAAATATTCACATTCAACACTAGTATTTACATTTGTGACAGAATGTTGTTTGAAGTCTGGTGGTTTATTTGTGCCTAAATTGTCACCAATACATCTCACATTGTTTTTCTATTTATGGTTTTCCTGAGCAGTTGTTGCATGAATAATCGGGACTATCCCCTCATATGTTCACTGTTTGCTTCAAGAGAAATGTTTTTTGTTACTGTGAATAGTTCATTTGCTCCATGTAGTCATTAATTAATCAGTGATTTGTGTCAGGAAGCCATTCTTAGCCACGTACACATGGCAAAAATGCATGGACACACTCCTGGCCATGGCCAGCACCTTTTGGAAGCCACAGTACGTTTTCAAAAGGCTTTGCACCAATAAATTTATCACGTGTATCATATAGAGAGTGTGTGTTATTTCCCCAAATGCAGCATAGCCACAATGTTCCAACTTGCTGAGTTGAATTTGATCTGTTTAGTAGTAAGGCTGAAAGTTCAGCCTGCATTTGTGGGAGGGGCTTGGGCCACTACTTATACCTCCCCCCCTTAAGCAATCAGCCTCGGCATGAACAGCGGCCGTGCACTTCCGGTCTCTGAGGGCAGTTCTTTTAGCACGGTCGCCGGGTGGTAAGTTTGCACCTCATGTATCGCCAAGGGTAAGTATAGGTGGCCGGTCTCTGTGCCACCCGATGTCCCTCTTCCTTTCCCTCTGTTTATTCCCCCCCCCCCCCCGTCTGTGTCCCCTATCGCAGCGCAGCGTTCTTCTGGCTGCACAGGTCCGAGGGCAAGTTAGGGCTTGCTCCCCGCTCCAAGTATTTGCACGGCACTTACCGTCCCTGGGCGCCACTGCCGAACTTCCGGCATTACGGTTAGTCGAGTGCGCTCCATGCTGGAGCGCATACTGCCACCCCTCACTTGGGTAGGTTCAGGGGCCTCGGGTATCCCTGCCTCCTGGCCTTGCCCCACCTCTGAGTGCCATTTCTTGGGCCAACTTCAGAGGGGCTCAGGATGCTGCCACTCTCTGGTGGTGTCGGGGCCGGACACCCGGTTCGCTCCAGGCTCACAACGCCGGCGGCATGGGCAGCTGCACTCAGGGGCACTCCAGGAGTCTCCTTGTGCAGGCTGCCACGCGAGGTTATCGCACAAATTATCCTGCATATTGAGGGCAGTTTCAAGGTCACCGCTTCCCCCCACGGCTGTGGCCGGCCTTGTGTTTCTCCTCCTCCTGGTTGCTCCAGGGCTCCAAGCTGTCAGTGAATTTCCAGCTGCTGCCTAGCTCTCCTAAGGTATGGTCAGCATTTCTTGCGTGCGTTCCACATTGAAACTCATCGGCACCCCCACTCTCTAATACCTTACACTGCCAGATATTAATAGCGTTCTGGCATCAAAGTAGCAATTATGAGAATGTATTATAGTCAGAAGAGCAGCCTGTACAGCCATGGCCTTACTGTGCGTATGTTCCATGTGTACTATGTACAGCCCGCAGACAATGTTGGCACTATATAAATAGTATAACAATAATAAGTCACTCAATAGTTTAACACTAATAGGTCACTCAATAGTATAACAATAATAAGTGCGACCCTTGTCTCTACTCTTTATACATGCTCACCGACCTAACACGGCCCCATGCCTCACGCCTGCATGCGCAACTCGCTTCTGTACTTTCCCTATCACACTGTACTTTTCCCCAGGTCTCGTCACTTGCAGTATGTCTCCTGTTTTTCCGTTAGACGCCACATGACTCGTATGACGAGTTTTCGGTATATTTTCTGTCATGTACCATTTATCTATGCTCGTCATACCGTACACCTCCAGAAAGGTGGTTATTATGGCCAAGCCCATCTTAGCTTCAGATACCATCTTAAACAGAGTAAGTAAATAATATATTAGTAAATAAATTAAAACCCTATAACACCATTTCAAGGGGGTTAATGCACAGTGTCCCATCCATGGTTTGCATCTTCACCTGAATCACTCAGGTTTGGGTCGGCAGTACCTCGCACGATTACCTGTGCGACTCCGGTCATACATCATCTATGTTCATGTGCTTTAGCCCGATTTTCGCAGGGTCTACTCCTTTCCATAATACCTTGACTGATTCACTCAAGTTATGCTTCATTCGATATAATGCTGGTTCACAAATCACTCGGGTCATATACCGTATGTTGCCTGAATCCCTCAGGTGCTGTATCGTGCATGCATAGTTGCCTGAATCACTCGGGCCACGTTTCATTCTGCATAGTTGCCTGAATTGCTCGGGTCAGGTATCATACATGTATATTTGCCTGAATCGCTCGGGTCACGTTTCATTCAGCTTAGTTGCCTGAATGATTCAGGTATTGTGTCATACACGTATAGTTGCCTGAATCCCGGGTCATGTGTCTACTTATTCAGTTGCCTGAATCGCTCAGGTCATGTATCATTCATATATTGTTGCCTGAATCGCTCAGGTCATGTTTCATACATGTATATTTGCCTGAATCGCTCGCGCCATGTTAAGTGCCTGAATCCTCGGGTCATGTATCATACATATTCAGTTGCCTGAATCGCTCAGGCCATGTATCATACATGTTCAGTTGCCTGAATCCTCGGGTCATGTGTTATACATATTCAGTTGTCTGAATCGCTCAGGCCATGTATCATATACGTTAAGTTGCCTGAATCCTCGGGTCATGTTTCATACATATTCAGTCGCCTGAATCGCTCAGGCCATGTATCATACATGTTTAGTTGCCTGAATCCTCGGGCCATGTATCGTACGTATTCAGTTGCCTGAACCGCTCAGGCCATGTATCATACATGTTTAGTTGCCTGAATCCCTCGAGTCATGTGTCATACATACTCAGTTGCCTGAACCGCTCAGGTCATGTTTCATACATGTATTTGCCTGAATCGCTCGGGTCACGTTTCATTCTGCATAGTTGCCTGAATCGCTTAGGCCATGTATCATACATGTTTAGTTGTCCGAATCCCTCGGGTCATGTATCATACATACTCAGTTGCCTGAATCGCTCAGGTCACGTTTCATACATGTATATTTGCCTGAATCGCTCGGGTCATGTTCCATTCTGCAAAGTTGCCTGAACCGCTCAGGCCATGTATCATACATGTTTAGTTGCCTGAATCCCTCGGGTCATGTGTCATACATACTCAGTTGCCTGAACTGCTCAGGTCATGTTTCATACATGTATTTGCCTGAATCGCTCGGTTAACGTTTCATTCTGCATAGTTGCCTGAATCGCTTAGGCCATGTATCATATATGTTTAGTTGTCCGAATCCCTCGGGTCATGTATCATACATACTCAGTTGCCTGAATCGCTCAGGTCACGTTTCATACATGTATATTTGCCTGAATCGCTCGGGTCATGTTCCATTCTGCAAAGTTGCCTGAATCGCTCAGGCCATGTATCATACATGTTTAGTTGCCTGAATCCTCGGGTCATGTATCATACATATTCAGTTGCCTGAATCGCTCAGGCCATGTATCATACATGTTTAGTTGCCTGAATCCCTCGGGTCATGTATCATACATACTCAGTTGCCTGAATCGCTCAGGTCATGTTTTCATACATGTATATTTGCCTGAATCGCTCGGGTCACGTTCCATTTTGCATAGTTGCCAGAATCGCTCAGGCCATGTATCATACATGTTTAGTTGTCCGAATCCCTCAGGTCATGTATCATACATACTCAGTTGCCTGAATCGCTCAGGTCACATTTCATACATGTATATTTACCTGAATCGCTCAGGCCATGTATCATACATGTTTAGTTGCCTGAATCCTCGGGTCATGTATCATACATATTCAGTTGCCTGAATCACTCAGGCCATGTATCATACATGTTTAGTTGCCTGAATCCCTCGGGTCATGTATCATACATACTCAGTTGCCTGAATCGCTCAGGTCATGTTTTCATACATGTATATTTGCCTGAATCGCTCGGGTCACGTTCCATTTTGCATAGTTGCCAGAATCGCTCAGGCCATGTATCATACATGTTTAGTTGTCCGAATCCCTCGGGTCATGTATCATACATACTCAGTTGCCTGAATCGCTCAGGTCACGTTTCATACATGTATATTTGCCTGAATCGTTCGGGTCATGTTCCATTCTGCAAAGTTGCCTGAATCGCTCAGGCCATGTATCATACATGTTTAGTTGCCTGAATCCTCGGGTCATGTATCATACATATTCAGTTGCCTGAATCGCTCAGGCCATGTATCATACATGTTTAGTTGCCTGAATCCCTCGGGTCATGTATCATACATACTCAGTTGCCTGAATCGCTCAGGTCATGTTTTCATACATGTATATTTGCCTGAATCGCTCGGGTCACGTTCCATTTTGCATAGTTGCCAGAATCGCTCAGGCCATGTATCATACATGTTTAGTTGCCTGAATCCTCGGGTCATGTATCATACATATTCAGTTGCCTGAATCGCTCAGGCCTTGTATCATACATTTTTGGTTGCCTGAATCCTCGGGTCATGTATCATACATATTCAGTTGCCTGTATCGCTCAGGCCATGTATCATACATGTTTAGTTGCCTGAATCCCTCGGGTCATGTATCATACATACTCAGTTGCCTGAATCGCTCAGGTCATGTTTTCATACATGTATATTTGCCTGAATCGCTCGGGTCACGTTTCATTCTGCATAGTTGCCTGAATCGCTTAGGCCATGTATCATACATGTTTAGTTGCCTGAATCCCTCGGGTCATGTATCATACATACTCAGTTGCCTGAATCGCTCAGGTCATGTTTCATCCATGTATATTTGCTTGAATCGCTCAGGTCACATTTCATTCTGCATAGGTGCCTGATTCCCTCAGGTCATGTATCATACATGTTTAGTTGCCTGCTCCCTCGGGTCATGTATCATACTTATTCAGTTGCCTGCATCGCTCAGGTCATGTATCATACATGTTAATTGCCTGAATCCTCTGGTCATGTATCATACATATTCAGTTGCCTGATTCGCTCAGGTCATGTATCATAAATTTTCCGTTGCCTGTATCGCTCAGGTCATGTTCCATTCTTGTATAGTTGCCTGAATCGTCCAGGTCATGTTTAATTCATGTATGCTTGCCTGAATCACTCAGGTCATGTATCATTCATATGCTGTTGCCTGAATCGCTTAGGTCATGTATCATACATATTTAGTTGCCTGTATCGCTCAGGTCATGTTCCATACATGTATTATTGCCTGAACCACGCAGGTCATGTTTTCTTCTGTGTAGTTGCCTGAATCGTTTAGGTTCATGCATCATTCATATATAGTTGCCTGATTTCCTCAGGTCATGTGTCATTCATGTACAGTTGCCTGATTGCTTAGGTCATGTTTCATTCTGGTATAGCTGCCTGAATCGTCCAGGTCATGTTTCATTCATATACGGTTGTTTGAATCGCTCAGGTCAGGTGTCATTCATATATTCTTGCCTGAAGCGCTCAGGTCATGTATCATACATGCATTTCTGTCTGAACCACTCAGGTCATATTTTCTTCCATTTAGGTGCCTGAACTACTCATGTTCATGTATCATTCGTATATAATTGCCTGAGTCCCGCAGGCCATGTATCATACATAAATATAGTTGCCTGAATCACGCAGGTCATGTAATATTTAGGTATAGTTGCCTGATTCGCCCAGGTCCTGTATCATTCACTTACAGTTGCCTAACATCACTCAGGTCATGTTTCCCGCAGTATAACGTGGGTTCCCGAATCTCTCAGCGTTGGCTTTTCCCCTGTTCCAACCAAGCCATTTTCCTTTCAGCCCATTTGGGGTCATTCTGGAATCACGCAGACGTTCTGTTGTCTCAACTGGTGCGCTCTCGCATTTTAAACGTAATTGAATCCCATGGCTTCGGCTGGTTTATCTCTTTTCCGTTTCCAGTCCGGGTCCAATATCAGTGGGAGTTTTCACCCTGGTCCAGGTTCACACAACCTTTTGAATCCCATCCAGGTGGTCAGCACGGTCTTATGGCTGTATTACCCAGGTCCGGCTCGCCAAAAGGTTGGGTACTTTTGTCAGGCTTCTAGTCCCGGTGTTTAGGGTTAAGTTCTATTAGCCGTCAGTTCGATGCACGTACAAGTTCAATCGCTTGTCTAGGTTCATATGGAGCACCCCTCCACGTCATTCCCGTTTATTCTGCAGTTCCGGGTATTAATTTTAAAAAAAAGCTAGTCGGCGGTATTTTTGGGCCCTTCTTCAAGGCTGGACGGCCCCTTCGCTATGTTTTCGGTCCAGATCGCACAAACATGTCCCAGTACAGGGGCCAGCTTGGCCGGCCACACGCATTGAGCCGGTCCATTACACCCTTCATCCTGCTCCTCGGTAGCCGTAATCCCACTACACCCTCCTACAGGTGGACTTTACTTTTGCCCCCTTCCTGGCCTACCCCGTCCTGGCTCCGGGCACAATTCAGCCAGTAATAGGTATAGTCAGGCCATCCGCACCTTAGGATGGTTATCATCATCTCCTCCACCCAGATGGTGGCACCGACAACAAGTAGTAAGGCTGAAAGTTCAGCCTGCATTTGTGGGAGGGGCTTGGGCCAGTACTTATGCCTCCCCCCCTTAAGTAATCAGCCTCGGCATGAACAGCGGCCGTGCCCCACCCTCCCTCCCTTTCTTTTTATCCTTTCAATTAGGGTAGGCCCCCTTCCTGGCCTACCCCGTCCTGGCTCCGGGCACAATTCAGCCAGTGATAGGTATAGTCAGGCCATCCGCACCTTAGGATGGTTATCGTCAACTCCTGCACCCAGATGGTGGCACCGACCACAAATGCAGATTAGCAACTGATTCACTGTGTTCTCTCGCCCAGGCTCATCAGTTCTAAGACAGCATGTCAACACATCAGTTTATACATATAGTAAAAGGGAGGGGGAGTGAAAGCAGTCATAAGCCGGTTTCTGTTGGGGATGGGAGGATGTCTATTGAGAAGGACGTGGAATAAGCAAATAAGCGACTGGTGTGGGAACCAGACTGACACCAATGTGGATGTTGTTATAAACAATGTCATCCATACTCCAAAAGTGTGGTGGTACCAAGTGGAGGGCTTGTGAAACAAGACAGTTCCAGTAGAAAATACCACAGCACTAAATAAATAATGCATCAATAAACTGGATTTTATTATATAAAATACAGTGTGATCCAGACTGTTTTATATATTCATAGTATACAGCCACTCATGTAAATGGACGTTTCAGTTGGTTTTTGACTTTCCTCAGCAACATGAGACTAAAAGATTAGAGATGTCGCGAACATAAAATTTTCTGTTTGCGAACCCGAACTTACTCAAATGTTCGCGAACAGGCGAACAGGGCGAACCGCAATAGACCTCTATTGGCAGGCAAATATTAAAACCCACAGTGACTCATTCTAGCTAACCTATTTTATGACATCTAAATCTACTCTAACATTTTATTTTCTAACCTACTTTTAAATGCTAATTTAGTTATTTAACATATTTTAATTACTTGTAAAATAAAAAAAATCACTCTACACCATATCAAAAGCCAGGTATGTGCAGGCTGACTATCTATCCATAAGACAGGGTGTCAGCATACCTTACAATGACAGGTTTGAGCAATTTAGACAAACAAACATAAGTTCTCAATCCAAAAGGAGAGAAATTGCTTAGCATTGGTTGGCTATCTAGAGGGGCCTGGACCCTAGACCATTATCATTAGGGCGACAAAAATTGTAATTTTATATGCCAGCCTAACTCTCTCTCACTGCCTAAGAGAGCTGCATAAACATTTCCCAACATTTAAATCTCATTTGCATACACATGACCAAGAAATGCTAATGAGCAATATAGCAGTATCTGCCTTGTTTGTAAACTGAAACACGATTTGCATAGCTTTCCCATAGTCCCATGTTATGCAAATGAGTTTATATGACAAAACAGAATAGAAAGATTAAAAAGTTAGTCTTTAAAAAATTGTAATATCAAAAAAAAACTGTGCAGCCTTCCTAATCATTGAGATGAGAGCTAGGTGGCATATAAAAAAAAAAAAAAAAAAAATGTTGTCACCCTAATGATAATCATCTATGTGCACAGGTCCCCCTAGATACCGAACACTAAACAGACAATTTCCCTTCTGGGAAAACTGATTAATACCCAGGCTGCCTTGCTAAGGTATGCTGATGATCTGTCTGTCTGATGGATTGTTGGCCCTGCATATACCTGGTGCTTGGCGGCTATAGGGGAGAACTGTTCTGTGTTGTCCATTGAATGTTTTATGTAATAATACAAATAATAATAAGATTTTATGATAGGCAGGCTAGGGTAAATGTCTGTAAGTCTGTCTTTGTCTGTTTTATAAAATACAAAGATCAGTTTTTTTAGTCAGCTACCTTACTGTATGTTAAAACTCATTTGCATACACATGGCCAAGAAATGCTAATGAGCAATATAGCAGTATCTGCCTTGTTTGTAAACTGAAACACAATTTGCATAGCTGTCCCATGTTATGCAAATGAGTTTATATGACAAAACAGAATAGAAAGATTATAAAATTAGTCTTTAAACAATTGCAAAATAAAAAAAACTATGCAGCCTTCCTAATCATTGAGATGAGAGCTAGGTGGCATATTAAAAAAAATAAAAAAATGTTGTCACCCTAATGATGATCATCTATGCGCACAGGTCCCCCTAGATACCTAACCCTAAATAGACAATTTTCCTTTTGGAAAAACTGGTTAAAACCCAGGCTGCCTTGCTAAGGTATGCTGATGACCTGTCTGTCTGATGGATTGTTGGTCCAGCATATACCTGGTGCTCGGCGGCCATAGGGGAGAACTGTTCTGTGTTGGTAATTGGATGTTTTATGTAATAATACAAACAACAATAATAACTAGAAAGTGCTGTTTCTGAAGAAACCACAGGATGTTGGCTTGGAATATGATTGGCTGTTTGTGGCTCCACCTACTTTCTTGAATTTTAATGCCAGTCCTCAAGTGACCAATTGTGCCAAGCTTGAAGTCTGTGCCAATAACAGGCTAGGAGCTGCGGCAGTTTTACATTTTCCCATTTAAACCAATTGCTAAAATTTGATTGGCTGATATAGACTCCGCCCACTTTTAACAATTTTGACCCCAATGACCCACGGTGCCAAGTTTGGGTATTCTCATTTAAATACTGTGAAAATGGCAGCTTTTTAAAGTTTTCCCATTGAAGTCAATAGGGAAAATCTGATTGGTTGTAGTTTGCCCCGCCCACTTTTTCCGAATTTTGAATTGGACATAACCTACCACCTGATTTCTGAAATTTGAAGCCCCTGACATAAAAAATTTGAGAATTGCAGCATTTTTGGAAGTTAAAATTTTTCAAATTTTCACATTTTTCACACTCAAAGAAATCTGATTGGTTGATTTTGGCCCCGCCCACTTTTCAGAATTCTAATCCCAGTCCTCCAATGACCAACTGTGCCAAGTTTGAAGACTGTGCCAATAACCGTCTACGAGCAGCGGCAGTTTAAAATTTTCCCATTTAAACCAATTGCTGAAATTTGATTGGCCGATTTAGACTCCGCCCACTTATAAAATTTTTGACCCCAGTCACCCAATGACCCACGGTGCCAAGTTTGGGTATTCTCGTTTAAATGCTGTGAGAATGGTAGCTTTTTAAAGTTTTCCTATTGAAGTCAATAGGGAAAATCTGATTGGTTGTAGCTCCGCCCACTTTTTAATGTCCCCAAAATGTGACATAAATTTTCAGGTTGACCCCATGACTAAGTGACCCAAGTTTGGTGACTTTAACTCTAAAGCTGTTTGAGTGACAAAAGTTTACATTTTTCCAATGAAAGTCTATGGGAAAAATGGGATCTTCGAGGGCCCGCCCAGGGGCCCGGAGGGTGGGATCGGTTAAAAAGCACAAGCAACCTATTCGGGTATGTGCCGAACAAGTGTGCAAAGTTTGGTAATCCTAAAACTGTGGGAGGAGTAGCGTATAGAAATTTGCTAAATTTTCATTGGCTGTTGGTAGCTCCGCCCACTTTGGGGTGTCCCCTCAAATTTACCCATTTATTCGGGTTGACACCAACAATATGTGATCCAAGTTTGGGAGCGTAGCTTCAAAATTGTGCGAGTGGGAGCGATTTGAAAATTTTCCCTGTCAAAGTAAAAAGGAAAAGTGGGTGTTCGGGGCCCGCCCCAGGGGCCCCGAGGTTGGGATCAGCTAATAAAGCACAAGCAACGTACTTCGCTATAGGCCGAAAAAGTGTGGAAAGTTTGGGGTCTGTAGCACAAAAACTGTAGGAGTAGCGTTTAGAAAAACGGGGGCGGAGAATAATAATAATAATACTAACAATAATAAGCTGAAATAATCGAATAACAATATGTTGGCTTTGACAAGCAAACATAATAATTTTGTCTTTGTCTGTTTTATAAAGGACAACAATTCTGAATAAAAACGTTTTATAGACATTATGCAAAGACAGTGTTTGATGATAATAGTATAGTTTTTCTGAGATCAAGGATCCTAATACAGGACTATATATATATATATATAGATATATTTCTATAGGGTAAAACAGCCTGTCCCTTTAAGGTGTAATACTCAATCAAACATACAGTAAGGTAGCTGACTAAAAAAACTAATCTTTGTATTTTATAAAACAGACAAAGACAGACTTACAGACATTTACCCTAGCCTGCCTATCATAAAATCTTATTATTATTTGTATTATTACATAAAACATTCAATGGACAACACAGAACAGTTCTCCCCTATGGCCGCCAAGCACCAGGTATATGCAGGGCCAACAATCCATCAGACAGACAGATCATCAGCATACCTTAGCAAGGCAGCCTGGGTATTAACCAGTTTTCCCAGAAGGGAAATTTCCCAGAAGGGAAATTGTCTGTTTAGTGTTCGGTATCTAGGGGGACCTGTGCACATAGATGATTATCATTAGGGTGACAACATTTTTTTTTTTTTTTTTTTTTTATATGCCACCTAGCTCTCATCTCAATGATTAGGAAGGCTGCACAGTTTTTTTTATTTTGCAATTTTTAAAGACTAACTTTATAATCTTTCTATTCTGTTTTGTCATATAAACTCATTTGCATACCATGGGACTATGGGAAAGCTATGCAAATCGTGTTTCAGTTTACAAACAAGGCAGATACTGCTATATTGCTCATTAGCATTTCTTGGTCATGTGTATGCAAATGAGATTTAAATGTTGGGAAATGTTTATGCAGCTCTCTTAGGCAGTGAGAGAGGAGTTAGGCTGGCATATAAAATTACAATTTTTGTCGCCCTAATGATAATGGTCTAGGGTCCAGGCCCCTCTAGATAGCCAACCAATGCTAAGCAATTTCTCTCCTTTTGGATTGAGAACTTATGTTTGAAAGCTCATGATTGTCATTGTAAGGTATGCTGACGCCCTGTCTTATGGATAGATAGTCAGCCTGCACATACCTGGCTTTTGGCATGAATTGAGTGGTTTAAGTTAAATGTAAAAGAAAATGATTATTAATGATATATCATTTTCAGAAAGGACTTTTTTTTGGTTTGAGGGTTGGGGTGGACAGAGAACATTAGGTAATACTCTCTCTGCTTTAACATTGTAGCTTTAGATTGAATTTACTATGCCTGGCTTTGGTAGGAAGGTAAGCTGAATGTAAGAATGCAGGGCGAATCGAACATAGCATTTTGTTCGCTGGCAGAAGCGAACGCTTTCGCAGGGAACTGTTCGCAGTCGAACAGTTCGGGACATCTCTATAAAAGATATGCAGAAAAGTAATATGTATATTGTCACATTGCCATCACACCTATTTCATCCTATAGCTGAGTACATATATCACTGAATACATCTATATCAATAATCTCTTAATCCTATAGCTAGTACACATAGAGATAATCTCTTCGTAGATCATACCAGTCTCAATCTTTAGATATATCTGCAATTGTCCTTTGTGACAATGTAAAACAAATTATTGTTTAGATCTCAATTCCCTATTGATGGGATTGTAAATAGTTGTATCGCAACAATTGTATTTCTTAGTTCGCATGTGTCCTCCAAGACTTCAAGGAATTTCACTTATGTTTTTTTAGCCATCATATAAAAATTTTTTTTAGAAAAAACGCATTCCCTCAAAATGTGATTATCGGGATCAATTGCATGACACCGGTGATCGCAAACTTGTACTGTCCCGTTAATAGATATCTCCTTATATTATATGTCTAAGCAGATATCTATTAATGGGACGGTACAAGTTTACGATCACCGGTGTCATGCAATTGATCCAGATAATCACATAATTAACCCCTTTGGGACACATGACGTACCGGTACGGCATGTTTCCCGAGTCCTTAAGGACACATGACGTACCGGTACGTCATGAGTTGTTCCGATCACTGCTGCTCAGCTGGCAGTGATCGGAACAAGGTACCTGCTGAAATCATTCAGCAGGTACCTTGTTACAATGCCCAGGGGGGTCCTGTGACCCCCATATGAGCGATCGCTGCAAACCGCAGGTCAATTCAGACCTGCGGTTTGCAGCGCTCTTACGTCTCTGATCCCCGCGGTCTATGACCGCGGGATCAGAGTTAATGCCTCCCAAATAGTTTTTTTAACCCCCTGCAGCCCCCAATCATACTGTGGCTGCGGGGGTGCAGAGGGTGGTTGCGGGCGGCGGGAGGCGGGCGGGAGGCGGGCGGTGCGGCGGGCGGGATCGCGATTGCGATCCCCGCCCGCCTCCCCTGTAATCTATCCCTGGTGTCTAGTGGTTCTATCAGAGTGTCAGCACATTGCTGACACTCTGATAAACGGCTGGCATCTGTGCTGCAGATGCCAGCCGTTTAACCTTCCGTACACCGCGGTCCGTGCGGACCGCGGTATGGAAGGTGCTGACAGGAGGAGCGCTCCCTCCCTCTCCCATCGGGGGCTGCTGTGCCTTTGCAGCCGCCCGCGGCATCCATGGGGTTGAGAGGGAGGGAGCTCTCTCTCTCTTCCATCCGGCCGCCGCTGCTGCTATTATAATGGCCAGATGATTGCCATGGCAACCATACACCTTACAAAGGCGTCCTAGTTGCCATGTACCTAAGGCTATTTAGACCCTGATGGTCTGATCAGCCTTAGTATAAATGTAGCACTGACTATACAGTGCATTACAATAGATGACTGTTGCAAATGCACTGTATAGTGATCAGACCCACTGGATCTTCACGATCCAGATGGGTCTTGATAAATAAAGTAAAAAAGTTTAAATTTAAATAAAAATTAAATAAAATGTTTCTTTTCTCATATCTTTTCATTTATGTCATTAAAAAATGAAATAAATAAAAAAACGACACATATTATAAATATATTACATGTTCCACCCTGTCCGATAAACACCATAAAAATTAAAATAAAAATTGTGTAAAAAAAAGGCATTTTTGTCACCTTACATCACAAAAGTGTTAACACCAAGCGATCAAAATGGTGTATGTCCCACAAAATGGTACCAATAAAACTGTCAGCTAATCCTACAAAAAATGAATTCCTACATAAGAAAATCGCCTAAAAAATTAAAAAAAACTATAGCTCTTAGAACGTGGAGATACTAAAACATCATTTTTTTGTTTCAAATATGCTATTATTGTGTTAAAGTTAAATAAAAATGAAAAAGTACACATATTAGGTATCCTCGCATCCATAGCATCCAGCTCTATAAAAATATCACATGACCTAACCCCTCAGATGAACGCTGTAAAAATAAATAAATGAAAACTGCTCAAACAACCAATTTTTTTGTCATCTTGCCTCATAAAGTGTAATAATGAATGATCAAAAAATCATATTATCCCAAAAATTGTACCAATAAAAAAAGTCAACTCTTTCTGCAAAAAATTAGCCCCTGCACAAGACGATCGGCAGAAAAATAAAAAAAAATATGATGTTCAGAAAATGGAGACACAAAAATATTTTTTTTTCCAAAAATGATTTATTATGTAAAACTGAAACAAACAAACAAAGTAGACATAATTGATATCATTGCATCTATAAGAACCATCTCTATAAAAATAGCACATGATCTACTCTGTCAGATGAATCTTGTAAAAAATAAAAACAGTGCCAAAGCAGCCATATTTTTGTTACCTTGCCATAATATGATAAGTTTTGTTGGGTGAAGGATGTAAATTTATTTGCACGTAAATTAGCGTTGCACAAACAATTCACAAGCACTAATTCTGACCCAGGTAGATTAATTCAGAAAGAACAACAAGCATTGCAGACTCTGGAAAGTCTTCATATGGAGAGTGAGGGCTTCGCCTCACAGATTATACCTCCACTGACAGACCTTAAACCTAGATCCAGGTGGACCTCCCCTTTTTCTCAGTTCAACAGTATCTAAACATTTGTTGAATTAGTATCTCAGGACATTAACAAATTAAAAATAAAAGCGGATACTATTCCCAAAAATTTGACACATGATGAATTTAAGGCACTGGAAGAATTGAGGACTAATAAGGATATCGTAATAAAATCAAGTGATAAAGGGGTAATATAGTGGTCCAAGAAAGGACAGACTATGACCAGATGGTGAACAGGTTGTTGATAGATAAAGATACATACGAGGTTCTAAAAGAGAATCCTACAAACAGTTATTTCAGTGAGTTACAAAAAATTCCGAAGACTGCCAGGGATCATGGCTTGATATCGAAAGAGGAGTTTGAATTTCTGTACAACAAAAGCCCCACAATTGCTACATTTTATGCACTCCCAAAGGTGCATAAAAATAAGATTCCAATACCGGGACATCCAATAGTCTCAGGGAATGATTCTCTGACCCAACCAGCTAGCAAATATGTGGATGTAGTGCTGAGACCATTTGTAACATCTTTACCTTCATATATTAAGGACACCACCGATGTACTTACTAAAATTAATGGTATCTCGCTATCTGCATCCACATTTTTAGCTAGCTTGGACGTCGAGGCATTGTACAGTAGTAACGAGCATGAAATTGGCATCAAAGCCATAAAATACTACCTTGACACAAAAGCACTTGTTTTTATGAACATAATAAATTTGTCTTAATTTTACTGATATTCATACTCACTCACAATTATTTTCTCTGTAGCGGTGCCTTTTATCCTTAGACGAAAGGTACCGCGATGGGGACGCCTTGTGCACCGACTTTTGCAAATTTGTTTTTGGGGTGGTGGGAGGATAAAATAGTTTTTCTGACACTTTCACACGATTTACTAGTCACATTTTATTTTGGGGTAGATTCATTGATAATGTGCTTATATTCTGGGAGGGTGATAAACAAGAATTCATAGAATTCGTAAGCATGCTGAACAAAAATGACATAGGGATGCATTTCACCTTTGAAATCCACCCAAATAAGATCTGCTTTTTGGATTTACCAATCCAGAAAGGTGAAAATGGACATATTTTAACGGACATTTTCCGAAAGCCGACCTCGACTAATAGCCTTCTCCATTGGACAAGCTGGCACCCAACAGCTTTGAAAAATAGTATACCGGTCGGGTAATATCTAAGAGCCAGGAGAAATTGTACAACAGAGGAGGCTTTTAAAAATGAGGCAGACAAACTGTTCAAACACTTTAGAGCAAGAGGCTATCCGCGAAAAACTTTATAAAGGGTATACAATCGTGGTAAAGACCAAAGAAGAGAGGACCTTTAAGCCAAGAAGATTAGGATTGATCCTACACAGGAAACTAAAATGATAAGATGTATTGGAACCTATGACTATAATCACCCCCAAATTATAAACATCCTCAAAAAACATTGGAAAATACTTACTAGTGACCCGGATCTGTGTGGGGTTCTGTCGCCATACCCTAGTGTCACCTATAGAAGTGGACAGAATCTTAAAGACAAATTGTCCATAGTTTCCTTCCTAAAATACAAACAACAAAAGAGACGTGGTAAAATCCAGTACTGTGGGGTCATTCCCATGTGGCAACTGCACGCTATGCAAATATGTACCCAAAGTCAAGAGCTTTAAAAACCCTGCAGATGGGCGAGAATATACTATAAGAGATTTTTTCAACTGTCGAAGTAGCGGGATAGTATATGTGGCCTGCTGCACGTGCCTAAACCTATATGTGGGCAAAACAACGCAGGAGCTAAGAAGGAGAATATCGGGGCATATTAGTGCCATTAATACAGAAAAAGACACCTCGCTTTACAGACACATTACCTACACCCATAACATTAATCTTGATGTCCTTAAATTCTGGGGACTAACAGGAACAAAATTGGGTGCTAGAAGTGGCAATTTGGATCAAAAATTACTACAGGAGGAAGCCAAATGGATCTATAGACTGCAAACCCTGAGCCCTAAAGGCCTGAATGAAGGCTTCTTTGATACGACCTTCATATAAGCTTAAATAAAGTACCAGTATAGATAGAGTACAATAAAATTATCAATTCTGATAATAAGTGACAGGAAAAATTATAGTAGGCCCATTTTATATATAGTACTTCCCATACCTATCCGCTCTGAGAAAGGAGATCATATGTTGATGACATAGATGGTGATACATAAGAATAAAAGAAAGTGTACTGGTATAAATGTTAAATCACTGTGACATTTACGGCAATAAAGAAAAGAAGAATTTTGGTCTGGTAAGTATAGTGTGATCACTGGGTAGACCTGGTTTATGGCACAAAATAAGGTGTAATATATAGTTCAGTCCATAAATGGATGAATGAAATATCATATATTCCATTAAAACACCATATAGCGATATGAACCATGTATATCAGATATATCACACATCCCATTGAAATAACGTATTAAGATCAGAATGACTCTCCATTAAAATAATACACTGTGATATGAAGAATGTATATTAAATATATCACATATTCTATCAAAGCAACTTATTGTCATCTGAATTATTCCCTAAACTAATGGAATGGATATTCAGAGGGTTAATATAGTTTCATCTGTGCCCTTCCCATTAACATCAACACAACCACTATGCATGAAAATCAAACATGTTACACGCAAACACTATACAGATGACTAGAAGGAGCATAATAGGGTTAAGTGACTGAGAGATGGAGGGATGCAAGCGCAGGTCGAAATTCCAGCAAATACCTGTCAGATCGCAAGCACAGCTTGCGGCTCGCAATGACATATGGGCGCGCCCGCACCCTATAGGAGGAAACTCCTGTCAGTCCATAACACAGTTGAGTAAATCAATGGTATCTATGGGCCGACATGGGATAGGAGAAAATACCTGTCAGTTAAGGAATCCAGGAGCTGGATTGGATACTCGAAAAGAAGGGAGGATACAGGAACTAGATAAATGTGGCCACTATTATGCGCGCACACTGCTATACCCCACTTCCCCTGATAAAGTCACACAGTGATGAAACATGTCGGGAAGGGTGTAAGATAGTGTAACGATTAGCATTTTAGGCAGTTTAACAGTGAGCAATATAAGTGTAGTGCAAGGGCTATCTGAGGGAAAAATTGTTACAAGTGTATGATTGGAAACCAGCTTTGAATGTGCAATGCCTGAGCTTGAGTGTGTGAAGAGGGAAAAAGGGATACACAGTGTCAGTGTATAAAAGCCACTTATTTTTCAACTGAGTTGCAGAGTGTGTAACATTGTGAGAAATTTCCAGGGCGGCTGATACAAGCGGGTGACCTGAAAATGAAATAGGTCACGCGCAAACAGACTGTTATTTAAAGCTGCATGCAATGGAGGTTAAATTTGACCCCTACTGGTTCATAACACACGCCTTTGAAACAGTTGATACATGTGTGTGGCCTGTAACCAAATTGCAGGCCACACATGAATAAACTGTTAAAGGATGTGGCACCTTTCACTTTAATAAAGACAACACCCAACTCCCACAGATGCCTAATTCAGGCTGCAGCACACGGTAGTATCTAACATGCCATTGTAAATTGCAGTAGTGTGCCAATCATTGACACTATGTAACTTCAATTATGTATACTAATAGTGTACCTGCGGGTGACTGTATTATAGTTCAGATACCACAAGTCCCTTAGTTGCCGCTAGCAACCACCAGTAGCTATTAATTAAATTGGTCTCACTGCTACTGATATTTTTAGATACAATTGTTTTCTTTTTAACTTTTCAGTTTTAAACAAGAACTAATAAAGATATATTTTTATATTAAGACACTGTTAGTTAGAGACCCCTAAAGGGATTTTGTCCAGGTCTTCTGACAGTTTAGTTTATTGATTATTATATCCTGAGGGTCTCTATGAGGGCTTTCGATAAGACTTGCCATAATATGGAGCAATTAAAAATCATATGCACCCCAAAATAGTACCAATAAAACTGGAACCTTATCCCTTAGTTTCCAAAATGGGGTCACTGTTTGGGAGTTTCTACTGTAAGGGTGCATCAGGAGGGCTTAAAATAGGACATGGCATCTAAAAACCAGTCCAGCAAAATCTGTCCTCCAAAAACCATATGGCGCTTCTTTTCTTCTGTGCCCTGCCCTGTGCCCATACATCAGTTTGCGACCACATATGGGGTGTTTCTGTAAACCGCAGAATCAGGGTAATAAATATTGAGTTTTGTTTGGCTGTTAACCTGCGATGTATTAAAGAAAAATATGGATTAAAATGGAAAACCTGCCAAAAAAGTGAAATTTTGAAATTTCATCTACATTTTCCTTTGATTCTTGTGGAACACCTAAAGGGTTAACAAAGTTTGTAAAATCAGTTCTGAGTAACTTGAGAGGTGTAGTTTCTGCAATGGGGTCATGTATGGGGGGTGTTACCTATGTAAGCCCCACTAACTGACTTCAGGCCTGAACTGGTCATTAAAAAGTGGGTTTTGGAAATTCTCTTAAAAAATTTAAGAATTGCTTCTAAAATTCTAAGCCTTGTAATGTCCTAAAAAATAAAATAACATTTACAAAATTATGCCAACATAAAGTAGACATATGGGGAATGTTAAGTAATAAATATTTTATGAGGTATCTCTTTCTGTTTTAAAAGCTGAGAAATAAAAATTTTGAAAATTGTGAATTTTTTACATTTTTTGGCAAATTTTGGATTTTTTCATAAATAAAGGTGATATATATTGACTCAAATTTATGACTGTCATGAAGTACAATGTGTCACGAGAAAACAGTCTTGGAATGGTTTGGATAAGTAAAAGCGTTCCAAAGTTATTACCACATAAAGTGACACATGTCAAATTTTTAAAATTTGACGTGGACATGGGGGCATCAATGACCCTTAGTTATGGAAGGGTTAAATTTGGATGTAAATAGCCTTTAAACTTAAATCGAGCATGATAAGGAGTTAGCAGCTATAGCTACTCATTTAGCCACAGTGTCTGCGTCAAGTTTCATGCAACAAGAACTATATATGGAATTACAAGTACTTAAAGAAAACTCTTTCTTATTTGGAGATTACTTTTTTGCCTCATGCAGAAGTCCATGTCAGTTTTGGATCCGTGGTAACACAGACCGTGTTCAATCAGTGTTTTAGCCCGTGACAAATCTGTTAGATCCGTGAGTCCGTGTTGTCCAATCCGTGTGCAGTCCGTGTTTCATGGATAGCAAAGTGTGGATTTAATTGAATTTAATGAAATGATTTGACTAAATAGTTTCACCTGGGCATTTTGGCTCTGTTTAAATCCTTTTCGCCTCTATTTGGCGTGGGTTTTTTTGTATGGTGTGTTGCAGTGTTGAAAAAGGAGTCATGTGTTTCAAAGTAAGAAAATGTCTGTTCTGACTTTTGATCGCCTTAATTTGATGTGGCTTATTTCTCGGCGTTTTGGGGAGAGGCGGTTTATGATGACATCTTATTGTGGCTCAGCGGCCTGCCAAAGGACATTTCCGAATACTTTATCGAGATCTTCGCCACCACCCAGAGAAGTTTATCGATTTCTGCTTTTGATCGGCTATTGGAATGTGTCCGTACTGATTTGACGTATAAAGATACCCTGATAAGACGGTGTATTTCTGCAGAAGAGTGGCTTCTAGTAATGCTTTGGTAAGATAATGTGTTATTTTCATGTATGTATATATCCTATTGGGCTGGTGTATAACTTTTGTTTTGTTTGTTTTTATAGGTATCTTGCTAGTGGAAACTCCTTTGCTTCTCTTCATTTTGTTTTTTTACTTGGGACCTCCACCATTTCTGGCATTGTTAGAGAAACCTGTGGTGTAATCTGGACTCGTCTCCAGGCCATGGTTATGCCACAGCCATCTCCTGACATGTGGCTTGAGGTAGCGCAAGGGTTTTGGGAGAATGCACAGTTCCCAAATTGCATAGGCGCCTTAGATGGGAAACATGTGCGCATCAAGAAGCCGCCAAACTCAGGGTCCCGGTACTACGACTACAAAAGTTTTTTCTCGGTAGTTCTGTTGGCGTTAGCAGACAGTAAATATTGTTTTGTATTTGTAGATATTGGGGCCTATGGGAGCGCAGCCTATGCTCGCATATTTTGGGCATATGGGTTGGCGGCTTCTTGATAACCAGTTTGCCCTGCCTGCACCATGTGAGCTTCCTGGCTCGTCTGGCCCCCCTGCACATTTTGTAGTAGTGTCTGATGAGGGATTTGCTCTAACAGCAAATGTTTTGCAGCCATTTGCACTGCGGTCGTTGGACACACGTAGGCACATTTTTAACTTTCTCCTTTCGCGAGCAGGGCGTTATGTGGAATGTGCCTTTGGGATTCTGTCGGCCAGGTGGCGTGTATTTTTGACAACTATTCAGTTGTCCCCCACCAGTGTGCAAGCAGTAATTAAGGCCTGCGTTTTTCTCTGTAATTTTGCGCAGATCTATGATGCCACAATAGATCCCCTGGAGGATGATGATATTATTTTGGACTTCAATGTCAGGGATGGGATGCCAGTAGGAAGGCCCGGGCATTCTGGACTCCTAATCCGTGACCAGTTTGCTGATTTTTTTTGTTCCCATCCTGCTGATTAGCCAAGCCATGAAAGTCCTAGATCTTGTCCAAATTTGTTTTGGGTGATTTGGCCAAGATAGGGATTAACCCGAATGTTATTTTAGTTTTGACCAAAGAAAATGAGGACCCTTGTCGTGGGTTGTGGGCTTACGTTTTCTGCACAAAATTGATGGAATATAGTGACATGGACATGTATTTTTGTGCCCAAAACAAACTAATACCTCATTTTTTGTAACATCTAGAAAAAATGCGTGCAGTTATGGGATGGGTGACCTGAAAACACTATATAGCGAATGATATCAGAATTTGGGAACCCTTAGGATATATTTCCAACTTTTTCCAAAAAAGTGGGCCATATACATCATGTGTCATGATGGTATGTGCGTTTGGCCCTAATATAATACATGGACGGTATTTATTCCTTCAGAGTAAAGCCAGAAATGTCCCTCAGTGGTACAAGAATTCCACACAACACCCGATATTAGTTTACCCGCAAAACAATTTACTGAGTTCACGTGTTGAAGTAATTACATGTGTGTAATGCACTTGAAATAAACTCTTGTGTCTCCATTTTGTGTCTGACTTTGCTAATTTGCTGTCTAAATATAAAAGGTAACCTGTGTCCTCTGAAAAAGGTCTGAAGCCACCGTAACCAGGGCCTCTTTCCCTGCCCCTTCACTGTGACTGACAGGCTGTTTGGTAAAGGCAGCCGCCTGTCTTGCAAAAACGCAATCAGTCACAGCGAGGTGGCAGGGAAGGGGGCCTGGTTATTGTGGCTTCGGGCAAGGAGGCCGCAGACCCCTTGACTTCAAACCAGATGTGAGGAGCACTACTGCCAGGAATAAAAGATTGTTGCCAGCAATTATACAGTAACGGACTGCAGAAACAAAAGTTAGATTACAAGCAGGCTGCTGGATACTGTACAGTCCTTACTGTGGCTCCGTACCTTTTTCTGAGGGCATATGTTACCTTTTAATGTTTACCCATGTCAATAATAGTACATTATTAACGACACCAAACAATGAGAAATATCAATACATACGTGTTCAGTTCCATCACATCACGAAGGAAACGTAGTTGTCCCAAATACATATATGGCTTCTTCTTCCGTCCACTGGCACCACTCCTTGGAGAATTTGTCTCACGCCGGAAGGTGTCCCTACATATATGCCAGCATGTTTTAACGGCATCCACTAGGTTAGCAGAAACAAAAACATTAGTACACAAGGAAATAACACATATACTGGAAATACACATTAGTAACACTAGGTCATATGTATATGAGCATGTGTGCCTTGGAGTCTGCGACCAGTACTCAGGTGAAAACTGCACTGGCAAAATATACAAAGTTTTATATTAACATATGGGGTTGACCAGGGGGAAGAGAGCACAGGACGGACCAAAACGCTTGCTCTGTTTATATATAAGAATTTATTGGAGGATCACATTGGTTTCAATGTGGGTAATGCTCCTCTAGTACATGCTCCAGCCCCAAAAACTACAACCTATGGGAGAACATGTGTTTCTGCAGCTAGGTATACTTGTCTTTCACTTCCCAAGCTAATGGAAGACACCATACATTGTGGAACATTAAAGAGTTAAAACAAAAAATTCACAGAATAAAAAATAAATGGCAAAGGAACGTTAAACTATCTCTCCAAAGTTTCTTTACATACATTACTGCTTGTAACAACCATCTGTTGCTTGGTTCTCTAAGATAATGCCACCTTTTAAAACATTGCAAGAGACACAGTCACCAGCACAGAGGCTGCAGTATGACACTACATGTCGGAAAATACTCTTATTTGTACACTCATAAATAGTAGAAATATTGCAACAGTTTGGGTAATAAATATAGGCACAATTAAACATCCCCTGCTACAAACACACTTTGCACTGGTATCAACCCAGTATAATGTGTTGAATTGCTGAAATATAACTGATAGAAAAATTAGTTTATTTTGGGGAAAAAACAAAGGATCTATTAGGTGTGTCCTTCTGCAAACACACTGCACACTACTATTGATATACTACAATGTGCTAAATTGTGCAATTATGAACCACAGCAAAATTGAAAATAATGGTTAGTTTTGCCATAAACAAAATGCGGTAAAAACATTTGGAATTTTAATGGTGGCATTAGAAAGTAGAACCTGTCCCGCAAAAAATAAGCCCTCATACAGCTACGTGACTGGAAATCTAAAAAAGTTATGGCTCAAGGAAAATAGGGAAGAAAAATGGAAACGCAAAAACAAAAAAACCTTGGGGAGCCTAAAGGTTAAAGACCCATATAGTGCCTACAGCAATGATAATGCCCCCCAGTGTGCAAATAGTAAAGTAAAAGTTATTTTAATAAAATGACAGAAAATCTACAACATACTGAAATATAAACATGAACATAAACCCTACGCTAAAACTTTACAAGTAGATGGCGTAAAAATGCGGATGTAACATTCATGGAGTAACAGAATAAAAATACTGACATAAACGGCAATGGAGTCTCCTCAGTGGATGTAAACGCTGTAATGGTGTTTGCTGAGGTCCAATAACCCCCAAGTTCTCACTTGGAGAATATACCAGAGTCCCACAGTATAAACCACCGAGGAAGGAGGAGTACCTCCAAAACGCGTATGGTTGGGCAGCATTGGGCGAACTATCTTATGTGGATCTTCTGTTGATTTCTACATATTTTGTGCGGATACATCATTATCCAGTCAAGGATTCAAAGGCTTCACAAAATTCCCTATACAAGGTGAACTTTAGGACCTGGTCTCCACTCAGAGAACACTTCACCTGGTCGTATGACACGTCATGTGGGACGCTGCATGCAACTGTGTCTGAAGCATTACAGGAAAGTGGATGCCATTTATAGCTACATGTGGAGACCCAGCCGCCATCTGCAACATTTACCACTGGAGCGGTAACGTTTTTTCTGCACATTAGTACCACCAATACTCAATTCACCACTTTTTTATACTGTGGGACTCTAGTATATTCTCCAAGTGAGAACTTGGGGGTTATTGGACCTCAGCAAACACCATTACAGCAATTTACATCCACTGAGGAGACTCCATTGCCGTTTATGTCAGTATTTTTATTCTGTTACTCCATGAATGTTACATCCGCATTTTTACGCCATCTACTTGTAAAGTTTTAGCGTGGGGTTTATGTTCATGTTTATATTTCAGTATGTTGTAGATTTTGTGTCATTTTATTAAAATAACTTTTACTTTACTATTTGCGTTTCCTTGCATCCTGTCCTGATACTGAGTGTCCACTCTGTAATCTACTTATATATAAATTATATATATATATATATATATATATATATATACTCATCTAAGTCCTTGTCCACACTGGCAGATGAGCAGGCCACAAGCCACTTTTGTCCCGGGTCAGGAGGTCTAAGTTATAAGCTATTCTACTGTAACATAGGACGTAGCTAGTGTTGAGCAAATAGAAGCTCACAAAATGGACTTCGATACGAATTTCAGGATAAATTTGATTTGCTGCAAAGCTGAATTTCCTTGTGCTTCGTGGTAGAGAATTCATTTTAACTTGAAATAGTGTAAATAACAAAAAAAAAAACCTTATCCATTTGCTGGTGATGGGTTGGTAGCCGCCATCTTCATTGAAGATCTTGCATGATATCCTGATCTTGCATGAATAAATAAAATTAATTAATAAATCACCTGCACCCCAAAATGGTGGCAATAAAAACTACCACTTGGTAGCGGATTGGAAAGGGCTCACCCAGGTTTTCCTCAGGAGTGGGTGCTCCCGCTGTGTCAGACTCACCTAAGTCTGAATAAATGGTATAATATATATTCTGGATTTGATACAGTGGGGCACTCCAACATGTGGACTCAATTGGATCCTATTGGTCTCGTTCTATTTTATTCATAAAATACTCATGCATTAAAATTCCTATGTGTCACATAATCATAAAATTCTAATCATACAATTTATATAAATCATTAGTGATGAGCGGCAGGTGCCATATCTGATTTCGACGAAATTCGCGAATATTCGAAAGAATATTCGTTTCATATTCGTCAAAATCGAATATTCGTCATTATTCTAGTTATCGCGATTAATATGCGATTTAAATAATCGCGTATTGCGATTTTAACTTAAGGCTACTTTCCTATTGGTTTCATATGTAGAATTATAGCGAAGATGACGGATATGACGAATGTATTCGCCATTTCCTCAAAACGAAGATAACGAAGTATTCTACATCTTCGTTTTAGCAACCTATTCGTCAACTTCGCTAATTCTAGCAATCAAATAGGAAGGTTGACTATAGAGACAGCTGTGTTTAATTCGCTATGCGATTATATATATATATATTTTTTTAATAAATAGAATAATTATAATAATTATATCAAGTAATATAATTATTCTATTAAAAAAAAAAAATCGCATAGCGAATTTAACACAGCTGTCTCTATAGTCAACCTTCCTATTTGATTGCTAGAATTAGCGAGGTTGACGAATAGGTTACTAAAACGAAGATGTAGAATACTTCGTTATCTTCGTTTTGAGGAAGATGACGAATGCATTCGTCATATTCGCTATTCGCTAATTTTACCAAGCCAACCATAAACTTCCTTGCTCATGGAGCGTCCCCATCACCATGGGAACGTCTTCATATACTAAAATGTACTGTCGGATTTGAGGAATTACGTTGAAATCGCAATGCGATTAATTCAAGTTATATTAATCGCATTGCGATTTCAACTTAGAGCTGGGTTTATAATGGGTCAGCTTGCTAGAATGAACGAAGTTAACGAATATGGAATATAGCAGCAGTGCTAAGTTGAATTCGCAATGCGATTAATTTAACTTGAAGTAATCGCTTTGCGATTTCAACTTAGCACTGCTGCTATATTCCATATTCGTTAATTCTAGCCTAAGTAAGATAGCAGTGCTAAGTTGTAATCGCAATGCGATTAATATAACTTGAATTAATCGCATTGCGATTTCAACGTAATTCCTCAAATCCGACAGTACATTTTAGTATATGGAGACGTTCCCATGGTGATGGGGACGCTCCATGAGCACGGAAGTTGGCAGAAGCGGCAACGGCACTGACTAGAGCAGCCAGGAAGCCAGGAATCCTCAGGACAGGTAAGAACTACTTTTGGGAAGTGGGAAAGAAAAAAATATAACTAAAAAAAAAAAAAAAATGAATATTCGAAATAGCGAATTTATAGCACTATATTCGAAATATTCGCGAATTAGCGAAGTGCCGATATTCGCTAAAAAAATTTGCTATTCGAATATTCGCGCTCAACACTATAAATCATACATATAAAAAAAAAAATAATAATAATAATAATAATCAACATAAAATTAAAATATAAAAATGTGACAACAGGTTGGTGTGCCTGGTAGTTCTACGTAGTCTGTACGCTGTCTCGGCCGTATATGAACAATTTACCGGTGAAAAATAAGTTTATACATAAATAAAAAAAGAGATCTTCTGACCCAAAAGAGGTGTGGACTGAAAAACCCTATAGGAAGAATATTGGACATTATTGGGGACATCCTATAGTGATAATCGTAGATAGGAACGATTCGCACAGGTGAAAAGTGTGCCAGCTGGTTCTATCGGTTATAACCCATAGTCAGTCAATACAATCTAACATCTGATATCCAATAGAACTACCAGGCACACCAACCTGTTGTCACATTTTTATATTTTAATTTTATGTTGATTATTATAATTTTTATTTTTTTTATATGTATGATTTATATAAATTGTATGATTAGAATTTTATGATTATGTGACACATAGGAATTTTAATGCATGTGTATTTTATGAATAAAATAGAACGAGACCAATAGGATCCAATTGAGTCCACATGTTGGAGTGCCCCACTTTATCAAATCCAAAAACTACCACTTGTTTCACAACAATACAATTAGTATTAATAAAACAGTTCCAATGGAACAGTGCATCCCAGCACATTTGTGTCCTCTGATTGCCTCACAATGTGGACATAAAGGGACTATTTGCATATGAACACCAGGGGTAGCTAATTGAATTGAATGTAAGTCCTGTACTATACTTCTAGATGCCAATATTTAAGCTTCCCTTTACCAAGGTGACAACCCCTTTAAATGTATTAAGTAACTGTTGTATAATGCAACTCTATATAATACAAGTACAGACTCACTTATGCACCAAAAGTTTTCATTTACAGCTTATAATACTCGAAATTAAGATGAATTAACATCCTTATTAGCAGCTTGTATTTTCAGACAGAAAGTAATTTTGTCCAGTTAGGAAAATTAAGCCTTAAATTCTGTTAACTATTTTATCTATTACAAGTTTAATTTTTGCCAGGCCAGGTTTAAATAGTTTTTCCTATTGATACAGATAAGACATGTCACTCATTGCGACATTGCAGGCATAAATGGTTTATGGTGTTTTTCTTTAAGCATTAATTGTCTTACTTTATTTTGTAGCAGAAAGGAATGGACAATAAGAGAAAAAGTGTATTATATCATCATCTAGGGAGCATGATTGTTTCTGCTGTGTTAATTTACACTAAAATCTATGACCCAAAGAATATGATTGATTGCCGAGGGCAGAAATCCAGCCCCTAGCCTAGTTTATTTTGTGAACTGTAGCTTCAGATATCCCTACAAGCCACAATGATATTGATTTGATATACGCTAGATGGCTCTTTATGCTCTTTGGGAAATTTATTGTGCAGAGTCAGAACATAGACAGACGGGAAAAGCAGCTCTTTAAATTGAAGAGGGTTATCAAGGTTTGACTCCTGGGTCACTCAGGTTACCAAGTGGCCTGAGTGTGGCTGGATCAAACTAGGCCCTGGAGATTAATGCTCATCAGTTTTGAATGTCATATCCCTTCAGTGGACTTGAGTTATTGCTAATAAGGCCCTGCCAAGGCCTATGACATTTTACTGCCCTAAAAGTTAACCATCATAACCCTTTCTTTGTGTCATACTAGTATAAATTATGTTAGACCAATATCACATTTGCCGTAGACTTGAAGTATTCAATGACCAAACAATAAAATAATGCCTTTAAGGGGGGACTGCATCAATACTTCTATTAACAACAACAAAAGATTAAACAGTAAATTATTATTATTATTATTTTGTAAAACATTAAATGGCAAGCTTTCCAAATACTATGGTGACATAAATAAAATACTGCATCTGTTATGTCTGTTCAACAGAAAAATAAGTACACAGCCTCATAAATTTTATTTTCATTACAGCCTTGTCTGTCCTGTAATAAGATATGGTAAGCTGAAAACAAAGGCAAATGCACTCCAGCAATTCACTAGTTCCTGGCTTACAAAACACCATTAAGGTTCTTGCACTTTGAACCAATGTCAATATACCCAAAGCTTAATGCTTTCATTACAATTATCTGTTGTTTAATCTTTCATTTTCTTTCAAAAATGAATTTTTATTAGGATTTTTCAGTGTAATTTTACATTTATAACATTGAACTTATGTTTATAAAAAAATAAAAAAAATAAAGAATTCTTGCAAATATTTTCAGTTGCATCATAGTAATGATATTTTATTAGCAATGTAAGCAATATAATAAAATTGAAGCAAGGAACATAAGAAAAATGATACTGATGAAAAGGACAATAAAAACAATATTAAAAATAAGGAAACTAATAATAGTTACTATTAGTATTGCTGCCATTTTAGAATGAGCAAATTTCTTGAAATTTGTGTTTGATTTGCAGAAAAAAATTCAATTTGTGTCCGAATAACTCATCACAAATCAAAGTAGCTCCAATTGCCCTGAAAATTGATATATAACACTCTCTCTAGTCTCCAAGGATTTTTTTTAGGAAAAAAATGTTAACTCTATTTTTTCTTTACAAATCTTTACTCTTTTCCACCTCCCTCCATAAGCTCTTGATTGCAGTGATAGCAGTAACATATAATGTGAGAGTGACAGTGGCATAAATAGCTATGAGTAAACTCGTGGTTGACGGCATTAACAAACAGCATATTTAAAAACATACATACACATCATTGCATGTGTTTTGCTTTTATGTATTAGGAAGCCTCAAAAAATTGTACCCAATTGGTGGCAGATAGTGTTTAAGCACAAACAGTGTTATGGGAAAAAACAATAGCGTGTTCGGACCAAGCATCCAAAAACTATGCCTCAAAGAGTGCATAATGCCTGCCCATATTTAAACACACAAATGTTATTGCAGAAGAAAGAATGTCTCGTTCTGCCCAAGCATCCGAAAATTAGGCCAATTGGGGGCAGAATTCCTGCTCGTATTTATACATAGCACATACAGAAAAAGTGCCCACAGTGGTAATCCAAAGTGGCATCCAAAAATGTTGCATTAACAGGGCCAGAATGCCCTGCCTGTATTATAGATGTAGATAATGCAAAATTTGCAAAAACACAGATAAACAAGCCTGGAAAAATTCCCCCTCTTAATTGGGAACAGCAGCAGTGAAGTGTGGCAGTAGATACTGATATGTAGTAGTAGAGGTAGTAGTAGTAGTAATAGCAACTGTGTAGGCATATGGTATTGGCAGTAGGGGTAATAAAAATGGCAGGAGGAGATTAGCAGCAGGAAATAGTAGCTGTGACAGTGGCGCCAGTGGCAGCAGCAGCCATATGGTATGAAACATGACAGCAGATTGGCAAGATGTCAGCAGCTGCAGTAGCCATACGCAGGGGCGTACATAGAAATCACTGGGCCCCATAGCAAGAATCTAAATTGTACCCCCATACCCCTTTTATAGCACATCCGAATACCCATTCCAGGCCTCTCCCTTTGTTCCATGAACTATGCTTGCTGCTGCCTTTTTTAATTGATGCCATCAGGGCCAGATTGGGATTACAAAACAGCCCTGGCACACAAAAGAAGTATAATAGATGCAATATGTACAGCTCTATAGTATATACAGCAGTGTACTGTTATGTGAGGTACGAGGTATAATAGATGCAGTGTGTATAGATTTATAGTATATACAGCAGTCCGACGGGGATTGAAAAAATGAAGGTAAAAATCAACTTCTGTCTGCTGCAGAGGTGGGAGGGAGAGTGACTTTCTCCCTGCAGCTCACGCTCAGACAGCACAGTGCTGCTCTCTGAGATTGAGCTGTTCAAAAAGACATCCCTGTGTCCGTCTAGGCCCTGCGCCGGACGGAGGACAGGGAGTCTGAAAGCTGGACTGTCCAGCCTAAAACTGGACCTCTGGACACCCTACCTGCAGGCTGCTGTGGAGGTCACAGTTAAGGGGATGGTCCACTGTGGAGGTCAGTGTTAACGGGCAAATTGCTGTAAAGACCACTGTTTAGGGGACGGGCTGCTGTGGAAATCACTGTTAAAGAGATGGGGTACTGTGGAGGTCACTAATAAAGATGCGGCCGCTGTGGAGGTGACTGTTAAAGGGACGGGCTGCTGTGGAGGTCGTGGTTAAGGAGGTGGGATGGTGTGGAGGTCACTGTTAAAGGGGTGGGTGCTGTGGAGGTCTCTGTTAAGGGTGCAGGGAATGGTGGAGGTCACAGTTAAGGGTGTGGTCCGCTATGGAGGTCAGTGTTAATGGGAACGGTGCTGTAGAGGTCACTGCTAAGGGGGAGGGTGTTGTGAAGGTCAACTTTTAAGGGAACGGAGCTCTGTGGTGGTCACTGTTAAGGGGGCGGGTAATTGTGAAAATCACTGTTAACGAGACGGGATACTGTGGAGGTCACTAATTAAGAGACGCCCGCTATGGAGGTCACTGTTACAGGGTAGGGCGCTGTAGATGTTACTGTTAAGGGGACAGACCACTGTGGAAGTCACTGTTAAAAGGGCTGGGTATTGTAGATGTCACTGTTATAGTGGATACTGTTGATAACTTTTAACGACACACAAAGACATTAAATTAAATAGATGAAATCTACCCTACAGCAGTGTAGTGATATGTGAGCTATGAAGTATAATAGATACAGTGTGTACAGGTATATAGTATATACCGTAGTAATTCACGCTAAGAGCAGTGAGACTACGGAACTCTCTGCCTTAGGAGGTTGTGATGGTGAGTACAATAAAGGAATTCAAGAGGGGACTGGATGTATTTCTGGAGTGTAATAATATTACAGGTTATAGCTACCAGAGAGTGGTCGTTGATCCAGGGAATTAATCTGTTTGCCTAATTGGAGTCAGGAAGGAATTTTTTCCCCTTAAGTGGGAAAAATTGGCTTCTGCCTCACAGGGGTTTTTTGCCTTCCTTTGGATCAACTTGTAGGAAACAAGCCGAAATGGATGGACAAATGTATTTTTTCAGTCTTATATACTATGTTACTATGTTACTATGTACTGATATGTGAGGTACAAGGTATAATAAATCCAGTGTGTACAGGTATATAGTAAATACAGCAGAGTATTGACGTGAGGTATAAATTACAACTTGTACCTGACATATCACTCCACTGCTGTATATACTATATATATGTACACACTACATCTATTATACCTCGTACCTCACATATCAGTACACTGCCGTATATACAATATAACTGTACACACTGCATCTATTATACCTTATACTTCACATATCAGTACGCTGCTGTATATATTATATATCTGTACACACTTCATCTATTATACATAGTACCTTACATATCAGTACACTGCTGTATATACTATATATCTGTACACACTGCATTTATTATAACTTGTACCTCACATATCAGTACACTGCTGTATATAATATATATCTGTACATATTGCATCTATAAGGTGTTTGTAAGTACAAAGTGATATTTTATGTGATTTGATTAAGACAACAACTTTGCAAGTACAATAAAGTGTGACTGTTTTTATCTATACACTGTGAGTACTATCCATGCATCTTTTCTAGTGCAGCTGCAATTTTGTGCTGCAAAAATACAGCGCTCTGGATTTTTTAAAATTGAAGCACAATTTATGTAACTTACCCCTAAGTCAGTTAGTTGTTTGACCAAATATAGCAGTCAAATTTCGAAAAGTCGAGAATTCTGTATGTCCTACGAACAATGTTACAAATATCCAAATGGCTTTTGGCAGCAAAAAGGTTCCCCACCCTTCTCTAGACGCAGAGGATGTCCCCTCATCACAGTCCTGGGAATAAATACTGTAGATGATGGAAGAGATCTCTGTACTGACCCCTGATATATTTATACATGGTTATTAGAACTCCCCTAAGTTAATAATCCAAATTTTGATAATATCTCTAGGTACCCATTCCAGTTATTACTTTAGTTGCCCTCCTCTAAACCCTCTCCAGCTCTGCAATGTCTGCCTTGTTCACAGGAGCCCAGAACTGTAAACAGAAAAATACTTCTTAACAGGATAAAACTATACTACCATCAACCCCCCAGTGCCCCCATACAACATAATAATCCCCCAGTGCCCCAATACAGTATAATAACCACCCAGTTCCCCCGCCCTATACAATATTATAACCTCCCAGTGGCCCTCCATTCAGTATAGTGACCACCCAGTAGCTGCCTTCCTCAGTATTATAACCCTGGCCTCCCCAGTGAGCCCCTCGCATACCTATCATTGCTAGAGTGCAGGTGAGTTGGCGGTCCTTTCATTCACTTACCGCAGCTGATCTCCCTGCGCTGCCGTTAGTGAATGAAATGACCGCCAACTCCACTGCACTCCAGCAATGAGCTCTTCCATCTGTACTGATAGAAGCGCTCATAGCAGCCGGCCTGGCACCCCTCTTAGAGCTGGTCTGCACCCCTTGCCACCAATGAAAATACTGAGAAGGAGGTGGGGGACCCAGTGGCCACTGCCACCAATGAATATAATACTGGTGGGGGGGGGCACTGTGTCACCAATGATTATAATAAATATAATTTATCCTAAATACAAATGTATGCGGCAGGGGTTAATATACGTGGTTCGGTAGATCGCCCTGTCATTGAAGCTGGGCGCTAGGTATGTGATATAATAAATTAGAAAAGTACCACCAGTCTGTAAGAAGTCTAAGTTGCAGCGAGTCGCTGTAGTGTTGTGGGCTAAGTTCACACTTATCAATTCAAAACAATGTAAATCGGGACCGCGCGTTGTGATAGAAGATCACGGAGCAGTTTATCCACTGTTTCGGGGTATCCTGCAACTGGTTATGGAAATAACAATAGTGAAGATCCGTCTAGTACATAGCCCCTTTCGTATTGGTTATACTCACAGGGGTAGATTGCGCACAGACATATCCAATATTACCACAGACTTTTACTCTCCTCTTCCCTGGGACAGAATGCCGATCCTTCTCACCATAGTCTGCAAATAATAATTGCTCCTACCATAATGAAGTTCCGCATAATTGAGTAAAAATTACTCAATACTTACAAACAAACTCTTTGTAAAAGACATAAAATAAAACAACTCCCAACGTCTTTGATCTTGCCCGACCCGGGTTTTGCTCCTGGAGCTACGTCAGGGGCTTACTATGTGATATGGCTGGAACCCAATGCATTCATTTGTATTTAGCGATAAATTATATTTAGAGATGAGCGAATCGAAGTTGACAAAGTGGAATTCAATCAAAATTTCAAAATTTATTCACACCGAAGCCAAATTTCCTCACACTTCATGGTAATGAATCACATTTTTCCCTAAAATGGCTGCTGCAACTGTTAGGACATGGAGCAAAGGACTCTGGGAATGAAGGATCACCCACAATGCTATGCATGCAGCCAATCAGCAGCCAGCTAGCCCCTGTGATGTCAAAGCCCTATAAATAGCCTCATCCGTCTTAGATTGTGCCATTTTCCAGTTTACTTACTGCAGGCAGAGATGTGACAGGCGCTAGGAACAGTGCTAGGAAAGACTTTATTGTGCTGAAAAAACGATTTAGAATTTCAGGAAAAGACTTCTCATAGTGTAGGGAAAGGATAGGGAGGCATTATCTACACTATAAATGGAGAACAGGGTTCAATAGGGGTGTCTACAGCCTGGGTAATAGGAGCGATTATATTACACCTTGCTGCACTAACTAGGTATCCAAATTGCACTAAATGATAGCACAGTAATTTCAGCAAACCTTGCTTGTTATTGGGGTGCAAGTGATACAGCCATTTACGGGGTATATTATTAGGAAATATACGGAAATCCTATTAGCCGTTCTGCTGTGAATTTTGATTGTTATACTTTTTTGGGGGGTGTATTAAAGAGAAAAAAAATACGTATTAATTGACATTCCGTGGTGAAATTACATTGTACTGCAGCTATTTATGGGGTGTATTAGGAGGAAACATACATACGTCCTATTAGCCGTTCTGCAGTGAATTTAGATTGTTATACTTTTTTTCGGGTGTGTATTAACAGGAAAAAGAATAGGTCTTAATTGCCGTTCTGTGGTGAAGTTACATTGTACTACAGCCATTTACAGGGTGTATTACTAGGAAATATACATAGATAATTTTAGCCATCCTGCGGTGAATTCTGATTGTTCTTCCTTTTTTTCTTTTTTTGAGTGTATTAATAGGAAAAAGAATATGCCTTAATTGCCATTCTGTTGTGAAGTTGCATTGTACTACAGCCATTTATGTGGTGTATTAATAGGAAATATATGTAAGTCCTATTAACCGTTCTGCAGCGAATTTTGATTGTTATACTTTTTTTCGGGTGTGTATTAATAGAAAAAAGAATAAGTCTTAATTGCCATTCTGCGGTGAAGTTACATTGTACCACTGCCTTTTTTGGGGTGTATTATTTTAATTTTAATTTAATTCTTTTATTATACAGTATGTCAGACAGACAAGTGACATGCCTTTCAAAGGGAACGGGCATTGTCCAAAATGCTTCTGTTGCAGGCAGAAGTAGCAGCAGAAGAAGGGGGGGGTGGCAGCAGGAGTTGCATGAGAGGCCTGAGCTTCCAATGTCATCTAGCCCTCGTGTCTTGAGCAGCAACCCGACAGTGCTTGATTGGCTGACTCGGTCGTTGCAAGTGACATCAGACACCCCCAGCCAAGAGACGGTGGGTTCCTCTGACATGACGCTTACTTTGCATGGCCCTGGAGTAGGCCATGTGTCTTCAACAGTCCTCAATCTGCCTCTTCCATTTTCTGTTCCCTCAGCACGAGAAGTATTTTATGCCGTAGGCTCGGTTCCACGTTTCAGCGAGGATGTCACGTCGGGGAGTGGGGGAAACTCTCCGCCGCACACTTTCCACGGCCACTGGGCCTAAAAGCAGGGACAAAGGAGCAGATGACCTCCTGGCACGTCCCTAAAACTTGCCCTGGTCTCCTGGCTGTATGAGCGGACCCTGAAGGTGGGACGGCTCATACCCACGTACCTATGGCCCTGAACGCCCTGTCTCGCCCTCAGGTAAAAACAGGGCAGAGACCACCTGCTCACCCTAGACCGCGGATGAGCAGGAGTCTGCAGAGGCCCCCACAGCAGCCGGGACCGAACAGTGTGTGCCCGCACGGCAGGCAAGTAACATAAGAAACAGGTACAAGAAACCCACAAGCGAACACCAGATGCCTGGGGAGAGACCTGGCCGGGCAGCACACTATCCGGTATATGCTATACCCCTCCGGGTAAGCAAGCCCCTTCCGGAGCACACAAACCAACATACTGCAATATACAAACCCAAGTGAGGGGAAGGGTAAGCAGAAGCACACAGGAGGGGAATGCAATCAAACAGAGTAAACAATATAACAAATAAGGGTGGCTCACGCAGACATAAAGGTGGACAACATACAGCAGACTCCAGCCATGCTCACAACATGACTGGACAAACAAGACTGCACTCAGGCTCCAAACACTAGGTAATAAAGAGACCTGAGGACACACCCACCATACCAAGCAGCCACACCTTAACCCTGTGCACACCAAACATAAACACTGTGCACACATAACACAAACAGTGACTCGCATGCAGAAACAAGCTAATTACCAGCGGCAACTACATGTGAGCAATAAACACACAGCCCTCACATGCGGCAACAAAACCTCGCCGCCGGCAAGTCCATGCGGAACAACAAACACGACCGCAACATCGGTCGTGGCATGCATGTTGCCCACGGCAACCGAATGCCGCAATCACGAGTCACGACACCATCGCGGGTCGTGACAGAGGACGAGCTACTAGTGGACAGTCAGCAGCTACTGCCCAGCCAAGATCTGGAGGAGATATCTGCCACTTTCTCCGGTAGGCGTGCAAGTAGTGATGATGAGAGTCCTGTGGCAGCTGGAGTTTCGAGCAGTAAGGCTCCTGACCCAGAGACCACTAAGGGGGACATCAGTGACGTGCAGACAGTAGCGGATGATGATGATGATGTAGAAGATCGCACTTGGGAGCCAGAATAGAAGGGACTTCACCATCATCAGGACAAGAGGGTGTCAGAAGTAGGAGGTCGGGAGCCGAACGTTCCGGGGTAGACCACCAGCTTCGCAGGAGCCTACTTGCCTGGAAAGTAGTGGTGCAGGGGTTCAGGAAGGCAGTGGTAGCAGGCAGTCAGTGCAGAATGTTGGGGGGAAAATTGCACACTCGGCGGTGTGGCAGTTTTTTGTTAAGCCGCCGAAGGAGGTGAACATGGCCATTTACCGAATTTGTGAGCAGAAGGTGATGCGTTGGCAGGGTGCCAATGTTGGTGCCATGGCCCTGTGTCACCACATGCAGCGTCACCATCAAGAGCTTGGGAGAACCATGGCTTCGATTTGGAGGTCCAGCTTGCTGCAGCAACCGCTCCATCACCCAGTGGAACACTCCCGATTTCATGCAGTCAAGGCTCCACCACCTCAGCCAAAGGGTGCTGTCTGTCCTTTCCATAATCTGCTGGTCCTGATGCCCCTGCTCCCTTTCCTCCTACTCCTCATCAGTCGTTTCATCAGCAATCGATCACTGAAGCGATTGCCAAGAGACAACAGTATGCATGCATTCATTCAATGGCGTAGAAGATGAATGTGCTCCTGGCCAAGTTGCTAGTGCATTTCTTTGCAAAAAAGACAGTACCAGCCCTGTACACTTATGTACAACAGAAGGTGGGCCAGTGCTTGAGCCTTCAAGTGTCTGCCAAAGTGCACGGCAGCACCAATGTATGGAGCTGTAACTACGGTCAAGGACAATATATGTCCTTTACAACCCACTGGGTAAATGGGGTTCCTGTCCGGCCACACCAGCAACTTGGCCAGGTGACGATACCTCCACCTCCATGTTCTCACACCATTGGTCCTGGAACAATGTCCGCCTCTGTCTCCTCTTCCTCCACCGTGTCCTCAGCCTCCAGTACAGGGACAGTTCACAGTGCCCCTGCAGCATACCATATGTGCAGGGCAAGGCGTTGTCACACTGTTCTGTACCTAGTTTTCCTGTTTGTAAAGTGGTTCCTGAAGTCTTCATCCCATCTGCAAGACATCCTGAAAATGGCCAGGAAACTTTGCATGCACTTCAGCTACTCATACAATGCAAAGCACACCCTCCTGGAGCTGCAGCAGCAGAATGTCGTCCCCCAACATAGGCTGATATGTGACTTCCACCCATTGGAATTCCACCCTCCAGTGATATACGAACAAAGAAAGGCGACAGACGATTTCTTGATGATACAGGCGGACAGAGCTACTCCCTTGTGTAACTTCAATGTTAGCCAGTGGAAGCTCATGTGTGACACCTGATGTTTGCTCGGGCCCTTTGAAGAGGCCACTTTTTTTGTCAGTCACCAGGACTACAGGATGAACAACGTCATTCCAGTGATTCATGTCCTGGAGCAGATGCTGATAAATCTGGCTGGCCAGGGGACAGGAGACGTGGCGACTACATCTCATGGCCACATTAGCCCTGTGGGGGCTAAACTAGAGGAGGAAGACATTCAAACACAAGAAATGCGTAGAGAAATGGCTGGTTTTTCTACACAGGTGACAGTAGAGGAGGAGCAGGAGCATCCAGAGGAGCTACAGGGTGATGAGGAAGACGAGGCAGATGACCCAGACACACTGTGGCAGTATGCAGTTGAGATGGAGGCAGGGAGTCCCTCCGAGTCACTCGTGCAAATGGCCCTATGCATGCTCAGTTGATTGGGTAGTGAACGCCAAATTGCCACCATTCGGCAGAGAGATGACTACTGGCTCTCCACCATTTTAGTCCCTCACTAACGGTCCAAAATTGGGATCTTTTTTACACCCGCTGAGAGGGAGGACAAACTGATCTACTATTGAGACATCCTATGTAGTCAGTTGACCTCTGCCTATGTGCGCCATCGCCCATCTGCACAGAGGTCTGACTGGGAGGCCCTCTGCGCTCACGTTCTACTGCCATGGCTGCTGGGGGGGGGGGGGAGGAGCAGTAACAGCTTCATCAGCAGCAACTTAAGTCTAGAGTTGCTGATGAACAGTTTTCTTCACCCGCCTACTGAAGAAACTACTCACCAGCAGCAGCAGGTAGACATAGTGCAGAACCTGAACCAGCAGGTTCTGGCATACTTGGAGTGCACCCTGACACCCCACATCAAAGATCCTCTGGACTACTGGCAGGCCAATCGCAATTTGTGGCCTCAGCTGGCCAAGTTTGCCCTGGACAAGCTTTACTGCCAGGCCAGCAGTGTGGTATCAGAGTGGGTGTTTAGTGCTATAGCTTAGGGCCATAGCTACCCCAGGGAGAACTTGCCTGTTCACCCAAAATGTGGAGAAACTGACCTTTGTGAAGATGAATCAGGAGTGGATCAGCCAGGATTTCCACACACCAGTGCCTAATGCATGAGACTAGATCATTCATGGTGCCACACCTAAACTTTTTCAAAAGAGACCTGTTTCTTTTGGCTACCTGATTCAGCTACTTTTCTGATGCTGCCACCCCCCGATGCCACACACCTGCTGCCAGGTGCTCTTACTGCCACCCACCATCTTCCGCTGGTACTGGTATTGCCCCCATCTACCCACTTTGGGCCACTCTGTGATCTCCTCATGCTGCTGCCAACTCACCACCATTTATGACAGAAAAGGGAGAGGCGCTCATATGTTAATAGTTTTGAGGTAGATGGTTGACAGAGAACATATCATCAGTTATGCTCAACTTTTCGTGTTGTGCATGCATAGGCACAACACTAGAGTAGGCGTGTGGTTGAAAGGTCTTCAGTGCTGCCAGTACCATTAGCTTCTCGCTTGAAGGTTTGCTAGTCCTCTGGAGGAGCGATGAAGAGACAATATAGTGGTGTGGAGGGGTTCTAATCCACTGTTTTCTGGTACTTTTGGCGCAAAGATACGACTTCAGAAGTTATAAATAAATCCTTTATTGTTAGTATATAGAATTGACAACGTGTTTCGGAGTTGGAGACACTCCTTTTTCAAGTGTAAAAGGTAGTCAAGTTCCATACAAAAATAGAATGAAATAAAGTGCATGGGTGGGTAAAAGAGTGAGAATATATATGGCGGGCCAGGGATAGTATACCATATATACTATGTGAACAAATAAAAAAAATGAATAAAATAAATAAAAAATGTGCATAAATAAATATAAATAACCTTATATGAATATACATACACATTAATTGCGATAAAATTCATATCAATATTTGTATCAGATAAAATTCATATCAATATTTGGTAACATGATGGAATAGAATTTGATGTGATTGGGTGAAATGTATTTGGTGGTGTCGAGAGATGTATCAATGAAATAATCCATAAAGGAAAATGAATAAAGGAAAATTATGTTTGTAAAAAATGTTTTGCTGTCATCTGGTTTGTTTGGGATGGTGGTGAATTATTTTACATACCATCACATATATAGTTGTATTAATAGTGATAAGGTAATGTTTTGTAGCAAAGGGGGTGGAATGTGATGGGATAAAATGTGTACCATGGTAAGATCAATAATGATAACAAAATCATGGATGACAAGTATATACTAGTGATGATCAAGCACCAAAGTATCTGGGTGTTCGGGCCGAACACATTGCCATATTCATGTGCTCGACCGAGCAACCAAGTATAATAGAAGTCAATGGGAGACAACCAGGCAACCCCTGCTCTGAAGAGGGGAGGGTGCCTAGTCCAATTGAAAAAGTCAGAAAGTGACAGAAACACCACCGAAATGGATTAAGAACAGCATGGGGACGATGTCTAGATGCATCTTGGACTCCCAGGTCGCTGCTGGGAACCATGTTGTCCGCCACTTTTACAGACTGATCAAAATATGCACAAAACCCCGCCAAAAAATCTATTTAACAGGAAAAATTGTTAGGAAACATTCTGTCCTGTATGTTCAATTGTATATAAAGTACAAGTGCTGCAAAAAAGTACAAGCAAGAGGTACTCCGAAACAGCCTGTATATCACATAAAGGAGGGCCTCATTCACACTGTGGTACAATTGTTGAGGTAGTGGGACTCCAACACTCATAAAGCCTATGCACTAAGTGAAAGAGCTGCCAAAAATTACAAGGAACCAGCACAGCAATTTGTTACAAATAAAGGAGGGCATCATACACATCCTTGAAAAATTATCATTGATGGCCTGCTGGTGACCCTCCAAAACATTAGGAACAAGGTCCTGCTGCTGAGCATTGCAAAAAATGATGGACAAGTGCCTGCTGCTTAGCTGACTATTGAAAAAATGATGGGCTAGAGCCTGCTGCTGAGCTGACCATGTAAAATATTGTAGTTGAGGGCCTATAGGTGAGCTGACCCTGTAAAATATTGTAGTTGAGGGCCTGCAATTGAGCTGGCCCTCTAAAATATTGTAGGTGAGGGCCTGCAGGTGAGCTGACCCTGTATAATATTGTAGGTGAGGGCCTGCAGGTGAGCTGGCCCTGTAAAATATTGTAGGCGAGGGCCTGCAGATGAGCTGACCCTGTAAAATATTGTAGGTAAGGGCCTGCAGGTCAGCTGACCCTGTAAAATATTGTAGTTGAGGGCCTGCAGTTGAGCTGACCCTGTAAAATATTGTAGGTGAGGGCCTGCAGGTGAGCTGGCCCTGTAAAATATTGTAGGTGAGCTGACCCTGTAAAATATTGTAGGTAAGGGCCTTCAGGTGAGCTGACCCTGTAAAATATTGTAGTTGAGGGCCTGCAGTTGAGCTGACCCTGTAAAATATTGTAGGTGAGGGCCTGCAGGTGAGCTGGCCCTGTAAAATATTGTAGGTGAGGGCCTGCAGATGAGCTGACCCTGTAAAATATTGTATTTGAGGGCCTGCAGGTGAGCAGACCCTGTAAAATATTGTAGGTGAGGGCCTCCAGGTGAGCTGACTGTTACAACCAGAGGATGTGGATCCTCTGTGTCAGCTGATAGAGGACTAGGAGTTTGCCCAATATTGCTGACTACTGACTCTCAGAGTCAGGACACAGGTATTTGCACCAGTCACCCAGAATGCAGCTAACTGCAGCAATGTGAACAACAAATGCGGAATAAAGGAACAGAAGGTCTTTACTGGCAGACGGTTATACAAAAGTCACTTGAGATAAAGGCAAAACAAAGTTCAGAGTAATGCAGTGTGCAGATTAAAGCTGTCCCGTTGTCAGGCAGTGCAAGGTCAGGAGTCCAGGCAGACTTACAGGAGACGATGTGCAGAAGCGTTGACAGATGATGCAGTGTTCGATAATCCAGGTGATCCAACAAACAGATGGCAGGCAGATACGTAGTCAAACTGAGCAGGGGTCAATAGTCTAGGCAATCCAGCAAGAAGACAGTAGGCAGAGTCAGGGTCCAACAAAGCAGAGGTCAGAATCCAGGAAATCCAATAAACAGACACGGAGGGACACTTCAGCGGGAGTCAAGAGGTACAACAACCATGCTTGGGCACTTCCTCCAGAGTGAATCTGCCCTAAATACTTAATGCCCCACCTATGGGTGGGGAGGATAATCAGGACCAGCTGCTTATCCCCTATAAGACAGAGAGAGGTGCACGCACGTACTCTATAGCACCTCAGATGACACCTGGTAGTAAGGATGGGTGCGGCGATATGCCGGAGGACGCCTGCGTCTTTTATAAGGTAAGCCAGCCCAGGGACCCATGGTGCTGAGCTGTGCAGACAGGGATCTGTCCTCCTGCGGTGGGGACACTGAGCCAATGCTGACAGTATCCCTCCTCTTACACCCCCTCCTCCGCACGGTCGACCTGGAGAGAAATTTCTTCAACAGCAGCGGGGCATGGATATTGGCTGCGACCTCCCATGGCCTCTCTGCAGGTACGTCAGATTTTTGTGATCGGTGTAAATTATGACTGGTAGACAAGAACCCTCCAGAAGGTATCTCCATTCCTCTAGAGCAGGGGTGCACAACCTGCGGCCCGGGGGCCACATGCGGCCCTCGATACCATTCTGTGCGGCCCCCAAACATCTGGTAAAAGACATGTAGATCTATGTCTTATGGCTTCTTACATGTATTTTTCATGTATTCTCCTATTAGATGGGAGTCCTAGAAGTGTAACTAGACATTTATAGTATATACTGTATGTTCAATATGCCAAACATACAGTATTTCAGTTGATAATACCCCTTTAAGTTTTATTTTCGGCCCTTGGAATTGGTTCAGGCTGACATTGTGGCCCCCGAACAGAAAAGGTTGTGCACCCCTGCTCTAGAGCCATCTTAATTGCTAGGAGTTCCCTGTCTCCAGTAGAATAGTTATTTTCTGCAATGGAAAATAACTTAGAAAAGAAACCACAAGGATACATACGACCTGAGTCATTCTTCTGTGAGAGGACCGCCCCGGCTCCTACAGAGGATGCGTCCACCTCCAAGAAGAACTGTTTGCGAAGTTCCGGGCGTCTAAGGCCTGGAGCTAAAGAAAAGGTTTGCTTGAGGGAGGAGAATGCCATCTCCGCTTCAGAGGACCACTGTTTGGGATTGGCACTAGAGTTGAGCGAACACCTGGATGTTCGGGTTCGAGAAGTTCGGCCAAACTTCCCAAAAATGTTCGGGTTCGGGATTCGAACTCGACCCGAAAACTTCATCCCGAACCCGAACCCGAACCCCATCGAAGTCAATAGGGACCCGAACTTTTGGGCACTAAAAAGGCTATAAAATAGTCCAGGAAAGGGCTAGAGAGCTGCAAAAGGCAGCAAAATATAGGTAAATGCCCTGCAAACAAATGTGGATAGGGAAATTAATAAAAAAATTATAATAAATTAACCAATATCACTTGGAGAGAGGTCCCATAGCAGAGAATCATGCGTCATATCACCCACAACTGGAGAAGGCCACTTTGAGTTATTTAGGCCCCAGCACCCAGACAGAGGTGAGAGGTCCCACAGCAAGGAATAAGGCGTCATATCACCCACCACTGGAGAAGGCCACTTTCAGTTATTTAGGCCCAGCACCCAGACAGAGGAGAGAGGTCCCACAGCAAGGAATAAGGCGTCATATCACCCACCACTGGAGATGGTTACTTTCAGTTATTTAGGCCCCAGTACCCAGACAGAGGGGAGAGGTCCCACAGCAGAGAATCATGCGTCATATCACCCACCACTGGAGAAGGCCACTTTCAGTTATTTAGGACCCAGCACCTAGACAGAGGAGAGAGGTCCCACAGCAAGAAATAAGGCATCATATCACCCACCACTGGAGAAGGCCACTTTCAGTTATTTAGGCCCCAGCACCTAGACAGAGGAGAGAGGTTACACAGCAAGGAATAAGGCATTATATCACCCACCACTGGAGAAGGTCACTTTCAGTTATTTAGCCCACGGCACCCAGACAGAGGAGAGAGGTCGCATGGCACAGGTTCAGGCTTCATGTCACCCACCATTGTAACAGGCCACTTTCAGTTATTTAGGCCCCGTCGCCCAGAGTGAGGAGAGGTTCATTCAACTTTGGGTTGCATCGCAAGATCATGGTAAAGTTAAAAAAATGAGGATTCAATAAAGAAGTGCCCCGGAGTACAAGAATACATGGTTGAGGGGGAGGCAGTTATAAATGTCTATTCTGCACAAGGGAGGGACAGGTCCTGTGGGATCCATGCCTGGTTCATTTTTATGAACGTCAGCTTGTCCACGTTGGCTGTGGACAGGCAGCTACATTTGTCAGTAATGATGCCCCCTTCCATTCTGAATACACGCTCAGACAAAATGCTGGCCGCCGAGCCGGCCAGCACCTCCAAGGCATAAAAGGCTAACTCTGGCCACGTGGACAATTTGGAGACCCAGAATTTGAATGGGGCCGAACCATCAGTCATTATGTGGAGGGGTGTGCAGACGTACTGTTAAACCATGTTAGTGAAATGCTGCCTCCTGCTAACACGTTCCGTATCAGCAGTTAGCTGTGGCGTGGAGAAAAAACTTTTCCACATTTCTGCCATGCTAACCCATGACACAGCTGCGTTGGCGACCTCTTGCTCCTCTTCTGCCTTCACCTTGGGCTTCCACCTTTTCCCCTGTGACATTTGGGAATGCTCTCAGGAGCGCGTCTACCAGCGTGCGCTTGTACTCGAGCATCTTCCTATCACGCTCTAGTGCAGGAAGTAAGGTGGGCACATTGTCTTTGTACCGGTGATCCAGCAGGGTGGCAACCCAGTAGTCCGCACACGTTAAAATGTGGGCAACTCTGCTGTCGTTGAGCAGGCACTGCAGCATGTAGTCGCTCATGTGTGCCAGGCTCCCCAGAGGTAAGGACAAGCTGTCCTCTGTGGGAGGCGTATCGTCATCGTCCTCTGTATCCCCTCAGCCACGTACCAGTGATGGGCCTGAGCTGTGTTGGGTGCCACCCCGCTGTGAACCTGCTTCATCCTCATCCTCCTCCACCTCCTCCTCATCCTCCTTGTCCTCCAGTAGTGGGCCCTGGCTGGCCACATTTGTACCTGGTCTCTGTTGTTGCAAAAAACCTCCCTCTGAGCCACTTCTAACAAACTGGCCTGAAAGTGCTAAAAATGACCCCTCATCCTCCTCCTCCTTCTCCTGGGCCACATCCTCTTCCATCATCACCCTAAGTTTTTTCTCAAGAAGACCTAGAAGTGGTATTGTAACTCTGATAATGGCGTCATCGCCGCTGGCCATGTTGGTGGTGTACACGAAACAGCACAACAGAGCACACAGGTCTCGCATGGAGGCCCAATCATTGGTGGTGAAGTGGTGCTGTTCCGCAGTACAACTGCCGCGTGCGTGCTGCAGCTCGCACAGTCTCTCCAGCGTGAGAAAGTTCCACCTGGTGGGCGCGTCGCATATGAGGCGGTGAGCGGGAAGGCCGAAGTTACTCTGTAGCACAGACAGGCAAGCAGCGGCATGTTGTGAACGCCAGAAGCGCGCACAGACGGCCCACACTTTATGCAGCAGCTCTGACATAAAGGGGTAATTGTGAATGAACTTCTGTACCAACAAATTCAGCACATACTCCAGGCAAGGGATGTGCGTCAAACCGGTTAGTCCCAGAGCTGCGACGAGATTCGCCCATTATCGCACACCGACCAGCCGTGCTTGAGGCTCACTGGCAGCAACCACTCGTCGGTCTCTTGTTGTATATCCCACCAAAACTCCTGCGCGGTGTGGGGCCTGTCCCCCAAACATATGAGTTTTAGAATGGCCTGCTGACGTTTACCCCGGGCTGTGCAGAATTTGGTGGTGAAGGTGTGTGGCTGACTGGATGAGCAGGTGGAAGCAGAGGAGGAGGAAGCCGAGTAGTAGGAGGAGGCTACAGGAGGCAAAGAATGATGTATCAACTGAAAAGAAGGGAAATGACTCCTAAAATAATTAAACTTTATTCAATATACCTTAAAATTGCCTCTAAATTGGGCCAAAAAATCTTCTAAAAGCATGGTACCACCTCCTAAGGTTTCACAGGCTGGGACACTGTTGAGATAGATGTGGATAGCCAATAAGGAGGGGATGAAAGGAAAGAGCTTCCTATTCAAATACCCTCAATGAAACCCTATCTACACCTCAGCCCGGAGAGAACCCCTGAGGGTGGGGATCCTCCGTCCACGTACCTAGTCTATGTAACCCTCAACTGTCCCTTCCTTGACCAGATACTCCTTACTGTAGCAGCCTATAAAGATGCCTAATAGGAGTGCCACTAGCAAGGGTCTCACATAAATTCGAACATGCCCACTAGAGGGCATATAGGCCTATCCCCACTGTCAAAGGGCTTAAATCGTGTGGGATATCTATATACTTCCCATTAATATGTATTCACAAGTGGGATTGATAGGTCTGCTGAAAACCACATCCATAGTTTGTATAATAATTCATGCATGCCCTCAGGGGCAAACAAACCCCGACGCGTTTCCCCCACACGCAAATGGGTTCATCAGGGGGTATCACAAATACATAAACAAAAAAACAAATCTAAAATACTTAGCATGTGCCACCAAAGAGAACCGTCATCAGAGGGTAGCGGGTTCAAATGGTAACGTCAGCCATGAACATACCCAAACTTATCCCTCCACACGATCTGGCCGCACATGCCAAGGAGGTGTTTGATACCGCACCTACCTGCGATCCTTGGCGGCGGATAACTACATGGTTGGGGGATGGGATAACTACACTCTTGGGGATTGCTATATCACAATACTCCCCTGAGTATAAGCTCTTGTAAGAGCTTGTTCCTGGTTTCTGCTTTCTGGAGTTAGGAGAGGTGGTTATGGTGTCCGGTGGAGTGCTTGGAGCCATCGGGAAGCGCTAGGATCAAGCATCGGTGGAAGGTGCCCATTCGGGGTGCCAGGCGTTTCAGTTACAAACACTTAGTGTAATATACCCTTTTACGGAAAGAAATACTCCTGGAGATGCATGGTAACTTGTGCAAATATAGAGGATTTATTTATCAGGCCTTTCATTTAGAACATGCTGAGTGTAATATAACCTTTTACGGACAGATATACACTTGGCCAGCCACAGCTGAAACCACTGATTTACGGTATTGCTATTTTGGCAATTGAATTTCACACCAGAAAAAATATATATCCTTTGCCGGACACTAGTAAACTTGGCCATCCAGTTGCTGGGACACCAGATTTAGGGGATTGCTATTTTTGCAAATTAATTTCACCCCAGAACAAAATCTATCCTTTTCCGGACACTATTAAACTTGGTCAGCCACAGCTGGAACACCAGATTTACTGTATTGCTGTTCTGGTAATTGAATTTCACCCCAGAAAAAAAATATCTCCTTTGCCGGACACTAGTAAACTTGGTGAGCCACAGCTGAAACCAATAATCTACAGTATTGCTTTTTTGGCAATGGAATTTCACCCCAGAAAAAAAACTATCCTTTGCAGGACACTGTTAAACTTGTCCAGCCACACCTGGAACACCAGATTTACGGTACTGCTATTTTGGCAATTGAATTTCACCCCAGAAAAAAATCTATCCTTTGCTGGACACTATTAAACTTGGTCAGCCACAGCTGGAACACCAGATTTACTGTATTGCTATTCTGGTAATTGAATTTCACCCCAGAAAAAAAATATCTCCTTTGCCGGACACTAGTAAACTTGGTGAGCCACAGCTGAAACCAATAATCTACAGTATTGCTTTTTTGGCAATGGAATTTCACCCCAGAAAAAAAACTATCCTTTGCAGGACACTGTTAAACTTGTCCAGCCACACCTGGAACACCAGATTTACGGTACTGCTATTTTGGCAATTGAATTTCACCCCAGAAAAAAATCTATCCTTTGCTGGACACTATTAAACTTGGCCAGCCACAGATGAAACCACTGATTTACGGTATTGCTATTTTGGCAATTGAATTTCACTCCAGAACAAAATCTATCCTTTGCCGGACACTATTAAACTTGGCCAGCCACAGCTGGAACACCAGATTTACGGTATTGCTATTTTGGCAATTGACTTTCACCCCAGAAAAAAATCTATACTTTGCCGGACAATATAAAACTTGGCCATCCACAGCTGGAACACCAGATTTACGGTATTGCTATTTTGCCAATTGAATTTCACCACAGAACAAAATATATCCTTTGCCGGACACTATTAAACTTTGCCAGCCACAGCTGGAACACTAGATTTACAGTATTGCTATTTTGGCAATTGAATTACACCCCAGAAAAAATCTATCCTTTGCCGGACACTAATAAACTTGGCCAGCCACCGCTGGAACACCAGATTTACAGTATTGCTATTTTGGCAATTGAATTTCACCCCAGAAAAAAATCTATTCTTTTCTAGACAGTAGACAGTATAATACTTGGCTAGCCACAGCTGGAACACTAGATTTACGATATTGCTATTTTGGAAATTGAATTTCACCCTAGAAAAAAAATCTATCCTTTGCCGGACAATATTAAACTTTGCCAGCCACAGCTGGAACACTAGATTTACAGTATTGCTATTTTGGCAATTGAATTACACCCCAGAAAAAATCTATCCTTTGCCGGACACTAATAAACTTGGCCAGCCACCGCTGGAACACCAGATTTACAGTATTGCTATTTTGGCAATTGAATTTCACCCCAGAAAAAAATCTATTCTTTTCTAGACAGTAGACAGTATAATACTTGGCTAGCCACAGCTGGAACACTAGATTTACGATATTGCTATTTTGGAAATTGAATTTCACCCTAGAAAAAAAATCTATCCTTTGCCTGACAATATTAAACTTTGCCAGCCACAGCTGGAACACTAGATTTACAGTATTGCTATTTTGGCAATTGAATTACACCCCAGAAAAAATCTATCCTTTGCCGGACACTAATAAACTTGGCCAGCCACCGCTGGAACACCAGATTTACAGTATTGCTATTTTGGCAATTGAATTTCACCCCAGAAAAAAATCTATTCTTTTCTAGACAGTAGACAGTATAATACTTGGCTAGCCACAGCTGGAACACTAGATTTACGGTATTACTATTTTGGCAATTGAATTTCACCACAGAAAAAAATCTATCCTTTGCCAGACACTATTTAACTTGGCCAGCCAGAGCTGAAACCACTGATTTACGGTATTGCTATTTTGGCAATTGAATTACACTGCAGAAAAAAATCTATCCTTTGCCGGACACTATTAAACTTGGCCAGCCTGTTGCTGGGACACCAGATTTAGGGGATTGCTATTTTTGCAAATTAATTTCACCCCAGAACAAGATATAACCTTTGCTGGACACTATTAAACTTGGCCAGCCACAGCTGGAACACCAGATTTATGGTATTGCTATTTTGGCAATTGAATTTCACCCCAGAAAAGAAAATCTATCCTTTGACGAACACTATTAAACTTGTCCAGCCACAGCTGAAACCACTCATTTACGGTATTGGTATTTTGGCAATTGAATTTCACCTCAGAACAAAATCTATCCTTTGCCGGACACTATTAAATTGGGCATCCACAGCTGGAACACCAGATTTACGGTATTGCTATTTTGGCCATTGAATTTTACCCCAGAAAAAAAATCTAATCTTTGCCGGACACTATTCAACTTGGCCAGCCAGTTGCTGGGACACCAGATTTAGGGGATTGCTATTTTTGCAAATGAATTTCAACCCAGAACAAAATCTATCCTTTTCCGGACACTATTAAACTTGGCCAGTCACAGCTGAAACCACTAATTTACGGTATTGCTAGTTTGGCAATTGAATTTCGCCCCAAATCAAAATCTATCCTTTGCCAGACACTATAATACTTTGCCAGCCACAGCTGGAACACCAGATTTACTGTATTTCTATTTTGACCATTGAATTTCACCCCAGAAAAAAATCAATCATTTGCTGACACTATAATACTTTGCCAGCCACATCTGGAACACCAGATTTACAGTATTGCTATTTTGGCAATTGAATTTCACCCCAGAAAAAAATCTATTCTTTTCTAGACAGTAGACAGTATAATACTTGGCTAGCCACAGCTGGAACACTAGATTTACGGTATTACTATTTTGGCAATTGAATTTCACCACAGAAAAAAATCTATCCTTTGCCAGACACTATTAAACTTGGCCAGCCAGAGCTGAAACCACTGATTTACGGTATTGCTATTTTGGCAATTGAATTACACTGCAGAAAAAAATCTATCCTTTGCCGGACACTATTACACTTGGCCAGCCAGTTGCTGGGACACCAGATTTAGGGGATTGCTATTTTTGCAATTTAATTTCACCCCAGAACAAGATATAACCTTTGCTGGACACTATTAAACTTGGCCAGCCACAGCTGGAACACCAGATTTATGGTATTGCTATTTTGGCAATTGAATTTCACCCCAGAAAAGAAAATCTATCCTTTGACGAACACTATTAAACTTGTCCAGCCACAGCTGAAACCACTCATTTACGGTATTGGTATTTTGGCCATTGAATTTTACCCCAGAAAAATATCTAATCTTTGCCGGACACTATTCAACTTGGCCAGCCAGTTGCTGGGACACCACATTTAGGGGATTGCTATTTTTGCAAATGAATTTCAACCCAGAAAAAAATCTATCCTTTTCCGGACACTATTAAACTTGACCAGTCACAGCTGAAACCACTAATTTACGGTATTGCTAGTTTGGCAATTGAATTTCACCCCAGAACAAAATCTATCCTTTGCCAGACACTATAATACTTTGCCAGCCACAGCTGGAACACCAGATTTACTGTATTGCTATTTTGACCATTGAATTTCACCCCAGAAAAAAATCAATCATTTGCTGACACTATAAAACTTGGCCAGCCAGAGCTGAAACCCTGATTTACGGTATTGCTATTTTGTCAATTGAATTTCATCCCAGAAAAAAAAAAAAAATTCACCACCATAGTCTGTAGTTTGTAGTTATGTTTACAGAGCTGGGTGAGGGATCAATTTTTGCGGGGTGATATTTACTTTTCAAAGATTCCATTTTGAAGTGTGTGTGACTTTTTTGTCACCTTTTATAAAACATTTTTGGAGAGTTGAATTGACAAAATGTGGAGAGTTGGCCGTTTTTATTTTTAGTTACGTTACGCCGTTCACCATATGGATTAATATTGTGATATTTTAACAGTACTGATGTTTTCGCACATAGCAATGCCCATGATATATATATTTTTTATTGGTTATGTATTTTAATTTTGATTCTGGGGAAAGAAGCGTGATTTGAATATTTATAGTTTTTTTTTTTTTTTTTTATTTACTTTTTTAACCTGGGTGACTATAACTTGCAGTCATTAGATTGCCCATTGGGTTCTGTGAGTCACCTTGGATAAGATGTCAAGGCCAAGGCCGTGCTCCTGCTCAAGAGAGCTTTGACATGTACCATTTACACCCCGCACTTGAACTGGCTCTTGTTGTTCTACATTTCATTTTGTAAGGAATATGTGCAGCTAGGAATATTTTTTAATCTATCGAGAAAAAGATTGTCTTATGGTCCCTGTTTTTCTATTGAAAGTAGTCATTTTTCCTCTCATTAAAGAGTACCTTTCACCTATTTAAAAACTAAAAACCAACTATATCTGTGGGCAGAGCGGCGCCCAGGGGTCCCCTTGCACTTACTAGTATGTCTGGGCGCTGCTCCGTTCGTCCTGTATAGGGAGTCCCAGGCTATAAGCTGTGCGCTGTGATTGGCCAGCTCTGCAGCAAGGGACACGCGTGATACAAAGTCCCCGCCCCATACAACAGAGGAAGCTCGGACACCGGAGCCTATACAGGGCAAACGGAGCCGCGCCCAGACATACTAGTAAGTGCAGGGGGACCCCTGGGCGCCGCTCCTGTTGACTGGGGAGAATTCCAGAGGAGATATGTCATAAAAGCCTAGGATTGGAATATCTCTTTATAGAGGTAGGGGCAGTGTGTAATGTCATGGAAAAATGTATCCAGCCAACAAAGGAGGAAATATATACAATCACAATACATTAGTAAGTGACTTATATTGAATTTATCTACATGATAAATGCCATTTGCTGAAATGACAGAACCCTTTTAGTATCAGATTGGTTGGGCCCACCATTATTTTTGTCTTGAAAAACATCGGGGGGGCGTGGCCGGATGTCGGGAGGAGAAGACGCATAGAAGCGGAGCTCCGTGTGGAACCCCGATTAGCGGCTCACAGCAGTAAATCTTTATCACCGCTGGTTCACTTACCTGACTGCCCCAGACCAGCGCTTCCTCCTGCAACCCCTGCCGATGATGACAAGGGGGAAAAAGAAGGGATCCCAGCCCCAGAAAATGACGGCTTTTTTCCACCCAGCCGCCAGGGCCTCTCAAAATGGCGCCGATTCCCGCCACACAGAGGAGGAAATACAGCCCTTCAAGGATGCATCCAGCCAGGGATCTCCTCATTCTTTTTCTTTAGCTGACACCAGCTCTCCTGCAAAACAGGAAACAAAAAAGCAAAAAAGGGTGAGTGACCAACAAATGCACAACTCTACCCTTACTGTCTGTGCTATCCCACCATGCAAAGATACCTGCATTTCAATTTCCACAATCCAGGAAATGCTTTCTGATCTAAAAAGATCCATCCATAATGACTTTAAAGACACAATTACAACTATTCATGCTGATATAGTTTCCATAGGAGAAAGAACGGCACATTTAGAGGACAAAATGGAGGAGTTCGTTACTGCGCATAATTCTCTAGTGGATAACCATAATACAGTAGAAGAAGACTTGGCAGCCATTAAACTTAAAATTGCTGACCTGGAAGACCGTTCCAGAAGAAACAACATCAGATTTAGAAACATTCCTGAAAGTGTTAATGACTCTCAGTTACATGATTTCATATCAGATCCAGGGCTGTGGAGTCGGTAGATAAATTTTCCGACTCTGACTCCTCAGATTTTGAAACTTCCGACTCCGACTCCTCGACTCCGACTCCTCTGTATTTAATATGCAAATACGAAGCTGTTCCACCAAGTTCTTCTAATCTCCTCTAGCACAGAGAGGTAGTTGAGCAGAAGCTGCTGCCTTCTCCTTTGTGTGCTGATCTTCTGCTGAAGATAGAGCAGTGGGAGGATCCAGGAAGGAGCAGGGGAAGGGGCATTTATTTTAAAACATGATTTTCCTAGTAGAATCCCATAGTCATGTTTAAAATTTAAGCTAACAATCTGAGTTTACATGTTTTATAGCCTTAGCTGAATGATAGCTTTTAAATATCAGTTTAGTTTTTTAAATGGTTTACAGCTTCAGTCTTGAACTATTGACTATCCATTCCCTTCACTTATACAAGTGTCTCCAGTCCTTAATCAGTTATCAGTGAGAGGCTAGGATAACCATGGGTTCCCTGTAACAGCAGACCACAAGACAATGGAAAGTGTAAGTATTGCCGCTCCTTAAAGGGACACTGACAGGCTGATTTTCCAGCTAAAGATATATATATATATACTGCTGGTATTCATCAGAGAATTAGGAATAAAACTATACTAATGTTACCCCCAGTTAAGCTGTACTTGTGTTTAAAAAACATTTTAATCTGTATGCAAATTCACTATCTTTGTGCCCAATGGGGCAGCGTCTCCTGCGGCTTTGTGCCCAGCCGCGCCCGAAGTACAGCTTCCCAGCGCTGTTCCCCTCGTTATTATTTACTGCACTAGCCTTTTTTTTCAGGCTAGCCGAACGCTAAATTCCTGCGCAGGCGCACTTGTAGAGTGCTGGTAGTAGCCTCGTCTGGCTATGCTGAGGCTGTGCCAGCTTTCTCTCTTCCTCCTCACTACCAAGTCCTGTCTAGTGCTGCCAGTACTCTACATGTGCGCCTGCCCCCTTGGGCACAAAGGTAGAGAATTTGCATATTGATTAAAACGTTTTTAAACACAAGTAAACCTAAACTGGGGGTAACAGTTGTCTAGTTGTATTCCTAATCCTCTGATGAATACCAGCAGATATATCTTTAGCCGGTAAATCAGCCTGTCAGTGTCCCTTTAACTGCATAGTAAAGCATATGAAAAGCATGCTTCTTCACGGTCACTTAATGTCTTTGTTTAGCGGTAACGTGACGCACTGCATGCATTGGCCTTTATTCTTACAGTAGAGAAGTAATTAATTATAACTTTATCTGAATTGGGACATTTAAACTTGCTTTTTTTTATTCCAATTTTTTTTTATTCCAATTTAAATCTAGTAGGAGTCGGAGTCGGAGTCGGTCCATTTTTTGCCGACTCCTACTCCAGGTACCCAAAATTGCCTCCGACTCCGACTCCTTGACTCCGACTCCGACTCCACAGCCCTGATCAGATCTCATTGTGTCATACCTGCCAGACACATCTGGCCCAGAACTAATCATTGACAGAGTACACCGGGTTCCCAAACCTAAAGCCTTACCCGTATCTGTTCCCAGAGATGTCCTAGCCAGGATTCATTTCTACCATCTAAAAGAATGAGAGAAGCTCAAAAAAGAAGAAGTGACATCCCTGAAAGATTCTGCAATGTTCTCTTATTTACTGACCTCTCTCCGGCGACACTTAAAAGGAGAAGAGAGTTCCAAATCTACACTAAAGTACTTCGGGATAACAACATTCCCTATAAATGGGGATTTCCCGTTAAACTGATTGTGAGATATCAAAATTCCTCACATATACTTACATCTCCTCAGGAAGCTGCAGAAACCTTTACAAGATGGAACATCTCTGTACCACCAGAGGGCACCAAAGATAAAGACAAAGCAATTAACTCTTCTCCTAAAAGCTCTCCACTTGGAAGAAAACAACCCAACCTGACTCCAGAATGGACCAAAGTTGGAAGATCTCCACCGTGAACCGCCATTCAGACAGCGAATCTCTACATCGTAATACTATTCACTTTTCCTAAAGTTAATTTATGGGGTTCCACACCCTTACTCTCAGGACACATATTCCATCTAGGTGTCCCTCTTTCCCTGATCTATCGAACTACTTCAGCCTTCTAAACTAAGTATTAGGCTTTACTCGTATTTGGTCTGACTCAGACCCGTTGTTCCTATATCTATGTTAATATTTTTTAATGTTTGTTTTGTATTCTGTTACAATGTTTCTGTAGGTTACACCCAAGGGGACAACTCCTCAATTCCTGACTGTTTGAAAATCAAGGAGCAATTCCTCGCTCCCCATCAATCCTATTCATTACTTATTTTGGTACAGTATTCTGAATTATCTGTTCAAACATATGTTTTTTCAATGCTGTTGATCTTTGATACACTTCTCAATACTTTAATATGGCTAAAGCGGGTATAAAAATATTTTCAGCAAACGTAAAGGGACTAAATAGCTCATTTAAACGTTCCACATGTTGGGCTGAGGTTAAGAGGCAAAATTCTGACATTATTTGCATACAAGAATCGCATCTTAATGAAGTCGACACCCACAGATTCAGTCATCCCTCCTTCCCTCACATCTTTTTCTTCCCAGCTACTAAAAAGAAAAGAGGGGTGATTATAGGGTTCAAAATTTCTGTAGCTTTTCAATGCTATAAAGCGTTAATAGATAAGGAGGGCAGATATATCATTTTGTTATGCGACATTAATAATACTAGATATACCTTAGTAAATCTCTATGCCCCTAATTCAGACCAAATTCGATTTATCAAACGCACTATTAGATTGGCTCAAGATGACAAACAAGGTTCAATGTTAATTTGTGGTGATTTTAATATGTGCCCAGACTCTTCTATTGACAAACTCCCGCCCCCTCCTTCCTCTCACAAAAATTCTCTTCTTCAGGATTTTCTCTTTAAAGAAGGATTACATGACACTTGGAGAGTTTTCCATGCTAATGAAAAAGACTTCACTTTCTTTTCCCATCCTCACAATACGTATTCTAGAATAGATCTATTTATAACGGATAAATGGCTCTTACAAAAGGTGTTATCAGTATCCATCTCCAATATCACCTGGTCTGATCACACTTTCTCTACACTCATATTGAATGATATGTACAGTAACAGAATATACTCTGTACCTTGGATATACCTTGGAGACTCAATAATTCTCTGCTTCAAAACTATTCAATCCGAACGGATGTTGAGAATTCTTTAAGGGATTATTTCAGTACCAACGACAATAATGCGGTACTCGACACTACTCTATGGAGTGCCCATAAAGCATATATCAGAGGGATCTTATTAAAACATGCAGCTCTCCAGAAAAGAGCTAAAATGAAAACCTTAGAATCTTTGTTAGCAGATATAAAGGCCCTCGAAACAGTCTCCAAAACATCCTTAGATCCTTAAATTGTAAGTAAACTAAAATTGGCAAGATATCACCTTTATCTGCATCTCCATGAAAAACACGAATTCCACCTCCGTAAAATTAAATCTGACCATTACTCCCAAGGGAACAAAGCCTCAAAAATTTTGGCAAATAGAATTAAAAAAAGAGAATCTAGGACTAAAATTCCCTTCCTATACAACACACATGGAGAAAAATTATTTAATCCTAAACACATTGCAGAAGAATTCGCTAACTAATATGCTAGCCTTTATAATTTGGAAAACTCACAAGAAACCTTTCAACCAACTTCCGAATCTATCGATGATTTTCTCAGCAGTATATCCTTGCCGACCTTATCCCCAGCTCAAAGCCAATCCCTGAATCTAAGAATTTCCTCTTCTGAAATCTCTGAGGCAATTCGGTCTCTTAAACATAATAAATCACCTGGACCAGATGGGCTTACAAATGAATACTACAAGATCTTCTCACCTATCATAATTCCCTTTTTAAAAAGAACCTTCAACCTAATAGCCTCTCAGGGATCAATCCCTAGGGATATGTTGAATGCCCTAATCATCACCCTCCCAAAACCTGGTAAACCCTCAGATAAGCCAGCCAATTTTAGACCCATATCATTATTAAATTCCGATATTAAAATATATGCAAAAATCTTAGCAAAAAGATTAGCTAGCATTCTTCCCTCCTTAATCTCAAATGACCAGATAGGCTTCGTCCTTAATAGACAATCTTCAGATGGAACCAGAAGGTTTATAGACCTAATAGATGTGGCACACGACTCTCGGACGCCTTCTCTGCCTTTGTCTCTAGACGCGGAGAAGGCGTTTGACAGAATACACTGGAACTACATTTATAATACGTTGAAAAAATTTGGCTTTGGAAACTTTTACCTTTCTGCAATTATGTCCCTTTACTCTAATCCCAGTGCCTCTGTTTACTCTTCTAGCTTTCTTTCGGCCCCATTTAATATTAAAAATGGAACCAGACAGGGATGTCCCATGCCCCTCTAATTTTTGCGCTTGCGATGGAACCATTCGCGGAACATATTAGATCCTCCCCACATATTAATGGGTTAAAAATGGGAAACATAGACCACCGCATAGGTTTATTTGCAGACGATGTTTTAATTATTACATCAAACCCTATTTCCGCATTACCCACTATAAATGAAATCATAAATAAATTTGGTAAAGCCTCTTTTTATAAGATAAACGTAAACAAATCTCAAATGCTTGATTTGGGTCTTTCTCCTTCTAACAAACGTATAATATCTAGCTCATATAAATATCCCTGGGCCAACGAGTCGTTGACTTATCTGGGCATACAATTGTCCTACCCCACTAGTAATTTATTCAAGGTAAATTTTTGGCCCCTACTCAACAAAATAAAGGAATCACTTGACAATCTAAGAATGGAATCCTTAACTTGGCTGGGTAGAATCGCTGCAATTAAAATGGTCATCCTTCCCAAAATTATTTATATGTTTCGTAACATCCCAATCTCAATCCCCAACTTTTACCTAACAAAACTACAATCAATAATTAACAAACACATATGGGGTAAACTCAGACCTAGAGTGAAAGCTCACATACTCTACAAACCCCTTGCTTCCGGTGGACTGAATATCCCCTCAATTAAACATTACTACCTCTCTTCTATACTTGACCAATTAAAGTATTTGATCGAAGAAGATTTATCCAAAAAGTGGGTGCAATTAGAAAAACATATGTTGGGTTCACATAATATAATGTTACATCTCTCATCCACTGCTGCCTTTGGCATTAAGTTTACTACTCCTTTATCCACCTTGTCAGCAATCTACAAGATATGGTATTCCTTAGCCAGAATAGATAAAAAAGTCCCCACTTCAATTTCCTCAGCTCCGCTGAAAATATGCGAAATAGCACTCCCAGATCTACACATTCAAAACTGGATTGCTTCAGGCATTACATCAACCTCACAATTGTGGAGCGAGGGCAATTTTATTGAATTTACCCAGATCCATAGCGAATTTGGTATCCCTAATAAAGACTTCTACAAATATTTAAGAATAAGACACTTATTGACATCCCCAAAAACGTTTACATTTAAGCCAAATGATACCCCCCTCCTAGATTCAGAATGGGATGAAGCATTTACATGTGTATCTAAACTATCGAGAAGTTCTGATCATCTAGAACAGGCATCCTCAAACTGTGGCCCTCCAGCTGTTGCAAAACTACAACTCCCAGCATGCCAAAACAGCCTACAGGTTTCAGCCTACAGCAGGGCATTGTGGGAGTTGTAGTTTTACTACATCTGTAGGGCCGCAGTTTGAGGATGCCTGATCTAGAAGGAGCTAGAAAAATCATATACAGGTGGTATAGAACACCTCTTTTCCTAAACAAAATTTTCCCAAAATTTCCCCTAGAGTGCTGGAGATGCAATAAAATCCCAGGCTCCTACTTCCACTTGTGGTGGGAATGTCCTCCGGTTAAAAAAAACTTTGGTGTGATGTTTTCACATTCATTTTGTCTGTCTCACCTACCCCTAATAAACCTTCACCTAAAATAGCTCTTTTGTCTATCGGGCTAAGAGATTTCCCTTTATCTATGAGATCGATCATAAGCCACATCATTTTTGCTACTAGATCCAAAATTGCATCTTGCTGGAAATCTAGTGACATACCAAATCTCAACAGAATTCCAAAGACCCTGGATAGTAGCTGCTTATATGAAGGTTTATGGGCATCTTCCAGAAACACCATATCTTCATTTTTAATGAAATGGGAGATTTGGCTCAACCATGACAAATGTAAAATTCCTATAAATGCTTCCATTAGAATGTAATGCCTCTTTTCATCAATTCATGAAATTTTTGAATACTTATGTACCCAGCTTATTTTCTATGCAATTTATATTGTGTTAAATCATTTCATATAATGGTATATTTCGGTACCTAATTCCTAATTGTATTTGTCTCCATATGACTTTATTGTGATGGTAAACATTTACTTACCTTTCATATTATTGAATCATACTGTAACCTTTTACTTCTGAAAATTAATAAAAACCTATTGTTAAAAAAAAAAAAAAACATCTTTGAAGGGAATTTGTCACAGGAAATTCACTGTTAAAATCTTGTAGGGCAAGGTCAGGTTCAGCAATCCGGCTCAGTGATCGACTTGTTCCATAAACGGGTATTGAGGGATATACGTGCACTGGTTTACCGGTGGCACTCCCCAATATCACTAGGGAAGAGCGTCAAGCCCTAGAATAGTTAAAAAGACAGTATAATATCGTAATAAAGCTGGCCGACAAGTGAGGGAACGTGGTCCTGATGACCAGGGAGTACTACCTGGAGGAGGCAGAGAGGCAACTGGGAGATGCCACTGTGTATGAAAAGATAAAGGGGGACCCATTCCCCGGGATAGTTTCCAAATTGCAGACACTGCTGGACAAGTATATCACAGTTTGTTTTCACAGTTGTCACCGCCAGTTCTGTGAGAAGGTCAGACAGACGTTCTTCCCTACCTTTTGTATGACAATCTTTGTTTTGGTTTCACTTTGTCAGCTCCTTTCCTTCTGCCAGGTGTCACTCATTTAGACTAATCATCTTCCTTTATATTCCCTCCCATACTGCCTCACTTTGTGGTTTATACTACTTCCTGGATGAAGTGTTCATCGCTGGAGGCTGCTGCTGCTGTTTGCTCAGATAAGTATTTTCCCTTTATTGTGTTTTCTTGCTGGCTTGATTCTAGGTGACCCTGACTCCATCCATATTCAGTGCAGGGAGCCGGTGGTTGTGTCCCCTCACTATTATAGGGTTTTCAGGTGTCACACAGTCTTAGGTACATGGGCATGCAATTGTCTACCATTAAGGCCCTTGCATGTGTGTAGCAGTCAGGGAGAGCTCTTAGGGTTTTAAAGGGCTCACCTATATGCTCCTTAGTTTGGGATCAAGTCAGTCAGTCGTTTGTTTATAAGTTCCAGCTATCTGCAACATCATCTGTGACACCCTAAAGGTATTGTTAAAAGACTTGTTCCTGCCTTTCCCAAGGTACCCATATGGTACTTCGTACCTAAAATTCACAAATCACTGACCCAGCCCCCGGGCCGCCCCATTGTGGCCGGGATTGGGTCAGTGACAGAAACACTTTCTGGCTATACTGATTGGCTGTTGAGGCCATTACTTGCTAGTACTCTCGTGTATCTTAAGCACAGAGGCGACTTCCTCCGTGCACTTCAATTGTTTGAGTGGTGGGGGGATTATCGCCTGGCGTCCTTAGACGTGGAAAGCTTGTACACTAGAATTCCCCATGACCTAGGACTTCAGGCCAATAACCTGGTCCTAGCCAGATCAGAAAAGGGCAAAATGTTCAGTAGTTTCATCTATGAGTCACTGGACTTAATACTCACTAGCAACGTGTTCCAATTTAATGGATAGTGGTACCGCCAGGTATTGGGTACAGCAATGGACACGCCAGTGTCATGCACATTTGCCAACCTATGCCTGGCGGTATTTGAGGAGACTTATATATATATATTCTCAGTGGGTAACCCCGTCCTAAGACACATTCAATTGCTTTTGCGGTATGTCGACGATATTTTCCTGGTCTGGTCTTTTGGATCGGGGTTCCCCGCTGAGGACGGTCTCTACAGCCATGCGCAGAGCTGCTGCGTATAGCCGGGACGCTTTGCTGGAGGAAAAAGATAAAAACACCAGGAGCGATTGTTTCAAGTTTGCCTTTAAATACAAACTGGCCGCTGACATAGTCAAATGGGTGATCCATGATAATTGGGACCTGGTGAGGGGAGACCCCGCTTTAAAAGATTTTGCCACTAAGCAGCCACTTGTTACCTTTAAAAAGTGCCACACACTTAGAGATAAATTAGTGCATAGCGCTTTGCGCCAGCCTACTCCCGAAACCTGGCTTGCGAGCAACACATCTGGGGGGAATTATAGGTGTGAGCGATGCTCATTTTGTTCATTGAACTTACGGAGCAGGTGGCTCCGGATGGGAGGGATTCAACATGAAGTTAGAGATTTTATAACATGCGGAACCTCTTACGTGGTATATGTTGTCTTTTGTCCCTGTACAAGGTTCTATATTGGCAAGACCATACGCCCCTTCTTTAAGCAAATACGGGAACATGTGAATTCTGTCTGATCGGGCAAGGGGTCAACCTGCTTGATCGAACATATCCGGACTGCACATGGGGCCAGTCCGCATTGCCTCTCTTTTGCGGGGTTGGAGGTGGTTCAATCCATCCCTAGGGGAGGGGATCGGCACCGGCTGCTCCTGCAGAGAGAGACAGGGTGGATTATGCGCACCTGTACGACCGGAGCGAATGGGCTAAATGACAGAAATAACATGGCTGTGTTCCTTTAAGATGGTATGTAGCCCCTGCCATTTAGTTTGGGTAAAATGCTAATATAATTTGCACGTGTTTCTAAAAGTAGTGGCCCAAAAATATTAGTGAGCACGTGAGTACTGGGTTTCCCATTTTTTTGTTGTGAATATAAGTGATCATGAGAAATCGGTATTATAAGTTGGATATAAGTGCTGAAGTAACCTGTATTTTTAGTCATTCATCTGTTATGGTTTTAATATCTGGTTCTAGTGAGAGAGTCCTGCTGTCACCTGGGTGACGGCAGGGGGGGTGCTCCTTTATATAGCGTAGTGTTACGCAGAGACATCAGTGCGGCATGAGAAAGCACGATTCTTCACGCAAAACAGCTGTAGCCGCCGACCTTCTGTACTCAGTTGTCCGCCCCCGACCCCGCGATTGTGTTTCCCTCAAGAGGAAGAATAAAGATTAATCCTTGTTTGCTCCGGTAAGTGCCGCAAGTTTCTTTTATGCTTTCTCTACATATGTGGAATGTATGATGGTCTATTCATCTTTTGCTGAGCACCATAAGAGGAGCAGTAGAGGTTAATTTCTGCACGCTGCCAGTGGATGTTCTGTGTGAGATTACGGGTTAGCAAAAGGCAATGCCACCGTATTCACCTTTCTACTTTGGATGATTGTAATGATACCGCTCGCTTAAGGGCAATGAGGGTGTGCCCAAGCCACTCTTTGTTCCATTGCTCATCAAAATTCCTCTGCAACACCCTTTATTTCTTAATTGAAAGGGAAAGTTTTTGCATAATCATCACACATTTGGGAGGAAGGGTCAAGCAGAGGAATAGGAGGAGCAAGGGTGCACAGAGCATTCTGCAATAACACAGGGCAGAAACTAAACCATTTTTAATTGATTTATGATTTACAGTAAAGGCTCATTTACATGGCCATATGTATGTTGCGGTCCGCATAAAAAGGATCAGAAAAAATAGAACAGTCCTATCCTTGTCTGTGATGCAGACAATAATAGGACATGTTATATTATGTTGTGGAATGGACATACAGAAACTAGTGTTGAGCGAACAGTTCGAGCATAGTTCAGGTTCGTACCGAATTTTGTGGTGTTCGGGACATGGACCCGGACCCGAACATTTTCAAAAAAGTTTGGGTTCCGGTCCGTTGTTCGGCGATTTCTTCCTGCTTTCTGAAGGGCTGCACAGCAGCCAATCAGCTAGCGTTTTACTTCTTGCCCTAAGAAGCCATCACAGCCATGCTTACTAATGGCATGGCTGTAATTGGCCAAGTGCAGCATGTGACCCAGCCTCTATTTAAGCTGGAGTCACGTAGCGCCCCACGTCACACTGCTCTGATTAGTGTAGGAAGAGGACGCAGCTTCTGTGAGGGCGAGATTAGGCAGGGAAAAGTCAGCAAAAGCATCTAATGAAGTGATCGATCTACAGCTGTGAATTATTAAACTTCTGCTAGTTAATTGATCACTGGTTTTAAGGCTGCACAGAGCGTTTTTCTGTCACTTTTTTCTGGGGTGATCGACGGCCATTTTGTGACTTGTGGTGCACCAGCACAAGATGCCACAAAGTCCATCAATCCATCAATACTAGGGTATTTTTTGCTATATCCTACATCAGGGGCGTGGCTGTGCTTATTGTCACCCCTAGAAACTCAGGATAGAAATTTCTATATTTTATTAAGGGGTTGAATTCAATTGCCAAAATAGCAATCCTTTAAATCTGGTGTTCCACCTGTGGCTAGCCAAGTGTAATACTGTCTGCTGTCTGGCAAAGGATAGATCATTTTCTGTGGTGAAATTCAATTGGCAAAATAGCAATCCCCTAAATCTGGTGTCCCAGCAGTGGCTGGCAAAGTATAATAGTGTACGGCAAAGGATAGATTTTGTTCTGGGGTGAAATTTAATTCCCAAAATAGCACTACCGTAAATCAGTGGTTTCAGCTGTGGCTGGCAAAGTATAATAGTGTCCTGCAAAGGAAATATTTTGTTCTGGGTTGAAATTCAATTGCCAAAATAGCAATACCCTTAATCTGGTGTTCCAGCAGATGCAGGCCTAGTTTAAATCTGTCCGTAACAGGGTATATTTTTTTTCTGGGGTGAACTTCAATTGCCAAAATAGCAATACCATAAATCAGTGGTTTCAGCTGTGGCGGGCCAAGTTTAATAGTGTCCGGCAAAGGATACAATTTTTTCTGGGGTGAAATTCAATTGCCAAAATAGCAATACCATAAATCAGTGGTTTCAGCTGTGGCGGGCCAAGTTTAAGAGCATCCTGCAAAGGATATATTTTTTTCTGGGGTGAAATTCAATTGCCAAAATAGCAATACCATAAATCAGTGGTTTCAGCTGTGGCTGGCCAAGTTTAATCATGTCCAGCAAAGGATATATTTTGTTCTGAGGTGAAATTCAATTGCCAAAATAGCAATACCATAAATCTGGTGTTCCTGCTGTGGCTAGCCAAGTGAAATACTGTCTACTGTCTGGCAAAGGATAGATTATTTTCTGTGGTGAAATTCAATTGCCAAAATAGCAATCCCTAAATCTGGAGTCCCAACAGTGGCTGGCAAAGTATAATAGTGTCCGGCAAAGGATATATATTGTTCTGGGGTGAAATTCAATAGCCAAAATAGCAATACCGTAAATCAGTGGTTTCAGCTGTGGCTGGCCAAGTTTAATAGTGTCCTGCAAAGGATATATTTTTTCTGGGGTGAAATTCAATTGCCAAAATAGCAATACCATAAATGAGTGGTTTCAGCTGTGGCTGGCTAAGATTAATAGTGTACGGCAAAGGATATATTTTATTCTGGGGTGAAATTCAATAGACAAAATAGCAATACCGTAAATCAGTGGTTTGAGCTGGGGCTGGCCAAGTATAATAGTGTCCTGCAAAGGAAATATTTTGTTCTGGGGTGAAATTCAATTGCCAAAATAGCAATACCATAAATCAATGGTTTCAACTGTGGCTGGCCAAGTTTAATAGTGTACGGCAAAGGATATATTTTATTCTGGGTGAAATTCAATTGTCAAAATAGCAATACCATAAATCAGTGGTTTCAGCTGTGGCTGGCCAAGTTTAATAGTGTACGGCAAAGGATATTTTATTCTGGGTAAAATTCAATTGCTAAAATAGCAATACCATAAATCAGTGGTTTCAGCATTGGCTAGCCAAGTTTAATAGTGTCCAGCAAAGGATATATTTTGTTCCAGGGTGAAATTCAATTGCCAAAATATTAATACCCTGAATCTGGTGTTCCAGCTGTTGCAGGCCTTGTTTAAATCTGTCTGTAAAAAGTTGTATTTTTTTCTGGGGTGAAATTTAATTGCCAAAATAGCAATATCCTGAATCTGGTGTTCCAGCTGTTGCAGGCCTAGTTTAGATCTGTACATAAAAGGGTATATTTTCTTCTGGGTTTAAAATCAATTGCCAAACTAGCAATACCATAAATCAGTGGTTTCAGCTGTGGCTGGCCAAGTTTAATAGTGTCCGGCAAAGGATATATTTTGTTCTGGGGTGAAATTAAATTGCCAAAATAGCCATACCCTGAATCTGGAGTTCCAGTCGTTGCAGGCTTAGTTTAGATCTGTCCGTAAAAGGGTATATTTTTTCTGGGGTGAAATTTAATTGCCGAAATAGCAATACCCTGAATCTGGTGTTCCAGCTGTTGCAGGCCTAGTTTAGATCTGTCCGTAAAGAGTATATTTTTTTCTGTGGTGAAATTCAATTGTCAAATTAGCAATACTACAAATCAGTGGTTTCAGTTGTGGCGGGCCAAGTTTAATAGTGTACGGCAAAGGATATATTTTATTCTGGGGTGAAATTCAATTGCCAAAATAAAAATACCATAAATCAGTGGTTTCAGCTGTGGCTGGCCAAGTTTAATAGTGTCCGGCAAAGGATATATTTTTTCTGGGGTGAAATTCAATTGCCAAAAAGCAATACAATAAATCAGTGGATTCAGCTGTGGCTTGCCATGTTTAATACTGTCCGGCAAAGGATATATTTTGTTCTGGGGTGAAATTCAATTGCCAAAATAGCAATACCCTTAATCTGGTGTTCCAGCTGTTGCAGGGCTAGTTTAGATCTGTTCGTAAAAGGGTATATTTTTTCTGGGGTGAAATTCAATTGCCAAAATAGCAATACCATAAATCAGTGGTTTCAGCTGTGGCTGCCCAAGTTTAATAGTTTCCGGCAAAGGATATATTTTATTCTGGGGTGAAATTCATTTGCCAAAATAGCAATACCATAAATCAGTGGTTTGAGCTTTGGCTGGCCAAGTTTAATAGTGTACGGCAAAGGATATTTTTTTCTAGGGTGAAATTCAATTGCCAAAATAGCAATACCATAAATCAGTGGCTTCAGCTATGGTTGGCCAAGTTTAATAGTGCCTGGCAAAGGTTATATTTTGTTCTGGAGTGAAATTCAATTGCCAAAATAGCAATACCATAAATCAGTGGTTTCAGCTGTGGCTGGTCAAGATTAATAGTGTCCGGCAAAGGATAGTTTAAATCTGTCCGTAACAGGGTATAGTTTTTTTCTAGGGGTGAAATTTAATTGCAAAAATAGCAATACCCTGAATCTGGTGTTCCAGCTGTTGCAGGCCTAGTTTAGATCTTTACGTAAAAGGATAAATATTTTTTTTTAAGTGTGAATTCAATTGCCAAAATTGCAATATCATAAATCAGTGGTTTCAGCTGTGGCTGGCCAAGTTTAATAGTGTCCGGCAAAGGATATAATTTTTTCTGGGGTGACATTCAATTGCCCAAATAGCAATACCCTTAATCTGGTGTTCCAGCAGATGCAGGCCTAGTTTAAATCTGTCCGTAACAGGGTATATTTTTTTTCTGGGGTGAACTTCAATTGCCAAAATAGCAATACCATAAATCAGTGGTTTCAGCTGTGGCGGGCCAAGTTTAATAGTGTCCGGCAAAGGATACAATTTTTTCTGGGGTGAAATTCAATTGCCAAAATAGCAATACCATAAATCAGTGGTTTCAGCTGTGGCTGGCAAAGTATAATAGTGTCCTGCAAAGGAAATATTTTGTTCTGGGTTGAAATTCAATTGCCAAAATAGCAATACCCTTAATCTGGTGTTCCAGCAGATGCAGGCCTAGTTTAAATCTGTCCGTAACAGGGTATATTTTTTTTCTGGGGTGAACTTCAATTGCCAAAATAGCAATACCATAAATCAGTGGTTTCAGCTGTGGCGGGCCAAGTTTAATAGTGTCCGGCAAAGGATACAATTTTTTCTGGGGTGAAATTCAATTGCCAAAATAGCAATACCATAAATCAGTGGTTTCAGCTGTGGCGGGCCAAGTTTAAGAGCATCCTGCAAAGGATATATTTTTTTCTGGGGTGAAATTCAATTGCCAAAATAGCAATACCATAAATCAGTGGTTTCAGCTGTGGCTGGCCAAGTTTAATCATGTCCAGCAAAGGATATATTTTGTTCTGAGGTGAAATTCAATTGCCAAAATAGCAATACCATAAATCTGGTGTTCCTGCTGTGGCTAGCCAAGTGAAATACTGTCTACTGTCTGGCAAAGGATAGATTATTTTCTGTGGTGAAATTCAATTGCCAAAATAGCAATCCCCTAAATCTGGAGTCCCAACAGTGGCTGGCAAAGTATAATAGTGTCCGGCAAAGGATATATATTGTTCTGGGGTGAAATTCAATAGCCAAAATAGCAATACCGTAAATCAGTGGTTTCAGCTGTGGCTGGCCAAGTTTAATAGTGTCCTGCAAAGGATATATTTTTTCTGGGGTGAAATTCAATTGCCAAAATAGCAATACCATAAATGAGTGGTTTCAGCTGTGGCTGGCTAAGAATCATAGTGTACGGCAAAGGATATATTTTATTCTGGGGTGAAATTCAATAGACAAAATAGCAATACCGTAAATCAGTGGTTTGAGCTGGGGCTGGCCAAGTATAATAGTGTCCTGCAAAGGAAATATTTTGTTCTGGGGTGAAATTCAATTGCCAAAATAGCAATACCATAAATCAATGGTTTCAACTGTGGCTGGCCAAGTTTAATAGTGTACGGCAAAGGATATATTTTATTCTGGGTGAAATTCAATTGTCAAAATAGCAATACCATAAATCAGTGGTTTCAGCTGTGGCTGGCCAAGTTTAATAGTGTACGGCAAAGGATATTTTATTCTGGGTAAAATTCAATTGCTAAAATAGCAATACCATAAATCAGTGGTTTCAGCATTGGCTAGCCAAGTTTAATAGTGTCCAGCAAAGGATATATTTTGTTCCAGGGTGAAATTCAATTGCCAAAATATTAATACCCTGAATCTGGTGTTCCAGCTGTTGCAGGCCTTGTTTAAATCTGTCTGTAAAAAGTTGTATTTTTTTCTGGGGTGAAATTTAATTGCCAAAATAGCAATATCCTGAATCTGGTGTTCCAGCTGTTGCAGGCCTAGTTTAGATCTGTACATAAAAGGGTATATTTTCTTCTGGGTTTAAAATCAATTGCCAAACTAGCAATACCATAAATCAGTGGTTTCAGCTGTGGCTGGCCAAGTTTAATAGTGTCCGGCAAAGGATATATTTTGTTCTGGGGTGAAATTAAATTGCCAAAATAGCCATACCCTGAATCTGGAGTTCCAGTCGTTGCAGGCTTAGTTTAGATCTGTCCGTAAAAGGGTATATTTTTTTCTGGGGTGAAATTTAATTGCCGAAATAGCAATACCCTGAATCTGGTGTTCCAGCTGTTGCAGGCCTAGTTTAGATCTGTCCGTAAAAGAGTATATTTTTTTCTGTGGTGAAATTCAATTGTCAAATTAGCAATACTACAAATCAGTGGTTTCAGTTGTGGCGGGCCAAGTTTAATAGTGTACGGCAAAGGATATATTTTATTCTGGGGTGAAATTCAATTGCCAAAATAAAAATACCATAAATCAGTGGTTTCAGCTGTGGCTGGCCAAGTTTAATAGTGTCCGGCAAAGGATATATTTTTTCTGGGGTGAAATTCAATTGCCAAAAAGCAATACAATAAATCAGTGGATTCAGCTGTGGCTTGCCATGTTTAATACTGTCCGGCAAAGGATATATTTTGTTCTGGGGTGAAATTCAATTGCCAAAATAGCAATACCCTTAATCTGGTGTTCCAGCTGTTGCAGGGCTAGTTTAGATCTGTTCGTAAAAGGGTATATTTTTTTCTGGGGTGAAATTCAATTGCCAAAATAGCAATACCATAAATCAGTGGTTTCAGCTGTGGCTGCCCAAGTTTAATAGTTTCCGGCAAAGGATATATTTTATTCTGGGGTGAAATTCATTTGCCAAAATAGCAATACCATAAATCAGTGGTTTGAGCTTTGGCTGGCCAAGTTTAATAGTGTACGGCAAAGGATATTTTTTTTCTAGGGTGAAATTCAATTGCCAAAATAGCAATACCATAAATCAGTGGCTTCAGCTATGGTTGGCCAAGTTTAATAGTGCCTGGCAAAGGTTATATTTTGTTCTGGAGTGAAATTCAATTGCCAAAATAGCAATACCATAAATCAGTGGTTTCAGCTGTGGCTGGTCAAGATTAATAGTGTCCGGCAAAGGATAGTTTAAATCTGTCCATAACAGGGTATAGTTTTTTTCTAGGGGTGAAATTTAATTGCAAAAATAGCAATACCCTGAATCTGGTGTTCCAGCTGTTGCAGGCCTAGTTTAGATCTTTACGTAAAAGGATAAATATTTTTTTTTAAGTGTGAATTCAATTGCCAAAATTGCAATATCATAAATCAGTGGTTTCAGCTGTGGCTGGCCAAGTTTAATAGTGTCCGGCAAAGGATATAATTTTTTCTGGGGTGACATTCAATTGCCCAAATAGCAATTCCATAAATCAATGGCTTCAGCTGTGGCTGGCCAAGTTTACTAGTGTACAGCAAAGGATTTTTTTTTTTCTTGGGTGAAATTCAATTGCCAAAATAGCAATACCATAAATGAGTGGTTTCAGCTGTGGCTGGCCAAGTGTAATAGTGTACGGCAAAGGATATATTTTGTTCTGGGGTGAAATTCAATTGCCAAAATAGCAATACCCTGAATCTTGTGTTCCAGCTGTGACTGGACAATTTTCCTAGTGTCCGTCAAAGGATATAATATATTTTGGGGTGAATGGCAGTAGCAAAAATAGAAATACAGTAAATCTGGTGTCCCAGCAGTGGCTGGCCAAGTTAATAGTGTGCGGCAAAGGTTATATTTTGTTCTGGAGTGAAATTCAATTGCCAAAATAGCAATACCATAAATCAGTGGTTTCAGCTGTGGCTGGTCAAGATTAATAGTGTCCGGCAAAGGATAGTTTAAATCTGTCCGTAACAGGGTATAGTTTTTTTCTAGGGGTGAAATTTAATTGCAAAAATAGCAATACCCTGAATCTGGTGTTCCAGCTGTTGCAGGCCTAGTTTAGATCTTTACGTAAAAGGATAAATATTTTTTTTTAAGTGTGAATTCAATTGCCAAAATTGCAATATCATAAATCAGTGGTTTCAGCTGTGGCTGGCCAAGTTTTATAGTGTCCGGCAAAGGATATAATTTTTTCTGGGGTGACATTCAATTGACCAAATAGCAATTCCATAAATCAATGGCTTCAGCTGTGGCTGGCCAAGTTTAGTAGTGTACAGCAAAGGATTTTTTTTTTTCTTGGGTGAAATTCAATTGCCAAAATAGCAATACCATAAATGAGTGGTTTCAGCTGTGGCTGGCCAAGTGTAATAGTGTACGGCAAAGGATATATTTTGTTCTGGGGTGAAATTCAATTGCCAAAATAGCAATACCCTGAATCTGGTGTTCCAGCTGTTGCAGGAATAGCTTAAATCTGTCCGTAACAGGGTATATTTTTTTCTGGGGTGAAATTCAATTGCCAAAATAGCAATACCCTGAATCTGGTGTTCCAGCTGTGACTGGACAATTTCCCTAGTGTCCGTCAAATGATATATTATTTTCTGGGGTGAAAGTAAGTACCAAAAATAGAAATACAGTAAATCTGGTGTCCCAGCAGTGGCTGGCCAAGTTTAATAGTGTCCGGCAAAGGTTATATTTTGTTCTGGGGTGAAATTCAATAGCCCAAATATGAATACCATAAATCAGTGGTTTCAGCTGTGGCTGGCCAAGTTTAATAGTGTTCTGCAAATGATATATTTTGTTCGGGGGTGAAATTCAATTGCAATACAATAAATCAGTGGTTTTAGCTGTGGCTAGCTAAGTTTAATAGTGTACGGCAAAGGATATATTTTTTTCTAGGGTGAATTCAATTGCCAAAATAGGAATACCGTAAATCTGGTGTCCCAGCAGTTGCTGACCAAGTTTAATAGTGTCCGTTAAAGGATATAATTTTTTCTGGGGTGAAATTCAATTACCTAAATAGCAATACCATAAATCAGTGGTTTCAGCTGTGGCTGGCCAAGTTTAATAGTGTCCGGCAAAGGATATATTTTATTCTGGGGTGAAATTCAATTGCCAAAAAAGCAATACGCTGAATCTGGTGTTCCAACTGTTGCAGGTCTAGTTTAAATCTGTCCGTAAAAGGGTATATTTTTTTCTGGGGTGAAATTGAATTGCCAAAATAGCAATACCCTGAATCTGGTGTTCCAGCTGTTGCAGGCCTAGTTTAGATCTTTCCGTAAAAGGAAAAAAAAAATTTCAAGTGTGAATTCAATTGCCAAAATAGCAATACTGTAAATCTGGTGTCCCAGCAGTGGCTGACCAAGTTTAATAGTGTCCGGCAAAGGATATAATTTTTTCTGGGGTGAAATTCATTTGCCAAAATAGCAATACCATAAATCAGTGGTTTGAGCTTTGGCTGGCCAAGTTTAATAGTGTACGGCAAAGGATATTTTTTTTCTAGGGTGAAATCCAATTGCCAAAATAGCAATACCATAAATCAGTGGCTTCAGCTATGGTTGGCCAAGTTTAATAGTGTCCGGCAAAGGTTATATTTTGTTCTGTGGTGAAATTCGATAGCCAAAATAGCAATACCCTGAATCTGGTGTTCCAGCTGTGACTGGACAATTTTCCTAGTGTCCGTCAAAGGATATATTATATTTTGGGGTGAAAGGCAGTAGCAAAAATAGAAATACAGTAAATCTGGTGTCCCAGCAGTGGCTGGCCAAGTTAATAGTGTGCGGCAAAGGTTATATTTTGTTCTGGAGTGAAATTCAATTGCCAAAATAGCAATACCATAAATCAGTGGTTTCAGCTGTGGCTGGTCAAGATTAATAGTGTCCGGCAAAGGATACATTTTTTCTGGAGTGAAATTCAATTGCCAAAATAGCAATACCATAACTCAGTGGTTTCAGCTGTGGCTGGTCAAGTTTAATAGTGTCCGGCAAAGGATATAATTTTTTCTGGGGTGAAATTCAATTACCAAAATAGCAATACCATAAATCAGTGGTTTCAGCTGTGGCTGGACAAGTTTAATAGTGTACAGAAAAGGATATTTTTTTTTGGGGTTAAAATCAATTGCCAAAATAGCAATACCATAAATCAGTGGTTTGAGCTGTGGCTGGCCAAGTTTAATAGTGTCCGGCAAAGGATATATTATGTTCTGGGGTTAAATTCAATTGTAAAAATAGCAATAAAAGGAATCTGGTGTTCCAGCTGTTGGAGGCCTAGTTTAGATCTGTTCGTAAAAGGGTATATTTTTTTCTGGAGTGAAATTCAATTGCCAAAATAGCAAAACCATAAATCAGTTGTTTCAGCTGTGGCTGTCCAAGTTTAATAGTGTCCGGCAAAGGATATCATTTTTTTTGGGGTTAAATTCAATTGCCAAAAAAGCAATACCATAAATCAGTGGTTTCAGCTGTGGCTTGCCATGTTTAATAGTGTCCGGCAAAGGATATATTTTGTTCTGGGGTGAAATTCAATTGCCAAAATAGCAATTCCCTGAATCTGGTGTTCCAGCTGTTGCAGGCCTAGTTTAGATCTGTCCGTAAAAGGGTATATTTTTTTCTGTGGTTAAATTCAATTGCCAAAATAGCAATACTATAAATCAGTGGTTTCAGCTGTGGCTGGCCAAGTTTAATAGTGTACGGCAAAGGATATATTTTATTCTTTAGTGAAATTCAATTGCCAAAATAGCAATACCATAAATCAGTGGTTTGAGCTGTGGCTGGCCAAGTTTAATAGTGTCCGGCAAAGGATATAATTTTTTCTGGGGTGAAATTAAATTGCCAAAATAGCAATTCCATAAATCAGTGGTTTCAACTGTGGCTGGCCAAGTTTAATAGTGTCCGGCAAAGGATATATTTTGTTCTGGGGTGAAATTCATTTGCCAAAATAGCAATACCCTGAATCTGGTGTCCCAGCTGTTGCAGGAATAGTTTAAATCTGTCCGTAACAGGGTATAGTTTTTTTCTGGGGTGAAATTTAATTGCAAAAATAGCAATACCCTGAATCTGGTGTTCCAGCTGTTGCAGGCCTAGTTTAGATCTTTCCGTAAAAGGATAATTTTTTTTTTTAAGTGTGAATTCAATTGCCAAAATTGAAATATCATAAATCAGTGGTTTCAGCTGTGGCTGGCCAAGTTTAATAGTGTCCGGCAAAGGATATAATTTTTTCTGGGGTGAAATTCAATTCCCCAAATAGCAATTCCATAAATCAATTGTTTCAGCTGTGGTTGGCCAAGTTTAGTAGTGTACAGCAAAGGATTTTTTTTTTCTTGGGTGAAATTCAATTGCCAAAATAGCAATACCATAAATGAGTGGTTTCAGCTGTGGCTGGCCAAGTGTAATAGTGTCCGGCAAAGGATATATTTTGTTCTGGGGTGAAATTCAATTGCCAAAATAGCAATACCCTTAATCTGGTGTTCCAGCTGTTTCAGGAATAGCTTAAATCTGTCCGTAACAGGGTATATTTTTTTCTGGGGTGAAATTCAATTGCCAAAATAGCAATACCATAAATGAGTGGTTTCAGCTGTGGCTGGCCAAGTGTAATAGTGTCCGGCAAAGGATATATTTTGTTCTGGGGTGAAATTCAATTGCCAAAATAGCAATACCCTGAATCTGGTGTTCCAGCTGTTGCAGGAATAGCTTAAATCTGTCCGTAACAGGGTATATTTTTTTCTGGGGTGAAATTCAATTGCCAAAATAGCAATACCCTGAATCTGGTGTTCCAGCTGTGACTGGACAATTTCCCTAGTGTCCGTCAAACGATATATTATTTTCTGGGGTGAAAGTAAGTACCAAAAATAGAAATACAGTAAATCTGGTGTCCCAGCAGTGGCTGGCCAAGTTTAATAGTGTCCGGCAAAGGTTATATTTTGTTCTGGGGTGAAATTCAATAGCCCAAATAGGAATACCATAAATCAGTGGTTTCAGCTGTGGCTGCCCAAGTTTAATAGTGTTCTGCAAAGGATATATTTTGTTCGGGGGTGAAATTCAATTGCAATACAATAAATCAGTGGTTTTAGCTGTGGCTGGCTAAGTTTAATAGTGTACGGCAAAGGATATATTTTTTTCTGGGGTGAATTCAATTGCCAAAATAGGAATACCGTAAATCTGGTGTCCCAGCAGTTGCTGACCAAGTTTAATTGTGTCCGGCAAAGGATATAATTTTTTCTGGGGTGAAATTCAATTACCTAAATAGCAATACCATAAATCAGTGGTTTCAGCTGTGGCTGGCCAAGTTTAATAGTGTCCGGCAAAGGATATATTTTATTCTGGGGTGAAATTCAATTGCCAAAAAAGCAATACCCTGAATCTGGTGTTCCAACTGTTGCAGGTCTAGTTTAAATCTGTCCGTAAAAGGGTATATTTTTTTCTGGGGTGAAATTGAATTGCCAAAATAGCAATACCCTGAATCTGGTGTTCCAGCTGTTGCAGGCCTAGTTTAGATCTTTCCGTAAAAGGAAAAAAAAATTTCAAGTGTGAATTCAATTGCCAAAATAGCAATACCGTAAATCTGGTGTCCCAGCAGTGGCTGACCAAGTTTAATAGTTTCCGGCAAAGGATATAATTTTTTCTGGGGTGAAATTCAATTGCCAAAATAGCAATACCATAAATCAGTGGTTTCAGCTGTGGTTGGCCAAGTTTAATAGTGTACGACAAAGGATATTTTTTTTAATGGGTGAAATTCAATTGCCAAAATAGCAATACCATAAATCAGTGGTTTCAGCTGTAGCTGGTCAAGTTTAATAGTGTCCGGCAAAGGATATATTTTATTCTGGGGTGAAATTCAATTGCCAAAATAGCAATTCCCTGAATCTGGTGTTCCAACTGTTGCAGGCCTAGTTTAAATCTGTCCGTAAAAGGGTATATTTTTTTCTGTAGTGAAATTTAATTGCCAATATAGCAATACTCTGAATCTGGTATTCCAGCTGTTGCAGGCCTAGTATAGATCTGTCCGTAAAAGGGTATATTTTTTTCTGGGGTGAAATTCAATTGCCAAAATAGCAATACCATAAATCAGTGGTTTCAGCTGTGGCTGGCCAAGTTTAATAGTGTACGGCCAAGGTTATATTATTTTCTGCGATGAAATTCAGTTTCAAAAATAGAAATACAGTAAAACTGTTGTTCAAGATGTTGCAGTCTTCGTTTAAATCTGTCAGTAAAAGGGAATATTATTTTCTGGGGTAACAGTCAGTAGCAAAAATAGAAATACAGTAAATCTGCTGTCCCAGCAGTGGCTGGCCAAGTTTAATAGTGTCCGGCAAAGGATGTATTTTGTTCTGCGGTGAAATTCAATTGCCAAAATAGGAATACCCTGTATCTGGTGTTCCAGCTGTTGCAGGCCCAGTTGCAGCAATCAATTTGAGGCCATCAAACAGATTGTAAATGATAATATCTCTATAATGCATGAAAATGATACAGTAAGAAGCATTTTGAAAAAAGGTTATAGAGTCGTTCCCAGACGGTCTCCCACGATTGCGTCTAAATTATCCCTCTCTCTTTTTTCCTCAACGAAAAATAGCAATATGAACACATGGTTGAAGTATCAGGGCTATTCACGCAGTGGAAGCCATCCATGTAAAACTTGTTCATATGCCTTTCCCACAAAAACATTTCGCAATTCAAGTGGCAGTGAAATATTTAACATAAAATCATATATCAACTGCAACAGCGATCATGTAGTCTATATAATCGCATGCACACTATGCGATCTGTTTTATGTGGGAAGTACAATTCGAAAACTAAAAACTCGAACGTTGGAACATTTAAATTACATCCACAACCCCTCGTACACGAATGTATCGGGAGCTGCCAAACATTTTATTCATATCCATAACAGAAATACCAGTGGATTTCGAGTATTTGGAATAGAGAAAGTGTCACACTCTCTGAGAGGAGGAGACTTAAAACGGAAGGTTCTAAAAAGAGAAGCATATTGGATGTTTAGATCGGACACATATTTTCCCAAGGGTATGAATTATAAAAAGGAATTGTTGTATTTTTATTAATTTATTGTGACGGTCATTCCATCCACAGCAAATAATCAATATCATTGCTGAATATATACTGGGTGTAGACCAGCACAAGAAAAAGAGCTACATAATATATAAAAATATATTTTTTTTTCTTTTTTTTTTTTTCTTTCTCATAGCTCTTATATTACACATCAACTGCCATCGCTTGAAAAGTATTCTTTAATTCTTTTGATTTTTTGATTTTTTGGTTTATATGCCATAGAAGATATGCACTTTGGTTTTTAATTTATTGACATGTACTATAATGTGCAAATAATAATTGGAATGTTTTTCATATATGCAATTTAAACATGTCATTTTAAATGCAGTGCAAAGAATACCAATCCCTTGTTTGAATTTTCTCTGGCTTCTCTGATGTGAATTGATCACAGCTGACTACTCCCCTCCTTCAAACTCAGGTGGGAGTGACTTTTACACCCTTTAAACAGCTATAAAACTGTGACAGAGAAGCCAGAAAAACAGTCATGAATAAGAACTCTGTTCGAAACGCGTTGACGTTGTGAATCCTGTTGTGAATACTGCGCTGCCTTTTGTAAGAATTTCACCTTAATAAAGAAGACACAGCTACATACATTTCTGCTGGACTACTTCAATGTTTCTCTCTGACAACCTTGGGCTACTTACCACAAAGTCCGTGCAGGAGGGATCCCAGAAGGGAACAGATCAAGCAGGTGAGCTGGACATCACATTTTTCTACTAGTTTAGATCTGTCCGTAAAAGGGTATATTACACTTAAGGTGCTGAGAGGGTCATCCTCAATAACTTCACACGCTACCGTGCATCTCCCATTGTATTTCTGTCCGTTAAAGGGTATATTACACAAAGTGTTAAAATACATATGCTGAAGGCATAATACTACATATTTTTTTACACGCTGCTATGCATCTCCAAGTGTACATCTGTCCATAAAAGGATACATTTCATCCAGGGCCTAAATACTAGCCCTACAATTGATATTCCCCTAAATCAGTGGTTACTGCTGTGCCTGGATTAGTGTAATACGGTACATAAATAAATAGGCAGATAGTGTTAGGTGCCTGTAAAAAAAGGCCTGAATTTAAATACAATACATTGGGGAGGGGGCGGAGCTTGGCCGCAGAGCGAGACACACATGTCTGTGTGAGCTCTGCTCCTGGCTGTGGACACACAAGCTTTATTAGCAACTCACGGAGCTTAAAGATGGGGAAAGTTGGGAGAGATAAACCCCGAGACACCCCTAGTACCCGGGGATCTAACCCGGTCCAAGGAGAAATGGAGAAATTTCTGAAAAAGACTGCGGGCCCGACGCGAGCTGAATCCAAGATGGCGCTGGATCATACAGTATCAGAGCGGGGAGATCACACCGATGCATCGGCAGACTCAGATGGAGGTAGGGAGAGTGAGGCTGACCTCCGTCGTCCCAGAGAAAATCTCCCGGTCTCAAGAGACTTTATAACACAGGCCCTAGGCGCAGCACTGGCGCCTCTGAAGCAAGATTTACAGGACATTAAATCGGACCTGAGACAGGTCTGGGACAGGGTGGAATCCCTAGAAGCTTGTTGGGAGGGCGCTACCACTTTCAACTCAGCGGTCAGCTCCAGTTTTGACCATGCCCAGGCCAATATTAAACAGCTATATAACCTAATCAAGGTTCAGGATAACCGTGGGCGCAGGAACAACTTGCGTATTAGAGGGGTTCCCGAAACGCTGCCGCCAGACGCCATCATGGCCTCGTTATTGGAGCTTTTTACTACGCTGCTGGGGCCTGACGCTACTGATGATTTTACTATGGACAGAGCTCATAGGGCACTCCGCCCGCCACCTAAGCCTCAGGAACCCCCAAGGGATATCATCTGCCGCCTGACCAGCTTCAGCGTAAAAGAAAAGCTGCTTAAAGCTGCCAGAGAGAAACATCCAGTAACATGCTTTGGGTCCACCATTACTTTATTTCAGGACCTTTCGCCTATGACCCTCCAAAAGAGGAGAACCCTAAAGCCACTCCTGGAGGTCTTACAAAGGAGGAATGTCACATACAGATGGCTGCATCCGTTCGGGCTTCTGGTCAATGCACCAGGGAGGAAAGTGGTGATCAGAGCGCCTGCTGACCTAACGCAAATTTACAATGCTTTAGAAATAGAGTCGCTGGATATTCAGGATTGGACTATAGTGAGAAATTTGACCGACCTACCTGCAGTCCCAGCACTTCCTGTGTGGACCCCAGCCTCAGCTTCCAGACCTCAAAGGTTCAAGAGAAAAGTTTCCAAGCTAACTCCCAGGAGGTTGCCACTGGACCCTGACTGAGAATATTTGTATGGTTTCATCTTAGTTTATTTTATCGTTCAATGATGGAGCACTTGTTCGACACTATATTTCGGATGTACCAATATACCTACCTTTTCAAAAGTATAGGATCTTGGTCCTTTACATACCGATTGCAACCCAATAGATGATACTGTTGTTCACTTTGTTTCTTATCTCTGTGTTCTTTTACATATTGTCTTCCTGCTCGTGTGTACGGATTGGCCGTATTTACTGACCAATTCTCTTCCCCCAGAGTGACTCCTTCTCTAGGAGACACTGTTTACTCAATGGTTCACTCATTGCTTAGATTCATGAGTAATATAAGTATGATGTTGATATTCTGTACTTGCTCTCACATGTTCTTTTTTGTTTCCATATTTTATGTTTTATGTTCCCCTTCCCTCCGCCGCCCTCCCCTGTTTTCCTTCTCAGCAGCCGATCCAATGCTCCTCTTCTACCAGCCCTGACGGCGTTGCCCTGGACCTCCGTGACTACATGCTATGGCTAATATAAAGATTTGTTCCTTCAATGTCCGAGGATTAACTCACCTGCCAAACGAAGTCAGATAGTACATCTTATGCGTAAGCAGCAGGTGAGCGTATTGATGCTTCAGGAAACACATTTCAGGAAGGACCACGTGCCACGGTTGAACCATCTTATATATAATAGGTGGTACCATAGTACATGGCCCTCCTCAGCCTCTAAAGGGGTTTCAATTGCGTTACACAGAAATTTCCCCATGACAGTTAGCTCCTCTTTGGTTGATCCAGAGGGCAGGTATATTTTTATCAAAGGGAATATTGGGAGCTGTACATATACATTTGGGAATCTTTATGCTCCAAATTTGGCACAAACCAAATGGATATGTAAGGTGATTGGCCTCTTAAAGGATTTCTCAGAAGGCACGTTGATTTTAGGGGCGACTTAAATCTCTCGCTTTATCCATCTTTAGACTCCTCTACAGGTCTTTCGTCTACCTCACATCTGGCTTTGAGACGAGTCAATGTAGCTATTAGTTCTCTAGGCTTGACGGATGTGTGGAGGGTTTTACACCCTACCGACAGGGATTATTCTCACTACTCGGTGGAACATAAATCGTATCAACGGTTGGACTATTTGTTCATCCCTACACACCTCTTAACATCTTGCTCTAGTGCCTCTATTGGCTCGTTACTTCTTTCAGACCATGCTCCGGTTTTTGTAGAGGTAGGTTTGAGGTCCTTACCTAGACCTATGTCGAATTGGAGGCTTAATGAGACAATGCTGGATTCCCGGCGCATGTTCTGAAAACTACTGAACGACTTGAGGAGTATTTTAAACTAAACAATACCCCTGATTTACCCCAAGGGATAATATGGGAAGCCCATAAAAGTGTGATCCGTGGCCATTTTATCAGCTTAGGCTCCTTTTTGAAACGTCAAAGAGAAGCTCAGGTGACATCTCTTGCTACACATATTCAGTCTCTGGAGGCCCTACATAAAAGGGACTGTTCTGATGCTATATTGGAACAACTAAATCACCTGCGCTCCTCTCTTAAAAATATCCTAAATTCAAAAACGGCGAAATTATTTCTTTCATCGCGTTTTAAGTACTACGCACACGGCGATAAAGCATCTAAATTCTTATTAGCTCAAATTAAGAAGAGAAAAGCTAAATCCTATATACATGCTATACGAACCCCGACTTCCTCACTGTCTAGGAACACTGAGGAGATAGCCATGCGTTTTAAAGAATTCTATGAGTCCCTCTATAATATCAGGGCTGAGGACACACATCTAGATTCTCAAAAGCGTCTACTCAAAATAGATGACTGGTTAACTACCCTCAATCTCCCTACGCTCCAGACACATCAGATTGATTCTTTATTGAGACCTTTTACGCCCCAAGAGCTGTCAGATGTGATCAAATCCATCCCATTGCATAAGAGCCCGGGCCCTGATGGCCTTCCGATGGTATATTATCGGAAGTTTCAATCAGTTCTCTTCCCCAACTCCTGACTGTTTGTAATGAGTCCTTAGCAGGAAGCCTCTGCCAGACCAAATGTTAATGGCGCATATCACAATAATCCCTAAAGAGGGTAAGGATGAAAAGTCCTGTGCTAACTATCGACCAATATCACTGTTGAACAATGATTTAAAAATATTTGCTAAACTTCTAGCTTCTCGACTAAACCCACTCTTACCAATGTTGATAAACTGTGAACAAGTCGGTTTTGTAGCGGGGAGAGAGGGGAGAATGAGCACTACTCGTCTGCTTAGTATTATTAGATTTGCGCATACCAGATCTTTGCCTTTAGTGCTTCTTGGCACAGACGCTGAAAAAGCGTTCGATCGCATAGATTGGCTTTTTATGAAACGGGCCCTAGCCAAATTTGGGATTCCCCCTGGTTTCATTCAAGCTATTATGGCTATGTACTCCAGGCCCACAGCCAAGGTAGTGGTCAATGGCACCCTCTCTCCTCCTCTACGAATTATCGAATGGTACGAGACAGGGGTGCCCCCTATCACCGCTGTTGTTCGTTCTAACAGTGGAGTGCCTTTTTCAAGCTATTCGACAAGATGATAGGATTCAGGGTATTGAGCTTCAGGGGGTACCACACCAGCTTGCAGCATTTGCTGATGATTTGCTGGTGTTGATCACCAACCCGGACACCGCATTCCCTGCCATACAATCAACATTTGACTTGTTTGGAGAACTATCTAATTTTCTGATCAACCCTACCAAATCCCAGGTTTTGAACATAACATTAGATACTCAATGGCAGAAAAGGCTCGAACTCAATACCCCTTATCAATGGTCATCTTCGAAATTGAAGTTTCTAGGCATCCAGTTGACATCTAATCCGGCTAAATTATATGAGGCAAACTTCCAAGATCTGCCTGATATTGTTAAACGTCTGATAGAATCTTGGGAAATACCCTTTACCTCTTGGTTTGGCAGACGCTCCCTGATTAAAACTGTGATATTACCTAAGATCTTATATTCGCTTCAAACCCTCCCCATTCCAATACCCAGGTCTCTTTTTGCTAAGCTGGACTCCGTCCTTTCTAAATTCATGTGGAACAAAAAAAAGCCCCGACTTCCCAGACGTTTTACCATCCTACCAATCAATCAAGGGGGGATGGGGGTCCCGGATTTTTATAGTTACTATGTAGCTGTGCATGGGATGCGATGTTTAGAGTGGCTACGATACAAGGGGGATAGACTCGATATACAGGCTGAGATGGCTACTAACGATACTTTTATGAGGCCCTTACTCTTGTTGGGGACACATGTGAATATCCAATCTATCAAGAACCCTACTACTAAAGCTACGCTTCGTTTGTGGAAGCGAACTCTTAAGTCCTACCTGTTATCTCCCAATTTTTCCCCTTTGACCCAAGTTAGGGATATACTGTATGACGCACCTCCCGCTTTCTACAGACCCTTCCCGACATAGCAAACACTTATACCTTGCTAGTAGTGGACTTACTAGACGACTCGGGAGACCTTGGGGTGGATTGGGACAAGAGAGATGACCTGGCCCCCTTATCCTTCTTTCACCGATCACACATCAAGGCCCACCTGAAAACGTGCCTACCGTTACAATCAACCGATCCCACAGCCTTTGAGAAAATGGTCTTACACAAAGAGAACCTGTCAAGAAGATTTCCGCCCTTTACTCCATGATTCTAACACAATCCAAACCCGAAGTTACCACCTTCATACAAAAGTGGGAAACCGACCTTCAGTTAGATCCTTCCAAAGATTGTCTAAAAAGGTGTCTGTCTCTTACTCCCAAGATTTCTACCTGTGTGAGACTACAGGAAAATTATTATAAATTGCTCACCAGATGGTACTATACACCTGATGTTCTACACAAAATCTATCCAGAAGTCAGTGAAACATGTTGGAGATGCACCAAAGAGAGAGGTACATTTTTCCATATCTGGTGGCAGTGTGATATAATCAAGGCCTTTTGGGAACGTATATGCCTGGCAGTCACGGAGGTCTGTGGGGTAACGGTGTCCCCTTCTCCTCAGATATGTCTCTTAAATTTAATAGATAATGTTAGATGTTCTTCTCCTACCCGTCGTCTGATCACTCATCTTCTGGCCTCAGCGAGAATACTCATAGCTGCCCACTGGAGAACGACTCTCCCCCCCTCCATTGAACAATGGGAAAGCAAGTGCGATGATGTCTTTAGAATGGAACAACTAATGGGATGGGAACTTAGGCATACCCCTGATTTCAGGAATACATGGGGCCCCTGGGGAACATATAGAAAATTTCCACAGGTCTAGAGATCTCTCGTTATGCTCTCCCTTTGGTTGTCTAAGCACTAGAGTTCCTATTTGATATTTGATTTTTCTGACCGTAGCGGCTGTCGCTGCATCCATTGGTTGCTACCCCTTTCCTTTCCTTCCCCCCTCCTTTCCCTTCCCCTCCCTTTTTTCTTTATTTTTATTTTATTTTAATTTTATTTTTGGTTATTTATGTTATTTACCACGGTGTATAAGCTACACGATATTCCGCTTGATATCTGAGACATTGTATACCAGCGTTTTCCATTGATATATTATTGCTCTACATTGCTCTCCTTGGAAATTTTTGAAAAATGTACATTTATGATGTCTTTGACCAAGATTTGTCTGTTCTTTCGAATAAAAATTGTTTGAAGTAAATACAATACATTGGGCCAAATATTTTTTTTCTTATTGTGGTGCTTGGTGAACGGTAACAATGTGGAAAACATCCAGTAAGGGACGCGGACGCGGTCATGGTGGTGTTAGTGGACCCTCTGGTGCTGGGAGAGGACGTGGCCATTCTGACACAGCCACACGTCCTAGGGAACCAACTACCTCAGGTTCCAGTACCCGCCAGAATTTACAGCGATATTTGGTGGGGCCCAATAGCGTTCTAAGGATGGTAAGGCCTGAGCAGGTACAGGCGCTAGTCAATTAGGTGGCCAACAGTGGATCCAGCACGTTCACAACATTATCTCCCACCCAGTCTTCTGCAGAAAGCGCACTGGTGGCGCCTGAAAACCAAGCCGATCAGTCTGTCACATTACCCCCATGCATATCAGGGAAACTGTCTAAGCCTCAAGTTATGCAGCAGTCTCTTATGCTGTTTGAAGACTCTGCTGGCTGGGTTTCCAAAGGGAATCCGCCTAGCCCTTCCCCAGTGGTGGAAGACATAGAATGCACTGATGCACAACCACTTATGTTTCCTGATGATGAGGACATGGGAATACCACCTCATCGGAAGTCCACACATCTCTAATGATGATGAAACACAGGTGCCAACTGCTGTGTCTTTTTGCAGTATGCAGACAGAACAGGAGGTCAGGGAGGAAGACTGTGTGGAAGACGATGCAGGGGACAATGAGGTCCTAGACCCCACATGGAATGAAGGTCGCACCACTGACTTTCATAGTTCAGAGGAAGAGGCAGTGGTGAGACCGAGCCAACAGCGTAGAAAAAGAGGGAGCACCGAGCACCCCAAAGGCAGCTTCAAGGAGTTCGCTGGCATGGCACTTATTTAAACAATGTGCTGACGACAAGACCTGAGTGTTTTGCACGCTGTGCCATCAGAGACTGAAGCGAAGCATTAATGTTCTGAACCTTAGCACAACCTGCATGACCATGTATCTACATGCAAAGCATGAACTGCAGTGGAGTAAACACCTTAAAAGCAAGGAACTCACTCAGACTCCCCCTGCTCCCGCTTGTGCTGCTGCCTCAGCCTCTTCCTCCGCCTCAGGAGAAATGTTGGCACCTGCCGCCCACCAAACAGAGGATGTGCCACCGACACCACCACCTGCGTCACCAAGCATCTCCACCATGTCACACAGCAGCGTTCAGCTCTCCATCTCACAAATCTTGGAGAGAAAGCATAAATTCCCACCTAGCAACCCTCGAGCCCTGGGCCTGAATGCCAGCATTTCTAAACTACTGGCCTTTGAAATGCTCTCATTCAGGCTGGTGGACACAGACAGTTTCAAACAGCTGATGGCCATGACTGTCAAACAGTATGTTGTTCCCAGCCGCCACTACTTCTCCAAGACAGCCGTGCCTTCCCTGCACAACCAAGTATCCAATAAAATCAAGTGTGCACTGCGCAACGCCATCCGTGGCAAGGTCCACCTAACCACAGAGACGTGGACCAGTAAGCACGGCCAGGGACGCTATATCTCTCTAACTGCACACTGGGTAAATGTAGTGGCGGCTGGGCCCCAGGCGGAGAGTTCTTTGGCGCACGTCCTTCCTCTGCCAAGGATCGCAGGGCATCATTCTTTGCCTCCTGTAGCCTCCTCCTCCTACTCGGCTTCCTCCTCCTCTGCTTTCACAGGATATTCCAGTCAGCCACACACCTTTATCACCAACTTCAGCACAGCCCGGGGTAAGCGTCAGCAGGCCATTCTAAAACTCATATGTTTGGGGGACAGGCCCCACACCGCGCAGGAGTTCTGGCGGGGTATTGAACAACAGACCGACCAGTGGTTGCTGCCGGTGGGCCTCAAACCCAGTCTGGTGGTGTGCGATAATGGGCGAAATCTCGTTGCAGCTCTGGGACTAGCTGGTTTGACGCTCATCCCTTGCCTGGTGCATGTGCTGAATTTGGTGGTGCAGAAGTTCATTCACATTTACCCCTATATGTCAGAGCTGCTGCATAAAGTGCGGGCCGTCTGTGTGCGCTTCCGGCATTCACATCCTGCCGCTGCTCACCTGTCTGCGCTAGAGCGGAACTTCGGCCTTCCCGCTCACCGCCTCATATGCGACGTGCCCACCAGGTGGAACTCCACCTTGCACATGCTGGAGAGACCGTGCGAGCAGCAGCAGGCCATAGTGGAGTTTCAGCTGCAGCACACACGCGTCAGTCACACTGCAGAACAGCACCACTTCACCACCAATGATTGGGCCTCCATGCGAGACCTGTGTGCCCTGTTGCGCTGTTTCGAGTACTCCACCAACATTGCCAGTGGCGATGACACCGTTTTCAGCGTTACAATACCACTTCTATGTCTCCTTGAGAAAACACTTAGGGCGATGATGGAAGAGGAGGTGGCCCAGGAGGAGGAGGAGGAGGATGAGGGGTAATTTTTAGCACTTTCAGGCCAGTCTCTTAGAAGTGGCTCAGAGGGAGGTTTTTTGCAACAGGAGAGGCCAGCTACAAATGTGGCCAGCCAGGGCCCACTACTGGAGGATGAGGAGGATGAGGATGAAGCAGGTTCATAGCGGGGTGGCACCCAACACAGCTCAGGCCCATCACAGGTGCGTGGCTGGGGGGATACGGAGGACGATGACGATACGCCTCCCACAGAGGACAGCTTGTCCTTACCTCTGGGGAGCCTGGCACACATGAGCGACTACATGCTACAGTGCCTGCGTAACGACAGCAGAGTTGCCCACATTTTGTGCGGACTACTGGGTTGCCATCCTGCTGGATCCCCGGTACAAAGACAATGTGCCCACCTTACTTACTGCACTGGAGCGTGATAGGAAGATGCGCGAGTACAAGCGCACGCTGGTAGACGCGCTCCTGAGAGCATTCCCAAATGTCACAGGGGAACAGGTGGAAGCCCAAGGCGAAGGCAGAGGAGGAGCAAGAGGTCGCCAATGCAGCTGTGTCATGGCCAGATCCTCTGAGGGCAGGGTTAGCATGGCAGAAATGTGGAAAAGTTTTGTCTCCACGCCACAGCTAACTGCACCACCACCTGATACGGAACGTGTTAGCAGGAGGCAGCATTTCACTAACATGGTTGAACAGTACGTCTGCACACCCCTCCACGTACTGACTGATAGTTCGGCCCCATTCAACTTCTGGGTCTCCAAATTGTCCACGTGGCCAGAGTTAGCATTTTATGCCTTGGAGGTGCTGGCCTGCCCGGCGGCCAGCGTTTTGACTGAACGTGTATTCAGCACGGCAGGAGGTGTATTTACTGACAAACACAGCCGCCTGTCCACAGCCAACGTGGACAAGCTGATGTTCATAAAAAAGAACCAGGCATGGATCCCACAGGACCTGTGCCTCCCTTGTGCAGCATAGACATTTATAACTGCCTCCCCCTCAACCATGTATTCTTGTACTCTGGGGCACTTCTTTATTAAATCCTCATTTTTTTAACTTTACCGTGATCTTGCGGGGCAACCCAAAGTTGAATGAACTTCTCCTCAATCTGGGCGCCGGGGCCTAAATAACTGAAATTAGCCTGTTACAATGGTGGGTGACATGAAGCCTGAACCTCTGCCATGCGACCTCTCTCCTTTGTCTGGGTGCCATGGGCTAAATAGCTGGAAGTGGCCTTCTCCAGTGGTGGGTGATATGATGCCTGATTCTCTGCTGTGGGACCTCTCTACTCTGTCTGGGTGCTGGGGCCTAAATAACTGTAAGTGGCCTTCTCCAGTGGTGGGTGATATGACACCTTATTCCTTGCTGTGGGACCTCTCTCCTCTGTGTGGGTGCTGTGGCCGAAATAACAGAAAGTGGCCTTCTCCAGTGGTGGGTGATATGACGCCTTATTCCTTCCTGTGGGACCTCTCTCTTCTGTCTGGGTGCTGGGGCCGAAATAACAGAAAGTGACCTTCTCCATTGGTGGGTGACTTGAAGCCTGATTCTCTGCTATGGGACCTCTCTCCAATTGATATTGGTTAATTTTTATTTATTTTATTTTATTTTAATTCATTTCCCTATCCGCATTTGTTTGCAGGGCATTTACCTACATTTTCTGCCTTTTGCAGCCCTCTAGCCCTTTCCTGGACTATTTTACAGCCTTTTTAATGCCCAAAAGTTCGGGTCCCCATTGACTTCGATGGGGTTCGGGATGAAGTTCGGGTCGAGTTCGGATCCCGAACCCTAACATTTTCGGGAAGTTCGGCCGAACTTCTCGAACCCGAACATCCAGGTGTTCGCTCAACTATAACAGAAACGTAATGCACAAGGAGTCTTTTCCTTTTTTTGTTGCGGCCCTGTTGAACTGAATGGTTCCGCATACGGACCTGTAAAAAAACGGAATGTAAACAGAAGAAAAAAAGTTTGTGTGCATGAGCCCAAATCCTAATTTCTGAACTGAACATATCACATTTATATGCAAATTCAGTTGATTTTTTAAAATAATTTTCAATTGTTTTAAGAGCTTGCTTGAAGGATTGCACAAAATAAAAATGTAAGCTATGCCCTCAAAAATTATTACATACTCACCTCTTTCTCTGGTGTCTTATAACCAGAGCAAAAGGTAAGTATGTAATAATTTTTGAGGGCATTGCTTTAATTTTTATTTTGTGCAATCCTTTAAGTAAGCCCTTAAGACAATTGAAAATTGTTTAAAAAAAAAAAAACTGAATTTGCATATATATTCTCTTATCCCAAACAAAGAGTATATTCAACCACAAAATAAATAATGCAACTTTTATTGTAAACTTTTTACAAACAACACTAATAATATCTGGAACTCTAAAATTACAATATATTCAGGGGGAAATTGGGATCAGCAGCATCTAGCATGACAAACTCTATCTCAGGCAATCGATTTCTATCAGAAATTTCAGTTGGCATTAAAACATCCAGTTCGACAGCTAATTTGCAAACTAAAGTGCTTAGTGCAGAGTGCAGTACAATTCCTGCAGAAATTTAAGTAAAACAAAGAGAAACAGAGCTCGCTCTCTACACTAACCTGTCTGTAATGCTAAAGGCTATTACCCATATACGTGGTGCATTAATTTACAATATAGGATAGGCTACAAGCATTAGGGAATATAAAGTGTTGCTGAGTATTACCTGGATATTGTCAGGGGAAATGCAAGCTGATCCTCTCCTCGACGCGCGTTTCACCGTCTAGCCTCTTCAGGAGGAGTGGCTTGTTTGGCGCTTACAGGGGTGTTTAAAACATTACTTTTAACCAATGGACTGCCAGGAATATAAACATGTGACTACTCATGTGATTCAATACGTCACCAGGGTCTTTAAACGGCGCATGACCTGCCACCTCAGTCATGTGATCACTGCTTCCGCCCTCACCCCGAGGCTGACACTGGAAGAGGGCAGACCTACGTCTATCAAAGTAGACCCAGGATGTCATCTCCAGCGTGGACCAGATTGGGGATCGAGCGAAACAGACACGCTCAGTGGCCATCATGCGCACTTGACAATGGTTTCCGGAGGTATATGAGATCTCTAATGAATCTATCAAAACTGACTATTTAATTTACTATAAACCCTTATTCTATACTATTGTTTGCATTGTTTAAAGTGCAAGTGCATACTACCCTAAACAATATTTACAACATTAATTATTTATCCCTTTATAAAGTGCTAATTAATAAAGTGCTAAGTGCTACTTTTATAAGTGCTATTTATTGAAAAGAGATTTTCTTAATTCAATTAACTAATTATTTATATGTTATATGTTACTACCTAATAAAGTGCATATGCATAATTAGTATAAAAAAAAAATAAACATACATTTCATGTACTATATCCACCTGTGCATAAAGAAAAATATAAATTAAAACATCCTACAGTGATTATCCAATCAGAATTCCCATTACCCCATTGTGCTCTCACCATTATTTGCAACAGTAAATACAGTTAAAAATTTGGGTTTCAGTTAAGATGCCACTAGCCATATTCGATTAGATTATCATTTAAAAGTCCATTCAACTTAGTATTTCTTTATTGTTCTTCTTCCTTTCTTTTTTTCTTTTTTTCTTTTTTCTTTATCTCCTATAATCCCATCCACCGGCGATTCTCTGATTCAGATCTTATCTAAAATGAAATAGAAAATACTTATGTTAATATATACAATATATAGTTTTAACCCTAACCCCTAAAAGATACTACTGCACATTATAGAAAGGAACTAAATCCCAAATTTTCATTGAGTCCCTGTGGGGTCATTGAGCCCAACCTGAAAATCCACTTACTCTCTAATTGTGCTAACCTCTTACCTTTATTTCCGCCTCTGATTCCAAGATTGATCATATCAATGCCTTTAAATATCAATTGGTCTGGGTTACAGCGATGGAACATCTTAAAGTGTTTTGGGATTGTATTTAATTTACTCAGGTCCTCTTCTTTTTCCGCCTTTTCTATGTCCCGTACGTGTCCACAAATTATTTTTCTTAATTCTCTTGTCGTCAGCCCAATGTAAATTTTATCACATGGGCATGTAGCATGATATACTACTCCTGTTGTGGAGCAGGAAATGTATTTCCGAATCTCATATGTTCTGCTATTTCCCACATTCGTGAAAGTGTTACTTCTCTCCATATTGCGACATGCTTTACAAGATCCGCACGGGAATGAACCAAGCTTTTCTTTCTTTCCTTTTACCTCTGAATCCGCTATATAATGACTGTGGACAAGCATGTCTTTCAAATTTCTAGATGGTCTGGCTGTTAACAGATGTTTTTCCGTGATACACTTACTCAATTTATTGTTTGTTTGTCATACTTTCCAATGTTTATTCAAAATGGAATAAATCCCATTCCATTGTTTATTGTAGTTGGTGATTAGTCTAGTCTCCTGATTTGATGTCTTATTTTTCTTTGTTATATTGGGACGTAGTAGATGTTCTCTCATTTTATGTTTAGCTATATTCATTCTTTTTTTGATTTGCCTTTTACTATAGCCTCTTTCTTGGAACCTTATTATCAAATCCTTGGACTGCTCATGGAATTGAGTTTCTTCAGAGCAAATTCTCTTCAGTCTCAAGAACTGACCTGTTGGTATCCCGCTGATGGTAGATCTTGGATGCGGCGATTGGGCATTTAATAACGCATTAACCGCTGTTTTCTCCCGGTAGATACTGGTTTCTAGTCTTCCCCCCTCTCCGGCTTTGATCTTCAAATTCACCATCAAATTCAAATTATTCAATGTCGTCATGAATTTCCTTAATTCTTCCTCTGTTCCTTCCCATATAAACAGGATATCATCAATAAAACGCATCTACTCATGCAACTTTTCAATACCTTCCACCTCACCATCATGGAACAGGCTCCTCTCCCAGACTCCAAGTAAGATGTTAGCATAAGACGGGGCACACGTAGCCCCCATCGCCACGCCCTGGGTTTGGAGGTAATAACAGTCTTTAAAAACAAAAAAGTTATGATATAGAATATATTCTAATAGGTTAAAAATGAATTCATTGTTACTCTGTTCCTGATTATTACCTCTCAATAGATCCGATACTGCTCTTAGGCCGTCCTGATGTTTGATGCTAGTATATAATGCTTCAACATCCGCGGTTACCAGTAGCATATTGTCTTCAATTTGTATATTTTCTAATCTATTGAGAACCGCGGTAGTATCCTGTACATAAGAAGGCAAATTCATCACCAACATTTGAAGATGAGAATCCACATATCTGCACACATTCTCATTTATACCGCCATTACCTGCCACTATCGGTCTCCCCGGCGGATCCTCCTGTTTCTTATGGTCCTTTGGAATAATATAGAAGGTCGGTATTTTTGTATGCGTCACTTGCAATATTTCCATCAGTTGTTTAGTTATGATGTTAGCTTCCATCGCTTGCTCTAATATTATGTTTAACTCCTTTTGGAAGAGGGAAAGCAGGTTATTAGGGAGACATCTATAACAATCCTTGTCCTTAAGCAATTTAAATGCCTGTTTCTCATACATGTCGGTGGGCCAGATGAATATATTGCCCCCTTTATCTGCTTGCTTAATTCAACTCCTTTCAGCTTCTTCAGATCTTCCAGAGCCTGTCTTTCTACCCTGCTTAGATTATTCCCCTTCTGTTCTTTTGCCATTTTCTCAAGGTCTTCACATACTAATTTTACAAAGACGTCAATTGCTGGGCAGATATAGAATGGCGGAAATACTTGTGATTTCTTTCATAATTCTTTTGGTATAACACTTACCTTTGCTGATTCTTCACTTTCTTTGGCCAAGTCCTCCAATAGCTGTAAAGCTGCCCTCTCTTCTTCAGTATTAATCCAATCTTCTTCCCTTGTCTTATAATGCAACTTTCTTAAAAGCAATTTTCTTGCATAAAGGTGAACGTCTTTCGTTACTGTGAATAGATCCATGTTATTGGCAGGACAAAAATAACACAATGTAACACATTAATTTGATCCAATGTTAGCTCAATTTTAGATAAATTAATTACCTGTGGTGTATCCTCCTTGCCCTTTTTGATTTTATTCTCATTTCTTCCTTCCATTTTTCGCTTATTTCCCTGCTTTCTATTACTCCAATATGTTTTCACTCTCCCCGATCTCAGGGTCAGATCATCCCCTTTTCTGGAACTTGTTTCTATTGTCGATCCATTGGCTGAAAAGGATGATGTGCGAGGCAATATGCTACCTTACTCTTTAATTTGTTGCCATTTGTATACTTTTTTGTTATTATAGTCCGATACATCACGTTGGAATTTTTTGATTTTAAATGATGTGATTTCTTTTTCCCAGGTTTCTAGGTTTTTGTTTATATCTTCCTTGAATTTTTGTATATTTTGCACAGATATATCCTTCCTCATTTGTGTAATGTTGAATCAATTTCTTCTTATAGATTTTGCAGTTTTCTACTATTCGCTTCTATTATTATATCAATAAATTCAAGGGAACACTTCGTGGCTACTTCCTCCCATTTTTCTTTTAGATCACTATCATCCAATCCAAAATTCGGTAATTTTTGAATATATATGTGATATTTTCAGTTCATAAATTAGAATTAGGGGATTAGCGGCAGGGGAAGAGGTAAGTAATCATTTTTTTTTTTTATTATTATTATTTTAAAGCAATTGGGGGGCATTGCTTAAATTTCTATTGCCCTCTGGGAAAACTAATTACACTGAAACTTCACAGAAAAAAAAGTCTATGAAAGTGTCCTTTTAGTAGTATCACTTTATAGGACGGTCATTCAAAAATCTGCAAAAATTAATCGAGATCACTTCATCTCAGCTTATACATTCATTTATATCTATTTCACACTGTAAAAAATGATTGCACCGCTTTCACCATGGTGCACATTAGGCTTTTCCCACATGTTTACAGATGTATAAGCTGAACCAAAAAAGTTTGGTTTTATTTTTAGCATGTGATCAGTTGCTATCTGACATTTTCTCTGTACTGAGAAGCAAAGTTATCTATGCTTTTCAATAGAAAAGATCCTGCAAACAAGGTATACTGTATATATATATATATATATATATATATATATATATATATATATATACAGTTGAAACCAGAAGTTTACATACACTATATAAAAAGACACATATGCATGTTTTTCTCAATATCTGACATGAAATCAGTAAAAATCTTTTCTGCTTTTGGTCAATTAGGATTACAGTAAATATTATTATTTGCCAAATGAGAGAAAGAGAATGTTTTAAGGCATTTTTAATACTTCCTACAAAGTCAAAAGTTTATATACATTTCATTAATATTTGGTACCATTGCCCTTAAACTGTATGACTTGGGTCAAATGTTTTGTATATTCTTTCACAAGCTTCTCACAATACTTGGTCAGAATTTGGGCCCATTCGTCCTGACAAAACTGGTGTAACTGAGCCATTGGTCGCCTTGCTCACACATGCCTTTGCAGATTTGCCCATACATTTTTAATAGGATTGGGATCAGGGCATTGTAATGGCCATAACAAAACATTGACTTTGTTACCCTTAAGCCACTTTGTAACCAGTTTGGCAGTATGCTTCGGGTCATTGTCCATTTGGAAGACCCATTTCCTCCCAAGCTTTACCTTCCTAGCTCATGTCTTGTGATGTTGCTTCAGTATTTCCACATAATCGTCTTTCCTCATTATGCCATCTCTTTTGTCAAGTTCACCAGTCCCTCCTGCAGCAAAACAACCCCACAACATGATGCTGCCACCTTCATGTTTCACAGTTGGGATGGTGTTCTTATGCTTTCACGCTTCTCCCTTTTTCCTTCAAATGTAACAATGGTCAGTATGGCCAAAAAAGTTCAATTTTAGTTTCGTCAGACCACAGGACATGTCTCCAAAAATGTAGGTCTTTGTTCCTGTGTGCAGTTGCAAACAGTAATCTGGCTTTTTTATGTTTCTTTTGGAGTAATAGCTTCTTCCTGGCAGAGCGGCCTTTCATCATCTTCACAAGGTCTTTTGCTTTTGTTCTTGAGTTGATATGCACATGTTGGACCAAAGCACATTCATCTGTGGGACACAGAACCTGTCTCCTTCCTGAGCGGTATGATGGCTGGACATTCCCATCTTGTTTGTACTTGCGTATAATTGTTTGTACAAATGAACAGGGCACCTTCAGGTATCTTGAAATTGTACCCTAGGTTGAGCCAGACTTGTGCAAGTCCACCATTATCTTCCTGATATCTTGACTGATTTCTTTAGACTCTTTCATGATGCTACACAAAGAAGCAGTGTGTTTCAGGTGTGCATTTGAATAAATCCACAATTGTGTCTCTAATTAACTCAGATGTTGCCAAAAACCTTAAAGAAGCTTCCAAACACATGACATCATCATATGGGCAGTCCAGAATTGGTTAAAGGCATAGTAATCTTAGTGTATGTAAACTTTTGACATTGCAGAAAGTGATAAAAATGCCTTAACACATTCTCTCTCTCTCTTATTATTCTGGCATTTGACAAATAATAATAATTATGGTAATCCTAATTGACCAAAAACAGGAAAGGTCTATACTGATTTTATGTCAGATATTGAGAAAAACATGCTTATGTGTCTTTTTATATAGCTTATGTAAACTTCTGGTTTCAAATATATATATATGTAATAAAAAAAATATAAATCCAAAGAATTGAAGCAGCACTCCAGATATGGTGAAACAAACGGCGGACCGGCTTTATTCCCCTTGCAACGTTTCAACTGCACAATGCAGTCTTTCTCAAGCATACAAATGGTGCATACAAGTGGTGTAGTGCTGAGCGTCCTCCGTTGTCATGGCTGGTCATGTGATTGTTCGCATGACCTGGTGATGACGTTGAACGCAGGCCGACAGTGCGCCGATTTTCCTGTTTGTCCGAGCATGCGTAGTAGGTTTTCAGGGACGCTAACCGTGACCATGATGGTTAAACACCGCTGTGTGAGTAGTATTTTTAATATTAAAGAACACACAGGTGATGTTTGTTATATTAATTCACCTTTCCTATTAATTATGATATATACACATGTGGAAGATTTTATTGGCACTTATGCACTTTATGATTATTATCATGTTACTACACTTTATGATTATATGGATACATGGATATGCTTTGTGGATTTTTATATGCACTGTAATATTAATTTTATATTGAATATTTACAATTATTCACACAAATTTGATGTTATTCACTAATTATGTCTAATCATGTTGTTAATTTGTATGGGTATTTAATACCACTTGTATGCACCATTTGTATGCTTGATAAAGACTGCATTGTGCAGTTGAAACGTTGCAAGGGGAATAAAGCCGGTCCACCGTTTGTTTCACCATATCTGGAGTGCTGCTTCAATTCTTTGGATTTATATTATTATAACGACATGGTCAGTCGTCAGTGATGGATTGCACCTGTTCCAATTTTGAGTGCTGCTGGATTTCTTTGTTTTCTATATATATACTGTATATATATATAAATATATATATATTTATCTAGTAAAGCTTTAAATAAGTTTTCCCAATTTTCATACATTCAGCCTCTTAAAGTAATGTCTGTTATGTTGTATCCAGCATAGCATCATGATGAATCATTATAGCACATGAAGCTAAAAAGATGGGTACAGTTGAAAGTGACACTATGGTTAGATCAAGAAAATAATAATGGCAATGCTTATGTTTTAAAACTTTGGTTTTCAATGCATTGTAGATATGTAGAAAACATGAGACATAAAAGAAAGGATTTAACATTATATTTTCCTTGATATACAGCTAATCACTTGCTACATAATAGAAACATTGTTTCCAATTGAACTGTAGGGGGTGCAGTAGGCTCATTCTTGCTAAGTCCTTTGCATCTCAGCAGGCCATAACCACAAGCTGAATGGTCCTTTATCACAACAGACTCTTTTCTAAGAGTTTAGTTCTCTAAGAATGGGGATCAAAACAGCATGCATTATTACACTGTAAGCTGCTATCTTAACCTCAATGCTGTAAGTGAGACCTCAGAAAATGGAGCAGTTATACATTCATCTTAAGGCTCCCTGCGGGTTGAAACCTCTTCCTGCAGTCTACCAAGAACATTCCGCACTGATTAGTTTGAGCTGCTAACTGTGGACTGAAGTGAATATATGATTTCCATGTCAAACACACAGGATTTATTTCTGCAAACAGAGCACAGAAGGAGTAAAATGCCATTATCTCCACGTGCCAATATACCTATTGAAGCTAAGCTACTTTTTTTCAGAATAAGAACAGTGGAAAATGAATGGTATTAGGACTGTATCTATTATTTTCCTGCCACTCTGTTGGGTTGTTGTACTGGCAATGAATCTATAGCCAAGTCAACAACTACCATGGATTGTATGTTATGAAATATCAAGGTATTTGAAACTGATTTAGTATCTTAAATGACAATTCCCTAAATTTGAAAGCTCAGTTTAGATACTTTGATTTGTTTATTATAGCTAACATAACAAACGTGTTATAAAAACTATACAATATTGGTGATTGCACCAAGAAATTGTTCATTTGATTCACTGTGTAGTGTGTGTAAAAGAATAAAGTGTAAGATTGTTTGGCATAAAAGGGTAAATCACAGTGAAACATTATTCTGGCTAGAAAGAAAAGCAAATTGTACACGAGAATACATTTTAACTATGGGGAATAGTCAATAGTTGATCATATGGGATTCTGTAAATGCATTTAGGGGTCATTTATGATGAGAAGTAATCCACTTTTTGTCGTACTTTTGTCGCTAAGATAAGGACTCAAATCTGTGACTTTTCTCCATTCGTGCCACTTTTCCTATGTGGCAGGAAAAGGGGGCGTGGCATGGGCAGGGAAGAATGGAGCAGCTGGCCTGTCTCCTTTATCATTTTCTATGCCTGTTTTTAGCATTGAAAATTACTTAAATCTACGCCAGCAAGGGAGCTGGCATAGATTTAAGCAAGTCACACGGCCAGTGCCTATTATGTAGAGGAGGGCAACTCTACATAACTTAGGCACCTCAAGCGCTAGAGCAGGGTTATTAAGACCATCATAATAAATGACCCCATTAGTTCCTCTTTTATTATGGAGGTTACAAAATAACTGGTACCAGCCAAATTAGAGACACCCATCTATAGACAGCACTGTTTCAGTACATCAGTACAGTACAGGCTGGCTGGGTGAGATGTCTTAGAGGTGACTGGGGAGGACATTGTTTCTCACAGAATACATACAACAGTGTATGGAGACTTATTCGACAGGCAGTTCTCTATGGGAAAAAGTATGCAAACTAGCTCATATCAGCCAAACTAGAGACAACTATCTGTATACAGCACTGCTCTTGGGTTCTTGCCTCTTATCAGTATAGAACAAAGTACTGGTTAGCTGGATGATAAGCTGGATAAGACGCCTTATGCTCCCATGGAGCAGTGCCTAACAAATAGGTATCCATACGCTGCTGTGTCTCTTTAGTGAAGAAACCGTGAGCTGGCCCGCAATGCCAACTGGTGTGGCCCCCAACCATCTGGACACAAAAATGTTTGCCTGCATGTGTCTACTTATATGTAGCTTCCCTGTCAGAAAAAAGAGGAGTGGTCCACAGCTCATGGACAGGAAAAGTATGCTGCATAGCCATATAAAAGTATACTCCGCCATATAAAAGTTAACCATTGAGGTCCCTTAACCCTTGTTTGGACTTCAAATAGTATATGAATTAGAGGTGGCCATTTTGGCATGCAGCTCTCTCTGTTGTAGTTTATGAAAATTGTGAAATACTGCGCTGTTACTACAACACCCATGATCTTCAGTGGAGAGAGCCACATGCATGCATGATTTTTTCCTTTCTGCAGTTCTGAATGTGAAGAAGAAGCTGCCCATCCTATCAATACGTTAGGTGGGAGTATTTAATTAGAACTGCACCTATCAGACATTTGTGGCATATATTTTTTACATGCCATAAATTTCTTGGATGTTAATACCTCTTTATGTTTTATCTGAGCCCTTGCAAGGTGTTCAATATGAGAACTTGTCCCTTGGGTCAGAAAAGGTTGCACACTCCTGATCTAAAACATCTTATCAGGCCAACTAGTGTCCTGCTCTATACTTATGAGGGGCAAGAAGCTGGATACAGTGCTTTTTTCACTGTTAGATTGTTCGTAGTGTTGTAACTAAGCCCCATTCACATTAATGGAGCTCAGTTGCTCTACTAGTCAAAACCCATGGCTAAGTGTGGCTAAGTTCTGGAAGAAAACCATGCTTTTCAAATCCTGCAATAAATATGTGCAATGAGTATGCTATTTCCATGGTCCAAGACTAGTGTTGAGCGAACCCGAACTCTAAAGTTTGGGTCCATAGCGAACTTTACGATTTTTGATACCCGGACTTGAACCTGAACTTTGCCGGAAAAGTTCGGGTTGAGTTTGGTGTTCAGGCATTTAATAAAAGTCACAAAAATAAATAAAAAGTGTCAGTCCTGCGTCCCAGATACGGACATTTTTTCACTTGCGCTGCTGGTTCCGACACAGTGTGGTGGGCAGTTCACACTCAAAGGTATACGTAGTAAAGGATGAAACCGCGCTGCTTTTTACTCTTGCTGTCCAGTACACAGGTGTAGTACTTCAGGTGTTCGTGCTTGTCGTCCACTTCCAAAGGATACGATCCTTCCCAGACCGCCTCCTCTGTAGGATCCAATTATCGACAATAGTGAAACACCCTTTTAGTTGTTATGGTAACATCTTTTTTTTCTACTTACAAACAAAGGTTGACAAAAGTGTATCACAATATAAAATCCGATTCTTGCCCAACCCAGGTTTCGCTCTCTGGATTCCTCAGGGGCGACACCTGAGGAAGCCAGAGAGCAAAACCCGGGTTGGGCAAGAACCAGCTTGGCCTGGTTGTGTGCGATAATGGGTGCAATCTCGTAGCAGCTCTGGGCCTAGCCGGTTTGATGCACAACCCTTGCCTGGTACATGTGCTGAATTTTGGTGGTGCAGAGGTTCCTGAAAAGTTACCCCAATATGTCAAAGCTAGTGCAGAAAGTGTGGGCCGTCTCTGTGAGCTTTCGGCATTCTCACCCTTTTGCTGCTCGCCTGTCTGCGCTGCAGCATAACTTCGGCCTTCCTGATCACTGCCTCATATGTGATGTGCTTAAAAGGTGGAACTCCACCATGCAAATGCTGAAGAGACTGTGCAAGCAGCAGCAGCCGATAGTGGAGTTTCAGCTGCAGCATGCATGGGTGAGTCACTCTGCGGAACAGCACCACTTCACCACCCACAAGTGGGCCTCCATGCGGGACGTGTGTACCGTGTTGCTCTGTTTCGAGTACTCCACCAACATGGGCAGTGCCGATGACGCCTTCCTCAGCATTACTATCCCACTTTCATGTCTCCTTGAAAAAACGCTTCGGGTGATGATGGAAGAGGTTGTGGCACAGGAGGAAGAGGAGGAGGAAGAGGGGTCATTTCCACAGTTATCAGGCCAGTCATTCACAAGTGGCTTAAGGGTGGGTTCCTGCACCAACAGAGGTCAGGTACACAATTGTCCAGCCATGGTTCAGTTCTTGTGGATGAGCAGGATGATGATGAGGAAGAACCGTGTTCACAGCAGGGTGGCACCCAAAGTAGCTCATGGGCATCACTGGAGCGTGGCTGGGGGGATACAGAGGACACAGATGATACACCTCCCACAGAGGACAGCTTGCCGTTGCCTCTGGGCAGCCTGACACACACGAGCAACTAGATGCTGCAGTGCCTGTGCAACGACCGCCGAGTTGCCCACATTCTAACCAGCGCTGCTTACTGGGTGGCCACCCTGCTGGATCCCCGCTACAAGGAGATTGTGCTGTCCTTAATTCCATCACTGGAGTGTGTTCGGAAGATGCGCGAGTACAAGCACATGCTGGTAGACACTCTGCTAATGGCATTCCCACCTGACACCGGGGGCTCAGTGGAAGCACAAGGCGAAGGCAGAGGAGAAGTCGCAAAATCAGCTGGGGCACCACCAACACCTCAGAAGGGAGGGTTAGCATGGACAAAATGTGGAAGCACCACCAGCTTGGAACGTCTTAGCAGCAGGAAGCATTTCAGCAACATGGTGGAACAGTACGTGTGAACATGCCTACACGTACAGAATGATGGGTCTGCCCGATTCAACTTCTTGGTCTCCAAACATGGCCTGAGCTTGCCCTTTACGCCTTGGAGGTGCTAGCCTGCCTTTTGGCCAGTGTATTGTCTGAACGTGTGTTTAGCACGGCAGGGGGGGTTATCACAGACAAGCGCAGTCGCCTGTCCACAGCCAATGTGGACAAGCCATCTTCACTAAAATGAACTAAGCATGCATCCCACAGGACTTACCCGTACATTGTGCAGAATAGACAAGAATACCATCCGCACCCAGCCATTGTTATACTCCAGCGCACTTTCTGTTTTGGGGTCTTCCCGAATGTATAAAAATAAATAAATAAAGAAAAAAAAAAAAATGAAAACTACAAAAACAATGTTAGCTACCTCCTCCACCACCGCTTCCACCTAAACCGCCATGACCTCTGCCTCCTCAACCTTCTACTCCACTTTGACCTCCGCCTCCTAGTTCAAGATCATTATTTTTTACTTTTTTATATTTTATGATATTTTAAGAGCCATTTTAGTGCCCCAAAGTTCGGGTCCCCATTGACTTCCCGAAGTCCCAATTGACTTCCCGAACTCGAACTTTGCGGCGAAGTTTGGCCGAACACGGCGAACCCGAACTTCCAGGTGTTCGCTCAACCCTATCCAAGACATCTATTTTTTTAATGATGAGATTTACTAATACATAGAAGTCAAATGAATTAAAATAATACATTCCTTTTCTTTAGGTGGAAATGTTGAAATTAAGTCTGCCAACTGTTTTGGCCCCTTAAAACTGCTGAAATCTCTATATAAGTGATGTAGAAAACAATCCTCAGGATAGGACATCAATATCAGATCGGCTGTTTGAAGGGAAGACACGCACCGTGCCAGAGCTGCCTCCTCTTTATTGTTTACCTGCTCGCCGTCACATCTGCATCGGCGAGCAGATGTAATTACAAGAAGCCATACCATTCATTTCAATGGGACACCTCGTTCCTTTACACTTGTATAGGAACGAGCCATCCCATTGAAATGAATAGGACGGCTTGGGTGTAATTACACCTGTTTACCGCTTCAGATGCGACGGCCAGCAGGTAAACAATGAAGAGGACGCATCGCTGGCACGGCGCGTGCCTTCTCTTCATACAGCTAATTGGCGGGGGGCCGGGTGTCGTACCCCCACCGATCTGATATTGATGACCTATCCTGAGAATAGGAAGAGAAGAGATCGGCACCCGCTTTTAGATAATCTTGCTGTGATTTATTGTCACATTCCAGTGACAGCGTTTTGGCATACAATTTGACAAAGGCAGATTTTATGCCGAAACGCCGTCACTGGAATGTGATAATAAATCACAGCTAGATTATCTAAAAGCGAGTCTCTTCTTATCCTTATGGATCCTGCCCTGAGACACACGCACCGCTGCTCTACTTCACCGCAGTTCCGATCGACATATTGTATCACTATCCTGAGGATAGGTCATCAATAAATAAAACTTGAACAACCCATTTAAGTGATGGTATTGCAGATGCCATAATTCAGAAATCCAAGGTTTAATCTCCATTGCACTGCAATTACAAGTACCCTGGATACAGTTTCTTCATGTGCAGTGCCCTGGACTGTTTGCACTTAATGTTACCTAGGCCTTGCCAACTGCTCTGAGTGGTAGCACTAGAATCCAGTCAGCAGATCAATATGGCTGTCACTCAGATCTATGGGGGCATTCACTGCAGAGAGTCCAGGGTATGTTTACACTGTAACTTTTATAGTGCTGTTAGCAGTTTTGATTGCCGCAAATTAGAAAGGCAGATAGTCGGGAATGAGCAGTCACAGGGATGTTCGTTCCTGATAATCTGCCACAAAAAAGTCCACCTTAAGTTTACAATGAGTAAGGATTTTCTGTACATCAATAAATTCCATGTTAAACTGAATCTTTTTGAGCAAAATATGTATATCAATCTGCTCAGCTTCTCCTTCGCTATAACATGCTGCATGACATTAGAACCCCTTTTAAACATAACAGGTCACTTTAAGCCAAGGAATGTTGGAATATATTGGGAAAATAACATCCTGAAGTAACATGGGATGAATGTTGGCAACTGTAGATTAAAACAAATATACAGTTGAAGTAATGAGTCTATATACACCTTGAGCTTTAATTTTTTTTGTTACATTCCCAGTGTTATAGTGGAAGCTTATGCCTGCCACTGTTCTGTTCCTGGGCATGGCTGTCGCTCTACTCACCCATTCTCTCATTTTCTTCATTCTAGTCCTGTTGCCTTTCCTTTTCTGCGGCCCAGCGGGCCTGGTTGCTGAAGCAGTGCTGATCACTTCCAGACAAAGCCCTGCTCCTTGCCAGCTTCTCCTCTCCCTGCCTATAGGGCGGAGTGCTCTCTCTGGCTGTTAAAGGGCCAGCATGAGCCTAGATCTTTGCCAGCCAATGGCTGGTTACCCTGGTATTATTAAGGCACCTTCCCATTCATAAAGGCACTGGGGGAATAGGTTGTAGTTCACTAGTATCCTACAAATGTTTGCTGTTTTTGCATTCATTCGTGTATTGACTTCTGCCTGTTTCCTGGATTTCATCCTTCGTTGCCTGACCTGACCTCTGTCTGATCTCTGTTCTGACCATGAGCTGCCTGCCCTGACCTTGGACTACTTATTAAATCTCACAGACTCTAAGTGTCCTGACCTCTGCCTGTCCTTGACTATGGTTTTGCTGATCCTTCATAGCTTTGCACTGGTGTCTCTTGACCCCATAGATAAGCAGTCTTCTGAAGAGAGATTACTCGAAGAGGCCTACTTGTCTTTTTGTTTGGCATCATGAGAAATAAGCCAAGACATCCCAAAAAAATAGCGGAGCTCCAAAAGTAGATCCTTGGGAGCCATATCCCAACACCTGAAAGTTTAGCTGTGTAAACAATAATATGCAAGTTTAAACGTCATGGAGTCATCATACTAACTGTCTCCTACAGAGACCGTGGAACCATCAACACATCCTGTCTCCTAGAGATAAACTTACTTTGTTTTGAAATATACATATCAACGCAAGCACAGCAGCAAATGATCTTGTCTAGATGCTAGAGGAAACAATTACAAAATTAACTGTAACAAAAGTACAATGTGTCCTTTATCTTCATGACTTGAAAGACCTTTCAGCAAGAAAGAAAATATTTCTCCAAAGCTGCCCTAAAAAGGCAGGCTACAGTTAACAGCTGCATATATGGATAAATCTCCTACTTTTTGGAGAAATGTCCTTTGGTCTGATGAAAAATGAGCATTATGGCCAACTGTTTGGCCATAATAACCATTGTTATGCATGGAGTAAAAAGGGGAAGCCTTAAAAAACAAAGAACATGATACCAACTTTGATGCATGGTAGATGGCAGCATCATGTTGTGGGGGCACTTTGCTGCATGAATGTTTGTTGCACATGACAAAAATAGATTGCATTGTAAGGAGAATGATCTGGATATGTTGAATAGCGCAAGACATCAGCCAGAAAGTAAAGCTTGGGCTCAAATGGGTCATCCAAATATGCAATGTCCCCAAGTATGCTTCCAATGTTGTGGCAAAATGGCTCAAGTAAGTAGAGATAATGAACTGGCCATCAGAAAACCATGACCTCAATCCCATATAAAATTATGGGCAATTCAATGCAAGGAAGAAAGCCTGAAATGAAATATAGTAGTGGTAATAAGCCTGAAATATAGTAGTGGTAATAAGTCACCTAAGAGAGGAAATGTGTACTAGGATTAAATGTCAGGAATTTTGAAAATTGAGTTTTAAGAAATGTGCATATGGTGTATATAAGGCTATGACTTCAACTTTATCAAAGTCATTATTTGGGATAATGCACACAACCATACCTGGTTTACTTTTGCGCAAAATTGTCTTAGGGCTGTCAAAGAGACCCTTATGGCCTCTTCTATTTCATTGTACAGTATTGCTTATTTCATACGGAGGTATACTAAATTGTGTTGATGTTGTATTCCTTGTGAAACAGAAAAAAATGTGACATACTCTATACTCTATGAGCAAAGAGATATTCTCCCTTAGAAGTATTGCTGTATGGCTCTATATGAAAATGTAAGGCACACTCATTGCACTGATGTACAGACTCCAAGCATAGGGCTCTTCTGTATGCACAAGCTCTTATTCATTTAATACTTCTTATCTACTAAGCAGCTTAAGTGATATACATTTCTATATAATTTTTCATGTAAGGTATTCTAAAAATATATATAAAAAGTATAAAATTGGACCCAACTCCTGTAAATCCCAAACTATGGCAATAAAATTAATGTAAATTAAGATCATAAATTCAGAATTATTTCTTTGTCTTCTACAGCTTATTTTAATTTAATTTAAATTAATTTCAAATTAATTAGAATTAATATAATTTTGTTTGTGTTTAATTAGAGAGTATAAGTATTATACAGAGGTAAAACATTAATTAGTAATAAAGATCAGGCCATTACCTTCTTCATAAAAGCATATTTGTATCATATTTGTGGATATGTACTACTACTATTCATATGTACAATAAATTTATCATCTGGTCTTAGGTAGTGCCCTATACTATTAGAGCAGTTGGGTTGCCCAGCAAATTTGTAAGTACAGTACACCCCACAAGGACTGACACCCTATTCTTCAACATCAAAAGACTAGGCTGTATCCTGCAAAATATAAACTTAGGGTGTTAGTTTAGATTTTGGCCAAAATATACAAGCTTGATGAGAATATTAGGACAAAAGGGCACTAGAAAACAGCTTTGGCAGACATAAATTAAAGCCACATAGATGAATATGCTCAAAAATGATAATGCTATACATTGTTTTATCTTTATACTTCCATAAAATATATAAATAATACAATGAAACAGTTCTCAAATAATTTGACATAAATGATAGGCTAATACTGTCATATATTAAAATAATAAACAATTCACCTGTGTCCCCTTAATATTGTCATTCAATAATCAAATATTACTGCCATTACCACACAGCATCCAAATAATACCTACAGATTGTGCCCAACAAAAAACATACAGGGCTTAAAAGCTATATAAAGTACCTTTGCATAGTTTTTTTTTTTTTTTTGCTTGAATTATATGTATTTTGTGCATTATGTAAGCTGTCATCAGCATGCGGGGGCGCATGGAGCGGTAGGGGTAGTGCTTCCCGGCTGTACTCGCCATCCCTTGTCTTCTTCCGGTCCCCGCTCTGCATACTGTACTGATGGTGTACAGCTTCAGGACGTAGTGCACATAGCCACGGATTGTGACCTAACTGACCTGGCGTTGTGCAATGGTAGCTGACAGTGCCGCACAGGCCAGAAGAAGACCAGGGGCAGTGAGTGGCAGCACTTTCCAGAGCAAGCAAAGTAAGTTTATTTTTTTTAATAACTGATCTGAGTTCTGATGTGGGGACTTATCTGAAGCTGATGGGGGACTGATCTGAGGCTGATGGGATCTGATCTGAGGATAATGGGGATCTGATCTGAGGCTGATGGAGGTTGAGGGGTCTGATCTGAGGTCTGGTAGAGCTTGGAGGGCTGATTTGGGGGTCTAACTTGAGGTCTGATTAACAATGGGGATATGATTTAGGGGTCTGGTGAGAATTGAGGGTCTGATCTAAGGTCTGATGAAAAATATTATTTTTCTTATTTTTTTCCTTCAAATCCTAGGTGCGTCTTATAGTCCAAAAATATGGTACATATAATAGAGGCTGCTGTTATATATGAAACTATAAAGATTATGTTTGCGCTTCCTGAGACAAGCTACAGAGCTCAGCATAACATACCGTGTGTGGTGTGCATTGGGTAAGTTTCTTTTAACCGCTTGCCGTCACACTAACGCCGATAGGCGTCAGTACGGCAGCGGTCTTAGGTCTCAGTGACGCCTATTGGCGTCATCTCATGAGATCCGAGATTTGCTGTAAATGCGCACTCACGGGAGCGCGCGTTCACAGCAGCGCGCAGTGTTGAAGTTAAACTACAGCCTGCCAGCGCTGATTATTGGCTGGCAAGCTGTAGATGTTTAAAATCTCCAATCAAAAAGGTATATCAGACGCTGTTTTGTAAACAGCGTCTGATATAACTGCTACCTGCTCCTCTGGTGGTCCCTTTTGCTTGGATCGACCACCAGAGGACACAGGCAGCTCTGTAAGTACCACCAAGCACCGCACACATTACACAAACCCCCCCTGTCACTAATTAACCCCTGATCCCCCCCTGTCACCCCCCCTGTCATTGATCACTCCCCTGTAAGGGTCCTTTATCACCGCCAGGAAATTAACTTCTTGTTAGGTAGATAGCGCCCAGCCCACCGCACCGCAGTCACTGATTAGTCGCTGATTAGCGTCATCGCTGTCGCTAATCAGCAATAGTACTATATAGTATCTGTAAGTGATCAAGACTGATCGCAATCAGATCTATATCAGTACATTAGGATCACCTTAGGCTCTACAAAAAACGCAGTGTTTGCCCGTTCGGGGCTGATCTTGTGCCCACACTTGCGTTCAGTCCGCCCCACCGCAGTGACAGAATTTTTTTTTTCTGATCACTGCAAAAACACCTTAAAATCGCTGGGGCTGCCTCACCCGCTGAATCCAGTGGTTCAGAATATGAGCCTGTAGACAGCAGTGGCACTCTAACCGCTAGTGAGGATGACGAGGTTGAGGTCCCTGCTATAGTCAGGCATACCCGACCCCATGTCAGTGTTCTGCATCCCCGCGTGATGAGCCTCATTTGCAGCAGAGTGGTGCTAGCGCTGATATTTGTCATGGTGTGGCATACACAAGCAGCGCAGCACATCCTGGACCTTCTGCTAGCAATGCTGTATTCTCTGGTGAAGTGGCGAGCACCAGAAGGGCAGTTCAAGCTGGTACGGTGGCATGTGCAGTAACTCCCCCGTCGCAGCCACCATGTTCACAGACCCGTAGAGCCCTTAGTCTCCCAGAGGTGCTGGGGAAGCCAAATTGGCAATCCCCTGCTTCCGCCGCACCCGTATTGCCCCCTTTCACCGCCCAGTCTGGAGTTCGCATGGAGACAGCTCATTTAGGATCGGCCCTTGAGTTTTTTGAGCTGTTCTTCACTGCGGATCTCTATGACTTAGTTGTGGCAGAAACCAACCGCTACGCCACACAATATATAACCGCCAATCCGGAAAGCTTCTATGCCCAGCCTTTCCGGTGGAAACCAGTCACAGTTTCCAAATTTAAAATATTTTTGGACCTTATCTTCAGCATGGGTCTAACTAAAAAAAATGTATTGCGGTCCTATTGGTCTAAAGACCCAATACATTACATGCCCATGTTCTCTGCTGCTATGTCCAGGGCACGTTTTGACATCATCATGCGCTTTATGCATTTCGCTGACAATAAAACCTGTCATCCAAGAGGCAACCCTGCTTATGACCGGCTCCACAAAATTCGGCCCCTCTTAGACCATTTGTCATCCAGGTTTGCAGATGTGTATACCCCCAATCAGAACATCTGCATAGACGAGTCCCTTGTACATTTTACCAGGTGCCTTGGCATCAATCAGTACATCCCCAGCAAGCGCGCCCGGTATGGGGTCAAACTGTATAAGATCGGTGAAAGGGCCACAGGCTATACATATCATTTTAGGATCTATGAGGGAAAATACTCAAAACTGGAGCTGGTCAGATGCCCTGACTACTTGGGGAGCAGTGGCAAGATTGTCTGGGACTTAGTGTCACCCTTACTCCACAAGGGGTACCACTTATTCGTGGACAATTTTTACACAGGCGTGGCCCTCTTTTGGCACTTATATATAGTCGGAATTCTCCACTGTGGCACTGTGCGACCTAGTCGCCGAGGCTTCCCCAACGGCTCGTTAGTACCTGACTTGCACGGGGGAGAGGGCTGCCTTGTATGACCAAGAACTGCTCGCGGTGAAGTGGAGGGACAAGAGGGACGTTTAGCTTCTGTCCACCATTCACCCAGACACGACAAATTGAAAGGGTAACTGGAGTCATTGAGAAACCCCTCTCTGTCCACTACTATAACCTTCACATGGGAGGGTGGACTTCAATGATCAGATATTGGCTCCCTATTTAGTGTCCCGCTGCACCAGACGCTGGTATAAGAAGGTTTCTGTTTATTTAATTCAATTGGCTGTGTACAATAGTTTTGTTCCCTACAGTAAGGCTGAGAGAATGGGATCCTTCCTTAAATTCCAGGAAGAGATCATTTTGGAACTCCTGTATCCAGGAGGGTCCGTGCCCCAAGTCCCTGATGTAGTTAGTCGGCTACATGACAGACACTTCCCGAGTGTCTATCCTGGTACCCCAACTCACCGTTCCCCAAGAAAAAGATGTTGTGTCTGTAACAGGGCTGGAATAAGGCGTGGCACCACCATTTTTTGTCCTGACTGTCCTGACCAGCCTGCCCTATGCATAGAGGAGTGTTTCCGCAAGTACCACACACAGGTACACTATTAGTGTAGGGATCGCGTGACACAGGACAGGCACACAGGGGTCTTAGGGCCCTTTTACACAGAGCTGCTACAAACCTCTCCTTTCACCTGGGACAAGGTGCATAATGTACTTTGCCACATCTCTGGGCGATTTGTACTTTGCACATTGTCCCATGGGGAATGAGAGGTTATTACTCTCAAGGCAAAAAAAAAATTCACAGGTAAACAAAAAAGTTAATGTTCTGTTTCAAATGTTCAATAAAGTTTATAAAAGTTAATGTTTTGTTTCAAATGTTATGTAAAGTTTATAAAAGTTAATGTTAATAAATTTATTGCATTGCTGCCTGTTTTTTTTCTTTGTTTATTTTTTACCTTCTAGGTGGACCAAGCGATCAACCAGCTGCAGCACTGATGTGCATTCTGACATAAGCATTGCGCTGCTGTCAGATTACACGAAGTCGGTGCATGCGGCACTGCAAGACGAGATTTCTCTGCAGTAAAAAAGATACGTTTGCCAAGGCTAATGAGCTGAGGGGCAGTGTTCATATGCTTTGGCAAACACTTTGTATAAAAAAAAAAAAAATTCTGGCAATGATTTTTTCATCCACATCGATTGATGTGAATGGAGAAATCGGGTTTGCCAGGGCATACGAGCTGAAGTGGGTTTGGATGTTGGGTGGAGCTCCTATGTCCTGGCAGATGCCTTTCCCCTCTTTTTTTTTTTTTTGCACATTTTTTGGCAGAGATTTTCTTATCCACATTGATCGATGCGAATGAAGAAATCTTTGCTAAACGGAAAAAAAAATCTCATTACCCGTATGCTCAAAACACATTGCCCTACTTTTTCTGAGTACGGCGATACCACATGTGTGACACTTTTTTGCAGCCTAGGTGCGTAAAGGGGCCGAAAGTCCAACGAGTACCTTTAGGCTTTACAGGGTTGCTAACAATTTAGCCCCGCCCAAAATGCCAGAACAGTAAACACACCCCACAAATGACCCCATTGCGGAAAGTAGAATTCATTTGGGTGCCAAGTTGCATGCCAAGAGCAATAAACCGTTAAAGTTGTAAAGTGCCGATTTGTAAAAAAGGGCCTGGTCACTAGGGGGTATAAACCTGTGGTCCTTAAGTGGTTAAAGCATATACTATTTTTGGAGTAATAACATGGATAGGTGAAAGTATTGGTTGCTGTTGACTAAAGAAGGGATCAGCAACCTCTGGCACTCCAGATGTTCTGAAAATAAAACTTCAATGATCTCCCTATCAATTCTATGCAAGTTACAAGAACAGCTGTGTACGTGTGCAAGCTGGGAACTGTAGCGTTTACTTCTTGCCCTAAGAAGCCATCACAGCCATGCCTACTAATGGCATGGCTGTTATTGGCCAAGTGCAGCATGTGACCCAGCCTCTATTTAAGCTGGAGTCAAGTAGCGCCGCAAGTCACACTACTCTGATTAGTGTAGGGAGAGGACACAGCTTCTGTGAAGGCGAGATTAGGCAGGGAAAAGTCAGCAAAAACAACTAATGAAGTGATTGATCTACAGCTGTGAATCATTCAACTTCTGTTAGTTAATTGCTCACTGGTTGTTAGGCTGCACAGAGCGTTTTTCTGTCACTTTGATCGGGGGCCATTTTGTGACTTGTGGTGCACCAGCACAAGCTGCCACCAAGTCCATCAAACCATCAAAACTATTTTTTTTTTTTTTATATATATCCTCCATTAGGGGCTTGGCTGTGCTTTTTGTCACCCCTAGAAACTCAGGATAGAAATTTCTATATATTATTAACCACTTCAACCCCCCTAGCTTAAACACCCTTAATGACCAGGCCACTTTTTACAATTCTGCACTACACTATTTTACCCGTTTATTGCTCCGTCATACAACTTACCACCCAAATTAATTTTACCTCCTTTTCTTCTGACTAATAGAGCTTTCATTTGGTGGTATTTCATTGTTGCTGACATTTTTACTTTTTTTGCCATTAATACAAATTTAACGACATTTTTGCAAAAAAATGACATTTTTCACTTTCTGTTGCAATTTTTTTTTAAAAAAACTACATTTCTATATAAATTTTTCTCTAAATTTATTGTTCTACATGTTTTTGATAAAAAAAGTCCAATAAGTGTATATTTATTGGTTTGGGTAAAAGTTATAGCATTTACAAACTATGGTGCAAAAAAGTGAATTTCCGCATTTTGAAGCAGCTCTGACTTTCTGAGCACCTGTCATGTTTCTTCAGGTGCTAGAATGTCAGGATAGTATAAATACCCCCCAAATGACACCATTTTAGAAAGAAGACACCCCAAAGTATTCGCGGAGGGGCATGGTTAGTTCATGTATCATTTCATTTTTTTTCACAAGTTAGCGGAAAATGACACTTTCTGAGAAAAAAAAAAAAGTTTTAATTTCTGCTAACTTCTGGCAAAAAAAAATAAAAATCTCAGACGGACTCACTATGCCTCTCAGTGAATACCTCGGGGTGTCTACTTTCCGAAATGGGGTCATTTGTGGGGTGTGTTTACTGTTCTGGCATTTTGGGCGGGGGCTAAATTGTGAGCCGCCATGTAAAACCTAAAGGTACTCGTTGGAATTTGGGCCCTTTGTGCACTCAGGCTGCAAAAAGTGTCACTTATGTGGTATCGCCGTACTCAGGAGAAGTAGGGCAATGTGTTTTGGGGTGTATTTTTACATATACCCATGTTGGGTGAGAGAAATATCTCTGTAAATTGACAACTTTGAATAAAAAAAAATTAAAAAGTTGTCGTTTACAGCAATATTTCTCACACAAAGTATGGGTATATATAAAAATACACCCCAAAACACATTGCCCTACTTCTCCTGAGTACGGCGATACCACATGTGTGACACTTTTTTGCAGCCAAGATACGCAAGGGGCCCTAAAACCAATGAGTACCTTTAGGATTTCACAGGCCATTTTTACGCATTTGGATTCTCACGCTTTTGGACCCCTAAAATGCCAGGACAGTATAAAAACCCCACAAGTGACCCCATTGTGGAAAGAAGACACCCCAAGGTATTCCGTGAGGGGCATGGCGAGTTCACAGAAAAAAAATAATTGGCACAAGTTAGCGGAATTTGATATATTTTTTTTTACAGTCTCATATTCCGCTAACTTGTGACAAAAAAAAAATTTGCATGAACTCACCATACCCCTCACGGAATACCTTGGGATGTCTTTTTTCTAAAATGGGGTCACATGTGGGGTATTTATACTGCCCTGGCATTTGAAGGTCTCCGCAATCATTACACGTATGGCCAGCATTAGGAGTATCTGCCATTCTCCTTATATTGAGCATACGGGTAATGAGATTATTTTTTCCGTTCAGCCTCTGCGCTGAAAAAAAAAAAAATGAACGGCACAGATTTTTTCATTCGCATCGGTCAATGTGGATGAAAAATCTCTGCCAAAATCAGTGACTGCGGTGCGGTGGGCTGGGCGCTAGCTACCTAACAAGTAGCTAACTAACTAGCGGTGATAGGGGACCCTTATGCCCCATTCACACGTCCGAAATTCTGTTTGCAGAACGGAATTGTGGACCCATTCATTTCTATGGGGACAGACTTTGTCCCGCTCGGATCCGGAATTATGGATCCGCTTCCGAGTCTGCACTTCCGTTCCGCAAAAATATAGAACATGTCCTATTCTTGTCCGCAATGCGGACAAGAAAGCATTTTCTATATAGTTCTGTCAATGTGCGGATCTGCAAAATGCGGAAAGCACATTGCCGGTGTCCGTGTTTTGAGGATCTGCGGATCCGCGGATCCGATCCGTGGATCCGTGAAACCACAGATCCGCAAAACACATATGGACGTCTGAATGGAGTCTTGCAAGGGGTGTGATTAATGACAGGGGGGTGATCAGGGGGTCTAGATGGGTTGATGAAGGGGTTAACAAGGGGTTAATAGGTGAGGGGGGGTGGGGGGGTTAGTGTAGTGTTTGGTGCAACTTTACATAGTTACCTGGTCCTCTGGTGGTCGATTCCAGCAAATGGGACCACCAGAGGACCACGTAGCAGCTATATCAGATGCTGTTCACAAAACAGCGTCTGATATAGCTCTTTGATGCAATTTAATTCGCATCTACAGCCTGCCAGCGATGGATCATCGCTGGCAGGCTGTAGGAGAACTCCTGAGACACGCTTCACTGTGAACGCGCGCGCGCTCACGCGCGCGTTCACAGGGAGTCTCTGCTCTCGCGAGATGACGCGCCGATGCGTCGTCTCAGAACAACAGGACCGCCCGCAGGACGCATCCCTGCGTTAGGCAGTCCTGTAGGAGTTAAGGGGTTAAATTCAATTGCCTAAATAGCAATCCCCTGAATCTGGTGTCCCAGCAGTGGCTGGCAAAGTTTAATAGTGTCCATCAAAGGATAGATCATTTTCTGTGGTGAAATTCAATTGCCAAAATAGCAATACCGTAAATCTGGTGTTCCAGCTGTGAATGGACAAGTTTAATAGTATCCGTCAAAGGATAGATTTTGTTCTGAGGTGAAATTCACTTGCCAATATAGCAATACCCTGAATTTGGTGTTCCAGCTGGTGCAGGCCTAGTTTAAATCTGTCCGTAAAAGGGTATCTTTTTCTGGTGTGAAATTCAATTGCCAAAATAGCAATACCGTAAATATGGTGTCCCAGCAGTGGCTGGCCAAGTTTAATAATGTCCATCATAGGATATATTTTTTTCTGGGGTGAAATTCAATTGCCAAAATAGCAATACCATAGATCAGTGGTTTCAGCTGTGGCTGGCCAAGTTTAATAGTATCCGGCAAAGTATATATTTTTTCTAGGGTGAAATTCAATTGCCAAAATAGTAATACCAGTAAATCTGGTGTCCCAGCAGTGGCTGGACAAGTTTAATAGTGTTCGTCAAAGGATTTATTATTTTCTGCTGTGAAATTCAGTTGCCAAAATAGAAATACAGTAAATCTGATGTTACAGCTGTGACTGAACAAGTTTAATTGTATCCGTCAAAGGATAGATTTTGTTCTGGGGTGAAATTCACTTGCCAATATAGCAATTCCCTGAATCTGGTGTTCCAGCTGTTGCAGGCCAAGTGTTAATCTGTCCGCAAAGGGAATATTACACTCAGCGTGCATCTCCAAGTATATTTCTTTCCGTAAAGGGTATATTACAAAAAGTTACCTTACAATTGCTGAAAGCATAATCCTGTAAATCTGCACGCACTATTTTGCATCTCATAGTGTATTTCTGTCCGTAAAGGGTATATTACACTCAAGTTGTAAATACAAGTGCTGAGATGGTCATCCTCAATAACTTCACACGCTACCGTGCATCTCCAAGTGTATTTCTGTCCATTAAAGGTTATATTACACAAAGTGTTAAAATTCTATTGCTGAAGGCATAATCCTACAAATTTTTTCACACACTACTGTGCATCTTCAAGTGTAAATCTGTCCATAAAAGGATACCTTTCATCCAGGGCCTAAATACTAGGCCTACAATTGATATTCCCTAAATCAGTGGTTACTTCTGTGCCTGGGATTAGTGTAATACGGTACATAAATAAATTGGCAGATAGTGTTAGGTGCCTGTAAAAAAGGTCTGATTTTGAAATCAATTCATTGGGCCAAATATTTTTTCTTATTGTGGTGCTTGGTGAACGGTAACAATGAGGAAAACATCTAGTAAGGGACGCGGACGCAGTCGTGGTGGTGTTAGTGGACCCTCTGGTGCTGGGAGAGGACGTGTCCATTCTGCCACAGCCACACGTCCTAGTGAACCAACTACCTCAGGTTCCAGTACACACCAGAATTTACAGCGATATTTGGTGGGGCCCAATGCCGTTCTAAGGATGGTAAGGCCTGAGCAGGTACAGGCGCTAGTCAATTGGGTGGCCGACAGTGGATCCAGCACGCTCACAACATTATCTCCCACCCAGTCTTCTGCAGAAACGCACAGGTGGCGCCTGAAAACCAAGCCCATCAGTCTGTCACATCACCCCCAATGCATATCAGGGAAACTGTCAGAGCCTCAAGTTATGCAGCAGTCTCTTATGCTGTTTGAAGACTCTGCTGGCAGGGTTTCCCAAGGAATACACCTAGCCCTTCCCCAGTGGTGGAAGACATAGAATGCACTGATGCACAACCACTGATGTTTCCTGATGATGAGGACATGGGAATACTACCTCATCGGAGTCCGCACGTCTCTGATGATGACGAAACACAGGTGCCAACTGCTGCGTCTTTCTGCAGTGTGCAGACCGAACAGGAGGTCAGGAGGAAGACTGTGTGGAAGACGATGCAGGGGACGATGAGGTCCTAGACCTCACATGGAATGAAGGTCGTTCCACTGACTTTCATAGTTCAGAGGAACAAACAAACTAATGCCCTAAACTAGGCTATGCAACTATCTTGACCGGGTGAAAATTTAAATACTTCACTTTTGTTGTATTGTATATAAAACAGGTTTCATGTATGTCTTATTTGGAACCAAACACAAGAGAAGTGATTAAAAATACAGTCACTGCTCCGCCAATGTCACTCTAAATCTGTTATAATAGGTAGAGGAGGTGTGCACACTCTCCCTCCTATTCGTTTTTGTCACAAGGCTCAGTGGTGGTGGCTGTTATAGCAGGTCAAAAGACTAACGTTTGATCAATGATCAGTTGCAGCATTTGATTATTGCTGAAACAGCAGCCAGGGCGCCTGTGTTTGTGCGCTCTCCCAGGCTATCACCATAGTGCAGGGTATTCCCTTTCTCGGTGCTAGAGTGCAGCAGAGACAAAGTACTGCATACACCTTAAACGCCAGCACCCATGAGGCACTATGGTGATAGCCTGGGAGAGCGCACAAACAATAGCGCCCTCTGGCTGCAGTTTCAGCAATAAGCAATGCTGCAACTGGATCATTGATCAAACATTAGTCTTTTTGACCTGGTAGCAGCCACCACCACTGAGCCCTGTGACAAAACGAATAGGAGGGAGAGTGTGCACACCTCCTCTACCTATTATAACAGATTTTGGCGGACATTGGCGGAGTGGTGACTGTATTTTTAATCACTTCTCTTGTGTTTGGTTCCAAATAAGACATACATGAAACCTGTTTTATATACAATACAATAAAAGTGAAGTTCTAAATTTACACCCGGATCAAGATAGGTTGCATAGCCTAGTTTAGGCATTAGTTTGTTTGTTCAGTAAATACAACCTTACCCTGGTTAGGTCTCTGGGAATTTAGATAGTTCAGAGGAAGAGGCAGTGGTGAGACGGAGCCAACAGCATAGCAAAAGAGGGAGCCTTTCCAGAGCAAGCAAAGTAAGTTTATTTTTTTAATAACTGATCTGAGTTCTGATGTGGGGACTTATCTGAAGCTGATGGGGGACTGATCTGAGGCTGATGGGATCTGATCTGAGGATAATGGGGATCTGATCTGAGGCTGATGGAGGTTGAGGGGTCTGATCTGAGGTCTGGTAGAGCTTGGAGGGCTGATTTGGGGGTCTAACTTGAGGTCTGATTAACAATGGGGATATGATTTAGGGGTCTGGTGAGAATTGAGGGTCTGATCTAAGGTCTGATGAAAAATATTATTTTTCTTATTTTTTTCCTTCAAATCCTAGGTGCGTCTTATAGTCCAAAAATATGGTACATATAATAGAGGCTGCTGTTATATATGAAACTATAAAAGATTATGTTTGCGCTTCCTGAGACAAGCTACAGAGCTCAGCATAACATACCGTGTGTGGTGTGCATTGGGTAAGTTTCTTTTAACCGCTTGCCGTCACACTAACGCCGATAGGCGTCAGTACGGCAGCGGTCTTAGGTCTCAGTGACGCCTATTGGCGTCATCTCATGAGATCCGAGATTTGCTGTAAATGCGCACTCACGGGAGCGCGCGTTCACAGCAGCGCGCAGTGTTGAAGTTAAACTACAGCCTGCCAGCGCTGATTATTGGCTGGCAAGCTGTAGATGTTTAAAATCTCCAATCAAAAAGGTATATCAGACGCTGTTTTGTAAACAGCGTCTGATATAACTGCTACCTGCTCCTCTGGTGGTCCCTTTGCTTGGATCGACCACCAGAGGACACAGGCAGCTCTGTAAGTACCACCAAGCACCGCACACATTACACAAACCCCCTGTCACTAATTAACCCCTGATCCCCCTGTCACCCCCTGTCATTGATCACTCCCTGTAAGGGTCCTTTATCACCGCCAGGAAATTAACTTCTTGTTAGGTAGATAGCGCCCAGCCCACCGCACCGCAGTCACTGATTAGTCGCTGATTAGCGTCATCGCTGTCGCTAATCAGCAATAGTACTATATAGTATCTGTAAGTGATCAAGACTGATCGCAATCAGATCTATATCAGTACATTAGGATCACCTTAGGCTCTACAAAAACGCAGTGTTTGCCCGTTCGGGGCTGATCTTGTGCCCACACTTGCGTTCAGTCCGCCCCACCGCAGTGACAGAATTTTTTTCTGATCACTGCAAAAACACCTTAAAATCGCTGGGGCTGCCTCACCCGCTGAATCCAGTGGTTCAGAATATGAGCCTGTAGACAGCAGTGGCACTCTAACCGCTAGTGAGGATGACGAGGTTGAGGTCCCTGCTATAGTCAGGCATACCCGACCCCATGTCAGTGTTCTGCATCCCCGCGTGATGAGCCTCATTTGCAGCAGAGTGGTGCTAGCGCTGATATTTGTCATGGTGTGGCATACACAAGCAGCGCAGCACATCCTGGACCTTCTGCTAGCAATGCTGTATTCTCTGGTGAAGTGGCGAGCACCAGAAGGGCAGTTCAAGCTGGTACGGTGGCATGTGCAGTAACTCCCCGTCGCAGCCACCATGTTCACAGACCCGTAGAGCCCTTAGTCTCCCAGAGGTGCTGGGAAGCCAAATTGGCAATCCCTGCTTCCGCCGCACCCGTATTGCCCCCTTTCACCGCCCAGTCTGGAGTTCGCATGGAGACAGCTCATTTAGGATCGGCCCTTGAGTTTTTGAGCTGTTCTTCACTGCGGATCTCTATGACTTAGTTGTGGCAGAAACCAACCGCTACGCCACACAATATATAACCGCCAATCCGGAAGCTTCTATGCCCAGCCTTTCCGGTGGAAACCAGTCACAGTTTCCAAATTTAAAATATTTTTGGACCTTATCTTCAGCATGGGTCTAACTAAAAAAATGTATTGCGGTCCTATTGGTCTAAAGACCCAATACATTACATGCCCATGTTCTCTGCTGCTATGTCCAGGGCACGTTTTGACATCATCATGCGCTTTATGCATTTCGCTGACAATAAAACCTGTCATCCAAGAGGCAACCCTGCTTATGACCGGCTCCACAAAATTCGGCCCCTCTTAGACCATTTGTCATCCAGGTTTGCAGATGTGTATACCCCCAATCAGAACATCTGCATAGACGAGTCCCTTGTACATTTTACCAGGTGCCTTGGCATCAATCAGTACATCCCCAGCAAGCGCGCCCGGTATGGGGTCAAACTGTATAAGATCGGTGAAAGGGCCACAGGCTATACATATCATTTTAGGATCTATGAGGGAAAATACTCAAAACTGGAGCTGGTCAGATGCCCTGACTACTTGGGGAGCAGTGGCAAGATTGTCTGGGACTTAGTGTCACCCTTACTCCACAAGGGGTACCACTTATTCGTGGACAATTTTTACACAGGCGTGGCCCTCTTTTGGCACTTATATATAGTCGGAATTCTCCACTGTGGCACTGTGCGACCTAGTCGCCGAGGCTTCCCCAACGGCTCGTTAGTACCTGACTTGCACGGGGGAGAGGGCTGCCTTGTATGACCAAGAACTGCTCGCGGTGAAGTGGAGGGACAAGAGGGACGTTTAGCTTCTGTCCACCATTCACCCAGACACGACAAATTGAAAGGGTAACTGGAGTCATTGAGAAACCCCTCTCTGTCCACTACTATAACCTTCACATGGGAGGGTGGACTTCAATGATCAGATATTGGCTCCCTATTTAGTGTCCCGCTGCACCAGACGCTGGTATAAGAAGGTTTCTGTTTATTTAATTCAATTGGCTGTGTACAATAGTTTTGTTCCCTACAGTAAGGCTGAGAGAATGGGATCCTTCCTTAAATTCCAGGAAGAGATCATTTTGGAACTCCTGTATCCAGGAGGGTCCGTGCCCCAAGTCCCTGATGTAGTTAGTCGGCTACATGACAGACACTTCCCGAGTGTCTATCCTGGTACCCCAACTCACCGTTCCCCAAGAAAAAGATGTTGTGTCTGTAACAGGGCTGGAATAAGGCGTGGCACCACCATTTTTTGTCCTGACTGTCCTGACCAGCCTGCCCTATGCATAGAGGAGTGTTTCCGTAAGTACCACACACAGGTACACTATTAGTGTAGGGATCGCGTGACACAGGACAGGCACACAGGGGTCTTAGGGCCCTTTACACAGAGCTGCTACAAACCTCTCCTTTCACCTGGGACAAGGTGCATAATGTACTTTGCCACATCTCTGGGCGATTTGTACTTTGCACATTGTCCCATGGGGAATGAGAGGTTATTACTCTCAAGGCAAAAAAATTCACAGGTAAACAAAAAGTTAATGTTCTGTTTCAAATGTTCAATAAAGTTTATAAAAGTTAATGTTTTGTTTCAAATGTTATGTAAAGTTTATAAAAGTTAATGTTAATAAATTTATTGCATTGCTGCCTGTTTTTTTTCTTTGTTTATTTTTACCTTCTAGGTGGACCAAGCGATCAACCAGCTGCAGCACTGATGTGCATTCTGACATAAGCATTGCGCTGCTGTCAGATTACACGAAGTCGGTGCATGCGGCACTGCAAGACGAGATTTCTCTGCAGTAAAAGATACGCTTGCCAAGGCTAATGAGCTGAGGGGCAGTGTTCATATGCTTTGGCAAACACTTTGTATAAAAAAAAAAAATTCTGGCAATGATTTTTTCATCCACATCGATTGATGTGAATGGAGAAATCGGGTTTGCCAGGGCATACGAGCTGAAGTGGGTTTGGATGTTGGGTGGAGCTCCTATGTCCTGGCAGATGCCTTTCCCCTCTTTTTTTTTTTTTGCACATTTTTGGCAGAGATTTTCTTATCCACATTGATCGATGCGAATGAAGAAATCTTTGCTAAACGGAAAAAAAAATCTCATTACCCGTATGCTCAAAACACATTGCCCTACTTTTTCTGAGTACGGCGATACCACATGTGTGACACTTTTTTGCAGCCTAGGTGCGTAAAGGGGCCGAAAGTCCAACGAGTACCTTTAGGCTTTACAGGGTTGCTAACAATTTAGCCCCGCCCAAAATGCCAGAACAGTAAACACACCCCACAAATGACCCCATTGCGGAAAGTAGAATTCATTTGGGTGCCAAGTTGCATGCCAAGAGCAATAAACCGTTAAAGTTGTAAAGTGCCGATTTGTAAAAAAAGGGCCTGGTCACTAGGGGGGTATAAACCTGTGGTCCTTAAGTGGTTAAAGCATATACTATTTTTGGAGTAATAACATGGATAGGTGAAAGTATTGGTTGCTGTTGACTAAAGAAGGGATCAGCAACCTCTGGCACTCCAGATGTTCTGAAAATAAAACTTCAATGATCTCCCTATCAATTCTATGCAAGTTACAAGAACAGCTGTGTACGTGTGCAAGCTGGGAACTGTAGCGTTTTACTTCTTGCCCTAAGAAGCCATCACAGCCATGCCTACTAATGGCATGGCTGTTATTGGCCAAGTGCAGCATGTGACCCAGCCTCTATTTAAGCTGGAGTCAAGTAGCGCCGCAAGTCACACTACTCTGATTAGTGTAGGGAGAGGACACAGCTTCTGTGAAGGCGAGATTAGGCAGGGAAAAGTCAGCAAAAACAACTAATGAAGTGATTGATCTACAGCTGTGAATCATTCAACTTCTGTTAGTTAATTGCTCACTGGTTGTTAGGCTGCACAGAGCGTTTTTCTGTCACTTTGATCGGGGCCATTTTGTGACTTGTGGTGCACCAGCACAAGCTGCCACCAAGTCCATCAAACCATCAAAACTATTTTTTTTTTTTTATATATATCCTCCATTAGGGGCTTGGCTGTGCTTTTGTCACCCCTAGAAACTCAGGATAGAAATTTCTATATATTATTAACCACTTCAACCCCCTAGCTTAAACACCCTTAATGACCAGGCCACTTTTTACAATTCTGCACTACACTATTTTACCCGTTTATTGCTCCGTCATACAACTTACCACCCAAATTAATTTTACCTCCTTTTCTTCTGACTAATAGAGCTTTCATTTGGTGGTATTTCATTGTTGCTGACATTTTTACTTTTTTGCCATTAATACAAATTTAACGACATTTTTGCAAAAAATGACATTTTTCACTTTCTGTTGCAATTTTTTTAAAAAACTACATTTCTATATAAATTTTCTCTAAATTTATTGTTCTACATGTTTTTGATAAAAAAGTCCAATAAGTGTATATTTATTGGTTTGGGTAAAAGTTATAGCATTTACAAACTATGGTGCAAAAAGTGAATTTCCGCATTTTGAAGCAGCTCTGACTTTCTGAGCACCTGTCATGTTTCTTCAGGTGCTAGAATGTCAGGATAGTATAAATACCCCCAAATGACACCATTTTAGAAAGAAGACACCCCAAAGTATTCGCGGAGGGGCATGGTTAGTTCATGTATCATTTCATTTTTTTCACAAGTTAGCGGAAAATGACACTTTCTGAGAAAAAAAAAAAGTTTTAATTTCTGCTAACTTCTGGCAAAAAAATAAAAATCTCAGACGGACTCACTATGCCTCTCAGTGAATACCTCGAGGTGTCTACTTTCCGAAATGGGGTCATTTGTGGGTGTGTTTACTGTTCTGGCATTTTGGGCGGGGCTAAATTGTGAGCCGCCATGTAAAACCTAAAGGTACTCGTTGGAATTTGGGCCCTTTGCGCATTCAGGCTGCAAAAAGTGTCACTTATGTGGTATCGCCGTACTCAGGAGAAGTAGGGCAATGTGTTTTGGGGTGTATTTTTACATATACCCATGTTAGGTGAGAGAAATATCTCTGTAAATTGACAACTTTGAATAAAAAAAATTAAAAAGTTGTCGTTTACAGCAATATTTCTCACACAAAGTATGGGTATATATAAAAATACACCCCAAAACACATTGCCCTACTTCTCCTGAGTACGGCGATACCACATGTGTGACACTTTTTGCAGCCAAGATGCGCAAAGGGCCCTAAAACCAATGAGTACCTTTAGGATTTCACAGGCCATTTTTACGCATTTGGATTCTCACGCTTTTGGACCCCTAAAATGCCAGGACAGTATAAAAACCCCACAAGTGACCCCATTGTGGAAAGAAGACACCCCAAGGTATTCCGTGAGGGGCATGGCGAGTTCACAGAAAAAAAATAATTGGCACAAGTTAGCGGAATTTGATATATTTTTTTTTACAGTCTCATATTCCGCTAACTTGTGACAAAAAAAAATTTGCATGAACTCACCATACCCCTCACGGAATACCTTGGGATGTCTTTTTTCTAAAATGGGGTCACATGTGGGGTATTTATACTGCCCTGGCATTTGAAGGTCTCCGCAATCATTACACGTATGGCCAGCATTAGGAGTATCTGCCATTCTCCTTATATTGAGCATACGGGTAATGAGATTATTTTTTCCGTTCAGCCTCTGCGCTGAAAAAAAAAAAAATGAACGGCACAGATTTTTTCATTCGCATCGGTCAATGTGGATGAAAAATCTCTGCCAAAATCAGTGACTGCGGTGCGGTGGGCTGGGCGCTAGCTACCTAACAAGTAGCTAACTAACTAGCGGTGATAGGGGACCCTTATGCCCCATTCACACGTCCGAAATTCTGTTTGCAGAACGGAATTGTGGACCCATTCATTTCTATGGGGACAGACTTTGTCCCGCTCGGATCCGGAATTATGGATCCGCGCTTCGGGTCTGCACTTCCGTTCGCAAAAATATAGAACATGTCTCTATTCTTGTCCGCACTGCGGACAAGAAAAGCATTTTCTATATAGTTCTGTCAATGTGCGGATCTGCAAAATGCGGAAAGCACATTGCCGGTGTCCGTGTTTTGAGGATCTGCGGATCCGCGGATCCGATCCGTGGATCCGTGAAACCACAGATCCGCAAAACACATATGGACGTCTGAATGGAGTCTTGCAAGGGGTGTGATTAATGACAGGGGGTGATCAGGGGTCTAGATGGGTTGATGAAGGGGTTAACAAGGGGTTAATAGGTGAGGGGGTGGGGGGTTAGTGTAGTGTTTGGTGCAACTTTACATAGTTACCTGGTCCTCTGGTGGTCGATTCCAGCAAATGGGACCACCAGAGGACCACGTAGCAGCTATATCAGATGCTGTTCACAAAACAGCGTCTGATATAGCTCTTTGATGCAATTTAATTCGCATCTACAGCCTGCCAGCGATGGATCATCGCTGGCAGGCTGTAGGAGAACTCCTGAGACACGCTTCACTGTGAACGCGCGCTCACGCGCGCTCACAGGGAGTCTCTGCTCCGCGAGATGACGCGCCGATGCGTCGTCTCAGAACAACAGGACCGCCCGCAGGACGCATCCCTGCGTTAGGCAGTCCTGTAGGAGTTAAGGGTTAAATTCAATTGCCTAAATAGCAATCCCCTGAATCTGGTGTCCCAGCAGTGGCTGGCAAAGTTTAATAGTGTCCATCAAAGGATAGATCATTTTCTGTGGTGAAATTCAATTGCCAAAATAGCAATACCGTAAATCTGGTGTTCCAGCTGTGAATGGACAAGTTTAATAGTATCCGTCAAAGGATAGATTTTGTTCTGAGGTGAAATTCACTTGCCAATATAGCAATACCCTGAATTTGGTGTTCCAGCTGGTGCAGGCCTAGTTTAAATCTGTCCGTAAAAGGGTATCTTTTTTTCTGGTGTGAAATTCAATTGCCAAAATAGCAATACCGTAAATATGGTGTCCCAGCAGTGGCTGGCCAAGTTTAATAATGTCCATCATAGGATATATTTTTTTCTGGGGTGAAATTCAATTGCCAAAATAGCAATACCATAGATCAGTGGTTTCAGCTGTGGCTGGCCAAGTTTAATAGTATCCGGCAAAGTATATATTTTTTTCTAGGGTGAAATTCAATTGCCAAAATAGTAATACCGTAAATCTGGTGTCCCAGCAGTGGCTGGACAAGTTTAATAGTGTTCGTCAAAGGATTTATTATTTTCTGCTGTGAAATTCAGTTGCCAAAATAGAAATACAGTAAATCTGATGTTACAGCTGTGACTGAACAAGTTTAATTGTATCCGTCAAAGGATAGATTTTGTTCTGGGGTGAAATTCACTTGCCAATATAGCAATTCCCTGAATCTGGTGTTCCAGCTGTTGCAGGCCAAGTGTTAATCTGTCCGCAAAAGGGAATATTACACTCAGCGTGCATCTCCAAGTATATTTCTTTCCGTAAAAGGGTATATTACAAAAAGTTACCTTACAATTGCTGAAAGCATAATCCTGTAAATCTGCACGCACTATTTTGCATCTCATAGTGTATTTCTGTCCGTAAAAGGGTATATTACACTCAAGTTGTAAATACAAGTGCTGAGATGGTCATCCTCAATAACTTCACACGCTACCGTGCATCTCCAAGTGTATTTCTGTCCATTAAAGGTTATATTACACAAAGTGTTAAAATTCTATTGCTGAAGGCATAATCCTACAAATTTTTTCACACACTACTGTGCATCTTCAAGTGTAAATCTGTCCATAAAGGATACCTTTCATCCAGGGCCTAAATACTAGGCCTACAATTGATATTCCCCTAAATCAGTGGTTACTTCTGTGCCTGGGTTAGTGTAATACGGTACATAAATAAATTGGCAGATAGTGTTAGGTGCCTGTAAAAAAGGTCTGATTTTGAAATCAATTCATTGGGCCAAATATTTTTTTCTTATTGTGGTGCTTGGTGAACGGTAACAATGAGGAAAACATCTAGTAAGGGACGCGGACGCAGTCGTGGTGGTGTTAGTGGACCCTCTGGTGCTGGGAGAGGACGTGTCCATTCTGCCACAGCCACACGTCCTAGTGAACCAACTACCTCAGGTTCCAGTACACACCAGAATTTACAGCGATATTTGGTGGGGCCCAATGCCGTTCTAAGGATGGTAAGGCCTGAGCAAGTACAGGCGCTAGTCAATTGGGTGGCCGACAGTGGATCCAGCACGTTCACAACATTATCTCCCACTCAGTCTTCTGCAAAAACACACAGGTGACGCCTGAAAACCAAGCCTTCAGTCTGTCACATCACCCCCAATCATATCAGGGAAACTGTCAGAGCCTCAAGTTATGCAGCAGTCTCTTATCCTGTTTGAAGACTCTGCTGGCAGGGTTTCCCAAAGGAATACACCTAGCCCTTCCCCAGTTGTGGAAGACATAGAATGCACTGATGCACAACCACTTATGTCTCCTGATGATGAGGACATGGGAATACTACCTCATTGGAGTCCGCACGTCTCTGATGATGACGAAACACAGGAGCCAACTGCTGCATATTTTTGCAGTGTGCAGACCGAACAGGAGGTCAGGGAGGAAGACTATGTGGAAGACGATGCAGGGGACGATGAGGTCCTAGACCTCACATGGAATGAAGGTCGTTCCACTGACTTTCATAGTTCAGAGGAACAAACAAACTAATGCCTAAACTAGGCTATGCAACCTATCTTGACCCGGGTGAAAAATTTAAAACTTCACTTTTATTGTATTGTATATAAAACAGGTTTCATGTATGTCTTATTTGGAACCAAACACAAGAGAAGTGATTAAAAATACAGTCACTACTCCGCCAATGTCCGCCAAAATCTGTCATAATAGGTAGGAGGTGTGCACACTCTCCCTCCTATTCGTTTTTGTCACAAGGCTCAGTGGTGGTGGCTGTTATATAGGTCAAAAGACTAATGTTTGATCAATGATCAGTTGCAGCATTTGATTATTGCTGAAACTGCAGCCAGGGCGCTATAGTTTAGCGCTCTCCAGGCTATCACCATAGTGCAGGGTATTCCTTTCTCGGTGCTAGAGTGCAGCAGAGACAAAGTACTGCATACACCTTAAACGCCAGCACCCATGAGCACTATGGTGATAGCCTGGGAGAGCGCACAAACAATAGCGCCTCTGGCTGCAGTTTCAGCAATAAGCAAATGCTGCAACTGATCATTGATCAAACATTAGTCTTTTTGACCTATATAACAGCCACCACCACTGAGCCCTGTGACAAAACGAATAGGAGGGAGAGTGTGCACACCTCCTCTACCTATTATAACAGATTTTGGCGGACATTGGCGGAGTGGTGACTGTATTTTTAATCACTTCTCTTGTGTTTGGTTCCAAATAAGACATACATGAAACCTGTTTTATATACAATACAATAAAAGTGAAGTTTTAAATTTTACACCCGGGTCAAGATAGGTTGCATAGCCTAGTTTAGGCATTAGTTTGTTTGTTCAGTAAATACAACCTTACCCTGGTTAGGTCTCTGGGAATTTAGATAGTTCAGAGGAAGAGGCAGTGGTGAGACCGAGCCAACAGCATAGCAAAAGAGGGAGCAGGGGGCAAAAGCAGAACAGCCGCTGCCAAGAGAGTTCGCCTGCTACTGGCCACTGCCACCAGGGACCAAGCACCCCAAAGGCAGCTTCAAGGAGTTCCCTGGCATGACACTTCTTTAAACAATGTGCTGACGACAAGACCCGAGCGGTTTGCACGCTGTGCCATCAGAGCCTGAAGCGAGGCATTAACGTTCTGAACCTTAGCACAACCTGCATGACCAGGCATCTACATGCCAAGCATGAACTGCAGTGGAGTAAACACCTTAAAAACAAGGAACTCACTCAGGCTCCCCCTGCTCCCTCTTCTGCTGCTGCCTCGGCCAATTCCTCCGCCTTGGGAGGAATGTTGGCACCTGCCACCCACCAAACAAAGGATGTGCCACCGACACCAACACCTGCGTCACCAAGCATCTCCACCATGTCACAAGGCAGCGTTCATCTCACAAACCGTGGAGAAAAGCGTAAATTCCCACCTAGCCACCCTCGAGCCCTGGGCCTGAATGCCAGCATTTCTAAACTACTGGCCTTTGAAATGCTGTCATTCAGGCTGGTGGACACAGACAGCTTCAAACAGCTGATGTCCATGGCTGTCCCACAGTATGTTGTTCCCAGTCGCCACTACTTCTCCAAGACAACCATGCCTTCGCTGCACAACCAAGTATCTGATAAAATCAAGTGTGCACTGCTCAATGCCATCTGTGGCAAGGTCCACCTAACCACAGATACGTGGACCAGTAAGCACAGCCAGGGACGCTATATCTCCCTAACTGCACACTGGGTAAATGTAGTGGCGGCTGGGCCTCAGGCGGAGAGTTCTTTGGCGCACATCCTTCCACCGCCAAGGATCGTAGGGCATCATTCTTTGCCTCCTGTAGCCTCCTCCTCCTACTCAGCTTCCTCCTCCTCTGCTTCCACCAGCTCATCCAGTCAGCCACACACCTTCACCACCAACTTCAGCACAGCCCGGGTAAACGTCAGCAGGCCGTTCTGAAACTCATATGTTTGGGGGACAGGCCTCACACCGCGCAGGAATTGTGACGGGGTATTGAACAACAGACCGACCAGTGGTTTCTGCCGGTGGGCCTCAAGCTTGGCCTGGTGGTGTGCGATAATGGGTGAAATCTCATTGCAGCTCTGGGACTAGCCGGTTTGACGCACATCCCTTGTCTGGCGCATTTGCTGAATTTGGTGGTGCAGAAGTTCATTCACAACTCTCAATGAACATAAGCAAATAACGCCATATCAGCATGGCTTCATGAGGGATCGGTCATGCCAAACGAATGTAATCATCTTCTATGAGGAGGTAAGTTCTAGACTTGACAGCGGCGAATCAATGGACACTGTACCTCATAAAAGGTTAGTATATAAAATGAGAATGCTCGGACTAGGAGACAATGTCTGTATATGGGTAAGTAACTGGCTGAGTGACAGAAAACAGAGGGTGGTTATTAACGGTATATACTCAGATTGGGTCACTGTCACTAGTGGGGTCAGGGGTCAGTATTGGGCCCTATTCTCTTTAATATATTTATTAATGATCTTGTAGAAGGCCTGCACAGTAAAATATCTATTTTTGCAGATGACACTAAATTGTGTAAAGTAATTAACACTGAAGAGGACAGTTTTCTGCTACAGAGGGATCTGGATAGATTGGAGGGTTGGGCAGAGAAATGGCAGATGAGGTTTAACACTGACAAATGTAAAGTTATGCACATGGGAAGGAATAATGCAAGTTACCCGTACTTTATTAAATGGTAAAAACTCGGTAACACTGACATGGAAAAGGATCTAGGAATTTTAATAAACAGCAAATTAAGCTGCAAAAACCAGAGTCAGGCAGCTACTGCCAAGGCCACTAAGATAATGGGTTGCATCAAAAGGGGCATAGATGCCCGTGATGAGAACATAGTCCTACCACTTTACAAATCACTAGTCAGACCACACATGGAGTACTGTGTACAGTTCTGGGCTCCTGTGAACAAGGCAGACATAGCAGAGCTGGAGAGGGTTCAGAGGAGGGCAACTAAAGTAATAACTGGAATGGGGCAACTACAGTACCCTGAAAGGTTATCAAAATTAGGGTTATTCCTTTAGAAAAAAGACGACTGAGGGGAGATCTAATAACTATGTATAAATATATCAGGGGTCAGTACAGAGATCTGTCCCATCATCTATTTATCCCCAGGACTGTGACTGTGACAAGGGGACATCCTCTGCGTCTGGAGGAAAGAAGGTTTGTTCACAAACATAGTAAAGGATTCTTCACTGTAAAAGCAGTGAGACTATGGAACTCTCTGCCTGAGGAGGTGGTGATGGTGAGTACAATAAAGGAATTCAAGAGGGGCCTGGATGTATTTCTGGAGTGTAATAATATTACAGGCTACAGCTACTAGAGAGGGGTCGTTGATCCAGGGAGTTATTCTGATTGCCTGATTGGAGTCGGGAAGGAATTTTTTCCCCTTAAGTGGGGAAAATTGGCTTCTGCCTCACAGGGTTTTTTTGCCTTCCTCTAGATCAACTTGTAGGAAACAGGCCGAACTGGATGGACAAATGTCTTTTTTCGGTCTTATATACTATGTTACTATGTAACTACTCCAACATGTCTGAGCTGCTGCATAAAGTGCGGGCCGCCTGTGCGCGCTCCGGCGCTCACATCCTTCCGCTGCTCGCCTGTCTGTGCTACAGTGTAACTCGGCCTTCCCGCTTCTCGCCTCATATGCGACGTGCCTACCAGGTGGAACTCCACCTTGCACATGCTGGAGAGACTGTGCGAGCAGCAGCAGGCCATAGTGGAGTTTCAGCTGCCGCATGCACGGGTCAGTCGCACTGTGGAACAGCACCACGTCACCACCAATGACTGGACCTAAATGCGAGACCTGTGTGCCCTGTTGCGCTGTTTCGAGTACTCCACCAACATGGCCAGTGGCGATGACACCGTTATCAGTGTTACAATACCACTTCTATGTCTCCTTGAGAAAACGCTTAGGGCGATGATGGAAGAGGAGGTGGCCCAGGATGAGGAGGAGGAGGAGGGGTCATTTTTAGCACTTTCAGGCCAGTCTGTTAGAAGTGCCTCAGAGGAAGGTTTTTGCAATAGCAGAGGTCCAGGTACAAATGTTGCCTGCCAGCGCTCACTACTGTAGGACGAGGAGGATGAGGAGGAGGTGGAGGAGGATGATAATGAAGCAGGTTCACAGCGGGTGGCACCCAACACAGCTCAGGCCCATCACTGGTGCGTGGCTGGTGGGATAGGATGATGACGATATGCCTCCCACAGAGGACAGCTTGTCCTTACCTCTGGGCAGCCTGGCACACATGAGCGACTACATGCTGCAGTGCCTGAACAACGACAGCAGAGTTGCCCACATTTTAACTTCAGCGGACTACTGTGTTGCCACCCTGGTGGATCCCCAGTACAAAGACAATATGTCCACCTTACTTCCTGCACTGGAGCGTGATAGGAAGATGCGCGAGTACAAGCGCACCCTGGTAGACCCGCTCCTGAGAGCATTCCCAAATGTCACAAGGGAACAAGTGGAAGCCCAAGGCGAAGGCAGAGGAGGAGCAAGAGGTCGCCAGTGCAGCTGTGTCACGGCCAGCTCCTCTGAGGGCAGGGTTAGCATGGCAGAAATGTGGAAAAGTTTTTCACCACGCCACAGCTAACTGCACCACCACCTGATACGGAACGTGTTAGCAGGAGGCATGACGCCTGATTCTCTGCTATGCGACCTCTGTCCTCTGTCTAGATGCTGGGGACTAAATAAATGAAAGTGGCCTTCTCCATTGGTGGGTGACATGACGCCTGATTCTCTGCTATGTGACCTTTGTCCTCTGTCTGGGTGCTGGGGCCTAAATAAATGAAAGTGGCCTTCTCCATTGGTGGGTGACGTGACACCTGATTCTCTGCTATGCGACCTCTCTCCTCCGCCTGGGTGCCAGGGGCCTAATTATCGAAAAGTGGTCTTCTCCATTGGTGGGTGACATGATGCCTGATTCTCTGCTATGCGACCTCTCTCCTCCATCTGGGTGCCATGGGCCTAATTATCGAAAAGTCGCCTTCTCCATTGGTGGGTGACATGACTCCTGATTCTCTGCTATGCGACCTCTGTCCTCTGTCTGGTTGCTGGGGCCTAAATTATCGGAAAGTGGCCTTCTCCATTGGTGGATGACATGACGCCTGATTCTCTGCTATGCGACATCTCTCCTCCGTCTGGGTGCCAGGGCCTAATTATTGAAAAGTAGCCTTCTCCATTGGTGGGTGACATGACTCCTGATTCTCTGCTATGCAACCTCTGTCCTCTGTCTGGGTGCTGGGGCCTAAATTATCGAAAAGTGGCCTTCTCATTCGTGGGTGACTTGAAGCCTGATTCTCTGCTATGGGACTTCTCTCCAATTGATATTGCTTAATTTTTTATTTATTTTATGTTATTTTAATTCATTTCCTATCCACATTTGTTTGCAGGGATTTACCTACATTTTGCTGCCTTTTGCAGCTCTCTAGCTCTTTCCTGGACTATTTTACAGCCTTTTAGTGCCCAAAAGTTCGGGTCCCCATTGACTTCAATGGGGTTCGGGTTCGGGATGAAGTTGTGGTCGAGTTCGGATCCCGGATCCGAACAATTTTGGGAATTTCAGCCAAACTTCTCGAACCCGAACGTCAAGGTGTTCGCGCCACTCTATTTGTGACATCCAGTGTACTTTTTCAGAAAAACGCTGTGCACAGCAACATTATCTGCACTCCTTTTAACGTGTGCGCATCCTAAAAGTATCTGTCACATCCAGTGTACCCTTTCCATAGATGCTGCAGACAGCGACATTATCTGTGCTACATCTCCTGTTTTATCTTGTGCGAATACTAAAAATATCTGTGACATCCAGTGTACTTTTTCCATAGACGCTGCCGACAGTGACATTACCTTTGCTACATCTCCTGTATAACGACGTTAGCGCATCCTAAAAAATCTGTGACGTCCAGTATACTTTTTCCGCAGACAATGCCGACAGCGACATTATCTGAGCTACATCTCCTGTATAACGTTTGCGCATCCTAAAAATATCCGTGACATCCAGTGTACTTTTTCCATAGACGCTGCGGACAGAGACATTATTTGCGCTACATCTCCTGTTTAACGTGTGCGCATACTAAAAATATCTATGACATCCTGGGTACTTTTTCCGTAAACGCTGCAGACAGCGACATTACCTGCGCTACTTCTCCTGTTTAATGTGTGCGCATATTAAAAATATCTGTCACATTCAGTGTACTTCTTCCGTAGACGTGTCGGCTGTGGACAGTTACATTAACTGTGAAACATCTCCTGTATAAAGTTTGTGCATCCTAAAAATATCTGTGACATCCAGTGAACTTTTTCCGTAAACGATGTCCGCTGCAGACAGTGACATTACCTGCGCAACAGCTCCTGTATAACGTTTCCGCATGCCAAATTTCTGTGACATTGACTGTAATTTTTTCTTAGCTGCTGTTGATAGCAGCGCCATTACTTGTGGAATCCTCTCCTATATAACATTTGCACGTTCCAGATATCAGTGACATTGGCTGTAATTTTTTCTTAGATGCTGTTCACAGCAGTGCCATTACCTGTGGTACCTCTCCTGTACAATGTTTCCGCATCCCAAATATCATTGACATTGACTGTAATTTTTTCTTAGCTGCTGTTGACAGCAGAGCCATTACACGTGGTACCTTTCCTGTATAACGTTTCCGCATCCCAAATATATGTTACATTGAGTGTAATTTATTTGCGCATACACTTAAAAAAAACTGCGTTACTGTATGTGTGATATACTTGCAAGCATATAAACTATTTAATATGATGAAAGCGAGCAGTAAGGAATGGGGAAGTGGCCGTGCTGCTGATGGAGCACGCAGAGGCAGTGGCCCTGTGTGCGGTGAAACTGTGCCTGCTGGCAGAGCACAATTGACACACTTATCCATGATACTTTGCTTCATGTCCCACTTTGCAGGGCTGCGCAGGACATCACTAGTGATGAGCGGGAGGTGCCATATTCGATTTTGCGATATTTTGCGAATATTCGATTGAATATTTGTCATATATTCGTCAAAATCGAATATTTGTCATTATTCTATATATTGCAAATTTTACACGACTTTATATTCACATTGCAAATTAAACTTAGAGCTGAGTTCCTAATGGTTGTATTGCTAGAATTGACCAAGATAAAGAATATCACGAATATAGCACTATATTCGCAATCTTCGTTATATTCTAGAAAGCCAACCATTAGGAACTCAGCTCTAAGTTGAATTCGCAATGCGATTAATATAACTTGTATTGCTCACATTGCAAATTCAACTTAGAGCTGGGTTCCTAATGGTTGTATTGCTAGAATTGACGAAGATAATCGAATATCACGAATATAGCACTATATTCTCAATCTTCCTTATATTCTAGCAACAACCATTAGGAACTCAACTCGAAGTTGAATTCGCAATGCTAACATATATCAAGCATTGCGAATTCAACTTAGAGCTGGGTTCCTAATGGTTGGCTTGCTAGAATATAACGAAGATTGAGAATATATTCATGATTTTGTGATATTCGTTATATTCTAGCAATACAACCATTAGGAACCCAGCTCTAAGTTGAATTCACAATGCAAATAATTCAGGTTATATTAATCGCATTACGATTACAACTTAGTCAAATTTGTGAGATTGTAATTCTCACATCCGACAGTACATTTTAGCATGGAGGCATTCCCATGCACACGGGAAGTCGTCAGAAGCAGCAATGGAGCGGGCAGGGAGCTAGGAATCCTCCGGACAGGTAAGAACAGCTTTTGGGAAGTTGAAAGACAACCAGAGAGCAACAAGGATTAACAACTTAAAAAAAAGGAGGAGATTTTGTGCCCTGATTCTCAAACTCTGAGAGGCAGTGGCAGTGGGGTAGCAAAGGGAGTAAGCGGTCCACACCAAACAGGCCCGCAAATGTTCCCTGGAGCACCCCTTGTGAATATCTCCCTTGAAAATGGGTAGGTGTTCCGCAGTCTGGCACTTTTTGATGAAAGTGCGACGATAAAAGAATTGTCAAGTGCAACCTGTGCCGTACCAAAATGAGCAGGGGCGTGAATACTAGAAACCTCACCACCACCAGCATGATCTGCCACATGGCATCAAAGCACCATAATCCATGGGCAGAAAGCCTGGCATCAAAATCAGTGTCTGCGGGTCACACCACTGCCTCCTCTTCCCCTTTGTTACGTGCTGGCCAATCCCTGTCCAAGATGCAGGCCCGGATGCCTCCCGCCATGCACCTGGACTTTTGCAAGCACCATCAGCTAGCACATCCACTTCTGTATCCCAGCGCAGAGTACAGATGTCCATACCCCAGGCCTTTGAACGAAAGCACAAATACCCAGCGACCCACCCATAGGCCATAGCAATAAATGTACACCTTTCCAAATTGCTGACACTGAAAATGTTGCCATTTAGGCTTGTGGACACTGAGGCTTTTCACAGCCTGATGGTGGCGGCCGTCCCTCGTTAATCAGTCCCCAGCCGCCACTATTTTTCCAGTGTGTTGTTCCCGCCTTACACCAGCATGTGTCCCATAACATCACCCGTGCCATGAACAACATAGTAATTGGGAAGGTCCACTTAACGACTGACACATAGCCAAGTGCTTGTGGCCAGGGATGCCACATTTCCCTGACGGCACTCTGGGTGAACATTGTGGAGGCTGGAAGCGAGTTGCACCCTGGGATGGCACAAGTGCTAACGAAGTCAAGGATTGAGGGGCCTACTTCCATCAGGATTTCCACCACCACCTGCATTAGTGGCTGCAACCCCCCTACTCCTCCTCCACTTCCTCCTCCACTTCCACCTCTGAACTTTCATCTTGCAGCTCCAGTCAGCCATCAGTCAGTAGCTGGAAGCAGTGTAGCACTGCAGTGGGGAAGCGGCAACAGGCCGTGCTGAAACTTATTTGCTTAGGTGACAAACAGCACACCGCCGCTGAGCTATGGCAGGGTATAAGGGACCAGATTAAGCTGTGGCTCTTGCCACTCAACCTACAACCAGGCATGGTTGTGCCTGAAAATGGCCGTAACTTGTTTGAGGCTTTGGAGCTCGTCAAGCTCACACACATACCATGCCTAGCCCACGTGTTAAATGTAGTGGTTCAGCGGTTTCTCAAAACCTACCCCAATTTGCCTGAGCTACTGGTGAATGTGCGCCGCTTGTGTGCCCAACTGCCCATTTACGAAAGTTGTCTACAGCTGCCGCTGGTCTGGAAAAGCTGCAGCAGTGCTTGCAATTTCCAGCTCACCGACTATTGTGCGACATGAGCACATGCTGGAACTCCATATTCCACATGTTGGCCAGGCTTTCTGAGCAGCAGCAGGCAGTAGTGGAATACTAGCTGCAACATGGACGTCGCCATTCCAGTCAGCTTCTGCTCTTCACAAACAAAGAGTGGGCATGGATGTTTGACCTCTGTGAGGTTTTATGCAACTTTGAGGAATCAACACAAATGGTGAGCAGCGATGTCACTAATTAGAGTAACCATCCCACTTCTGAGTCTACTGAAACGCTCGCTGCTCACAATGAAGAAGGACGCTTTGCATTTGAAAAAGGTGGAAATGGGGGAAGACAGTACACAGGGTGAATTTGTCTTCTCAGCGTGAATTGAATGATGATGATGAGGAGGAGGTAGAGCAGGAGACTATTGCCTCTGCTACAGAGGGTAGTACCCATATCAGGTTTATTCCATGTGTTTAGCGTGGATGGGCAGAAGAGGAGGAAGAGGATGAAGAGATTGAGAGTCGTCCTCCTGATAAGGACAGTGAAGTCTTGTTTGTTGGGACTCTGGCACAAATGGCTGACTTTATGTTACGTTAAGAGATGACCCAATTTTGACGTGTGAAAGTCAAAAGGGTAAAAAGAAAAAGTACCACTATAGTGGCGCCAACATTAAGGTTAATTGTACTATAGACGACAAATTTGTGGCCACTATGTTTTGTGAGCCGATGAGAAGAAAATAAAATGTAACAATAAAATGCTAGTAAGCAGGTAGGATTAAAATCAAATTGAAAATAACAAATGGTGGAAAAAGACTCACTTCACCCAGGAGGGTAATGTGGGATAAGCATAAAACACCCACATAAACACCTCCTGCGCCTGGATCGCCTGTAGAAGTCTTAGAAAGGACGGCAAACACTGGAGTTTTCTGGAACCTTTCTTTATTACAATAGCCAGGGTAGGGGGGAGGAGGAGCTTGACGCGTTTCGGGGTCATCTAAAAGGACCCCTTCATCAGGAGCAATTACAAACAGACAAAACAGTGGGGTATTTATACAAAAAGTAAAGAAAAACCGCCAAAAGCGCAAGGAAGCATCACTTCCAGTTCGGCTGACGTCACTTCCGGTTTCCGTTTAAAAGATATAACATATATCCGTAGTGTTAAAACAATCTATGTTACATTGTGTGAGCTATAGAATGATTAAAAATGATTGGAAGGGTGAATGGGGAATGAAATAAATATATCAAAGAGCGATCAGGTAAACACAAAGGCGGGTCAAAGTACCTTTGGTGATGTAACTTCCTGTTCCTACGTTGATGCACTTACGGTGTGCGTTCCACCTTGGAACGCACCGGAAGTGTCAGGCTCGGATGAAGGAGCTTCCGATTATTGATGTGATGTGCTTGTGGTGCGTTCCACTTGGAACGCACCGGAAGTGGTAGACCCGGTTAAAGGATCTCTGCATATAAACAGTAGGTGGGTGGTACTGGGTGATTGGCAGATTCTACAAGATAATGATAAAGAGTATATGGTAGCTTTATTCAGTGGATTAAGGTCGTGTTCGAATGTGTTGTTGAACTCGAGGGTGGGATATAGGTAGATATATTAGTTATTACATAATTGATAGGTTCTGCGGAATGGTAATAGTTGCAAAGTGTATCATAGCTCAAAGAGAGATGGGTTTTTAGAAATAAATAGAAAATTCAGATGATACATACATATTGTCCAGAGTAAAAGTACACTGGTATGGGTGCATACATAATGGATAATAAATAGATAGATACATAAATAAAATAAAATAAATAAATGATAATTAATAATAAATAATAAATAAAGAATCATATATGGTATAAACTGTGTTACAAAAATGAGATATTAAAATCAAAAAATGGAATTAAAAATATGTATAACAGAGGGATATGTAATTAATAGTAGATTAAGAAGTATAAGTGGATCTACATTGTAAGTGACCCTAAATAAATATTAATGCAAAGAAAGCAATAAATTGTGCAAAATATTGTTCAATTACCCTTTTTCCTTGACGTCTTTTGGATCAGAAACGTGTCGGAATGGATGTTGTTGGAAAAAGGGGGAGGGGGAAAGGGGATAGGGTTGTGGGAATGGGGATGTAAAGGAGGGGAAATAATACCTTTGGGAATATGAGGAGAGGAACATACCTTTGGGGTGGGGTTACTGTTGGACAGGCTGATTTATTGTATGGTTTAGTAGTTAGAGTACTCTAAGCCAGTGTTTCCCAACCAGTGTGCCTCAGCTGTTGCAAAACTACAACTCCCAGCATGCCCGCACAGCCAAAGGCTATCCGGGCATGCTGGGAGTTGTAGTTTTGCAACAGCTGGAGGCACACTGGTTGGGAAACACTGCTCTAAGCATTCGTTTAACCCAAATGGGGACAGTGTGTTAAGGGAAAAGATCCAAAACATTTCTTTTGACACAGTTCTTGGTGGGATGAAGGAACAGTTTCTATGGGTGTGACTAAGAGGTCATCGGTCTTTCCTTCATGCTGTTCTGAAAAATGGCGTGATACACTGTGTGTGAGGACTTTTCTATTGATGTTAGAGCGATGCTCACACATCCGGTCTCTCAAGGTTTGGGTGGTCCTGCCAACATACTTAAGGCCACATTTACAACTGAGGAGATAGATGACATTTCTGGATCCACAATTAAGCTCTTGTTTGAGTTGCCACGTGCCTGCTTTGTGTTCTAGTGGGATTGCTTTTGTACCGTGGGTTATCATTCTACAGCACTTGCATTTTTAATGCCACATTTGAAAGCTCCCTTTTGGTCGTATTTTGAAGTGGGATCTTGTGTGTGGAGTTTAGGGGCTGGATTCTGGGGCAAGAGGTTGCTAGGATATTCTTGAGAGTGAGTGCTCTCCGGAAAGTGATGCCTGGTTGTTTTGGGAGAATATCTTTTAAGATGGGGTCTTTTAAAAGAATGCCCCAATGTTTTGAGAGTAGTTTTCTGAGTACCTGGTGTTGAGCGCTATATCTGGTAATGAGGTTGAACTGGTGCCGGTTTTGGTCAGCGCTTTTGGTTTTGTTTTTATTGGGGGCGACTGTTGAGGCTTCTTTTTGGTCAAGTTTGAGGACTCGTTGACTGGAGATCTTGATTAGAGTTTTTGGGTAGCCTTTTTCTAGGAAATGGTCTTTTAGTATGCCTATTTGTTTTTGAAGAATTTTGTTATCTGAACAGTTCTTCCGGATACGTTTCATCTGTCCAAAGGGTATATTCTTTTTCCAATTGGCATGGTGACAGCTGGAATATTCAAGGTAGCTGTTGGCGTCAACTCTCTTGAAGTGGGTACTGGTACATATTCTGTTATTAATAATCTCTATGTGAATATCTAGAAAGATAGCTGTTTTAGGGTCAGATTCGGAAGTGAAGGTTAGGCCCCAATCATTCTGGTTAAGTGTCGAGGTGAGGTCTAAAAGATCCTGGGGAGAACCTCCCCAGATGAAGAAGATATCATCTATGTAGCGTCGGTATAAGATGATATTTTTGTTTGTTAGAAGGCCGATGCGCTCTTCAAAGTGACCGACGAACAAATTGGCATAGGCTGGGGCAAATTTCGTGCCCATCGCGGTTCCTCTAGTTTGTAAATAGAAAGTTTCACCGAAGGTGAAATAATTGTGCTCAAGAATAAAACTGATAGCTTTTAGAGTAAACTCTTTCTGGGTGATGGCCATAGTTGGATCTAGGCTCAAGAAGTGTTTAACTGCTTGGATCCCTAAAGTGTATTGGATGTTGCTATATAGAGAGGCAACATCTAAAGTAACTAGGGTATAATGTTCCTTCCACTCTATATTATTAAGCGTATTTATAAGGTCTGTGGAATCCCGTAGATACGCGGGCAGTTGGACGACGTATTTTTGCAAAAATTTGTCGACATATGCAGAAAGGTTAGTGAGTTTATTCCAGAGATTATGGGGCGGCCTGGGGATTGGTGAGGGATTTGTGAATTTTGGGAAGAAAATAAATCCGGGCTATGGAGGGATGGTGACAGGTGAGGAATTGCTTCTCTTTTTATTAAGAATGTTGTTTGTGAAACCATATGTGACAAGATCTTGGAGTTTCTTTTTAAAGATGGGGGTGGGATCTTCAGCCAAAACTTTGTAGTAAATGAGATCCGAGAGTATTCTTTTAGATTCAAGAAGATAATATTCCCGATCAAGTATTACCACTCCCCACCTTTGTCCGCGTTCTTAATCACAACTTCCTTGTTGTTTCTTAAGGTGGTGAGGGCTTTCCTTTCTTTATTAGTGAGATTGTGTGGGGGGGGTTTAATTTTGGTTAGGGTTTTGGATTCATCTAGGATAATGTTGAGGAAGCTTTCTAGATGTGGGCCTCTGTTGTGTAGAGGGTAAAGGTGGATTTGATGTTCAAACCTGAAGGAATAGGTTGCACGGTGGTAGCTGTCGTGTCGGTAGAGCAGGAGTGGTGGTTGGCAGAATTAGGTGTGGATTCTCTGTAGTAGTTCTGGCAATACCAGAGTTGGGGATTTGGTTCTCAATTTTTCTTTGCTTAATGGCAAAGTGCCTCTTAAGAGTACGTTTGCGGACCCACTGGTTTAGGTCAACAAATACTTCAAAAGGATCAGTAGAACTTGTGGGGCAAAAGGACAGACCCTTGTTCAGTAGGTTTAGTTCATTCGGTTTTAGTTCATATTTTGAAAGGTTGAAAATGCCTTTGGGTGGGTAATTGTCAGTTGGTAGGGGAATCGTGGTTTTATCTATTGCTTGGGTAGTGGGCAGGGGGATGGTGTGGATTGGAATTGTCTGGTTAATGTTTGGGGTTTTAGTTTTTTCTTTAGGGGTGTGTCTGAGTCTTCCTCCCCTACATCCACGGTATAGTTTTTTGTTCTTTTGCGGGATTGGGGGATCGGACTGAAGAATTGAGTGATCTTCTGATTTTGATGGTGGTGGGGGGTTGTCGGGGGGATTGGGCCTGTGGGGGTGAAAAAAGGACTTAGGATTTGCATGCTTGTTAGCACTGGTCTTGCAGTGGGAGTTCCTAAAAAAGTATTGAGAGAGTTTGGTGAATTCTGTCCTATGAAAGGGCTTCCTGAGAGGTTGGGGGTAAGGAGGTTCTCCCCAGGATCTTTTAGACCTCACCTCGACACTTAACCAGAATGATTGGGGCCTAACCTTCACTTCCGAATCTGACCCTAAAACAGCTATCTTTCTAGATTTTCACATAGAGATTATTAATAACAGAATATGTACCAGTACCCACTTCAAGAGAGTTGACGCCAACAGCTACCTTGAATATTCCAGCTGTCACCATGCCAATTGGAAAAAGAATATACCCTTTGGACAGATGAAACGTATCCGGAGGAACTGTTCAGATAACAAAATTCTTCAAAAACAAATAGGCATACTAAAAGACCGTTTCCTAGAAAAAGGCTACCCAAAAACTCTAATCAAGATCTCCAGTCAACGAGTCCTCAAACTTGACCAAAAAGAAGCCTTAACAGTCGCCCCAATAAAACCAAAACCAAAGCGCTTACCAAAACCGGCACCAGTTCAACCTCATTACCAGATATAACGCTCAACACCAGGTACTCAGAAAACTACTCTCAAAACATAGGGGAATTCTTTTAAAAGACCCCATCTTAAAAGATATTCTCCCAAAACAACCAGGCATCACTTTCCGGAGAGCACGCACTCTCAAGAATATCCTAGCTCCCTCTTGCCCCAGAATCCAGCCCCTAAACTCCACACCCAAGATCCCACTTCAAAATACGACCAAAAGGGAGCTTTTAAATGTGGCATTAAAAATGCAAGTGCTGTAGAATGATAACCCACGGTACAAAAGCAATCCCACTAGAACACAAAGCGGGCACGTGGCAACTCAAACAAGAGCTTAATTGTGGATCCAGAAATGTCATCTATCTCCTCAGTTGTAAATGTGGCCTTAAGTATGTTGGCAGGAACACCCAAACCTTGAGAGACCGGATGTGTGAGCATAGCTCTAACATCAATAGAAAAGTCCTCACACACAGTGTATCACGCCATTTTTCGAACAGCATGAAGGAAAGACCGATGACCTCTTAGTCACCCCCATAGAAACTGTTCCTTCATCCCACCAAGAACTGTGTCAAAAAGAAATGTTTTGGATCTTTACCCTTAACACACTGTCTCCATTTGGGTTAAACGAATGCTTAGAGTACTCTAACTACTAAACCATACAATAAATCAGCCGGTCCAACAGTAACCCCACCCCAAAGGTATGTTCCTCTCCTCATATTCCCAAAGGTATTATTTCCCCTCCTTTACATCCCCATTCCCACAACCCTATCCCTTTCCCCTTCCCCCCTTTTTCCAACAACATCCATTCCGACACGTTTCTGATCCAAAAGACGTCAAGGAAAAAGGGTAATTGAACAATATTTTGCACAATTTATTGCTTTTTTGCATTAATATTTATTTAGGGTCACTTACAATGTAGATACCCTTATACTTCTTAATCTACTATTAATTACATATCCCTCTGTTATACATATTTTTAATTCCATTTTTGATTTTAATATCTCATTTTTGTAACACAGTTTATACCATATATGATTCTTTATTTATTATTTATTATTAATTATTATTTATTTATTTTATTTATATATCTATCTATTTATTATCCATTATGTATGCACCCATACCAGTGTACTTTTACTCTGGACAATATGTATGTATCATCTGAATTTTCTATTTATTTCTAAAATCCCATCTCTCTTTGAGCTATGATACACTTTACAACTATTACCATTCCGTAGAACCTATCAATTATGTAATAACTAATATATCTACCTATATCCCACCCTCGAGTTCAACAACACATTCGAACACGACCTTAATCCACTGAATAAAGCTACCATATACTCTTTATCATTATCTTGTAGAATCTGCCAATCACCCAGTACCACCCACCTACTGTTTATATGCAGAGATCCTTTAACCGGGTCTAACACTTCCGGTGCGTTCCAAGGTGGAGCAGCACACCGGAAGATGCATCAACGTAGGAACAGGAAGTTACATCACCAAAGGTACTTTGACCCGCCTTTGTGTTTACCTGATCGCTCTTTGATATATTTATTTAAATCCCCATTCACCCTTCCAATCATTTTTAATCATTCTATAGCTCACACAATGTAACATAGATTGTTTTAACACTACGGATATATGTTATATCTTTTAAACGGAAACCGGAAGTGGCGTCAGCCGAACTGGAAGTGACACTTCCTTGCTCTTTTGGCGGTTTTTCTTTACTTTTTGTATAAATACCCCACTGTTTTGTCTGTTTGTAATTGCTCCTGATGAAGGGGTCCTTTTAGATGACCCGAAGCGCGTCGACTTCCCCCTTTACCCTGGCTATTGGAATAAAGAAAGGTTCCAGAAAACTCCAGTGTTTGCCGTCCTTTCTAAGACTTCTACAGGCGATCCAGGCGCAGGAGGTGTTTATGTGGGTGTTTTATGCTTATCCCACATTACCCTCCTGGGTGAAGTGAGTCTTTTTCCACAATTTGTCATTTTCAATTTGATTTTAATCCTACCTGCTTACTAGCATTTTTTGTTACATTTTATTTTCCTCTCATCGGCTCACAAAACATAGTGGCCACAAATTTGTCGTCTATAGTACAATTAACCTTAATGTTGGCGCCACTATAGTGGTTCTTTTTCTTTTACCCTTTTGACTTTCACACGTCAAAATTGGGTTATCTCTTATCACCACCTTACCTCTCTCAGACTAAGTTGCAACCACTGGCAGCCTCTTTATTCACACCCACCTGTTCCCTCACTTCTTCCATCTCATCCTAAAATCCTTTTGGCACCCTGCCGAGCTAAATCTAGGTTCCTTACCCCAAGCAACCTTCAGTATTTAACACTCTCCTTTTTTCCCCTGTTTTCTCACACTCTTTATGTTATGTTGCCTTTCCCGTGATCCACGCGTTTTAGGCATTTTGGCCAACACTGATTACTGGTTGTTCTCCGTCCTCGACCCCCGCTACGAAGAGAACTTCTCATCTCTCATTCCTGTGGTGGACAGGACTAGTAAAATCGTGCAATACCAGAAGGTCCTTCTTGAAAATTTGCTCCAAAAATTGGGAGGAAGGGAGACGAAGGGAACACACAGCAGTTCCGACAGAGACAGGGCAACACTCTCCAAAGCATAGGACAGTTTCATGACACACCGCCAGCACCCTCACCCTGATGCGTGGCCCACTGTCACAAGGAGGAAAACTTTTGGAAGATGGTGAAGGAGTATGTAGCAAACCATGTCTGTGTCCTCAATGAATCCTCTGTGCCTTACAACTATTGGGTATCCAAGCTGGACCCTAATGTTTTAGATGGCCAGATAAGCAGCAGGAACTCACCACTAATGTTTTAAATGGTCAGCTCAGCAGCAGGCCCTCACCCCTAATAAGTTAGATGGTCTGATCAGCAGCAGGCACTCGTCCCTAATGTTTTAGAGAGTCAGCTAAGCAGCAGACCCTCACCACTAATGTTTTCGATGGTCAGCTCAACAACTGGCATTCATCCCTTATGTTTTAGAAAGTCAGCTCAGCAGCAGATCCTGCCCTAATGTTTAAGAGAGTCAGCAAAGCATCCGGCCCTAGCCCCTAATATTAGATGGCCAGATAAGCAGCAGGCACTCAACTCTAATGTTTTTCAGAATCAGCTCAGCAGTAGGCCCTCTCCCTAATGTTTTAGAGAGTCAGCTAAACAGCAGACCCTCATCCATATATTTTTAGATGGTCAGCTCATCAGCAGATCCTCAACCATACTTTTTCGATGGTCAGCTAAGCAGCAGGCATACGTCCCTAAAGTTTTAGAGTCAGCTCACCAGCAGACCCACAACAATACATTTTTCTATGGTCAGCTCAGCATCAGGACCTCACCCATAATTTTTCGATGGACAGCTCAGCAACCGGTCCTCAACCAAAATTTTTCGATGGTCAGCTGAGCAGCAGGCACTCGCCCATAATGTTTTAGAGAGTCATGTCAGCAGCAGACCCTCGCCCCTAATGTTTTAAATGGTCAGCTCAGCCGCTGGCCCTCGCCCCTAATGTATTAGATGGTCAGATCTGCAGCAGGCCCTTGCCCCTAATTTTTAGATGGTCAGCTCAGCAACAGACCCTCACCCCTAATGTTTTAGATGGTCAGATCAACAGCCGGCCCTCGCCCTAATGATATAGATCAGGGGTGCACAACCTTTTTGGTCTGAGGGCCGCATTGTCATAGCAGCTTTATTTCAAGGGGCCGCAAAAAAAATATATGTTGATTGGTGCTCATTTGCATCAGCCTATTACACAGGCCAATGTAAAGTGACTGGGGAGGAATGATTGCTATTACAGTCATTTCTCCTTCATTTAGTTATATTGATTATCAGTAGCACATCCCTGATAACACAGAGAGATGTGCAGCGCGATTATACCGCCACTTATCATGAATGAGCGTTCCTATGAACACTTGTTCCCAGTAATTGAGCATGGCCCCTGAAACTGAAGAGTTAGGCCCCTTGCAGACGAGCATTTGTCACAGAGCGAGTCTGTAACGCAGCACCCGTCCTCTATCCCAGCGCTGCCGGGGGTCACATAGCATTATATTTATTTATGATGCTATGTAACCCTTAGAGTTCTGGAATGTATTGGATAAGACTGACATAATGCTGGCAGAGTTATCTAATACATTCCAGAACTGTAAGGGTTACATAGCATCATAAATCAATATAATGCTATGTGACCCGGCAGTGCTGGAAGTTTAGGCCGGGTGCTGCGTTGCAGACTAGCTCTGTGACAAATGCTCGTCTGCAAAGTGGCCTTATACTTACCTGCTCCCTATGCTGTTTTTATTCGGCAGTGAATGGCCATAGTCACTTGTATCTCTCCAGCCAGTCACTGGCTTCAGCGGTGATGTGGCCACAAGCAGTGTGTCACTGCTGTGGTCAGTCATTGACTGGAGTCGTGTATGTAACCATGGCCATGCGCTGACAGGTGTAAAAGTGCAGGAACCAGAAGATGGAGGCAGAGGGGGCCAGGGCGGCCTGAAGAAGGTAAGTATGAATCCTCTGTTTCAGGGGCCATGCTGCGGGAATGTGTTAAAAGTCATTTTTACAGGAAACGTGGTGACATTTCCTTCCTACCTCCTATTCATAAATGAGCATTTTCCTAAACTGCAGAGGTTGCCGCTCATTAATTATTACCACCTCCTGCCCCCCAGTTACAGGCGCCATGTAAAAACCAGTAAGCACTTTCTAATGGATAAAGTGCTTATTGGTTAACACTTTAATAACCAGGTCTGAACAAACACTTTTTTTGTGATTTAGCGCACATGGTGGTTCAAATAGTTGTAACTTTTTTATGTGTTCGGACTGTCAAAATAATTTTTGCAATAATTTTTCACTTGAGACATAGGGCCTTATAATCTATTTTTAGTTTTATTTAGGGAAAACTGTAAAAACATTTTTAAAGTGTTTTTTTTTTTTCAAACTATAGCTCCTTATTCTTTAAATATGCAAACTGCCACCAAAATAAATAATTATAATTAGTTCCCTATTTTGTGTCGGTCATTTTGTTATATAATAGTTTCACGTGATAATGGTGACAATTTTGGTTAGTGTGGGTGTTTTTCTTTTATGCATTTTATTATTATAATTTTTTTCTTTTTAACTTACCGTATTTTTAGCCCCATAGGACACACAGATCAGACAACCAATCAGACCCCCAAAGTTAATAAGACCATAAATCAGAACTCAGCTCAAAACCCAATGCAAATGACCCCCAATGTCACAGATCACCCCCCACCCCCAATGCTTCAGATCACCCTCTAGTTCAGATCAGCCCCCTGCCTCACATCAGCCCCAGCGGATGAGCACCCTCCCTCACAGCAATGCTCCGGACGCTCCCGCTCTTTACCTACATCGCAATCCTCTTCCTTCACATCCTCCATTGGCTGTGCTGTGATCTGACATGCACAGCGTGAGGTCAAAGCGCCCTCACGCTGTGCGCAGCCTGCATTTTTCTATATACAGGTATTTCTGCTACAAATAATATCCCCAAGAGGTCATAAAAAGACCTTTGGGGACACTGACTACTTTTGTTAATTTCAAACTTTTTCCTTTTTAGACTTCATGCACACGACCGTATGTATTTTGCAGTCCGCAAAAATACGGATGACATCCATGTGCATTTTGTATTTTGCAGAACAGAACAGCTGGCCCCTAATAGAACAGCCCTATCCTTGTCCGTAATGCGAACAATAATAGATGATGTTCTATTTTTTTGCGGAACGGAAATTCGGACATACGGAAATGGAATGCACACAAAGTAACTTCCATTTTTTTGCGGACCCATTGAAATTAATGGTTTTGTATATGATCCCAAAAATATGGAATGGACACGGAAAGAAAATACGCTTGGGTGCATTAGGCCTTTTTTTACTTTTATTTGTATTTTATTAATATTTTATTTCTTTTTTTTTTTTTTTTGGGGGGTTTATTATTTATTATATGCAGAAATATATTTAAATAATATGCCCCACAAGAGGTCATAAAAAGACTGTTGGGGTACAATGAACACTACTATTTAGCACTTTTTTTCCTTTTTATTTGTATTTTTATTTTTATTTTCTATTTTTTTATATATATATATTTTGCCACATAATGTGTCCCTCCAGGGATCACAAAAGACAGTGAACACTTTTCTTTTATTAGCATTTTTATTTTTATAATTTTCTATTTTATTTGCCACATCATATTTTGTGTTTTATTATATTTTTTTGTTTAAAATTTTAAAAAAAAATAATATATTTTTCCACATAATTTGTCCCAAACGGTCACTGAAAGACCTTTGGGGACACAGACTTTTTTTTGCATTATTTCCACTGTAACTGGGGCATCCATAAGAGTCCTAAACCCTGCAGCTCTGCACTCCTCTGCCCCCAAGCCGGGTCTACAATGCACAGCGCGTTGCCTACGTATCTTAGGAGAAGGCAGAAGCGCAGATCAACTACTTCTGCCTTCTCCAAGCTACCCCGGCTGTCCTGCTCCTGCTACAGAGCATAAGCTGTAAGCTCTCTTGTGCGGCGCTGCGGGCAGAAACACAGCTGATCGCACGATCAGCTGTGTTTCTGTCCAGGAGGACAGGTGCTGCAAATTTTGGCTCTGGGGGCTGCATGGGGCCCGTGGTCCGCGGGTTGTGCACCCCTGATATAGATGGTCAGATCAGCAGCATGCACTCGCCCCTAAAGTTTTAGAGAGTCAGCTAAAAAGAAGATCCTCATCCTTCATGTTTTAGATGGACAGCTCAGCAGCAGTCCCTCACCCCTAATGTTTTTGATAGTCAGATCAGAAGCCTGCCCTCGCCCCAAATGTTTTAGATGGTCAGCTCAGAAGCAGGGCATCGCCCTAATGTTTTAGAGAGTCATCTCAGCAGCAGACCCTCACTCTTAATGTTTTAGATGGACAGCTCAGAAACAGACCTTTATTTCTTAAGTTTTAGATGGTCAGATCAGAAGCAGGCACTCGCCCCTAAAGTTTTAGAGAGTCAGCTAAGCAGCAGTCCTTCACCCTTAATATGTTAGATGGTCAGCTCAGCAGCAGACCCTCACCACTAATGTTTTAGGAGGTCAAATCAGCAGCAGTCCCTGGCCCCTAATGTATTAGATGGTCAGCTCAGGAGCAGGCCCTCATCCCTAATTTTTTCAAGAGTCAGCTCAGCAGCAGACTCTCACCCTTAAAGTTTTATATGGTGATCTAAGCATCAGACCCTCACCCCTAATGTTTTAGATGGTCAGCTCAGCAGCAGGCCCTCGCCCCTAATGTTTTAGATGGTTAGATTAGCAGCAAGCCCTCGTCCCTAATGTTTTAGACGGTCAGCTCAGCAGCAGGCCCTCGCCCCTAATGTTTTTGATGGTCAGCTCAGAAGCAGGCCCTTGTCCCTAATTTTTTAAGGGTCAGCTCAGCAGCAGACTCTCACCCTTAAAGTTTTAGATGGTGAGCTAAGCAGCAGACCCTCACCCCTAATGTTTTAGATGGTCAGCTCAGCAGCAGACCCTCACCCCTAATGTTTTAGATGGTCAGATCATTAACAGGCCCTCACCCCTAATGTTTTAGGTGGTCAGCTCAGCAGCAGACCCTAGCCCCTAATGTTTTAGATGGTCCGCTCAGCAGCAGACCCTCACCCCTAATGTTTTAGATGGTCAAATCAGCAGCAGGTCCTTGCCACTAATGTATTAGATGGTCAGCACAGCAGCAGGCCCTCACCACTAATGTTTAAGATGGTCACATCAGCAGCGGGCACTCGCCCCTAATGTTTTAGATGATCAAATCAGCATCAGGCCCTCCACCCTATTGTTTTAGATGTTTATCTCAGCAGCAAGCCCTGGCCCCTAATGTTTTAGATGGTCAGATCAGCAGTAGTTACTCCCCCTAATGTTTTAAAGAGTCAGCTAAGCAGCAGACCCTCACCCCAAATGTCTTAGGTGGTTAGCTAAGCAGCAGACCCTCACCACTAATGTTCTAGATGTTCAGATCAGCAGGCCCCCTAATGTTTTAGATGGTCAGCTCAGCAGCATGTCCTCGCCCTAGTATTTTAGATTGTCAGCCCAGCAGCCGGCCCTCGCCCTAATGTTTTAGATGGTCAGCACAGCAGCAGGCCCTCACCCCTAATGTTTTAGATGGTCCGATAAGCAGCATGAAATCGCTCCTAATAAGTTAGATGGTCTGATCAGCAGCAGGCACTCGCCCGTAATGTTTTACAGAGTCCGCTAAGCAGCAGATCCTCACCACTAATGTTTTCGATGGTCAGCTCAACAACTGGCATTCATCCCCACTAAAGTTTTAGATGGTCAGATTAGCAGCAGACCCTCACCCCCCCATGATCACATCACGAAAGTGATAAAAAAAAAAAAGTTCATTTTGGAGCCCCCTTCTATGCACCCTATGGCAGCCTATTGGTCTGCCTTATTATAGCACCGGCCCTGGAGCTAAGCAACAGACCCTCACCCCTAATGTTTTAGATGGTTAGCTCAGCAGCAGGCCCTGTTTTAGAGAGTCAGCTCAGGAGCAGACCCTTACCCCTAATGATTTAGATTTTTAGCTCAGCAGCAGACCCTCACTCCTAATGTTTTAGATGGTCAGCTCAAGCAAAGGTCCTCGCCCCTAATGTGTTAGATGGTCAGACCTGCAGCAGGCAATCGCTCAGTAAAGTTTTAGTTAGTCAGTTCAGCAGCAGACCCTCATCACTAACGTTTTAGATAGTCAGCTCAGCAGCAGACCCTCACCCCTAATGTATTAGATATTCAGATCATCAACAGGCCCTCACACCTAGTGTTTTAGATGGTCAGCTCAGCAGCAGACCCTAGCCCCAAATGTTTTAGATGGTGAACACAACAGCAGACCCTCACCACTAATGTTTTAGATGTGCTGCTCAGCAGCAAGCCCTCGCCCCTAATGTTTTATATTGTCAAATCAGCAGCAGGCCCTCCCAATTATTGTTTTAGATGTTCAGCTCAGCAGCCGGCCCTCACCCCTAATGTTTAGATGGTCAGATACGCAGTAGTCACTCGCCCCAAATGTTTTAAAGAGTCAGCTAATCAGCAGACCCTCACCCTAAATGTTCAAGATGGTCAGATCAGCATCAGGCCCTCAGCCCTAATGTTTTAGATGTTCAGTTCAGCAGCAGGCCCTCAGCCCTTATGTTTTAGATGGACAAATCAGCAGCAGGCCCTCCCCCTATTGATTTAGATGTTCATCTCTGCAGCAGGCCCTCGCCCTAATGTTTTAGATGGTCAGATCAGCAGCAGGCACTCGACATTAATGTTTTAGAGAGTCTGCTAAGCAGCAGACCCTCACCCCAAATGTTTTAGATGGTCAGATCAGCATCAGGCCTTCACCCGTAATGGTTTAGATGGTCTGCTCAGCAGCAGGACCTCACCCTAGTGTTTTAGATTGTCAGCTCAGCAGCCGGTCATGGCCCATAAAGTATTAGAGAGTCAGCTAAGCAGCAGACCATCACCCCTAATGTTTTTGATGCTTAGCTCAGCAGCAGACCCTCACCACTAAAGTTCTAGATGGTCACATAAGAAGCAGGCCCTCGCCTCTAATATTTTAAATGGTCTGCTCAGCAGCAGGCCCTCGACATTAATAATTTAGATGGTCAGATCAGAAGCAGACACTCGCCTCTAAAGTTTTAGAGAGTCAGCTAAGTATCAGACCCTCAGCTTTAATGTTTTAAATGGTCATCTCAGCATCAGACCCTCGCCCCTAATGTTTCAGATGGTTACTAGCTCAGCAGCATACCCTAAACCCTAAAGTTCTAGATGGACAGATAAGAAGCAGTCCTTCGCCTCTAATGTTTTAAATGGTCTGCTCAGCAGCAGGCCCTCGACTCTAATGATTTAGATTGTCAGATTAGCAGCAGACACTCGCCTCTAAAGTTTTAGAGATACAGCTAAGTATCAGACCCTCACCTTTAATGTTTTAAATGGTCATCTCAGCAGCAGACCCTCGCCCCTAACGTTTCAGATGGTCAGCTCAGCAGCAGGCCCTCAACCCTAAAGTTCTAGATGGTCCAATAAGCAGTATGCCCTCGCCCTAATGTTTTAGATGGTCAGATCAGCAGCATACCCTAGCCCCTAATGTTTTAGAGAATCAGCTAAGCAGCATACCCTCAACCTAAATGTTTTAGATGGTCAGATAATCAGCAGACCCTCACCCCTAATGTTCTAGATGGTCAGATCAGCAGCAGGCCCTCGTCCCTAATGTTTTAGATGGTGAGATCAGCAGTAGGCCCTCGTCCCTAATGTTTTAGATTGTGAAATCAGCAGCGGGCCCTCGCCCCTAATGTTTTAGATCGTCAGCATAGCAGCAGGCCCTAACCCCTTATGTTTTAGATGGTCAGATCAGCAGCTGGCACTCTCAGCTCATGCCTTAGAGAGTAATCTAAGCAGCAGACCCTCACCACTAAAATATTAGATGGTCAGATCAGAGGCAGGCCATCACCTTTAATGTACTAGATGGTCAGCTCAGCTTCAGGCCCTCACCCATAAAGTATTAGAGAGTCAGCTCAGCAGCAGACCCTAACCCCTAATGTTTTTGATGCTCAGCTCAGCAGCAGACCCTCACCACTAAAGTTCTAGATGGTCACATAAGAAGCAAGCCCTCGCCTCTAATGTTTTAAATGGTCTGCTCAGCAGCAGACCCTCGACCCAAATGATTTAGATGGTCAGATCAGAAGCAGACACTCGCCTCTAAAGTTTTAGAGAGTCAGCTAAGTATCAGACCCTCAGCTTTAATGTTTTAAATGGTCATCTCAGCATCAGACCCTCGCCCCTAATGTTTCAGATGGTCAGCTCAGCAGTAGACCCTCAACCCTAAAGTTCTAGATGGTCAGATAAGAAGCAGTCCTTCGCCTCTAATGTTTTAAATGGTCAGCTCAGCAGCAGGCCCTCGACCCTAATGATTTAGATGGTCAGATTAGCAGCAGACACTCGCCTTTAAAGTTTTAGAGAATCAGCTAAGTATCAGACCCTCACCTTTAATGTTTTAAATGGTCATCTCAGCAGCAGACACTCACCCCTAATATTCTAAATAGTCAGATTAGAAGCAAGCCCTCTCCCTAATGTTTTAGATGGTCCAAAAAGCAGTATGCCCTCGCCCTAATGTTTTAGATGGTCAGATCAGCAGCATACCCTAGCCCCTAATGTTTTAGAGAATCAGCTAAGCAGCATACCCTCAACCTAAATGTTTTAGATGGTCAGATAATCAGCAGACCCTCACCCCTAATGTTCTAGATGGTCAGATCAGCAGCAGGCCCTCGCCCCTAATGTTTTAGATGGTGAGATCAGCAGCAGGCCCTCGTCCCTAATGTTTTAGATTGTCAAATCAGCAGCGGTCCCTCGTCCCTAATGTTTTAGATGGTCAGCATAGCAGCAGGCCCTCACCCCTTATGTTTTAGATTGACAAATCAGCAGCAGGCCTATTGTTTTAGATGTTCATTTCTGCAGCAGGCCCTCGCCCCTAATGTTTTAGATGGTCAGATCAGCAGCAAACACTCGCCCTTAATGTTTTAGAGAGTCTGCTAAGCAGCAGACCCTCACCCCAAATGTTTTAAATGGTCAGCTAAGCAGCAGACCCTCACCATTAGTGATCTAGATAGTCAGATCAGCAGCAAGCCAACGCCCATAATATTTTAGATTGTCAAATCAGCAGCGGGCCCTCGCCCTAATGTTTTATATGGTCAGCATAGCAGCAGGCCCTCACCCCTTAAGGTTTAGATGGTCAGCTCAAAACGCCAGCAATCACCCTTAATGTTTTAGATGGTCAGATCAGCAGCAGGCCCTCCCCCTATTGTTTTAGATGTTCATCTCAGCAGCAGGCCATCACCCCTTATGTTTTAGGTGCTTCAGCTCAGCAGCTGGCCTTCGCCACTAAAGTTTTAGATTGTCAGCTCAGCAGCAGACCATAACCCGTAAAATTTTAGATGGTCAGATCAGCAGCAGTACCCTGCCCTTAATGTTTTAAATGGTCAGCTCAGCAGCAGACCCTAACCCCTAATGTTTTAGATGGTCAGTTCAGCAGCAGAACCTCGCTGCTAATGTTTTGAATGTCAGAATAGCAGCGGGCCCTCGCCCTAATATTTTAGATGGTTACCTTAGCAGCAGACCCTCACGCCTAATGTTCTAGATAGTCAGGTCAGCGGCAGGCCCTCTCACCTAATGTTTTAGATGGTTAGCTCAGCAGCTGGCCCTCACCCTTAATGTTTTAGATGGTCCAATAAGCAGTTGGCACTCGCCCCTAATGTTTTAGAGAGTCAGCTAAGCAGCAGACCCTCTCCCCTTATGTTTTAGATGCTCAAATCAGCAGCAGGCCCTCGTCCTCAATGTTTCAGTGGGTCAGCTCAGCATCAGACCCTCACCCCTAATGTTCTAGAAGGTCAGATCAGCAGCAGGCCCTCTCCCTTATGTTTTAGATGGTCAGCTCAGCAACAGGCCCTTGCCACTAATGTTTTAGATGGTTAAATAAGCAGTAGGCACTCGCCCCTTTTATTTTTGAGAGTCAGCTAAGCAGCAGACCATCACTCCTTATGTTTTATATGGTCAGCTCAGCAGCAGTCCCTCGCCCCTAATGTTTTTAATTAGTGAGATCAGCAACAAGCCCTCCCCCTAATGTGATAGATGTTCAGCTCAGCAATAGGCCCTTGCCACTAATGTTTTAGATGGTTAAATAAGCAGTAGGCACTCGCCCTTTTATTTTTGAGAGTCAGCTAAGCAGCAGACCATCACTCCTTATGTTTTATAGAGTCAGGTCAGCAGCACACCCTCACCCCTAATGTTTTAGATGGTCAAATAAGCAGCAGGCCCTCGCCCCTAATGTTTTAGATGGTAAGATCAGCAGCAGGCCCTCGCCCTAATGTTTTAGATGGTAAGATCAGCAGCATGTCCTTGCCCCTAATGTTTTAGATGGTCAGCTAAGCATCAGACCCTCACCTCTTATGTTTTAGATGGTCAGCTCAGCAGCAGACCATCACCGCTAATGTTCTAGATGATCAGATCAGCAGCTGGCCCTCGCCCTTAATGTTTTAGATGTTCAGCTAAGCAGCAGGCCCTCACCCCTAATGTTTTTAATGGTGAGATCAGCTGCAGGCCCTCCCCTAATGTGTTAGATTTTTAGCTCAGCAGCAGGCCTTTGCTCTTAACGTTTTAGATGGTCAGCTCAGTAACAGACCCTCACCCCTAATGTTTTTGATGGTAAGATCAGCAGGAGGCTTTCGCCCCTAATGTTTTAGATGGTCAGCTCAGCAGCAGGCCCACGCACCTAATGTTTTAAATGGTCAGTTCAGAAGTAGGCCTCGCCCCAAATGTTTTAGATGGTCAGCTCAGCAGAAGGCACTCTCCCTAATGTTTTAAAGTGTCAGCTAAGCAGCAGACTATCGCTCCTAATGTTTTATATAGTCAGCTCAGCAGTAGGCCCTCGCCCCTATTGTTTTAGATGTTCATCTCAGCAGCAGGCCATCACCCCTTATGTTTTAGGTGCTTCAGCTCAGCAGCTGGCCTTCGCACTAAAGTTTTAGATTGTCAGCTCAACAGCAGACCATAACCCCTAAAATTTTAGATGGTCAGATCAGCAACAGTACCCTGCCCTTAATGTTTTAGATGGTCAGTTCAGCAGCAGACCATCGCCGCTAATGCTATAAATGTCAGATCAGCAGCGGGCCCTCGCCCAAAATATTTTAGATAGTCACCTTAGCAGCAGGCACTTGCACCTAATGTTTTAGATGGTCAGCTCAGCAGCAGACCCTCACACCTAATGTTCTAGATGGTCAGATCAGCGGCAGGCCCTCTCACCTAATGTTTTAGATGGTTAGCTCAGCAGCTGGCCCTCACCCCTAATGTTTTAGATGGTCCAATAAGCAGTTGGCACTCACCCTTAATGTTTTAGAGAGTCAGCTAAGCAGCAGACCCTCTCCCCTTATGTTTTAGATGCTAGAAATCAGCAGCAGGCCCTCGCCCTTAATATTTCAGTGGGTCAGCTCAGCATCAGACCCTCACCCTTAATGTTCTAGAAGGTCAGATCAGCAGCAGGCCCTCTCCCTAAATGTTTTAGATGGTCAGCTCAACAGCAGGCCCTTGCCACTAATGTTTTAGATGGTCAAATAAGCAGTAGGCACCCGCCCCTATTATTTTTTGAGAGTCAGCTAAGCAGCAGACCCTCGTCCCTTATGTTTTATATGGTCAGCTCAGCAGCACTCCCTCATCCCTAATGTTGTAGATGGTCAGATTAGCAGCAGGCCCTCTCCTCTAATGTATTAGATGTTCAGATATGCAGCAGTCCCTCGCCTAATGTTTTTAATTAGTGAGATCAGCAACAAGCCCTCCCCCTAATGTGATAGATGTGAGCGAGTCACAGTCTGGGGCCCCCAAGATGAAACATTTGATACTCCAAATGGATACATTTGTGACTACATTGAATAAGCTATAGTGATATAACATGCAGTTTGTGTGACTGGCCACTAGAGGCCCTTAGTCGGACAGCCCCCTTAGAACTAATGGAGTGAGATGTTTACAATTAATATATAAAAAGAAAAGTAATCTTATAGCTGCACCTGATTGGCTTTCTTATTGAAATAGACTGTTTAAAGTAGCTTCTTAATTATTTTGTGCATTTAGTTATTTTGTTGCCATGTCCTAACTTCCTGGGAAAAGCTACAGGGGCTGGAGAAAGGAAGTGGCAGGAGGACAGAGACTCGGCAGTTGGAGGGCAACGGATTCAGATGTGTCTGCTAAGTTGTTTACCTGAGGTGTCCTGTGATGAGCCAGAGATTGAAGGCTTTATCCACAGCAAGCAAGGGACGATTGTAGAATATCTCCTGCCTGCTAAAGAGGATTTGTAGTCTTTGTTTATAATCAGGAGCTGAGGAGACCAGAGGCCTGCCTGCCCTGAGGCCACCGTTGGATCATCCATCAAGAAAACCAAGCTACCATTCAGGCCTGCACTAGAGATCTCAGCCTGAAGCATTTTACACTTGGTTAGTGCGCACTTTGAATGGGACTTAAATTCTGAGCTCAGGTCCCTCCCTGCAATCAGGGTGAGGACAAGTTTTGGCGCCGCTGCAGCAGTTAAAGCTTTACTGTAAAAGCAAGTGGATTCACATCCCGGCTCTGGAGTTACAAATAGCCACGTGGAAGTTCAAGGGAGTTTAGCTGAGGTCGGGGAGTGGGAATTACCGGCATTCGGGGGATAGTGTGGGATTTTTCTGTATTTGGCCTCTGTGAGTCACAGTGCCCCTCAGCCGAGATCCTAGGTAAACAGACCCCAAATTTAGTGTTGATTCCTAGTGGCTTCGGTTCGCTGTGTTTGGTTAGGAGATCCTGCCATATTTAGTGGCATTTAGGCAAAATATGAATATTTAAAGGTACAGTACCTAATTCCCGGCTGGGGTCCCACTGTGGACAATCTTGGGTTGCTAACAACCCAGAGAGTTGTATCACCACTTCAGTACACCAGAGCACACCTCACTCCATGTGGTCCGGCTGGATCACGGTGTACATTATATTGTATATAGTTTTTCTTCTAAAGTCAGTAAAATTATTTTGGTTCACACAGCTCACTGTCCGTGCATTCATTCTTGTGTGGTTCACTGTATCCCAACGTACTCCCTCGGGTCCACCTCAGCTCAGCAATAGGCCCTTGTCCTTTTAGATGGTCAGCAGTAGGCACTCTCCTCTAATGTTTTCGAGAGTCAGCTCAGCAGCTGACCCTCACCCCTAATGGTCTATATGGTCAGTTCAGCAGCTGACCCTCATCCCTAATGTTCTAGATGGTCAGATCAGTAAAAATCCTCGCCCCTAATGTTTTAGATGTTCAGCAAATCAGCAGGCCCTCGCCATTAATGTTTTTAATGGTGAGATCAGCAGCAGAGCCTTACCCCTAATGTGTTAAATGTTCAGCTCAGCCAGAGTGCATTTAGTAGTAATAGTGCACCTACATTGCCCCCAACAGTAATTGTGTCCCACAAGTAATAATGCTCCCATAGTCCCCCAGTTGTAATAAAGCCCACCATAATGCCCCGATAGTAATAATTCTCTTTATAATGTGTGACAGTAGACCCTCCCCCTTATAATGTGCACCAGTACAAAAATGCCAGTTCTGTGGCAGTAAAAAGAAATACCTCCTTTAGTGCCCACAGTAGAGCCAATGTCCCCAGAGTGCCCTTATGTATTCCAATGACCCATACTGTGTGCCACTACAAAAACACTTAGTGACTGCCACCAGTTGAGCTTAGGTGCCCATAGTGACCTTATAATTTTTGTCAGTATAAAATACTCCTATATAGTGCCCTCAGAAGATGCCCCCATAGTGCTCCTTCCCCGTCTCCATAGCGCCCTCCATAATGTGGCACTATAAAATGCCCCTATAGACTGCCCCACATAGATGCCCTCATAATGCTCCTTTCCTCTCTTCCCCATAGTTTCACCAAAATGGGTGCCCGTATTAAATTCCCCTATATAATGCCCTCATATTGCTCTTGTCCCCCACTTCTCCATAGTGCCCCCCTATAATGTGTGCCAGTATATAGGGCCACCAGTAGATGCTCCCATAGTGCTCCTTCCCCTCTTCTCCATAGTGCCCCCCATAATGTGCCAGTATATAGGGCCCCCATAGTGCTTCCCCTCTTCTCCATAGTGCCCCCGTATTGTGCCAGTATATAGAGCCCCCATAGTGCTTCCCTTCTTCTCCATAGTACCCCCATATTGTGCCAGTATATAGGGCCCCATAGTGCTTCCCCTCTTCTCCATAGTGCCCCCGTATTGTGCCAGTATATAGGGCCTCCATAGAGCTTCCCCTCTTCTCCATAGTGCCCCCGTATTGTGCCAGTATATAGGGCCCCATAGTGCTTCCCCTCTCTTCTCCATAGTGCCCCCCCAAATTGTGCCAGTATATATGGCCCCATAGCGCTTCCCCTCTTCTCCTTAGCGCCCACCCCCCCATATTGTGCCAGTATATAAGGCCCCATAGTGCACCCCCTCCATATTGTGCCAGTATATATGGCCCCATAGTGCTTCCCCTCTTCTCCATAGTGGCGACTCCCCCTATATTGTGCCAGTATATAGGGCCCCCACCACCCTTCTTGCCACAGTATACTATAAATAATAAAAACAAAAACTCACATACTTACCTTATGCTGCTGTCAGCGATGCGATGCAGGGCTCTTGCGTCCTGTGTCCCGCACTGTATGGCTCAGGCGGCGCAATGACGTCATCACGCCGTCTGCACCGGCCTCTGATAGGCTAAAGGCCTAGTGCAGGCCCTCGCCCCAAATGTTTTAGATGTTCAGCTTAGCAGCATGCCCTCCCCCTATTATTTTAAATGTTCAGCTCAGAAGCAGGCCCTCCCCTAATGTTTTAGATGGTCAGCTCAGCAGCAGGCCCTTGCCCCTAATGATTTGAATAGTCAGCTCAGCAGCAGACCATCACCACTAATGTTCTAGATGATCAGATCAGCAGCCAGCCCTCGCCCTTAATGCTTTAGATGTTCAGCTAAGCAGGAGGCCCGCGCCCCTAATGTTTTAGATGTTCAGTTCAGAAGAAGGCCCTCACCCCTAATGTTTTAGATGGTCAACTCAGCAGAAGACACTCTCCCCTAATGTTTTAGAGTGTCAGCTACACAGCAGACTATTGCTCCTAATGTTTTATATGGTCAGCTCAGCAGCAGGCACTCTTCCCTAATGTTTTAGATGGTCTGCTCAGTAACAGACCCTCACCACTAATGTTCTAGATTGTCAGCTCAGCAGCAGACCATCACCCCTAATTTTCTAGATGGTCAGATCAGTAGCAATCCCTCGCCCCTAGTTTTTAGATGTTCAGCAAAACAGAAGGCCCTCACCATTAATGTTTTTAATGGTGAGATCAGCAACAGGCTCTTCCTCCTAATGTTTTAGTTGGCCAGCTTAGCAGCAGGCCCTCACACCTAATGTTTTAGATGGTCAAATCAGCAGTAGGCACTCTCCCTAATGTTTTAGAGAGTCAGCTCAGCAGCAGACCCTCACCCTAATGGTCTAGATGGTCAGCTCAGCAGCTGACCCTCACCCTAATATTCTAGATGGTCAGATCAGTAGCAATCCCTTGCCCCTAATGTTTTAGATGTTCAGCAAAGGAGCAGTCCCTCGCCATTAATGTTTTTAATGGTGAGATCAGCAACAGGCCCTTCCCCTAATGTGTTAGATGTTCAGCTCAGTATCAGGCCCTCGCGCTTAATGTTTTAGATGGTCAAATAAGCAGCAGGCCCTCGCCCTAATGCTTTAGATGGTTAGCTTAGCAGCAGGCCCTTGCCCCTAATGTTTTAGATGGTCAGATCAGCAGCAGACCCTCACCCTAATCATGGGCGTAGCTATAGGGAGTACAGAGGTAGCAGTCGCTACCGGGCCCAGGAAGCGTGAGGGGCCCAAATACCCTTGTGCCACATAAGAAGACACACAAAGCACTGAGGAAGGGGGCCCAAGCTGAACTCTTGCACAAGGGCCCATGAGCTGTTAGCTACGCCACTGCCCCTAATGTTTTAGATGTTCAGATCAGTAGCAGACCCTCACCCCTAATGTTTTAGATGGTCAGATCAGCAGCAGGACCTCGCCCCTAATGTTTTAGATGGTCATCTCAGCAGCAGGCCCTTGCCCCTAATGTTTTGGATGGTCAGATCAGTAGCAGACCCTCACCCCTAATGTTTTAGATGGTCAGATCAGCAGCAGGACCTCGCCCCTAATGTTTTAGATGGTCATCTCAGCAGCAGGCCCTTGCCCCTAATGTTTTGGATGGTCAGATCAGCAGCAGACCCTCACCCATAATGTTTTAGATGTTCAGATTAGCAGCAGGACCTCGCCCCTAATGTTTTAGATGGTCAAATAAGCAGTAGGCACTTGCCCATAATGTTTTAGGTGGTCAGCTAAGCAGCAGACCCTCACCAATTATGTTTTAGATGTTCAGCTTAGCAGCAGACCCTCACCCCTAATATTTTTAATTGGTGAGATCAGCAGCATGCCCTCCCCCTAATGTGATAGATGTTCAGCTCAGCAACAGGCCCTTGCGCTTGATGATTTAGAGAGTCAGCTCAGCAGCACACAATCACTCCTAATGTTTTAGATGGTCAAATAAGTAGCAGGCCCTCGCCCTAATGCTTTAGATGGTCAGCTTAGCAGCAGACCCTCACCCCAAATGTTTTAGATGTTCAGATTAGCAGCAGGACCTCGCCCCTAATGTTTTAGATGGTCAGATCAGTAGCAGACCCTCACCCCTAATGTTTTAGATGGTCAGATCAGCAGCAGGACCTCGCCCCTAATGTTTTAGATGGTCAAATAAGCAGTAGGCCCTCGACCATAATGTTTTAGGTGGTCAGCTAAGCAGCAGACCCTCACCAATTATGTTTTAGATGGTCAGCTCAGCAGCAGACCCTCACCGCTAATGTTTTTAATTGGTGAGATCAGCAGCATGCCCTCCCTCCTAATGTGATAGATGTTCAGCTCAGCAACAGGCCCTTGACCTTGATGATTTAGAGAGTCAGCTCAGCAGCACACACTCACTCCGAATGTTTTAGATGGTCAAATAAGCAGCAAGCCCTCGCCCCTAATATTTTAGCTGGTCAGCTTAGCAACAAGTACTTTTCCCTAATTTTTAGATTATCAGCTCAAGCACAGGCAATTGTCCCTATTGTTTTAGATGGTCAGATCAGCAGCAGGCAATCACCCCTAAACTTTTAGATTGTCAGCACAGCAGCAGACCTTCATCCCCAAACGTTTTAGATGGTCAGTTTAGCAGCAGATCCGCACCCTAATGTTTTAGATGGTCAATTCAGCAGCAGGTCCTCGCCCCTAATGTTTTAGAGAGTCAGCTAAGCAGCAGACACTCACCCCAATGTTTTAGATGGTCAGCTCAGCAGCAGACCCTAACCCTAATGTTCTACATGGTCAGCTCAGCATCAGGTTCTCGCCACTCGCCACTATTGTTTTAGATGGTCAGCTCAGCAGCAGGCCCTCGACTCTAATGTTTTACATGGTCAAATCAGCAATAGGCACTCGCCCCTATTGTTTTCGAGAGTCAGCAAAGCAGCAGACTCTCGCCCCTAATGTTTTAAATGGTGAGCTCAGTAGCAGGCACTTACCCCCAATGTTTCAGTGTCAGCTAAGCAGCAGACCCTCAACCCTAATGTTTAAGATGCTCAGCTCAGAAAAAGACCCTCACCTCTAATGTTCTAGATGGTCAGATCAGTAGCAAGCCCTCACTCCTAATGTTTTAGATGTTCAGCATAGCAGCAGGCCCTCGCCATTAATGTTTTTAATGGTGAGATCAGCAGCAGACCCTTCCCCTTAATGTGTTAGATATTCAGCTCAGCATCAGGCCCTCGCGCTTAATGTTTTAGTTGGTCAAATAAGAAGCAGGCCCTCGCCCTAATATTTTAGATGGTCACCTTAGCAGCATGCCTCGCCACTGCTGTTTTAGATGTTCAAATCAGCAGCAGGCCTCGCACCTAATGTGATAGATGTTCAGCTCAGCAACAGGCCCTTGCCTTTAATGTTTTAGAGAGTCAGCTCAGCAGCACACCCTCACCCCTAATGTTTTAGATTGTCAAATCAGCAGCAGGCCCTCGCCCCTAATGTTTTAGATGGACAGCTCAGCAGCAGACCCTCACCCCTAATGTTTTAGATGGTAATATCAGCAGCAGGACCGCACCCCTAATGTTTTAGATGGTCAGCCCCGCAGCAGGCACTCGCACCTAATGTTTTAGATGGTCAGCTCAGCAGCAGACCCTCACCCCTAATGTTTTAGATGGTCAGCTCAGCAGCAGACCCTCGCCCCTAATGTTTTAGAGAGTCAGCTAAAAAGCAGACCCTCACCCCTTATATTTTAGATGGTCAGCTTAGCAGCAGACCCTTAATTCTAATGTTCTAAATGAATAGATCAGCAGTAGATCCTAACCTCTAGTGTTTTAGATGCTCAATTCAGCAGCAGGTCCTTGCCACTAATGTTTTAGATGGTCAGCTCAGCAGCAGGCCATCGCCCCTAATGTTTTAGATGTCAGATCAGCAGCGGGCCCTCGCCCCTAATATTTTAGATGGTCACCTTAGCAGCATGCCCTCGCCACTAATGTTTTAGAAAGTCAAATCAGCAGCAGACCCTCGCCCCTATTGTTTTAGCTGGTCAGCTTAGCAGGAAGTCCTTTCCACTAATGTTTTTAGATTAGCAGCTCAAGCGCAGGCAATCGTCCCTATTGTTTTAGATGGTCTGATCAGCAGCAGGCAATCACCCCTAAAGTTTTAGATTGTCAGCTCTGCAGCAGGCCCTCACCCTAACGTTTTAGATTGCCAGCTCAGCAGCAGATCCTCACCCCTAATGTTTTAGATGGTCAGATCAGCAGCAGGACCTCACCCCAAATGTTTTAGATCCGGCATCCTCAAACTGAGGCCCTCCAGCTTTTGCAAACTACAACTCCCAACATGCCCGTACAGCCTACAGGTATCAGCCTATAGCAGGGTGTTTTGGGAGTTATAGTTTTACAAAAGCTGGAGGACTGCAGTTTGAGGAAGCCTGTTTTAGATGGTCAATTCAGCAGCAGGTCCTTGCCCTATTGTTTTAGATGGTCAGCTAAGCAGCAGGCCCTCGCCTCTAATTGTTTAGATGTCAGATCAGCAGCGGGCCCTCACCCCTAATATTTTACATGGTAACCATAGCAGCAGGCCCTTGTCCCTAATTTTTAGATGGTCAAATCAGCAGCAGGCCCTCGCCTCTAATGTTTTAGATGGTCAGCTCAGCAGTAGACCCTCACCCCTAATGTTCTAGATGGTCAGTTCAGCAGCAGGCCCTCGCCCTAATGTTTTAAATGGTCAAATAAGCAGTAGGTACTCGCCCATAATGTTTTAGGTAATCAGCTAAGCAGCAGACCCTTACCAATTATGTTTTAGATGGTTAGCTCAGCAGCAGACCCTCACCCCTAATGTTTTTAATTGGTGAGATCAGCAGCAAGCCCTCACCCCTAATGTGATAGATGTTCAGCTCAGCAACAGGCCCTTGCACTTGATGATTTAGAGAGTCAGCTCCGCAGCACACACTCAATACTAATGTTTTAGATGATCATATCAGCAGCAGGACCTCGCCCCTAATGTTTTAGATGGTGAGCTCAGCAGCAGACCCTCACCCTTAATGTTTTAGATAGTCAAATAAGATGCAGGCCTTTGCACCTAATGTTTTAGATGGTCATCTCATTAGCAGGCCCCTCACCCCTATTGTTTTAGATGGACCAATTAGCAGCAGGCCCTCGCCCCTAATGTTTTAGATGGTCAGATCAGTAGCAGACCCTCACCCACAATGTTTTAGATGGTCAGTTCAACAGCAGGACCTCACCCCAAATGTTTTAGATCAGTCATCATCAAACTGAGGCCCTCCAGCTTTTGCAAAACTACAACTCCCAGCATGCTCGTACAGCCTACAGGTATCAGCCTACAACAGGGTGTTTTGGGAGTTGTAGTTTTACAAAAGCTGGAGGGCCGCAGCTTGAGGATGCCTATTTTAGATGGTCAATTCAGCAGCAGGTCCTTGCCCCTAATGTTTTAGATGGTCAGCTAAGCAGCAGGTCCTCGCCTCTAATTTTTTAGATGTCAGATCAGCAGCGGGCCTCGCCCTAATATTTCATATGGTAACCATAGCAGCAGGCCTCGTCCCTAATGTTTTAGATGGTCAAATCAGCAACAGGCCCTCGCCTCTAATGTTTTAGATGGTCAGATCAGCAGTAGACCCTCACCCCTAATGTTCTAGATGGTCAGATCAGCAGCAGGCCCTCGCCCCTAATGTTTTAGATGGTCAGCTCAGCATCAGGAAATCGCCCCTAATGTTTTAGATGGTCAAATAAGCAGTTGGCACTCCCCATAATATTTTAGGTGGTCAGCTAAGCAGCAAACCCTCACCCCTAATGTTTTAGATTGTCAGCTCAGCAGCAGACCCTTACCCCTAATTTTTTAATTGGTGATATCAGCAGCAAGCCCTCCCCTAATGTGATAGATGTTCAGCTTAGCAACTGGCCCTTGCCCTTGATGATTTAGAGAGTCAGCTCAGCAGCACACACTCACTCCTAATGTTTTACATGGTCAAATAAGCAGCAGGCCCATGGCTCCTAATGTTTTAGATGGTCAGCTCAGCAGCAGGCCCTCGCCCCTAATGTTTTAGATGGTCAGCACAGCAGCAGACAATCGCCCCTAATGTTTTAGCTGGTCAGCTTAGCAGCAAGTCCTTTCCCTAATGTTTTAGATTATCAGCTCAAGCGCAGGCAATCGTCCCTATTGTTTTAGATGGTCAGATCAGCAGCAAGCAATCACCCCTAAAGTTTTAGATTGTCAGCTCAGCAGCAGACCCTCACCCCTACCGCTTTAGATGGTCAGCTCAGCAGCAGATCCTCACACCTAATGTTTTAGATTGACAATTTAGCAGCAGGTCCTCGCCCCTCATGTATTAGAGAGTCAGCTAAGCAACAGACCCTCACCCCTAACGTTTTAGATGTTCAGCTCAGCAGCAGATCCTCACCCCTAATTTTTTAGATTGTTAATTTAGCAGCAGGTCCGTGCCCCTCATGTTTTAGATTGTCAGCTCAGCACCAGACCCTCTAACCTTAATGTTTTAGATGGTCAGCTCAGTAGCACACCCTCACAGCTAATGTTTTAGATGGTCAAAAGGAAGCAGCCCCTCGCCCTTAATGGTCAGCTCAAGCGCAGGCAATTGACCCTAATGTTTTAGATAGTCATCTCAGCAGCAGACCTCGCCGCTAATGTTTTAATTGGTCAGCTCAGCAGCAGGCCCTCGCCCCTAATGTTTTAGATGGTCAGCTCAAGCGCAGTCAATCGCCCTAATGTTTTAGATGTTCAGATCAGCAGCAAGCCCTCTCCCTAATGTTTTAGATGGTCAGATCAGCAGTAGGTCCTTGCCCCTAATGTTTTAGATGGTCAGCTAAGCAGCAGACCCTCACCTCTTATGTTTTAGATGGTCAGCTCAGTAGCAGACCATCACCACTAATGTTCTAGATGATCAGATCAGTAGCCGGCCCTCGCCCTTAATATTTTAGATGTTCAGGTAAGCAGCAGGCCCTCGCGTCTAATGTTTTTATTGGTGAGATCAGCAGCAAGACCTCCCCCTAATGTGTTAGATTTTTAGCTCAGCAGCAGGCCCTTGCCCTTAACGTTTTAGATGGTCAGCTCAGCAACAGACCCTCACCCCTAATGTTTTTGATGGTAAGATCAGCAACCGGCTTTCGCCCATAATGTTTTAGATGATCAGCTTCAGCAGCAGGCCCTCGCACCTAATGTTTTAGATGGTCAGTTCAGAAGTAGGCCCTCGGCCTTAATGTTTTAGATGGTCAGCTCAGCAGCAGACCCTCACCACTAATGTTCTAGATTGTCAGCTCAGCCGCAGACCCTCACCCCAAATTTTCTAGATGGTCAGATCAGTAGCAATCTCTCTCCCTAATGTTTTCGATGTTCAGCAAAGCAGCAGGCCCTCGCTATTAATGTTTTAGATGTTCAGCAAAGCAGCAGGCTCTTCCCTAATGTTTTAGTTGGTCAGCTCAGCAGCAGGCCCTCGCCCCTAATGTTTTAGATGGTCAAATCAGCAGTAGGCACTCACCCCTAATGGTCTAGATCAGGGGTGAACAACCTGCAGCCCGGGGGCCACATGCGGCCCTCAATACCATTCTATGCGGCCCCAACCATCTGGTGACAGACATGTATGTCTTTGTCTTTTGGCTGCTCACATGTATCTTTCATGTATTCTCCGATTAGATGGGAGTACTAGAAATGTACCCAGACATTTGTAGTATATACTGTATGTGCAATAAACCATGAATTACAGTATTTAAGTTGTTAATACCCCTTTAAATGTTATTTTTGGCGCTTGTCGTTGGTTCAGTCTGACGATGTGGCCCCCAACCAGAAAACGTTGTGCACCCCTGGTCTAGATGGTCAGCTCAGCAGCTGACCCTCATCCCTAATGTTCTGTATGGTCAGATCAGTAGAAATCGCTCACCCCTAATGTTTAAGATGTTCAGCAGAGCAGCAGGCCCTCGCCATTATTGTTTTTAATGGTAAGATCAGCAGTAGTCCCCTCACCCCTAATGTGTTAGATGGTAAGCTCAGCAGCAGACCCTTACCCCAAACGTTTTAGATGGTCAGCTCAGCAAAAGACCCTTACCCCTAATGTTTTATATGGTCAGCTCAGCAGCAGACCCTCACCCCTAATGTTTTAGATAGTCAGATCAGCAGCATGCCCTCCACTAGAGTTGAGTGATAGCGATGTCCCGACCTATTCGCCGGTGAACAGTTCCCGGCGAACATAGCTTGTTCACGCTCGCAACGGCGGCGAACATATGCAATGTTCGGGCCGCCCCTATACATCATCATTGAGCAAACTTTGACCCTGTACCTCACAGTCAGCAGACACATTCCAGCCAATCAGCACCCTCCCTCCCACACCCTCCCACCTCCTATAAAAACAGACAGCCATTTTAGATTCAGTCTGAAGCTGCAGTGTGTTAGTGAGAGCAGGGAGAGTGCAGCTGCTGCTGCTGGCTGATTAATTCATAGGGAAAGCGTTAGCTAGGCCAGTGTTCTGTGTCCACAGACTCATCTACTGTAAGGACAGCGTCACAGCACCCCAAAAAGCCCTTTTTAGGGCTGCTACATTAGTCTGCTTTTATTTAATTTTTCTCTATATATATATTGCAGTTGCCTGGCCTGCCCGTGTGTGAGAGGCTGCAGGCCCACAGACTGTAGTGTGCCCACTCATACCATGTGTGGCACAGGACTTTGCATAAAAAAGGCATTTCATTTTTACACTTTAGTCTAATTTCAGTTGCCTGCCTGCTGCCAGTGTATGTCAGGCCCACTTCCACTGACTATAGTGTGCCCACTGCCAGTGCCCACCACTCATACTGTGTGGCACAGGACTTTGCATTAAAAAGGCATTTCATTTTTACACTTTAATCTAATTGCAGTTGCCTGCCTGCTGTCAGTGTGTGTCAGGCCACATCCACTGACTGTAGTGTGCCCACTGCCAGTGCCCACCACTCATACCGTGTGGCACAGGACTTTGCATAAAAAAGGCATTACATTTTTACACTTTAATCTAATTTCAGTTGCCTGCCTGCTGCCAGTGTGTGTCAGGCCCACTTCCACAGACTGTAGTGTGCCCACTGCCAGTGCCCACCACTCAAACCGGGTGGCACAGTAGCTTGCCGATAAATAAGGCATTTAATTTTTACCCTTTAATCTAAGGTTAGTTGCCTGCCAGTGTAGTGTCAGGCCCACTTTCACTGACTGTAGTGTGCCCACTGCCAGTGCCCACCACTCATACCTGGTGGCACAGTACCTTGCACGCATAGTACCACTAATCAAAAATAAATGACAGGCAGAGGCAGGCCACCCCGCAGGGGCCATCGTGGTGCTGTGATTTCCTTTGGCCCTAGAATAATGCCCAGTGTTCAGAGGCCACATACCCTGAACTCGAAAAATTCTGAGGACATAGTTGACTGGCTTACACAGGACACCCAATCTTCTACAGCTTCCGCTCGGAACCTTGACGCACCATCCTCCTCCAGCTCAGCTTCGGGCACCTCTCAAGTTACCACTCGCCCGCCCGCCGCCACCACCAACACTAGCACCACAGCCGCTTCATTTGATCTGTCAGAGGAGTTATTTAAACATCAGTTGGAAGAAATGAGTGATGCGCAACCATTATTGCCAGAAGATGTAGATAACAGGGATATGTCTCAGTCAGGCAGCATTACACACATGGATGTACGGTGTGATGATGATGATGTTGTACCGCTGCTGCTTCCTTTGCTGAGTTGTCAGATACAAGTGAAGCGGTTGATGATGACGATGTGTCTGTGGATGTCACGTGGGTGCCCGCTCGAAGAGAAGAAGAACAGGGGAAAGTTCAGATGGGGAGACAGAGAGGAGGAGGAGACGAGTTGGAAGCATGGGGAGGTCGTCGCAAGGAGCTAGTGGCACAGTCAGACAGCATGTATCGGCACCTGGGGTCAGCCAGACAGCATGCCAATCAACACATGATGTTGCCACCATCAGAATGCCATCATTGCAAAGCTCAGCAGTGTGGCATTTTTTGGTGTGTCTGCCTCTGATAACAGCGATGCATTGCAACCTATGCCAAGAAACTGAGTCGTGGGAAGTCCAACACCCACCTAGGTACAACTGCTTTGCGAAGGCACATGATCTCACATCACAAACGCCTATGGGATCAACACATGAGTACAAGCAGCACACAAACTCAAAGCCACCATCCTCCTCCTGGTCCAGCATCTTCAGCCACATCAACCACTGCTGTCCTCCTTGCCCACTCATCAACCACCCGCCACTCCGCCTCTCACCTTCAGCAGTTCCTGCTCATCTGCCCACAGTCAGGTGTCTGTCAAGGAAATGTTTGAGCGTAACAGCCAATGTCACAGAGTCACCCCCTTGCCCGGCGTCTGACAGCTGGCTTCTGGCTTGATGGAACTCTTAGCCCGCCAGCTTTTACCATACAAGCTGGTGGAGTCTGAGGCCTTCAAAAATGTGTAGCTATTGGGACACCTCAGTGGAAGGTAGCCGGCCGAAATTATTTTTCACAAAAGGCTATCCCCAACCTGTAATCTATTATGGAAAAGGAAGTCATGACATGTCTGGCACACAGTGTTGGGGTAAGGGTCCATCTGATCACTGATACCTAGTCTGCAAAGCACGGTCAGGGCAGGTATATCATGTACACTGCACATTGGGTAAACCTGCCGACGGCTGCAAAGCATGGAATGCGTGGCTCTGCAGCACAGTTAGTGACACCGCCACGACTTGCAGGCAGGCCTGCTGCCACCTCCTCTACTTCTCCTACTCCATCCTCTTCGCTAACCTCCTTGGCTGAGTCCTCTTCTGCTGCTGCGTCTTGCTCCACATCAACTGCACCCCCCGATCCCTAGGGGCTATTCCACATCCCGGATATGAAAGTGTCACGCCGTCTTGGGGTTGACTTGCCTGAAAGCAGAGAGTCACAGCGGACCAGCACTCCTGTCCGCCCTGAACGCACAGGTGGATCAGTGGCTGACCCCGCACCAACTGGAGATTGGCAAAGTGGTGTGTGACAACGGAAGCAATCTGTTGGTGGCATTGAATTTATTGAATTTGGCAAGTTGACACATGTGCCGTGCATGGCACATGTGTTGAATCTGATTGTACAACGATTTGTGTGTAAGTACCCAGGCTTACAGGACGTCCTCAAGCAGGCCAGGAAGGTGTGTGTCCAGTTCAGGCGTTCCTACATGGCCATGGCGCACTTTTCCAGATATTGAGCGGCGAAACAACATGCCAGTGAGGCGCTTGATTTGCGACAGCCCGACATGTTGGAATTCAACATTTCTAATGTTCAACCGCCTGCTCCAACAAGAAAAATCCATCAATGAGTATTTGTATGACCGGGGTGCTAGGACAGACTCTGCAGAGCTGGGTATTTTTTGCCACGTTACTGGACGCTCATGCACAATGCCTGTAGGCTCGTGCGTCCTTTTGAGGAGGTAACAAACCTAGTCAGTTGCAGTGGAGGCACCATCAGCGACCTTATCCCATTTGTTTTCTTCCTGGAGCGTGCCCTGCGAAGAGTGCTGGATCAGGCCGTAGATGAGCGTGAAGAGGAAGAGTTGTGGTCACCATCACCACCAGAAACAGCCTTTTCATCATCTCTTGCTGGACCTGCGGAAACACTGGAAGAGGAGTCTGAGGAAGAAGAGTCAGAGGAGGAATGTGGCTTTGAGGTGGAGGCAGACCAACCACAGAAGGCATCCCAGAGTGCTCATTGTTGTCACCTATCTGGGACCCGTGGTGTTGTACGTGGCTGGGGGAAGAACAGACCTTCAATGACATCAGTGAGTACGAGGAAAGGGAGATGAGTAGCTCGGCATCCAACCTTGTGCAAATGGGGTCTTTCATGCTGTCATGCCTGTTGAGGGACCCCGTATAAAAAGGCTAAAGGAGAACGACCTGTACTGGGTGGCCACGCTACTAGAGCCCCGGTATAAGCAGAAAGTGGCTGAAATGTTACAAAATTCCTGGAAGTCGGAAAGGATGCAGCACTTCCAAAACAAGTTAAAAGTATGCTTTACACAGCATATAAGGGTGATGTCACAGCACAACAGGAATCTAACAGAGGAAGAGGTGAAAGTAATTCTCCTCCTACCACGACCACGCCGGCAAGGACAGGATGCTTTACAGACGTATTGTTGATGGAGAACATGCAGAGCTTTTTAAGTCCTACACATCGCCACAGCCCTTCCGGGTCCACCCTCAGAGAACGACTTGACCGACAGGTAGCAGACTGCCTCGCCTTAACTGCAGATATCGACACTCTGAGGAGCGATGAACCCCTTGATTACTGGGTGTGCAGGCTTGACCTGTGGACTGAGCTTTCCGATTTGCAATAGAACTTCTGGCATGCCCCGCTTCAAGTGTCCTGTCAGAAAGTACCTTCAGCGCAGCAGGAGGTATTGTCACTGACAAGAGAAGTCGCCTAGGTCAAAAAGTGTACATTACTTCACCTTTATTAAGATGAATGAGGCGTGGATACCGAAGGGACTGACAGTGGAGGATGCATTTGACTAAAAAGGACTGATTAGATGCCTTGGGCTAAAAATGGTCCCCATGCTGCTGTATTTAATCTTTGCATGCCGTGTGACTTGCGTGACTTTTCCGCCACCAACTAGGGTTTAAGGCCCAAATGTTTTAGTACACTTTCTGCCAGAAAAACATCAATTTTTCCGCCGCTGCTGCAGCAGCAGCTGCAACAATGTACCTAGTTTTTCAGGCATGTGTACATGCCTAATTTTTCTGGCCTCCGGTGCTGCAATGTGGCTGCAAAAAAAAAAAAAAAGGCACATACATTTGTCAATTCCCCTTCGTAATCCTTACCCTGTTGTGGTGAAGGGGCTTGTGTATCACAAAGAAGCAATCACCTCTATGAGTGCGTTGGCAACGTTGGTACACCCCAGATAATAAGGTCGTTGCTTCATTGTGAACAGACTAAAAGCGATCGGCTGGATAATTTGTCATAGAAAAACATGAATTTTCTTTGTGATCATCTAAGGTGATCTTTAAAGCATACTAGGTAGTGTTGAGCGAACAGTTCGAGCATCGTTCGGGTTCGTACCGAATTCTGGGGTGTCCGGGTTCGGGTTCGGGTTCGTTGTTCGTCGATTACTTCCGCTTTCTGAAGGGCTGCACAGCAGCCAATCAGCTAGCGTTTTACTTCTTGCCCTAAGAGCCCATCACAGCCATGCCTACTAATGGCATGGCTGTGATTGGCCAAGTGCAGCATGTGACCCAGCCTCTATTTAAGCTGGAGTCACGTAGCGCCACACGTCACACTGCTCTGATTAGTGTAAGGAGAGGACGCAGCTTCTGTCAGGGCGAGATTAGGCAGGGAGAAGTCAGCAACAGCACCTAATGAACGGATCAATCTACAGCTGTGAATGATTGAACTTCTGCTAGTTACTTGCTCACTGGTTTTTAGGCTGCACAGAGCGTTTTTCTGTCACTTATTTTCTGGGTTGATCGCGGCCATTTTGTGACTTGTGGTGCACCAGAAGAAGCTGCCACCAAGTCCATCAATCCATTAATACTATTTTTTTTTTTTTTGCTATATCCTACATCAGCGGCTTGGCTGTGCTTATTGTCACCCGAGAAACTCAGGATAGCAATTTCTATATTTTATTAAGGGTTAAATACAATTGCCCTAATACCAATCCCCTAAATCTGGTGTTCCAGCTTTGGCTAGCCAAGTATAATATGGTCTGCTGTCTGGCAAAGGATAGATTATTTTCTGTGGTGAAATTCACTTGCCAAAATAGCAGTACCCTGAACCTGGTGTTCCAGTAGTGGCTGGCAGAGTATAATGGTGTCCGCCAAAACATATATTTTGTTCTGGGGTGAAATTCAATTGCCAAAATAGCAATACCATAAATCTGGTGTCACAGTTGTGGCTGGCAAAGTATAATAGTGTCTGCCAAAACATATATTTTGTTGTGGGGTGAAATTCAATTGCCAAAATAGCAATACCCTGAATCTGGTGTCCCAGCTGTTGCAGGCCAAGTGTTAATCTGTCCGTAAAGGGTATATTACACTCAAGGTGTATATACAAGTGCTGAGAAGGTCATCCTCATTAACTTCACATGCTACCATACATCTCCCATTGTATTTCTGTCCGTTAAAGGGTATATTACACAAAGTGTTAAAAATACAATTGCTGAAGGCATAATCCTACATATTTTTCTCAAGCTACTGTGCATCTCCAAGTGTAAATCTGTCCATAAAAGGATACCTTTCATCCAGGGCTTAAATACTAGCCCTAAAAGAGATGTTCCCTAAATCAGTGGTTACTGCTGTGCGTGGATTAGTGTAATACGCTACATAAATAAATAGGCAGATAGTGTTGGGTGCCTGCAAAAAAAAAAAAAAAGGCCTGAATTTGAAATCAATACATTGGGCCAAATATTTTTTCTTATTGTGGTGCTTGCTGAACGGTAACAAGGAGGAAAACATCTAGTAAGGGACGCGGACACGGTCGTGGTGGTGTTAGTGTACCCTTTGGTGTTGGGAGAGGACGTGGCCATTCTGCCAGAGCCACACGTCCTAGTGAACCAACTACCTCAGGTTCCAGTACCCACCAGAATTTACAGCGATATTTGGTGGGGCCCAATGCCGTTCTAAGGATGGTAAGGCCTGAGCAGGTACAGGCGCTAGTCAATTGGGTGGCCGACAGTGGATCCAGCATGTTCACAACATGATCTCCCACCCAGTCTTCTGCAGAAAGCGCACAGGTGGCGCCTGAAAACCAAGCCCATCATTCTGTCACATCACCCCCATGCATATCAGGGAAACTGTCTGAGCCTCAAGTTATGCAGCAGTCCCTTATGCTGTTTGAAGACTCTGCTGGCAGGGTTTCCCAAGGGAATCCACCCAGCCCTTCCCCAGTGGTGGAAGACATGGAATGCACTGATGCAAAACCACTGATGTTTCCTGATGAGGACATGGGAATACCACCTCATCGGAGACCACACATCTCTGATGATGACGAAACACAGGTGCCAACTGCTGCGTCTTTCTGCAGTGTGCAGACCGAACAGGAGGTCAGGGAGGAAGACCTGTGTGGTGCAGATACGATGAGGTCCTTGACCCCACATGGAATGAAGGTGGTGCCACTGACTTTCATAGTTCAGAGGAAGAGGCAGTGGTGAGACCGAGCCAACAGCGTAGCAAAAGAGGGAGCAGGGAGCAAAAGCAGAACAGCCACCGCCAAGAGAGTTTGCCTGCTACTGGCCACCGCCACCAGGGACCCAGCACCCCAAAGGCAGCTTCAAGGAGTTCCCTAGCATGGCACTTCTTTAAACAATGTGCTGACGACAAGACCCGAGTGGTTTGCATGCTGTGCCATCAGAGCCTGAAGTGAGGCATTAACGTTCTGAACCTTAGCACAACCTGCATGACCAGGCATCTACATGCAAAGCATGAACTGCAGTGGAGTAAACACCTTAAAAGCAAGGAACTCACTCTGGCTCCACCTACTCCCTCTTCTGCTGCTGCATCGGCCTCTTCCTCCACCTCGGGAGGAACGTTGGCACCTGTCACCCACCAAACAGAGGATGTGCCACCGACACCACCACCTGCGTCACCAAGCATCTCCACCATGTCACACGGCAGCGTTCAGCTCTCCATCTCACAAATCTTGGAGAAAGCGTAAATTCACACCTAGCCACCCTCGAGCCCTGAGCCGGAATGCCAGCATTTCTAAACTACTGGCCTTTAAAATGCTGTCATTCAGGCTGGTGGACACAGACAGCTTCAAACAGCTGATGTCCATGGCTGTCCCACAGTATATTGTTCCCAGCCGCCACTACTTCTCCAAGACAGCCGTGCCTTCCCTGCACAACCAAGTATCCGATAAAATCAAGTGTGCACTGCGCAACGCCATCTGTGGCAAGGTCCACCTAACCACAGATACGTGGACCAGTAAGCACGGCCAGGGATGCTATATCTCCCTAACTGCACACTGGGTAAATGTAGTGGCGGCTGGGCCTCAGGCGGAGAGTTCCTTGGCGCACGTTCTTCCGCCGCCAAGGATCGCAGGGGCATCATTCTTTGCTTCCTGTAGCCTCCTCCTCCTATTCGGCTTCCTCCTCCTCTGCTTCCATCAGCTCATCCAGTCAGCCACACACCTTCACCACCAACTTCAGCCCAGCCCGGGTAAACGTCAACAGGCCATTCTGAAACTCATATGTTTGGGGGACAGGCCGCGCAGGAGTTGTGGCGGGGTATTGAACAACAGACCGACAAGTGCTTTGTGCCGGTGGGCTTCAAGCCCGGCCTGGTGGTGTGCGATAATGGGCGAAATCTCTTCGCAGCTCTGGTACTAGCCGGTTTGTCCCACATCCCTTGCCTGGCGCATGTGCTGAATTTGGTGGTGCAGAAGTTCATTCACAACTACCCCGACATGTCAGAGCTGCTGCATAAAGTGTGGGCCGTCTGTGCGCGCGTCCGGCGTTCACATCCTGCCGCTGCTTGCCTGTCTGCGCTACAGCGGAACTTCGGCCTTCCCACTCACCGCCTCATATGCGACGTGCCCACCAGGTGGAACTCCACCTTGCACATGCTGGAGAGACTGTGCAAGCAGCAGCAGGCCATAGTGGAGTTTCAGCTGCAGCACGCACGCGTCAGTCGCACTGCGGAACAGCACCACTTTACCATCAATGACTGGGCCTCCATGCGAGACCTGTGTGCCCTGTTGCGCTGTTTCGAGCACTCCACCAACATGGCCAGTGGCAATGACACCGTTATCAGTGTTACAATACCACTTCTATGTCTCCTTGAGAAAACGCTTAGGGCGATGATGGAAGAGGAGGTGGCCCAGGAGGAGGAGGAGGATGAGGGGTCATTTTTAGCACTTTCAGTCCAGTCTGTTAGAAGTGGCTCAGAGGGAGTTTTTTGCAGCAGCAGAGGCCAGGCACAAATGTGGCCAGCCAGGGCCCACTACTGGAGGATGTGGAGGAGGATGAGGATGAAGCAGGTTCACAGCAGGGTGGCACCACTGGTGCGTGGCTGGGGGATACGGAGGACAATGACGATACGCCTCCCACAGAGGACAGCTTGTCCTTACCTCTGGAGAGCCTGGCACACATGAGCGACTACATGCTGCAGTGCCTGCGCAACGACAGCAGAGTTGCCCACATTTTAACGTGTGCGGACTACTGGGTTGCCACCCTGCTGGATCCCGGTACAAAGACAATGTGCCCACCTTAGTTCCGTGCACTGGAGCGTGATAGGAAGATGCGCGAGTACAAGCGCACGCTGGTAGACGAGCTCCTGAGAGCATTCCCAAATGTCACAGGGAACAGGTGGAAGCCAAGGCGAAGGCAGAGGAGGAGCAAGAGGTCACCAACGCTGCTGTGTCACGGCCAGATCCTCTGAGGGCAGGGTTAGCATGGCAGAAATGTGGAAAAGTTTTGTCTCCACGCCACAGCTAACTGCACCGCCACCTGATACGGAACGTGTTAGCAGGAGGCAGCCTTTCACTAACATGGTTGAACAGTACGTCTGCACACCCTCCACGTACTGACTGATGGTTCGGCCCCATTCAACTTCTGGGTCTCCAAATTGTCCACGTGGCCAGAGTTAGCATTTTATGCCTTGGAGGTGCTGGCCTGTCCGGCAGCCAGCGTTTTGTCTGAACGTGTATTCAGCACGGCAGGGGGCATCATTACTGACAAACGCAGCCGCCTGCGAACCGAGCCACAGCTAACTGCACCACTAGCTGATAGGGAACGTGTTAGCAGGAGGCAGCATTTGGTGGAACAGTATGTGTGCACACGGCTCCACGTACTGAGTGATGGTTCGGCCCCATTCAACTTCTGGGTCTCCAAATTGTCCACATGGCCAGAGCTAGCCTTTTATGCCTTGGAGGTGCTGGCCTGCCCTGCCCTGCGGCCAGTGTATTGTCTGAACGTGTATTTAGCACGGCAGGGGCGCCATTACAGACAAAACAAAGCCGCCTGTCCACAGCCAACGTGGACAAGCTGACGTTCATAAAAATGAACCAGGCATGGATCCCACAGGACCTGTCCCTCCCTTGTGCAGAATAGACATTTATAACTGCCTCCCCTCAACCATGTATTCTTGTACTCCGAGGCACTTCTTTATTGAATCCTCATTTTTTAACTTTGCCATGATCTTGCGGTGCAACCCAAAGTTGAATGAACCTCTCCTCAATCTGGGCACCGGGCCTAAATAACTGAAAGTGGCCTTCTCCAGTGGTGGGTGATATGATGCCTTTTTCCTTGCTGTGGGACCTCTCTCCTCTGTCTGGGTGCTAGGGCCTAAATAACTGAAAGTGGCCTTCTCCAGTGGTGGGTGATATGACGCATGATTCTGTGCTGTGGGACCTCTCTCCTCTGTCTGGGTGCTGGGGCCTTAATAACTGAAAGTGGCCTTCTCCAGTGGTGGGTGTTATGACGCATGATTCTCTGCTATGGGACCTCTCTCCAATTGATATTGGTTGATTTTTATTTATTTTATTTTAATTCATTTCCTATCCACATTTGTTTGCAGGGCATTTACCTACATGTTGCTGGACTATTTTACAACCTTTTTAGTGCCCAAAAGTTTGGGTCCCTATTAACTTCAATGGGGTTCGGGATAAAGTTCGGGTCGAGTTCGGATCCCGAACCCAAACATTTTCGGGAACTTCGGCTGAACTTCTCGAACCCGAACTTCCAGGTGTTCGCTCATCTCTAGTCATAATGATCAGTTTCTCGGCTTTAGGTGGCCTCATGGCCTCAGGGTCTTGATTACTGCCTCAACGTTTTTCATGTTCGTTAGGGGTACAATATGGTTGTAGGCTGGTTAGTGTCCTAGGTTCGCTGTCGGAGGGGGTCATGGTTATGCAAGTCCCCAAGTCATACTGGTACTGCATAAGTGGTTTATTTAAAAAGAGAAACAAAAGAAAAGCACTATACTATGGTGTCAGTTTCATCCACAGAAGTCGTAGTCTATCGTAGTCATACGTAGTCGTAGTCAGAAGTCGTAGTCATACGTAGTCTATCATGACCTTTAAGCTTATTTCCTGTTATAGCTGCAGGTATTGCGTGTGCATTCTGTCTTCATAAAAGGTAAGCTTACTTCATCTACAAACTCGGGCTGAGAGTGTTGGTGTCGGGCCACGGTCTTGGGTATCGGTCCACCTTCCAGTAGGAGGTACAGTCATAAGGCGCTATTTACAAAGCCTGTCATGTCTACAGACACGACAAGTCCTATCACGACTACAGGTGCAGCATACATAGTTTATCACGACCTTAAGCTTATGTCCTGTCACAACTGCAGGTATGGTGCGTACGTTCTCTGTCCTCATTACAGGCAACATTAGCTCGTTAATTGAAATAGCCATATATTCGTGTTTTAAGGTTCAACAGGCCTGGTGAGTTTACACATTCCACTTAATCTACTACTAGAGTAAGACGGCATACGCCATGTTCTAACTTTTGGGTCCTTTAAAAAAAAAAAAGTGTGGCCTGGGGAATAAGTAGAGGTGAAGTATTTTGCCACCAGGAACAGTTAGTGTCCGATGAGGGCCCTTGGCGAATGGTTGGAGTTCATTTAGGCCCTCCCAGCAGATTCACCATTGTTTGTTTCAGTCTGCAGCTCTCAGTATTCAGACCTTCTCGAAATATGTTCATATGTTGTCAGTCAACATGGCAGTAAATTGTTTCCGATTACGGCTATTCTTTCAATCGTGGCAGCATTAGCCACTTCCAAGAACGATGTGCCGGTGCACTTGACAAAGAGGTAAGGTAAATGAAAGTCACTGTGATATGTATGGTATTTTCCATACCTTCATCGTGAAATGTCTTTTGCGCTCAAAAGTGGGTGTCGTACTGGTATGTGTGTATATTTTGCTCTAATCTAAGGTCTGAGCATTTTGGCCCTTTAGGCTGCCCTACCACAGAAGTTATGCATAACTCCACTGCTTGTTGTAGATAGGGCTAGATAGGTTAGGTACCTCTTCTGATAGCCGATCCGATCACAAATATATATATATATATATATATATATATACATACATGCATACAGTTGTGTTCAAAATTATTTAACCCCAATGCTGTAAAGGGTTTTTAAAGAACCAAATGCAACTAAAATGACATCAATTGTTTTTGTAATACAGTATTAAATGTTTTTTTGTGATTTCTTCATTGACACAATTATTCAACCCCTTAAAGACTTAAAGACTACCACTCTTAAGAACAGAGGTTCATTCAAGTGTTTTCGATCAGGTATGGAAAACACCCAGGGCCGCCATCAGGTGGGTACAGCCCATACCCCAGTAAGGGGCCCTGACCCTGGGGGCCCGGCCAGTCCTGAAACTGTTTTTTTTTTTTTTTATTGTGGCAGCCGACTCTGGGGCCCAGTGCTCCTCCCCTCTTCCTTCTGCAGCCTGTCCCTTACCTCCCGGGTCCTGGGCTCCAGCTATCTTGTTCTGAGAACAAGATAGCTGGAGTCTCAGGAGATCCATGGGTAGAATGTAGTTGCTAGAAGGAGGTCTGTGACATCACTGGTCACATGCTCCTTCATAGTCACATGGACAAACCCCGACAGCAGCAGCAGCAGCAGCTTGTGGAGGGAGGAGGGGCTGTGTGCCTGCAGGCTGCTCAGTGAGGGAGGATGTGCTGCAGTCCTGGAGTCCACAGAGCTTCATGGAGAGCAGGTGAGGGGCAGCTCATGTATGAGGGGGGCAGGTGGAGCACTCAGGAACAGTGGGGTTCAAGTGGAGTGGATAATAATGGAGGGCTGTCTGGGGGCAAAATTAACTTATGTGGGGCCAAATTACATAATGCAGGGCTGTCTGGGGGTAAAATTAACTTGTGGGGGAGGGGAAAATTACTCAGTGGGGGTCAGTGTGGCGGGCAAACTACATGGAGGGCCGTGTGGGGGCAAAATGACATAATGCAGGGCTGTCTGGAGGTTAAATTAACTTGTGGGGGAGGGGCAAATTACTCAGTGGGGGTCAGTGTGGCGGGCAAACTACATGGAGGGCCGTGTGGGGGCAAAATGACATAATGCAGGGCTGTCTGGAGGTTAAATTAACTTGTGGGGAGAGGCAAATTACTCAGTGGGGGTCAGTGTGGCGGGCAAACTACATGGAGGGCCGTGTGGGGGAAAATTGCTTAGTGGGGGCAACTTGCATAATGCAGGGCTGTCTGGGGCAAAATTAACTTGTGAGGGGGAAATTAGTCAGTAGGGTGTCAGTGTGGTGGGAAAACTACATAATGGAGAACCGTGTGGGGCAAATTACATAATGCAGGGCTGTCTGGGGGCAAAATTAACTTATGTGGGGTAAAAATTAACTTGTGGGGGCAAATTACTCAGTGGGGGGCAGTGTGGCGGGTGAACTACATAGTGGAGGGCTGTGTGGGAGACGTCCTTGGATGTAAGAGGTATGGGCGCGATATATGGGTGGGGCTGTGTGGGTGTGGCTTGAAGGTGGACGGGGACACAGGGGCCCCATGATCTCCTATTCCTGGGGAAGTGCTCCTCCAAAGACCAGGCTCTGAATCCGCCACTGGGGCAGTGTCGGGGTGGGGGGGCAGACCTTGAGCTGTGTAAGGGGCCCCAAAATTTCTGATGGCAGCCCTGAAAACACCTGTGGATGTCAAGGAGCAGCAATCAAGCATCATAAGCACCAATTAGGCAGATTTAAAATGACTGTGATACTCAGCTCCTTTTAGACATTTACTGGTGTGTTTACAAACATGGTGAAGTCAAGAGAATGGTCCAGGAAGACAAGAGAAGAGGTGATTTATCTTCACAGGAAGGGCAATGGCTAGAAGAAGATTGCAAAGATGTTAAACATACTAAGAGACACCATAGGAAGCATCATTCGCAAATTCAAGGCAAAGGGCACTGTTGAAACGCTACCTGGTAGTGGCAGAAAGAAGATGCTGACTTCAACTGATGTGCGCTACCTGAAGTGCAAAGTGGAGAAAAGTCCACGTGTGACTGCTGAGGAACTGAATAAAGATTTGTCAGATGCGGGTACTGAAGTTTCAGCTCAGACAATAAGGCGCACACTGCGTAATGAAGGCCTCCATGCCAGAACTCCAAAGAATAAGAAGAGTCGACTGCAGTATGCCAAAAGTCATGTGGACAAACCACAACATTTTTGGGATAGTGTTCTGTGGACTGATGAAACAAAATTAGAACTGTTTGGGCCCATGGATCAACGCTATGTTTGGAGGAGGAAGAACAAGGCCTATGAAGAAAAAACACCTTGCCTACTGTGAAGCATGGCGGGGGTCAATCATGTTTTGGGGTTGTTTTGCTTCTACAGGTACAGGGAAGCTTCAGTGTGTGCAAGGTACCATGAATTCTCTTCAGTACCAGGAGATATTGGATGAAAATGTGATGCAGTCCGTCACAAACCTGAGGCTTGGGAGACGTTGGACCTTTCAACAGGACAATGATCCCAAGCATACCTCCAAGTCCACTAGAGCATGGTTGCAGATTGAAGGCTGGAACATTTTGAAGTGGCCATCGCAGTCACCAGACTTAAATCCGATTGAGAACCTCTGGTGGGACTTGAAGAAAGCAGTTGCAGCACGCAAGCCTAAGAATGTGACTGAACTGGAGACTTTTGCTTATGAAAAATTGACGAAGATACCCGTAGATCACTGCAAGACACTTGTGTCAAGCTATGCTTCACGTTTAAAAGCTGTTATAACTGGAAAAGGATGCTGTACTAAGTACTAAGATTGAATGTCACTTGGGGGTTGAATAAAACTGATAATGATGTGAGCACAGAAAAACATTTGTGGTTATTTCATTATAAATGTTATGTTATATTTGTCTGACTTACAAGTGCCTCTTTGATTTAATTGTAAACAAGATGACTGAAATGATCAAAATCAATGTCAAACTGGCCAAAACACTCAATTTCAGTGGGGGTTGTATAATTTTAAACACAACTGTACATACGCTGCTCAGCAATGGCTGCGCACGCCTATGGGGTGACATATTCAAATTTTTTCTGTAAAGTACCCCTGTGCTGCATATGTAACAATAACAAAAATCAATTTAGATTCTGGGGGACAAATTCAATTTTTTTGCTAAAAGTATGTTTGCAGCCTGCACTGCATTTCTGATAGTGAAATATAATCAGTAAATACAAATGGGACATTGTGGGTGAAAAATATCACTTTTTTTTTTTTTTGCCATAAAGTCCATTTGCGGCCTGCACTCCATTTCTGAGAGTGAAATATAATCCGTAAATCCAGCTCTTAGATTGTGGGTGGACATTTCCACGGTTATCAGGCTAGTCATTCACAAGTGGCTTGAAGGGTGTGTTCCTGCTGCACTGCATACCTGACAGGAAAATATATTCTGTAAATTCGGCGGTGTTTAGATTGTTGGGTGATCTGTACCCCTTTTTTCTTTCAAACTACCCCTGCACTGCATACCTGACTGGGAAATATATTCTGTAAATTCGTTGGCGTTTAGATTGTTGGGTGATCTGTACCGCTTTTTTCTTCCAAACTACCCCTACACTGTATACCTGACTGGGAAATATATTATGTAAATTCGGCGGCATTTAGATTGTTGGGTGATTTGTACCCCTTTTTTCTTTCAAACTACCCCTGCACTGCATACCTTACTAGGAAATATATTCTGTAAATCTGGCGGAGTTTAGATTGCTGTCTGGGTGATCTGTACCCCTTTTTTCTTCAAAACTACGCCTGCACTGAATACCTGACTGGGAAATATATTCTGTAAATTCGGTGGAGTTTACACTGTTGGGTGATCTGTACCGCTTTTTTCTTTCAAACTACCCCTGCACTGCATATCTGACTGGGAAATAAATGTTGTAAATCCGTCTGTTAGTTTGGTGGGTGAACGCAAAGAGTGTCAAATAAGGGACGTGGCCCTGATCGTGGTGCGGCTGGTGTTGGTGGAGCTCCTGTTGCAGGGAGAGTACATGGTCGATCTGTGCCAGCTACACGCCCAAAAGAAACACCTTCATCAGGTGCGTGTAGGCGACAGAGCGTTCAGAGAATACCGGTGTATGAATGGTAAGGCCAGAACAATTAGAGGTGGTATCAGATTGCGTGGCTAAAATTGCCTCTGGTTCCCTCACATTGTCTCCCATCCGGTTGCCTGTTGTAAGCGCAGAGTTGGCACCTGCAGCCCATGCGCATCTGTCTTTCACCTCACCCCCTTACAAATCAGCCAAGCAGTCTGAGCCCCAAGGCTCCTATTATGTTTGATGACTATGCTGGCAGGGTTTCCGTGGACCATCCACATAGCACTGTGACAGAAGTGGAAGATATTGAGTGCACTAATGCCCAACCACTTATGTTTCAGGATGTGGATATGGGAAGACCACCGCAGCATGTCTTTGATGATGAAACATAGTTCCCAACTGCTGTGGCTTTCTGCAGTGTGCAGGTAGACAAGGAGGGCAGGCGTAAAAAGTGGGTGGAAGATGATGTGGAGGATGATGAGGTCGTAGACCCACATGGAATCAAGGTTAGTGATGTCGCGAACATAAAATTTTCCGTTCGCGGACGCGAACTTCCGCAAATGTTCTCAGGCAGGCGACTTTTAAAACCCACAGGGACTCTTTCTGGCCACAATAGTGATGGAAAAGTTGTTTCAAGGGGACTAAAACCTGGACTGTGGCATGCCGGAGGGGGATCTATGGCAAAACTCCCTTGGAAAATTATGTAGTGGACGCAGAGTCGGGTTTTAATCCATAAAGGGCATAAATCAACTAACATTCCTAAATAGTTTGGAATAACATGCTTTAAAACATCCAGTGTGTGTATACGATCAGGTATGATGTTGTATCGATCAGGGTTACGGGGCTGTATCGATAAGGGTTACGGCCGCTTCACAGACATTGACAGACCAAACTCCCCTTTTAATGCACCGCAAACAACCGCAAACAGTCCATTTGCACAACCGCAAACTCCCCATTTGCACACGGTTGGATACCAAGCTAGCCATGTCCCGGTGATGTCATTGAAGGTTTCTGCCTCCACCCAGCTACGTACAACACCAAGGGTCCCCGAAAGGTGAATTGAATTGATTTTTTGAACGGGGAAATAGTTAAAAAACGCTGGCTCCCTCCCCTTTGTTTTAATCCACGGTCACTGCGTCTGCGCCGTGCAATTTACTGTCACACCCGATATGAGTGGTGTCTTAACTAGTACTATTCCTATCAGTTTAATCCCTGTTATGTCCCATATCAGGGATTGCTTTTTGTGAAAAAAATTTAGGCCGGGTAACTTCGACTGCCTTCACAGTGACAGACCAAACTCTCATACACCAAACTGAATTAATTTTAGGAACCGGGATATGGAAAAGCAGCTTGGTCAGTCTTCTTACTCCCAAATTGGGGCACTGCGCGTGCACAGAACAATGTGCTGTGACACCCTATATGAGTGGTGTCTTAACTAGTACTATTCCTATCAGTTTAATCCCTGTTACTTACCGGGGACGTGTGTTGAATTGATTAACCATTGTCGAATTAACGAACCATTACGACATCATGAAATTATTTAGTTCTGAGCTCTGTACTTGCTTTGTATTGGAATTGATGGGGATTTTTTAATTGTCTGCATTATTTCTAATAAACTATTAAAGAGAAAATTCCACAGCACTTCCTTAAATAGTGAAAAAGGTTCTTCTTTATTTACCGGGTAAACAGCGATGTTTCGGTGCACCCAATGGCACCTTTCTCAAGCAGTGATCAAAATGGTGTGGCATTCAGTATATTTATACATGTGTGTTCAAGTAAAGCAATTACAACATTTACATAATCAGTGACATGTAAACAATACAGAAAATCAAATATATCCAGTGATCAAACATTATAATCATAATCAAAATGTCCAGTGTTAAAAATTCATCAATAAATAAGTATATCCGTGACAAAAATACACAATCAAAGACGTGCATGTACGGAATAACGCATAAAAACATATGCTGCTAATTATAAGTGACAGGTGTGCATGATAAAATTGGATTAAAAACAATACCGGTAGCGTGGAGAGATCAGCTGTTTCCAGCATCGTGATGGATCCTTGCGCATCCACAATTACAGACTGCGCATGTCTGAAGGAATTCAAGACGGCATGACGTCTTGGCATCGTCCGCGCGATGCGTCACAACCCGATGTAATCATATAATCCAGGTTTGTTATGCGTTGCCATGGCAAGTAAGTTGCCATGGCAAAGTGACGTCATCGGCTTGATGCGTCACAACCTCGTTCTGTCATGTGACTCAAGTTTAAAGTAAGTTATCCTGGCGCTGGAAAGTCATCTGATCCGCGTCCAATTGACAACGTCATCTTCACATAATGAATCTTAAAGCATGAGTAAAATATGTAATACTAAGCAAAAATGAAAAGCAAAAATAATCAAAGAGTCACTCCAAGGAGAATCGTGTGTGGACACCCTGTTTACAAAGAAAATTGGACTATTATTGTCTAAGAATACTGTCGGATGCACGCACTTCCAACATATTTGATGTGTCATGGCAAACTACCCACGGTTTAATAGAAACGCTAGATTGGCATATATTAAATAGCTCAAACAGCGCTATCACACTTAAAGAGATACTGTTGTGTTATTGTAAAGGGAACCTAGGACAATCTGTCGTGATTTGCGTGCCATCGTGATCCCTCACACGGCACACCTCCGACTTTATCAGGGTACACATCAGGTCACTAATGTGAAAACCCCAATATGAGTCCTCTCAGTTCAATTATTGATTTTTAAAGAGAAAAACAGTCTCGGGTTATGCCAATGGTGAGGAAGTGGGTGCTACCAACATATGAATGCAAAATTGCAGAAACTAAGTTAAGGGTGTCCAACACCGAATATTCCTTACACAGAACCAGGTTATGAGTATGGAGAGAATTTTGATCTGTGTAGAATGCTGGCCCAGTTGAGGTCACCAATATTCGTCCGATAATGAACTGCAAGACAAACAAAAAATAGCCACAGTTATTATGTGACAATCAAATAATCTCAAATATCTGTTATATTTTATTTTATTTTAACACCATTAGGCGGGGACAGAAGGTCATGCTTGGCGTTCACCAAAACGATGTAATGAGTCCAAATGGATCCCTAGTTTCTAATCTACCATAATTATCCCATAATGTCACATTTTTCGTGTGTAGACCAATGGAGCATAGAGAGGCCAGCGCAAGAGAGGCAGTGGGCTCTACAGGATCCATGGTCTATAATCCACATTTAGGCCTCCTGGTTTGAGGCTATTTAGCTTCACTATCCATTGCATCTCATGTCTTTTTAGAGCCAAGGTTCTATTGCCACCCCTGCGTGGTACAGGAACATGATCAACCAGCATGCATTTTAAATCACTTTCTTTGTGGCCGATGTCAAAAATGTCTAGAGACCGGGAGGTCTACTCTTTTCTTTCTGATTGTGTATCTGTGCTGATTACACCGGGTCTTAAAGTCTAAAGATACTGTAGATGTCTCTCCCACGTTCATAAGTCCACGGGGACACCATAGGACGTATATAACGTAGGAAGATGTACACGTCAAAAATGTCTAATTGGATAAATCTTGTTCATCTGGGGATGAGTAAATCCACTTCCCTTGACTATATATTGGCAGTTGACACAATTCAAACATGGAAAGCAACCCTTTTTCTGAACATGTAAGAATTGCTGTCCTTGTTTTTTCTGAGGGTCTATGTCAGTGTGTACCACTTGATCCTTAAAATTTTTGGGACGTCTATAAGACATCAGTGGTAAGGATTTAAACTCATCTATTTTGTTATGCCCACTGCTATATATAGGCCAATGTCTAAGCACAATGTCCCTGATATTATGACTATCCTCTGTATAGGTGATCACTAGAGGAATGCGGTTGATTCGTTTTGGGGACCTGTCTGAGGAATGTTTTTCTCTAGTAGTGCTGTTCTTGTGAATGATTCCACTCTGTCAATATGGGAATTAAGTAAAGTGGTGGGATATCCTCTATCCTTAAAGGCTCCACTCATTTTATTAAAGGAGATCTGTAATGTGGTCTCATCATTCACAATGCGTTTCACATGCATGAACTGGCTCAAGGACAATGATTTGATCCTTGATCTTGGGTGGGCACTTTCGAATTGCAATAAAGTGTTCCTATCAGTGTTTTTGTATAAACGTCCGTTCGAACACATCCATCCTTGACAGAGATGGCTATGTACAGGAAATTAATCCTATCAAATGAATAATCCAAAGTGAATTTAATATCTTCATTAATCGTGTTCAAAAACATAAAAAACTCAGGAGTTCCTTTTCTGTGCCCAACCAAATCAAGAAAATATCATCTATGTACCACCACCACCTCAAGACATGTGAGAAGTGGGGCGATACATAGATGTGTGCTTCCTCAAGGATGGAGACCGCCATGTTGGCGTAAGTGGGCACCACATTCGACCCCATGGCGGTCCCCTTCAACTGTAAATAAAAATAATCCCCAAATAATAAATAATTGGAAGTTAGAACCAAATGCAATAATCTCAAGATGAAGTCCTGGCAACTTTCAGACCACCGTGAGCCGTGTAATGCTTTTTAACCACCTCCAACCCAAAATTGTGTTCTATGGAGGTGTAAAGACTCACAATGTCGAAAGAGGCCAGGATTGCTCTCTCTGGAATACATGTGCTAGATAATTTTCTCAAAAAATTAGATGTATCTTCAATATAAGAAACAGCAGAAGTCGCATATTGTCTTAATATTTTATCCAAGAATATGGAAATGTTATTCAGTAGGAACCCTCGCCCAAACACAATGGGTCTCCCAGGTGTTGGTTCTGAATTTTGTGTATCTTAGGAAGTAGATACAACATTGGGGTGATAGGTCTGAACGTCAATCAAACCCGTAGAGATGCCATCTGATAAAATGGAATTGATTTTCCTTTCAATGTCCCACCTGGGATCCCCACTGAGCCTCAAATACACACTGTTGTCAGAAAGTTGGCGCATAGCTTCAGCTATGTAGTGCTCTGTGTCCATGACCACAACAGCCCCCTTTGTCAGCGGGTTTTATAGTGATGCTGTGGTCATGGACAAGAGCATCAAGCGCCTCCCACTCATATCTAGACATATTAGGATGACGGAATATCGTATTATTGGAATCTTTCAGTGTACCAATGTCACGCAATACAGAATGTATAAAGACCTCAATCACATCAGTAGATGAAGGGATAAAGTCACTAGTACGGTATAGATCAAAGTCCGATAAACACATTTCTGAGGTTCTTATTTTTTCTTATCCTTCACATGAGTAGAAAACCAAACCTTGAGTTTAAGCCTTCTGAAAAATTGGAACAGGTCAGACTCTACCTGTAACCAATTAGTATGAACATTAGGACAAAAACTCAGGCCTTTTGCAAGCACATTGATTTGATTAGAAGATAAAACATGTGAAGATATATTTACCACTGTATAAGTCTTTAGTTCTTTTTCCTCTGAGGTCGCTTGACCTTGTTTTTCTGTAGATCTGTGTCTTTGTGGCCTCCTCATTGCGTTGGTCTTTTATGATTTGTTCGTGGTGATCTCCTAAAAAAGTGTCTGAAGAGAGCTGATTACTGTTCTCCACCTGTGGTTTCCTGAGCATATTTCTTTTGTCATTTCTCAATGGTATACATTTCATCTGTGGATTGTTGCTTTTCCAGTTGTATACAGTCCCATTTACATAGTCAGTGGCATTGTGTTGCCATTTATTTCATTTGGTGTCTTGAATATCTTTCTTTAGTTTGTCATAAAAAGGCTTAGATTTAGTTGTAATGTCAAGGTATACCTCAGATGATGCCAATGAACTCAGGGTCAATTCCAGTGCTGCTTTTTTCTCCAAAAAAACAGTCAAGTCCTTCTGTAGGAACTCCATATTTAACAGGATAAGATCTAGTGCAAATTTGTTAGCTATCGATTCATATTTAGATCTAAATTCAACATCAATCATGTGCATGGTGGATTGTGCCTGTATGTGCATACCTCTAGGAATACGTCGAGCTCTATAGTACTCACTTAGTGTAGTGAGATGTAGCTCCAGTGAGATGATACGTTTGGTAGTGAATTCCAAATTCTTTTTAGTATCCAATATTGTGGGGGTAGATAGAAAACCAGCATCGCCTTGAAAAGCGCCCAAGATGCGTTCCGCCGTTCCGCCTCGTCTTGTGAATAGGAAAAGGCCCCCGTAGTGATGATTCATTGTGGAGCAAATTCGGTACTTCCATGATAAATAAATCAAAAAATGAAGCGTGCTGATCCAAAGGGCAAAAATAGAAAAAAATGTAAAGAATCGCACAGCATTCCCACACCATTTTGATCACTGCTTGAGAAAGGTGCCATTGGGTGCACCGAAACGTCGCTTTTTACCCGGTAAATAAAGAAGAACCTTTTTTCACTATTTAAGGAAGTGCTGTGGAATTTTTCTCTTTATATTTCTGCGGACATGAGGGACTGTCTTCACAGCCACTGGCACTCCAGTTTTAAATTTGCAACCTGCTGTGCGATCCTTTACATTTTTCTAATAAACTATTAAGAGACTTTATTATGATTTTTTATTTTATGTATTAAAAACCCATACAACTTAAAAAAAAAAAGGTAAATTAATGTTTTTCTATGAAATATTATCCAGCCGTCCGATCGCTTTTGGTCTGACCATAATGAAGCAACGGCCTTATCATCTGGGGTGTGGCAACATTGCCAACACACTCATAGAGGTGATGATTGCTTCATTGTGATACGCAAGCCCCTTCACCACAACAAGGTAATGATCAATGTTTTGTTTTTGCAGCCACAGTGCTGCACCATAGGACAGAAAAATTAGGCATGTACACATGCCTGAAAAATAATGGCATTGTTGCAGCCGCTGTTGTAGCAGTGGCCGGAAAAATTGATGTTTTCCAGGCAGAAAAGTGACTAAATCATTGCAGCTTGAACCCTAGTTGGTGGAAGAGAATTCACGAAAGTCATCCGGTATGCAGACATTAAATACAGCAGCGTGGGGACCATTTTAAGGCCAAGGCATGTCATCAGGCCTTTTATTAGTCAAACGTATCCCCCACTGTCAGTCCCTTTGGGATCCATGCCTCATTCATCTTTATAAAAGTGAGGTAATCAACACTTTTTGACCGAGGCGACTTCTCTTGTCAGTGACAATGCCTCCTGCTGCACTAAAGGTCCTTTCTGACAGGACACTTGAAGCAGGGCAGCCCAGAAGTTCTATCACAAACTTGGATAGCTCAGGCAACAGGTCAAGCCTGCACACCCAGTAGTGAAGGGGTTCATCGCTCCTCAGAGTGTCGATATCTGCTGTTAAGGCGAGGTAGTCTGCTACGTGTCGGTCGAGTCATTCTCTAAGGCTGGATCCCGAAGGGCTGTGGCGATGTGTAGGACTGAAAAGGCTCCGCATGTCCTACAACAACACGTCTGTAAATCGTCCAGTCCTTGCTGCAGTGGTAGGAGGATTACATTCACCTCTTCCCCAGTTAGATTCCCGTTGTGCTGTGACATCCCCTTATCAGCTGTGTAAAGCATATTTTTAGTTTGGTTTTGAACTGCTGCATCCTTTCCGACTTTCGGTAATTTGGTAACATTTCTGCCACTTTCTGCTTATACCGGGGTCTAATAGCGTGGCCACCCAGTACAGGTCGTTCTCCTTCATCCTTTTTAAACGAGGGTCCCTCAACAGACATGACAGCATGAAAGACCCCATTTGAACAAGGTTGGATGCAGAGCTACTCATTTCCCGTTCCTCGTCCTCACTGATGTCATTGACGGTCTGCTCTTCCCCCAGCCACGTACAACACCATGGGTCCCAGATATGTGACAACAACGAACACCCTGGGGTGCCTGCTGTAGTTGGTCTTCCTCCTCCTCAAAGCCACCACATTCCTCCTCTGACTCCTCTTCCTCATACTCCCCTTCCAGCGTTGCTGCAGATCCGGGAGGCGATGATGACAAGGCTGTTTCTGGTGGTGATAGTAACCATAACTCTTCCTCTTCACGTTCATTTACAGCCTGATCCAGCACTCTTCGCAGGCGCGCTCCAGGAAGAAAACAAATGGGATGAGGTCGCTGATGGTGCCTTCGGTGCGACTGACTAGGTTTGTCACCTCCTCAAAAGGACACATGAGCCTACAGGCATTGCGCATGAGCATCCAGTAATGTGGCAAAAAATCCCCAGCTCCGCAGAGGCTGTCCTAGCACCCGGTCATACAAATACTCGCTGACGGCTTTTTCTTGTTGGAGCAGGTGGTCAAACATTAGGAGTGTTGAATTCCAACGTGTGGGGCTGTCGCAAATCAAGCGCCTTACTGGCATGTTGTTTCGACGCTGAATATCGTAAAGTGCGCCATGGCCGTGTAGGAACGCCTGAAATTGCCACACACCTTCCTGGCCTGCTTGAGAATGTCCTGTAAGCCTGGGTACTTAGACACAAAGCGTTGTACGATGAGATTCAACACATGTGCCATGCACGGCACATGTGACAACTTGCCCAAATTCAATGCCAACAACAAATTTGTTCCATTGTCACACACCACTTTGCTGATCTCCAGTTGATGCAGGGTCAGCCACTGATCCACCTGTGCGTTCAGGGCGGACAGGAGTGCTGGTCCTGTGTGGCTCTCTGCTTTCAGGCAAGTCAACCCCAAGACAGCGTGACACTGTCGTATCCGGGATGTGGAATAGCCCCTGGGGAGCTGGGGGGATTCAGTTGATGTGCAGCCAGACGCTGCAGCAAAAAAGGACTCAGCCGAGGAGGATATCGAAGAGGATGGAGTAGAGGAGGTGGCAGTAGGCCTGCCTGCAAGTCGTGGCGGTGTCACCAACTCCGCTGCGGAGCCACACATTCCATGCTTGTCAGCCTTCAGCAGGTTGACCCAATGTGCAGTGTACGTGATATACCTGCCCTGACCGTGCTTTGCAGACCAGGTATCAGTGGTCAGATGGACCCTTGCCCCAACACTGTATGCCAGAGATGCCATGACTTCCTTTTCTACAATAGAGTACAGGTTTGGGATTGTCTTTTTTGAGAAAAAATGTCGTCCGGGTACCTTCCACTGTGGTGTACCAACAAATTTTTTGAAGGCCTCAGACTCCACCAGCTGGTATGGTAAAAGCTGGCGGGCTAAGAGTTCCGTCAAGCCAGCTGTCAGTCGCTGGGCAAGGGGGTGACTCTGTGACATTGGCTTCTTAAGTTCAAACATTTCCTTAATAGACCCCTGACTGTGGGCAGATGAGCAGGAACTGCTGAAGGTGAGAGGCGGAGTGGCGGTTGGTTGAGAGGGGGCAGGGAGGACAGCAGTGGTTGACGTGGCTGAAGATGCTGGACCAGGAGGAGCATGGTGGCTTTGAGTTTGTGTGCTGCTTGTACTCATGTGTTTATCCCATAGGCGTTTGTGATGTGAGATCATGAGCCTTCGCAAAGCAGTTGTACCGAGGTGGGTGTTGGACTTCCCACGACTCAGTTTCTTTTGGTACAAGTTGCAAATGGCATTGCTGTTATCAGAGGCAGACACACAAAATAAATGCCACACTGCTGAGCTTTGCAATGACGGCATTCTGGTGGTGGCAACAGCATGCGTTGACTGGCGTGCTGTCTGGCTGACCCCTGGTGCCGATACATGCTGTCTAACTGTGCCACTAACACCTTGCGATGACCTTCCTCTGCTTCCAACTCATCTCCTTCTTCTCTCTGTCTCCCTTTCTGAACTTTCCCCTTTTATTCTCTTCGAGCAGGCACCCACGTGGCATCCGTGGTGGCAGGCGGGAGCGTGGTAACTTGAGAGCAGGTGACCGAAGCTGAGCTGTTGGAGGATGGTGCGTCAAGGTTCTTAGCGGAAGCTGTTGAAGATTAGGTGTCCTGTCTAAGCCACTCAATTATGTCCTCAGAATTTTTCGGGTTCAGGGTACATGGCCTCTGAACACTGGGCATTATTCCAGGGCCAGTGGAAATCACAGCACCATGACCACGATGGCCCTTGCAGGGTGGCCTGCCTCTGCCTGTCATTTTTTTAGATAAGTGGTACTACGCGTGCTAGCTACTGTGCCACCCGGTATGAGTGGTGGGAACACAACAGTCTGTGGAAGTCGGCCTAACATACACTGGCAGCAGGCAAGCAACTTAAATTAGACTAATGTGTAAAAATGAAATGCTTTATTTATCGGCAAGCTACTGTGTCACCCGGTATGAGTGGTGGGCACTAGCAGTGGGCACACTACAGTCAGTGGAAGTCGGCCTGACACACACTAGCAGGCAAGCAACTGAAATTACACTAAAGTGTAAAAATGAAATGCCTTTTTTGATGCAAAGTCCTGTGCCACACGGTATGAGTGGTGGCCACTGGCAGTGGGCACACTACACTGTGGGCCTGCAGTTCCTCACACACTGGCAGGCCAGGCAACTGCAATATATATATGAAAAAAAAAGCAGACTAATGTAGCAGCCCTAAAAGGGCTTTTGGGGTGCTGTCAGGACGCTGTCCTTACAGCAGAGATCAGATGAGTCTTTCAGGACTGGAGTGGACACTGAATACACTAGCCTAGCTATCGATTTCCCAATTAAATCAGCAGCAGCTACACTGTCCCTCCTCTCACTAAGACTGCAGCTTCCGAATAAATCTAAAATGGATGCTGTTCAGGAGATGGGAGGGTCTGGGAGGGAGGGTATGCTGCTGATTGGCTGGAATGTGTCTGCTGACTGTGAGGTACAGGGTCAAATTTTGCTCAATGATGATGAATAGGGGGCGGACCGAACATCACATATGTTCTCCCGCCGCAGCTAACGCGAACAAGCTATGTTCACCCGGAACTGTTCACCGGCGAATAGTTCAGGCCATCTCTAATCAAGGTCATGTGAGAGATGTTTGCAGTTCGGAGGAAGAGGTGGAGGTAGCACAGAGCCACCAGCAGAGCAAAAGAAGGAGCAAGGTGCAAAAGCCAAGCGGACATCCCTACACAGTACACCTGCTACTGGCCATTGCACCCAGGGACCAAGCACACCAAAGCCAGCTCCAATGAGTTTCCTGGGGTGGCAGTTCTATAGACAATGTGCTGACGACAAGACACGAGTGGTTTGCACGCTGTGCAATCAGAGCCTAAAGTGAGGCATAAACGTTCTAAACCTGAGCTCAACCTGCATGACCAGGCATCTAAATTCAAAGCACTAGCTGCAAAGGAGTAAACACCACAAAAACCAAAAAGGTCTCAGGCTTCTCCTTCTCCCTCTTCTGCTGCAGTCTCGGCCCCTTCCACCACCTCTGGATTGACAGTGGAACCTGGAACCCCGCAAACAGAGGATGTGGCAGCAACGCCACCACCTCCATCACCAAGCATCTCCACAATGTCCCATGGCAGTGTTCAGCTGTCCATCTCCCAAACACTGGAGAGAAAGAGGAAGTACCGCCCTACCCACCCACGATCCCTGGGCCTGAATGCCAACTGAATGCCAGTTATATTTCCTAACAGCACACTGCGTAAATGCAGTGGTGGCTGGGCCTGAGGCGGTTAGCAGTTTGGCTCATGTCCTTCTGCCACCGAGGATTGTATGGCATTTCTCTTTGCCTCCTGTTGCATCCTACTCTGCTTCCTCTCTACCACCTCCTCATCCGCTCTGCGTAACACCTTCACAAGCAACTTCAGCACAGCCGGGGGAAACAACAGCAGTCTGTTTTGAAACTCATCTGTTTGGGGAAAAAACCCACACCGCACAGGAGCTGTGGACGGGCATGGAACAACAGACCGATGAGTTGTTGGTGCCACTAAGCCTCAAGCCCGGCCTGGTGGTGCGCGATGATGGTGAAAATCTCGTAGTAGCTCGGGGCCTAGTCGGTTTGACGCACATCCCTTGCCTGTCGTATGTGCTGAATTTGGTGATGTAGAAATTCCTGAAAAACTACAGAGATATGTCAGAGCTGATGCAAAAACTGCGGGCCGTCTGTGTGCGCTTTCGGCGTTTTCACCCTGCTGCTGCTCGCCTGCCTCCGCAGCTGCGTAACTTCGGCCTTCCCGTTCACTGCCTCATATGCGACGTGCCCACAAGGTGGAACTCCACCTTGCATATGCTGGAGAGACTGTGCGAGCAGCAGCAGGCGATAATGGAGATTTAGCTGCAGCACGCACGGTTGAGTCGCTCTAATAATGAGTGGGCCTCCATGCGAGACCTGTGTGCCATGTTGCGCTGTTTCGAGTACTCCACCAGCATGGCCAGTGCTGATGACGCCGTGATCAGCGTTACTATCCCACTTCTATGTCTCCTTGAAAAAACGCTTTGAGCGATGATGGAATAAGATGTGGCACAGGAGGAAAAGGAGGAGGAAGAGGGATCATTTCCATTGATATCAGGCCAGTAATTCACAAGAGGCTCGGAGGGTGGGTTCCTGCACCAACATAGGCAAGGTACACAATTGTCCAGCCAGGGCACAGGTGTCCGCTCAACCCTTTTAATAACTTTTTTTTAAAGGAATCACTTTGTCTTAAAATCAGAGAAATTCAAATGTAGAAAATTGCAAATGTTTCCAAATTTTCAGCAAATTCGGGATATTTTTATACATAAACTTAAAACATATCAACTAAAATTCACAAATAACATGAAGTAAACAATCGCTTGGGTCAGTAAGCGTACCAAATAAAGTTACACATTTCAAATTTGAAAAATGGTCCTCCGGCATTTGGTCAAAACTTGCTTTTGATGGGGTTAAATCTTTAAACATTAAGTCATAGATTTTATAAATTTATTACAAGCATTGTACACAGCATGCTTTATGTTAAAATACCAATTGCATTTTTACATTATGTATATTTTCTTTAATAGACAGTACTGTATGCCAGCCAGTATGATTACTGTACCATACTGTATTCTTGTGCAATAAGGATAATCATTCTAGAATTTGATTGAATTTAAATTATTTTAACTGAAAGGTTAATCCAAAGAAAGAAGGTTCTACAGTATATGTCTACAAAGAAAATATTCTCAAATAGTACATGACACACTTTGAAATGCCTGTGCGTGCTATAGATATACATTGTCCATGAATTTGGCTGTTAAATTTCTGAATTTTAACACAGGATACATACATTAGCCTACATTTATTCAACCTCAAGTTGACCTAAAATGACACAATGTTGTCTTTAATCTATATAAATGTCTTTTACTCTAGACCTTGTGGAACTTTTTTTTCTTTAAATCAATGCAAAACATATTTGAAAAGATCATCATCTGCATCCTTAAAGACATCTTAGACAATCAATGTCTTTTTGGAAGCAGGTGCTGCTCAAGCCACAGGCAACAACATGGAGCATGCATCACATTGATCTAATTTCAGATGAAGATATGAGCTTGTAGGTCTAGTGTCTTACTTTAGTTTTGTTGTAAGTCGTTTAAATGCTGTAACATTGTGCAATATAAATTGTCATTATTGCTTAAAACTACTTTCTTAGATCTAAATGAAAGTGCTTTCATTAATGTAATCTGAAGAAAGTATAATATAGGGGTAATATAGTTCCATATGTACATGCAAAATAATCTTAGTATTTTTGTCTAGACACATCACAAACTTTGACCCTTAGTATAATATTGTATTGACCTCAATACTATATTGTATCGATACAATGTATTAACTCTTTCAGGACTAGATCATTTTCCGTTTCTGCTTTTCTGTTTTACTCCCGGCTTTCTTAGAGCCATAACATTTTTACATTTTTCCCTTCACATAGCTGTATGAGGTCTTGTTCTTTGCAGGACAAGGCTAAATTTACACTTCAGTTATGTTGTCAGTTATTGCGAGCCAAAACCAGGTACGGGTCAAAAACACATAAGAGGTGCAAATCTTTACATTACACCTGATCTCTGAGAAGGCTTCACTACTGATTTTGGATCACAATAACTGATGGAAATAATTGAAGTGTGAACCTAAGTTGTACTTTTTAATTGCACAGTTTAACCACTTCAGCCCCCCTAGCTTAAACACCCTTAATGACCAGGCCACTTTTTACAATTCTGCACTACACTACTTTCACCGTTTATTGCTCCGTCATGCAACTTACCACCCAAATGAATTTTACCTCCTTTTCTTCTCACTAATAGAGCTTTCATTTGGTGGTAGTTCATTGCTGCTGACATTTTTACTTTTTTTTGCTATTAATCAAAAATGACCGAAATTTTTGCAAAAAAATGACATTTTTCACTTTCTGTTGTAATTTTTTTTTAAAAACTACATTTCTATATACATTTTTCTCAAAATTTATTGTTCTACATGTCTTTGATAAAAAAAATGCAATAATAGTGTATATTTATTGGTTTGGGTAAAAGTTATAGTGTTTAGAAACTATGGTGCAAAAAAGTGAATTTCCGCATTTTGAAGCAGCTCTGACTTTCTGAGCACCTGTCATGTTTCTTCAGGTGCTAGAATGTCAGGATAGTATAAATACCCCCCAAATGACACCATTTTAGAAATAAGACACCCCAAAGTATTCGTGGAGGGGCATGATGAGTTTATGTATTTCATTTTTTTTCACAAGTTAGCAGAAAATGACACTTTCTGAGGAAAAAAAAAACTCACCATACCCCTCACAGAATACCTTGGGGTGTCTTTTTTCTAAAATGGGGTCACTTGTGAGGTGTTTGTACTGCCCTGGCATTTGAGGGTCTCCGCAATCATTACACGTATGGCCAGCATTAGGAGTTTCTGCTATTTTCCTTATATTGAGCAAACGGGTAATGAGATATTTTTTTCCGTTCAGCCTCTGGGCTGAAAAAAAAAATGAACGGCACAGATTTTTTCATTCGCATCGATCAATGTGGATGAAAAAATCTCTGCCAAAATCAGTGACTGCGGTGCGGTGGGCTAGTCGCTAACTACCTAACAAGTAGCCAACTAACTGGCGGTGATAAGGGACCTTTATGCCCCATTCACACGTCCGCAATTCTGTTTGCGGAACAGAATCGCGGACCCATTCATTTCTATGGGAACAGACTTTGTCCCACTCGAATCCGGAATTGCGGATCCGCACTTCCGGGTCTGCACATCCGTTCCGCAAAAATATAGAACATGTCCTATTCTTGACCGCAATTGCGGACAAGAAAAGGCATTTTCTATATAGTTCTGGCAATGTGTGTATCTGCAAAATGCGGGAAGCACATTGCCGGTGTCCATGTTTTGCGGATCCGCGGATCCGCAAAACACATATGGACATGTGAATGGAGTCTTACAGGGGGGTAATCAGTGACAGGGGGGTGATCAGGGAATCTAGATGGGGTGATCAGGGGTTATCAAGGGGTTAATAAGTGACCGGGGGGGGGTGTAGTGTGGTGCTTGGTGCTACTTTACATAGCTACCTGGTCCTCTGGTGGTCGATCCCAGCAAATGGGACCACCAGAGGACCAGGTAGCAAGTATATCAGACGCTGTTAACAAAACAGCATCTAATATACCAGTTTGATGCTTTTTATTTTAGATCTACAGCCTGTCAGCGATTGATCATCGCTGGCAGGCTGTAGTATAACTTCCGAGACGCGATGTGCTGTGAAAGCGAGAGCGCGCGCGTTCATAGCAAATCTCGCCTCGCGCGAGATGCCGCGCTGCCGCGACAAGGAGGAACAAGCCTGCTGCCGCCTGGACGCAGCCCTGCGTTAGGCGGTTGGCAGGTGGTTAATATTGCATACAATATAGTGGTAAAATGAAAAATAAAAGTGGAAGTGGATGAGGTGAGTTTATTTTTTAGATTTTTTTTTCAACCCCCTCAAGTCACATTTTTGTAAGCATTTTGTATTAAGAATGATATTATTTTCCCTTATAACCATGTTATAAGGAAAATAAAAAAATCTACACAACACTGAACCCAAACCCGAACTTCAGTGAAGAAGTTCGAGTCTGTGTAAGAAAACTGACTGAAATTGCTTGCGCATTTGTGCGGGTTTCTTGCAATGCACCCGAGACACATCCGGAGCAAATCCGGAACGCCTGTATGAAATGCGGCCTAAACCTTTTTTTATAGGTACATCTACTACTTAGCTGTAAGGAGGCCCATTTTTTGTGGGAACATCTATAGTTTTTATTGATACCATTTTAGAGTGTGTATTACTTTTTCATCTCTATTTATTCAGCTTTTTTTTGGAAGAGATGAGGATAACAAAAATGGTGAATTAGCCATTTTCATTTTTTTTTCCGTTATGCCATTCACCATATGGGAAAAATACATTTATATTTTAATAGTATTTTAGGACACAGTAACATTGTACATAAGGCTGAAAAAAGACATTTGTCCATCCAGTTCGGCCTGTCATCGTGCAAGTTGATCCAGAGGAAGGCAAAAAGAATACTGAGGTAGAAGCCAATTTTTCCCACTTAAGGGGAATACAAAATTCCTTCCGACTCCAATCAGGCAATCAGAAGAACTCCCTGGATCAACGACCCATCTCTAGTAGCAATAGCCTGTAATATTATTACACTCCAGAAATATACCCAGGCCCGTCTTGAATTCCTTTATTGTACCATCACCACCTCCTCAGGCAGAAAGTTCCATATTCTCACTGCTCTTGCCATAAAGAACCTTCTTCTATATTTGTGTACAAACCTTCTTTCCTCCAGACGCAGTGGATATCACCTCATCACAGTCACAGTCCTGGGGATAAATAAATGATGGGAGAGATCTCTGTACTGACCCCTGATATATATTTTTACATAGTAATTAGATCTCCCCTCAGTCGTCTATTTTCTAAAGTGAATAACGCTAATTTTGATAATCTTTCAGGGTACTTTAGTTACCCCATTTCAGTTATTACTTTAGTTGCCCTCCTCTGAACCCTCTCCAGCTCTGCTATGTCTGCCTTGTTCACAGGAGCCCCGAACTGTACACAGTACTCCATGTGTGGTCTGACTAGCGATTTGTAAAGTGGTAGGACTATGTTCTCATCACGGGCATCTATGTCCCTTTTGATGCAACCATTATCTTATTGGCCTTAGCGGCAGCTGCCTGACACTGGTTTTTGCAGCTTAGTTTGCTGTTTATTAAAATTCCTAGATCCTTTTTCATTTCAGTGTTATCGAGTGTTTTACCATTTAGTATGCATGGGTGACTTGCATTATTCCTTCCCATGTGCATAACTTTACATTTGTCAGTGTTAAACCTCATCTGCCATTTCTCTGCCCAAGCATACACTATATCCAGATCCCTTTGTAGCAGTATATTGTCCTCTTCAGTGTTAATTACTTTACACAGTGTAGTGTCATCTGCAAAAATTAATATTTTACTATGTAAGCCTTCTACAAGATCATTAATATATATATTTAAAAGAATAGGGCCCAATACTGACCCTTGAGGTACACCACTAGTGAGAGTGACCCAATCTGAGTGTTTACCGTTAATAACCACCCTCTGTTTTCTATCACTCAGCCAGTTACTTACCCACTTACAGACATTTTCTCCCAGTCCGAGCATTCTCATTTTACATACTAACCTTTTATGCGGTACAGTGTCAAATGTTTTGAAAAAGTCCAGATATACGACATCCATTGATTATCCGCTGTCAAGTCTAGAACTTACCTCCTTAAAGAAGCAGATTAATTTACTTTGGCATGACCGATCTCTCATGAAGCCATGCTGATATCCCATTATTTGTTTATTTCCGTTGAGATCCTCTAAGATAGCATCTTTCAGAAAACCTTCAAACAGTTTACCCACAACAGATGTTAAACTTACCGGCCTACAGTTTTTGGACCCTTTTTGAATATTGGCTTTGGAACATTCCCTGTCAGTATAGAGTCCGCAAATATCAGAAATAAGGGTCTGGCTATGACATTACTTAATTCCCTTAGGATACGGGGGTGTATGCCATCCGGTCCTGGCGATTTGTCTATTTTAACCTTTGTAAGTCGCTGTTGTACTTCTTCCTGGGTCAGACAGGACACTTTTAATGGGGACTTTATTTTTACATCCCTGAACTGACATCCCCCCCATCTGCCAAACGTGCACACTTGTTGGGGTGTGTCAGATAAGTGCTAGCCTCCCTGGCATTCTTCCCTCTACCCCGCTTTCTTACTGTTACCCAGCTAACTACCTCAATCTCCTCAGCCTCCTCACTGTCACCCTCCCCCTCATCTACCCCAGAGAGTGCTGGCTCAGTGAGAAGCAAACTCTTTTGCAAAATGTCAATGCCTCTCAGTGTTGCAACTCACCCGTTTAGAGACTCGATTTGTGATTCCAAATGGGTAATTTGCTCACATTTTGAACAAAGATATACACCCTCAAACAGCTGTTCCAGGACTGCATACATCAGACAAGATGTGCACTGGACGGCGTTGTCAATTTTGCAACACAGGCTAATGGGGATTACACAACAAAAGCGAAAAATACAATATAATGTAGTAATAAGAAACTGACTAATTGCAGTTACCCACTGAAGTCCCTGAATCTGAAGCCATTTATTCTAAAGTCAGTTATGCCTATATTTATTTTTTTAATTAATTATTTTTATTATGGTGAATTTTTATTTGTATTAAGCAAATATATTTGCTGTATTTGTGGGAGGGGAGGCTGATTACAAGGCTATTTACATGCACCTGTGAGCCCAGGCTGGCTGGTTACTCGGCTATTTATAGGCACCTGTGGGCCCAGGCTGACGCCGATTCAGCTGATTTCACTACCTCTGGGTCAGCTTTAGGATACAGCAGCATGGTGTACAGGCTCCTTACAGCTGGGCGACGGAAGAATCTCTCAGGAAGGCACTGGTATTCATGGTAGGATCGGAGTGGTTTGCACGTGACCTACGCTGTGGTCCACAACATGTAGCGCTCTGGGATGAAGCAGAGTTTGCGCGCTAATACTCGAACGATGGCGTCAGTATTGTTTGTCTGGCTTTTCAGAGGTCTGCGGGGGCCATTGCATACAGTTATTGGGATAGCATGCGCTTAGAGTAGGTTTGGTTGTATGTTTCTGATACCTGGTTTACATGTGGAGTGCTTGTCTGCAGTTGGCTCAAGCTAAGCACGCTGTGTTTAAGTGTTGTGTATCAATGGTTAATGAAAAAAAAAAGCAGCTGCATTGTGTGCAGGCTCATTCACGCCTGGGCTGCGGCAGAAAGTGCCAGGCGAGTGCTGGCATTCACTGTAGAATCGCACTTGTTGGCCCGTGATCCACACTGCGGTATGCGATTCGCAATACTCTGGGACGAAGCAAAGTTGGGCGCTAATGGTCAAGTGACTGTTGTTAGTATTTTTGTCTGGCTGTTCAGGGGTTTGTTGGGGGCTATTGCATATAGTTATTGGTGTTGCATGTGCCTAGAGTAGGTATGGTCACATGTTTACTGACATCTGTTTGATACGGGACGCGTGTCTCCAAGCTACGCACGCAGTGTTTAAGTGATGGTATTATTTAGTTTATCTCTCTGGAAGGGTCATGTATCAATGGTCGATAGAAAAAAAGGAAAAAAAAAGTGCATGTTTACTGTCACCTAGTTTACATGTGGGGTGCACGTCCGCAGTTAGCGCCAGACATGCAAGGTGTTGGTAAATGTATATCAGTGGTCCATATATGGGGGCACAAGCAGATTGATCAAGGCGCCTGTATTTCTGAGGCTCTGGGAAGTGTTTTTAATCTATAAATTGTATGTCATGGGCACGCATGTGTCAGCGGTTCTGTGCTGTGTATAGGTGCACTATTGTGTCGATTAATTGGCGTTGCATCAGGGTTTATGTTCAACCACGTTTATGTTTCTTAGAGGAACACGAGGTGGTGTTGTGGTGACCATCATTTAAAAAATAAAAATAAAAATAAACTCCTGCAGAATTATGTGGAGGTCCATTCGCACCCGAGCAATGGCAGAAGGTGCCAGGCGAGTGCTGGCATTCACGGTGGGATCGGACTTGGTTGCACGGTCCGTGACTTGTAGCTCTCTGGGGCGAAGGGGTTGGGCGCTAATGGTCGAATGATCATGGCTAGGTTTGTTACCTTCAAAACTACGTCCGTGTGTCTGCATTTACATTTTTCCTATACTCCATTCACTACTAGAGCTGCGTTCATGCATCTGTTGTTGTATCACATCAATACTCTGCTCACTTTCAGATTGCATTCATACGGCTGCGTTATACCTCGCTCTTCATGCTCAGAGCTGGGCCCATACCATGTCTTAGGCACCACTCACATCCAGAGCTGCATTCACCCACCTGTTTTTACACCATGTGTTATACTCTGCTTCCACTTATAGCTACATTTTCCTTTTATATCGACTTCATGGTTACTCAGTATTTTCACTAGGGCAGTCAGCACACCGCTCTGACACTGCTCTCCCGATAAACATAGCTGCTTTCTTCTCAAGCTTGCGTGTTTAACCCCTCACCCATGACAGCACCACGAGAGAGAGGAGCCGCCTCCAAAGACAGGAAACCTGAAGTACAAAAAGGCGGAGACTCCTCTCCCACTTCAGTATGGTTTCCTGTCTTTGAAGAGGGAAGCCTGGAAGTACGTCTCATCTCTCGGGGTGCCCCTTTCTATCTGCGGTCCTGAAGTATTAGGGCGGCATTGGTGCATGTGGATCGGCAGAGGCACAAGGCGATGAGGTCCTGAGCGCTGGGGCTTTATGCTTCGGTGTAACCTGCAAGACGGTCATACGAGGGGCATGCGGGCAGAAGATTCGCGCCGGGCCTGGGGGGAGGAGCCACCGGAAGTCCGCTCTAGCAAGAACGAGGCTTGGAGCGCACGTATGCGCGTGCATGTGCGGCGCATCATGTGATCGGGGGAGATGCATTTTACACAGGAACCCAGAAGTGGCGGCCTGGCGTTCCTCTGCACGTGGAGCACTGATCTGGTGTCCTGAAGGAAGCGCTAGCTGGCAGCTATGGAGGAGGACAAGAGGGAGCTGACTGAGGATCCAGTTTCCAACCCGGCCCTGGTACCTTTAAGGGGTGAGAGGCTTTGGGCCACAATTTTGGGTTATTAATCACCACTCATGGAGCTATGTATATATGTATTACAGGGGAAACCTAAGAAAGCAGTCACTAAGAAAAGACATAAAGAGTGTGGCATATGCAGGTGTTCCCTTCCCTCTGAATATGAAAAGAGGCTGTGTCAAGTCTGCATTGACAGGACTATAGCAGAAGAATCCCCGTCTTTTTATAAGGGTTTACAGTCTCTGGTCCGCTCTGAAATTGATTCTTCTTGGGCATCTAAAAAGAAAGAATATCTAGAAAGCCGGCTAGACTAGACTCGTCATCAGCAGAGGAAAGGGGAGTCTCAGTCGCTTGATTGTTTATTAGCTGATGATTCATCGTGCCTCTCTGAAGAGGAAGAAAAGGAGCTTGGGAAGCCTTTCTTTCCTGTAGAGGATACTGAAAAGTTGTTAAAAGCAGTGAGAGCTTCAATGGGGATTGAAGATACTAGAGAAGATACTAGAGAAGATACTAGAGAAGATACTAGAGAAGAAAAATCTGTGCAGGACATGATGTACGGGTGTCTTAAATCTAAACATCAGAGATCTTTCTCGGTTCATAAAAATATTTGTGGCAATAAATTGGAATAAGGCACCTAGAATAGATGTCGCTATTTCTAAAGAAGAGAGAAGAGAGTCAGAGTTTAGACCCAGTACCCAGAAAAAGGGAGGTAGAGGTTTTTTCTTTAACAAGACCTCTAAAGAGGACAAAAGACCTGGTCAGCAATGACGCCAGACACCATGTGGGGGTAAGGTTGAGAAACTTTCTGCCTGCATGGAGTTTAATTTCAAACAGTTCCTGGATCTTGGACACTGTAGGTCAGGGACTAAAACTAGAGTTTTGCGTTTTTCCTCCAGAGAGATTCGTTCTCACAAACGGAAAGAAGAGCATTCTATTGGAGATTCAGTCTTTGATAGTGATGAGCGGCAGGTGCCATATTCGATTTCGACGAAATTCGCGAATATTCGAAAGAATATTCGTTTCATATTCGTCGAAATCGAATATTCGTCATTATTCTAGTTATCGCGATTAATATGCGATTTAAATAATCGCGTATTGCGATTTTATCTTAGGCTAATTTCCTATTGGTTTCATATCTAGAATTATAGCGAAGATGACGAATGTGACGAATGTATTCGTCATATTCCTCAAAACGAAGATAACGAAGTATTCTCCATCTTCGTTTTAGCAACCTATTCGTCAAGTTCGCTAATTCTAGCAATCAAATAGAAGGGTTGAATGACTATAGAGACAGCTGTGTTTAATTCGCTATGCGATTATATTACTTAGCTTTTTGTAATAGAATAATTATATTACTTGATAATTATTATAATTATTCTATTTATAAAAAAAAAAATGATATAATCGCATAGCGAATTAAACACAGCTGTCTCTATAGTCAACCCTCCTATTTGATTGATAGAATTAGCAGGTTGACAAATAGATTGCTAAAGCGAAGATGGAGAATACTTCGTTATCTTCGTTTTGAATTAATCGCATTGCGATTTCTACTTAGACCTGGTTTACTATGGTTGGCTTGGTAGAATTAGTGAATATGACGAATGTATTCGTCATATTCCTCAAAACGAAGATAACGAAGTATTCTCCATCTTCGTTTTAGCAACCATAGTAAACCATGTCTGTTGAAATCGCAATGCGATTAATTCAAGTTATATTAATCACATTGCGATTACAACTTAGCAGTGCACTGCTATCTCACATATTAGGCTAGAATTAACGAATATGGAATATAGCAGCAGTGCTAAGTAGAAATCGCAATGCGATTACTTCAAGTTATATTAATCACATTGCAATTTCAACTTAGAGCTGGGTTTATAATGGGTCAGCTTGCTAGAATTAACAAAGTTAACAAATATGGAATATATTATAGCAGTGCTAATTGAAATCGCAATGTGATTAATGTAACTTGGAGTAATCGCATTGCGATTTCTACTTAGCACTGCTGCTATATTCCATATTCGTTAATTCCAGCCTAATATGTAAGATAGCAATGCACTGCTAAGTTGTAATCGCAATGCAATTAATATAACTTGAATTAATCGCATTGCGATTTCAACGTAATTCTCAAATCCGACAGTACATTTTAGTATATGGAGAAGTTCCCATGGTAATGGGGACGCTCCATGACCACGGAGGTCGGCAGAAGCGGCAACGGGCACTGACTGGAGCAGCCAGGAAGCCAGTAATCCTCAGGACAGGTAAGAACTACTTTTGGGAAGTAGGAAAGAAAAAAATATAACTAAAAAAAAAACAAAAAAAACGAATATTCGAAATAGCGAATTTAAAGCGCTATATTCGAAATATTCGCAAATTAGCGAAGTGCCGATATTCGCTAAAAAAATTCGCTATTCGAATATTCGCGCTCAACACTAGTCTTTGATAGAAAAAAGGGTTCTAGTTCCTGTTCCAGGAGGACAAGAGGGAGAAGGGTTCTATTCCCCTCTTTTTCTAGTCAGAAAACCGGATGGTTCTTTCAGAACTATCATAAATCTGAAAAAGTTAAATCTTTATCTTGTCGCAAAGAGGTTCAGGATGGAAACAATGAGGTCAGTAGTAAATCTGTTGTCCCCCGATTGCTTTACGGCTGTACTCGATTTAAAAGATGCCTACTTCCATGTAGCCATTCATCAGAATCATCAAAAGTATTTCCGGGTAGCGGTAGAAGTAGAGGGGCAATTCATCATTGGCAATTTCAGGCAATGCCCTTCGGGTTAGCAATGGCTCCAAGAATCTTTACAAAGATTGTTGCAGAAATGTCGTCCCACATCAGGGAAAAAGAGATAATGTTCATTCCATATCTGGACGATTTTTTAATTGTGTCAGACTCCAAGTAGGCTGCGACAGAGCGGTCCGGGAAGTGTCCAATTATCCTAGAAGATCTGGGTTGGATCCTGAACTTAGGAAAGTCAAGACCACTGCCTCTACAACATCAGCTCTTTCTGGGTTTCATACTCGATTCAACATGTCAGAGATGCTTTCTGCCAGGGAAAAAATTCTGGGAATAAAAGAAAAGATTCAGAGACTGAGACAACATCCAAGAATCACTATATGTCCATTCTAGGGACCCTCACATCCTGCATCCTGCAGTGGTTTGGGCACAGTTCCATTCAAGACTTCTGCAATGGAAAATTTTGTCAAAGTGGGAAGGGGGTCGTCATCTTTTGAACACTATGTTAGAGATTGGGAATGTAACACTAAAGGGGTTAGAATGGTGGCTGACCTCAGACAACCTGAACCAGGGTTCTCCTTGGATATTGGACAACCTTCTGTGCCTAACTACGGATGCGAGTCCTTGGGGTTGGGGGCTCATATTCACGAGCTATCCCTTCAGGGTCGCTGGACCCTACAGGTGGAGTCCCTCTCCTCCAATGTCAAAGAACTGTTGGCAGTGAAGTATGCGATTCTAAAAATCCTGCCAATGATTCAGGGAAGAAACCTGAGAATCATGTCGGACAACAGGACTGTTGTCTCATATATAAACAGACAGGGGGACCAGGAGCGAGACATTAATGTCAATTCTAGACAGCATTCTTCAATCAGTGGAAGGGAATTGCAGCTCAATATCGGCAGTCCACATAAGGGGAGTAGACAATACCCAAGCAGATTACTTAAGCAGACACTTAGTTTCTCAGGGAGAATAGAGCCTAGATTCAGAAGTGTTCAGGTTAATTACAGACAGCTGGGGCCTACCATCCGTAGACCTATTTGCTACATATCGGAACAAGAAAGTGCAGAAGTTCTTCTCCCTGTCTCGAGAGGGATCCCAGCATCGGCTGGACTCTCTTCTCCACAAGGGGACTTCCCCTGGCTTATGCCTTTCCTCCATTACCTCTGATCCCTCGAGTCCTAAAAAGATAAGGGAGGATCGGGCCAGAGTCATTCTAATAGCACCCTTTTGGCCAAAAAGCCGTGGTTCACTTGCCTCAGAAAGCTATCAATAACGGATCCATGGATCCTTCCGGTGACCAGGGACCTTCTTGTTCAGGGACCGTTAGTCCATCCAGAAGTACAGAACCTCCATCTAGCGGCATGGAATTTGAGAGGCAGCTACTAGGCAGAAGGGGATTTTCTAAAGATCTGATTAGTACACTTTTGAAAAGTAGGAAAGAAGTCACTATTAACATATACGCTAGAGTTTGGAAGAAATTCCTTTCTTTTTCTGGTATTCTCTTTGAAGATCTTCCATGCCCTACTCCCCTAGTAAAGATACTGGAGTTTCTTCAAAGGGGATTGCACTTAGGCTTGTTACCCAGCACCTTGAAGGTTCAGACTTCTGCCCTCTCAGTTCTGGTCGAGGATCAGATAGCATTAAATCCATGGGTTCTACATTTCTTTAGATCCATCTCTAGGTCAGCTTTGAATATTTTACCTAGGATAGCTCCTTGGGACTTGAATTTGGTTCTAGGCGCTCTTACAAAACCTCTTTATTTGTTCTTTCCAGGGGAAGAATAAAGGTCGGCAGGCCTCCAAAAATACTTTGGCCAGGTGGATTACTTCGGCTATTTCAGAGGCTTATTCTTCATCCGGGAGAATCTTCCGAGAGGCTGCATGCTCATTCTACTAGAGCCATATCCACTTCTTGGGTAGAGAAGGCGGCTGTATCTATTGAAGATAAATGCAAAGCAGCGGTCTGGTCTTCTCCTTTGACCTTTTTGCTCACTATAGATTGCAATTGAATCCTTCTTCTGACTTATCTTTTGGTACTAAGGTGCTTTCTGCTGTTCTCCCACCCTAAAAAATTCCTTGCTTTTCGCTCTCGTGGTGCTGTCGTGGGTGAGGGGTAAAATGACGATTACTTACCGGTAATTGGATTTTCATGAACCCACGACAGCACCCTTAATCCCCTCCCTATTTCTGTGTGTGTGTGTTAGTTCACGGGTGTTGCAAAAAAAAAATATATATATAAATATATCATACTAAACTGATCGGCAGAGTTCCTCAAAGTCTTGGAAGAGGCTTACTGAAGTGGGAGAGGAGTCTCCGCCTTTTTGTACTTCAGGTTTCCTGTCTTTGGAGGCGGATCCTCTCTCTCGTGGTGCTGTCGTGGGTTCATGAAAATCCAATTACTGGTAAGTAATCGTCATTTTTCCTCGTTGGTTTGTTACATTCCAAAGGCCTACTTCGAATTTACTTAGACTGGTCTCCTTTACTTCTGGTTCATATTCACTCAGATTGGTCCCTTGCCCCAGTTAACTAAATAGCTTCTCAGCGGTCAGTGGGTCAATAGGAGTACATTTCCTACTATATTTTCACAAATCCTTCATTTGTCAAGATAAGGGTCTTCTCTTAGCAAACTGCTAGGCCTCTGGCTCTTTGTTTTCTCCCACCTGTTCAATTTCACGGTTCGCAGTTGGTTAATGTTTATTTATGCACATTGTTCGCATCACTCATGCCTATGCATATCCCATCAGGTCTGGCTCACGTTTTTTAATTACTCATCGTCACTGTAAGGTCATTCAGTTCAGTCTCATGGCTTCCAGAGGCCCGATGATCGCTTCGGCCTCATGGCTCCGGGGGGCCCTTTGACCGTTCTTCAGGTTGTTCGTTAGGGGTACCATATGGTTGTAGGCTGTTAGTGTCTTAGGTTCCCTGTCAGAGGGGTTCATGGTTACGCGAGTTCCCAAGTCATACTGGTGCTGCATAAGTGGTTTTAAAAAAAATATATAAAAATCTGCCATTAGAGTCTTAATGTATGGCTCCGCCATTAGTCTCTCACGCATGGCTTCTGTTTGTTTTACACACATGACTCCGCCATTAGTCTCTCACGCATGGCTTCTCCGATTTAGTGTCCGCTTTTAGAGTCTCTCACGCATGGCTTCTCCGTTTATGTTTTACACACATGACTCCGCCATTAGAGTCTCTCACGCATGGCTTCTCCGATTTAGTGTCTGCCATTAGAGTCTCTTACGCATGGCTTCTACGATTAGGTGTTTGACACATGACTTCGCCTTTAGAGTCTCTCACGCATGGCACCGCCATTAGAGTCTCTCACGCATGGCTCCGCCATTAGAGTCTCTCACGCATGGCTTCTCCGATTAAGTGTTTGATATATGACTTCGCCTTAAGAGTCTCTCACGCATGGCTCCGCCATTAGAGTCTCTCACGCATGGCTTCTCCGATTAAGTGTTTGACATATGACTTCGCCTTTAGAATCTCTCACGCATGGCACTGCCATTAGAGTCTCTCACGCATGGTTCCGCCATTAGTGTCTCTCACGCACGGCTTCTCCGATTAAGTGTTTCATATATGACTTCACCATTTGAGGTCGGCCACATGGCCCCACCACAAGTAGGTTCCATGTCATTTTCCGCCACTCGGGCTGAAGGTGTTGGTGCCGGGCCTAAGTCCCGGGTATCGGTCTGTCTTCCAGTAGGAGGTACAGTAAAAAGGCGCAATTCTCAATGTCTCACGTCTGCAGACACAGGTCCTGTCACGACTACAGGCGCTGCATATATAGTATCATGTATGCCATGTTCTTTCTTTTGGGCCCTTTATATATTAAGGTTGTGGCCTGGGGAATAAGTAGAGGTGTAGTAGTTTGCAACCAGGAATAGTTGGTGCCCGATCAGGGCCCTCGGCGAATGCTTGGAATTCATTTAGGCCTTCCAACAGATTCACCAGGGTTTGTTTCAGTCTGCAGCTCTCAGGATTCAGACCTTCTCATAATATGTTCATACATTAGTATACATAGGAGTAAATCGTTTCGGATTACCGGCCACTCCTCCAATCGCATCAGCATTAGCCACCTCCAAGAACGATGTGCCGGTGCACATGACAGAGGTAAGGTAGATGGTAGTCACGGTGATATGTACGGTATATTCCGCACCTTCATCAGGGAATGTCTTTTACGTTCAAAGTGGGCGTAGTAATGGTATGTATATATTTTGCTCTAACCTAAGGTCTGCTCCTTTTGGCCCCTTTAGGCTGCCCTGCCCTGCCCAGTTATGGCATAATTCTACTGCTTGTTGTAGATAGGATTAGATAGGTTAGGTACACCTTTCTGATAGCCGATCCGACAACAAGTATTAAGCAAATATATTTGCTGTATTTGTGGGAGGGAGGCTGATTACAAGGCTATTTACATGCACCTGTGAGCCTAGGCTGGCTGATTGCTAGGCTATTTATAGGCACCTGTGGGCCAAGGCTGACGCCGATTCAGCTGATTTCACCCACCCACCCACACCATCTTACAGTCATTTCATATTAGGGTGGCCCCTTTAGGTTGCCCTACCACAGCAATTATGGCATAATTCTACTGCTTGTTGTAGATAGAGTTAGATAGGTTAGGTACACCTTTCTGATAGCCGATCCGACCACAAATATATTTTAATCCATTTTAATAATTGTTTTAACCTTTTTTTTATAATTTTATCAAGCCTTCGAGGCTTTGGACACATGATCCTTAGATCGTTTGTCTCACACTGCATTGAATTACTATTGTATTTGAAGGGACTCGCACCATATCCCTATTCAGTACTGCACCTACATGGTTCAATGGTAACTAAATATATATTAGACTGGAACTCTTCAGCAAGAACCAGCCTAGTAGAAACAACAGATACCTTCCCCGATCTCCATACTAGAAAGACATCCAGGCCTGAGCAGCAGAGCACTCAGAGAGGATGCCACCTAAGATGCCATGGTTGCATTTTACGATGGCATCAGAAGATTACATTTTCTGTCATTGGCGTTATCACCAATCGCGGACATTAGCCCCAGGTGTCTGCTGTTTAAATGCTGTTAAAACAACAGAAACCCAGTGGCTATGGTGCCCATTGTGCTTTGAAGAGGGCACTATTTTTAAACCCAGGATTTTCAATGGGGTATTCCCATTAGAGATGAGCGAACCAGTCATGATTAATTTCGGTCCGGTTCACCAAATTTTTAAAAGTATAGTTCAGACCTGAATTGATTCAGGCCAAACCAAAGTTGCTCCAATTGCCTTGAAAGTGGGTATGTAACCCCATCTAGCTTTCTAGGATAAAATTTTTAGGAAAATGTATTTTCGTTAATTTTTATGACTTTTTTCCTCTCCAACATCCCTCCACCACAAGCTCTGGAATGCAATGACAGCAATATTTAATGATGTCTGAGTGATACAGACATATATAGCTATGGGTAAACGCACATTTGATGGTATTATCAAACAGCATGTTTCAAAGACACCGCACCAATGTCTCATGCTTTTACATATTCCAAAGCTTTCAAAAATGGTACCTCATCATGGGCAGATAACATTTAAACACACACAGTGTTATGAGATTAAAAAAGGTGTCTTTGGAGAAAGTGATGGAAGGCAAATGGCATTAGTAGAATGATGCAGGCCACAGTAGCAGCCGTAGAGAACGCAATGGTTGAAAAGTGGCATAAGTGGCAAGATACAGGTCGTAGCATGCAGCAGCCATACACAAGATGATGATAGGTAGGGAGGCAGACAGATGGCAAGAGTGGCAAAATTGGGCATCGGCAGCAAGGAGGGGTCTATTGATAGCACTCATCCTACCTAGACTGTGAGAAAATGTCTGTATTAATTCAGTAATCAAGTACATATGCAGCCTCATAAAATATAACCATTGTGAAGAAAATAGACTTTGTTTATTGTAAAGAAAATAGACCTTATTCGGTTTTTACCTTTTTGTGAATTGACCAACCTCACACGCGAATTCATGGAACTGTTTTGGGCAGGAGCCTCGTGTGTGGTGGGTAACTTGTGACTTCCATGTTTTTAAGAACCCTGAACCTATCTGGGTGAAATTTGGATATGTTGGTCCCCCAGATCGGGGCTATCAGGGGGATACCTTGTGGGGAAAGGGGTGTTCCAACTTTTGTGAAAATTGTGTGCTCTCTGCCTGGAGATAATTGGCTTATTCCTTAACTTATCTCAATATCTCCCAAGCAGACAGAGGGCGGGTGTTACTGTGACTCTGTATTTTAATTGGTTATTGTCCTTTGTTTACTGTGGGAGATCCTCTTGCAGGAGGATTTCTCATAAAAGCCAGTGTGTGATCAATAAAAACAGCCTGTTACACGCTTCATGAAGTCATGATTGGGGAATATTCCATTTGCTGGAGAGAATCATCTTGAAGCTGCATTCATTGACGCTATTCCTCTATTTCCTATGGTAGCTATAATCACATATGCTCGGCTATTGGGAAAGGAATAGAAGGCCGCAGTACCATAACCACTGTAGGTCTTAGCAACTGGTGGCAAGCGACGGGATTGAATGGGACGCATAAAGACAACTGGTAAATGGCCCAGCAGTACGAGAGACTAAAGAGGACTACGCAAAGGATCTGCTGGAAGCCTGAGGTCAGGTGGCAAGCAACAAAAAGAAAGCTACCCTCATAGCAGAACTAATGGAGGGCGACCAAACCAGCAGCATGGCGAATGTCAGCCGGGAGGAAGCAGAATTCTAACAGAAGGTGATATGGAGGCTAAACCTATACGGGCCAAATCCCACACCGGAGATGGCCAAGTCCTGGCGCAGGTGAGCGCAAAACGCAGAGCTCAACAGGCAAGCGTAAACCAAGGAGACACCGCTTCCTTAGCTGGATCTATAAATGGAGGACAGCGGAGAAAGATTAACTATGCTGCTTTAAAAAGTTTTTCAGATGGAGAAATGGAAATTGATGCATATCTACAAGATTTCGAGCGTTAATGCGCTTCGGAGGGTCTGGAATCAGACCAATGGGCCGCGATTCTAAGCAGCAAACTCACGGGCCGAGCAGCAGAGGCATACCAAGCAGTTCCTGATACAGCCATACACGACTACGCCAGGGTAAAGGACATTCTGCTAGCCAGGTATGCCGTGACCCCAGAGACTTACAGGAAAAAGTTTCGGGCATTACGGAAAGGGGGCCGAGACTTCTACACCGAATGGGCTTTTCAGGATGTATCGGGCAGCCCAAAACTGGATACAAGGCCACGGCGCTAGAGGAGGTGCTAAACTCCTCTTGCTAGAACAATTTTTTGACCACACACCTGCAGACACCAGGGACTGGGTCATAGACAGGAAGCCGGCCACAATTGAGGAGGCGGCCAAGCTGACACGAGGGAAGAAAAGGAGAGGCTAGTGGAAACCGCCCTCTGGTAAGGTCCAGCGCTCCAATGCCAGGTCCTGTGACCCACCACCGACCGAACGCGGTACCACCCACGACACAGCCTAATTTTAACCGGAGACTGCCATTGGTATGTCACTAATGTAATCAGCCAGGGCACTACAAAATACATTGACCTCAGCGGACCTCGGTGGTGGTGGTGATGGCCACGGCTCATCACTATCAACGTGAACCGCTGGAAGACCACAGCCCTTAATCTGAGCAATGGGCCTTACTACATGAGGTGGACCTAGCCCAAGCCGAGGGCGACAACCGGGTGCACCACAGACAATGGGTCACCGTAGATAGAAAGGAGGCTGAGGCACTACGAGACTCTGGGGCCACCCTTACTCTGGTGCAGCCTCACACCGTATCTGCAAAAGCTCACACCAACAGGACTGTTGCAGTAGGTGCCATACACAAACTACCCACAGCCTGAGTTCATTTAAATTGGGGCACCGGAGCCAAGCAGATGGAAGTAGGCATTATGTCTGGCCTACCTGCGGAAGTATTGTTGGGGAACGATTTGGGGTACCTAACTTCACAGCTGCTTAGCCCAGATCCCGCTGGAACCTGCCATGTGACTACCAGGGCGCAAGCCTGCAGAGCTGGACAGACACACTCCAAGGAACCACAGGTAGGAACCGAAATCCCCATAGTATGCCCTAACCCTATTACCTTCTGGAGCACCCCCCAAGACTTTGGACAAGCCCAGCAGTCAGACCCCACCTTAGCAGATTACAGGAAGGCCGTAGGTACCCCTAAGGAAGGTAATGCCCAAGAGAACTTCCACTGGGACAAGGGACTGCTATATAGGGTCACAGGGGGAGTGGGGCAGCCCAAGTTACAAAAAGGCAGCTAGTCATACCCTGCAAAGATAGAGCAGAGCTTCTAAAGCTCAGCCATGATATTCCGCTAGCCGGACATCTAGGTATCAAGAAAACTAAGGACTGCCTTACCCAGACGCTCTTCTGGCCAGGGTTATCAAAAGACTTGCAGACGTACTGCAGGACATGTGACACATGTCAAAAGATAGGGAAACTGGGGGACCACCCCAAGGCCAAGTTACGGTCCCTACTTAGAATAGAGGAACCATTCTACAGAGTGGCAGTAGACCTGATAGGGCCCCTCAACAAACCCAGCTCCTCCGGAAAGCGCTACATCCTCATGGTGGTGGACTACGCCACCAGGTACCCTGAGATTGTGGCGCTCTCCAACATTGAGGTGGAGACGGTAGCAGAGGCTCTAGTCAGGATCTTTTCCCGACTAGGATTCCCCTGGGAAATACTCTCAGATTAGGGAACACAGTTCATGGCAACTGTCACTCAACAGTTATGGGAGAGTTGCGGGGTCAAACCATTATTTAGCACCCCCAGACCAACGGCCTCTGTGAATGATTCAACGGCACACTTAAGCAGATGCTCACAGCGTTCACAGAGTCCTACGATCAATGGGAGAAATTTCTACACCATCTCCTGTACCGGGAAGTGCCCCAGGCGTCGACCGGGTTCTCCCCCTTCGAACTCCTATACGGGAGAAAAGTCCGGGGACCCCTGGACCTCATACTGGAGCACTGGGAGGACAACACAGGAGAGGAAGGGATCCCAGTGTTACCATACGTGCTGGAGTTTCGGGACCACCTGCGGACACTGCCCGAATAAGTTCGGGAGAACCTGCGGGCGGCCCAGAGACGACAGAAACAATGGTATGACTGAGGAGCACGAGATAGGAACCTGAAAGTAGGGCAAAGGTATTAGCCCTCAGACCATCCAAAAGGACAAGCTACAGGCAGCATGGCAGGGGCTATTTAAAGTGGTGGAACGGATTAGCGACACCACCTATATTGTGGCCAAATGTTCGGATGAAAGGATCAGACGAGCCTTTCATGTGAACATGTTGAAATCGTACTTCGAGTGCTCCGAGGACGTGGCCACTATTTGTGCCCTGTCCACTGATGATAGTGACGGACTCCCTTACCCGACCTACTGGCAGCTAACCAAGGTACCCTAGAGCAGGTCGGGTTGGGGAGAAACTAGATCCCACACAGCAGACAGACGCAAAACAAGTGCTGCAGGAATACGGTGGGCTGTTCTCGGTCCTACCGGGTACACCTCCACCACAGTACACCAGGTGGAGACGCAGGGGGAGACCCCATTATGGCAACAACCGTACCATATCCCAGCAGCAGTATGGACCAGCATGTGGAAAGAAATGAAGAACTGTTGGAGTTAGGGGTTATTGAGGCTTCCCAAAGTCCCTTGGCGTCCCCGGTGGTTCTAGTACCGAAGCGAGACGATACCACTCGTTTCAGTATTGATTACGGAAACTGAACAACCGGACTATCACTGACGCATACCCCATGCCACGGATCAATGAATTGCTCGATTGCATTGCCAGCGGGCACTTCCTAACTACCCTGGACCTGTGCAAAGGGTATTGGCAAATTCCGCTAGACTCGGCCGCCATACGTAAGTCGCCATTCGTCACCCCATTCAGGCTATACCAATTTTGGGTTATGCCTTTTGGGATGAAAGAATGCCCCAGCTACATTTCAACGGATGGCGGACCGACTTCTGGAGGGAATGCCGGACTTTGCATGTGCCTACCTAGATGATATTGCACTTGACGCATTTCGCTATGGTATTTGGTTACATGGTATATGGTTACAAGAAGCCGGTCTCACCCTTAAACCCGAGAAATGCCATGTGGGCATGGCAGAGGTCCAATACCCAGGGCACAGAGTAGGGTCTGGGAAACAGTGCCCTGAACCCGCGAAAGTAGAGGCCATAGCCATTGGCCCCAGCCCCGCACCAAGACGCAGGTATTGGCGTTCCTAGGCACCGCAGGGTATTATTGAAAGTTCATCCCTGAATATAGCACCCTAGCAAAACCCATCACCGACCTGACCAAAAAGTCCCTACCCAAGCAGGTAGCCTGGTCCCCAGAGTGTGCAACGGTGTTCCAGAGACTTAAGACTGCTTTGAACGAAGCTCCAGTATTGGCGGCCCCAGATCCTAACAAAACATTCCTCGTTCATACAGTTGCCTCCATGTTTGGAAAAATTGGAAAAATTGCATGTTTTTGGGTCACTATGGCTGCTTACTGTCAGTGACTGGAATTTTGAGTTGTACCCAAGATGGCTGCCTGAAGCGTTCTTGTTATTTTGCTTAACCATCACTGTGGAAAAAGTGACATGCCCTTCTAAAAGCGGGAAAATTTGTGCAGCACCCCTTAAAGTGCGGGAAAAGTATTTCTGCTGCGCCACCATAGACTTTCCATTATGCGGCCTGGTGGTACCGCCTTCCTTATGCAAGTGTACCTAGGGGGCGGACCGACGGGAGGAAGCAAGAGCTCCACCCCTAGAGCTCCTCCTTCGTCTCCAGCTTTGGCCCGCAAAAGGGACAACAACATGGCGCACCCTAAGCGTCTACAATGGAGGATTAGACTGCCGGAGCCATCGCCAGCCATCACCGTCAAGCAAAGAAAAGAGAAAAACACTCATTTTCCCTTTGGGCCAAAAATATTTATCCTGTGATATGTTAATAATGTGTATTTATATGAAAAACTCTGTTATGCACTTGAATGTACTGGATTACCTTGAATAATAATCTATATACTATATAATGTGAGATTTTGAGATATATGTATGTGGCGCAGTTTGTTTTGGTGTTTTCCAGGCTACTGCGAGAAAAGCCACAGCAACTCGGCTGACTTTATTTAAATTAGTGGGGAATGTAGTGTCCCACATATGTGTGTATGGTCCACTCCAAATTGTTATTTATGTTATCATATCATTTTTGCACTATTCCTTTGTCTTTGCTGCTAAATCCATATTTAAGGCTGGTAACACGAACTACACATTTTGGCCACTAGAGGTCTCTATACCACCAGATATATACAGCTGTTACAAGAAGTCAGAGTTAGTTGGGAGTTGAGTTGAGAGGAATAGCTAGGAGGAAGGTGAGGAGACAGGCTTGTCTCTGCCCTCCTGGGCTTAGCACAGAGGAACCAATTTACCTCAACCATTGAGTCCAGGATTAAGACTATATGATCATACACTGTAGATTACCCTTCCGGGGTACCAAGTGGATTATTACTCTGAAGACCACAGCCTGTACAAATAATGAAGCAGAACTGTTTGCCTGCCGTTAGGGAGATCGCCCTTGGGTTGTTGGATTACTGAACTACAGAATATTGACAAAAAAAGGTAACTGTCACTTATCAGACTCTATACTCCTTTGCATTAGGTGGAAAGATTCTTAAGCTACCCCACCAAACTTAGGGATAGAAAGGCCATCTGTTAGAACAAATCACAGAAAAAAAATGTGTATATATAAAGCATCCTGCACGATATGATATTAAATGTGTGGATGTACATGGCTACATTTACAAAGTCACAGAAAAGAATGCACTATAATAATAGATGCAAGCATCACATATGGACTAAGCTCTCACTCTATTGAAAAAAATCTGAGACACTTGGTCAATACATTTTGATTCAAACACATCTAAGCGCACCTACCAAGCGACAAGGTGGTCTCAGTTCAGGCGGGTCCTATGCTAACCTATCCATGCTGTCGCACATTTATATTTAGGAGCGCAGTCCCTGCACATATGATGTGTTGCCCCTTGTTACCTCCATGTGCATCAGCAACCAGTGAGAGGAGACACACACACACACCTATATGTACTACCTTAATCATGGTCGCCTATTAGATATGTGTGGCAAAAGTCCACATGAATATTACTCCCAGGGTAGGAGCATATTCACACATGAAGGTGACACTCCTTCAAGACAAATCAAACAAATCACAGAAAAAAAAAAAAAAAGAAAAAAAAAAAATATATATATATATATATATATATATATATACATACATAAACTCTACCACAGAAGTCAATTAGTCCCCTACAGACGTTTTGTTTATGTAGTGTCCCACATATGTGTGTATGGTCCACTCCAAATTGTTATTTATGTTATCATGTCATTTTTGCACTTTTCCTTTTTCTTTGCTGCTAAATCCATATTTAAGGCTGGTAACATGCACTACAAAATTTCGCCACTAGAGGTCTCTATCATATCAGATATATAGTTGGGAGTTAAGAGTTGAGCGGAGGAGCTAGGAGGAAGGAGAGGAGACAGGCTTGTCTCTGCCCTCCTGGGCTTAGCCCAGGGTAACCAATTTACCTAAACTATTGAGTCCAAGATTAGGACTATATGATCCTACACTGTAGATTACCCTTCCACAGTACCAAGTGGATTATAACTCTCAAGACCACAGCCTGTACAAATAATGAAGCAGAAGTGTTTGCCTGCTGTTAGGGAGATTGCCCTTGGGTTGTTGGATAATTGAACTATAGAATATTGACAAAAGAAGGTAACTGTCGTTTATCAGACTACACTCCTTTGCATTAGGTGGAGAGATTCTTAAGCTACAAGCTACCCCACCAAACTTAAGGACAGAAAGGCCATCTGTTAGAACACTTGTTTACAGAGGATCTAAACTACTATTACAAGGTTGAGTGAACAGATCAACATCAGAAACTAAGTACAAGTAAGCACACTTCTCCTACTAAAGAGAGCTGGAGCTAACCTATATACTTCACCTCAAGGAGCCTGCTAATGTGGATTTGCAGCATTACTATTTTTGCCATCTGTATGAAAGACAAAGTGATTAGATTGGATGCCTTACTACATCTTATAAGTAAAGTTCCTGTTTGGATTAACCTCCGCCTCACTCCTCATTCTTCTGCTCCATCTCTTAACTGCACCTTACGGTGCTGACGTCACAAACAAAGGGGCCCAGCCACCAAAGCACCCTAACCACCAAGTACCATCAAGGGCACCTCACCCAACATCTGGCTGATCTTCCCTACAACCGAAAGTGCCCACGAGGATTTTGTGCTGTCCTCCCCATCACTGCACTGCTGACCCAGGGAGGCATCTGCTAACCATGAGTAACCTAAAGGAACTTTTACCTCCATCGGCCCACCGCAGCTTCACGTGTTTTCCCCTGTGGCCTGGCATGCTGCATCTATAGCCCATGGTGACTGCTTTATATCAGATTTTGAAATGCTATTATCAACACCTTTGGCAAGATGGTTGCCCCATAATCATGCTCAGGAAATTGAATTAAAAAAATCTACAGTGATGAAATAAAAGCAGATTAGAAAAAAGAGATCTGTATCAATACCTGGATTTAACAGACAGAAAAAAGTTAAAGGTGACACTTTCCATATAGATATTTTCCCAATTATGCTATATTTAACTATTCTAAGTGTATAGAAAAATAAATGTATGGTGTCCTTGATGTTTTCCCAGTTTTAAATGCATCAAATGCAATTTCTGATCTTCAAGATTTGTCTCTAACTGTAAATGTTATTATTGGGAAGTTGATGACAAAAGCCTAGTCTTGAAGAAGTAGACCATAAAAACTCAAAAATCAGACTGCCAAGTGTTGAAATGTGACTCATTTCCAACCTCGTGCCTGCACAGCTGCACATAAGTTTAAGATCACCATGTGCTGGGCCAGGTTTTAACTAGAATGGATTCTGAAGCAGTGTATGGTGTTATCTGGAGTGAGAAACCCATTTCACTATCTGGTAGTCTCATGATCAAATGTGGGGTTGGTTGATGCCCACAGAATACTTACAATTACAATGCATAATGACTACTATACAGTTTGATGAAGAAGGCATAGGCCTATTCGGCTGTGAGTTTGAGCTTGACATATTATTTTCACTAATGAGAAGTGTTAATGATACATTATACAAAGGCATTTTAGACAGTTGTGTGCTTTAAACTTAATGGCAGCAGTTTGAGGAAAGACCTTTGGTTCTCCATCATGACAATGCCCCTGTGCTAGACCAAACAATTCTGGGATACATTGGAACACTGACTGAGAGCCAAAACTTCCGATCAAACACAAGTTCCGGACTTCATAAATATTCTTTTGGGTGAATTTGCAAAAACTTTCACAGCAGAACTCCAAAAACTTATGGAAAGCCTTTGCAGAAGATTGAAGGCTTTTATAGGGCCAAAAGAAGGCCCAACTCCATAATAATAGCCATGGTTTTGGAATGGTATGACTAACAAGGTCATATACTGTACAGTAGGAGTGATAGTCATTAGTGATGAGCGAGCACCAAAGTGTTCGGGTACTCGGTCCGAACACATAGCGATATTCATGCGCTCGGCCAAGCACCCGAGTATAATGGAAGTCAAGGGAGACAACCAGGCACCCCTACTCGGATGAGGGAGGGTGCCTGGTCCATTGGAAAAGGTCAGAAAGTGACAGAAACCCCCACCAAAATGGATCTGAAACACCATGGGGACCATGTCTGGGTGCATATTGGACTCCAATGTCACAGCTGGGAACCATATTGTCCCAGTTGTCTGCCACTTTTACATAGCGACAAAATCCCACCCAAAATCCCGCACCCTCAAAAAAAAACTTTTAGAGGTAAAATTGATAGGAAACATTCTTTTCTGGATATTCAATTGAGTGAAAGGGCTGCCAAAAATTACAAGGAACCGGCACTCCAATACACCCTTTATTACACATAAAGGAGGGCATCATACACAACCTTGAAAAATTATCATTAATGTCCTACTGGTGACCCTCAAAAACATTTGGAGCAAGGGCGTGCTGGTTACCGTCTAAAACATTATAGTTGAGGGCCTGAAGGTGAGCGGACCCAATATAAAATTGTAGTGAGGGCCTGAAGGTGAGTGAACTCTATAAAACATTGCAGTGAAGGCCTACAGGTGAGCAGACGGTATAAAACATAAGAGATGAGGGTCTGAAGCATAGCGAACCCCATTAATCATTGCAGTGATGGCCTAAAGGTGATCAAATGGTATAAAGCATTGGAGGTGAGGGCCTGAAGCCTAGAAAACCCCATAAAACAGTGTTGATAGGCTACAGGTGAACAGACAGTATAAAGCATTGGAAGTGAGGGCGTGAAGCCTAGAGAACCCGATAAAACATTGCATTAATGGCCTACAGGTGAGCAGACGGTATAAAGCATTGGAGGTAAGGGCCTGAAGCCTAGTGAACCCCATAAAATATTGCAGTGATGGGCTACAGGTGAGCAGACCTTATAAAGCATTGGAGATGAGGGCCTGAAGCCTGTACAACCCAATCAATCATTGGAGTGATGTCCTGCAGGTGAGCAGACTGTATAAAGCATTGAAGGTGAGGGCCTGAAGCCTAGAGAACCCCATAAAACACTGCAGTAATGGCCTACAGGTGAGCAGATGGTACAACGAATTTGAGGTGAGGGCCTGAAGCCTAGATAACCCCATAAAACTTTTCAGTGATGGGCTACAGGTGAGAAGACGGTAGAAAGCATTGGAGGTGAGGGCCTGAAGCCTAGAGAGCCCCATAAATCATTGCAGTGATGGCCTACAAGTGAGCAGCCAGTATAAAGCATTGGAGGTGAGGGCCTGAAGCCTAGAGAACCCCATAAATCATTGCAGTGATGGCCTACAGGTGAGATGACGATATAAAGCATTGGAGGTGAGAGCCTGAAGCCTAGAAAACCCCATAAAAATTGCAGTGATGGGATACAGGGGAGCAGACGGTATAAAGCATTGGTGGTGAGGGCCTGAAGCCTATTGAACCCCATAATTCATTGCAGTGATGGCCTACAGGTGAGCAGATGGTATAAAGCATTGGAGGTGAGGGCCTGAAGCCTAGTGAACCCCATAATTCATTGCAGTGATGGCCTACAGGTGAGCAGATGGTATAAATCATTGGCAAGTGACGGCCTGAAGCCTAGAGAACCCCATAAATCATTGCAGTGATGGGCTACAGGTGAGCAGATGGTATAAAATATTGGAAGTGAGGGCCTAAAGCAAAGATAACCCATAAAACTTTCAGTGATGGTCTACAGGTGAGCAGACGGAATAAAGCATTGGATGAGGCCTGAAGCCTTGAGAACCCCATAAAACATTGAAGTAATGGCCTATAGGTGAGCAGACGGTATAAAGCATTGGCGGTGAGGGCCTGAAGCCTAGTGAAGCCCATAAATCATTGCAGTGATGGCCTACAGGTGAGCAGATAGTATAAAGCATTGGCGGTGAGGGCCTGAAGCCTAGTGAACCCCATAAATCATTGCAGTGATGGCCTACAGATGAGAGGACGGTATAAAGCATTGGAGGTGATTGCCTGAAGCCTAGATAACTTCATAAAACATTGAAGTAATAGCCTATAGGTGAGCAGATGGTTTAAAGCATTGGAGGTGATGGCCTGAAGCCTAGAGAACCCCATAAATCATTGCATTGATGGCCTACAGGTGAGCAGACGGTATAAAATATTGGAAGTGAGGGCCTAAAACAAAGATAACCCCATAAAACTTTTCAGTGATGGCCTACAGGTGAGCAGACGGAATAAAGCATTGGATGTAAGGGCCTGAAGCCTAGAGAACACCATAAAACATTGCAGTAATGGCCTACAGATAAGCAGACGGTATAAAGCAATTGAGGTGAGGGCCTGAAGCCTAGTGAACCCCATAAATCATTGCAGTGATGGACTACAGGAGAGCAGATGGTATAAAGCATTGGAGGTGAGGGTCTGAATCCTAGTGAACACCATAAAACATTGGCGTGATGGGCTACAGGTGAACGGACGGTATAAAGCATTAGAGGTGAGGGCCTGAAAAAAGATAATTTCATAAAACTTTTCAGTGACGGCCTACAGGTGAGAAGACGGTATAAAGCATTGGAGGTAAGGGCCTGAAGCCTAGAGAACCCCATAAAACATTGCAGTAATGGCCTACAGGTGAGCAGACGGTATAAAGTATTGGAGGTGAGGAACTGAAGCCTTGTGAACCCCATAAATCATTGTAGTGATGGGCTACAGGTGAGCAGATGGTATAAAGCATTGGAGGTGATGGCCTGAGGCCTAGAGAACCCCATAAATCATTGCAGTGATGGTCTGCAGGTGAGCAGATGGTATAAAGTATTGGAGATGAGGGCCTGAAGCCCAGAGAACCCCATAAATCATTGCAATGATGGGCTACAGGGAGCAGACGGTATAAAGCATTGGAGGTGACGGCCTGAAGCCTAGCGAACCCCATAAATCATTGCAGTGATGGGCTACAGATGAGAAGACGGTATAAAGTATTGGAGGTGAGGGCCTGAAGCCTAGAGAACCCCATAAATCATTGCTGTGATGGGCTACAGGTGAGCAGACGGTATAAAATATTGGAGCTGAATGCCTGAAACAAAGATAACCCCATAAAACTTTTCAGTGATGGCCTTCAGGTGAGCAGACAGTATAAAGCATTGGAGGTAAGGGCCTGAAGCCTAGAGAACCTCATAAAACATTGCAGTAATAGCCTACAGGTGAGCAGACGGTATAAAGCATTGAAGATGGGGGCCTGAAGCCTAGCGAACCCCATAAATCATTGGAGCGATGGCCTACAGGTGAGAAGACGGTATTAAGCATTGGAGGTAACGGCCTGAAGCCTAGAGAACCCCATAAAACATTGCAGTATTGGCCTACAGGTGAGCAGACGGTATAAAGCATTGGAGATGAGGGCCTGAAGACTAGTGACCCCATAAATCATTGCAGTGATGGGCTACAGGTAAGCGGACCTTATAAAGCATTTCAAGTGAGGGCATGAAGCCTAGAGAACCCCATAAATCATTGCAGTGATGTTCTACAGGTGAGCAGACGGTATAAAGCTTTGGAGGTGAGGTCCTAAAGCCTAGAGAACCCCATAAAACATTGCAGTGATGACCTACAGGGAGCAGACGGTATGAAGCATTGGAGGTGAGGGCCTGAAGCCAAGTGATCCCCATAAAATATTGCAGTGATAGGCTACAGGTGACCAGACCATACAAAGCTTAGGAAGTGAGGGCCTGAAGCCTAGTGAACCCTACAAAAGATTGTAGTGAGTGCATATATATTCTTTATGGAAGAGGAGTCGGAGGCTGAGAAAACAAGATTCAAACATATACCCTTTTTGCGGTGAAAGGGGTAAAAAAATCTGAATCTTGTGGATTGAGTACATTATAAATCATACATTTAAATTGTGTTTTTGTTCCTAATTAGCTTAGCTTTCCTCTGGTGGAGTGAAGAAGTCAGGGGCAATCCAGGCATTGTTAATTTTTATCTGAGTCAACCTGTCAGCATTGTCAGTGGACAAGCGGATACGCTTATCTGTTATAATGCCACCAGCAGCACTAAATACAAGCTCAGACAATACGCTTGCGGCAGAGCAGACCAGCACCTCCAAAATGTAGAGCGCAAGCTCATGCCACGTGTCCAGCTTGGATACCCAGTAGTTGTAAGGCACTGAGGGATCATTTAGGACGCTGACTCAGTCTGCAATGTATTCCTTCACCATCTTCCAAAACTTTCCCCTCCTTTTAGCACTAGGCCGCAATTCAGAGTGAGGTTGCTGGCAGGGTGTCATGAAATGGTCCCATGCCTTGGAAAGTGTTGCCCTGCTTCTGTTGGAACTACTGTGTGTTCCCCTTGTCTCCCTTCCTCAGTTGCCTAAGAAAGTACGGACTCTGGCGGCCGCATTGTCAGATGGAACATTTTGGAGCAATCTGTCAACAAGTACCTTATGGTATTGCACGGTTTTACTCAACCTCTCCACCACAGGAATCAGAGATGAGAAGTTCTCTTTGTAGCCGGGGTCTTTGTAGCCAGTAATCTGTGTTACCTAAAAAGCATATAACATGAGGGTCGTGTGAAAGGCAGCCTAACATGAAGTTAGCCATGTGTGCCAGAGTACCAACGGGCAAGACGTCAATGTCAACTTCAGGATGACTCTCCATACTCTCCATACCCTCCTCCTCCTCCTCTTCTGCCCATCCATGCTGAACAGATGGAATTAAAGTTCCATGGGTACTAGACTCTTTAGCAGAGGCAAGTGTTTCCAGCTCCGCCTTATCCTCCTCCTCTTCATGGCCCAATTCGCTCTGAGAAGACGAACTGGGGTAGGTCTGGCTATCACCCAGTGTCTTCTCCTCCCCCATTACCTCGTCTACCACATTCAAAGCATCCTCCTTAATTGTGAGCAGTGATCGTTTGAGAAGACACAGCAGTGGGATGGTTACGCTGATAATAGCGTTATCGCCACTAACCATCTGTGTAGATTCATGAAAGTTTTTTAAAACCTCACATAGGTCTGACATCAATGCCCACTCCTCGCTTGTGAATTGTGGCAGTTGACTGGAAAGGCGACGACCATGTTGCAGCTGGTATTCCACAACTGCCCTCTGCTGCTCACAAATCTTGGCCAACATGTAGAACGTAGAGTTTCACCGCATGCTCATGTCGCACAACAGTCGGTGAGCTGGAAGCCGCAAATGCTGCTGCAGCATTGACAGACCGGCTGAAGCTGTGGACGACTTGCGTAAATGAGCAAACAAGCGCCATGCCTTCACTAGTAGCTCCTGCAAATTGAGGTAGGTTTTGATAAACCGCTGAACCACTAAGTTTAAGACGTGTGTCAGGTTGCTGAGCTCCAAAGCTGCCACCAAGTTACGGCCATTGAACACAACCATGCCTGTTTGTAGGCTGAGTGGCGAGAGCCACAGCTCGATCTGGTCCCTTATACCCTGCCATAGCCCTACAGCGGTGTGCTGTTTGTCCCCTAAGCAGATCAGCTTCAGCATGGCCTGTTGACCCTTACCTACAGCAGTGCTACACTGCTTCCTGCTAGCGACTGATGGCTGACTGCTGTTGGAGGTTGAAGTAGAGGAGGAGGCGGCGGAGGAGGAGAAGTGGGGGTTGGAGCCAGTAACATAGCTGCTGTCGGAGACCCTGTTGGATGTAGGGGCCGCAATCCTGGGTGTGTGTAGCACCTGTGACATCCCAGGGTCCGACTCACTCTCAGCCTCAACAACATTCACCCAGTGTGCGGTCAGGGAAAAGTAGCGTCCCTGGCCACCAGCACTTGTGTGTCCGTGGTGAGGTGGACCTTTCCAGTAAGTGGGTTGGTCAGGGCATGGGTTATTTTCTGGGACACATGCTGGTGTAAGGCGGGCACGGCACACCGTGAAAAATAGTGGCGGCTGGGGACTGCGTACCGAGGGACGGCCGACGACATGAGGCTACGGAAGGCCTCAGTGTCCACAAGCCTAAATGGCAACATTTCAAGGACCAGTAATTTTAAAAGTTGCACATTTAGTGATATGGCCTGTGGGTGGGTATTTGAGCTTGAGTTCAAATGCCTGTGTTATCGACATTTGGACGCTGTGCTGGGACAGGGAAGTAGGAGTTGTTGCTGACAGTTCATGCGAAGGTCCAGGTGCAGGGTGAGGGGCATCTGGGCCTGTGACTTCTACAGGGGATTGGCCAGCAGTGCTTAACAAAGGGGAAGTGGAGGCAGTGGTGGGACCCTCAGACGCAGAGTGTGGACCCAGGCGCTCGGCTCACTTATAAGGGTGCTTGGATGCCATGTTGCGGATCCTGCTGGTGGTGGTGAGATTGCTAGTGTTCACGCCCAGGCTCATTTTGGTATGGCACAGGTTGCAAACTATCACTCTTTTGTCGTCTGCACTTTCCTCAAAAAAGCGACATACTGCGGAACGTCTACCCCTTGGCAGGGTAGATTTATGCATGGGGGTGCTCGGTTTAACGGATGTGGGCCTGTTTGGTGTGGGCCGATGTCTCCCTTTTGCCACCCCACTGCCTCTTCCAGACTGTTGCGGTGCTACGGATCCCTCCCTCTCTGTACTGCTGTCCTTGCTCGGCTTTTCACCTAACCATGTTGGGTCAGTGACCTCATCGTCCACCATCTCCTCTTCCACTTCCTCACTCTGCTCATCCTCCTGACTTGACCTAACCACCACCTCAGTGATTGGCAACTGAGTCTCATCATCATCCACCTCATGAACGAATGATTGCGGTTCACCATCATCATCTTCTTGAGACTGTGAAGGCTCAAGAGATTTGGACTCAGGGCACAATATCTCAGGTACCTCTTCAGCGTGCTTGGCGAGGGAGCCAAACCAAGTACTGGCAGTCATGTGAATACCGAGTGTGGGAATACTTGTTTGGACAGACGCGACATGGTAGGAGGAAGGAGGATCGGAGTGAGGATTCGGTTGACCGGAATCTTGGCTACAGAGACTGGACTTCATGGAAGAGAGGGTGGTGCTTAATAGAGATGTCCCGAACTATTCGACGGTGAACAGTTCCCGGCGAACATTGCTTGTTCCCGTTCGCTGCGGCGAGCGAACATATGCGATGTTCAGTCCGCCCCTATACATCATCATTGAGCAAAGTTTGACCCTGTACCTCACAGTCAGCAGACACATTCCAGCCAATCAGCATACCCTCCATCCCAGACCCTCCCACCTCCTATCAAAAAGCAAGGACAGCATCCATCTTAGATTCATTCTGAAGCTGCAGTGTTAGTTAGAGCAGGGAGAGTGCTGCTGCTTCTGAATTAATATAGGGTTTCTAGGGAAAGCGTTAGCTAGGCCAGTGTTCTTTGTCCACTCCAATCCTCAAAGACTCATCTGCTGTAAGGACAGCGTCCTTACAGCACCCCAAAAGCCCTTTTAGGGCTGTTAAATCACTCTACTTTCATTTATTTTTTCTATATATATATATATATATATATACATATATATTGCAGTTGCCTGCCCGTGTATGAGATGCCGCAGGCCCACAGACTGTACTGCGTGCACACCACTCATATAGGGTGGCACAGTACCTTGCAGATAAAAAAGTCATTTAATTTTTACCCTTTAAAATAATTGCATTTGCCTGCCAGAGTGTCAGGCCCACAGACTGTACTGTGCCCACTGCCCACCACTCATATAGGCTGGCACAGTACATTGCACGGCGCACGCGCAGTGACCCAAATTGGAAGGAAGAGGACCGACCAACCATCTTTTTCCATCTCCCGGTTCCTAAAATCTATTCCATACACCGGCCCCTGATAGGGAACAAAACAGAGATTAAACTGGTAAGAACAGATTTACTAATAAAAAAAAAAGAGGACAGCCTCTGCGGAGCTGGGTATTTTTTGGCCATGTTACTGAACGCTCATGCACAATGGCTGTAGGCTCATGCGTCTTTTTGCGGAGGTGACAAACCTGGTCAGTCAAACCCAAGGCAACATCATCGACCTCATCCCATATGCGTATTTTTCTGGAGCATGCCCTGCGAAGAGTACTAGATCAGGTCGTAGATGAGCATGAAGAGGAAGAGTTGTGGTCACCATCGCCATCAGAAGCAGCCTTGTCGGCGTCGATTGCTGGACCTGCGACAACGCAGAGAGAGGAGTCTAAAGAAGAGGAGTCAGAGGAGGAAGATGGCTTTGAGGAGGTGGAAGACCAATCACAGCAGGCGTCCCCGGGGCTTGTTGTCACCTTTCGGGTACTCTTGTTGTTGTACGTGGCTGGGTGGAGGAAGAGACCTTCAATGACGCTCAGTGAGGACAAGGAAAAGGACATGGCTAGCTTGGTATCCAACCTTGTGCAAATGGGGAGTTTGCGGTTGTGCAAATAGACTGTTTGCGGTTGTTTGTGATGCATTAAAAGGGGGTTTGGTCTGTCAATGTCTGTGAAGCGGGCGTAACCCTTACACTACCTGATATATTCAACATCATACCTGATCGTATACACACACTAGATATTTTAAAGTACGTTATTCCAAACAATTTAGGAATGTTAGGTGATTTATGCCCTTTATGGAAACCCGACTCTGCGTCAACTATGTAATTTTCCATGGGAGTTTTGACATGGATCCCCTCCGGCATGCCACAGTCCAGTTGTTAGTCCCCTGGAAACAACTTTTCCATCACTATTTTGGCCAGAAAGAGTCCCTATGGGTTTTAAAATTCGCCTGCCAATTAAAGTCTATGGCGGTTCGCCCGGTTCGCCTGTTCGCGAACATTTGCAGAAGTTCATGTTTGATGTTCGCGAACAGAAAATTTTATGTTCGCGACATCTCTAGTGCTTAACAGACTGGAAGCATTATCTTCTGCAATCCAACTTGGACAGTGTTGTCCTGCGCCGTCAAGCTAAGTTGCACATGAATCTGGGTATGGTGGATTTTTTTGTTTTTATGGTGCACTGGCAGCAGGCACAGTTTTATTGCACCCAAGTCCAGGGCCTCTGCTTGCACCATCAGCATCAGGCCCGGGCCACGGCCTCTGCTTGCACCATGAGCATCACGCCCAGGTCCATGGCCTCTGCTTGCACCATCAGCATCATGCCCACTTCCCCCTCTGTTTGTGCTCGCCTTCTTGATATGAATGGTTTTGTCTTTAGATGTGGCACAGATTGTTTTATTGTCCGCTAAGGACACAGTTTTCTGATGCAGGACAGTACTGGATACAGAAAAATACAGATATTCGGCACTACACTAGCCCAGAGATAATGTTATTTTTACAGTACACACTGTATTGGCTTGCTGTAATGTACTGAATACAGAAAAATAAAGATTTTCAGGAGTACACTAGAACACAGATAATGAATTGTTTACTGTACACACTGTATTTGCTGGCTGTAATGAACAGGAGACAGAGAAATACAATTTTTTGGCAACACACTAGGCCCAGAGATAATGTAATTTTTACAGTACACACTGTATTTGCTGGCTGTAATGAACAGGAGACAGAGAAATACAATTTTTCGCACTACACTAGGCAAGGGATAATGTAATTTTTACAGTACACACTGTATTTGCTTTCTGTAATGTACAGGAAACAGAGAAATAAAAATTTTCGGCAACACAGTAGGCCAGTGATAATGTAATTTTTAATGTACACACTGTACTTGCTTTCTGTAATTTGCAGGAAACAGAGAAATACAATTTTTCTGCACTACGCTAGGCCAGAAATAATGTAATTTTTACAGTACACACTGTATTTGCTTTCTGTAATGTACAGGAGACACAAATACAATTTTCGGCAGCACACTAGCCCAAAGATAATGTTATTTTTACAGTACACACTGTATTTGCTTTCTGTAATGTACAGGAGACAGAGAAATACAATTTTTCGGCAACACACTAGGCCAGAGATAATGTAATTTTACAGTACACACTGTATTTGCTTCATGTAATGAACAGGAGACAGAGAAATAAAAATTTTCAGCACCACACTAGCCCAGAGATAATAAAATTTTTACTGTACACACTGTATTTGCTTTCTGTAATGTATAGGAGACAGAGAAACACAATTTTTCGGCACCACACTAGCCCAGAGATAAAGTAGTTTTTACAGTACACACTGTATTTGCTTTCTGTACTGTACAAGAGACAGAAATACAATTTTTCAGCATCACACTAGCCCAGAGATAATATAATTTTTACAGTACACACTGTATTTGCTTTCTGTAATGTACAGGAGACAGAGAACTACAATTTTTCGACTACACTAGGCCAGAGATAATGTAATTTTGACAATACACACTTTATTCGGATGTAGTTCTATATTGGATACAAGTTTGTCCCAAATAAAATGTATTCTCTGCTGGAATACTGTAAATACGGTTGCGGCCTAAACGCACACACAGATATGCCCAAAACTTGTTAACTATGGCCAAAATATAGATCACTGTCTGCTGAAGTAATTAATATAAAGGTTGTGGATTGAACGCACACACAGATGTGGAACAAGTTAGGTTAATTTCCCCAGAACAAATAATTTCTCTGATGGTACAGTGTATATCTTGGTAGCAGGAACACTGTAGTGAATAAGCCCCTTTTTAATAATGTCTGCCCAACACACCGTTTAATCGTGGTGCAGTGTATATCTTAGTACCAGGCACACTGTAGTGAATAAGCCCCTTTTTATAATGTCTGCCCAACACACTGCTGTATGATGGTGCAGTGTATATCTCAGTACCAAGGAACACTGTAGTGAATACGCCCCTTTTAATAATGTCACTAATCGGAAATCTTTCTGTCTTTTAGAAGTTATCAAAGCGATTTTCAAGCCCTGCACTTATCTGTCCCTTCCTGTTGAGGCCTGTCCCTGATAGTGCTTAATTAACCCCCTTCTTAAAAAAAAAAGGTGCTGCACTGCTGTCAAACACAAACTCTAGTCATTAAAAGGACTGTTAGATCTTTCAATAAGGTTTTTGGAGTAAAATCAGTATCTGTCCCTGCTATCTGTCCCTGCCTACTGTCTGCTTGACGATGAATAAGCCGAGCGCCGGACCTCAGCTCCTATATGAAATAGTATCATGTGTTCCGGCCAGCTAATCGGTGTAAGGCTTACAGATATCATTGCTATGGCCTTACATTGAGGAGAATTACTTACCTGGACCTTGATTGGCTGCTTAGAAAGAGCCAAACGTGCGGGGAGGAGACTTGAGCAATGTGATGAATACATGTGGGGCTCGCATAGCGATGCTCGAACCGAACCAATACTCGGCCAAGCATGCTCGCTCATCACTAATAGTCAAGTGAGCACAAACATTTGGTCAAATAGTATATGCTATATGTATGTATAGAATGTCAAATATGTGTCTGATTTGTTTAATTTTTCAAATATCACTGAGAATGGCCATATTTAAGCTATGCTCACACTGCATTTTAACATTACATTGGACATTACTCTATAAAATTCCACCTAATGAACGCATGTGTCTGTGATTGACTTTCATTGAAAAAATATACATTTTGCATTCAAGTCTTTAATGGCCTATTATGTGGGGTGAGTATCGTATGAATTTTCATATTATAGTTCAAATTTGAGAAATTATCTTTACATGCAATAGAGTGCAAAGATCAAAAGGTGAGCGAAAAATAATTCACTTTACGTGGATTGGACAAATCAACCCGAAAGATTATTTCTTCTAGAAGTTTACAAATAAATTGCCAGCAGTCTACTTTAAAGGTACCGTTGGGTGTTACCCATCTGTACCATTACTGCAAACTACTGGCAATTCATTCATAACTTTCCTATTTGATTGCTAGAATTAGCGAAGTTGACGAATAGGTTGCTAAAACGAAGATGTAGAATACTTCGTTATCTTCGTTTTGAGGAATATAACGAATACATTCGTCATATTCGCTATTCGCTAATTCTACCAAGCCAACCATAAAGTTCCTTGCTCATGGAGCGTCCCCATCACCATGGGAACGTCTCCATATACTAAAATGTACTGTCGGATTTGAGGAATTACGTTGAAATCGCAATGCGATTAATTCAAGTTATATTAATCGCATTGCGATTTCAACTTAGAGCTGGGTTTATAATGGGTCAGCTTGCTAGAATGAACGAAGTTAACGAATATGGAATATAGCAGCACTGCTAAGTTGAATTCACAATGCGATTAATTTAACTTGAAGTAATCACATTGCGATTTCAACTTAGCACTGCTAGTGCTATATTCCATATTCGTTAATTCTAGCCTATGTAAGATAGCAGTGCTAAGTTGTAATCGCAATGCGATTAATATAACTTAAATTAACCGCATTGCGATTTCAACGTAATTCCTCAAATCCGACAGTACATTTTAGTATATGGAGACGTTCCTATGGTTGGGGACGCTCCACCATGAGCACGGAAGTCGGCAGAAGCGGCAATGGGCACTGACTAGAGCAGCCAGGAAGCCAGGAATCCTCAGGACAGGTAAGAACTACTGTTGGGAAGTGGGAAAGAAAAAATATAACAAAAAAAAACAAAAAAACGAATATTCAAAATAGCGAATTTATAGCGCTATATTCGAAATATTCGCAATTAGCGAAGTGCCGATTTTCGCTAAAAAATTCGCTATTCGAATATTCACGCTCAACACTAGTGATCAGATGAATTGCATAGTCCTTCTTTGCCATGAAAATTAACTTAATCCCAAAAACCTTTCCACTGCATTTCATTGCTGTCATTAAAGGACCTGTTGAGATCATTTCAGTGATCGTCTTGTTAACTCAGGTGAGAATGTTGACGAGCACAAGGCTGGAGATCATTATGTCAGGCTGATTGGGTTAAAATGGCAGACTTGACATGTTAAAAGGAGGGTGATGCTTGAAATCATTGTTCTTCTTATTATTAACTATGTTGACCTGCAAGAAACGTGTGCAGCCATCATTGCGGTGCTAAAAATGGCTTCACAGGTAAGGATATTGTGGCTACTAAGATTGCACCTCAATCAACAATTTATAGGATCATTAAGAACTTCAAGGAAAGAGGTTCAATTCTTGTTAAAAAGGCTTTAGGGCGTCCAAAAAGTCCAGCAAGCGCCAGGATCGTCTCTTAAATAGGATTCTGCTGCGGGATCAGAGTGCCACCAGTGCAGAGCTTGCTCAGGAATGGCAGCAGGCAGCTGTGAGCGCATCTGCACGCACAGTGAGGCGAAGACTTTTGGAAGATGGCCTGGTGTCAAGAAGGGCAGCAAAGAAGCCACTTCTCTCCCAAAAAAACATCAGGGACAGATTGATCTTCTGCAGAAGTATGGTGAATGGACTGCTGAGGACTGGGGCAAAGTCATATTCTCCGATGAAGCCTCTTTCCGATTCTTTGGGGCATCTGGAAAAAGGCTTGGCTGGAGAAGAAAAGGTGAGCGCTACCATCAGTCCTGTGTCATGCCAACAGTAAAGCATCCTGAGACCATTCATGTGTAGGGTTGCTTCTCATCCAAGGAGTGGGCTCACTCACAATTTTGCCCAAAAACACAGCCATGAATAAAGAATGGTACCAAAACACCCTCCAACAGCAACTTCTTCCAAGAATCCAACAACAGTTTGGTGAAGAACAGTGCATTTTCCAGCACGATGGAGCACCGTGCCATAAGGCAAAAGTGCTAACTAAGTGGCTCGAGGACCAAAACTTTGACATTTTGGGTCCATGGCCTGAAAACTCCCCAGATCTTAGTCTCATTGAGAACTTGTGGTCAATGCTCATGAGGCGGGTGGACAAACAAAAACCTACTAATTCTGACAAACCCCAAGAAGTGATTATGAGAGAGTGGGTTGCTATCAGTCAGGAATTGGCGCAGAAGTTGATTGAGAGCATGCCCAGTCGAATTGCAGAGGTCATGAAAAGAAGGGCCAACACTGCAAATACTGACTCTTTGCATAAATGTCATATAATTATCGATAAAAGCCTTTGAAACGTATGAAGTGAGTGTAATTATATTTCAGTACATCACAGAAACAACTGAAACAAAGATCTAAAAGCAGTTTAGCAGCAAACTTTGTGAAAACTAATATTTGTGTCATTCTCAAAACATTTGGCCATGACTGTACTATATTTTGAATGCCGTGGTACGTCTATTTGATCGCAATTGGCTCCATCCTACAACTGGCACCGCTTCTACTTCTGGAGTGCAAGTGTCAATCTATTTATGACATCCTATAGTAACCTTGGTCTCTAATGCTATCAAAGTGGTTAAACATGGGATATTGGCAATTATGATGCCTATATAGTGTACATATTGAAAAATGTGTAAGTTGTGTGTATCATTACATAAGTAAACTATTTTATTAAAATGAAGAGAACAACATTTCAAATACTCCATATAGTTACAAGATAGTAAGGTTGGTGTCATCAGATAAAGCATGCAATAAATGCCCATTTCCTTCCATGCAGTTAAAGATAAACATGCCAGTAATAAAGTTTCTGACTTTCAGTATAGTTGTTGGTAATGCTTCAGTAGATGATTTGTGAAGCAGAATTGATGAGCTTTAGGGACTGCTAAACATTCTGCCATCCATATTTGAAGGTCATTGATATGAACACAAGCTCGTAAACATATTCATTTTGTCTTACTTTTTCTTCTAAAACCTAAGGTCACTATTTGTCGTTAATGGTTTAATGAAGAAACTTTTTTACCAGTATATCTTTATTATTGTAGTTTTATTATATTTTAATCATGTATGAATATGTAATTTGTGTGTTATACAATGTTTAAACAACGGGGGCATTTTTATTATTATTGCTGTAAAGATAACTTCGGTGATCAATGACCGAAACAACAACCAACAAACTCAGAAACAGCTACCTGTCATCATACACCAATATGGTTAGCAGAGCAGAGACAGAGGCTACTGGAATACCTCACCAAAGATTACCGCAAGGCAGAATAGTCTTAGCTAATAGGGACTCAGGTTGCATGTACAGAATGAAGTAACAAAAAATAAGTTAATAACACAAACTGGAGTCAAAACCAGGAGGGTACTGATATAGCCAAATCAGCAGACAAGTGGATAATCATCATAACAAGCCAAAGTCCACACCTGGAAAGTACAGAGGTTAATCAGTGGAACTAGTCAAGGTCGGTACACAGAAGGTAAACAAACAGGTATAGATTTTAGACAAAAGGCACAGAAACACAAATAAGAGCTGCCAGGACAGGATACAAAAACCCCCACCTACAGCTCTGATTGAACACCAAGCCAGAACCCTGAATGGCTTGGCATCCCATGGCAACTAGAGTTGAGCGAACCCGAACTGTATAGTTCGGGTTCGTACCGAATTTTAGGATGTTCGGGACACAGACCCTAAGCCGAACATTTTCATAAAAGTTCGGGTTCAGTCCGTTGTTCGGCGATTCTTCCTGCTTTTTGAAAGGCTGCGGAGCAGCCAATCAGCAAGTGTTTTACATCTTTGCCCTAAGAAGCCATCACAGACATGCCTACTAATGGCATGGCTGTGATTGGCTGAGTGTAGCATGTGACCCAGCCTCATTATAAGCTGGAGTCACATAGTGCTGCACGTCACTCTGCTGCTGTTAGTATAGGGAAAGGTTGCTGCAAGTGCTCCCAGGGAGAGACTAGGAAAGGAATCTGTTGAACCTGGTGGTGTGAAATCTTCAAGCTACAGCAATTATTGAGGCAGAGTGCTACTGAAATCCTACATTTTTGTACCCAGCCCTGAGCCCAGTGATACTGCAAGGTGTTTTTTCCGTCGCCGGAAGTGCCCGCCAGATCCGTACCAACGCAAGTGAACTGAAAGCATTTGAAGACTGATCAGTCTTCAAAATGCTTTCAGTGTTACTATGGCAGCCAGGATGCTATTAAAGTCCTGGTTGCCATAGTAGTAGTGGGGAGTGGGGTAGCAGTATACTTACCGCCCGTGCGGCTCCCGGGGCGCTCCAGAATGACGTCAGAGCGCCCCATGCACATGGATCACGTGATCCATGCGATCACGTGATCCTTGCGCCTGGGGCGCCCTGACGTCACTCTGGAGCGCCCCGGGAGCTGCACAGGCGGTAAGTATACTGCTCCCCCCCTCCCCACTACACTTTACCATAGCAACCAGGACTTTAGCATCCTGGCTGCCATGGTAACTATTCAGAAAAAGCTAAACGTCGGATCCGGCGATGCGCCGAACGACGTTTAGCTTAAGGCCGGATCCGGATTAATGCCTTTCAATGGGCATTCATTCCGGATCCGGCCTTGCGGCAAGTGTTCAGAATTTTTGGCCGGAGCAAAAAGCGCAGCATGCTGCGGTATTTTCTCCGGCCAAAAAACGTTCCGGTCCTGAACTGAAGACATCCTGATGCATCCTGAACGGATTTCTCTCCATTCAGAATGCATTGGGATAATCCTGATCAGGATTTTTCCGGCATAGAGCCCCGAAGACAGAGCTCTATGCTGGAAAATAAATACGCAAGTGTGAAAGAGCCCTTAGCCACTGCATTGTCCTTGGAACTGTATGTGACCAGCATGTGTGTCAGCCTGCCAGGGACATCAGTCTAATCATTTTTGGTAGCTCAGTGAAGTAAAAAATCCTTTATTCTGGCAGGTCAAGTCCGCTACATTACCTTTTGTATAATATAGGGGTGACCGTCCATTTCTGTAGATCCAACGTTTGGCAAAAAATAAAAAATGGAGACAGCACGTCCAATGCAATCTGTGATTTAATCCGGATGCTACATTTCAGCTAACAATAAGCCTTTTTCCAGCATCAGGCTTATTGTTAGCCGAAACGTAGCATCCGGATTAAATCACAGATTGCATTGGACGTGCTGTCTCCGTTTTTTATTTTTTGCCAAACGTTGGATCTACATGAACACAGGGAGTTTTTAACACCCCTGGGAGACGTGCACCTAGAACCAAGGAAACATAGGAGTGCTGTATATATGTGATAACTTTTTTAGTCCATTTCTGTAGCCTGGGGCAAAAATCTGTATTGCGGTGCTATAGAGCACTTGTGCATACAACGCACCAAAACCTATTTTCAATTTCAGCAGTAAAATAGTGCATCAGTGTATTTTTGGGGAAAAAAAGCGGTATTCCTGATCCACAAAGAAGTTGTGTATACAGCGTACAAATACATATTTTAAATCTCGGCACTGAAATAGTGTACTAGTGTGTTTTAGGGGAAAAAGACGTGTTCATGGTTCACAAAGCAGTTGTGAATATTACTTACAAATACCTACGTTTAATTTCCAGCAGTTAAATAGTGCATTTATGAATTTTGGGGAAAAAAGCTGTGTTTTTGGTCCACAAAGCAGTTGTGCAAACAGTGTACAAATACATATTTTACATTTCTGCAGTGAAATAGAGCATTAGTGTGTTTTAGGGAAAAAAAAGCTGTGTTCTTGGTTCACAAAGCAGTTGTACATACAGCGTACAAGTACATATTTTACATTTCTGCAGCGAAATGGTGAATCAGTGTATTTTTTGGGGAAAAAAAGCGGTATTCCACGTCCACAAAGCAGTTGTGCATACAGCATACAAATACCTATTTTAAATCTCAGCACTAAAATAGAGCATTAGTGTGTTTTAGGGGAAAAAAAAGCTGTGTTCTTGGTTCACAAAGCAGTTTTGCATTCCGCATACAAATGCCTACGTTTAATTTCCAGCCATTAAAAAGTGCATTTGTGAGTTTTGGGGGGAAAAGCCGTGTTCTTGGTCCACAAAGCAGTTGTGCATAGAGTTGAGCGGACACCTGGATGTTCGGGTTCGAGGAGTTCGGCCGAATTTAACTGAAATGTTCGGGTTCGGGATCCGAACTTGACCCGAACCTGACCCCGAACCCTATTGACTTCAATGAGGACCCAAACTTTTGGGTACTAAAATGGCTGTAAAATAGCCCAGGAAAGGGCTAGAGGGCTACAAAAGGCAGGTCAATGTAGGTCAATGCCCAGCAAACAAATGTGGATAGGGAAATCACTTAACCCCTTAAGGACTCAGCCCTATTTCACCTAAAGGACTTGGCCATTTTTTGCAAATCTGACCACTGTCACTTTATGTGGTGATAACTTTAAAACGCTTTTTCTTATCCAGGCCATTCTGAGATTGTTTTTTCGTCACATATTGTACTTCATGACACTGGTAAAATTAAGTCGAAAAATTTCATTTTTATTTATAAAAAAATATCAAATTTACCAAAAATTTTGAAAAATTAGCAATTTTCCAAGTTTCAATTTCTCTACTTCTATAATACATAGTAATAACGCCCAAAAAAGTTATTGATTTACATTCCCCATATGTCTACTTCATGTATCGATCATTTTGGGAATGCCATTTTATTTTTTGGGGACGTTATAAGGCTTAGAAGTTTAGAAGCAAATTTTGAAATTTTTCAGAAATTTTCAAAAACCCACTTTTTAGGGACCAGTTCAGGTCTAAAGTCACTTTGTGAGGCTTACATAATAGAAACCATCCAAAAATGACCCCATTCTAGAAACTACACCCCTCAAGGTATTCAAAACCGATTTTACAAACGTCATTAACCCTTTAGGTTTTCCACAGAGTTAATGGCAAATGGAGATAAAATTTCAGAATTTCGATTTTTTGGAAAATTTTCCGTTTGAATCCATTTTTTCCAGTAACAAAGCAAGGGTTAACAGCCATACAAAAAAATGTTTATTGCCCCGATTCTGTAGTTTTCAGAAACACCCCATATGTGGGCGTAAACTGCTGTATGGCCAAACGGCAGGGCACAGAAGTAAGGGAACGCCATATGGTTTTTGGAAGGCGGATTTTGCTGGACTGGATTTTTGACACCATGTCCCATTTGAAGCCCCCAGATGCACCCCTAGAGTAGAGTCTCCAAAAAAGTGACTCCATCTAAGAAACTACACCCCTCAAGGTATTCAAAACAGATTTTACAAACTTTGTTAACCCTTTAGGTGTTCCACAAGAATTGTTGGCAAATGGAGATGAAATTTCGGAATTTCTATTTTTTGTTACCTTGCCTCAAAAAAAGTGTACTATAGAGCAACCAAAAATCATATTTACCCTAAAATAATACAAACAAAACTGCCACCTTATCCCGTACTTTCCAAAATGGGGTCACTTTTTGGAGTTTCTACTGTAGGGGTGCATCAGGGGGGCTTCAAATGGGACATGGTGTCAAATAACCAGTCCAGCAAAATCTGCCTTCCAAAAACCATATGGCGTTCCCTTCCTTCTACGCCCTGCTGTTTGGCCATACAGCAGTTTACTACCACATATGGGGTGTTTCTGCAAACTAGAGAATCAGGGCAATATATATTGAGTTTTGTTTGGCTGTTAACCCTTGTTTTCTTACTGGAAAAATTGATTAAAATGGAAAATTTGCAAAAAAATAGCTATTTTCAGACCGTTATTATTTTTTGTTATTTACATCGTTGAACTGACAGGTTAGATTGTGTGCTATTTCTATAGAGCAGGTTGCTACGGACGCGGCAATACCAAATATGGCTACTTTTTGGGGTTTTGTTTCAGTTTTACATAATACAGCATTTTTGAAAAAAATGATTTTTTTATTGTCTTCACATTCTGAAAGCCATATATTTTTTTTTTTTTTTGGGCAACTGTCTTATGTAGGGGCTCATTTTTTGCGGGATGAGATGGCGGTTTGATTGGAACTATGTCGGGGTGCATATGACATTTTGGTCGCCTGCTATTACACTTTTTGTGATGTAAGGTGACAAAAATGGCTCTTGACACCGTATTTTTTATTTTTTTTGTTGTGTTCACCTGAGGGTTTTGGTCATGTGTTATTTTTATAGAACAGGTTGCGACGGACGCGCCGATACCAAATATGTATACTTTTTATTTATTTATTTAAGTTTTACACAATATTATCATTTTTTAAAATAAAACAAATCATGTTTTAGTGTCTCCATAGTCTGAGAGCCCTATTTTTTTTTTTTTTGGGGGTGATTGTCCTATGTGGGGTATCATTTTTTGCGGGATGAGATGACGGTTTGATTGGAACTATTTTTGGGTGCATATAACTTTTTGATCGCTTGCTATTACAGTTTTTGAGATGTGAGGTGACAAAAATGTGTTTTTTTACATTGTTTTTATTTTATTTTTTTAACAGTATTTACCTGAGGGGTTAGATAATGTGATATTTTTATAGAGCAGGTTTTACGGACGCGGCGATACATAATATGTATACTTTTTATTTATTTATTTTACTTTAACACAATAATAGCATTTTAGAAAAAAAAATTTTTTGAGGGATGAGATGGCGGTTTTATTGGTACTATTTTGGGAGGCATACACCTTTTTGATCACTTGGTATTACACTTTTTGTGATGCAAGGTGACAAAAAATGGCTTTTTTACACCATTTTTTTGTGGGTTTTTTTACGGTATTTGCGTGAGGGGTTAGGTCACATGATATTTTTATAGAGGAGATTTCTACGGATGCGGCGATACCTAATATGTGTAGTTTATTTGTTTTTTTTTTATTTTTATTCAGTGATATGTATTTTTCTTATTTTTACTTATTTTTTCACTTTTTTGACATTGTAGATCCAGTGGATCTGGTGTCTATATAATACAGAACAGTACACTATATAGTGTACTGCACTGTATTTTTTTACTTTTCACAGTCTGGTCAGACTTCTGCCTTTAGCAGAAGTCTCACCAGAGTTACTATACCATGGCAAGCAGGACGCTTCTGAAAGCGTCCTGCTGCCATGGTAACCATCACACGCTGCCATTAAAGAGCAGCGGGTGATGGGAAGAGAGGTGAGCTCCCACCCTCTACTATCCTATCCCGTCGGACAGCTCCCGTGTTAACATGGAGGGAGCTCCCTCCCTCTCTCATCGGGGGGCTGCCGTACCTTTGCAGCCCCCGATGGGAGAGGGAGGGAGCTCCTCCATGTTAACACTTTATACCGCGGTCCGTACGGACCGCGGTATGGAAGGGGTTAATCTGCTGACATCTGCAGCACAGATGTCAGCAGTTTATAGCAGGGGGTCAGCAATGTGCTGACCCCCTGCTATACCCACTAGACACCAGGGAAATCGATTGAAAGGAGGCGGGCGGGGACCGCCCACCCGCAGCACCTACCACAATCCCCCTGCACCGCCCGGGGGGACACTAAGATGGCGGGGTGCAGGGGGGGGTTTAAAATTTACACTTTGGGGCAGATTTTAGTCTCTGATGCCCGCGGTCACAGACCGCGGGGATCAGAGACTACAGATAGCGCAGCAAACCGCAGGTCTGAATTGACCTGCGGTTTGTTGCGATCGCCGACACGGGGGGGTCACAGGACCCCCCTCGGCATTGTCACAGGATGCCTGCTGAATGATTTCAGCAGGCATCCTGTTCCGATCACCACCCGCAGCGCTGCGGTGATCGGAACTTCTCAGGGCGTACATATACGCCTGAGTCCTTAAGTACCAGGACGCTAGGGCGTACATGTACGCCCTGCGTCCTTAAGAGGTTAAAATAAAATAAAAAAAAATTTAACAATATTATTGGCAACTCGGATGAGAAGGTGGAATTGGAGGTTGGGGAGGCATCAGGTGGGAATGCCATCAGCAGCCAGCGTGCATTTTGTAGCCAGTAGTAACGCATCTTTTGATCAGTAAAGTTTTTACAAAATTTGGTTTCCTGTTAGCAATGCACAGCTGTGGCTTATGACTGGAAAAACTGGGTTAATGTCACCCACCAATGGAACAGGTGATATTCAGAAAAGTTAGGCCCCTTGCAACCAGACAGAGGAGAGGTTAATTCACAGCAAAACAGGCTTCATGTCACCCATGAATGCAACAGGCGATTATCATAAATGTAGGCACCTGGCAACCAGACAGAGGAGAGGTCAATGCACAGCAAAACAGGCTTCATGTCACCCAGCAATGGGACAGACCATTTTCACTAATTTAGGCCACTGTCACCCAAGCAGAGGAGAGGTGCATTCAAGGCAATAAGAGGTTAATGTCACCCAGCAATGGAACAGGCCATTTTCACTAATTTAGGCCCCTGGCACGCAGACAGAGGAGAGGTCAATGCACAGCAAAACCGGCTTCATGTGATCCAGCAATGAAAAGGCCATGTTCACTAATTTAGGCCCATGGCACCAAGACAGAGGAGAGGTCAATGCACAGCAAAACAGGATTCATGTCACCCAGCAATGCAGCAGGCGATTATCAGAAACCTAGGCCCCTGGCACCCAGACAGCGGAGAGGTCAAATCATGGCAAAACAGCCTTCATGTCACACAGCACTGCAGCAGGCGATTATCATAAATGTAGGCGCCTGGCACACAGACAGATAAGAGGTCAATTCATGGCAAAACAGTCTTCATGTAACCGACGAATGCAATAGGCAATTTTCAGAAATGTAGGCCTTTGGCACCCATACAGAGGAGAGGTCATTGCACAACAAAACAGGCTTCATGTCACACAGCAATGGAACAGGGCATTTTCACTAATTTTGGTCCCTGGTACTCAGATAGAGGAGAGGTCAAATCACAGCATAACAGGCTTCATGTCACCCAGCAATGCAGCAGGCAATTATCATAAATGTAGGCCCCTGGCACCCGGACAGAGGGGAGGTCAATTCATGGCAACACAGGCTTCATGTCACCCACGAATGCAACAGCAAATTATTAGAAATGTAAGTCCCTGGCACCCAGACAGAGGAGAGGTCAATGCATTGCAAAACAGGCTTCATGTCACCCAGCAATGGAACAGGCCATTTTCACTAATTTAGGGTCCCTGGCACCCAGACAGAGGTGAGGTCAATGCACAGCAAAACAGGCTTCATGTCACCCAGCAATGGAGCAGGCCATTTTACAAATTTAGGCCCATGGCACCAAGACAGAGGAGAGGTTAATGCAAAGCAAAACAGGATTCATGTCACCCAGCAATGGAGCAGGCCATTTTTACAAATTTAGGCCCATGGCACCAAGACAGAGGAGAGGTTAATGCAAAGCAAAACAGGATTCATGTCACCCAGCAATGCAGTAGGCGATTATCAGAAATGTTGGCCCCTGGCACCCAGACAGAGGAGAGGTCAATTCTCGGCAAAACAGGCTTCATGTCTAGAGTTGAGCGAACACCTGGATGTTCGGGTTCGAGAAGTTCGGTAGAACTTCACAAAAATGTTCGGCTTCGGGATTCGAACTCGACCCGAACTTGACCCCAAACCCGAACCCCAGTGAAGTCTATGGGGACCCGAACTTTTGGGCACTAAAAAGTCTGTAAAATAGTCCAGGAAAGGGCTAGAGGGCTGCAAAAGGCAGCAAAATGTAGGTAAATCCCCTGCAAACAAATTTGGGTAGTGAAATGACTTAAAATAAAATAAAATAAATAAAAATTAACCAATATCAAATGGCAACTTGAAGGAGGAGGTGGAATAGGAGGTTGGGGTGGCGTCAGGTGGGAATGGTATGGGAGTTGAAGTTCTCATCACAGCCAAAAAGGATTCATGTCTGCCTGCAGTGCCACAAGCCTCATTCACAGACTCAGGGCCATGGCAAACATACATGGGAGTTGAAGTTCACATCACAGCCAAGAAGGATTCATGTCTGCTAGAAGTGTCACAGGCCTCACTCACAGACTCAGGACAATGGCAACCATACATGGGAGTTGAAGTTGTCATCACAGCCAAGAAGGAATCATGTCTGCTTGCAGGGCCACAGGCCATTTTAAACATTCAGGCCCACGGGACCCACAAAGAGGAGAGTTAAAATCACGCTAAGACAGTATTGATTTAACCCACCAATGCCACAGGCTTCATTCACAGATTCAGACCCATGGCACTCATAAACAGGAGAGTTACAATCATGCCAAATCAGTATTGCCTAATCATTTACTAATTCAGGAGGACCATGGCACCCGCAAAGAGGAGAGCGGTCCTGTAACAGCAACTCAAGCCTTAGGTCAACCTGCAATGAAACAGGCCATTATTATTTATGTAGGCCCCTGACACCCAGACAGAGGAGAGGTCAGTTAAAATAGTTTAATGTCTCCCACCAATGCAGCAAGCGATTAAATGAAATCTAGGCCCCTGACAAACAGACAATGTAGAGGTCATTTGACAGTATAAAGAGTTTGATATCTCCCAATGAAGCAAGCGATGAAACGAAATATAGGCCCCTGACAACTAGACAATGGGGCAGTCATTTGACAGTAAAAGAGGTTAATATCTCCCACCAATACAGCAGGCGATGAAACAAAATATAGGCCCCTGACAAACAGAAAATGTAGAGGTCATTTGAGAGTATAAAGAGTTTTATATCTCCCACCAATGCAGCAAGCGATGAAACAAAATATTGGCCCCTGACACCCACACAATGGGGCGGTCATTTGACAGTAAAAAGAGTTTAATATCTCCCAGGAAGACAACAAATGATTAAATGACATATAGGCCCCTGACACCCACACAATGGGGAAGTTATTTGACAGTAAAAATAGTTAAATGTCTCCCACCAAGACAGCAAGCAAGTAAACTAAATATAGGCCCCTGACACCAACACAATGGGCTGGTAATTTGACAGTAAAAAGAGTTTAATCTCTCCTATCAAGACAACAAATCATTACACGACATATAGGCCCCTTACACCCACACAATGGGGCAGTCATTTGACAGTAAAAATAGTTAAATGTCTCCCACCAACACAGCAAGTAGGTAAATGAAATATAGGCCCCTGACACCCATACAGATTAGAGGTCAATAGACATCAAAAAGAGGATAATGTCACCCACCAAAGCAACAGGTGATTTTCTGAAATGTAGGCCCCTGGCACCCAGACAGAGGAGAAAGATCCCATAGCAGCAAAAGAGGCATCATGTTACCCAACATTGGAACAGGCCACTTTCAGTTATATTTAGGCCCCAGCACCCAGACAGAGGAGAGAGGTCCCATAGCAGCAAAACAGGCATCATGTTACCCACCAATGGAACAGGCCACTTTCAGTAATTTAAGCCCAAGCACCCAGACAGAGGAGAGAGGTCCCATAGCAGCAAAACAGGCATCATGTTACCCACCAATGGAACAGGCCACTTTCAGTAATTTATGCCCCAGCACCCAAACAGAGAAGAGAGGTCCCATAGCAGCAAAACAGGCATCATGTTACCCACCAATGGAACAGACCACTTTCCGTTATTTAGGCCCCAGCACCCAGACAGAGGAGATAGGTCCCATAGCAGCAAAACAGGCATCATGTTATCCAGCAATGGAACAGGCCACTTTCAGTTATTTAGGCCCCTGACACCCAGACAGAGAGAGGTAATTTGACAGCAAAAAGAGGTTTATGTCATGCACCAAAGCAGCAGGCGATTAGCTGAAATGTAGGCCCCTGGCACCCAGACAGAGGAGAGGTTCATTCAACTTGGTGTTGCCCCCAAAATAATGGTACAATAAAAAAAGAGGATTCAATAAAGAAGTTCCCTGGAGTATAAGAATGTATGGTTGAGGGCGAGGCAGTTATAAATGTCTATTCTGCACAAGGGATGGACATGTCCTGTGGGATCCATGCCTGGTTAATTTTTATGAACGTCATTATTGTCCACATTGGCTGTGGACAGGCGGCTTTGTTTTGTCTGTAATGACGCCCCCTGCCGTGCTAAATACACGTTCAGACAATACACTGGCCGCAGGGCAGGGCAGGCCAGCACCTCCAAGGCATAAAAGGCTAGCTCTGGCCATGTGGACAATTTGGAGACCCAGAAGTTGAATGGGGCCGAACCATCACTCAGTACGTGGAGCCGTGTGCACACGTACTGTTCCACCAAATGCTGCCTCCTGCTAACACGTTCCCTATCAGCTAGTGGTGCAGTTAGCTGTGGCTCGGTGACAAAACTTTTCCCCATCTCGGCCATGTTAACCCTGCCGTCAGAGGAGCTGGCCGTGACACAGCTGCATTGGCAACCTCTTGCTCCTCCTCTGCCTTCGCCTTGTGCTTCCACTTGTTCCCCCATGTCAGTTGGGAATGCTCTCATGAGCGCGTCTACCAGTGTGCCACAGATGGCGTTGCACAGTGCACACTTGATTTTATCCGATACTTGGTTGTGCAGGAAAGGCACGGCTCTCTTAGAGAAGTAGTGGTGGCTGGGAACGCCGTACTGTGGGACAGCCACCACCATCAGCTGTTTAACCACATCAGCCCCCTAGCTTAAACACCCTTAAAGACCAGGCCACTGTTTTCAATTCTGCACTACGCTATTTTCACCGTTTATTGCTCCGTCATACAACTTACCACCCAAATGAATTTTACCTCCTTTTCTTCTCACTAATAGAGCTTTCATTTGGTGCTATTTCTTTCTTGCTGACATTTTTACTTTTTTTATATTTTACTTTTCTTGATGAAATTTTTGCAAAAAATGATATTTTTCACTTTATGTTGGAAAATTTGTCAAATAAAACTACATTTCTCTAAAAATTTTCTCTAAATTTATTGTTCTACATGTCTTTGATAAAAAAATGCAATAAGTGTATATTTATTGGTTTGGGTAAAAGTTATAGCGTTTACAAACTATGGTGCAAAAAGTGAATTTCCGCACTTTGACTTTCTGAGCACCTGTCCTGTTTCCTGACGTACTACAATGCCCAGACAGTAGAAATACCCCATAAATGACCCCATTTCCGAAAGTAGACACCCTAAGGTATTCACTGAGGGGCATAGTGAGTTCATGGAAGTTTTTATTTTTGTCACAAGTTAGCGGAAATGTATTTTTTATTTTTTTACAAAGTCTCATATTCTACTAACTTGTGCCAAAAATACAATTTTACATGAACTCACCATACCCTCACAGAACACCTTGGGGTGTCTTCTTTCCGAAATGGGGTCACTTGTGGGGTATTTATACTGCCCTGGCATTTTAGGGGCCCCTAAAGCGTGAGAATCCAAATGCGTAAAAATGCCCTGTAAAATCCTAAAGGTACTCATTGATTTAGGGCTCATTTGCGCATCTTGGATGCAAAAGTGGCACATGGGGTATCGCCGTACTCAGGAGAAGTAGGGCAATGTGTTTTGGGTGTCTTTACACATACCCTTACTGGGTGTGAAAATATCTCTGTAAATGACAACTTTGTATAAATTTTTTAAAAAGTTGTCATTTACAGAGATATTTCTCACACCCTGCATGGGTATATGTAAAAATACACCTCAAAACACATTGCCCTACTTCTCCTGAGTACGGCGATACCTCATGTGTGCCACTTTTTGCATCCAAGATGCGCAAATGGGCCCTAAATCCAATGAGTACCTTTAGGATTTTACAGGACATTTTTACGCATTTGGATTCCAAACTGCTTTTGACGTTTAGGGGCCCCTAAAATGCCAGGGCAGTAAAAATACCACACAAGTGACCCCATTTCGGAAAGTAGACACCCCAAGGTATTCACTGATGGGCATAGTGAGTTCATGGAAGTTTTTATTTTTTGGCACAAGTTAGCGGAAATTGCTTTTTCTTTTTTTTTTTTTTTTTACAAAGTCTCATATTCCACTAACTTGTGCCAAAAAATAAAATTTTACATGAACTCACCATACCCCTCACGGAATAACTTGGGGTTCTTTCTAATATGGGGTCACTTGTATGGTATTTTTACTGCCCTGGCATTTTAGGGGCCCCTAAACGTCATAAGCAGTTTGGAATCCAAATGCGTAAAAAATGTCCTGTGAAATCCTATAAGGTACTCATTGGATTTAGGGCCCTTTGCGCATCTTGGCTGCAAAAGTGGCACACATGGGGTATCGACGCACTCGGGAGAAGTAGGGCAATGTGTTTTGGGGCGTATTTTTACCTATACCCCTACTGGGTGTGAAAATATCTCTGTAAATGACAACTTTGTATGGGTATATGTAAAAGTACACCCCAAAACACATTGCCCTACTTCTCCTGAGTACAGCGATACCACATGTGTGCCACTTTTTGCAGCCAAGTTGCGCAAATCGGCCCTAAATCCAATGAGTACCTTTTAGGACGGTATTTTTACGCATTTTTCTTCTCAAGCTTCAGGGCCCCTAAAATGCCAGGGCAGTATAAATGCTCCACATGTGACCCCATTTTAGAAAGAAGACACCCCAAGGTATTCTGTGAGGGGCATGGCGAGTTCATAGAAGATTTTTTTTTTGCACAAGTTAGCGGAATTTGATTTTTTTGTTTTTTCCACAAAGTCTCCCTTTCCGCTAACTTGTGACAAAAGTTCAATCTTTCATGGACTCAATATGCCCCTCAGCGAATACCTTGGGGTGTCTTATTTCCGAAATGGGGTCACATGTGAGGTTTTTGTACTGCCCTGGCATTTGAGGGTCTCCGCAATCAGTACCTGTATGGCCAGCATTAGGAGTTTCTGCTATTCTCCTTATATGGAGCATACAGGTAATGAGATTTTTTCTGTTCAGCCTCTGGGCTGAAAGAAAAACGAACGGCACAGATTTCCTCATTCGCATCGATCGATGTGGATGAAAAAATCTCTGCCAAAAATATGCAAGAAAAAGAGGGGCCTGGCGATTGCCAGGACATAGGGGCTCCGCCCAAGCATCCATACCCACTCAGCTCCTATGTCCTGGAAAACGTGATTTCTCCATTCACATCGATCAATCGATCGGTGTGGAGGAAGACATCTTTGCCAGATTTTTGATACAAAGTGTTTGCCAAAGCATATGAACTCCAACACCTCTCCTCAGCTCACATGCCAGGGCAAACGTACCTGTCCTGCAGAGGAGAAATCTCGTCTTGCAGCGCCGCATACACTGACTTCACGTGTCTTCTGATAGCAGCAATGCTTCTCTCAGAATTCACATCAGTGCTGCGGCGCTTTAGCCGGTTGGTCCGTTGGTCTGTTGGTATACCTGGAAAATAAAGGGTGGTTATGGGGGAAAAAAAAAAGAAGAAAACAGGCAGCAGGCACATGACTTGAACGTTGCAAACTTTATAAAACCAGAACATTTTAAAACTTTTATAAAACATGAACATAAAAACCTGAACTAACCCAAGATTTTTTTTTCTTGCTACCTGTTTAATAATTTTTTTTTGTTTTCCATGTCACTCTTTATTTTCCTAGCAGAAACCTCTCCTTTCCCATGGGACAATGTGTAAAGTGTAAATCACACAGAGATGGTGCGAAGTACATTATACGCGTTATCCCAAGTGAAAGGAGACGTTTCTACCGTTTCACACTTCTGCTGTAGCACACCAGCACCGTCCCTATGTGTTAGGGTCTCTCAAAACCTAGTGTCCTGAGAGACCCTAGAGCCTGAGTGGAAAAAAACTACCTGTGTAGTGCTGTTCCTAGGTCCCTAAGTGTACCTGAGTGTGGTACTTCCGGAAACACTCTCCAAGGCATAGGGCAGGGTGGTCAGGACAGTCAGGACAGAAATAGCGGGTGTCACGCCTTATTCCACTCCTGCTACAGACACGACATCTTTTTCGGGGTGGCGGTTGGGTTGAGGTACCAGGCACAACACTGGGGAAGTGCCGCTCGTGTAGACAGCTAACTACACTGGTGGTTGGGGCCACGTAATCTCCTGGATACAGGAGGTTCTTGATGATCTCTTCCTGGAATTTGAGGAAGGATCCCGTTCTCCCAGCCTTACTGTAGAGAACGTAACTGTTATATAGAGCCAATTGAATCAAATACACAGACACCTTCTTATACCAGCGTCTGGTCTTTCGGGAAACCAAATAAGGGGCCAACATCTGGTCGTTAAAGTCCACCCCTCCCATGTGGAGGTTATAGTCGTGGACCGAGAGGGGCTTTTCAACGACACTGGTTGCCCGTTCAATTTGGACTGTTGTGTCTGCGTGAATTGAGTCACGCTTGTCTCTCCATTTCACCGCGAGCAGTTCTTCGTTACACAATGCAGCCCTCTGCCCCCTTGTAAGTCTGGTGGTAATGAGCCGTTGGGGGAAGCCCCGGGCGACTAGGTCGCACGGTGCCGCAGCAGCCAATCTGTTCTAGGAACAAATGCCTGAAGAGGGCCACACTTGTGTAAAAGTTGTCCACATAAAGATGGTACCCCTTGCCGAATAAGGGTGACACCAAGTCCCAGACTATCTTCCCACTGCTCCGCAGGTAGTCAGGGCAACCGACCGGCTCCAGGATCTGATCTTTTCCCTCATAGATCCGAAATTTGTGCGTATAGCTGTGGCCCTTTCACAGAGCTTATACAATTTGACCCCATACCGGGCGCGCTTGCTTGGGATGTACTGCTTGAAGCCAAGGCGCCCGATAAATGTACAAGGGACTCGTCTACGCAGATGTTTTGTGCAGGGGTATACAAATCTGCAAATTTCTGGTTGAAATGGTCTATGAGGGGCCGAATTTTATGGAGCTGGTCAAAAGCTGGGTGGCCTCTGGGACGGGAGGTGGTGTTGTCACTAAAGTGCAGGAAACGCAGGATGGTCTCAAAACGTGTCCTGGACATGGCAGCAGAGTACATGGGCATGTGATGAATTGGGTTCGTGGACCAATATGACCGCAATTCATGTTTTTTGGTTATGCCCATGCTGAGGAGAAGGCCCAGAAAAGTTCTAAATTCGGAAACTTGGACTGGTTTCCACCGGAAAGGCTGGGCATAAGAGCTTCCCGGGTTGTCGGCGATAAATTGAGTGGCATATCTGTTTGTTTCTGCCACGACTAGGTCATAGAGCTCCGCAGTGAAAAACAGCTCAAAAAACCCCAGCGCCGATCCTATCTGAGCTGTTTCCACCCGAACTCCTGACTGGGCGGTGAAAAGGGGAACTAATGGTGTGGCTGAAGTTGGGGGCTGCCAATCAGGATTTTCCAGCACCTCAGGGACTCTAGGGGCTCTACGGGCCTGTCTGCGCTGTGGCTGCGACGGGAAACTACTGCACGTGCCACCGTACTCAGCTTCTACTGCCCTTCTGGTGCTCGCCACTTCACCATGTTGTACGGCAGTGCTGGTAGAAGGTCCAGGACGGGCTGCGCTGCTGGTGTATGCCTCACCACGTAATCCTGCAGCGCCAGCCCCACTCTGCTGCCCTTGAAGCGGATCCTGCGCAACCTGCGGTCTAGCAACACGGGGCCGGGTACGCCTGGTGGTATCAGGGACCTCAACCTCCTCGTCCGAACTTTGAGTCAGACTGCCACTGCTCTCTACAGGTTCGTATTCTGACCCGCTAGATTCGTCAGATGAGGGTTCCCATTCCTCATCCGACTGGGTCAGAATCCTGTAGGCCTATTCAGAGGAATACCCCTTGTTTGACATTTGGGCGTCTAAATTTAGGGGGTATTCCCTGAGACTACCCAAGAAAAAAAGCAAGCCTTTCTTACAATTGAGAGGGTAGCGAAGTACAGAAGCCGCTGCGATTGATAAAAAATATCAAAACTGATTTTTTTATCGCCGCAGCGCTTGTGAAGGGATTGTGCAGTGATTACAAAAAAAAATAAAAATTTTGTCACTGCGGCGGGGCGGGCGTGGGTGAACGCAGGTGTGGGCGACCGATCAGGTCTGATAGGGCAAACACTGCGTTTTGGGTGGAGGGCGAACTAAAGTGACACTAGTACTATTATATATCTGACCGTGATCAGTTCTGATCACTTACAGATACTATAAAAGTACAAACGCTGATTAGCGCTACGCGAACCAGTGACTGCGGTGCGGTGGGCTGGGCGCTAACGCTAACTACCCACCAAAGGGGCCTAAAGTAATCTAAACCTAAAAGTCAATCCTAGTGAAAAAAAAAAGTGGAGGAAGAGGCCGAGGCAGCAGCAGAAGATTGAGCAGGAGCGCTTTCTTGGTTTTGAAGGTGCTTACTCCACTGCAGCCCGTATCTCGCATATAGATGCCTGGTCATGCAAGTTGTGCTAAGGTTCAGAACGTTAATGCCTCGCTTCAGGCTCTGGTGGCACAGCGTGCCAACCACTCGGGTCTTGTCGTCAGCACATTGTGTGCTACCAGCATGCGCTTGTTCCTGCGCATTTTCCTATCACGCTCCAGTGCAGGAATTAAGGTGGGCATGTTGTCTTTGTACCGAAGAACCAGCGGGGTGGCCATCCAGTAGTCAGCACAAGTTAAAATGTGGGCAACTCTGCTGCATTGCGCAGGCACTGCAGCATGTAGTCGCTCATGTGTTCCAGGTTTCCCAGATGTAAGGACAAGCTGTCCTCTGTGGGAAGCATATCGTGATGGTCCTCCGTTTCCCCCCAGCCACGCACCAGTGATGGGGCCGAGCTGCGCTGGGTACCACCCTGCTGTGACCATGCTTCATCCTCAGTGGGTCCTGGCTGACCAAATTTGTACCTGGCCTCTGCTGTTGCAAAAAACCTCCCTCTGATGGGCTTGGTTTTAAAGCGCCACCTGTGCGCTTTCTGCAGAAGCCTGGGTGATAATGTGAAACTGCTGGATCCACTGTCGGCCACCCAATCGACTAGCACCTGTACTTGCTCAGGCCTTATCATCCTTAGAATGGCATTAGGCACGACCAAATATCGATGTAGATTCTGGCAGCTACTGGGACCTGAGGTAGTTGGTTCACTAGGACGTGTAGCTGTGGCAGAACCGCCACGACCTCTCCCAGCACTAGAGGGTCCATTAACACCACCACGACCATGTCCGCGTCCCTTATTAGATGTTTTCTTCATTGTTACCATTCACCACAATAAGGAAAAACTTATTTGGCCCAATGTATAGAGCTAAAATTAAGGCCTTTGTTTTACAGACACCTAGCACTATCTAGCTATCTATTTATATACCGTATTACACTAATACAGGCACAGCAGAAACCACAGATTTAGGGAATATCAATTTTAGGCCTAGTATTTAGGCCCTGGCTGAAAGGTATCCTTTTACGGACGGAATGACACTTGGAGATGCACAATAGCGTGTGCAAATATAGAGGATTACACTTTCAGGCCTTGTATTTAGATACTTAGTGTAATATACCCTTTTACGGACATAAATACACTTGGAGATGGACAATAGCGTGCGTAAATATAGAGGATTACGCTTTCAGCACTTGTATTTAGAACTCTAGTGTAATATACCCTTTTACGGATAGAAATAAACTTGGAGATGCACAGTAGCGTGTGCAAATATAGAGGATTTATTTTCAGGCCTTGTATTTAGGCGCTGACATGCTGAATGTAATATTCCCTATTGCGCACAGAATTACACTTGGAGAGGAATAGCGGAAAGCACAGATGTTTATGATTTCTATTTCAGGGATTTTATTTAAAGAAGGCTCACACTGTTTAATTGCAAGTTCGCACCCTATACAGTAATATGATATTCCAATTTTACTCAATTTTACTGATCGGCTCTCCAAGCTATCAGATGAGGGGCAGAGATATACCAACCTGTCAGTTGAAGAATGTGATGTTTTGAGGGGATTAGGAACTGATCAAACAATAGTGATCAAACCCTCTGACAAGGGGGGCAACCTGGTTATCCTTAACCAGACACAGTATGAGAAGATGTGTCTCCGGATTTTGGAGGACAAAGATGGATACCAGGTGCTCGCCCATAATCCATATACAACTGACAGACTGGAACTACAAGGCATTCTAGCAGAAGCCCTCTCTGATAGGCTGATAAGTGAGGCTGAATATAACTTTTTGTTCCCTCCACACCCTCAGATGGCCTGCTTTTATGCACTACCGAAGGTGCATAAAGGTCTGGACCCTTTGAAGGGTCGACCAATTGTATCTGGGACTGCAAGTCTCACTCATCCAATCAGCACCTATGTCGATCGGATACTGCGACCATTTGTTCTTGCCCTCCCCTCATATGTACGGGACTCTATGGAGGTCATAAGTAAAATAGATGGCCTACAAGTTGAGAGTGAGGTTATGCTCGCTAGCCTTGACGTAGAGGCCCTGTACAATTCCATCCCCACGAAAAGGGATGTGAGGTGGCGGCATCTTTCCTTAGCCAAAGGAGTATCCATATGGAGAGACACAATGGACTGGCTATTAAACTCTTACGGTTAATTTTGGAGCACAACTCCTTCATATTTAACAATAGGACCTACCACGAGGTAAAGGGCGTGGTGATGGGGAGCCCTTGTGCCCCCACTTATGCCAACCTTTACCTGGGTGGCTGGGAAAAGGAGGTTGTTTTTACGGATGAGATGGTATCATACACATCGTCGATTCTTCTCTGGTTGAGATTTATTGACGATGTGTTGATACTTTGGAGAGGCTCGGCACAAGATTTTGGACGGTTTGTTCAACATCTTAATCAGAACGATTGGGGTCTATTTTTCACATCAGAGATTAATGATGCTAAGGTGACATTCTTGGATCTGACCATTTACAAAGATCAAAATGGCGAATTGGGGACTCGGTTGTTTCGCAAAGAAACTGCCACTAACTCATTGCTTGAATGGAACAGCCATCACCCTCAATTGTTGAAACGTGGCATACCCAGAGGACAGTACCTACGCATGAGGCGCAATTGTTCAAGCCTGCGGGATTACCGTAAGGCGGCACAGGACCTTAGGGACAGATTCAGGAGACGAGGTTATCCTGAGACTGTCCTTAAGCGGGCACACCATCATGCACTCAATTGTGACAGGACTGAGCTGTTACATCCCCGCCAGCGATCAGAGGAGAACCAACAAATACGTATTGTGGGCAATTATGATGCAGCACACAGGCAGGTCAAAGAGATACTGTCCGAATTCTGGGGGATTTTACAGGCTGACCCTGACGTTGGTCATCTAGTGGGACAGGCACCAGCAGTCACCTATAGGCGAGGCAGAAACATCAGGGATCGCCTGGTACATAGCCTGTATTCCCCCCAGCAGAGAGGGGGGTTTTCCTTTAGGGACCAGCTGAAAGGGACATTCAAGTGCTCAGGATGTGTGGCCTGTAGCTCAATCAAGAAAGGGAACACGTTCAGATGTACCGTAACAGGCCAGTACATTTCAGATCTACACATTTATCAACTGTAGATCGACGGGCCTGGTATATTTGATTACGTGCGCCTGTGGTCTCCAATACGTTGGCAAAACAACGAGAGAATTTAGGCGGCGAATTGGAGAGCACCTTAATGACATCAAAAATGAGGTTGATAAACTAGTGGCACGCCACGTGATGGAGCACCATGGAGGTGATCAGAAAGTGCTATCCTTTCAGGGGATCGAGGTTGTTAGCCATTCACTGAGAGGGGTGACTTTGACAAACGGGTTCTTCAAAAAGAGGCCCAATGGATTTTCAGATTACGGACAGTGAGACCACAGGGTCTCAATGATCATATCTCTTTAGTTGTTTTCTGTAATAAATGTTGACGTTTGGGCCTCTTTAAGTGTGAGTTTATGTTTGGATATACAATAGTGACGGAATTAAGGTCAGTGGAGATCGAACTTATAGCCACGGGTAGTCAACAAACATACCTACCCTGTTGGAGGCTGGTGTAAGTGATTTTTGAGGGTCTACCATGGAAAAGCAAGTGATGCACCATGCTAATGCAAGCTGATCCTAGATGTAGGTGCCCCATTTGAGCAGCTTATTCATTTGGATCAAAAGAAATGAGATAAGTGGCCTTTATTATAAACCATGGGGAGGCTGGATTACCCAGGTAGTATGGCCATACATTCTGAATCCAAGTAGGGAGTGTGACCCTGAGTGGTGTCCTATTGGTAAGTGGGGGCCGTGAACTAGGGCCTGGTATTATTAAGGGACTGGCTCAGGTGGTCAATACCCACAGTAGAATGCCATTTTGTGATTTTTGATATTTGGATGATCGATCTATAATGCTGACCCTGTCACTATATTATATGCAAACATATCTCTGTGCATCGGCAGTGGCCGAACGAACCTCACTGTTATGGCCCTGTACTATCCCCTTACCATCATATATTAAATCCGCCGTTTGTTTCCCAGCATATATTAAGAATGCAGACGTCCAGTGTAGGGTCGGCGGATACAGTATGCGCTCATGAGCGCGATGTCAGTACTGTATTCGCCGAGAGAGGGGGCGTGTCTGCTAACTCCTCCTACAGGCGGGACCAAAGCTATTTAGCTGTGTAGGATGGGCGCCCGCAGCACGGCCATCCTAGTGCCGGAGCGCTACTCCTAATGAGAGAGGAGAGCGCGTCCTCGTGTTTCGTGTTTGTTTGTCTGTTTGTTACAATGTTGCACTGCCACTAATAATGAAAATGGCAAGCTCCTGATGACACTAAATGTTGTAGAAACGCGTTGAGCGTTTGCCAGCACAAGGAGTTAGTTGGTGGGGGCAGAATATGTTTGTTTGACAACAAGTTTAGCGATTAACAGGTTCTGGGGGCTCAGCTTTATATCCGGACCATTCTCTGAATATTTGGGTCCAGGATACAGCCATTAACCTAAGGAGAAACAAATCCTCCTTGCTGCCCATAGGCAGTTTGATCGGGGAGGATTGTGTATACAATTCAAAGTAAATGCAAATGCTGTACCCCCAGTAGCCGTGATTGACCAGTGAAATTCCATGCAAGCATGCGGCATGGGATTTAATTTTCACTGATCTGTTCACTGTGACACAGGTACACACCTGCACATTAGGCATCCAGACGCAGCCAGACCGCTGGCAGTTGGTGTGCTGCAGTAATGGGGATGTGTACTGTGGGCACAGTGTTTGAGGCTGACTACATGGCCCCGTATTTTTGTGTAGTAGGTTTTTAAATTGAATACAATAAAGTATATTAGTTTTAAGCACACCTTAGATTGAAAAATAGGGATTTTATTTAACCACAGAAAAAATCTATCCTTTGACGGACAGTATTACACTTGGACAGCCACAGCTGGAACCCCAGATTTAGGAGATTGGTATTTTGGCAATTGAATTTCACCCCACAAAAAATCTATCCTCTGACGGACAGTATTAAACTTAGCCAGCTACATCTGGAACACCAGATTTAGGGACTGGTATTTTGGCAATTGAATGTCACCCCACAAATAAAATCTATCCTTTTACGCACAGTATTACACTTGGCCAGCAACAGATAAAACCACTGATTTAGAGGATTGGTATTTTGGCAATTGAATTTCACCCCAGAAAAAAATCTATCCTTTGACGCACAGTATTACAGTATTACAGTAATCTAAAACCCGAATATATAGCTCTATAGAATATAGTGCTATATATTCTTTTTTTTAGAATATTCAATACTTTTTCTCATCTGAAGTCATGATTCCTCCCTAAGTTGCTTTTGGGCCAATGACTGTTCACATTAAATTGGAAACAATAACGAATATTCCAAAAAATGAATATATAGCACTATATTCTATAGTGCTATATATTCATGTTTTAGAATATTCACAGTACGCGAATATTACATTGCCGATTTTTCGCATAAGGAAAAAAAAATTCTTATGCGAAAAATCGTCAATGTAATATTCGCGTAATGCGAACCCATGACATCTGAGGGTAAGACGTGTTGCAGAGGGTCAGGTGATCCTGGTTCATACCGGCCCAGTGACTGAGAACTGTGTGCGGGACATTCATGGGGATAGCATGAACTGTCCGGTGGCTCTCACGGCGTGTGAGACTCCAGTGCAAACAGGGACTCGAGAAATTTGTGATGCAGTTTCACGTATATCTGATATGTTGTTTGGCCAGGATGTTGAATCGTTGCTGTGGGGTAAGGCAGACCCTTCTGCAGGAAGTGACGAGGATCCTGCAGAATCGGTAGCGACCCCTTTAAGTGATGTGACCATTAAAAACAGTGGCGCTGATAAGGTGCAAAGCGATTGTGTCAAGTTTGTGGAAATGCCAAATGAAAGTATGATGCCATGTGATGTTGATATGCATTTTCCACTGCAGGGTGTGACCAGGGGAGAAGTGCTCCCTGTAGGTAAAAATGTAAAAGTTGGAAAAATGCCGATAAATGTTGAGAGCACAGAGTTGGGGAACCCACTGTAGTGAATGTGCAGGAAACAGTGGCTAGAGAAGTGTCCAAGGTGGGGATTAGCTCAGCAGTGCCCCTTGAGGGCAGGATTGAGAATGACATGAGCGGTATATATGACGCATGTGCTGTGACCGATAGCAACTCAGAGAGAGAGGCTGCCATGTTGAGGTCTGGCCAAACTGATATGGTTACTGGTAGCAACCAGACGATAGTTATACCTGACGTGACGAGGCGTGTGGGGAGATGGCGGCCTAGTGTCTGAGACCCATACCCAGGCAGGGCTAGATGACAGGACATGTCAGTACAGCTGCAATCGTGAAGTCGGTTTCTCTTCCCTACATGGTCCCTAGGTACAATAGCGAAGGGACTACTGCCTGATGCCCAGAAGAAAATGAAAGTCTCCAGAAAGTTACACAAGCCTGTAGTAGACATTGACAAAAGTCTTGGCGAGGTCCTACGAGACACTCCTACGTCTGGTACTGCTGCAGAACAGAGTAAAGAGCTGCTGGATCCAGAGGCCAAAAAAGGGAGTGCATCCAACAAGCTGATGCGAAAAACTCAAATAGAAGCGGAAATTCTCCAACTTCAAGAGGAACTTGCAGTTTCGGAGCGATCCAGACTTCATGCAGAGCAGGAAAGAGATGAACGGGCTGATGAGGTCTTAAACAGTGCCTCAGAAAAATCTGCCCTCTTGGAGGAGCAAAGACATTTGGAAGCCAGTGTGGCGCAACTTCATCAAGAGTTGCGTGATTGAATAGTGGACCTGGATAACCAGAGACAAACTTAGTCTAGATTGGAGAAGAAACAGAAGAAGTTTGACCAGCTCCTGGCTGCAGAGAAATATGTTGCGGTCCGATATGCCGAAGAACGTGACCGAGCGGAGGCTGATGCTCTGGAGAAAAAGTCCAAGGCCATCTCCTTGGCTAGAGCCCTTGAAAAAGCGCTTAAGGAGCGAGGTGAATTGGAGAGGCTGAACAAGCAACTCAGAGCAACGATGGAAGTTCTCAGGAGCTCAAAAGATAAAGTCTATGAGTTGGAGAGGCCTAAGCGTGATCCTGCACAGCAGGTGGAAGAAAATGAGATACCTGAAGAGGAAGATCCTCTAAAAGATGCCAAGAAGGCAGAGCCTGTTAAGAATGGGTCTGGAGATGGTGGCGCTGTGGTGCCAGCCGAGGCAGAGAAGAAGATGGATGAGGTATCTGCTGAACCAGATGAAGGTGCTGAGGTAGATGCAAAAGCCCAGGGACTCGTGGCGGTGTGTGGCCAGGACCTGGTCATGAGAGACATTCCCTCTGCTGTCAACGCCTTCCATAAAGCCAGCAGTCTGCTGGGGAAGAAATATGGGGGGACCGACGACCAGTATGAGGGTCCTGTCTACTCCGATGGGCTGGCTCTCCTGAATCCTATCCGAAGGGAGAACCATATCCGGGGTAAATCTCTGCAGGAATTGCCAGAAGACGACGAGTCTGGTGAAGACCCTGATGTCCCCCGTACCTCCAACCATGATGAGAAAGAGGAGGAGTTAAGAAATCAAGTATATGATGCCGTGTCCAAGAAGGATGAGAAGGCTAATCAACTGAATGAAGACTCCAAAAGAGACTCAAAGGCTGAAGAAGCTAAGGCCGATGAGTTGGAGAAATCCTGGTATGTTCCAGAGACCAAAGAGAAGGATGAAGAAGAATCTGCTGAAGTGGGGCGTGCCACTGAAGAAGCAGAAGACTCTGAAATTGGAGCCAAACTTGACGTAACCCCTGTGGGGAGTAAAGGAAAAAGAAAGACGCTATCTGTTGATAAAATAAAGAGACAAAAAGAGGCAAGTCTTAAGAAGCGTGCTCAGTTGAAGCAGCTGTGTAAGAAAAAGGGAGAGAGAGATAAAAAAATAGAAAGAAAGGGTCTGCCTGTCACATGGAAACGGGAACCTCTTAGACACTATCCCTTGGGCAAGAGGTCAATGTGGGTGACAAACCAAGCCTTGCTGGCTTGGGTATGGCAAAATAAAGGGAAAATGATGACGCCGACCACATCTTCCAGAGGGAATGTTGAGACAGACGCTAGAAAGGGCGGATGCCCTGTCATGAGCATCCGGTTGGTGTATGTGTTCACCCCCACAGGTGTGAACAGGGGGGGGGGGATATGTGGCAATGTGAACACTGATGTGTGCGGTGAAGCCCCAGGGAAACCGTCAGACAGGGCTGTTTGCACCGAGAGCGTGTCACCAAGGTGCCTGGCCTTGGTGGAGTGAAAGCCCAAGTTAAGTATAGTATTAGTATAGCTGGCTCAGCTAGTTCCAGGGCGGGCTTTTACTGGGAACAGGTAATGTGCTGGGTGGGTGCCTGTTCCCCATGCTCCAGTCCGGGGTTTCGGACAGGTCCATGTCTATTTAGTCCTGCTGCTGGACAAGGTGTGTCACTCTGGGAGAGAGTGTTTTTGTGTAGCAGAGTCCTGGTGAGGCTCTGGGAACGTGATCTCAGCTGAGGAGGGCTGAGGGGCCACGGGGCTAGGGGCTAGCCACAATTCATGGACGTTCGGCTGGGAAAGCCGCATGGGTTCCCGTGTGGGTGAATGAGGTCTTAGGTGAGTCAGCGATATCTTATGTATTAGGTAGTGCCTAGACGGGCAGGTGTTCATTTATGTTGTTTTGTGTGAGAAGACTGCCAAATAAATGCACTGTTTGGACATGAAATCCGTTGTCCGGAAGGAAGTTTGTGTGAATGATCCCCGAGACCAGAGCTAACCCCCCACACTGCCAAAACACACATTTTGTTCTGGGGTGAAATTAATCTGGCAAAATAGCAATACCCTGATTCTGGTGTCCCAGCAGTTGCAGGCCAGATTTCATAGTGTCCGCTAAAACATAAATTTTGTTCTGGGGTGAAATTCAATTCCTAAAATAGCAATACCATAAATCAGTAGTTTCAGCTGTGGCTGGCAAAATAGAATAGTGTTCGCCAAAACATATATTTTGTATGGGGTGAAATTAATCTGGCAAAATAGCAATACCCTGAAACTGGTGTCCCAGCAGTTGCAGGCCAGACATTATAGTGTCTGCCAAAACACATATTTTGTTCTGGGGTGAAATTAATCTGGCAAAATAGCAATACCCTGATTCTGGTGTCCCAGCAGTTGCAGGCCAGATTTCATAGTGTCCGCTAAAACATATATTTTGTTCTGGGGTGAAATTCAATTCCAAAAATAGCAATACCATAAATCAGTGGTTTCAGCTGTGGCTGGCAAAATAGAATAGTGTTCGCCAAAACATATATTTTGTTCTGGGGTGAAATTAATCTGGCAAAATAGCAATACCCTGATTCTGGTGTCCCAGCAGTTGCAGGCCAGATTTCATAGTGTCCGCTAAAACATAAATTTTGTTCTGGGGTGAAATTCAATTCCTAAAATAGCAATACCATAAATCAGTAGTTTCAGCTGTGGCTGGCAAAATAGAATAGTGTTCGCCAAAACATATATTCTGTATGGGGTGAAATTAATCTGGCAAAATAGCAATACCCTGAAACTGGTGTCCCAGCAGTTGCAGGCCAGACTTCATAGTGTCTGCCAAAACACATATTTTATTCTGGGGTGAAATTAATCTGGCAAAATAGCAATACCCTGATTCTGGTGTCCCAGCAGTTGCAGGCCAGATTTCATAGTGTCCGCTAAAACATATATTTTGTTCTGGGGTGAAATTCAATTCCTAAAATAGCAATACCATAAATCAGTAGTTTCAGCTGTGGCTGGCAAAATAGAATAGTGTTCGCCAAAACATATATTTTGTTCTGGGGTGAAATTAATCTCGCAAAATAGCAATACCCTGATTCTGGTGTCCCAGAAGTTGCAGGCCAGATTTCATAGTGTCCGCTAAAACATATATTTTGTTCTGGGGTGAAATTAATCTGGCAAAATAGCAATACCCTGAATCTGGTGTCCCAGCAGTTGCAGGCCAGATTTCATGGTGTCCGCTAAAACATATATTTTGTTATGGGGTGAAATTAATCTGGCAAAATAGCAATACCCTGATTCTGGTGTCCCAGCAGTTGCAGGCCAGATTTCATAGTGTCCGCTAAAACATATATTTTGTTCTGGGGTGAAATTAATCTGGCAAAATAGCAATACCCTGATTCTGGTGTCCCAGCAGTTGCAGGCCAGATTTCATAGTGTCTGCCAAAACACATATTTTGTTCTGGGGTGAAAGTAATCTGGCAAAATAGCAATACCCTGATTCTGGTGTCCTAGCAGTTGCAGGCCAGATTTCATAGTGTCCGCTAAAACATATATTTTGTTCTGGGGTGAAATTCAATTCCTAAAATAGCAATACCATAAATCAGTAGTTTCAGCTGTGGCTGGCAAAATAGAATAGTGTCCGCCAAAACATATATTTTGTTCTGGGGTGAAATTAATCTGGCAAAATAGCAATACTCTAAATCTGGTGTCCCAGCAGTTGCAGGCCAGATTTCATAGTGTCTGCTAAAACACATATTTTGTTCTGGGGTGAAATTAATCTGGCAAAATAGCAATACCCTGAATCTGGTGTCCCAGCAGTTGCAGGCCAGATTTCATAGTGTCTGCCAAAACACATATTTTGTTCTGGGGTGAAATAAATTTTGCAAAATAGCAATACCCTGAATCTGGTGTACCAGCAGTTGCAGGCCAGATTTCATAGTGTCCGCGAAAACATATATTTTGTTCTGGGGTGAAATTCAATTCCTAAAATAGCAATACCATAAATCAGTAGTTTCAGCTGTGGCTGGCAAAATAGAATAGTGTCCGCCAAAACATATATTTTGTTCTGGGGTAAAATTAATCTGGCAAAATAGCAATACCCTGATTCTGGTGTCCCAGCAGTTGCAGGCCAGATTTCATAGTGTCTGCTAAAACATATATTTTGTTCTGGGGTGAAATTAATCTGGCAAAATAGCAATACCCTGAATCTGGTGTCCCAGCAGTTGCAGGCCAGATTTCATAGTGTCTGCTAAAACATATATTTTGTTCTGGGGTGAAATTAATCTGGCAAAATAGCAATACCCTGATTCTGGTGTCCCAGCAGTTGCAGGCCAAATTTCATAGTGTCTGCCAAAACACATATTTTGTTCTGGGGTGAAATTAATCTGGCAAAATAGCAATACCCTGATTCTGGTGTCCCAGCAGTTGCAGGCCAGATTTCATAGTGTCCGCTAAAACATATATTTTGTTCTGGGGTGACATTCAATTCCTAAAATAGCAATACCATAAATCAGTGGTTTCAGCTGTGGCTGGCAAAATAGAATAGTGTCCGCCAAAACATATATTTTGTTCTGGGGTGAAATTAATCTGGCAAAATAGCAATACCCTGATTCTGGTGTCCCAGCAGTTGCAGGCCAGATTTCATAGTGTCTGCCAAAACACATCTTTTGTTCTGGGGTGAAATTAATCTGGCAAAATAGCAATACCCTGAATCTGGTGTCCCAGCAGTTGCAGGCCAGATTTCATAGTGTCTGCCAAAACACATATTTTGTTCTGGGGTGAAATTAATTTTGCAAAATAGCAATACCCTGAATCTGGTGTCCCAGCAGTTGCAGGCCAGATTTCATAGTGTACGCTAAAACATATATTTTGTTCTGGGGTGAAATTAATCTGGCAAAATAGCAATACCCTGAATCTGGTGTCCCAGCAGTTGCAGGCCAGATTTCATGGTGTCCGCTAAAACACATATTTTGTTCTGGGGTGAAATTAATCTGGCAAAATAGCAATACCCTGAATCTGGTGTCCCAGCAGTTGCAGGCCAGATTTCATAGTGTCTGCCAAAACACATATTTTGTTCTGGGGTGAAATAAATTTTGCAAAATAGCAATACCCTGAATCTGGTGTACCAGCAGTTGCAGGCCAGATTTCATAGTGTCCGCGAAAACATATATTTTGTTCTGGGGTGAAATTCAATTCCTAAAATAGCAATACCATAAATCAGTAGTTTCAGCTGTGGCTGGCAAAATAGAATAGTGTCCGCCAAAACATATATTTTGTTCTGGGGTGAAATTCAATTCCTAAAATAGCAATACCATAAATCAGTAGTTTTGCAAAATAGCAATACCCTGAATCTGGTGTCCCAGCAGTTGCAGGCCAGATTTCATAGTGTACGCTAAAACATATATTTTGTTCTGGGGTGAAATTAATTTGACAAAATAGCAATACCCTTAATCTGGTGTCCCAGCAGTTGCAGGCCAGATTTCATAGTGTCCGCTAAAACATATATTTTGTTCTGGGGTGAAATTAATCTGGCAAAATAGCAATACCCTGATTCTGGTGTCCCAGCAGTTGCAGGCCAGATTTCATAGTGTCCGTCAAAACATATATTTTGTTCTGGGGTGAACTTCATTTGCCAAAATAGCAATACCCTGAATCTTTTGTCCCAGCTGTTGCAGGCCAAGTGTAAATCTGTCCATAAAAGGATACCTTTCATCCAGGGCCTAAATACTAGCCCTAAAAGAGATATTCCCCTAAATCAGTGGTTACTGCTGTGCCTGGATTAGTGTAATACGCTACATAAACAAATAGGCAGATAGTGTTAGGTGCCTGTAAAAAAAAGGCCTAAATTTGAAATCAATACATTGGGCCAAATATTTTTTTCCTTATTGTGGTGCTTGGTGAACGGTAACAATGAGGAAAACATCTAGTAAGGGACGCAGACGCGGTCGTGGTGGTGTTAGTGTACCCTCTGGTGCTGGGAGAGGACGTGGCCATTCTGCCACAGCCACACGTCCTAGTGAACCAACTACCTCAGGTTCCAGTACCCGCCAGAATTTACAGCGATATTTGGTGGGGCCCAATGCCGTTCTAAGGATGGTAAGGCCTGAGCAGGTACAGGCGCTAGTCGATTGTGTGGCCGACAGTGGATCCAGCAGGTTCACATTATCTCCCACCCAGTCTTCTGCAGAAAGCGCACAGGTGGGACCTGAAAACCAAGCCCATCAGTCTGTCACATCACCCCCATGCATATCAGGGAAACTGTCAGAGCCTCAAGTTATGCAGCAGTCTCTTATGCTGTTTGAAGACTCTGCTGGCAGGGTTTCCCAAATAAATCCACCTAGCACTTCCCCAGTGGTGGAAGACATAGAATGCACTGATGCACAACCACTGATGTTTCCTGATGATGAGGACATGGGAATACCACCTCATCGGAGTCCGCACGTCTCTGATGATGACGAAACACAGGTGCCAACTGCTGCGTCTTTCTGAAGTGTGCAGACCGAACAGTAGGTCAGGGAGGAAGACTGTGTGGAAGATGATGCAGGGGACGATGAGGTCCTAGACCCCACATGGAATGAAGGTCGTGCCACTGACTTTCATAGTTCAGAGGAAGAGGCAGTGGTGAGACCGAGCCAACAGCGTAGCAAAAGAGGGAGCAGGGGGCAAAAGCAGACCAGCCGCCGCCAAGAGAGTTCGCCTGCTACTGGCCACCGCCACCAGGGACCGAGAACCCCAAAGGCAGCTTCAAGGAGTTCCCAGTCATGGCACTTCTTTAAACAATGTGCTGACGACAAGACCCGAGTGGTTTGCACGCTGTGCCATCAGATCCTGAAGTGAGGCATTAACGTTCTGAACCTTAGCACAACCTGCATGACCAGGCATCTACATGTAAAGCATGAACTGCAGTGGAGTAAACACCTTAAAATCAAGGAACTCACTCTGGCTCCCCCTGCTCCCTCTTCTGCTGCTGCCTCGGCCTCTTCCTCCGCCTCGGGAAGAATGTTGGCACCTGCCGCCCACCAAACAGAGGATGTCCCACCGACAACACCAACTGCATCACCAAGCATCTTCACCATGTCATACGGCAGCATTCAGCTCTCCATCTCACAAACCTTGGAGAGAAAGCGTAAATTCCCTCCTAGCCATCCTCGAGCCCTGGGCCTGAATGCCAGCATTTCTAAACTACTGGCCTTTGAAATGCTGTCATTCCGGCTGGTGGACACAGACAGCTTCAAACAGCTGATGTCCATGGCTGTCCCACAGTATGTTGTTCCCAGCCGCCACTACTTCTCCAAGACAGCCGTGCCTTCCCTGCACAACCAAGTATCCGATAAAATCAAGTGTGCACTGCGCAACTCCATCTGTGGCAAGGTCCACCTAACCACAGATACGTGGACCAGTAAGCACGGCCATGGACGCTATATCTCCCTAACTGCACACTGGGTAAATGTAGTGGCGGCTGGGCCGCAGGCGGAGAGTTCCTTGGCGCACGTCCTTCCGCCGCCAAGGATCGCAGGGCATCATTCTTTGCCTCCTGTAGCCTCCTCCTCCTACTCGGCTTCATCCTCCTCTGCTTCCACCAGCTCATCCAGTCAGCCACACACCTTCACCACCAACTTCAGCACAGCCCGGGGTAAACGTCAGCAGGCCATTCTGAAACTCATATGTTTGGGGGACAGGCCCCACACCGCGCAGGAGATGTGGCGCGATATTGAACAACAGACCGACGAGTGGTTTCTGCCGGTGGGCCTCAAGCACGGCCTGGTGGTGTGCGATAATGGGCGAAATCTTGTCGCAGCTCTGGGACTAGCCGGTTTGACGCACATCCCTTGCCTGGCGCATGTGCTGAATTTGGTGGTGCGCAGGAGATGTGGCGCGATATTGAACAACAGACCGACGAGTGGTTTCTGCCGGTGGGCCTCAAGCACGGCCTGGTGGTGTGCGATAATGGGCGAAATCTTGTCGCAGCTCTGGGACTAGCCGGTTTGACGCACATCCCTTGCCTGGCGCATGTGCTGAATTTGGTGGTGCAGAAGTTCATTCACGACTACCCCGACATGTCAGAGCTGTTGCATAAAGTGAGGGCTGTCTGTGCGCGCTTCTGGCGTTCACATGCTGCCGCTGCTCGCCTGTCTGCGCTAGAGCGGAACTTCGGCCTTCCTGCTCACCGCCTCATATGCGACGTGCCCACCAGGTGGAACTCCACCTTGCACATGCTGGAGAGACTGTGCGAGCAGCAGCAGGCCATAGTGGAGTTTCAGCTGCAGCACGCACGCGTCAGTCGCACTGTTGAACAGCACAACTTCACCACCAATGATTGGGCCTCCATGCGAGACCTGTGTGCCCTGTTGCGCTGTTTCAAGTACTCCACCAACATGGCCAGTGGCGATGACACCATTATCAGCGTTACAATACCACTTCTATGTCTCCTTGAGAAAACGCTTAGGGTGATGATGGAAGAGGAGGTGGCCCAGGAGGAGGAGGATGAGGGGTCATTTTTAGCACTTTCAGGCCAGTCTGTTAGAAGTGGCTCAGAGGGAGGTTTTTTGCAACAGCAGAGGCCAGGTACAAATGTGGCCAGCCAGGGCCTACTACTGGAGGACGAGGAGGAGGAGGTGGAGGAGGATGAGGATGAAGCAGGTTCACAGCGGGGTGGCACCCGACACAGCTCAGGCCCATCACTGGTGCGTGGCTGGGGGGATACAGAGGACGATGGCGATACGCCTCCCACAGAGGACAGCTTGTCCTTACCTCTGGGGTACACATGAGCGACTACATGCTGCAGTGCCTGCGCAATGACAGCAGAGTTGCCCACATTTTAACGTGTGCGGACTACTGGGTTGCCACCCTGCTGGATCCCCGGTACAAAGACAATGTGCCCACCTTACTTCCTGCACTGGAGCGTGATAGGAAGATGCGCGAGTACAAGCGCATGCTGGTAGAGGCGCTCCTGAAAGCATTCCCAAATGTCACAGGGGAACAGGTGAAAGCCCAAGATGAAGGCAGAGGAGGAGCAAGAGGTCGCCAACGCAGCTGTGTCACGACCAGCTCCTCTGAGGGCCGGGTTAGCATGGCAGAAATGTGGAAAAGTTTTGTCTCCACGCCACAGCTAACTGCAACACCACCTGATAAGGAACGTGTTAGCAGGAGGCAGCATTTCACTAACATGGTTGAACAGTACGTCTGCACACCCCTCCACGTACTGACTGATGGTTCGGCCCCATTCAACTTCTGGGTCTCCAACTTGGCCACGTGGCCAGAGTTAGCATTTTATGCCTTGGAGGTGCTTGCCTGCCCGGCGGCCAGCGTTTTGTCTGAACGTGTATTCAGCACGGCAGGGGGTGTCATTACTGACAAACGCAGCCGCCTGTCCACAGCCAACGTGGACAAGCTGACGTTCATAAAAATGAACCAGGCATGGATCCCACAGGACCTGTCCCTCCCTTGTGCAGCATAGACATTTATAACTGCCTCCCCCTCAACCATGTATTCTTGTACTCCGGGGCACTTCTTTATTGAATCCTCATTTTTTTAACTTTACCATGATCTTGCGGTGCAACCCAAAGTTGAATGAACCTCTCCTCTGTCTGGGTGGTGGGGCCAAAATAACTGAGAGTGGCCTTCTCCGGTGGTGGTTGATATGACGCATGATTCCTTGCTGTGGGACGTCTCTCCTCTGTCTGGGTGCTGGGCTGAAATAACTGAGAGTGGCCTTCTCCAGAGGTGGTTGATATGACTCATGATTCCTTGCTGTGGGACCTGTATCCTCTGTCTGGGTGCTGGGCTGAAATAGCTGAGAGTGGCCTTCTCCGGTGGTGGTTGATATGACGCATGATTCCTTGCTGTGGGACCTCTCTCCTCTGACTGGGTGCTGGGGCCTAAATAACTGAAAATTGCCTTCTCCAGTGGTGGGTGATATGACGCATGATTCCATGCTGTGGGACTCTCTCCTCTGTCTGGGTGCTGGGCCGAAATAACTGAAAGTGGCCTTCTCCAGTGGTGGGTGATATGACGCATGATTCCTTGCTGTGGAACCTGTATCCTCGGTCTGGGTGCTGGGCCGAAATAACTGAAAGTGGCCTTCTCCAGTGGTGGGTGATATGACGCATGATTCCTTGCTGTGGGACCTGTATCCTCGGTCTGGTTGCTGGGCCGAAATAACTGAAAGTGGCCTTCTCCAGTGGTGGGTGATATGACGCATGATTCCTTGCTGTGGGACCTCTCTCCTCGGTCTGGGTGCTGGGGCCGAAATAACTGAAAGTGGCCTTCTCCAGTGTTGAGTGATATGACGCATGATTCCTTGCAGTGGGACCTCTCTCCAATTGATATTGGTTAAATTTTATTTCTTTTATTTTATTTTAATTCATTTCCCTATCCATATTTGTTTGCAGGGGATTTACCTACATTTTGCTGCCTTTGGCAGCCCTCTAGCCCGTTCCTGGACTATTTTACAGCCTTTTTAGTGCCTAAAAGTTCGGGTCCCCATTGACTTCAATGGGGTTCGGGTTTGGGATAAAGTTCGGGTCAAGTTCGGATCCCGAACCGAACATTTTCGGGAAGTTCGGCCGAACTTCTCGAACCCGAACATCCAGGTGTTCGCTCATCTCTACTCCATATATATATATTGCAGTTGCCTGGCCTACCTGTGTGTGAGAAGCTGCAGGCCCACAGATTGTAGTGTGCCCACTGCCAGTGCCCACCACTGATACCGTGTGGCACAGGACTTTGCATAAAAAAGGCATTTCATTTTTACACTTTAATCTAATTTCAGTTGCCTGCCTGCTGCCAGTGTGTGTCGGGTCCAGTTCCACTGACTGTAGTGTGCCCACTGCCAGTGCCAACCACTCATACCGTGTGGCACAGTAGCTTGACGATAAATAAGGCATTTAATTTTTACCCTTTAATCTAAGGTTAGTTGCTTGCCAGTGTGTGTCAGGCCCACTTCCAATGACTGAAGTCTGCCCACTGCCAGTGCGCACCACTCATACCTTGTGGCACAGTAGCTTGCCGATAAATAAGGCATTTCATTTTTACACTTTAATCTAATTTCAGTTGCCTGCCTGCTGCCAGTGTGTGTCAGGCCCACTTCCGCTGACTGTAGTGTGCCCACTGCCAGTGCCCACCACTCATACCGGGTGGCACAGGACTTTGCATAAAAAAAGGCATTTAATTTTTACCCTTTAATCTAAGGTTAGTTGCCTGCCAGTGTGTGTCAGGCCCAATTCCACTGACTATAGTGTGCCCACTGCCAGTGCTGATAGGGGACGTAACAGGGATTAAACTGATAAGAATAGTACTAAGTAACACCAATCATATAGGGTTGCACAGTACATTGCACGGCGCACGTGCAGTGCTCCAAATTGGAAGTAAGAGGACCGACCAAGCTTCTTTTTCCATCTCCCAGTTCCTAAGATCTATTCGATACACGTCCCCTGATAGAGGACGTAACAGGGATTAAACTGATAAAAATACTACTACTTATTACTGAACACACCACTCATATATGGTGGCACAATACATTGCGCAAGGAAGAGACCTTCAATGACGTCAGTGAGGACAAGGAACGGGACATGGCTAGCTTGGTATCCAACCTTGTGCAAATGGGGAGTTTGCGGTTGTGCAAATGGATTGTTTGCGGTTGTTTGCAGTGCGTTAAACGGGGAGTTTGGTCTGTCACTGTTAGGTCTGTCACTGTGAAGCGGGCGTAACCCTTACACTACCTGATCGATACAAAATCAGACCTGATCATATACTGTACACACACTGGATGTTTTACAGCCCGTTATTCCAAACAATTTAGGAATGTTAGGTGACTTATGCCCTTTATAGATTAGAACCCAACTCTGCGTCCACTACATAATTTTCCAGGGGAGTTTTGCTATGGATCCCCCTCCGGCATGCCACAGTCCAGATGTTGGTCCCCTTGAAACAACTTTTCCATCACTACTGTGGCCAGAAAGAGTCCCTGTGGGTTTTAAAATTTGCTTGCCTATTGAAGTCTATGGCAGTTCGCCCGGTTAGCCCGCTCGTGAACATTTTCGAAGTTCGCGTTCACTGTTCGCGAATGGAAAATTTTATGTTTGCGACATCACTAGTGGCCACCCAGTAATCAGCACAAGTTAGAATGTTGCAGTAACTTGCATGCACTGCAGCATGTAGTCGCTCATGTGTGCAAGGCTTTCCAGAGGCAATGACAAGCTGTCCTCTTTAAGGAGGTGTATCGTCTGTGTCCTCTGTATCCCCCAGCGTTCCTCATCCTCATCCTCCAGAACTGTGCCCTTGCTGGATAATTGTGTTCTAGGCCAGAGCCTATGTTGGTGCAGGAACCCACCCTCCGAGCCACTTGTATTTTGCTGGCCTTAAGTTAAGGATAAGGCGTGTATATAGTTTTGTTTCTTTATCTATTTAGTTTAGCTGCATTATAGTTATTTTAATATGTTTTTAAGTAAATTTGTAAATAGTTTGTTAATGGTTTGAGTGAAAGGGGGTGGGGGTGTTTTGTGTGTTCGATTAACTGAATTGATTTTCACTGTCTGGTGTTCAGGAATTTCTGCACCCCAAATTCAGCACATGTGGCAGGCAGTGGATGTGCGCCAAACCGGCTAGGCGCAAAACTGCTATTATATTTCGCCCATTAATGCACAAAACCAGGGCGGGCTGGAGGCTCAGTGGCACCAACCAATCATCGGTCTATTGTTCCATGCCTGTCCACAGCTCCTGCGCTTTGTGGGGTTTGTCCCACAAACACACAAGTTTTAAAACAGCCAGCTGTCGTTTCCCCTGGCTGTGCTGCTGTGGGTGGTGAAGGTGTTACACTGAGCGGATGAGGGGTGGTAGAGGGAGGAGGAGAAAGCCGAGTAGGAGGTGGAGGAGGTAACAGAAGGCAAAGAGAAATGCCCTGCAATCCTCTGGGGCGGAAGGACATTAGCAAAAATGCTATGCGCCTCAGGCCCAGTCGCCACTGCATTTACCTATTGTGCTGTTAAGAGAGATATAATGTCCCTGCCCGTGCTTACTGGTCCATGTATCTGTTGTTCTGTGGATCTTGCCACAGATGGCGTTGCGCAGTGCACACTTGATTTTATCCTCCACTTGGTTGTGCAGGGAAGGGACGGCTCGCTTGGAAAAGTAGTGGCGGCTGGGAACGAAGTACTGTGGGACAGCCACCGCCATAAGCTGTTTAAAACAGTCCGTCTCCACCAGACAGAATGGCAGCATTTCAAAGGCCAGTAATTTTGACATGCTGGCATTCAGGACCAGAGATGAAGGGTGGGTAGGTGGGTATTTTCTCTTTCTCTCCAGTGTTTGGGAGATGGACAGCTAAACATTGAGTGTGACATGGTGGTGATCCTTGGTGATGATGAAGGAGGTGGTGGTGTTGGTGGCACATCCTCTGTTTTTGCTGGGTGGCAGGTGCCACTGTGACTCCAGAGGTGGGGAAGAGGCAGAGACAGCAGCAGAAGAGGAAGCAGGAGGAGCCTGAGACCTTTCTCGGTTGTTAAGGTGTTTACTCCACTACAGTTTGTGCTTTGTTGTGCAGGAAAAGGATGGCTCGCCTGCAAAAGTAGTGGCACTGGGATCCACGTACTGTGGAACAGCCACCGCCATAAGGTTTTTAAATGCTGGACAACCAGACAGAATGACAGTTGTTACAGTATAACCCGGTATAGTGAGGGTTAATACCGTTCAGGCAATTCCCCTGGAGAAGAGCACAGCAACCCACAACCACTGGAATCCACCGAACTGGAACCATACAAAGTCCTCCTTTCCTGGAACAGGCAAGAGAACGTTCTGAAGTAGCAATTCCCCAACTACTAGACGAGGCTCCGTATTGATGGTTAAACAGGAATTCTCTTTATTGAGGGCTACCTGCCCGGAATTTATGCAGGTCTCCCACCTGGTGGACACTCCCCTAGGGGACCAGAAGGAAGACTGAGACACAGGGGATACAGCAGCCTATCACACACAATGGGACAATAAAAACACCCCAGCATATCTCTTCCCTCTGCCTGTGATACAATTTCCCTACATGGGTTAATGTAATCATCACAGGCAGGAGAATACACAATGTCTTCTGTCCTGGAGACAACCGAGGAGTCATTCAATTATCTCTCAGGACAAAGGGAAATCGCCAAAACACACGTGGGGACAATGGGACAGACATCATTATTCAATATACCCTGTCCCACCCTTTACAGTACACACAGACATTTAACATATCCCAAAATGGCACGATTTAGACCAGGGGTTTAAACGTTTAGCATGGGCTGATGAGAGGGCCCATAATCCTGGGGCAAGAGGCTGGCAATCTGTCCCCTCCAAAACCCAGTGGCGAGGCTGGTTTCGCCACAACAGCATTTCAAAGGACCAAGAAATTTGAAATCAAGGCATTCAGAGTCAGGGATCGCGGATTGGTAGGGGGATACTTCCTCTTTCTAGTTCTCTTGCTCTCCAGTGTTTGGGAGAGGGACAGCTGATAGCTGAAAACTTTCATGGAATTCAGTGGAGATGCTTGGTGACGGTGCCAGATATGGGGGCATTGCCGCCACATCTTCTGTTTGCTGGGTCACAAGTGCCACTGTCACTCATTTGGGCTCAGGTTTAGAATGTTAATTTATTATTTTTCAGTATTTTCTGCTATTTTAAGTCATTTCCCTATCCACATGTGTTTGCAGGGCATTTACCTACATTGTGCTGCCTTTTCAGCCCTCTAGCCCCTTCCAAGGCTATTTTACAGCCATTTTAGTGCCCAAAAGTTCAATGGGGTTTGGGTTCATGGTCAAGTTCGGTCCCAAACCCGAACTATCATGAACAGCGCCCTCTATTGGTTGCATAGTCTTATGACTAGACTATTTGCTGTTGTGAGATCGTGAAATCTCACATCCAATGGTATATTCTAACCTCGAGGCGTTCCTATGGTGATGGGGACACTCCATGCGTACTGGAAGTCGGCAACGGGCCCTGACTGGAGCGGGATGAAATCCTAGGGAGCCCGGACACGTAAGAACTGTTTTGTGGGGAACCAGACAGCATGGAGGAATCAATCATGAGTGTTCACTACTTCATAAAAAAGACGAATATTCTAATAACGAATATAGCGTTATATATTGCTATATATTCGTTTCTTTGAATATTCGTCATTTTTTTCCATCTGAATACATGATTCCTCCCTGCTTCTTGCTTGTGGGCCAATGAGTCATTGGCCCACAAGCAAGAAGCAGGGAGGAATCATGTGTTCAGATGTAAAAAAATGATGAATATTCAAACAAACGAATATGTAGAAATATATTCTAAATATTCGCGAATTATCAAAGTGTCGATATTCGCTAATAATATTTGCTATTTGAATATTCATGCTCAACACTAGGCCCTACCAACATTACCCTTTTCTCCCTTGGGCTACCTAAATAACATAAATAACCATCCTCTTACCCATCCTTGGAACAGATTAGTCAGAAAATGTATTTGATGCTTGAGCTTTGTTATGCTGTGTGATATTACACAGACTATGTATTTTCATGTAAGTGAACCCACCCTCATGCTCACTTATTTGAACATGTTGTATAATGTATATACGGATGTAACCAAGGTTATTTTGACTTAGTGAGTTAATGCAACAAAATAACATTACAGTAATAAAACTAATTGCTTTAAAGTGACCATTCTGGAGTGCCTGGAGTCAAGATAACACTGACTACAAGATATTTTCAATGAACAGTCTCCAGGTTATACACATTGTGCCTCTTAGTTGGCTGGCTTAGACTCACTCTGAGTTCGAATTTGGTGCATGTAGTGATGTCATGCCCATCCCCACTGAAGCAGACTTCTCTATTATGGAACTTGTACACAGGCTGCAATATGGCTCTGAGATGCAGCCTTAGCTTGTGGCGGCACTCCAGTGCCCCCTCTACACTGACCTTGGTCACTGGACTGAGCAGGACTTGGGCCTGGTTCCCCCTCTATACTTTTGCTGCCACCTCTGTGTATAGGAGTCACTTCCCAGCAGTCTCCTAAATTTTGACTATAATTCCCTAATTATATTGTCAAGAGCTCTCCTAGCCAAATCATCATGCAGGGCAGTGCTAGGATTGACATGCTGACCTGTTAAGTCCCGAAAGGTCAATCTGGCAGTGTAACTGGTAGCCAAACAAATCAGGGTTTTGATTCTATGTCCAGTCCTAGAGATTGGCAGGAGACTTAAGACTGCAGGTTCCTGTGTAAGGGCTCTTTCACACTTGCGTATTTGTTTTCTGGCATAGAGTTCCGTCGTCGGGGCTCTATGCCGGTAAAATCCTGATCAGTTTTATCCCCATGCATTCTGAATGGAGAGAAATCCATTCAGAATGCATCAGGATGTCTTCAGTTCAGGACCGGAACGTTTTTTGGCTGGAAAAAATACCGCAGCATGCTGCGCTTTTTGCTCCGGCCAAAAATCCTGAACACTTGCCGCAAGGCCGGATCCGGAATTAATGCCCATTGAAAGGCATTAATCCGGATCCGGCCTTAAGCTAAACGTCGTTTCGGTGCATCCGACGTTTAGCTTTTTCTGAATAGTTACCATGGCAGCCAGGACGCTAAAGTCCTGGTTGCCATGGTAAAGTGTAGTAGGGAGCGGGGGAGCAGTATACTTACCGTCCGTATGGCTCCCGGGGCGCTCCAGAGTGACGTCAGGGCGCCCCATGCGCATGGATCACGTGATCGCATGGATCACGTGATCCATGCGCATGGGGCGCTCTGACGTCATTAGCGTCCTGGCTGCCATAGTAACACTGAAAGCATTTTGAAAACTGATCAGTCTTCAAATGCTTTCAGGTCACTTGCGTTGTTACGGATCCGGCGGGCATTTCCGGCGACGGAAGTGCACGCCGGATCCTAACAACGCAAGTGTGAAAGAAGCCTAACTTGCCTGGGTTTGCATTTGTATTCTGGGTAAGGATGAGCAAACCAGTTTGGACTGAGAACTAGTGTTGAGCGAACCCGAACTGTAAATTTCGAGTTTGGGTACCCAGACCCGAACCAGAACTTTTGTCTGAGTTACACCTGCACTGCATACGTGACAGGGAAATAAATCTAGTTAATCCATCTGTTAGTTCGGTGGGTGACATATACCCATTGTTTTTCTGAGGTACACCTGCACTGCATACGTGACAGGGAAATAAATCTAGTTAATCCATCTGTTAGTTCAGTGGATGACCTCAAAGAATGAGGAGACCATCAAATAAGGGACGTGGCCCTGGTCGTGGCGCTGCTGGTGTTGGTGGAGCTCCTGTTGCAGGGAGAGGACATGGACGTGGTCGATCGGTGCCAGCTACATGCCCAAATGAAACAACTTCCTCGGGTGCACATAGGACACAGAACGTCCAGTGTTATTTTGTAGGCCCGAATACTGGTGTACGAATAGTGAGGCCAGAACAAGTAGAGGCGGTAGTAGATTGGTTGGTTGACATTGCCTCCAGTTCCTTCACATTGTCTCCCACCTGGTCCCCTGCTGAAAGTGCAGAGTTGGCACCTGCAGCCCATGGGCATCTGTCTTTCACCTCACCCCCTTGCAAATCAGGCAAGCAGTCTGAGCCCCAAGTCATGCAGCAGTCTCTTAAGATTTTTGATGACTCTGCTGGCAGGGTTTCCGTCAGCCATCCACCTAGCCCTGCCCCAGAAGTGGAAGAGAGTGAGTGCACAGATGTCCAACTACTTATGTTTCAGGATGTGGACGGAGGAAGAGGTGTTGGTCACACAGCGCCTGTCACGGCCTGCCCTGTGAGAGGCCTGAGAAGATCTAACAGACTTGCTGCACGTGAGTCTATCTGACAGATCTTCCTCTATTTCCTTGCTGTTTGTTGTTTTAGGCAGGATCCCACCTTTCCACAGGTTCTGCTCATTACCTGTTTAGTGGCTCTATTTATACCTGCCGCTCACTGCAGTTCTTGCGGTTTATATTTCCTCCTGGAGTGCTTAGCTAGTGTTTGGTGGATCTCATGCTCCCCGTCCGTCTAAAGCTAAGTCCTCCCTCCGTCCCTTTGTTGTGTGTTCTGACTAGGCCTCAGGAAGATGCTGGTTCCTTCACGGTGGAAGGGACTGGTTTTCTTATCTCCTGCTCCATAGCTGAGGGTTTGTTTCAGTATCAGCAGGTCTTAGGTTCCAGCGCATGAACACTTCAACCTTTAGGATTTGCTCATGAGGTCAGCAGTCAGGGAAAGGCTCAGGGATTGTAGGGTGGTGACCTTTCCCTCCTTACTAGCTTTGGGGCCTAGTCTGGTGTTTTTGTTGTATTTGGTTTTCTTCCCTTCTCTCACCTACCGTGACAATATAAACCGCCAATACCGTCATTCTTTTTCCCTTGCTCTGTGCGGAAATGGAAGCTATTGATACACTGGTAGATGGCATGCAGGGATTGTCTTTGGAGGTAGCTGACCTCCGTAATTCGGTTGCACTGCGTCAGAGATCTCTGGCATCTGGTTCTGCTAGTGGGAATCAGGTCAGCCTTGAACCTAAGGTCGCTCTCCCAGATAGGTTTTCTGGGGGAAGTGATAACTTTGCTCGGTTCAGGGAGTCCTGTAAATTTTATTTTTGTTTGCATCCGATCTCATCTGGGGATGAGAATCAAAGAGTGGGGATTATCATTTATCTGCTAAAAGTCCAAAAGTACCTCAAGTTAAGCCCTTGAAACGCGTCGACTACCTAATAAAAGACCTCCTGTCTATATACGCCTCTGAGTGTCTTCAGTACGGACGAGCGCCTCCAGAAAAAGGACGCCAATTTTTACCTGTTTTACTTTTGGATTTCTGAACACTGCATAGGAATACCCCCACCACAGTGACTTGGCTGCTACCTGGCTCATTGCTTCCCGGGAGCTGGACGGGAACCATAAATACCAGCAAAGTGCATCTAGGAGTTGTGACCAATTCACAACCAACTCTGGTAAGCAGATAATCTAACTTTACTTATAAGCTTTCTAAAGGGATCACGCACATGAGGCGCTGCCTCCTCTCTATCTTTTCTCTTTTACACTTATCTTCTAAAAGGTGATGCTCAGACTTGGGCCTTTTCTCTACCAATCAGTTCCCAGTCCCTCTGATCGGTGGATGAATTTTTCAGAGCTCTGGGCCTGATTTATGATGATCCAGACCGGGTCTCTCTAGCCGAATCTAAGCTGTGTAGCTTGAGTCAGGGCGAACGTTCTGCTGAGTCATATTGTTCTGAATTTAGAAGATGGGCGACTGACTCAGCGTGGAATGACCCAGCACTTCGTAGTCAGTTCTGTCAGGGGCTGTTTATGAAAACCCTGATTCTTTGGAGGTGGCTATATCCCTAGCCGTACGGATTGATAGATGCCTGAGAGAGAGGTGCAAGGTTCCCCTCAACCAGGATGCACTATATTGTAGGGAGGCTATCTCTTCTGTCCCTCGGGGCGCAGAGACACTTGAGCCAGTGTCTGGTGATAAGCCTATGCAGTTGGGTCATTTTTTTCTCGCCCTGGTAATAGGAACTTTAGGGTTCAGAGAAGACTCTGTTACTTCTGCGGTAAAGAAGGACATTTCATTAATATTTGTCCTTTTATTAAACCTGAAGGTGGAAAAGGAAATAAAAATGGGGTTCTTTCCAATAAGTCGAGTTCCCTTACTCTTGGTAGCATGAATGGGGATTTAGAAAAGGTATATTTGTCTTCTACCTGCAGTACCCGATTTCTCCTGTCTGCCACCGCGGCGCTAGACTCTGAAAATATTGAATTAGAAGTATTTGTTGACAGTGGTGCAGGGGTTAACCTTGTTGATCATCAATTTGTTCAGAGTCATGATTTTAAAACTAGCGCATTAAGCAAAGAGATATCGGTGTTTGCTATTGATTCTGCTCCTCTCTTGCAAAAATGTCTAACCATATTGTGCAGGATATTTATTTGAGGGTGGGTGATTCTCATGTTGAGTCCATTTCTTGTTTTGTACTGAAGGGTTTGGTTTGCATGTTCCTCTAGTACTAGGTTTACCATGGTTGATCAAACATAATCCTACCATTGATTGGCAAACTAGACAGATCAGTAATTGGAGTGATTTTTGTATGGACACCTGTCTCTACGCATCAATTTCTGTGGTATCCACTAAGGTGTTACCTCCGTTTCTTTGAAATTTTTCAGAAGTATTCTCTGAGGGTGGAGCTCAGGAGTTACCCCCTCACGGAGAGTATGATTGTCCAATCAATCTTATTCCCTGAGCTAAATTGCCAAAATCTTGGTTATATAATCTTTCCCAACCCGAAAGAGTAGCTATGCGGGAGTATATTACCGAGAGTTTGGCAAAAGGACATATTAGACCATCTAAGTCACCTGTGGCTGCCGTCTTCTTTTTTGTTAAAAAAAAAAAGATGGGACCCTTAGACCATGTTTCGATTTCCAGGAACTGAACCTTATTACTGTCCGTGATCCTTATCCCTCTTCCCTTGATCCCGGATTTATTTGATAAGATTGTTGGAGCCAAGGTGTTTTCTAAGTTGGATTTAAGGGGGCTTATAATCTGATAAGAATCAGGGAGGGGGATGAATGGAAGACGGTCTTTAATACCCCTGAGGGCCTCTTCGAGAAGTTGGTCATGCCCTTTGGTTTAACTAATGCCCCGGCGGTCTCCCAGCACTTTATCAATGACATTTTTCATCATTTGGTGGGGAGGTTTGTTGTTATTTTCCTCGATCACATACTAATTTACTCACCCAATATGGAGTCTCATCAGGATCATTTAAGACAAGTATTATTGATCCTCTGGGAGAATAAATTGTATGCTAAGTTGGAAAAATGTGTGTTGGCTGTTTAGTTTCTGGGTTACTTACTTTCTGCCTCAGGTTTTCGGATGGATCCTGAAAAGGTCCGTACAGTACTGGAATGGGATCGACTGGAGAATCAGAAAGCTCTGATGCGGTTTTTGGGATTTACTAATTACTACAGAAAATGATTTCACTGTAGTCAGGCCTTTGACTGATATGACTAGGAAGGGTGTGGACTTGTCAGTTTGGTCGGAAGGCTTGTTCTGCAAAAAAGGAATGTTTTGCTTCTGCTCCCATTCTGGTGCAACCCGATGTGTCTCAACCCTTCATTGAGGAGGTTGACGCGTCAGAGGTGGGAGTCAGATCAGTTTTGTCGCAGGGTCCCTCTCCTGGCAAATGGCACCCTTGTGTTTTTTGTTTTTTTTAATTCATCTCTCTGCTGCGAAATAAATTATGATGTTGGGAATAGAGAGTTGCTGAACATTAAATTGGCCTTTGAGGAATGGTTCTATTAGCTAGAAGGAGCGATTCATCTGATTATGGTAATTACTGACCATTAGAATCTGGCTTACCTGCAATCAGCGAAACGTCTGAACCCTAGGCAGGACAGATGGTCATTGTCAAAGCGGATACTTTATCGCGTAGCTCTTCTGGGATTGGGGGGGGGGGTCAGAGGATCCTGCTCTGATTTTGGCTGATGGGGTGGTTTCCCGGAGATTCTGGTGGCCAGGTTTACGTAAATGTGTTTAGGGCTATGTGGCAGCTTGTGAAACCTGTGCACGTGCCAAGGTGGCCTTTAGGCTGGGTTCACACGAGCGTGTCCGGATTAGGTCCGGATGCGTTGGGGATGCGTTCAGTGAAAACTGTACGATTTCACAGGCAAAGCCATTCAGTTTTGCCTGCGATTGCGTTCAGTTGTTCAGTGTTTTCCGCGCGGGTGCAATGCGTTTTGATGTGTTTTTCACGCACGTGATAAAAAACTGAAGGTTTACAAGCAACATCTCCTAGCAACCATCAGTGAAAAACGCAAAGCACCCGCACTTACTTGCGGATGCAATGCGTTTTTAACGCAGCCTCATTCACTTCTATGGAGCTAGGGCTGCGTGCAAAACGCAGAATATAGAACATGCTGTGATTTTCACGCAACGCACAAGTGATGCGTGAAAAAAAACACTCATGTACACAGCCCCATTGAAATGAATGGGTCAGGATTCAGTGCGGGTGTAATGCGTTCACATCACGCATTGCACCCGCCTGGAAAACTCGCCCGTGTGAATGCAGCCTTACTCGGACTTCTGGCTCTCTTCTTCCTTTGCTCATCCCATCTCGTCCTTGGACGCATTTGTCCATGGACTTCATTATTGATTTACCTAGTTCTTCTGGGAAGACTGTGATTTTGGTGGTGGTGAACCTCTTTAGTAAGATGGCACACTTTATACCATTATCAGGTTTGCCCAATGCTAAAACTCTTGCTTAAGTGTTTATTGAAAACATTGTGAGATTAAACTGCATCCTCTCTGATCTGGTGTCTGATAGGGGGACGCAATTTGTTTCCAGGTTTTGGAAGGAGTTCTGTTCTCGTCTGGATGTTCAGTTATCTTTCTCTTCAGCTTTCCATCCTCAGTCGAATGGACAAACTGAACGCACTAACCAGAATCTAGAAACTTATTTGAGGTGTTTTGTCGCTGAGAATCAGGAGGAGTGGTCTTCGTTTTTGCCCTTGGCTGAGTTTCCCATAAATAACCATAGACAGGAGTCCACTGGTAAGTCACCATTTTTTGGTGCATATGGGTTTCACCCTTAGTTTGGTACTTTTTCTGGGACTCAATCCTCTCGTATACCTGAAGAGGAGAGATTCTCTTCTTCGTTGTCTTTGATCTTGCGGAAGATTCAAATTTAATTTAAAAAAAAATGGTTGAAAGATATAAACGAATGGCTGACAAGAGACGTATGACTGGTTCGGACCTGTGTGTGGGTGATTTGGTGTGGTTGTCCACTAAGAACATTAAGTTCAAAGTACCCTCTTGGAAGTTGGGCCCAAGATTTATTGGTCCTTACAAAATCTTGGCCATTGTTAATCCGGTTGCGTTTCGTATGGAACCTCCGCAGGCCTGGAAGATCCATAATGTATTTCACAGGTCATTGTTGAAGAACTATGTGGAACCTGCTGAACAATCTCCTTTGCCACCCACTCCTGTGGGTTCCGGTGACCGATGTCAAAGCTAGTCCCCTTGTGAAGGACATTTACAGGGCACACCCTTATAAGGTTGGTCCTGGGTGTCCGGAGGTGACCTGTAGAAGGGGGGGGGGTACTGTCACTGCCTGCCCTGTGAGAGCCCTGAGAAGATCTGATAGACTTGCTGCACGTGAGTCTATCTGACAAGTTTTACTCTTTTTCCTTGCTGTTGTTTTGGGCAGGATCCCACCTCTCCACAGGTTCTGCTCATTACCTGTTTAGTGGCTCTATTTATACCTGCCTCTCACTGCAGTCCTTGCGGTTTATATTTCCTCCTGGAGTGCTCAGCTAGTGTTTGGTGGATCTGCTGCTCCCCGTCCGTCAAAAGCTAAGTCCTCCCTTCGTCCCGTTGTTGTGTGTTCCGACTAGGCCTCAGTAAGACATTGGTTCTTTCCTGGTGGAAGGAATCGGTTGTCTTATCTCCTGCTCCCTAGCTGAGGGTTTGTTTCAGTATCAGCAGGTCTTAGGTTCCAGCACATGAGTACTTCAACCTTAAGGATTTTTTCATGTTGTCAGCAGTCAGGGAAAGGCTCAGGGATTGTCAGCTGGTGACCTTTCCCTCTTCCCTAGCTTTGGAACATAGTCTGGTGTTTTTTGTTATATTTGGTTTTCTTCCCCGCCCCTCACCTACCGTGACAGCGCCAGACAAGCAGCAAAAGAGGGAGCAGGGTGAAAAGCAGAGTGGCCATCCCCTAGCCAGTATGCCTGCTACCGTCCACCGCACCCAGGGACTGAACACACCAAATCCAGCTCCAAGGAGTTCCTTAGCGTGGCAGTTCTTCAGACAATGTGCTGACGGCAAGACGCAAGTGGTTTGCACGCTGTGCAATCAGAGCCTGAATCAAGGCACAAATGCTCTAAATCTGCATGACCAGGAATCTAAATTCAAAGCACGAGATGTAGTGAAGTACACACCTCAAAAACCACAAAAGATCTCAAGCTCCTCCTACTCCCTCTTCTGCTGCAGTCTCTCCCCCCTCTGGAGTTACAGTGGCACCTGCCACCCCGAAAACAGAGGATGTGGCAGCAACAACACCACCTTCACCACCGTAACCCAGAATGTCCACACTGTCACATGAAAGTGTTCAGCTGGAGAGAAAGAGGAAGTACCCCCCTACCTACCAGCGATCCCTGGACCTGAATGCCAGCATTTCAAAATTCCTGGCCTTTGAAATGCTGTAATTCCGTCTGGTGGAGACGGAGGCTTTAAAACACCTTATGGTGGTGGCTGTTCCACTGTACGTGGTTCTCAGCCGCCACTACTTTTTCCAGGCGAGCCATCCCTGCCCTGCACTACCAATTGGCAGAAAAAATCAGATGTGCACTGCGCCATGCCATCTGTGGCAAGGTCCACATAACCAATGATAGGTGGACCAGTAAGCATGGGCAGGGACATTATATGTCCTTTACTGCACACTGGGTAAATGCAGTGGTGGCTGGGCCTGAGGCGGATAGAAATTTGGCGGATGTCCTTCCCCCACCGAGGATTTCACTACGTTTCTCATTGCATTCTGTTAGAGATGTCCTGAACTATTCGAAAGTCCTCAAAGACTCAACGGCCTCTTTCACACGAGCGTGTCCGGATTAGGCCCCATTCACACATCCGTAGTGTGTTGCGGATCAGCAAAACACCATGCCGGCACTCCCCATAGAGATGCCTATTCTTGTCTGCAGGCTGCGGACAAGAATAGGACATGCTCTATCTTTTGCGGAGCCGCAGACGGTTGTTTTGGGCCGAAACCCGGAAGTTCAGGGCCGCGGCTCCACAAATGCGGAAGTGGAGAGCACAAAGTGTGCTCTATGCATCACGTCCGGCCCCATTCACAATGAATGGGTTCACATCCTATGCGGACAAAAATTGCGGATGTTTGAATGGGGCCTTAGGTCCGGATGCATTGCGGATGCGTTCAGTGAAAACCGTGCGATTTCACAGGCAAAGCCATTCAGTTTTGCCTGCTATTGCGTTCAGTTGTTCAGTTTTTTCCGCACAGGTGCAATGCGTTTTGATGCGTTTTTCATGCGCGTGATAAAAAACTGAAGGTTTACAAACAACATCTCCTAGCAACCATCAGTGAAAAACGTACCTGCACTTGCTTGCGGATGCAATGCGTTTTTCACGCAGCCCCATTCACTTCTATGGGGCTAGGTCTGCGTCAAAAATGCAGAATATAGAACATGCTGCGAATTTCACACAACGCACAAGTGATGAAAAAAAACGCTCATGTACACAGCCCCATTGAAATGAATGGGTCAGGATTCAGTGCGGATGCTATGCGTTCACGCCACGCATTGCACAGTGCAGAAAAATCGCTTGTGTGAAAGGGGCCATCTGCTGTATGGACAGCGTCCTGACAGCACCCCAAAAATCCCTTTTTAGGGCTGGTACATCAGACTGCTTTTATATATTTTTTCTATATATATATATTGCAGTGACCTGCCCGTGTGTGAGAGGCCGCAGGCCCACAGACTGTACTGTGTGCACACCACTTATATAGGGTGGCACAGTACCTTGCAGATAAAAAAGTGATTTAATTTTTACCCTTTAATATAAATTGTAGTTGCCTGCCCGTGTGTGTCAGGCCCACAGACTGTACTGTGCCCACTGCCCACAACTCATATAGGGTGACACAGTACATTGCACGGCGCACGCGCAGTGACCTAAAATTCAAACGAAGCGGACCGAGCATGGGTCTTTTTCCATCTCCCGGTTCCAAAAATCTATTCACTACACCGGCCCTGGCCTTGATAAGGGACAAAACAGAGATTAAAATGATAGGAATAGTACTTAGTTAACAGTAGTTGCATCGGTGGCAAATAACATTGCAAGTGCCCAAAATTAGAAGGAAGCGGACAGAGCAAGCTTTTTTTTCTATCTCCCCATGCAAGGATTTAATTCAATACACGTCCCCTAAAAGGGGACTTAACAAAGATTAAAATGATAAGAATAGTAGTTCACACTATTTGTATTGGTGGCACAGTACATTGCGCGGCGCACGCGCAGTGCCCCAAATTGGAAGTAAGAGGACCGACCAATTATCTTTTTCCATCTCCCGATTCCTAAAATCTATTCGATACACGTTCCCTGATAGGGGATGTAACAGGGATTAAACTGATAGGAATAGTACTACATAACACGCCACTCATATAGGTTGGTACGGTACATTGCACGGCGCACGCGCAGTGCCCCAAATTGGAAGGAAGAGGACCGACCAACCATCTTTTTCCATCTCCCGGTTCCTAAAATGTATTCCATACACCGGCCCCTGACAGGGGACAAAACAGAGATTAAACTGGTAAGAATAGATTTTTTTAATTTAAAAAAGAGGACAGCCTCTGCGTAGCTGGGTATTTTTTGGCCGCATTACTGAAAGCTCATGCATAATGGCTGTAGGCTCATGCATTCTTTTGCAGAGGTGACAAACCTGGTCAGTCAAACCCAAGGCAACATCATCGACCTCATCCCATATGCGTTTTTTCTGGAGCGTGCCCTGCGAAGAGTGCTGGATCAGGCCATAGATGAGCATGAAGAGGAAGAGTTGTTGTCACCATCACCACCAGAAGCAGCCTTGTAGTCGTCGATTGCTGGACCTGTGGCAACGCAGAGAGAGGAGTCTGAAGAAGAGGAGTCAGAGGAGGAAGGTGGCTTTGAGTAGGTGGAAGACCAACCACAGCAGGCGTCCCCGGGGGCTTGTTGTCAACTTTCGGGGACCCTTGGTGTTGTACATGGCTAGGTGGAGGAAGAGACCTTCTATGACATCAGTGAGGACAAGGAACAGGACATGTCTAGCTTGGTATCCAACCTTGTGCAAATGGGGAGTTTGCAGTTGTGCAAATGGACTGTTTGCAGTTGTTTGCGGTGCGTTAAACAGGGAGTTTGGTCTGTCACTGTGAAGCGGGCGTAACCCTTACACTACCTGATATATTCAACATCATACTTGATCGTATACACACACTGGATATTTTAAAGCACGTTATTCCAAACAATTTAGGAATGTTAGGTGATTTATGCCCTTTATGGATTAAAACCCGACTCTGCGTCAACTATGTAATTTTCCATGGGAGTTTTGCCATGGATCCCCCTCCGGTATGCCACAGTCCAGGCGTTAGTCTCCTTGAAACAATTTTTCCATCACTATTGTGGCCAGAAAGAGTCCCTTTGGGTTTTTTAATTCGCCTGGCTATTGAAGTCTCTGGCGGATCGCCCGATTCGCATGTTTGCGAACATTTGTGGAAGTTCAATAAATGAAGAAAGAAAGGTCCAGCTTCCGTTGCAAAAATCTTGAAGAACTTTATTCACATGGTGCGGTACAGGTTAAAAGCAGACAAGTACTCGTCTACGCATTTCGGATCCACATATAATGATCCTTATTCATGACATGGAGTACAACATGTTTGGGCAACCATTAAATAGAGCTCAAGTGTTGGTACAGCAGGTGAGACTCATTATGGCAGAGCCCAATCTCCAAAGATTTAACACCATGATGACAGGATAAAATAAGATGTATTAAAACCAAGTTGTATAAAAAGGACATGAAAAGTATCAGTATTGAAGGATCAAGTCATGTTTTCGGTTTAATTCAAACGGAACACATGTTTTCATATGAAAAGGGGGAATGACTCTTTCAATGCCTTGTACCACCAAGCTACCAGTGTCACCCCCGTGAACAGCCACAAAGTGTAGACTGGCGGCAGAAACATTTTTCTCCCATGTGTGTGGCACATCAGATAGGTGTCTACATATTCGCGTTTTCAAACCATTGCTAGTACAGCCAGCATATTGAAGGCGACACGAGGAACACGTAATGCAATAGACAGCATATGAGGTGTTGCAGTTAACATACTGCTTAACCGCAAGAACCTTATCAGTAGCAGTGAAACGCACTTGATTGCCTGTGTGAATATAGGCACAGATTTTTTGGCCGCATTTGTAAGTCCCCACATGTCTCAGCCAAGTAGGCTGTTTCATAGCTTTATCCACAAACAAAGAGGGACTAACCATATTAGCAATGGTAGTTGCTCTGCGAGGGGTACAATGTATTCCTTCCTTAACTATTTCACGCCACTGATCATCTTGTTGCAAAACGGACAAGCGCTTACGAATAATTTTACAAATCTGCGATTATTCGAGACTAAAATTATGCACTCTTCCCTCCCCGACATCACCCATTACATATAGATCCAAAAATGAGATGGTAGACATGTCAAAATAAACAGTAAATTTGAGGCCCAGTTTATTGTCATTGAGAAAGGACTCCAAGAGTGGCACGGCCGCTACACCCCCCGACCGTACAAGGAGCAGGTTGTCGATATAGCGGCCGTACCACTCTCTGGATGACCCCCAAGGATTGTCAATTGAAAAAAGGTGCAGGTGCTCCCACCATGCAAAGTAGATATTTGCCAAGGAGGGCGAAAATTTCGCCCCCATCGAAACTCCAGTTTTTTGCAGGTAGAATATCTGATCAAACATAAAAAAATTGTGCTTTAATAAAAAGAAAACAATTTTTTCAATGAACTGTTTAAAATTAGTAGATAACTCAGTATAAGTATCTAGGAACCAACTCAGAGAGATCATCGCTAGATCGTGTGGTATAACGGTATATAGGGATGTTATGTCAGCTGTGATCCATATGTAATGCGGTTTCCAGGTATAATTAAAAAAAGCTTGCAATACAGATCTAGTATCTCGCAGGAAACCCGGAATGCATTGGACGGCTTTTTGCAAAATGCTGTCGACCCATGCTGATAGCCTCTCTGAGTAGGACCCAATGCCGGCAACAATAGGATGCATAGAAGGGGGAAAGCCAGGCTTATGGATTTTGGGGAGATAATGAAAAATCGGAATAACTGGATAAGAAATGAAAATAAATTCAGTTTGTTTCAAATCCATAAAGCCCTGTTCAAGACCCTCGGCCAAAATTTCAGATAAGGCTTGCTGAAAGAGGGGGGTGGGATCACTGGACAACTTAATATAGGTGGAAATATCATTCAACATTTGTAAATTCTGTTGTTTATAGATGAGCTTTTCCAGGATCACCACCGCACCCCCTTTATCAGCTTGCCTAATGATGATGTCTGGCATGAGTTCCAACTTCTTTAAAGCTCTTTTTTCACACTGGGGTAAATTAAATAGAAATTTGCATTTTTTATTTTTATAAGTTGGAGATTGGATCAGAGCATTCAGGGAAAACAAATCACGTTCAATCAACTCCTGAAATCTATCTAAGGTCGGTGTCCGTGATTGTATAGGATAAAAATCCGGATTATGTGTCCTAAAGTTAGCAGTGCAAATATCCTCACTAGGAGTGGATACAATAGAGGAGGAGATCGAACGGGATTGTTGCATGAATGCCATATTACAAAGTTCCTGGAAAGAAAAATCAACACATGAATGTAAATGCACGGCATCAATCTGGGAGTCTCGTTCCTCGCAGCTATCAAAGGCTGTATCAGAAGGAGGATCTGAGACCCCAGCGAAATGCTTTTTTATAGTAATGTTACGTGCTAATCTATTTACGTCCAAGATAGTTCTAAACACATCAAAGTGGCAAGAAGGAGAAAATGTTAGACCTGTAGACAAGACATTTAACTGGGACAATGTGAATACTTTGGCAGATAACTTAATAACTTGAATGTCCGCTACGTCTTTGGATGACGCGATGGATAGCGATTGCCTCTTTGCATGTTTGCACCCTGCACAGCGTTTTTTGAGGGTCGCACCAAATCCGAAGCTTGGTTGGTAATGCTGTTACTTGTAGTTGCTGACAAGCCTGGTAAAAGTGGAACAGAAAACTCCAGAGCGGAGTCAGAGGACTCCAAGTCTGTGGAGCTGAAGACCACTCTAGGGGTTTTATTTTTATTTGTATTGTTGCTTCTTCTAGAGTGATTATATTTACACATAATTAATCGTGGAGTACCGGACTTAATTTCAGACCAGTCATAAACATTATTCGTTATATAATTCTAAATATCACGGTTAAACTTAGCTTGTTTGACACTGGTAAGTCCTTCCTCCAAACTCTTCAGGTTATTTTGTAATTTGTCATCCCAATCTTTAAAGACCTGCGTGTCTGCAAAAGGCATAATACATTCCTGCGTGATTTTTATCTCTTCACGTAAGGCAGACAGGGAGGTTTCCTCATGTGAGATGATTAGAGACATTAGTTTTTGGGAGCAATCTGATATATTCTGAATATTTTGCCACTGAGACACGAAAGAGTCAGAATAGATAGTGGTGGGTTTTTTTCAGAGCCGCAGGCCCCGCGGTATAATTAGTTTCTCTGCATATCTTGTTAATGATGTTAGATCCCACCAAGTTTTTGTTTCTTTGACAAGTAGTTTTTCAAGAAGTCCGTTTGGATCCTCAGTTCAAGAGTTTCCTGAGATGACTTGTCCTCCATATTAAAAATATCATCTATTTTCTTTAATCTCTCATGACAATTATCAGTTCTTCTTAGAGATGAATGTGACATCGCGAACGGAAAATTTTATGTTCGCGATATCTCTACTCTTAAGGCATCTGCAAGAAAAACGATCTTAGGGAGTCAGGGACAGTCAGAAATCAATCAAGCTTATATTTCATTGCCAGGGAGAGTGAAGGGAAAGGATAGGATTACAAATAAGAATTGTGTGTGTACAATAGGGACAAGCAGGGAAGCTGATAGCTAGGGAGAGAGAAGATTGGAGCTGTGTCTGGCTATGTCTCCTAGCAGAACTGCAGCTGCTGCAGTGCAGACCTCAAAAGCAGCTGCCTACTATACCACGAAAGACTTTCCCCATCCCACCCCCCCATTTTCACAGAAATCATTTTTTTGTGGGGTTCAATTTAATTAAGCAACAAATACAGATGTATATCTAACACTTAACTCAAATTTCTTCTTATCGTGATATCCCAAAACAAAGGCAATTGAAAAACAATTAAAAGTGTTGGCTTAACATAACAAGTTTAGTTAACAAGTCTGGTTAAGCATCCGTGTTAACTCTACTACGGATGTAGTAGGGTTAACACTCATGTTTTATGAGATGTGTTAACTAAACTAAAGTTAACTAAAAGCGTTAAGCAATTGCTTCTCAATGGCTTATTTCAAGATAACGCAATTAGATAATGAAATTTGAGTTAAGGGTTTGAGTCTTACCCCTGCTACAGCTATACTTCTGTATAGGCGATTACTGCAGCAATACACAAGGTAAAGCAGCAATCTACCTGTGAGTGCTAATGTGAAATTGAGTGTTAAGCTTCAATAGTCCATTTACATGTATTCAGTTTCCACAGGGTTGGGATAGAATTTTTGGAGGGGATTCAATTAATTAACCAGCATATATGCATTATTATTGCAGCAAAACACAAGGTATAGCAGCAATCTACCAATGAGTGTTAATGTGAAATTTAGTGTCAAGCCTCAATCGTCTGCTTCCATAAATTCCATTTCCACACGGTTGTATTTTTCATTTTTTTGGGATTGTTAAATTTTATTAAACCAGCCTACATATGTGACTACTACAAGACACAGGGTAGGACAGCAATCTACCTGTGTTAAAGTGAAATTAAGCTTCAATCCTTAATCATCCTTTTCTAGGCTTGTCAAGCCTCAATCGTCAGTTTCAGTGAATACCATTTGCACACAGCTGAAATTTATTTTTTGGGGAGGTTCAATTTAATTAACCAGCATATATAAGTGATTACTGTAGCAAAACACAAGGTATAGCAGCAATATATTTGTGAGTGTTAACGTGAAATTGAATGTCAAGCCCCAATTGTCCATTTACGTTTATTCAGTTTCCACATATTTTCAATTTCATTTTTTAAGACATGTTCAATTTAATTAAAACAGCACATAGGTGAATCAGTACACCAGTACACAGACTACTGTAACTGGGGCTGAAATGAATACTTTATCGATTTAATCGAGTAATTTGACACCAAAAAATCCTTGATGCAAATTTTGTGACCACGGAGCGGGAGTGAAGCGCTTGCTATTACTCACCGCTCCGTGGTCACCCGTCAGCCTGCACTGCGCTGCACTGTCTTCCTCAAGGAATTAATAAATGGACCCTATCTGGGTATGGGCATACTTAAATTAACAACAAAAAGCCATGTGGCTGAATGCCCAAACTTGACCCAGATATAAATGCTTATAAAACGTAACTTTTAATGATCACACTAAAATATGCTATGTGAGCACCCACAAGAAGTTAAAGCACGCATAGTTCAGTCCATATGTATGGAATGGTGCTGTGATGTGACACTTGTAGCTTTAGGGGGACGTGCACTTACCTTATCAAACTACCTGAACACTGTTGCTACTAACCCTGAGTAAAGCAGCATGGCCTCAGCTATTCACTGACTTATTGTATCTCCCCGATAACAATGCAACACCATACACTGGTTGCATCACTATTTGTGAGCGCTTGTAACAGCCATAAGCTGGTTGCAATTGAAATGAATGATTACATGAGACTGAACAAAGACAACTAAAAACTATCTGCCCCCGACATGTTTCACCAGAAGGACTGGCTTCATCGGGGGTTTGGCAGCATTGCTAATACAGCTGTATCTTTGGCCCCCTGGAGCCCCTCCAATCATGCACTACTGGTCTGTGAGAGGATGACGTTGACTTTATCTATCAGCTAAGTATTGTCTAAGTGGTCTTTATCTTTTTGACCATGCTCTAATGTTTGCGTGTATCAAACTGTTCATATGTAGTATATTCTGATTAAAGTTCCTATATCTCATTACAGACCATTGCAGGTTTGGGTTACTCCAGTTTGTTTATTTTTCCCCTGACAAACCTTGTGTATTATAAGGGGAAATGCGTTGTTACTTTGGAAATATGTATGTTGTATCAAACAAGTGATAGGGCTATATAAGGACAGGTTAGCCTAGGCATGTGGGCAGAGTACTCCTACCATCAAGGTGTATCTCTGGGCTGAGCAGATTTTTTCAGGGTGAACACAGGGATAGACATTATGTATCTTGACGTGTTGTCCAATCTGTGTCACCCTGTCTAGTGGCTTACCATCCTGGTTGTGATAGCTCTTCTTCTGTTGCTGTACTACAACTATATTGGTCCTGTTTGGGACCTGTTTTATTTGATGTATTCTAGTAGATATGTATTAAAAGTTAAGTTTTAGGAAGTTTCCTTCAGTGATATTGTCGTTGTCATAGCAACTGTCCTTGAGATATTACTTTCAGTGATTCTGGTTATTCTCTCCTGCAGGCATAGCCATATTGCTGGTGGCAGCAATAATGGCCTACGTAGCCACGCTATTGGCGATTGAGGCAGTGGCAGTTGGGGAGAGCAGGGGAGGGGGGCCAAAGAACCCAAGGAAGGAAGAGGACTCTGATGATAATTGTTTGCTGGACAGGACTTGGGAGCTTGAATGGGGTGCTGAGGAGAAGGCACCATCAGAGGAGGAGGCCAGGTCTGCTTCTGGATCTGGTGATTTTGCTGACCCAGTGCTTGAGTTAGGCCCAAAACATGCCAGAGCTAGGCCCAGCTCGGCTGCCTTTACCTCTGTTGCGCGAGTTTCTCCCGTCTGGTATTTTTCCTCCAAACTGCCGGGAGACATAAGCATTACCTTGGGCAAGCTGAGCAACAGCAAAATAAGATGTGGGCAGGCAAAAACAAATGTAGGCTCCACAGTTCTATTAAACCACATGAAGCGGAATCACCTCCAATCAGAGGTGGCAGCAAGCCACCGCAGCAGGAGTTCCCTCTTTCTCCTGGTCCCCCTTGCACCACCCAGGTCGTATGCACAAGCCCACATCATTGTGGGCTCAGCCAGGTCCTAGCCTGCATTATTTCTCCCAAAAAGACATCCCTGCCTTGTAATCTCACCTTGCGGACAACGTGAGCCGCTCCCTGCGATGCTCGTTGTGCAGAAAGGTATACACAAAAGAAGACAATTTGATGTTACATGTTTATACACATATTATATACTTTTATATTCCTATTGACATTTTTTATTTTTATGTTATTTTGTCCAGCAAGGGCCCTGCTGGTAGTGTTGGGCATGCTCGCCCAAACACAATTTTGACTCGAGCATCTCGATGCTCGGCACATCACTGTGTTCGGCCGAACACAACGTGTGCTCGAGCACGATGCTCGAGTCTCCTCCCCGCACGTTTGTTGGCTGCTACGCAGCCAATAAACGTGCTAGTATGTACTGGCACTCACTGTAATGTCGTAGCCATGTTGGTTACTGGCATTAGCTCAGTCTTAGTCAGGGCGAGCTGCAGCAGAATGGACCGATAGTGTAGGGACAGGAATTGTTTCTTTTTTTAAGCAGGGTTTAGTTTTGAAAGGTGTTAGAGACCCAAAAGAACTTTGAAGGACTATTGGTTTATTTGGCTGGAATATATATTATTAGTGTAACCTGAGCTTACTTGCTTGCAATTGTTTGGCCGCTGCTGACAGTCACACAACCTCTGCTACACCTGTTGTGTTACATTTGTGCATCCTAAATATCTGTGACACTCAGCGCAATTGTTTGGCCACTGCTGACAGCGACATTACCTGCGCTACATCTACTGTATAACGTTTGCGCATCCTAAATATCTGTGACATTCAGTGTAATTTTTTCTTAGCCGCTGGTGACAGCAGTGACATTACCTGCACTACATCTCCTCTATAATGTTTGCGCCTCATAAATATCTGTGACATTCAGTGTAATTTTTTCTTAGCTGCTGCTGACAGCAACTTTACCTGCACTACATCTCTGCTGTAACGTTTGAGCATCCTAAATATCTGTGACATTCAGTGTAATTTACGTCTGCATACACTTACAAATACTGCGCTACTATAGGTGTGACATACTTGCAAGCATATATACCATTTATTATGTTCAAGGCAAGCAGTAAGGGATGGGGAAGTGGCCATGCTGCTGTTGGTGCATGCAGAGGCCGTGGCCCTGGGCGAAGTGAAACTGTGCCTGCTGCTAGAGCACAAGAAACACACTCATCCACGATACCTAGCTTCATGTCCCTTCATATCTGTTAACAGGGCAGCGTAGGACACCACTCTCTAAGTCGCACCAGTGTGACCAGGTGGTCGGTTGGATTGCAGCAGATAATGCTTCCAGTCAGTTAAGCACCACCCTGCCTTCCACAAAGTCAAGTCTTAGTAGCCAAGAGTTTGGTCAAGAGAATGCTCACCCTGATCCTCCTTCCTGCCACCATGGAGAGTCTTGGCAAACAAGTGTTCCCACACTTGGATATTCCCAGGAGCTTTTTCATTCCTTGATTTGGGCCTCCCGCCGCCAAGCCTGCTTGAAAAGGGAAATGAGGAGATCTTGTGCACTGATTCCCAAACTCTTGAGCATCCACAATCAGAAGAAGATGATGGTAGAGAACGGCAATTAGTGTCTCATGAGGTTCATGAAGGGGATGAGACACAATTGTCAATAAGTGAGGTCTACATTGCCAATGGGTAGGTATTTTGCAGTCTGGCGCTCTTTTGGTAAAAGAGCAGATGATAAAATAATTGTCATTTTCAACCTGTGCCGTACCAAAATGAGCAGGGGCGTGAACACTAGCAACCTCACCACCACCAGCATGATCCGCCACATGGTATCAAAGCACCCTAATAGGTGGGCCGAATGCCTGGGTCCACAATCAGTGTCTGCCGGTCACACCACTGCCTCCTCTTCCCCTCTGTTACGTGCTGCTGGCCAATCCCATGTCCTGGATGCATGTAAGGATGCCTCCCGCCCTGCACCTGGACCTTCACAAGCACCATCAACTAGCACATTCACTTCTGTGTCCCAACGCAGCGTACAGATGTCCATACCCCAGGCCTTTGAAAGAAAGCGCAAATACCCACCCACCCACCCACAGGCCATAGCACTAAATGCGTACCTTTCCAAATTGCTGGCCCTGGAAATGTTGCCATTTAGGCTTGTGGACACTGAGGCTTTCCGCAGACTGCTGTCCCTCGTTACTCAGTCCCAAGCCGCCACTATTTTTCCCGGTGTGCCTTCACTGCCTTACATCAGCATGGGTCCCTTAACATTACCTGTGCCCGGACCAACGCAGTTATTGGGAAGGTCCACTTAACGACTGACACATGGACAAGTGCTTTTGGCCAGGGACGCTACATTTCCCTGATGGCACATTGTGTGAACATTGTGGAGGCCGGGATCAAGTCGCACCCTGGGATGGCACAGGTGCTACCGATGCCAAGGATTGACAGCCCTACTTCCATCACGGTTTACGCTGTCACCTACGTTAGTGATTGCAATGCCCCCTTCTCCTCCTCTACCTCCACTTCCACCCCTGAATTGTCATCTTGCAACACCAGTTAGCCATCGGTCATTAGCTGGAAGCAGTATAGCACTGCATCAGGGAAGCAGCAAAAGGCCGTGCTAAAATTTATTTGCTTAGGTGACAACCAGCACACCACCGCATAGCTATGGCAGATTATAAGGGACCAGACTGAGCTGTGGCTCTCGCCACTCAGCCTACAACCAGGCATGGTTGTGTCTAATAATGGCCGTAACTTGGTGGCTTTCATCTACAGCTGCCGCCGGTCTGGCAACCCTGCAGCAGCGCTTGCAATTGTCAGCTCACCGACTATTGTGTGACATGGGCACGTGCTGGAACTCCACATTCCACATGTTGGCCAGGCTTTGTGAGCAGCAGAGGGCAGTAGTGAAATACCAGCTGCAACATGGTCTTCGCTTTTCCAGTCAGCTTCCGCTCTTCACAAGCGACTAGCGGGCATGGACGTCTGACCTCTGTGAGGTTTTACGCAACTTTGAGGAATCAACACAGATGGTGAGGGGCGATGCCGCTATTATCAGCGTAACTATCCCACTTCTGCGTTTACTGAACTGCATGCTGCTCACAATGAAGGCGGATGCTTTGCATGTGGAAGAGGTGGAAATGGGGGAAGACAGTACACAGGGTGATAGCCAGACCACCCACAGTTCGTCTTCAGCGCAATTTTGACCATGAAGAGGAGGAGGAGGTGGAGCAGTAGACGGTTGCCTCCGCTACAGAGGGTAGTACCCATAGCAGGTTTATTCCATCTGTTCAGCGTGGATTGGCAGAAAAGGAGGAAGAGGATGAGGAGATTAAGAGTTATTCCTCCTGATGAAGACAGCGAAGTCTTGTCTGTTTGGACTCTGGCACACATGGCTGACTTTATGTTATGCTGCCTTTCTCGTGAACCTCCTGTTATACACATTTTGGCCAACACAGATTACTGGTTGTTTACTCTTCTCGACCCCCGCTACAAAGATAACTTCACATCTCACATTCCTGTGATGGAGAGGACTAGCAGAATTTTGCAATACCAGAAGGTACTTTTGAAAAAATTACTCCAAAAATTTCCAGATGACAACGCTGGCAGCAGAGTACGTAGTTCCTTGGGCAACTAAGGAGGGGAGACAAGGAGAACACACAGCAGTGCCAACAGAGGCAGGGCAACACTCTCCAAGGCCTGGGACAGTTCCATGACACTCCGCCTGCACCCTCACCCTGATGCACGGCCTAGTGTCACAAAGAGGGAAAAGTTTCGGAAGATGGTGTAGTAGACCGTGTCAGCGTCTTCAGTGATCCCTCTGTGCCTTACAACTATTGGGTGTCCAAGCTGGACACGTGGCACGAACTGGCGCTCTACACCTTGGAGGTGCTGGCATGCCCTGCCGCCAGCGTTTTGTCAGAGTGTGTATTTAGTGCTGCTGGGATTGAGCAAGGCCTGGATTGCCCCTGACTTCTCTATTCCACCAGAGAAAAGCGGCTGAACATTAAGGCACTTTAAATGTGGCTTTTGTGGTGTATTGAATACACTGTATTCCCATGCACCCTTTCCACCACAAAAAGGGTATATGGTTCAATCTTCCTTTTCTCGTCGTGCTCCTCCACCATCATATCAACCTGCTTATTAGACTGCCCTTGCTTCTAATGTTTTAGAAGTTCAGCTCAGCAGCAGACCCTCACCCCTAATGTTTTAGAGGGTCACCAGCAGGCCATCACCCATAAGGTTTAAGATGGTCAGATCAGCAGCAGGCCCTCGCCCCTCCAGTAAGCAGAGGAGTAGGAGAGCAGAGCGGGCCAAACAGGTGCTGATAGTGGGAGATTCAATTATTAGGGGTACAGATAGGGCGATCTGTCACAAAGACTGGGATCGTCGAACAGTGTGTTGTCTTGGTGCTCAAGTTCGACACATTGCGGATCAGGTTGACAGATTACTGGGTGGGGCTGGAGAAGATCCAGCGGTCATGGTCCATATCGGAACCAATGACAAAGTTAGAGGTAGGTGGAGCATCCATAAAAATTATTTTAGGGATTTAGGTCAAAAGCTTAGGGCAAGGACTTCAAATGTAGTATTTTCCAAAATACTACCTGTACCTCGAGCCACACAAGAAAGCAAGAAAGGCAGCGGGAGATAAGGGAGGTTAACAAGTGGCTCAACAACTGGTGTAGGAAGGAGGGGTTTGGGCTCCTGGAGAACTGGGCCAACTTTTCTGTCGGCTACAGGTTCTATCGTAAGGAAGGGCTGCACCTCAATGGGAAAGGGGCAGCAGTGTTGGGGCAGAAGAGGTCTAGAAGGTTGGAGGAGTGTTCAAACTAGGGACTGGGGGTGGGGGGTTACATTATAGGATGGGAAGACAGTGCAGAAAGAGACCAGGGGCAAGGTAGTGGGACTGGGGGGGGGGAATGGAAGGTGGGACTAGAACAGTTCAGAAGGTAAGGTGTAGGGTAAAAAGTATACATAAACCTCTTCAATGTATGTATACTAATGCGAGAAGCCTGACTAATAAAACTGGGGAACTGGAATTAGTGATGTGTGAGGAGGACCAAGACATAGTGGCAATAACTGAGACATGGCTGGATGATAGCTATGACTGGGCAGTTAATGTACAGGGTTACAGTCTGTTTAAAAAGGATCGGGAAAACCGGAGAGTGGGAGGGGTCTGCCTTTATGTAAAGTCCTGTCTAAAGCCCACAGTCCAAGAAGATATAAGTGAGGGACATGAACATGTGGGTATAAATACATGGAGGCAAAAACAAGAATAAATTACTAAAAGGATTTTATTATAAACCACCTAATATACCAGAGTCCACAGAAAATCTACTACTAAATGAGATAGACGAGGTGGCAAATCATAATGAGGTCGTTATTATGGGGGACTTCAACTACCCAGATATAGACTGGGAAATTGAAACCTGTACACCTCATAAAGGAAACGGGTTCTTGGCAATAACCAAAGACAATTACCTTTCCCAACTGGTTCAAGACCCGACTAGAGGGACGGCCATACTTGACTTAGCATTAACCAATAGACCTGCCAGAACGACAGATGTGCAGGTTGGGGGACACCTGGGAAATAGTGACCATAAAGTAATAAACTTCCAAGTATCATTCAAAAGTGTTTCTTCAGGGAGGAACAAAAGTACCAAACTTCAAAAAAGCTAAATTTACTAAAAGAGGCCATAGGCCTAAATAACTGGGACAAAGTCCTCAAAAATAAAAATACAACCACAAAATGGGATATTTTTAACCCCTTATGGACCGGAGTTTTTTTTCCTTTTGCATTTTCGTTTAGCGCTCCCTGCCTTCCCAGAGCCATAACTTTTTTTAATAATTGGTTCACATAGCCATATGAGGGCTTGTTTTTTGTGGGACAAGTTGTACTTTACAATTCCACCATTTAATATTGCATATGATGTAGTGGGAAAAAAATTCCTAATGGGGTGAAATTGCAAAGAAAAAGCAATTCCACCACAGTTTTGCCGTTTTTTAAATTCCGATGTTCGATGTGTGATAAAACTGACCAGTTAGTTTTATTCTACACATCAGTACAAATCCGGCCTATATGTTTAGGTTTTCCTGCGTTTTGATGGTGAAAAAAAAATTCTAATGTGGGAAAAAACTGTTTTACTTTTTTGTTGCCATATTTTGACCCCTATAACTTTTTTGTAATTATGTGTACAGAGCGGTATGGGGGCTCATTTTTTGCTTCACAATCTGATCTTTTTATTAATACCATTCTAGGGTGCGTATGACTTTTTGATAACCTTTTATTTATTTATTTTGAGGAAATTAAGCCCCCAAAAATGGCAAATCGGCCCTTTGGATGCTTTTTTCTGTTTTTCAATTTACCTTATGGGGAATATTTTATATATATATATATTTTTTTTTTTCATTTTGGAAAAAGGGGGGTGATTTGAACTTTTTATGTTTTTTTTCTATAAAAAAAAAATTTAACTTTTTTTTTCACACTTTTGTTTAGTTCCCATAGAGAACTATAACAATCAATGATCTGATTGCTATTCTCATACATTCCAATGCAATAGCATTGGAATATATGAGAAAATTGCATATTTCCTATGGAGCCTATTACAGGCTATGGCTCCATAGGAAATACTATACAGCAGTCTCAGTTTCATTCATAGAGACCCAAGCTGTTGCAGGCACACTCCAGTGGGGAGCCGGAGTGCAAACCAAAAGTAAAACTTTTGGTTTGTGCGCCTTCAGATGCTGTGGTTAGGATTGACCACGGCATCTGAGGGGTTAAATGTCCGCGATCGGCATCGCTGCCGGTCGCGGACATAAGCAGCGGGTGTCTGCTTCAAGAAGCAGGCAGCCACCCATGGCTACGGCGCCCGCATCGAGCAAGAGCCAGCACCATGTTTAGGGAGCGGACACAGGAGGTACATGTATGTCCTGTGTCCTTAAGAGGTTAAAAGCATCCTAAAATCTAATTGTGAGAGGTACATACCTTATGGGAATAAAAGGTAAAGGAACAAGAAGAAACCAATGTGGATAAATAGAACTGTAAAGAAAGCAATAATTAACAAAAAAAATAATTTAATTCACTAAAACAGTAGGGGAGCACTGAAAAACTGTAAGGAAAAAAAATAGAGTTTGTGAAAAACAAATAAAAGTGGCCAAACTAGAGACCAAGAGATTAATTGCCAAAGAGAGCAAAACTAACCCTAAAATGTTCTGCAATTATATAAATGGTAAAAAGTTTAAATCTGACGGTGTCGGCCCTTTACAGAGTGACGAGAGTGAAGTTGCAGAGAGCGACGAGGATAAAGCAAAACTATTAAATGTTTTTTTCTCCACTAAATTCCCTGAGGAAAATAAACTGTCAGATGAAATGCAGAATGTAAAAGTAAATTCCCCATTAAGTGCCTTGTCTGACCCAGGAAGAAGTAGAGCGGCATCTTAAAAAGATTAAAATAGACAAATCGCCAGGACAGGATAACAAACAACCCCGTACCCTAAGAGAATTAAGTAATGTCACAGCCAGACCCTTATTTCTAAAATGTAAGGACTATATACTGACAGGGAGTGTTCCACAGGATTGGCGCATAGCAAATGTGGTGCCAATATTCAAAAAGGGTCCAAAAACAGAGCCTGGAAACTATAGACAGATACGTTTAACATCTGCCATGGGTAAACTGTTTGAAGGTTATCTAAGAGATGCTATCTTAGAGCACCTCAATCAAAATAAGCAAATAACGCCATATCAACATGGCTTCATAAGGGATCGGTCATGTCAAACTAATTTAATCAGTTTCTATGAGGAGGTAAGTTCTAGACTTGACAGCGGCAAATCAATGGATGTCGTATATCTGGACTTCTCCAAAGCATTTGACACTGTACCGCATAAATGGTTAGTATATAAAATGAGAATGCTCGGACTGGGAGAAAATGTCTGCATGTGGCAAGTAACTGGCTCAGTAATAGAAAACAGAGGGTGGTTATTAATGGTACACACTCAGATTGGGTCCAACCATTTGAGTGGTGTTTCCATCAATTTCTGACCTTTTCCTGTGAACCAGACACCCTCCCCTCTTCAGAGCAGGAGGTGCCTGGTTTAATGCTCTGGTTCTCCCATTGACTTCCATTGTGCTCTGGTGCTTTGTAGAGCACCCGAGCATCCCAAAGTGTTCTACTCGAGCACCCGAGCACTTTGGTGATCGATCAACACCAGTGCCTATCAATATTTCATATATACTAAAATATTTGGCAGTGGGTTAGCCAGTTGACACTGCACCCTCTAGAGGATTGAGACGCTATTTATATTCTATGAAGTAGATATTGCTGAAAACATTGAAGGAGAACAAACATTTGAATCTAATTTAGCCTGTATAACAGAAACGTTTCTAGTGGGATTAAAACTTGTGAATTTCTGCATTAGAGGCAAGGCACTTTACCACTCAGCTATAAAAGCTACATAGCCAGTTACTTAAAAAAATTATAAAAAAAAAATTGACTTCTACTGTAGAGGAATACTTACTACTTTTTTTTTAGCAGCTATATAGTGTAGTGGTAAAAGTTCTGGGCTTTGATTCAGAAGCTGTGAGTTCAAATCCCGTCACAAACTTTTTCAGAAATAGAGGCTCTGCCGTGTGAAAGTATTTGGCCCCCTTGAACTTTTAGACCTTTTGCCACATTTCAGGCTTCAAGCATAAAGATATAATTTTTTTTGTGAAGAATCAACAACAAGTGGGACACAATTATGAAGTGGAACGAAATTTATTGGATATTTCAAACTTTGTTAACAAATAAAAAACTGAAAAATTGGGCGTGCAAAATTATTCAGCCCCTTTACTTTCAGTGCAGCAAACTCTCTCCAGAAGTTCAGTGAGGATCTCTGAATGATCCAATGTTGACCTAAATGACTAATGATGATAAATAGAATTCACCTGTGTGTAATCAAGTCTCCGTATAAATGCACCTGCACTGTGATAGTCTCAGAGGTCAGTTTAAAGCGCAGAGAGCATCATGAAGACCAAGAAACACACCAGGCAGGTCCGAGATACTGTTGTGGAAAAGTTTAAAGCCGGATTTGGATACCAAAAAATCTTCCCAAGCTTTAAACATCCCAAGGAGCACTGTGCAAGTGATAATATTGAAATGGAAGGTGTATCAGACCACTGCAAATCTACCAAGACCTGGCCGTCCCTCTAAACTTTCAGCTCATACAAGGAGAAGACTGATCAGAGTTGCAGCCAAGAGGCCCATGATCACTCTGGATGAACTGCAGAGATCTACAGCTGAGGTGGGACACTCTGTCCATAGGACAACAATCAGTTGTATACTGCACAAATCTGGCCTTTATGGAAGAGTGGCAAGAAGAAAGCCATTTCTTAAAGATATCCATAAAAAGTGTCGTTTAAAGTTCTCCACAAGGCACCTGGGAGACACACCAAACATGTGGAAGAAGGTGCTCTGGTCAGATGAAACCAAAATCGAACTTTTTGGCAGCAATGCAAAACGTTATGTTTGCCGTAAAAACAACACAGCTCATCACCCTGAACACACCACCCCACTGTCAAACATGGTGGTGGCAGCATCATGGTTTGGGCCTGCTTTTCTTCAGCAGGGACAGTGAAGATGGTTAAAATTGATGGGAAGATGAATGGAGCCAAATACAGGACCATTCTGGAAGAAAACATGATGGAGTCTGCAAAAGACCTGAGACTGGGACGGAGATTTGTCTTACAACAAGACAATGATCCAAAACATAAAGCAAAATCTACAATGGAATGTTTTGAATGGCCAATTCAAAGTCCAGACCTGAATCCTATTGAGAATCTGTGGAAAGAACTGAAAACTGCTGTTTACAAACGCTCTCCATCCAACCTCACTGAGCTCGAGCTGTTTTGCAAGGAGGAATGGGCAAAAATTTCAGTCTCTCGATGTGCAAAACTGATAGAGACATACCCCAAGCGACTTACAGCTGTAATCGCAGCAAAAGGTGGCGCTACAAAGTATTAACTTAGGGGGCTGAATAATTTTGCACGCCCAATTTTTCAGTTTTTTATTTGTTAAAAAAGTTTGAAATATCCAATAAATTTTGTTCCACTTCATAATTGTGTCCCACTTGTTGTTGATTCTTCACAAAAAATTACAGTTTTATATCTTTATGTTTGAAGTCTGAAATGTGGCAAAAAGTCGAAAAGTTCAAGGGGGCCAAATACTTTTACAAGGCACTGTACATAGAACAGTCTGGGCTCTGTTTCATCCTACAGCATGCAGTGGGCTCTGATACATACGACAATGTGGGCTTTGCTACATACAACAATGTGGGCTTTGCTATATCCTACAGCATGCTGTGTGCGCTGCCACATACAACAGTGTGGGCTCTGTGGCAGGTGCAGCAACATGAAGTGCCTTTTGTTCTACATATATATACTTCTGATATATATGAATGCATAATATGTGGGAAACTACTACTAATGTTTCAGCCATAATATATTTATATATATTATAATATATTGTAAATATATAATAATATGTGTAAATATATCATGGCTAAAAACGTGTGTGTGTGTATATATATATATATATATATATATATATATAATCATTTTAAATTAAGTTTAGCCTCTATTTCTGCAAAAGTTTGTGATGGGATTTGAACTCACAGCCTCTGAATTACAGCCCAGAACTTTAACCACTACACTATATAGCTACATAGCCAGTCACACAAAAAAAATCTGAGACTTTTACTGTATATGAATGCTTACACTAATACTACACTAATACTAAGGCTTACATAATACTTCATAAGTACTAAGTATGTGTGGACACTTTATACTCTGTTGTGGAGTCACAAATTATTGAAATAAATCATGACAACCGGCCTAGTGTATAAAAAGCCCTGTGTGACACTACAATAACAAATGCCAATGATATAAACTAAATAAAAAGCAACTTAAAGTAATAGATGTAACAATTACATACCCTGAAACATCCTGAGAGTGTAATACCACACCGCCAGGAAGAATTCCCACCTCGACACGCGTTTCACCTACTGGCTTTGTCAAAGTCACTCAGACATCATTTACTATTGATGTCATTGCGTTCCACAGCTTGGGGAGGGGGGGGATAGATAAAAATTCATTAAAAAAAATGAAAAGAGATAACAAGACATAACAAGTTTTCTTAAAAATTCTGAGTCCTAGTAGGCAATTGGAGCAAACTTGGTTGGGGCCGAACCAATTTGGGTACTAACTTTTTCAAAAATGTAGCAAACTGGACCTGAATCGAATTTTAACTGGTTCACTCATCTCCAATTCAAGGCTCTACAATGTGTGATTTACTACTGACTTTTCTGGTGAAATGACTTCCAGCTTGTTTTTGGATTATACCTGTGGCTGCTGTCCCTACTGATATCTACTCCCCTGGTAACCAACCCTGGCTTGTCTCTGGATTAACCTCTCATCTACTGCATTCATCATTCTTATCTCTCCTGGCTTTTGACCCTGTTTGATATCTACTCTTTACACCTCCCTGGTCATTCTTGAAGATCTAATACTAGTGTGTCTGGACTAGTGTCCTGTTATCAGCTCTGCAGACATACCCTGGGTCCTTAGCAACAAAGTCTATCCTGCCTTGCAGCAGGCTCTGGTGAATACCTAGGGGGAGCCTTAGTTTTCTCCTATCTAAAATGGCTTTGGAAGGCTGATAGCAGTTTTGGGGGTCACTAGCTGTGGTCCAGAGGTTGCCTTTAGTACTATCTAACATATATACATACTGTGGCAAACTCTTTATGCACAGCAAGTGCAGCAGCAGCCTCTCTGAATGCTATGAACTATGCAGTGTCTAATAGAAATTCTGACTCTATGACAACTATAGCAACCATTCAGTATTAGTATTTCTTAAACTGTTCTAGACAATGAAAGCTGCAGTTATATGGGCCAATATGGGCAACAAGGTTGGTTTGTCAAGTAAAGGGCTACTCTGAACTACTGAAACCAAACTGAGTAGAATTTAATGCTTGTTCTGTATGTTTCACAGCCAATGAGATAGAATAAAATTTCCTAACATGTTTCAATGTTTAAATAGTCTAAAATAACCATAGTTAAAACATTTTTGTGGCATATACAGAATATAAAACAGACTCACCAAAATACTAATATATTTATGGCCTAATACAGTAGCTGTAACTATCCTGATCTGCAAAAGTTCTGAGGTATCATTATTAAATTACCATGACTTTGAGCTGTATTTGTGCTATAAAAGTCCAATTATTTCAAATCCAATTAGTCTGACCTAAGATCTTAGTGAAGCAACATTATCCAAACTTCTTGCTTAAATCCAGTGTAACAAAGATAGGCCTATGAGCCTTTAAACTTTTAGCAATCTTGTATTAATGGCATTTTAAGCAAGACCTTTGAAATGAAAGGGAAAGGCTCAAGCATCGTGATGCAGTAATGATGACAGTACCATTAATAACATGGATCATTAAAATTTATAAAAAGCTGTTTGTAATATAGGATATAAATACACTTCTTAGGCAAGGCAATGAAATTTATAACATTTTCTATTGTCACCTGGGGACCTCCCAAGTGCTCTGCTCCCCTTCAATGTTTACACTAAATCATAAATCACTATGTGGTTAATATTGTAGATTACAATTCTAGTACCAATGCATTTGCAGAATTAAATATTGACTAGTTTAAGATGCTATTGCATTTTTGCTTACCATAATGCAAGAAAAATAACTCACTGTATATGTATCTAAATAGAAATATATATGTGATCTTTATTGAACACACAATTAAAACACATCATAATAGATCCAGTCTATTGAAGTGGATATTATTATATAAATGCTGTCCAGATTAATTTTAGTTCATGTACGTTTTTTTCTTCAATCCCTTAAGGACCCGCGCCGTGCATGCACAGAGCTGGTGAACGTGATTTAAGGTCCAGCGCAGTACATGTACGGTGAGCTGATCAAGCAGGTGCAGAAGCTGCACCTGCCCGATCACCGGCAGGGGTCCGGCAATCACTCATAGCCGGACCCCTGCTGTATGCGCCAGCGTCGGTGACAGGGACCCGATGGCAGGGAAGGCAGCCCGATGCCCCCTGGATCTCAAAGGCAGTAAGCTGTAAGTGTATTACTCAGTGTAATACACTTACAGCCAATGCATTACAATACAGAAGTAATGTGATGCATTGTAAAGACACCTAAAAGTTGAAGTCCCAAAGTGGGACAAAAAATAAAGTGAAAAAAATGTGAAAAAATAAAGTTTTCAAAAAAAATTAAAAAATTAAAAAAAGAAAGTTAAAACAAATTGTAAAAAATAAAATAAAAACGGTGCTAATAATTTATTTTTTTGTCATCTTACATCACTAAGGCTACGTTCACACGACGACATTTGTCGCGCGACAAATGGGGCACAACTTCACTGTAACATTTGTTGCGCGACATTTTGTCGCACTATTGTCGCGCGACAATTTTTATAATGGGAGTCTATGGTGTCGCATTGCGACATACGACTGCGACGCGACAGTCGCAGAAAAACCCATCTTGAATGGATTTTTTGCGACTGTCGCGTCGCAGCATGTTGCATGTCGCAATGTGACACCATAGACTCCCATTATAAAAATTGTAGCGCGACAATAGTGCGACTTTGTGTCGCGCGACAAATGTCGTTGTGTGAGCGTAGACTAAAAGTGCAACACCAATCGTTTAAAAAGGCGTATGCCCCCTAAATTAGTACCAATCTAACTGTAACCTTATCCCACAAAAAATGAGCCTCCTAAGACAGTCGCCCAAAAAATACTCTTAGACTATGGAGACTCTAAAACACGGTGTCAAAAAAGCCAACTTACATCACAAAGTATAATAGCAAGCGATCAAAGAGTCATATTCACCCCAAAATAGTGCCAAACCGTCACATCATCCCGCAAAAATAATACCCTACCTAGGACAATCGCCCAAAAAATAAAAAAGTATAGCTCTCACAGTATAGAGACACTAAAACCTGATTTTTTTTTGTTTCAAAAATGATATTATTGTGTAAAACTTCAATACATTCAAAAAAGTATATATATTAGGTATTGCCACGTCTGTAAGGACCTGCTCTATAAAAATATCACATGACCTAACCCCTCAGGTGAACACCTTAAAAAAAAAAAAAAAGTGTCAAAAAAGCCATTTTTTGTCACCTTACATCCCAAAAAGTGTAGTGATCAAACAGTCATAGTGCCAAAATAGTGCCAATCAAACCATGATCTCATCCCACAAAAAAAAAAAAAATATATGACTCTCTGACACTAAAACATGATTTTATTTGTTTAAAAAATCCTGTTATTGTGTAAAAATTAAATAAATAAACAAGTATACATATTAGGTATTGCCACCTGATTTTTTTTTTTGTTTCAAAAATGATATTATTGTGTAAAACCTAAATAAATTTAAAAAAGTACTAATATTAGGTATCGCCACATCTGTAAGGACCTGCTCTATAAAAATATCACATGACATAACCCCTCAGGTGAACACTAGTGTTGAGCGAACAGTTCGAAAATCGTTCGGGTCCGTACCGAATTTTGGGGTGTCCGTGACACGGACCCGAACACGGACATTTTCAAAAAAGTTCGGGTTCGGGTCCAGTGTTCGTCGATTTCTTCCCGCTTTCTGAAGGGCTGCATAGCAGCCAATCAGCTAGCGTTTTACTTCTTGCCCTAAGAGCCCATCACAGCCATGCCTACTAATGGCATGGCTGTGATTGGCCAAGTGCAGCATGTGACCCAGCCTCTATTTAAGCTGGATACACATAGCGCCGCACGTCACACTGCTCTGACTAGTGTAGGGAGAGGATGCAGCTTCTGTGAGGGCGAGATAGGCAGGGATAAAGAAGTGATTGAATGATCTACCTTTCTACACCTGTGCATCAGAACAACTCAGCTGAGCTGTTCACTGAAAGTCACTATTTTGTTGAGACTGGCCAGAGCGATTTTTACTGGCACATGTAACTGGGCTGACCGGCGGTGGCCATTTTGGGACTTGTGGTGCGCCAGCACTTGCTGCCACAGAGTCTAAACCAAAGCTCCAAAGAAGTGAAAAATCTACACCTGTGAATCAGAACAACAGCGATTCAGCTGCTCAGTCAAAGTCTATTTTTTTCTGGCTGGGCAGACTGTTTTCTGGCACATGTTACTGGGCTGATAGGCGGCGGCCATTTTGGGACTTGTGGTGCTACAGCAAAAGCTGCCACAACGTCCATTAATCTCATGTAATAGTCGATTTTTTCATAGATATACTACATCAGGGGTTTGGCTGTGCTTGTGTCACCCATACTAACTGCAAAGATATTTAATATATCAGTGGTGAAACTGAAAGTAACCCACTTGGATAGCAAATCCCATGAATGTGCTGTTCCAGCTAGGCTAGCCAGTGCCACTACTTTGTCCAATACTGTCAGCCAGAAATATTTTTTTTTTTTATGTGCCAGAAATATAAATTAGAAAAAGCTATCACCGTAATAATAAAATTATTCTGGTGTTAGACCAGAAGAAGCACTCCAGTTGTAATTAATACTGTAAAAAGGCTTAAGCAATATTTCTCCCAGTGTGGGAAATTTATCTAGCAAAACTAGCATTTTAAAAATTCCGGTGTTCTGAAATACCAGCAGTCCTCTTGTAATTAATACCGCCAAAAGGCATTATATCGTCCAGTGTTGTAATTTTGGTGAAAAAAAGGCCAATTTAATCAATCTGGTGTTTGTTAGACCAGAAACAGTAGGCCTCACGTTTTTACTCCTGTAAAAAGGAATTATATCTCCCCGTGTGGGAATCTATGTACCAAAACTAGCATTTTAAAAATTCAGATGTCCAATTTGCAGCAGTTTTCTTGTAAATAATACCGCCAAAAGGCATTATATCGTCCAGTGTTGTAATTTTGGTGAAAAAAAGGCCAACTTAATCAATCTGGTGTTTGTTAGACCAGAAACACTAGGCCTCACGTTTTTACTCCTGTAAAAAGGAATTATATCTCCCCGTGTGGGAATCTATGTACCAAAACTAGCATTTTAAAAATTCAGATGTCCAATTTGCAGCAGTTTTCTTGTAAATAGTACCGCCAAAAGGCATTATATCGTCCAGTGTCGTAATTTTGGTGAAAAAAAGGCCAATTTAATCAATCTGGTGTTTGTTAGACCAGAAACACTAGGCCTCACGTTTTTACTCCTGTAAAAAGGAATTATATCTCCCCGTGTGGGAATCTATGTACCAAAACTAGCATTTTAAAAATTCTGGTGTCAATTTGCTGCAGTTTTCTTGTAATTAATACCGGAAAAAGGAATTATATCTTCCAGTGTGGGAATTTATGTACACAAACTAGCATTATAAAAATTCTGGTGTCCAATTAGCAGCAGTGTTCTTGTAATTAATACCGCCAAAAGGCATTATTGTCCAGTGTTGTAATTTTGGTGAAAAAAAGGCCAATTTAATCAATCTGGTGTTTGTTAGACCAAGAACAGTAGGCCTCACGTTTTTACTCCTGTAAAAAGGAATTATATCTCCCCGTGTGGGAATCTATGTACCAAAACTAGCATATTAAAAATTCTGGTGTCCAATTTGCAGCAGTCTTCTTGTAATTAATACCGGAAAAAGGAATTATATCTTCCAGTGTGGGAATTTTGGGGCTAAAAAATAATATATTTTATTGTGGTGCGAGTTGAATCGCAACAATGAGGAAACATTCTATTAAGGGACGAGGACGCGGTCGTGGTGGTGTCCGTGGAGCCTCTGTTGCTGGCAGAGGACGTGGCCGTTCGGCCTCAGGCGCACAAAGTAGTGAACCAACTCCCTCAAGTAGCCGGCAGAATTTACAGCGATATTTGGTGGGGCCCAATGCCGTTATGAGGATGGTAAGGCCTGAGCAGGTACAGGCATTAGACGATTGGGTGGCGGACAGTGCTTCCAGCACGTTCACCACATTGTCTTCCGCCCAGTCTTCTGCGGAAAGCGCACAGGTGGCACCTGAAAACCAAGCCCATCAGTCTGTCACATCACCCCCATGCATATCAGGGAAACTGGCTGAGCCTCAAGTTATGCAGCAGTCTCTTATTCTGTTTGAAGACTCTGCTCCCACGGTTTTCCAGGGGCGTCCACCTAGCCCTTCCCCAGCGGTGGAAGACATTCCATGCATTGACGCACAACCACTTATTTATCCAGATGATGAGGACATGAGAATACCACCACAGCAGAGTGACCGAGTCTCTGATGATGACGAAACAGTGGTGCCCACTGCCGCGTCTTATTGCAGTGTGCAGACTGAACAGGAGGAGGTCAGGGAGGAAGACTGGGTGGAAAACGATGCAGAGGACGATGAGGTCTTAGACCCCACATGGACTGAAGGTCGTGCCGCTGACTTAAATAGTTCAGAGGAAGAGGCAGTGGTGAGACCGAGACAACAGCGAAGCCAAAGAGGGAGCAGGGGGCAAAAGCAGAACAGCCGCCGTCCAGAGAGTTCGCCTGCTATTGGCCAGCGCCAACAGGGACCCAGCACCCCAAAGGCATCTTCAAGGAGTTCCCTGGCATGGCACTTCTTCAAACAATGTGCTGAGGACAAGACCAGAGTGGTTTGCACGCTGTGCCATCAGACCCTAAGGCGAGGCATTAACGTTCTTAACCTGAGCACCACTTGCATGATCAGGCATCTACATGCAAAGCATGAACTTCAGTGGAGTACACACCTTAAATACAAGGAACCCGCTCAGGCTCCCCCTGCTCCCTCTACCGCTGCTGCCTCGGCTTCCGCCTCGAGAGGAATGTTGCCACCTGCCGAGCAGCAAACAGAGGATGTGCCACCGACACCACCACCACCACCGCCACCGTCACCTAGCGTCTCCACTATTTCACACAGCAGCGTTCAGCTCTCCATCTCTCAAACCTTTGAGAGGAAGCGCAAATTCCCACCTAGTCACCCTCGAGCCCTTGGCCTGAATGCCAGCATTTCTAAACTACTGGCCTTTGAAATGCTGTCATTCTGGCTGGTGGACACAGACAGCTTCAAACAGCGATTGGCCATGGCTGTCCCCCAGTATGTGGTTCCCAGCCGCCACTACTTCTCCAAGACAGCCGTGCCTTCCCTGCACATGCAAGTGTCCGATAAAATCAAGTGTGCACTGCGCAACGCCATTTGTGGCAAGGTCCACCTAACCACAGATACGTGGACCAGTAAGCACGGCCAGGGACGCTATATCTCCCTAACTGCACACTAGGTAAATGTAGTGGCGGCTGGGCCGCAGGCGGAGAGTTCCTTGGTGCACGTCCTTCCGCCGCCAAGGATCGCAGGGCATCATTCTTTGCCTCCTGTAGCCTCCTCCTCCTACTCGGCTTCCACCTCCTCTGCTTCCACCAGCTCATCCAGTCAGCCACACACCTTCACCACCAACTTCAGCACAGCCCGGGGTAAATGTCAGCAGGCCATTCTGAAACTCATATGTTTGGGGGACAGGCCCCACACCGCGCAGGAGTTGTGGCGGGGTATTGAACAACAGACCGACCAGTCGTTGCTGCCGGTGGGCCTCAAGCCCGGCCTGGTGGTGTGCGATAATGGGCGAAATCTCGTCGCAGCTCTGGGACTAGCCGATTTGACGCACATCCCTTGCCTGGCGCATGTGCTGAATTTGGTGGTGCAAAAGTTCATTCACAACTACCCAGACATGTCAGAGCTGCTGCATAAAGTGTGGGCTGTCTGTGCGCGCTTCCGGCGTTCACATCCTGCCGCTGCTCGCCTGTCAGCGCTACAGCGGAACTTCGGCCTTCCCGCTCACCGCCTAATATGCGACGTGCCCACCCGGTGGAACTCCACCTTGCACATGCTGGAGAGACTGTGCGAGCAGCAGCAGGCCATAGTGGAGTTTCAGCTGCAGCACACACGGGTCAGTCGTACTGCGGAACAGCACCACTTCACCACCAATGATTGGGCCTCCATGCGAGACCTGTGTGCCCTGTTGCGCTGTTTAGAGTACGCCACCAACATGGCCAGTGGCGATGCCACTGTTATCAGCGTGACGATACCAATTCTATGTCTCCTAGAGAAAACGCTTAGGGCGATGATGGAAGAGGAGGTGGGCCAGGGCCAGGAGTATGAGGAGGAGGATGACGGGTCGTTTTTAGCACTTTCAGGCCAGTCTGTTAGAAGTGGCTCAGAGGGAGGTTTTTTGCAACAGCAGAGGGCAGGTACAAATGTGGCCAGCCAGGGACCACTACTGGAGGACGAGGAGGATGAGGAGGAGGTGGAGGAGGATGAGGATGAAGCAGGTTCACAGCGGGGTGGCACCCAGCACAGCGCAGGCACATCCCTGGTGCGTGGCTGGGTGGATACAGAGGATGATGACGATACGCCTCCCACAGAGGACAGCTTGTCCTTACCTCTGGGCAGCCTGGCACACATGAGCGATTACATGCTGCAGTGCCTGCGCAACGACAGCAGAGTTGCCCACATTTTAACGTGTGCTGACTACTGGGTGGCCACCCTGCTGGATCCACGGTACAAAGACAATGTGCCCACTTTACTTCCTGCACTGGAGCGTGATAGGATGATGCGCGAGTACAAGCATTTCACTAACATGGTTGAACAGTACATCTGCACACAACTCCACGTACTGACGGATGGTTCGGCCCCATTCAACTTCTGGGTTTCCAAATTGTCCACGTGGCCAGAATTAGCATGTTATGCCTTGGAGGTGCTGTCCTGCCCGGCGGCCAGCGTTTTATCTGAACGTGTATTCAGCACGGCAGGGGGCGTCATTACTGACATACGCAGCCGCCTGTCCACAGCCAACGTGGACAAGCTGACGTTTATAAAAATGAACCAGGCATGGATCCCACAAGACCTGACCCTCCCTTGTGCAGAGTAGTCCTTAATAACTGCCTTAAACCATGTTGTCTTGTACTCCTGGCAACTTCTTCAGTTAAAAATCAATTTTTGAAATTAACTAGGATCTTGGGGTGCAACCCAGAGTTGAATGAACCTTCCCTCTGTCTGGGTGCCGGGGCCAAAGTACATGAAAGTGTCCTTCTCCTGTGCTGGGTGATATGAATGTTATACTTGTGCTGTCTGACATGTCTCCTTTGTGTGGGTGCAGGGGGCCAAAGTCATTGAAAGCGGCCTTCTCCTGTGGTGGGTGATCTAAATGCCTGATTCTCTGCTGTGAAACCTCTCTCCTCCGTCTGGGTGCTGTGAAACCTCTCTCCTCCATCTGGGTGCAGGGGTCAAAGTCTCTAAAAGTGGCCTTCTCTTGTGCTGGGTGATGTAAAACGGATGCTTGTACTATCTGACATGGTTGCCGGGGTCCCATTAAATGATGGCCTACTCCTGTGGTGGGTGATCTAAATGCCTGATTCTCTGCTGTGAAAGCCTCTCTCCTCCGTCTGGGTGCAGGGGTCAAAGTCTCTCAAAGTCGCCTTCTCCTGTGCTGGGTGATATAAATGTTATACTTGTGCCATCTGACATGGTTGCCGGGGTCCCATTAAATGGTGGCCTACTCCTGTGGTGGGTGATCTAAATGCCTGATTCTCTGCTGTGAAAACCTCTCTCCTCCGTCTGGGTGCAGGGGTCAAAGTCTCTCAAAGTCGCCTTCTCCTGTGCTGGGTGATATAAATGTTATACTTGTGCCATCTGACATGGTTGCCGGGGTCCCATTAAATGGTGGCCTACTCCTGTGGTGGGTGATCTAAATGCCTGATTCTCTGCTGTAAAACCTCTCTCCTCCGTCTGGGTGCTGTGAAACCTCTCTCCTCTGTCTGGGTGCAGGAGTCAAAGTCTCTAAAAGTGGACTTCTCTTGTGCTGGGTGATGTAAAACTGATGCTTGTACCATCTGACATGGTTGCCGGGGTCCCATTAAATGATGGCCTACTCCTGTGGTGGGTGATCTAAATGCCTGATTCTCTGCTGTGAAAACCTCTCTCCTCCGTCTGGGTGCAGGGGTCAAAATCTCTCAAAGTCGCCTTCTCCTGTGCTGGGTGATATAAATGTTATACTTGTGCCATCTGACATGGTTGCCGGGGTCCCATGAAATGGTGGCCTACTCCTGTGGTGGGTGATCTAAATGCCTGATTCTCTGCTGTGAAAACCTCTCTCCTCCGTCTGGGTGCAGGGGTCAAAGCCTCTCAAAGTCGCCTTCTCCTGTGCTGGGTGATATAAATGTTATACTTGTGCCATCTGACATGGTTGCCGGGGTCCCATTAAATGGTGGCCTACTCCTGTGGTGGGTGATCTAAATGCCTGATTCTCTGCTGTGAAACCTCTCTCCTCCGTTTGGGTGCTGTGAAACCTCTCTCCTCCGTCTGGGTGCAGGGGTCAAAGTCTCTCAAAGTCGCCTTCTCCTGTGCTGGGTGATATAAATGTTATACTTGTGCCATCTGACATGGTTGCCGGGGTCCCATTAAATGATGGCCTACTCCTGTGGTGGGTGATCTAAATGCCTGATTCTCAGCTGTGAAAACCTCTCTCCTCCGTCTGGGTGCAGGGGTCAAAGTCTCTAAAAGTGGCCTTCTCTTGTGCTGGGTGATGTAAAACTGATGCTTGTACCATCTGACATGGTTGCCGGTGTCCCATTAAATGATGGCCTACTCCTGTGGTGGGTGATCTAAATGCTTGATTCTCTGCTATGAAAGCCTCTCTCCTCCGTCTGGGTGCAGGGGTCAAAGTCTCTCAAAGTCGCCTTCTCCTGTGCTGGGTGATATAAATGTTATACTTGTGCCATCTGACATGGTTGCCGGGGTCCCATTAAATGCTGGCCTACTCCTGTGGTGGGTGATCTAAATGCCTGATTCTCTGCTGTGAAACCTCTCTCCTCCGTCTGGGTGCTGTGAAACCTCTCTCCTCCGTCTGGGTGCAGGGGTCAAAGTCTCTAAAAGTGGCCTTCTCTTGTGCTGGGTGATGTAAAACGGATGCTTGTACTATCTGACATGGTTGCCGGGGTCCCAGTAAATGATGGCCTACTCCTGTGGTGGGTGATCTAAATGCCTGATTCTCTGCTGTGAAAGCCTCTCTCCTCCGTCTGGGTGCAGGGGTCAAATTCTCTCAAAGTCGCCTTCTACTGTGCTGGGTGATATAAATGTTATACTTGTGCCATCTGACATGGTTGCCGGGGTCCCATTAAATGGTGGCCTACTCCTGTGGTGGGTGATCTAAATGCCTGATTCTCTGCTGTGAAAACCTCTCTCCTCCGTCTGGGTGCAGGGGTCAAAGTCTCTCAAAGTCGCCTTCTCCTGTGCTGGGTGATATAAATGTTATACTTGTGCCATCTGACATGGTTGCCGGGGTCCCATTAAATGGTGGCCTACTCCTGTGGTGGGTGATCTAAATGCCTGATTCTCTGCTGTAAAACCTCTCTCCTCCGTCTGGGTGCTGTGAAACCTCTCTCCTCTGTCTGGGTGCAGGAGTCAAAGTCTCTAAAAGTGGACTTCTCTTGTGCTGGGTGATGTAAAACTGATGCTTGTACCATCTGACATGGTTGCCGGGGTCCCATTAAATGATGGCCTACTCCTGTGGTGGGTGATCTAAATGCCTGATTCTCTGCTGTGAAATCCTCTCTCCTCCGTCTGGGTGCAGGGGTCAAAGCCTCTCAAAGTCGCCTTCTCCTGTGCTGGGTGATATAAATGTTATACTTGTGCCATCTGACATGGTTGCCGGGGTCCCATTAAATGGTGGCCTACTCCTGTGGTGGGTGATCTAAATGCCTGATTCTCTGCTGTGAAACCTCTCTCCTCCGTTTGGGTGCTGTGAAACCTCTCTCCTCCGTCTGGGTGCAGGGGTCAAAGTCTCTCAAAGTCGCCTTCTCCTGTGCTGGGTGATATAAATGTTATACTTGTGCCATCTGACATGGTTGCCGGGGTCCCATTAAATGATGGCCTACTCCTGTGGTGGGTGATCTAAATGCCTGATTCTCAGCTGTGAAAACCTCTCTCCTCCGTCTGGGTGCAGGGGTCAAAGTCTCTAAAAGTGGCCTTCTCTTGTGCTGGGTGATGTAAAACTGATGCTTGTACCATCTGACATGGTTGCCGGGGTCCCATTAAATGATGGCCTACTCCTGTGGTGGGTGATCTAAATGCTTGATTCTCTGCTGTGTCTTCCGTCGGGTCAGTCAAAGTGGCCTTCTCTGTGCTGGTGATGTAAATGATGCTGTGCCATCTGACATGGTTGCGGTCCATTAAATGATGGCCTACTCCTGTGTGGGTGATCTAAATGCTTGATTCTCTGCTGTAAGCTCTCTCCTCCGTCTGGGTGCAGGGTCAAAGTCTCTCAAAGTCGCCTTCTCCTGTGCTGGGTGATATAAATGTTATACTTGTGCCATCTGACATGGTTGCCGGGGTCCCATTAAATGCTGGCCTACTCCTGTGGTGGGTGATCTAAATGCCTGATTCTCTGCTGTGAAACCTCTCTCCTCCGTCTGGGTGCTGTGAAACCTCTCTCCTCCGTCTGGGTGCAGGGGTCAAAGTCTCTAAAAGTGGCCTTCTCTTGTGCTGGGTGATGTAAAACGGATGCTTGTACTATCTGACATGGTTGCCGGGGTCCCATTAAATGATGGCCTACTCCTGTGGTGGGTGATCTAAATGCCTGATTCTCTGCTGTGAAAACCTCTCTCCTCCGTCTGGGTGCAGGGGTCAAAGTCTCTCAAAGTCGCCTTCTCCTGTGCTGGGTGATATAAATGTTATACTTGTGCCATCTGACATGGTTGCCGGGGTCCCATGAAATGGTGGCCTACTCCTGTGGTGGGTGATCTAAATGCCTGATTCTCTGCTGTGAAAACCTCTCTCCTCCATCTGGGTGCAGGGTCAAAGCCTCTCAAAGTCGCCTTCTCCTGTGCTGGGTGATATAAATGTTATACTTGTGCCATCTGACATGGTTGCCGGGGTCCCATTAAATGGTGGCCTACTCCTGTGGTGGGTGATCTAAATGCCTGATTCTCTGCTGTGAAACCTCTCTCCTCCGTTTGGGTGCTGTGAAACCTCTCTCCTCCGTCTGGGTGCAGGGGTCAAAGTCTCTCAAAGTCGCCTTCTCCTGTGCTGGGTGATATAAATGTTATACTTGTGCCATCTGACATGGTTGCCGGGGTCCCATTAAATGATGGCCTACTCCTGTGGTGGGTGATCTAAATGCCTGATTCTCTGCTGTGAAAACCTCTCTCCTCCGTCTGGGTGCAGGGGTCAAAGTCTCTAAAAGTGGCCTTCTCTTGTGCTGGGTGATGTAAAACTGATGCTTGTACCATCTGACATGGTTGCCGGTGTCCCATTAAATGATGGCCTACTCCTGTGGTGGGTGATCTAAATGCCTGATTCTCTGCTGTGAAAACCTCTCTCCTCCGTCTGGGTGCTGTGAAACCTCTCTCCTCCGTCTGGGTGCAGGGGTCAATGTCTCTAAAAGTGGCCTTCTCTTGTGCTGGGTGATGTAAAACTGATGCTTGTACCATCTGACATGGTTGCCGGGGTCAAATTAACTAAATGGTGGCCTACTCTTGTGGTGGGTGATATGATGCCTGAATATGTGCTGTGGGGCCTCTCTCCTCTTTCTGGGTGCAGGGGTCAAAGTAACTAAAAGTGGCCTTCTCCTGTGCTGGATGGTATAAATGTAATGCTTGTGCTATCTGACATGTCTCCTCTGTCTGGGTGCTAAGGCCTAAGTCACTGAAAGTGGCCTTCTCCTGTGGTGGTTGATATGATGCCAGATTCTCTGCTGTGGGACCTCTCTCCTTTGTCTGGATGCTGGGGTCGAAATAATAGTAAGTGACCTTCTCCATTGGTGGGTGATTTGAAGCCTGATTCTGTGCTATGGGACCTAACTCCAATTAATATTGGTTAATTTTTATTTATTTTATGTTAAGTCATCATTTCCCTATCTACATTTGTTTGCAGGGGATTTACCTACATTTTGCTGCCTTTTGCAGCCCTCTAGCCCTTTCCGGGAGTCATTTACAGCCTTTTTAGTGCCCAAAAGTTCGGGTCCCCATTGACTTCTATGGGGTTCGGGTTCGGGATGAAGTTGGGGTTGAGTTCGGATCACGAACCCGGACATTTTCCGGAAGTTCGGCCGAACCTCTCGAACCCGAACATCCAGGTGTTCGCTCAACTCTAGTCACCATTAAACATGTGTCTTACTACTGATGTATATTATACATAGTGACAGCCATCTTATCAAATCTAGAACATATTTAACCTTATCCGCATATTATATTCATTATCACAAACATCAATAAACATCTATAACTCATTGCGATTTTTGTGCGGTTTTTTCTGCACATGCGTTTTTATTGCTAATCTCTGCTGTGGTACTAGTGAAATTCATCTAATGTCTTACATCTGAAGTATACTTCTCCGATTCCTCATATTTGTGTTTTCAACGTGTCCATAGCTTCGTTTTCCCCTAGTATATCTTCTACTTCACATATTTCTGCATATATGTTGGATTTTATATAATAACACAATTCCATAAGTGTTATATAATAACACTATTCCATAAGTGTTAAGAGTTAGATTTTTTCTTTATTATTAAATATGTCATTTTATGGATAAGTGTCTACCACCGTATATTTTTCTCTAACATAATCCAGATAAGGAGAGCCTAACTACACTGTGGTTTTAATGCTATTTTTGGTAAAGGGGAATTACTCAAGTTAGAGCACCAACCCATCCCTGTAATCAGTGGAGCCACACCGTATCCACTAATTGCCAATCTACTCCTGGATCCACTTCTAAGCATACTGGTAATAGGAAGGGAGTATGTTTTTTCTGTGGACAGAAGGGATATTCTATCACAGTATGTCCATACATTATAACGGCAAAAAGAAAAAAAAGACATTTAATTCCCATCTGACTCTTGGAGGGGTGAGAGGAGAGTCAGAAAATGTTTATTTGCCTTTCACTGGTAGTACCCAATTTCTCCTAACTGCCGAGGTGTAGAGATGTCCCGAACTATTCGCGGGTGAACAGTTCCTGGCGAACATAGCTTGTTTGCGTTTGCCGTGGTGGGAGAACATTTGTGATGTTTGGTCTGCCCCCTATACCTCATCATTGAGCAAACTTTGACCCTGTACGTCTCAGCAGACACATTCCAGCTAATCAGCACCCTCCCTCCCACACCTTGCCACCTCCTATAAAATGGGCAGCCATTTTAGATTCAGTCTGAAGCTGCATGTTAGTGAGAGCAGGGAGACTGCAGCTGCTGCTGTGCTGATGATTCTGAATTCATAGGGAAAGCGTTAGCTAGGCCAGTGTTCTGTGTCCACAGACTCATCTGATGTAAAGACAGCGTCACAGCACCCCAAAAAGCCCTCTTTAGGGCTGCTACGTTAGTCTTCTTTTTTTTTTTCTTCTCTATATATATATATATATATATATATCAGTTGCCTGGCCTGCCCGTGTGTGAGGAGCTGCAGGACCACAGACTGTAGTGTGCCCACTGCCACTGCCCGCCACTCATAGCGTGTGGCACAGGACTATGCATCAAAAATCGGCATTTAATTTTCACCCTTTTGTTACAGTATAACCCGGTATAGTGAGGGTTAATACCGTTCGGGCGATTCCCCTGGCGAAGAGCACAGCAACCCACAACCGCTGGAATCCACCGAACTGGAACCATACGAAGTCCTCCTTTCCTGGAACAGGCAAGAGAACGTTCTGACGTAGCAATTCCCCCCAAGTACGAGACGAGGCTCCGTATTAATGGTTAAACAGGAATTCTCTTTATTGAGGGCTGCCTGCCCGGTATTTATGCAGGTCTCCCACCTGGTGGACACTCCCCTAGGGGACCAGAAGGAAGACTGAGACACAGGGGATACAGCAGCCAATCACACACAATGGGACAATACAGACACTCCCAGCATATCCCTCCCCTCTGCCTGTGATACAATTACCCTACACGGGTTAATGTAATCATCACAGGCAGGAGAATACACAATGTCTTCTGTCCTGGAGACAATCAAGGAGTCATTCAATTATCTCTCAGGACAAAGGGAAATCGCCAATACACACGTGGGGACAATAGGACAGACATCATTATTCAATATACCATGTCCCACCCTTTACAGTACACACAGACATTTAACATATCCCCAGATGGCTTGGATCTGAGCGCTCAATATATACAAACAGCGCTCAGATGCCACAAACACAGTCAAATCGCCATGGGGTTTAAGTTTAGCATGGGCTGATGAGAGGGCCCATAATCCTGGGGCAAGAGGCTGGCAATCTGTCCCCTCCAAAACCCAGTGGCGCGGTTGGTTTCGCCACACATCTCCCCTTTTCCAAACAGACTAACAGGGTATCTGACCTTCTGCCGGTCAGTGCCCTTGTTGAGTCCAGCAGCCCACCCACAAAACAGAAACAGCAGTACAGCCCACCCACAATAAATGGTTACTACACCTGAGCAAGGGATAAACCTGTCCATGTCCATGTGCCTCACTACGGCTGTGTGGGGGACTGGTAGACTGCCTGAGTGGGTTGCTGAGTGGGCAGAGACCAGCGGTACTCTGCCCTGGTGCCAGCGCTACCACGGAAGTAGCCTGGTTGGAGCCTGGTTGTTGTAGGGGAGACCGACTGTCTCCCCTTTAGATACACAGCTCTGCTGTTGTAGGGAGAGACTGACTGTCTCCCCTTTAGATAGACCACCATGCTGCTGTGGGGAGACCGACTGTCTCCCCTTTGGCTAAATGGCCCTGTTGCTGGGGACAGGACCGACTGTCCCTACCCCTGTGCTGTGAGTGCAGAGACCACGGTCCCATCTGCACTGTTGTGGGGCTTACTGTCTCCCCTGGTGCGTTAAACTGCCGCTGAGGGATGGAGACTGGGCTCCCAATTCCCTGTAAATCACACGGCCGATGGGGAATGGAGACGATGCTCTTCTCTCCCTGCAAAACATACTGCCGCTGGGGAGCAGGACCGACTGTCCCTACTCCCTTAAAATCCGGCTGCCGCTGGGGATCTGGGCCGACTACCCAGCATCCCTGTAGGGCCGGTGGAGAGCTCTCGGTCCCATCTCCACTGTTGTGGGGCTTACTGTCTCCCCTGGTATGTTAAGCTGCCGCTGGGGAGAGCAGGTAACAAGCTTCTCTCCCAGACATACTTCCAGCCGCTGGGGAATGGAGACTGGGCTCTCTATTTCCTGCTGGACACTCTGCCGATGGGGAATGGAGACTGGGCTCCCAATTCCCTGCACTTGACTCTGCCGCTGGGGGACAGGACCGACTGTCTCTGCCCTCTGTAACTTAGCCTGCCGCTGGGGAGAGGGTAACAAGCTCCTCTCCCATACATACTTCCAGCCTCTGGGGAGGGAGACCGTCTGTCTCCGCTCCCAATACAGTGTCCTGCTGCTGGGGAAAGGAGACTGGGCTCTCTATTCCCTGCTGGACACTCTGCCGATGGGAAATGGAGCCTGGGCTCCCAATTCCCTGCACTTGACTCTGCCGCTGGGGGACAGGACCGACTGTCTCTGCCCCCTGTAACTCAGCCTGCCGCTGGGGAATGGAGACTGGGCTCCCAATTCCCTGCAGGACCGGTGGAGAGACCTCGGTCCCATCTCCACCGGCCACCTGGGAGTTCTTCCCAGTAGACCTCCACAATATCCTCCCAGCTGAAGGGCTCTGGACCTGGGTCTGACACTCTGCTCTCTCGCTGAGCCCTCTCACTGGAGTGGAACAGCTGCTGGTAGTCCTGTTCCAGCTCCATCTCCCGGGTCACCAGGTGGACCAGGTCTTGCTCAATTTTGTGAGTGTCGTCCCAGTCATACCTGCTCTCCCGCCACTCAAAGAGGTCCCTGAACCGGGCTTGTGTAGGGCTCCCAAACTCCAGCTCTGAAAAAGTCTCCCATAACAAGCCAGGACCATCAAACTCCTCTCCCTCTGGCATGTCATGCTCGGCTGTCGGGGTAGGTACCGAGCTTCATACCACCAGAGTGCCTGGTAGGCATCTTCCAGCCACATCTCCCGCCTTACCAGGTGCTTCAGGTCTTCTACCCACTCTTCCAGGGGCTGCTCTCCTAGGAAGGGCATCCGCAGGGCTACTCGCTTCTGCTGTCGCTGCTCGTCCTTGGGGAGCCTCTCGTCCCGCAGATACTCCACAATACCCAGTGCCTGGTACCAGATGCCTTTGCGGACTGCATCTCGGTCATCCATGACACCCTCATCATACTCCACTAGTGGTTCCATACCGGTGCTGTACTGGGACACGCTTTGCCCTCAAATTGTAAAATCCACGGTGCCTTCTGTTGCTGTCCTTCTGGCTGTAGGAACGATCCCGCTGCTTGCCACCAGTTGTTACGGTATAACCCGGTATAGTGAGGGTTAATACCGTTCGGGCGATTCCCCTGGCGAAGAGCACAGCAACCCACAACCGCTGGAATCCACCGAACTGGAACCATACGAAGTCCTCCTTTCCTGGAACAGGCAAGAGAACGTTCTGACGTAGCAATTCCCCCAAGTACGAGACGAGGCTCCGTATTAATGGTTAAACAGGAATTCTACTTTATTGAGGGCTGCCTGCCCGGTATTTATGCAGGTCTCCCACCTGGTGGACACTCCCTAGGGGACCAGAAGGAAGACTGAGACACAGGGGATACAGCAGCCAATCACACACAATGGGACAATACAGACACCCCCAGCATATCCCTCCCCTCTGCCTGTGATACAATTACCCTACACGGGTTAATGTAATCATCACAGGCAGGAGAATACACAATGTCTTCTGTCCTGGAGACAATCAAGGAGTCATTCAATTATCTCTCAGGACATAGGGAAATCGCCAATACACACGTGGGGACAATAGGACAGACATCATTATTCAATATACCATGTCCCACCCTTTACAGTACACACAGACATTTAACATATCCCCAGATGGCTTGGATCTGAGCGCTCAATATATACAAACAGCGCTCAGATGCCACAAACACAGTCAAATCGCCATGGGGTTTAAGTTTAGCATGGGCTGATGAGAGGGCCCATAATCCTGGGGCAAGAGGCTGGCAATCTGTCCCCTCCAAAACCCAGTGGCGCGGTTGGTTTCGCCACACCTTTAATCTAAGGTTAGTTGACTGCCAGTGTGTGTCAGGCCGACTTCCACTGACTGTAGTGTGCCCATCACTCATACCGGGTGGCACAGGACTTTGCATAAAAAAAGGAATTTCATTTTTACCCTTTAATCTAAGGTTAGTTGCCTGCCAGTGTGTGTCAGGCCCACTTCCACTGACTGTAGTGTGCCCACTGCCAGTGCCCACCACTCATACCGGGTGGCACAGTAGCTTGCCGATAAATAAGGCATTTCATTTTTACCCTTTAATCTAAGGTTAGTTGCCTGCCAGTGTGTGTCGGGCCGACTTCCACTGACTGTAGTGTGCCCACTGCCTGTGCCCACCACTCATACCGGGTGGCACAGTAGCTTGCCGATAAATAAGGCATTTAATTTTTACCCTTTAATCTAAGGTTAGTTGCCTGCCAGTGTGTGTCGGGCCGACTTCCACTGACTGTAGTGTGCCCACTGCCAGTGCCCACCACTCATACCGGGTGGCACAGTAGCTTGCCGATAAATAAGGCATTTCATTTTTAGCCTTTAATCTAAGGTTAGTTGCCTGTCAGTGTGTGTCGGGCCGACTTCCACTGACTGTAGTGTGCCCACTGCCTGTGCCCACCACTCATACCGGGTGGCACAGTAGCGTGCCGATAAATAAGGCATTGAATTTTTACCCTTTAATCTAAGGTTAGTTGTCTGCCAGTGTGTGTCAGGCCGACTTCCACTGACAGTAGTGTGCCCACTGCCTGTGCCCACCACTCATACCGGGTAGCACAGGACTTTGCATAAAAAAAGGCATTTCATTTTTACCCTTTAATCTAAGGTTAGTTGCCTGCCAGTGTGTGCCAGGCCGACTTCCACTGCCCACCACTCATACCGGGTGGCATAGTACCTTGCACGCATAGTACCACTAATAAAAAAAATAAAATAAAGAGGCAGAGGCAGGACACCCCGCAGGGGCCATCATGGTGCTGTGATTTCCTTTGGCCCTAGAATAATGCCCAGTGTTCAGAGGCCACATACCCTGAACTTGAAAAATTCTGAGGACATAGTTGACTGGCTTACACAGGACACCCAATCTAATACAGCTTCCGCTCGGAACCTTGACTCACCATCCTCCTCCTGCTCAGCTTAGGGCACCTTCTTGAGTGGTTTCTCTGCCCCTAGGTGACCACCCAACACATTGGAGTGTGCCATATCCCTATGTCTATATTGTCTCTGGACTAGTAGCTGCTCTACCACTTCGTCCTGTATCTTGGTCACCCGGAATTACAGATCCTGATTCGGGGCAAAGTGTGGAAACCGTTGGTCGGCCCCAGGCTCCTGGGGAATTCCATTAAGGACCACCACATTCTATAGTGTCCCTTTAAATGTCAAATCTCAAAGTTGGACCGTACCAAAATTTCCCCGGGACACCTCCAAGTCGAGGACATTTTCCTCTGTGGTTGCCTTTTTCTTATTGTCCCCTAGCAGGACAGTTAGATAAAACTCCAGTGGTATCTCTGGACTTCCACACACCAGTTTCCCTGGACCTTCTGGGTGATTTTGCATAGCCATCTTTGCCCACAGGTTCCAGAACAGGGGGCAGTCATGACCAATAATACCATCATGCAGAAACAGTTTCACCACCCCCTCATTGTACGTCAGGGTTCCCCAGCCTGTCTTCAGAGTAACCTAGACCACCGGGTAAACTCTGGTGTCCCCGTGAATTCACACAACCCCCAGATTTTTCCCAGGGGCCAGCACATGAGGAAGAGAGGCCAAGATAAGAGTGACCAAGCTCCCTGAGTCCAACAGTCCTGGAACAATGGGACAAGAGTCCCACTGATTGTTAGTGTACACATCTGGGGTCCCTCCCCCTCGTTTGGTATGGCGCTGCAAGTTGGCTGCGCGAAGAGGGAACTGTGACTGCCCACAGAACAGTCCATGGACGGTGTGGTGAGGGGACACTGGGCTACCGACATATCCAGCAAATGATTTCCTGGGGAATTCCTTTGGTTACTAGTTCTGGCATCCCCTTGGCCTTGGCATGACCCTCTTGAGTGGGCTTGACCCCCAGTCTCTGACTGTCTGAGTCCTTCTGGGCCCCCAATAGGGTGACTTAAGGTTCCCTGGTAAGCCTAGGGACTTCTCCATAGCATGGAATCTCTCCACTAGTCTCACCATGTCATCTGCCATCTAGGGGTCACCCTGTGCAACCCAGTACTGGATGGTTTGGGGAAGAGAGTGCATAAACCAGTCCATGACCACACGTTCTACCATTTTAGCCAGGGAACTGAAGCCCAAGGATACAATTACAAAAAATGTATATTTTATTAAATAACATAAGTACATACATAAAGAGCGTTGTGTTTAAAAAAAATGTAGCAGTAAGAAAAACCACCATCCCAGGCCAGTGGTACACTAAGCTATAAATAATGATACAATAATCAACATCTATAAAAGTCTATATAAATATGGCCGAGTCTCCTAGGTTATACAGAGTGGGTGTATCTGTGAAGGACGGTGAAGTACACTTTCACAGATGGCATCAGCAGTCTCAGCTGTGAGCATCACAAAAGCATGTAAATCCCAAAACCAGGGCATAACACCAGGGCATGGTGGAGGATGCGTGCATAAACCCGTGGGCAAACTACATGTCCTAGGTCAAAGCCACAACACAGAGTCAGCAGTATTTTTGATTTTAGGAGTAGTGTTGATTGGGAATTTTCGTAATGCAAATTTTTTTTTTCCGTAATGCGAATATTCACAATCAAGAAAATAATGACTGGAGATTACGAATTCTCGAATATATGGAGAATATTTGCCTGAATATTTCCCCAAATATCTGCAAAATATCACAAATTAGAATATTGCCCCTGCCGCTCATTACAATTGATCAGCTCAAATGGTTATTTCAGATATAGTTCAAACAATAGTCTTTTTATTTTGTCCAAAACGGATTCAACAAATACTCGCTTACTTCAGCATGTAAACACACAAAAACACAGTCCATATGAAGTGGTCTGACTCACAGTCCTCTGTAGTTACAGGTTTCCACCACCAGCTTAAGGGGGAAAAGACTTGGCAATAGGAGGCTTCTCCGCTGAAACACTCCACACAGCTGTACTCCCAGTGTATCACACTTCCAGACTAGGAACAACACCCCCAGCTCTCCCGGGCTTCCTAGCTTATAAAGGCCAGCTGAAACCTGGTCTAGATACGATGGAGTAGTCATCCCACCCTGCTCTTTGACTACTCAATGAAACCAGGCCCGGATCAGCTGCAGCCAGCAGCTAAACTACTACTAACAAGTGTCAGTAACCTAGTGTTACTGATAAAACGTCACAGGTTCATTGCACCGAGACCAGGCACCTCGGTGACACGTATCTATCATCTACTATGGCACCTTGTGCCTTCTCACGAAATATATATATATATATATATATATATATATATATATATATATGTATAAGTCTGACCAGGGTATGCTCTGGCATTTTTTAGTTACTTGCCTGACATGCTGCCTAACATGTCTGATACTACCATTATCAATTTTTAACCTGAACAGTATTATGCACCTGCATTTGTATGGTGCGGGCTGCTGTGGTGAGTCCGCTCCATACAGGATGGATACCAGCTGTATAATATAGCCGGTAGCTGGCCGCAATAATGGGGAATTGCGATTATACTGCACCCTGTCATGTAACCCCTCAGATGCTGCATGCAACACTGATCGTGGCATCTGTGAGGCAAGGCAGAGGGTTGCGGCTCCCTCTGCCTTCCGATCGGAGCCCCTGCAGTGAAGGGGACAGTGTAAGATTCCTATATTTACCCTAATAGATTTCTAAGGGTGAATAGGACAAGGGATCAAAAGATCTAGGCTCCTAAGGGGGCTAATAGTTAAAAAGTAAAAATAAAATGAAACAAAACCACCAAAATATTGTTTAAATCACTACACTTTCATAATTGTACTCAAAAATATCTAAATATATAAACAATAAAAATGTAAACATATTAGATATTGCTAATTCTGAAAATGTCTGAACTATTAAAATATTTTATAAAATTTCCACTGTGGTAAATGCTGTAACAAAAAAAATATTAAAAACAAATGATTCATAATTTTTTAGTCATCTTGTCCCCCCAAAAAATTGAATAACAGTGATCAAAAAGTCAAACATACCACAAATGAGTGATCAAAAAGTGGTACCAATAAAAACTACAGTTTGTTCTGCCAAAAACAAGCCCTCATACAGCTCTGTACACTGAAATACAAAAAAGTTGTGGTTGTCAGAAAATGGTGATGCAAAGAAAATTTCATTTATTGGTATTCCTGGTGCCATTCTTTTTAGGTGTTTTATATTAGTGTGTGTGTTTGTGGGGGGGGGGGGGGGCGGGGGCGCAGCACAGGTAATAACTAGAACGTGCATCAGTGTTCTTCCGGCCAATTCTCTGCATAATTGCTGGGTTGCAGCCGGACATCCTCCGGTCCCCATTATAGTAAATTTCTATTAGTTCTGATGTCTTTGGGTCATGAATGGATTTGACACAAGGAACGTGAAAGTTCTAGCCCATTTCCTGGATACGTCTGTGAGTGGTGGCTTTTGTAGCACTGACTCCAGCTGTCCAAGTACACTCCTTGTGAATCTCCCCCAAATTCTTGAATGGCCTTTCCTTGGCAATCCTTTCAAGACTGCTGTTATCCCTGTTGCTTGGGCATCTTTTTCTATCACACTTTTTCTTTCCACTCAACTTTTCATTAATATGCTTGGATACAGCTCTATGGTAACAGCCAGCTTCTTAAGCAATGGCCTTTTGTAGTTTCCCCTCCTTGTGAAGGGTGTCAATGACATTCTTCTGGGCAACTGGCAAGTCAGCAGTCTTCCCCGTGATTGTATAGCCTACTGAACAAGACTGAGGGACCATTTAAAGGCTTAGGAAACCTTTACATGTGTTTTGTGTTGAATAGATGATTAGAGTATGACACCATAACTTTTTGGTTATCCACAGCAATAAGAAAACGTGATCTGGTGTTAAACAGGCAGGATATGCTCAAACCCATATGCAGTTGTGCATGTATATAGGGGAGCATATCCTGCACTTGTAGTCCGTTGCTGATGGCAATCAACAGCAAAAAAATGCATACAATGGAAGATGCCAGCAAAGGACTACAAGTACCACAATAACCATCCTACATACGGTAACGATTATGTAGCCTCAGGCTACTTGAGAGACCTTGGCACGGTGCCCAAGCTTAAGACATGTCCTCCTAGTAGGATATGTCGAACTAACCTCTCAATTTTAACATCAGTGTGAGGGTTTAGTATTACCGCAGAGTGCACCTGTCTCTGCTATTGTTAAGTTTTTATCCTCAGCTATAAGCCATAATCATCAAAATTAAAATAAATAAATGCTTGAAATAGTTATGAGCGGGAGGCGCCATATTCAATTTTGCGATATTTCGCAAATATTCGATTGAATATTCGTCATATATTCGTCAAAATCGAATATTCATAATTATTCTATATATTGCGAATGTTACGTGAATTTATATTCGCATTGCGAATTAAACTTAGAGCTGAGTTCCTAATGGTTGTAACTTGTATTGCTAGAATTGCAACGAATATCAACAATATAGCACTATATTCTCAATCTTGGTTATATTCTAGCAACAACCATTAGGAATTCAGCTCTAAGTTTAATTCACAATGCGACTATATAATCGCATTGCAAATTCAACTTAAAGCTGGGTTACTAATGGTTGTGTTAGTAGAATATAACGAATATCACTAATATAGCACTATATTCTCAATCTTCGTTATATTCTAGCAACTGCCAACAACCATTAGGAACTTAGCTCTAAGTTGATTTCGCAATGCTAACATATACTCGCATTGTGAATTCAACTTAGAGCTGGGTTCATATTGGTTGACTTGCTAGAATATAACAAAGATTGAGAATATAGTGCTATATTCGTGAATTTGTGATATTCGTTATATTCTAGCAATACAACCATTAGTAACCCAGCTCTAAGTTGAATTCGCAATGCGAGTAATTCAGGTTACATTAATCGCATTGCGATTACAACTTAGTCAAATTTGTGAGATCGTGATTCTCACATCCGACAGTACATTTTAGCATGGAGGCATTCCCATGCACACAGGAAGTCAGCAGAAGCGGCAACAGGCATTGACTGGAGCGGGCAGGGAGCCAAGAATCCTCCGGACAGGTAAGAACAGCTTTTGGGAAGTGGGAAGACAACCAGAGAGCAACAAGGATTAACAACTTTAAAAAAAAATAATAATGAATATTCGAAATAGCGAATATATAGCGATATATTCGCTAAAAAAAATTCGCTATTCGAATATTCGTGCTCAACACTAGCTTGAAACAGATTACTCTGTAGGTACTGAATCTATATAATACTGTATATGAATTTCACTTTTTATTAAACTATTGAAATAAATTGTTTTTGGTGGCATTTTAATTTATTGAGATGCACCTGTATTGTCTGCCATATGCAATTCCCCCCAAATCTTGTTATATCTTAGAGTGTATTAGTCTAGCATGTTTGCTGTGCATTTTGGAATCTCTTGTTCGACAAAGTCTAGTGATATGTGTTTTGGATTATTTCATATATTTTTTGCTGTGCTGCTGTATTGTCTTGGCTATATTGTGAGATGGAGAAACAGCTCTAATTGTCTGAACACTGTTTGTATAGATCAAATTAAGTCATCTGGACTGACACTGCCATTTGGCTACAAGATGTCGCTATTTCCAAGACACAAGACTGCATATATTTTCATATTGATGAGAGGTGGGGTTTGAGAGCCTGGAAAAGAGGAAAGGAGGCAGTCATCGTAGAGAGAAGCTGAGATAGAGACTGAGGATCTGTGTGAGGAGAAAAACCATTAACATCCAGGTGTGGGAGCACCCTTCAGTGACCAGAGCTGCAGCCAAGTGAAGCTGATCCTGTCCAAGACCCTGATCCTGTCCAGAAGAAGGAGGATTGCTGCCAGGAACACTGATGAGAGCTGAAGAGCAAAGCCACAGACCCTGTGGTACTGCATGCTTGTTGGAGAGGTATTATTCTGTTCAGAGTCACCAGCAGATGCAGGGCAGATCCGGGTCGGTAAGATCGTGCACACACCTCATTACAGTGTTGGCACCTAGAGACTGAGACCAGGCCTGTAGTTAGTTAGGGTCTCTGTTTGTGCCAGGCCACAAGTGTTACTACTGTTCATTGCAAGGACTCCATAAGTTAAAATGACATTTTACATTGGAGAGCTGATAAAATTAACATAAACTCAAGCCAGGCTGATGTTTTGCTCAGAAAGAATGCATGTGCTACAGGACCAGTTATGGGAGGGGGAACACTGTAGATCTTTGTAACATTTTAAGCTGTTGTTCTGCACCGCAGGCTAGCCTGTACCACACACCCATACAGTGGTTCTTGTTAATAATAGGGTAATGACAGGTAAGGTGTGGCAGTTTAGTTGTGTCTGCCAGTAGGTAAATCTTTGAACTTTCCTCCTGCATCCATCGGAGGTCTATGTGCTGTGCAGCATAAGGGTCTCAGCCTTCGGGCTGGGTGTATGTAAATTTATTGTATGTTCCCAGCATTTGTGGTTGTGTTTATTGCTAAATTTAAGTTTTGGCAAATTTTGCAAGTTTTGGGAAAATCTGGTGTTGGGGTTGCTTTCCTCGTTCGTAACTTCACTGTATCCAGGAAAGCCCACCCCAGTACGTGGCATACAATATTGCTAGGTTGAATTCAGATCAGGGGTCCCCAAGCACTGACCAGTATTGCTCTATTTTAGTTCATTGCTATTCCATAATCTGAAATCTACTGCATTGCTGGATCAACAGGATCATCCCCTTTATCAGTAATAAAACATTTGCATTCTGTTTAGTGGGCATGCTATGCCGAACACGATTTCGGCTCAAGTATAGCCATGCTTTGCACATAGCGGAGTTCGGCTGAACACCGGGTGTGCTCGAGTCAGTGTATTTAAATCTAAGTTAGCCTCTATTTTTATGCAGAAGATGAGGGAGGGAATCCCTTACTGTGAGTCTGTGGCTCAGGAGTCCCTGCTTGGGGACACCCAGTGGGTGAATCCCTCAGTGTGAGTCTGCCCTGCACTGACTCCATATATAGCTATGTCCATATATGGAGTCAGTGCTTGGGGACTCCCAGTGTACTAAAATCTAATTTAACCTGTATTTCAGAAAACTTCCTGCTGGGATTTGAACTCACAACCTACTGCATTAGTGGCAAGGCACTTAACCACTCAGCTATAATAGCTGCATAGCAAGTTACTTACTCACTTACTTACTAACTAACTAAAAACAAAATGAGACTTCTACTGTAGAGGTCTCATATTTTGTTTTTATTTTTAGCGACTGGCTATGCAGCTATATAGCGTAGTGACAAACCAAAATCTGGCATTGGGATAACGCCCAAATAACCGGAGTCCCTAACGTATATATAAACCAATTCACCACACCGGAAATCAAATACAGATAATCACTTTATTATTACCATTATAAAACAATTCATATAAAAAAATGACATAAAATCTTAATCGACATGATCTGTACCACCAATCATGTCAATTAAGATTATATGTTATTTTTTTTATATGAATTGTTTTTTAATGGTAATAATAAAGAGATTATCTGTATTTGATTTCCAGTGTGGTGAATTGGTTTATATATAGCGTAGTGGTTAAAGTTCTGGGCTGTGATGCAGAAGCTGTGAGTTCAAATCCTATCACAAACATTTTCAGAAATAGTGTCTATGCTACATAGAACAGTGTGGGCTATGCTTTATCCTACAGCACTCTGTGGTCTCTTCTACAAACAACAGTGTGGGCTTTGCTACATCCTACAGACTCCTACTAGTAGTAAGTATTCCGATACAGCAGAAGTCTCATGTTTATTTTTATTTTTTTAGTAAGTGGCCATGCAGCTGTATAGTGAAGAGATTAAAGCTCTTGTCTGTGATGTAGACGCTATGAATTTGAATCCCTGCAGAAACTTTTCAGAAATAGAGTTTTTTTTATTTTATTACACATTTATTTTGTGCCATACATTTTTTATAATTACATAAATATATATATATATATATATATATATATATATATAAAAAAAGGAAAATGAGAAGCAGCACACTGTCTTCCTGGGTGCAACTCCCGCACTGGTCCCCAACGCGGTCCACTAGATACAAATTCGGAAAACGCAGGCAGCACTCCAATAACAAAGTGGTTTATTAGCCCAGTGCAGTACAAGCAACGTTTCAACTGTTCAATACAGTCTTTGTCAAGCTCACGTCAGCATGTGTCTTGTGCAGTATATAAAGGCAGTGCACATCTTAATTGACAATTAATCAAAATATTATAAAATCATTCATAAAAAGCCACATTATGTGAATCATACAATACTGTATATCAAAGTGCTAGTGCTTCAATTCATTACATAATAGTGAACAATAAATATATATCTTCAACATGATTTACATGGTAAAAATCACATAATTGGTGCATGATTGTGTAAATAATTTCATCTGTGTAACACCACGTGTTTGGGTTAAAAAAAAGGAGGAATGGAGAAATCTCACATGTGGGTCCGAGCATCATGTCTGGCATGGCGTTCCACATCGTTCACAGCGCATGCGTATATGCCGCTGATCTCGCGATGTGTATAGTCCATCCCACACTTAGATCGGTACCACACTAAACATGGCTGAACAAAGCCAGCAACTCACTATCACGCATGCTCCAGCTACTTCTCGAACAGCTGCTCAATCACATGATCACTGGCACATCCCTCTTCCGGCCTTCAGAATCACCGGACCACAGCATTCATGCAGTTTCGTGCCACTTGCTTCTTAGCTACATCACATTGGTCATGTGATAACCTCATTCAACCAAAAACACACCTCTTAGCTTTGAGTTACCTGGCAACAGGAGACGCTCTCGTGAAAGGCGCCACCCCTAGCCTGGCCTTACTTACCGCCAATGCCAAATCACTAGCATTGATGCAGTTTCGTGCCAATGGCATCCCTTTATTCTATACACCTCATCCCACAATATTTCAAGTGGATATCCCAAGGAGGGTCCACCGTCGAATACGGGGTCGAGGTACACTTACATACAAAAGATTATTTTAAAAGGGGTCATATAATTCAGCCGATCAGAGACTGTATTGGAGCACATTCATTCACAATTAAGTTTCAAAAAACTAGTCAAGTTGCGGCACCAATGTTTGTGTTATAACAATATCATGGCGGTCAAATGTTGCGCAGATCCCAACCGGAGACATCCAATCCATAGCTTAAAAAATATCTGAAAATAAAAAAACATATATCAAAAATAGATCAAAAAATAAAGAATAATACATCTTTTACAAAACACACTATTTTTCACCGTGATTATACAGGTAAGAGACTAGGTGTGGTATCACCTTTTAACCCACTTTGAATTCAACATTCAGACCCCTAGGTTTAAGGGTCTGTAATGTAAAAATCCAAAAGAGTTCCCTCTTCTTCAAGCATGCTACTCTGTCTCCCCCTCGTCGAGACGCTACCACCTGTTCCAAGATTCTAAACCGGAGGTCCTTTTCTGTATGTCCTTTCTCTGTAAAATGTTTTGAAACTGGCAAATCCAACCTCTGTTTTCTGATGGTATACCTATGGTGATTGAGACGTGTCTTCACATCCCAAGTGGTCTCTCCCACATACCACATGTCACATGGGCAGGATAGGAGATAGACCACGTGGGTGGAATCACACGTCAAGAACTGTCTAATTTTCATAGTTTCTCCTGTAGCTGAGTTCACAAAACAATTGCCACGTATCATCAGGGAGCAATTAATGCAATTAAAGCACGGAAAACATCCCGTCCTTGTAGAACCGAAATATGAGCCACAGCTCACCTTTTTAGAACCAATGTCAGATTTTACAACCCTGTCACCCACATTGCGGGACCGTCTATATGAGAATAGAGGTGGGACACCAAATTCTTTTACACGGGGAATCCACTTTTGCGAACACCCCAATGTTTTCTCACAATTTTAGCAATATTTTCACTTTCTGTGTTGAATTCCGAGACAAATGGGATTATATCAACAGTATTACTATCTCTCCTAGTAACCTGATCCCTATTTCTGATTTTATCCATGCTTTTTTTAATCAATTTTTGTGGGTACCCTCGTGCCATGAACTTGGAGCCCATCTCAGTGAGTCTATTTTGCTTACTCGGCTCCTCCTGTACAATTCTATCCACTCGTAGCAATTGGCTGTATGGCAAAGATTTGATCATGGATCGAGGGTGGTGGCTCTCAAACCTCAAAAGTGTATTTTTATCAGTCTCCTTTACATGCAAGTCAGTGCACAGTATGCAATTCTGAACTGACACCTTAGTATCCAGAAATTGAAGAATCTCAGTCGAGTACATAACAGTAAATTTAACACTGGGGTCAATTTGATTAAGGAATTCATGGAAAGCCATGAGGTCATCTGTGGCGCCCACCCACACCAAGAAGACGTCGTCTATATAACGCCACCACATGAGCACATGCTCAAAATGGCGGCATCCATAGACGAACGTCTCCTCAAGGTGTGTCATGTAGATGTTAGCATAGGTGGGCGCCACATTAGACCCCATGGCGGTCCCCCGTAACTGCATAAAAAAATCATCCTGGAATAAAAAATAATTCCGTACCAGGATGAACTGCAACAAAGTTACAATAAAATCCTGGCATTGTGTCGTGTAATTCGTCTGTCTCAAACACTGTGTCACTGCCTGTAGGCCCAACTCGTGTTCAATCGACGTGTAAAGGCTAGTGACGTCAAAAGACGCCAAAATGGCCCCCTCTGGTATCCTCAAATCCCTGATTTTACTTAGGAAATCAGCTGTATCACGTATATACGACCTCGCATTAATCGCAAAAGGCCGCAGAATTTTATCAAGAAAAATGGCTGGGTTACAGAATAATGAACCCCTCCCGGACACAATCGGGCGTCCCGGGGGGGAATTCAAATTCTTGTGAATCTTTGGGAGAGTGTACAGGATGGGAGTCACCGGCTTGTCACAATATAAAAAATTAAACAATTTGTCGTCTATAATTCCGGCTGTCAAAGCCTGGCTCAGTATTAGTTTTAATTCACGTAGCAAACTGAATTTTGGATCATGTGACTCCCTCCTATAAACTGCATCATCACCCAACTGTCTATGGATCTCATGTACATAGTCACTGGTATCCATAACCACGACCCCACCACCCTTATCAGCTGATTTGATGGTGAGGCCGTGGTTGGAGGCCAGGGACCCAAGCGCAGCGATCTCCCCTGATGTTATATTGGAGTGCTTAATGGGTCTATTGGTACATTCAGCTCTTAAATTATCAACATCCCTTTTCACAGCCTGAAAAAAAGCGTCAATCGCCGGATAATTCATCACTGGTGTAAAATCACTTTTAGTATAAAGTCCAGTATTTAACAATGTCAACTCCGATTTCCTTGCCACTGTACCCAACGGCCTGGTTAAATCTAAAGACCATATTTTCAATTTGATACTGCGTAAGAATTTGTGGAGAGCCACATCCACCGAAAACCAGTTGGGTCTAGTGGCAGGGCAATATGTTAGCCCCTTATTTAATATGGAGTGTTCAGCAGTCCCCAGTTCCAATGATGATATATTTACCACTATGTCTTCCTCTTGTATGTGGATTTCGTTTTTTTCGACTTCACAATCTTTCCTTTTCCTTTGTCTATGCTGACGTTTTCCTCCCCGTCTGGTTCGGGATGATCTGGACCCTCCTCTAAAAAAGATTGCAAGTCCGCATGCTGTGCAGCTCGTTGTGAAGGAGGCCTCTCATTCTGTTTAAATACTGCTGTTTTTGTAGTGGAATCAATATTATGGTTCCTTTTGTCGCCACCCGGTCGGCGATTCCGTCTCTGGTCACTCTGCCAATTGTAGACATATCCATGTGAATAGTCATCCGCATCCCTTGTCCATTTACGTCTTTTTTTGTCCTGTAACTCAGTCCTAAATTTGTCAAAAAAAGTTTCACTTATTGCACTGTAATTTTCAAAGTCCTCTTTAGATAATAGTTGCTGTAATCTTTCAACATGATTGTTCACATCAGTCTTCACCAACTGTAGCTCTTTTTGCAAAAATTCTATATTCAATAGCATTACATCATATGCATATTTGTTTGATATTTGAACAAATTTTAAACAGAATTCCTGGTTGTTAAAAAGTAAGTCCGGTCTCAGGTGGGACCTCATGCCCCTAGGTATCCTATGTTGTTGAAAATATTCACAGAGAGTGGATATATGCAGCTCCATATTAATCAGGTGTTTAGAATCAAATTCAAAACGTTTCTTGGTCTCAAGAACAGAGGGTGTAGATAAGAAGGAGGTATTTCTCACCGTGCCACCAAGTATCCTTTCCTCGTCCTCTTTGGTGAAAAAAAAGACATCTGGGTTATCAATCTCTGATGATGTAGCCATGTTTCAGGTGCTAGGCTCCTCTTGTTGAAGATACAAGAAAAGGAAAATGAGAAGCAGCACACTGTCTTCCTGGGTGCAACTCCCGCACTGGTCCCCAACGCGGTCCACTAGATACAAATTCGGAAAACGCAGGCAGCACTCCAATAACAAAGTGGTTTATTAGCCCAGTGCAGTACAAGCAACGTTTCAACTGTTCAATACAGTCTTTGTCAAGCTCAAGTCAGCGTGTGTCTTGTGCAGTATATAAAGGCAGTGCACATCTTAATTGACAATTAATCAAAATATTATAAAATCATTCATAAAAAGCCACATTATGTGAATCATACAATACTGTATATCAAAGTGCTAGTGCTTCAATTCATTACATAAGAGTGAACAATAAATGTTTTTTTATTTTCAGATATTTTTTAAGCTATGGATTGGATGTCTCCGGTTGGGATCTGCGCAACATTTGACCGCCATGATATTGTTATAACACAAACATCGGTGCCGCAACTTGACTAGTTATTTGAAACTTAATTGTGAATGAGTGTGCTCCAATACAGTCTCTGATAGGCTGAATTATATGACCCCTTTTAAAATAATCTTTTGTATGTAAGTGTACCTCGACCCCGTATTCGACGGTGGACCCTCCTTGGGATATCCACTTGAAATATTGTGGGATGAGGTGTATAGAATAAAGGGATGCCATTGGCACGAAACCGCATCAATGCTAGTAATTTGGCATTGGCGGTAAGTAAGGCCAGGCTAGGGGTGGCGCCTTTCACGAGAGCGTCTCCTGTTGCCAGGTAACCCAAAGCTAAAAGGTGTGTTTTTGGTTGAATGAGGTTATCACATGACCAATGTGATGTAGCTAAGAAGCAAGTGGCACGAAACTGCATGAATGCTGTGGTCCGGTGATTCTGAAGGCCAGAAGAGGGATGTGCCAGTGATCATGTGATTGAGCAGATGTTCGAGAAGTAGCTGGAGCATGCGTGATAGTGAGTTGCTGGCTTTGTTCAGCCATGTTTAGTGTGGTACCGATCTAAGTGTGGGATGGACTATACACATCGCGAGATCAGCGGCATATACGCATGTGCTGTGAACGATGTGGAACGCCATGCCGGACATGATGCGCGGACCCACATGTGAGATTTCTCCATTCCTCCTTTTTTTAACCCAAACACGTGGTGTTACACAGATGAAATTATTTACACAATCATGCACCAATTATGTGATTTTTACCATGTAAATCATGTTGAAGATATATATTTATTGTTCACTGTTATGTAATGAATTGAAGCACTAGCACTTTGATATACAGTATTGTATGATTCACATAATGTGGCTTTTTATGAATGATTTTATAATATTTTGATTAATTGTCAATTAAGATGTGCACTGCCTTTATATACTGCACAAGACACACGCTGACTTGAGCTTGACAAAGACTGTATTGAACAGTTGAAACGTTGCTTGTACTGCACTGGGCTAATAAACCACTTTGTTATTGGAGTGCTGCCTGCGTTTTCCGAATTTATATATATATATATATATATATATATATATATATATATATATAAAAAAAAAAAAAAGGCACTGCAGCACTCAAAAACAGGTTATTCAACAGTGCAAATCCTCAAACCATGGGCGAAATGGTCAAATGTATAATCATCAAAAACAAGGCAGCACTCCAAGAATAGTGAAGAAAGTGGACCATTTATTCACCTTTCAGCGACATTTCAACCACTCAATGTGGTCTTTATCAAGCATAGATATCACTGTGCTTGATAAAGACCACATTGAGTGGTTGAAACGTCGCTGAAGGGTGAATAAAGGGTCAACTTTCTTCACTATTCTTGGAGTGCTGCCTTTTTGATGATGATTATATATATATATATATATATATATATATATATATATATATACACACACATACATATATATATATATATATATTGAATCTCTATTTCTGAAATATTTCTAGCAGGATTTTAACACACAGCTTCTACATCACAGTCAAGAACTTTAACCACTACACTATACAGCTGCATGGCTACTAGGAGGGGGAGATAGTAGTACTGGGAGCTGGGGAGAAGTTGGTGGCACTGGGGGCAGCTGGTGGAACTGGGGGGCAAGCTGTTGGCACTGGGAGGCAAGCTGGTGGCACTGGGGGCAGCTGGTGGCACTGGGGGCAAGCTGGTGGCACTGGGGGGCAGCTGGTGGAACGGGGATAGCTGGTGGCACTGGGGGGCAGCTGTTGGCACTGGAGGGCAATCTGGTGGCAATGGAGGGCAAGCTGGTTGCACTGGTGTGGCAGCTAATGGCACTGGGGCAGCTTATAGCACTGAAGGGGAAGCTGATGGCACTGGGGGCATTCTTTTAATTTGTTTTTTGTTATTAGAGTACTCGATTAATAATTGGATTAATTGATAGAATACTCAATTACAAAAATAGTCGATAGTTGCAGCCCTACTTGCGATTTTCTGTTTTTGCATTTTTGTTTTTCACCACCCGCCTTCCAAGAACCTTAACTTTTTTATTTTTTATTTCAGCCTTCTGAGGCTTTGTTTTTTGCAGGACAAGTTGTAATTTCATTGCAAATAGACATTGCACTCAAATGTATAAAAACATCGTAAATCACTTAAGTAATTATTGCATCACTGTTTAGTATGGTAGATATATTCACATATAGTTGCGAGAAAAAACATATTGGTATATATATCAATAATGTCATCTGAACATGAATGGTCGTAGTAATGGAACTATTTAATATTGCATATGATGTAGTGGGAAGCTGGAAACAAATTCCAAATGGGGTGGAATTGGAAAAAAAAAAATGCAATTCTGCCACAGTTTTATGATTTATTTATTAATTTTTTTATGGTGTTCCCTATGCAATAAAATCGACGTCATTCTTCAGGTCAGTATTACAACAAAACCACACTTGTATAGTTTTGTTTGCATTTTAATACTGACAAAAGAAAAACCTTGAAACAATTTTATTTTTCATTGCCATATTCTGACCCCCGTAAATTTTTGTAGTTATCTGTATGGAAGTGCATGAGGGCTCATTTTTTTTTTGCCGGGAGATCTTTACTTTTCAGTGATACCATTTAGAAGTGTGTGACTTTTTGATCACTTTTTATTTAATTTTTGGGGGGAGGTGATGTGATTAAAAAAAAATTCAAATTGGCCATTTTTATTTTTTTCCCATTACGCCATTAACCGTATGGCATAATATTGTTATATATCAATAGTAAGGGTGTTTTTGAACACAGTGATGCCTATATTTTATATTTTTGGTGAAGGAGGGTGATTTGACCGTTTTTAAAAACTTTTTTAACTTTTTTTAAGTCACCTTAGGTCATTAGATTAATATACCAATACATTGCTGACACCTGCTGGCCTGTATTGGTATATACCAGTGATGGGAATTGGAGCTTGCTTGAGGCTCCAAACCATCACTGGGATATTACAGCTTCCCTGAACTCAACCGGGTAACGATGTAATGGGTGCGGGAGCGTGCATCTCCCACATCTGCACCATTTAGATGCTGTGGTCATATTTGACCATGATATCTGATTAAATGTATGAGATAAGCCTTATGGCTGTTTGAAACAGCAGAAAACTGGCAGCTGTGACGCCCTTTGCCCACACGAACAGGCACCATCTTTAAAGTGCAGACTTCCGCCATACATGTATGTCTGAGGTTGCCAAGGGGTTAATAAACATATTCTAATCTACCAGGTATACATTTCACAGTGGGATGCTAAGCATATTCTGTGTTCTTTGCATTCATGGCTGAATCACATACACAATGAAAGGTCTCTCTCACAGTTGTAAGTCACTAGAAGTGACTGCATTTTCGGAATGAAATAAATGGCTCATTTTTAATTTCTATAGGTCCGGTATGAATTTCCTCTCTTGGACCATTAGAATTCTGATGGAAATATGCATATATTACATTTTACAGTATCTTCTTTGTGCTCTAAACGTCACTCCTCACGCTACTGATATGAAGTTTAGAAGCTTAAATAAAGTGTACGTTTCCTGCTGGGCCAACAGCCTGGGCGGCCAAATGAAATACTCTTTTTGTTGGAAATTCTCATTTGAATAAACAGCATGATATAGCTAGTAAATGTAGAAGGCTTAAGAGCAGAGTTTTAAGGCTGTAAAAGAAAACTTTAAATGTGCTACATTATGACACACATTTACAACTATTTGCTGGCTTTTTATACAAATTATACAGTAAGGAAGTTGCCCTATAGCTAATTTGAAGTCTATACTGTTTTGTTTAGCAGCTCTTGCTCTTGGCATAACAACTAGCCAATAAAATTCATGAATACCATAATATCATTGACATGTCCTTCTGAGATCTGGAGATAAAAAACTAGCTGTGCCTATATATAAATATATATATATATATATATATATATATATATATATATATAAAGGAAAAATTGGCAGCACTGAGAGATCAAACAATGAAGCTGGTGGGTGCTAGGTCCAGGGGTTAAAGCCAACCCTTGAATGCAGACGAGGAAAATGGACAGCACTCCAAAGTGTAAATAAAAATTCTTCCTTTATTCACCCATGTGGTATACAAGCCAGCTAGCTTGTATACCACATAGGTGAATAAAGGAAGAATTTTTATTTACACTTTGGAGTGCTGTCCATTTTCCTCGTCTATATATATATATATATATATATATCATTTTTTTTTACTGTAAATATTGTTTACAGCGCTGGCAAAGTATAATAGTGTCCGCCAAAACATATATTTTGTTCTGGGGTGAATTTCAATTGCCAAAATAGAAATACCCTGATTCTGGTGTCCCAGCACTGGCTGGAAAAGAATAATAGTGTTCACCAAAACATATATTTTGTTCTGGGGTGAAATTCAATAGCCAAAATAGCAATACCCTGAATCTGGTGTTCCAGCTGTTGCAGGCCTAGTTTAAATCTGTCGGTTATAGGGTATATTTTGTTCTGGGGTGAAATTCAATTGCCAAAATAGCAATACCCTTAATCTGGTGTCCCAGCGCTGGCTGGCAAAGTATAATAGTTTCCGCCAAAACATATATTTTGTTCTGGGGTGAAATTCAATTGCCCAAATAGCAATACCCTGAATCTGGTGTCCCAGCAGTGGCTGGCAAAGTATAATAGTGTCCCCCAAAACATATATTTTGTTCTGGGGTGAAATTCAATTGCCAAAATAGCAATTCTCTGAATCTGGGGTTCCAGCAGTTGCAGGCCTAGTTTAAATCTGTCCGTAACAGGGTATATTTTGTTCTGTGGTGAAATTCAATTGCCAAAATAGCATTACCCGGAATCTGGTGTCCCAGCACTGGCTGGCAAAGTATAATAGTGTCTGCCAAAACATTTATTTTGTTTTGGGGTGAAATTCAATTGCCAAAATAGCAATACCCTGAATCTGATGTCCCAGCACTGGCTGGCACTTCTTTAAACAATGTGCTGACGACAAGACCCGAGTGGTTTGCACGCTGTGCCATCAGAGCCTGAAGCGAGGCATTAACGTTCTGAACGTTAGCACAACCTGCATGACCAGGCATTTACATGCAAAGCATGAACTGCAGTACAGTAAACACCTTAAAAGCAAGGAACTCACTCTGGCTCCCCCTGCTTCCTCTTCTGCTGCTGCCTTGGCCTCTTCCTCCGCCTCGGGAGGAATATTGGCACCTGCCGCCCACCAAACAGAGGATGTGCCACCAAAAAAACCACCTGCGTCACCAAGCATCTCCACCATGTCACACGGCAGCGTTCAAATCTCCATCTCACAAACCTTGGAGAGAAAGCGTAAATTCCCACCTAGCCACCTTCGAGCCCTGGGCCTGAATGCCAGCATTTCTAAACTACTGGTCTCTGAAATGCTGTCATTCAGGCTGGTGGACACAGACAGCTTCAAACAGCTGATGTCCATGGCTGTCCCACAGTATGTTGTTCCCAGCCGCCACTTCTTCTCCAAGACAGCCGTGCCTTCCCTGCACAACCAAGTATCCGAGATAAAATAAAGTGTGCACTGCGCAACGCCATCTGTGGCAAGGTCCACCTAACCACAGATACGTGGACCAGTAAGCACGGCCAGGGATACTATATCTCCCTAATTGCACACTGGGTAAATGTAGTGGCAGGTGGGCCCCAGGCGGAGAGTTCCTTGGCGCACGTCCTTCCGCCGCCAAGGATCGCAGGGCATCATTCTTTGCCTCCTGTAGCCTCCTCCTCCTATTCGGCTTTCTCCTCCTCTGCTTCCACCAGCTCATCCAGTCAGCCACTCAACTTCACCACCAACTTCAGCACAGCCCGGGGTAAACGTCAGCAGGCCATTCTGAAACTCACATGTTTAGGGGACAGGCCCCACACCGCGCAGAAGTTGTGGCGGGATATTGAACAACAGACCGACGAATGGTTTCTGCCGGTGGGCCTCAAGCCCGGCCTGGTGGTGTGCGATAATGGGCGAAATCTCGTCGCATCTCTTCGACTAGCCGGTTTGACGCACATCCCTTGCCTGGCGCATGTGCTGAATTTGGTGGTGCAGAAGTTCATTCACAACTACCCCGACATGTCAGAGCTGCTGCATAAAGTGCGGGCCGTCTTTGGGCGCTTCCGGCGTTCACATCCTGCCGCTGCTCGCCTGTCTGTGCCACAGCGTAACTTCGGCCTTCCCGCACACCGCCTCATATGCGACGTGCCCACCAGGTGGAACTCCACCTTGCACATGCTGGAGAGACTGTGCGAGCAGCAGCAGGCCATAGTGGAGTATCAGCTGCAGCACGCTCGCATCAGTCGCACTGCGGAACAGCACCACTTCACCACCAATGATTGGGCCCCCATGCGAGACCTGTGTGCCCTGTTGCGCTGTTTCGAGCACTCCACCAACATGGCCAGTGGCGTTGACACCGTTATCAGCGATACAATACCACTTGTATGTCTCCTTCATAAAATGCTTAGGGCGATGATGGAAGAGGAGGTGGCCCAGGAGGAGGAGGAGAAGGATGAGGGGTCATTTTTAGCACTTTCAGGCCAGTCTGTTAGAAGTGGCTTAGAGGGAGGTTTTTTGCAACAGCAGAGGCCAGGTACAAATGTGGCCAGCCAGGGCCCACTACTGGAGGACGAGGAGGATGAGGATGAGGTGGAGAAGGATGAGGATGAAGCAGGTTCACAGCGGGGTGGCACCCGACACAGCTCGGGCCCATCACTGGTGGGTGGCTGGGGGGATACGGAGGACGATGACGATACGCCTCCCACAGAGGACAGCTTGTCCTTACCTCTGGGGAGCCTGGCACACATGAGAGACTAAATGCTGCAGTGCCTGCACAACGACAGCAGAGTTGCCCACATTTTATCGTGTGCGGACTACTGGGTTGCCACCCTGCTGGATCCCCGATGCAAAGACAATGTGCCCACCTTACTTCCTGCACTGGAGCATGATAGGAAGATGAGTGAGTACAAGCGCACGCTGGTAGAGGCGCTCCTGAGAGCATTCCCAAATGTCACAGGGGAACAGGTGGAAGCCCAAGGCGAAGGCAGAGGAAGAGCAAGAGGTAGCCAATGCAGCTGTGTCACGGCCAGCTCCTCTGAGGGCAGGGTTAGCATGGCAGAAATATGGAAAAGTTTTGTCTCCACGCCACAGCTAACTGCACCACCACCTGATACGGAACGTGTTAGCAGGAGGCAGCATTTCACTAACATGGTTGAACAGTACGTCTGCACACCCCTCCACGTACTGACTGATGGTTCGGCCCCATTCAACCTCTGGATCTCCAAATTGTCCACGTGGACAGAGTTAGCATTTTATGCCTTGGAGGTGCTGGCCTGCCCGGCGGCCAGCGTTTTGTCTGAACGTGTATTCAGCACGGCAGGAGGCGTCATTACAGACAAATGCAGCCGCCTGTCCACAGCCAACGTGGACAAGCTGACGTTCATAAAAATGAACCAGGCATGGATCCCACAGGACCTGTGGCTCCCTTTTGCAGAATAGACATTTATTTTTGTACTCCGGGGCACTTCTTTATTGAATCCTCATTTTTTTAACTTTACATGATCTTGCGGTGCAACCCAAAGTTGAATGAATCTCTCCTCAATCTGGGCGCCAGGGCCTAAATAACTGAAAGTGGCCTTCTCCAGTGGTGGGTGATATGACGCCTTCTTCCTTGCTGTGGAACCTCTCTCCTCTGTCTGGGTGCTGGGGCCTAAATAACTGAAAATGGCCTTCTCCAGTGGTGGGTGATATGACTCCTTATTCCTTGCTGTGGGACCTCTCTCCTCTGTCTGGGTGCTGGGGCCTAAATAACTGAAAGTGACTTTCTCCATTGGTGGGTGACTTGAAACCTCATTCTCTGCTATGGGACCTCTCTCCAATTGATATTGGTTAATTTTTATTTATTTTATTTTATTTTAATTCATTTCCCTTTCCACATTTGTTTGCAGGGCATTTACCTACATTTTGCTGCCTTTTGCAGCCCTCTAGCTCTTTTTTTGGACTATTTCACATCCTTTTTAGTGCCCAAAAGTTCGGGTCCCCATTGACTTCAATGGGGTTAGGGTTCGGGATGAAGTTCGGGTCGAGTTCGAATCCCAAACCCGATCATTTTTGGGAAGTTCGGACGAACTTCTCGAACCCGAACATCCAGGTGTTCGCTCAACTCTAATTAAGATGATTATTAAATAAAAAGATCAAACAGTTGAGCTCACCAGGTGACTATCAGTATAGCAGCACGCTGAAATCGGCATCACCAGAGTACTACTGCACATGTCTAGGAAGACTAGAGGAGGCAGAGGAAAGCCCAGAGTGTATTGAGCATGCCTGACATGTGCTGTAGCATGCACAAGCTCTGCCGATTATATCCCAGTTACCATGAACTTTGTTCATTTAATCGAGGTGGGTTTGTATACCTTTCCATGGTTACGGGAGGGGTATTCGCTTCGGCCACCCCCTCCATATCTCCATTGGTCGCGTGCGCACCCTCCTCCCTCCTCCTGGGGGAGTGGCTTACAATATTTAACCCGGCAAGTGGCGCGGCCGCCTTACGGCCATCATAGCGCCGCGAGGTGCCGTCACGATACACTAGCGTGGCAGCGCCCTAGGCAGGTCTTCCTTTGTAAGTCCCTCAAGCTCTTGATGAGTTTAGAGATAAATGAAACGCGTTGAGCGTAACCACATGTTGGGACATTGTTTGCAGGAGATCGCTTGACCTGCGGTTGCATTAGTGTCAGTTTGGTCCTTGTGTTGCCCCTTTATATATATTTTTTGCTGCACGGCATCTTTTTTTTTGGGCAAAACTCACAGGGTACCTATACCAGAGCTCTCTGAATTATATTGCTCTGTGTGTGACACTACCGCATCAGCTCTGTTATACATAGATATCCGGCCATCTATGACTCATTTAATTGCACTTTAGTATGGGCACTATGGGGGCATTATTTCTAAGTGTGCTCTGGCAGAGAATTATTTCTATTGGTAGGAATTTGGGGAGCACTGTTACTTTGGTGGGCACCCTGGCACAATATCAGCTTAGCACAATTATTTTTGGGGACATTATATTTATTCTATTAGTATCCGCAATACTATTTATTGGACACAGTTATTTTTTTTAGAGCACTGTGTGCCAATAATTGTTGAAAGGGGCACTATCTGTGTGGTATTAATATTTTTCAGGGAACATTTTCTGCAGTATAGTATTGCAGAGCACAGCAGGCACATTATTGGGGGTGGCAGGATGGGGGTGTTCAGAAGATGTGAAGAAGATGGAAAAGTGGAAAACTAATGTCTGTTTGTCAATCTCTGCAGAGACGGGAGATGGCTGAAAAATCATCATGCAGGTCTGGTCTAAATGGAGAAGATGAGAAAAGAGAATGTCTAGATCAAAAGTGACATCACTGGATGTAAGAGGTATGTGGCGCTATGTAAGAGAGGAGATGCAGAAGAAGGATTTAGAGCTGGGTGAGGACAGCCAAAGGGGGCAGCAGGCAATGGGCAGGTGGCGGATGGTGGGGGGAAACACAGGCCTTGATCTTTATCATCGCTTCCATATCTTGTGTTCGTGGGGGGCCTCATGTTCGAGTTTTGCCTAAGGCCTCACAAAGTCTAGAGCTGCCTCTGCATGCCACTGCTGCTACCTGCCTACCATCATGTTTCGTACAATTGCTGCTGCTTCCTCCATAATGCTATTTTCGTCATCATGCTACTGCTTGCTTGCTCACATGTACCATATGTTGCTGCTGCTGCCACCACCTTAGCTGCTTCTCCTCGCCGCTAATCGCCTACTGGAACCACTATTAATGCTATGCATCCGTCACTACCACCACTACTACTTCTACCACCACCCATAGTCAGCTGATCCACTGTGTTCTATGGGTTACTCTATGCTATATGCTATTCTCTGTTGCCACTACTATTAAAGCCACATGCCTTTAATACCCTACTTTTTCCACATCTACACTATACTGCTGCTGCTCCTAATTGAAAGGGATAATTTTTCTTCTGACTTCTGAGTTGTTTTTATTCTAAATTAACCTTTTTGCATGTCATATGGGCAGGCATTCTGACCTCATCAAGGCATAGTTTTTGGATGCCTGCTCCCCAACAAGCCACAGTTTTTTTTGGTTTGTTTGTTTTTATCCCATAAAACCGTGTCTACACACCATCCACCCCCGATAAGGGGCAATTTTTGGAAGCTTTGGAATATGAAAAAGCATAACATATTTGACGGTGCAGTGTGTTTTTAAACATTCTGTTCTTTAACGCTGTCAAACATGCATTTACTCATACTGTAGTTACATATTAAATGACATGATCTACTATTGCTGTCATTGTGGTCAAAAGCTTAGGAAGGTGGAACAGAATAAAGCAAAAATTCATATTTTCCTAAAAATTATGAGTCTTATGAGAGTAACGTGAGTTATCTACCAATTTTCTGGGCAACTGAAGCAACTTTAGTTCAGGTAGAATTGATTTATATCTTTTTTCAAAAATTCCACGAACCTGAAAAAAACCGAATTTCTAAAGTTTTGCTTATGTCTAATATACATAAATGTGTTTTGATGTGTTAATATTTTTAAGTTACTATTAACATTCTGGTGGCTGAGGTTTGTAATACAGGTCAAGGGATGTACTCATATCTAAATTAAATGGCAAACTTTATTGTTCACAACATGAATATTGGGTATACTGCATTACTATTTCAATTTTAAGATATAGCTTTATTCAAAATAATATATGGAAATTAAAGTACTGTAAAAAGTGTCAATATTTGATAAAGCAAGTTATTTTGCCCAAGGATATACAAATAATGGTTTCAAACGATTACTGTGTCTGAAAGGAAATTTATTTTAGATACTTAAATATTTACCTTTCATCTCTTTGTGCAAGTAAATTGTATAATTTTGTTTTAGAAGCTGTGCATGTATTTTTTTCCAGTGTGACGTTTGCTTTGATGGTTGGTGGTATATTATAATATACAGTACATTGAACTAACTGGTTGCTTAGTTGAGCTAATATATAGTATATTATTATCAGTAATTTCAAGAAAAACATACATTTCAAGCTCCAGTTTACACAATTGATGTGGTTTTTGAAATAATATATAAGATCATTAACTTATGTCAATATTTAATTAAGTAAATAGAAAAAAGGGCACCCTTTAGAAGCTATATGAGGCATGGACAATGAGAAAATTACATTTATATGATTTGATTAAAGACATATTTTAATCGACATGAACAGTAATATTGAATATATAGATTTATGTATATTCTAAATACAGTTTGTCTTTTCGACAAATTTGTTTTACAGAAAAGAAATATGGCGAAGCTGACAATTAGGTTTTGTAGAGTTGAATATTGCAATCTTGGAGATTTTACTACATTAGTGTCCATGCACACAGCTATATTATAGATCAATATTATGACCTACTGTGCCAACAGTATACCTCCATGTCTTCTGGTGAAACTATTAAGATTATTGAATTATGCCACAAAACAACAAACAGGGAAAGGCAGTACTGTATTTTGTAATTTTGGGTATGTCTAATACAGGAGCCAGCAACCTACAGCACTCCAGCTGTTGTTAAACTACAGCCCCTAGCATATTCTATTCAGTTCTATGGGCATTTTAGGAACAGTTGAGCAAGTATGCATACTGGTAATTGTAGCGTCACAAAAGCCTGAGTGCCGGAGGTTTCTGATCCCTGGTCTAATATACTGAATGGAATTTATTTACTAAAGACTAGTGGTCTTACAAAAAACACCACTGGTTGCAGATATGAGGAATTTATTATGATGTGCACACCTCTTAATAAATGTGTTACATCTTTTGCTGTCTATGTGCCAAAACAGAAAGAAGCGGTAGTAGTTTTCTGGTGTAATGTGCACCAGTTTATTGGCACACATGTTAAATAAGTAGACGTAGAGCAACCACCCCTCATCCTGTCACCTCCCACCCACATTCCGCCTACTTTTTGGAAAAGTGGTATGGTTGTTGGAAAAAGTTAAAAAGTAACAAATTTAGTACCTAATGGTACAAAATATGTAATTTTTTATATGCGAAAAAACTGCGAAGAAAGTTAGAACATGACTCCATAGAGTTTTATTTCCTGATGCGAAAAAGACCAGACTGACAGTGTTGAACATGCCACATTACACAACATGGACCAAACATAAATATCTGTAGCCTGGTAAACAGTGATAACACACCATGTAGATATATAACCAATTATTTTGCAGTGCCTTAAAAGCCTGAACATGTGAATGCATACAATCAGCAAGGGATGACAAGTTGCATGTGAAGCACTGTGTTGTGAGGCATTTCAAAGTCCTGTCTTTTCTATTCCCTTTTGTTTTTGCAGCTAGGATCCTGGATGTTAAACATTGATGGGATAATGCACATTTGTGCCTTTGAAAGTATTTTGTATGTATTTCAGATTTCTTAGCATTTTGCAGACACGTCTACAGGTGAGCTTCTACATTGCCAGTATCAACTTCTACTGAAAGCTTGATCATTCTAGCAGGCACTTTTCTAAAAACAATGTTTTTGGTGGCTTGTCATCCTTATCAAGGAAATATGATTGATCTTCAGCATCTTTCTGTGGTGGATGTGCAATGTGTGAATAATATCATTTTACTCACTTGTCAAATGTATTTATAGTGTGACACAATAAAACAATGAATGCGTTTTAACTTGGTTCACAAAATAAAGAAAAAAGGTTGTACAAAAAAGGTGGAGAAGGAAAGAATACTCTGTGTTAATATTGCAAAGAAGGGGATCCACTGTGTCTGCTGAACTTTCATCATCTTGCCTCTGCATCTTGTTGAACTGCTGACACAATCCCTGTTAATATCTTATTTATATATATATATATATATATATATATATATATATATATATAATCACTGTGCCTCAGTATAAAAGGGCGGTCTAATATATAGCCGCTTGCATCTTGTTCAACTGCTGACAAAATCCCCATTAATCATTTAGTTGATATCAGGGGCGGTCTGAGCGGTCGGGCACGGTCCGAGGGCCCGGCAGTGGCAGTGACGTTGCGTGCCGGCTGATCGCTGTAGAGGGAATCCCGGTCTGAGCTCTGACTCCATATATGGTTGTGTCCATATATGGAGTCAGTGCTATGAACATGAAGGGGGTATCCCCAAGCATTTTCAGTATGCTTGGGGACACCCAATGTATTTTAATCTAATTTAGCTTCTATTTCTGAAAAGTTGCAACCGGGATTCAAACTCACAACCTTTCATATCAGAGGCAAGAACACTAACCACTGAGCTATGGAGCTCAATAGTAAACTGTATCAGAAAATCCTCATAGTAGTTTATCAAGTATTAGGTATTCCTATACAGCAGAGTGATACATGATACACTATACAGCCGAAGTATAAATTACATATTTCTTTTTCAGTAATTGTAAAAGAAATGTATGACACAAAATACAGTAAAAATAAATGTGTAATTACTACATTTATATATAGTAATTACACATTTATTTTTTTATTTAGTTATACTTCTGCTATATAGGAATACCCAATACATGATACACTACTAAGAGTTTTTTCCAACATGATTTATCATTGAGATTCATAGCTCAGTGGTTAGGGTTTTTGCCTCTGATGTGAATGGTTGTGAGTTCTAGTCCTGGTGGCAACCTTTTAGAAATTGAGGCTAAATTATGCATTTATGTACATCAGAAGTATGATAATATATATTTATGCTTCTGATATAAATATTTATTTGTATATATATATATATATATATATATATATATATATATATATATATATAATTTATTATATATGGGAAACTATTACTGAGGTTTTTAGCCATAATAGTAGTATAGCAGGTTAATATGAAGCTCTGATGGGGATGTATGGTTGCCACTGATGGGAGGATGTGTGGAGGAGGAAACTGATGGGGGTATGTGTGGAGGACACTGATGGGGAGGTGTGCAGGACACTGATGGGGGTGTGTGGAGGACACTGATGGGGTGTGTGTGAGGACACTGATGGGGGTGTGTGTGGAGGACACTGATGGGGGTATGTGTGGAGGACACTGATGGGGGTATGTGTGGAGGACACTGATGGGGGATGTGGAGGACACTGATGGGGATGTGTGAGCACACTGATGGGGGCGTGTGTGGAGGACACTAATGGGGGATGTGTGGATGTGTGGATGACACTTAGGGGGGGATGTGTGGAGGACACTGATGGGGGGATGTGTGGATGACACTGATGGGGGGACCTAGGGAGGGGTGTGGGGATGTTGGGATGGGAGATCCTGGAGGGTTTTTGGGTGGAAGCTCTGAAAGGGTGGGAGGTCCGATAGGTATGTGAGGGTGGGGTGGGAGATCCGGAGGGGGGACCATAAAAATTTAGCTATGGGGGGGCATAACATTTTTGCTGTGGGGCCCAGTCATTTCTAGCTACGCCCCTGGGTGACACCACCAGGAGATGAGAGATGAGCACTTGCATTATGGAAGCACTCATCTCCCTACATTCATCGGTATCGTGATACAGATGAACACTGCAGCAGGGGAGGAGAGGCATCTCTCTTCCCTGTTCCTCTGATAGGCTGCCGGCACAAAGCCAGCAGCCTATCAGAGGCTCGATGCAGGCGGCGCGGTACGTCATCGCTCCGCCTGAGCTGTACTGCTCGGGACAGGCCTGCATCGCATCACTGCCATGGAGGTAAGTATGTGTTTTTGTTTGTTTTTCTGTGAGGCGCTGGGCTGTGCTGGGGTCATTGCTGGCATAAAGGGACACTTTGGGGCAATGGCTGGCACATGGGGAACACTATGGGGGCATTGCTGGCATATGGTGGACAATATAGGGGCATTGCCGGCACATGGGGGACACTATGGGGGCATATCTAGCACATGGGGGACAATATGGGGGCATTGCTGGCACATTATGGGGACACTATGGTGTTGGATGGGAGAAGAATACTATGGGGTATATTATATAGGCACATTATGGGGGCACTAAGAAGGGGCATTTAATACTGGCACATTCTGGGGGACACTATGGGGGAATCTTATACTGCCACATTCTGGAGGCACTATGGGGAAGAGGAGAGGAGCACTATGTGGGCATTTACTAGGGGCATTATATAGGGTATTTTATACTTGCACACATTATGGGGACATTAGCTCAACTGGCGGCACTGAGGGAGTTTTTTGTACCGGCACACAGAGCGGGAGCACTTTTGAATTAGTGCACATTATTATTATTACTGAAGGTGGCAGGTGAGTTGTTAATAAGGTAGGAGGATGATGGAAAAGTAGGAGCCTAAGATGTCTTTTGTCAAACTACAGAGACGAGAGATGGGTGAAAAATCATCATGGCGGTCTGATCTGAAAGGAGAAGATGAGGAAAGAAGTGGTCTGCATCAGAGAAGTTACTGGATGTAAGGTATGTGGTGCTGTATTCTGGATATATTCTGGATACAGAATATAATATGTATGCAAATATGTGTGTGTGTGGGGGGGTTCTAAGCAGACAGAAGACAGATCGCCAGGGGTTGTGTTATGTCACCTGTTGGGGGTGCTAGAATTTGAACCCAAGCGATAACATGGATGGGGGTTTAGATAGTAAACAGACAGCTGACGTGGGGGCGGGGCTAAGCAGATGGGAGGGGGGGGTGTTGTGCTGGGGGGGGGGTGACACCAATGTTTACTGCACCAGGTGACACCAGCCCTAGCAACGCCACTGGGGCCCGGCGTTTTTCATTCGTTATTTATGTTGCACTTCTAATTAAATAAATTATTGTGCAGGATATGGGTGTGACTGGAGGCGGGACATGGGAGTGGCTGGAGGCGGGATGTGGGTGTGGCCTGGAAGGGGGCCCTTGATTTATTTTGCCCAGGGGCCCTGAGGGTTCTCAGTCCGCCCCTGGTTGATATATAGAATACTGCACCTTAGTATTAAATGTCGGTCTAATATATTGCCATGTGCATCTTGTTCACCTGCTGCAACAAATCCAGTTAATCTCTTATTTTATATATAGAATTGCTGTGCCGCAGTGTTAAAGGCCGGTCTAAGACCAATCAGATTCCATTTTCATTTTGCAGACCTCTTTTGGAAAAAGAAAGGTAGAATATGATTAGTTTCTATGGGCAACTAAGACAATTTTCCTTTACACCAGTTTTGATAAATCTCCCCCAGTGTGCCTCAGCATGTAAGGCAGTGTACTATATCATCATGTGCAGCATGTTCTATGGTACCCACATTCTGAGTTAATCTGTTATGTTAGCGAAACAGTTATGTTTTCCAGGACAGTGTATTATTTTGCCCTGTTCAACTGTGCAATGGAGCAAAATATATAATTACAAAGGCATTCCCTTAGCTGTTGTGTTACATAGTGTTAGTATTATGTCACGATTGAATATTTTCCCATGTTCAAATGAGCAGTGGAGCCAAATTTATCATAGTGAATGCATTCTGTTAGCTGTTGCATGACATAGTGTCAGTATTACGCCATAGTTAAATATTTTGCCACGTTTAAATGAGCAGTGGAGACAGATTTATCATAGTAAATGCCTTATGTTAGCTGTTGCGTTACATAGTGCCAGTATCAGGCCACGGTTACATATTCCACCCTGTTCAGCTGTGCAGTGGAGCCAAATTTATCATAGTGAATGAATTCCGTTAGCTATTGCATTACATAGTGTCAGTACTAGGCCATGGTTTAATATTTTTACCTGTTGTGCAGTGGAGTGAAATTAATCATATTGAATGGCTTTTGTTAGCTGTTGCATTACCTAGCAGCAGTATTAGGCCACAGTTAAAGATCCAACTACGAGCTTCTTAACTTCATGAATCTTTAATACGTGCTGGAGCTTTAATTACTGCTGCTGCAGCTATAACATGCCGCCATGTACATTACGTTCTACTACGCCAATATTCAGAGTTAGTCCATAATTTTAATGATACAATTTGTTAAATATTTTGACCTGTGCAAGTGTGAAGTGGACCCAAGTTCATCATTGCTAATATGATCTGTTAGCGAAAAGATTATTATGTGTCCATATTGCAATTCCCTATCCCTATGACAAACTGCATTGAGCTGGTTACCCGCAACTGTCGGCAAAGAGTAGATACACGTAATCCTTTCAGTGTGGTGCACGTGCAGCCCTGGACAACTGTTATTGCTGAATGCCACTTGTCCTTTGAAGATGTTGGACAAAGACCAACCGCGGTCAAATAACTACTTAGCACAGAGGAATCTCGTTGGATATCAAAATGAACCATACAAATCGCTCCACCAACTCAACCTGTTCTGCTCCATGTCCTGCTGTTGAGTAGTTTTTTTTCAGTTGGTGGGTGAAGAACAGTGCCCATCAGAGTCTCAAGACTTAAAATGCTGCTGTTGGAGCTGGGGCTCCTGCCTCCCCACCCCCTCCAGCAATCATGGCAGTAAAGTGTAAGCTCAGTGTGTTCCCCGGGATAGATCTTCGTGTGGATGGGCGATGGCACACGTTGGCAGCGACCAACCAACTACTAAGGATGTCTCGATAATGGTTGAGTTTTTCATTCCTCTCAGAAGGTATAAAAAAGGTCCTCATTTTGGACTGGTAGTGAGGGTTTATTTTGTGAAGAGCCAGTAGCCATCTCTATGCCAAATGGTGATAATGCGGCTGTCACTACACAAGCAACTCAGCATGCATCTGGCTACTTGCGACTAAGAGGGATCCCTCTGCATCATCATCATTGTTGAACTGTACCAGATGCTGATAGGATTAAGGACTGGCCCACCTTCTGCTCAACATACGTGTGCAGTGCTGGTGCAGCTTTGTTAGAGAAGTAATGACAGCTTGGGACTCTTAAATGTTCACATTATGGAAACGAAGGGACTGTAGTACCAGCAAATTGTCCAGGTGCATGTTTAGCTTCTGTGCTGTTGGATGAGTGCACTCATACTGTTGTCTTTTTGCCATCACCTCATTGATTGATTGCTGGCAAAACATGTGATGAGGAGGAGGAGCATCAGGAGCTATAAACGAAGGAAAGGAACAACAGCTTCCTTCTGCTGAGGTTGAGGAGCCCTGACTGCTAGAGAAGACATGTGGGCCGCTAGTAGATGCTGCAGTTGCTATGTCAGGCTGTATCACTACATTAGTACCACGGTTTTCCCAGGCCACTTTATGGTGATGCTCCATATGTTGACGCAGGGCCGTGGTGCCAACATTAGCACACTGACTGCACTTCACCTTCTGCTCACATATCCTGCATACCACAACACTAACGTCCTCCAGCGACTTGAAAACAGCTGCTGTCTCACGGACCTGCTGCCACCCTCAACCACTGATGATGATGATGATGCCCCCTCTACATCTGGCTCCTACATACAATTGTCTATATAATCATCCACTACTGTCTGTTCATCACTTATGTCACCCTCACAAGTCTCACACGTTCCTGACCACTTGCAACATGTGCTCCCACCCAACTGTCATCATTAGAGATAAGCAAATTGTGGAAAAAAAAAAGTGGAATTCAATCCGAATTTAAGGAAAAATTTGATTTGCAATTAATGCAAATTTCCTTGCGCTTCAAGGTAACGAATCACAATGTTTCCTAAAATGGCGGCTATACGTGTGAGGACTGAGGACATGGGGCAAGGAACTCTGGGAAGGCTGGATCACCAAGTTTTAAATTCTGCCATTTTCCAGCATTCTGAGTGCAGGGACAGACGTGAGAAGGCGCAAGGGACAGCAATTGGAAAAAGCTAATCGTGAAAAAAAACATGAAAAAACTAGTTATTAGTGTTGAGCGAACAGTTCGAGCATCGTTCGGGTTCGTACCGAATTTTGGGGTGTCCGGGACACGGACCCGAACTCGCACATTTTCAAAAAAGTTTGGGTTCGGGTCCGTTGTTCGGCGATTTCTTCCTGCTTTCTGAAGGGCTGCACAGCAGCCAATCATCTAGCGTTTTACTTCTTGCCCAAAGAGCCCATCACAGCCATGCCTACTAATGGCATGGCTGTGATTGGCAAAGTGCAGCATGTGACCCAGCCTCTATTTAAGCTGGAGTCACGTAGAGCCGCATGTCACACTGCTCTGATTAGTGTAGGGAGAGGACGCAGCTTCTGTCAGGGTGAGAATAGGCAGGGTAAAGTCAGCAACAGCACCTAATGAACGGATCGATCTACAGCTGTGAATGATTGAACTTCTGCTAGTTACTTGCTCACTGGTTTTTAGGCTGCACAGAGCGTTTTCCTGTCACTTATTTTCTGGGTTGATCGGCGGCCATTTTGTGACTTGTGGTGCACCAGAAGAAGCTGCCACCAAGTCCATCAATCCATCAATACTAGTTTTTTTGCTATATCCTACATCAGGGGCTTGGCTGTGCTAATTGTCACCCTAGAAACTCAGGATAGCAATTTCTATATTTTATTAAGGGTTAAATACAATTGCCCAAATACCAATCCCCTAAATCTGGTGTTCCAGCTTTGGCTAGACAAGTATAATACTGTCTGCTGTCTGGCAAAGGATAGATTATTTTCTGTGGTGAAATTCAATTGCCAAAATAGCAATACCCTGAATCTGGTGTCCCAGCTGTTGCAGGCCAGATTTCATAGTGTCCGCCAAAACATATATTTTGTTCTGGGGTGAAATTCAATCTGCCAAAATAGCAATACCATAAATCAGTGGTTTCCAGCTGTGGCTGGCAAAATATAATAGTGTCCGCCAAAACATATATTTTGTTCTGGGGTGAAATTAATCTGCCAAAATAGCAATACCCTGAATCTGGTGTCCCAGCTGTTGCAGGCCAGATTTCATAGTGTCCGCTAAAACATATATTTTGTTCTGGGGTGAAATTCAATCTGCCAAAATAGCAATACCATAAATCTAGTGGTTTCAGCTGTGGCTGGCAAGATATAATAGTGTCCGCCAAAACATATATTTTGTTCTGGGGTGAAATTAATCTGCCAAAATAGCAATACCCTGAATCTGGTGTCCCAGCTGTTGCAGGCCAGATTTCATAGTGTCCGCCAAAACATATATTTTGTTCTGGGGTGAAATTAATCTGCCAAAATAGCAATACCCTGAATCTGGTGTCCCAGCTGTTGCAGGCCAGATTTCATAGTGTCCGCCAAAACATATATTTTGTTCTGGGGTGAAATTAATCTGCCAAAATAGCAATACCCTGAATCTGGTGTCCCAGCTGTTGCAGGCCAGATTTCATAGTGTCCGCCAAAACATATATTTTTGTTCTGGGGTGAAATTAATCTGCCAAAATAGCAATACCCTGAATCTGGTGTCCCAGCTGTTGCAGGCCAGATTTCATAGTGTCCGCCAAAACATATATTTTGTTCTGGGGTGAAATTAATCTGCCAAAATAGCAATACCCTGAATCTGGTGTCCCAGCTGTTGCAGGCCAGATTTCATAGTGTCCGCCAAAACATATATTTTGTTCTGGGGTGAAATTAATCTGCCAAAATAGCAATACCCTGAATCTGGTGTCCCAGCTGTTGCAGGCCAGATTTCATAGTGTCCGCCAAAACATATATTTTGTTCTGGGGTGAAATTAATCTGCCAAAATAGCAATACCCTGAATCTGGTGTCCTAGCTGTTGCAGGCCAGATTTCATAGTGTCCGACAAAACATATATTTTGTTCTGGGGTGAAATTCAATTGCCAAAATAGCAATACCATAAATCTAGTGGTTTCAGCTGTTGCTGGCAAAGTATAATAGTGTCCGCCAAAACATATATTTTGTTCTGGGGTGAAATTAATCTGCCAAAATAGCAATACCCTGAATCTGGTGTCCCAGCTGTTGCAGGCCAGATTTCATAGTGTCCGCCAAAACATATATTTTGTTCTGGGGTGAAATTAATCTGCCAAAATAGCAATACCCTGAATCTGGTGTCCCAGCTGTTGCAGGCCAGATTTCATAGTGTCCACTAAAACATATATTTTGTTCTGGGGTGAAATTAATCTGCCAAAATAGCAATACCCTGAATCTGGTGTCCCAGCTGTTGCAGGCCAGATTTCATAGTGTCCGCCAAAACATATATTTTGTTCTGGGGTGAAATTCAATTGCCAAAATAGCAATACCCTGAATCTGGTGGTCCCAGCTGTTGCAGGCCAGATTTCATAGTGTCCGCCAAAACATATATTTTGTTCTGGGGTGAAATTAATCTGCCAAAATAGCAATACCCTGAATCTGGTGTCCCAGCTGTTGCAGGCCAGATTTCATAGTGTCCGCCAAAACATATATTTTGTTCTGGGGTGAAATTAATCTGCCAAAATAGCAATACCCTGAATCTGGTGTCCCAGCTGTTGCAGGCCAGATTTCATAGTGTCCATCAAAACATATATTTTGTTCTGGGGTGAAATTAATCTGCCAAAATAGCAATACCCTGAATCTGGTGTCCCAGCTGTTGCAGGCCAGATTTCATAGTGTCCGCCAAAACATATATTTTGTTCTGGGGTGAAATTAATCTGCCAAAATAGCAATACCCTGAATCTGGTGTCCCAGCTGTTGCAGGCCAGATTTCATAGTGTCCGCCAAAACATATATTTTGTTCTGGGGTGAAATTAATCTGCCAAAATAGCAATACCCTGAATCTGGTGTCCCAGCTGTTGCAGGCCAGGTTTCATAGTGTCCGCCAAAACATATATTTTGTTCTGGGGTGAAATTCAATCTGCCAAAATAGCAATACCATAAATCTGGTGGTCCCAGCTGTTGCAGGCCAGATTTCATAGTGTCCGCCAAAACATATATTTTGTTCTGGGGTGAAATTAATCTGCCAAAATAGCAATACCCTGAATCTGGTGTCCCAGCTGTTGCAGGCCAGATTTCATAGTGTCCGCCAAAACATATATTTTGTTCTGGGGTGAAATTAATCTGCCAAAATAGCAATACCCTGAATCTGGTGTCCCAGCTGTTGCAGGCCAGATTTCATAGTGTCCGCCAAAACATATATTTTGTTCTGGGGTGAAATTAATCTGCCAAAATAGCAATACCCTGAATCTGGTGTCCCAGCTGTTGCAGGCCAGATTTCATAGTGTCCGCCAAAACATATATTTTGTTCTGGGGTGAAATTAATCTGCCAAAATAGCAATACCCTGAATCTGGTGTCCCAGCTGTTGCAGGCCAGATTTCATAGTGTCCACTAAAACATATATTTTGTTCTGGGGTGAAATTAATCTGCCAAAATAGCAATACCCTGAATCTGGTGTCCCAGCTGTTGCAGGCCAGGTTTCATAGTGTCCGCCAAAACATATATTTTGTTCTGGGGTGAAATTAATCTGCCAAAATAGCAATACCCTGAATCTGGTGTCCCAGCTGTTGCAGGCCAGATTTCATAGTGTCCGCCAAAACATATATTTTGTTCTGGGGTGAAATTAATCTGCCAAAATAGCAATACCCTGAATCTGGTGTCCCAGCTGTTGCAGGCCAGATTTCATAGTGTCCGACAAAACATATATTTTGTTCTGGGGTGAAATTCAATTGCCAAAATAGCAATACCCTGAATCTGGTGTCCTAGCTGTTGCAGGCCAGATTTCATAGTGTCCGCCAAAACATATATTTTGTTCTGGGGTGAAATTAATCTGCCAAAATAGCAATACCCTGAATCTGGTGTCCCAGCTGTTGCAGGCCAGATTTCATAGTGTCCGCCAAAACATATATTTTGTTCTGGGGTGAAATTAATCTGCCAAAATAGCAATACCCTGAATCTGGTGTCCCAGCTGTTGCAGGCCAGATTTCATAGTGTCCGCCAAAACATATATTTTGTTCTGGGGTGAAATTAATCTGCCAAAATAGCAATACCCTGAATCTGGTGTCCCAGCTGTTGCAGGCCAGATTTCATAGTGTCCGCTAAAACATATATTTTGTTCTGGGGTGAAATTAATCTGCCAAAATAGCAATACCCTGAATCTGGTGTCCCAGCTGTTGCAGGCCAGATTTCATAGTGTCCATCAAAACATATATTTTGTTCTGGGGTGAAATTCAATTGCCAAAATAGCAATACTCTAAATCTAGTGGTTTCAGCTGTTGCTGGCCAAAATAGAATAGTGTCCGCCAAAACATATATTTTGTTCTGGGGTGAAATTAATCTGCCAATATAGCAATACCCTGAATCTGGTGTCCCAGCTGTTGCAGGCCAGATTTCATAGTGTCCGCCAAAACATACATTTTGTTCTGGGGTGAAATTCAATTGCCAAAATAGCAATACTATAAATCAGTGGTTTCAGCTGTGGCTGGCAAAATAGAAAAGTGTCCGCCAAAACATGTATTTTGTTCTGGGGAGAAATTAATCTGCCAAAATAGCAATACCCTGAATCTGGTGTCCTAGCTGTTACAGGCCAGATTCCATAGTGTCCGCCAAAACATACATTTTGTTCTGGGGTGAAATTCAATTGCCAAAATAGCAATACCATAAATCAGTGGTTTCAGTTGTGGCTGGCAAAATAGAAAAGTGTCCGCCAAAACATGTATTTTGTTCTGGGGAGAAATTAATCTGCCAAAATAGCAATACCCTGAATCTGGTGTCCCAGCTGTTGCAGGCAAGATTTCATAGTGTCCGCCAAAACATATGTTTTGTTCTGGGGTGAAATTAATCTGCCAAAATAGCAATACCCTGAATCTGGTGTCCCAGCTGTTGCAGGCCAGATTTCATAGTGTCCGCCAAAACATATATTTTGTTCTGGGGTGAAATTAATCTGCCAAAATAGCAATACCCTGAATCTGGTGTCCTAGCTGTTGCAGGCCAGATTTCATAGTGTCCGCCAAAACATATATTTTGTTCTGGGGTGAAATTAATCTGTCAAAATAGCAATACCCTGAATCTGGTGTCCCAGCTGTTGCAGGCCAGATTTCATAGTGTCCGCCAAAACATATATTTTGTTCTGGGGTGAAATTAATCTGCCAAAATAGCAATACCCTGAATCTGGTGTCCTAGCTGTTGCAGGCCAGATTTCATAGTGTCCGACAAAACATATATTTTGTTCTGGGGTGAAATTAAATTGCCAAAATAGCAATACCATAAATCAGTGGTTTTAGCTGTGGCTGGCAAAATAAAATAGTGTCCGCCAAAACATATATTTTGTTCTGGGGTGAAATCAATCTGCCAAAATAGCAATACCCTGAATCTGGTGTCCCAGCTGTTGCAGGCCAGATTTCATAGTGTCCGCCAAAACATATATTTTGTTCTGGGGTGAAATTAATCTGCCAAAATAGCAATACCCTGAATCTGGTGTCCCAGCTGTTGCAGGCCAGATTTCATAGTGTCCGCCAAAACATATGTTTTGTTCTGGGGTGAAATTAATCTGCCAAAATAGCAATACCCTGAATCTGGTGTCCCAGCTGTTGCAGGCCAGATTTCATAGTGTCCGCCAAAACATATATTTTGTTCTGGGGTGAAATTAATCTGTCAAAATAGCAATACCCTGAATCTGGTGTCCCAGCTGTTGCAGGCCAGATTTCATAGTGTCTGCCAAAACATATATTTTGTTCTGGGGTGAAATTAATCTGCCAAAATAGCAATACCCTGAATCTGGTGTCCCAGCTGTTGCAGGCCAGATTTCATAGTGTCCGCTAAAACATATATTTTGTTCTGGGGTGAAATTAATCTGCCAAAATAGCAATACCCTGAATCTGGTGTCCCAGCTGTTGCAGGCCAGATTTCATAGTGTCCGCCAAAACATATATTTTGTTCTGGGGTGAAATTAATCTGCCAAAATAGCAATACCCTGAATCTGGTGTCCCAGCTGTTGCAGGCCAGATTTCATAGTGTCCGCCAAAACATATATTTTGTTCTGGGGTGAAATTAATCTGCCAAAATAGCAATACCCTGAATCTGGTGTCCTAGCTGTTGCAGGCCAGATTTCATAGTGTCCACCAAAACATATATTTTGTTCTGGGATAAAATTAATCTGCCAAAATAGCAATACCCTGAATCTGGTGTTCCAGCTGTTGCAGGCCAGATTTCATAGTGTCCGCCAAAACATATATTTTGTTCTTGGGAGAAATTAATCTGCCAAAATAGCAATACCCTGAATCTGGTGTCCCAGCTGTTGCAGGCCAGATTTCATAGTGTCCGCCAAAACATATATTTTGTTCTTGGGAGAAATTAATCTGCCAAAATAGCAATACCCTGAATCTGGTGTCCTAGCTGTTGCAGGCCAGATTTCATAGTGTCCGACAAAACATATATTTTGTTCTGGGGTGAAATTCAATTGCCAAAATAGCAATACCATAAATCAGTGGTTTTAGCTGTGGCTGGCAAAATAAAATAGTGTCCGCCAAAACATATATTTTGTTCTGGGGTGAAATTAATCTGCCAAAATAGCAATACCCTGAATCTGGTGTCCCAGCTGTTGCAGGCCAGATTTCATAGTGTCATCCAAAACATATATTTTGTTCTAGGGTGAAATTAATCTGCCAAAATAGCAATATCCTGAATCTGGTGTCCCAGCTGTTGCAGGCCAGATTTCATAGTTTCCCCCTAAACATATATATTGTTCTGGGGTGAAATTAATCTGCCAAAATAGCAATACCCTGAATCTGGTGTCCCAGCTGTTGCAGGCCAGATTTCATAGTGTCCGCCAAAACATATATTTTGTTCTGGGGTGAAATTAATCTGCCAAAATAGCAATACCCTGAATCTGGTGTCCCAGCTGTTGCAGGCCAGATTTCATAGTGTCCATCAAAACATATATTTTGTTCTGGGGTGAAATTAATCTGCCAAAATAGCAATACCCTGAATCTGGTGTCCCAGCTGTTGCAGGCCAGATTTCATAGTGTCCGACAAAACATATATTTTGTTCTGGGGTGAAATTAATCTGCCAAAATAGCAATACCCTGAATCTGGTGTCCCAGCTGTTGCAGGCCAGATTTCATAGTGTCCGCCAAAACATATATTTTGTTCTGGGGTGAAATTAATCTGCCAAAATAGCAATACCCTGAATCTGGTGTCCCAGCTGTTGCAGGCCAGATTTCATAGTGTCCGTCAAAACATATATTTTGTTCTGGGGTGAAATTCAATTGCCAAAATAGCAATACTATAAATCAGTGGTTTCAGCTGTGGCTGGCAAAATAGAATAGTGTCCGCCAAAACATATATTTTGTTCTGGGGTGAAATTAATCTGCCAATATAGCAATACCCTGAATCTGGTGTCCCAGCTGTTGCAGGCCAGATTTCAAAGTGTCCACCAAAACATATATTTTGTTCTGGGGTGAAATTAATCTGCCAAAATAGCAATACCCTGAATCTGGTGTCCCAGCTGTTGCAGGCCAATTGTAAATCGGTCCATAAAAGGATACCTTTCATCCAGTGCCTAAATACTAGCCCTAAAAGAGATATTCCCCTAAATCAGTGGTTACTGCTGTGCCTGGATTAGTGTAATACGCTACATAAACAAATAGGCAGATACTGGTAGGTGCCTGTAAAAAAAGGCCTGAATTTGAAATCAATACATTGGTCCAAATATTTTTTTCCTTATTGTGGTGCTTGGTGAATGGTTACAATGAGGAAAACATCTAGTAAGGGACGCGGACGCGGTCGTGTTAGTGTACCGTCTGGTGCTGGGAGAGGACGTGGTCATTCTGCCACAGCCACACGTCCTAGTGAACCAACTACCTCAGGTTCCAGTACCCTCCAGATTTTACAGCGATATTTGGTAGGGCCCAATGCCGTTCTAAGGATGGTAAGGCCTGAGCAGGTACAGGCGCTAGTCAATTGGGTGGCCGACAGTGGATCCAGCACGTTCACAACATTATCTCCCACCCAGTCTTCCGTAGAAAGCGCACAGGTGGCAACTGAAAACCAAGCCCATCAGTCTGTCACATCACCCCCATGCATATCAGGGAAACTGTCTGAGCCTTAAGTTATTCAGCAGTCTCTTATGTTGTTTGAAGACTCTGCTGGCAGGATTTCCCAAGGGAATCCACATAGCCCTTCCCCAGCGGTGGAAGACATAGAATGCACTGATGCACAACCACTGATGTTTCCTGATGATGAGGACATGGAAATACGACCTCATCGGAGTCCGCACGTCTCTGATGATGACAAAACAAGGTGCCAACTGCTGCGTCTTTCTGCAGTGTGCAGACCGAACAGGAGGTCAAGGAGGAAGACTGTGTGGAAAACGATGCAGGGGACGATGAGGTCCTAGACCCCTCATGGAATGAAGGTCGTGCCACTGACTTTCATAGTTCAGAGGAAGAGGCAGTGGTGAGACCGAGCCAACAGCTTAGCAAAAGAGGGAGCAGGGGGCAAAAGAGGAACAGTCGTCGCCAAGAGAGTTTGTCTGCTACTGGCCACCACCACCAGGGACCGAGAACCCCAAAGGCAGCTTCAAGGAGTTGCCTGGCATGGCACTTCTTTAAACAATGTGCTGACGACAAGACCCGAGTGGTTTGCACACTGTGCCATCAGAGCCTGAAGTGAGGCATTCACGTTCTGAACCTTAGCACAACCTGCATGACCAGGCATCTACGTGCAAAGCATGAACTGCAGTGGAGTAAACACCTTAAAAGCAAGGAACTCACTCTGGCTCCCCCTGCTCTCTCTTCTGCTGCCTCCTCGGCCTCTTTCTCCGCCTCGGGAGGAATGTTGGCACCTGCCGCCCACCAAACAGAGGATGTGCCACTGACAACACCGCCAGCGTCACCAAGCATCTCCACCATGTCACACGGCACTGTTCAGCTCTCCATCTCACAAACCTTGGAGAGAAAGCGTAAATTCCCACCTAGCCACCCTCGAGCCCTGGGCCTGAATGCCAGCATTTCTAAACTACTGGCCTTTGAAATGCTGTCATTCAGGCTGGTGGACACAGACAGCTTCAAACAGCTGATGTCCATGGCTGTCCCACAGTATGTTTTTTCCAGCCGCCACTACTTCTCCAAGACAGCCGTGCCTTCCCTGCTCAACCAAGTATCCGATAAAATCAAGTGTGCACTGCGCAACGCCATCTGTGTCAAGGTCCACCTAACCACAGATACGTGGACCAGTAAGCACGGCCAGTAAGCATGTAGTAGCGGCTTGGCCGCAGGCGGAGAGTTCCTTGGCGCAATCTATACTAATCTATTACTAAACGAGATAGACGAGGCTGCAAATCATAATGAAGTCGTTATCATGGGGGACTTCAACTACCCAGATATAGACTGGGAAACTGAAAGCTGTACATCCCATAAAGGAAACAGGTTCTTGGCAATAGCCAAAGACAATTTCCTTTCCCAACTGGTTCAGGACCCCACTAGAGGGACGGCCATACTGGACTTAGTATTAACCAATAGACCTGATAGAACAACAGATGTGCAGGTTGGGGGACACCTGGGAAATAGTGACCATAAAGTTATAACCTTCCAATTATCCTTCAAACGAGAGTTTCTAAAGGGAGGAACAAAAATACCAAACTTCAAAAAAGCTAAATTTAGCCAACTAAGCGAGGCCATAGGCCTAACTAACTGGGACAAAGTCCTCAAAAATAAAAATACAACCATAAAATGGGAGATTTTTAAAAGCATTGTAACATCTAATTGTGAGAGGTACATACCTTATAGGAATAAAAGGCTAAGGAACAATAAGAGACCAATGTGGATAAATGGAACCGTAAAGAAGGCAATAAATGACAAAAAGAAAGCATATAAATCGCTAAAACAGGAGGGAGTCAGGAAGCACTGATAAACTATAAGGAAAAAAATAGAATATGTAAAAACTAATAAAATTTGCCAAACTAGAGACCGAGAGATTAATTGCCAAAGAGAGTAAAACTAACCCTAAAATGTTCTTCAATTATATAAATAGTAAAAATATAAATCTGAAGGAGTCGGCCCTCTACATAGCAATGAGGGGGTGTTGCAGAGAGCGACGAGGATAAAGCAAAACTATTAAATATTTTTTTCTCCACTATATTCACTGAGGAAAATAAACTGTCAGATGAAATGCAGAATGTAAAAGTAAATCCCCCATTAAAAGTGCCCTGTCTGACCCAGGAAGAAGTACAACAGCGACTTAAAAAGATTAAAATAGACAAATCGCCAGGACCGGATGGCATACACCCCCGTATCCTAAGGGAATTAAGTGATGTCATAGCCAGACCATTATTTCTGATATTTACGGACTCTATAATAACAGGGAATGTTCCACAGGATTGGCGCATAGCAAATGTGGTGCCAATATTCAAAAAGGGTCCAAAAACAGAGCCTGGAAATTATAGGCCGGTAAGTTTAACATCTATTGTTGGTAAACTGTTTGAAGGGTTTCTAAGAGATGCTATTTTGGAGTATCTCAATGAAAATAAGCAAATAACGCCATATCAGCATGGCTTCATGAGGATCGGTCATGCCAAACAAATTTAATCAGCTTCTATGAGGAGGTAAGTTCTAGACTTGACAGCGGCGAATCAATGGATGTCGTATATCTGGACTTCTCCAAAGCATTTGACACCGTACCTCATAAAAGGTTAGTATATAAAATGAGGATGCTCGGACTGGGAGAAAATGTCTGTATGTGGGTAAGTAACTGGCTGAGTGACAGAAAACAGAGGGTGGTTATTAACGGTAGATACTCAGATTGGGTCACTGTAACTAGTGGGGTACCTCAGGGGTCAGTATTGGGCCCTATTCTCTTCAATATATTTATTAATGATCTTGTAGAAGGCCTGCACAGTAAAATATCTATTTTTGCAGATGACACTAAACTGTGTAAAGTAATTAACACTGAAGAGGACAGTTTTCTGCTACAGAGGGATCTGGATAGATTGGAGGCTTGGGCAGAAAAATGGCAGATGAGGTTTAACACTGACAAATGTAAAGTTATGCACATGGGAAGGAATAATGCAAGTCACCCGTACATATTAAATGGTAAAACACTCGGTAACACTGACATGGAAAAGGATCTAGGAATTTTAATAAACAGCAAATTAAGCTGCAAAAACCAGTGTCAGGCAGCTACTGCCAAGGCCAATAAGATAATGGGTTGCATCAAAGGGGCATAGACGCCCGTGATGAGAACATAGTCCTACCACTTTACAAATCACTGGTTAGACCACACATGGAGTACTGTGTACAGTTCTGGGCTCCTGTGAACAAGACAGACATAGCAGAGCTGGAGAGAGTTCAGAGGAGGGCAACTAAAGTAATAACTGGAATGAGGGATCTACAGTACCCTGAAAGGTTATCAAAATTAGGGTTATTCACTTTAGAAAAAGACGACTGAGGGAGATCTAATAACTATGTATAAATATATCAGGGGTCAGTACAGAGATCTGTCCCATCATCTATTTATCCCCAGGACTGTGACTGTGACAAGGGACATCCTCTGCGTCTGGAGGAAAGAAGGTTTGTACACAAACATAGAAAAGGATTCTTCACTGTAAGAGCAGTGAGACTATGGAACTCTCTGCCTGAGGAGGTGGTGATGGTGAGTACAATAAAGGAATTCAAGAGGGGACTGGATTTATTTCTGGAGTGTAATAATATTACAGGCTATAGGTACTAGAGAGGGGTCGTTGATCCAGGGAGTTATTCTGATTGCCTGATTGGAGTCGGGAAGGAATTTTTTTTTCCCCTTAAGTGAGGAAAATTGGCTTCTGCCTCACAGGGGTTTTTTGCCTTCCTCTGGATCAACTTGTAGGAAACAGGCCGAACTGGATGGACAAATGTCTTTTTTCGGTCTTATATACTATGTTACTATGTTACTATGTTACGTCCTTCCCCCGCCAAGGATCGCAGGGCATCATTCTTTGCCTCCTGTAGCCTCCTCCTCCTACTCGGCTTCCTCCTCCTCTGCTTCCACCAGCTCATCCAGTCAGCCACACACCTTCACCACCAATGCCTCTTATGCGACGTGCCCACCAGGTGGAACTTCACCTTGCATATGCTGGAGAGACTGTGCGAGCAGCAGCAGGCCATAGTGGAGTTTCGGCTGCAGCACGCACGTGTCAGTCGCACTGCGGAACAGCACCACTTCACCACCAATGATTGGGCCTCCATGCGAGACCTGTGTGCCCTGTTTCGAGTACTCCACCAACATGGCCAGTGGCGATGACACTGTTATAAGCGTTACAATACCACTTCTATGTCTCCTTGAGAAAACGCTTAGGGCGATGATGGAAGAGGAGGTGGCCCAGGAGGAGGAGTAGGAGGAGGATGAGGGGTCATTTTTAGCACTTTCAGGCCAGTCTGTTAGAAGTGGCTCAGAGGGAGGTTTTTTGCAACAGCAGAGGCCAGGTACAAATGTGGCCAGCCAGGGCCCACTACTGGAGGATGAGGAGAAGGTGGAGGAGGATGAGGATGAAGCAGGTTCACAGCGGGGTGGCACCCGACACAGCTCAGGCCCATCACTGGTGCGTGGCTGGGGGGATACGGAGGACGATGACAATACGCCTCCCACAGAGGACAGCTTGTCCTTACCTCTTGGGAGCCTGGATCACATGAGCGACTACATGCTGCAGTGCCTGCGCAACGACAGCAGAGTTTCCCACATTTTAACGTGTGCTGAGTACTGGGTGGCCACCCTGCTGGATCCCCAGTACAAAGACAACGTGCCCACCTTAATTCCTGCACTGGGGCGCGATAGGAAGATGCGCGATTACAAGCGCACGCTGGTAGAGGCGCTCCTGAGAGCATTCCCAAATGTCACAGGGGAACAGGTGGAAGCCCACGGCGAAGGCAGAGGAGGAGCAAGAGGTCGCCAATGCAGCTGTGTCACGGCCAGCTCCTCTGAGGGCAGGGTTAGCATAGCAGAAATATGGAAAAGTTTTCTCTCCACGCCACAGCTAACTGCACCACCACCTGATACGGAACGTGTTAGCAGGAGGCAACATTTCACTAACATGGTTGAACAGTACGTCTGCACACCCCTCCACGTACTGACTGATGGTTCGGCCCCATTCAACTTCTGGGTCTCCAAATTGTCCATGTGGCCAGAGTTATCATTTTATGCCTTGGAGGTGCTGGCCTGCCCGGCGGCCAGCGTTTTGTCTGAACGTGTATTCAGCACGGCAGGGGGCGTCATTACTGACAAACGCAGCAGCCTGTCCACAGCCAACGTGGACAAGCTGACGTTTATAAAAATGAACCAGGCATGGAACCCACAGGACCTGTGCCTCCCTTGTGCAGAATAGACATTTATAACTGCCTTCCTCTCAACCATGTATTCTTGTACTCCGGGGCACTTCTTTATTGAATCCTCATTTTTTTAACTTTACCATGATCTTGCGGTGCAACCCAAAGTTGAATGAACCTCTCCTCTGTTTGGGTGGTGATGCCGAAATAACTGAAAGTGGCCTTCTCCGGTGGTGGGTGATATGACGCATTATTCCTTGCTCTGGGACCTCTCTCCTCTGTATGGGTGCTGGGGCCTAAATAACTGAAAGTTGCCTTCTCCAGTGGTGAGTGATATGACGCATGATTCCTTGCTGTGGAACCTGGATCCTCGGTCTGGGTGCTGGCCGAAATAACTGAAAGTGGCCTTCTCCAGTGGTGGGTGATATGATGCATGATTCCTTGCTGTGGGACCTGTATCCTGGGTCTGGGTGCTGAGCCGAAATAACTGAAAGTGGCCTTCTCCAGTGGTGGGTGATATGAAGAATGATTCCTTGCTGTGGGACCTCTCTCCTCGGTCTGGGTGCTGGGCCGAAATAACTGAAAGTGGCCTTCTCCAGTGTTGGGTGATATGACGCATGATTCCTTGCTGTGGGACCTCTCTCCTCGGTCTGGGTGCTGGGGCCGAAATAACTGAAAGTGGCCTTTTCCAGTGTTGAGTGATATGACGCATGATTCCTTGCAGTGGGACCTCTCTCCAATTGATATTGGTTAAATTTTATTTATTTTATTTTATTTTAATTCATTTCCCTATGCACATTTGTTTGCAGGGGATTTACCTACATTTTGCTGCCTTTGGCAGCCCTCTAGCCCTTTCCTGGACTATTTTACAGCCTTTTTAGTGCCTTAAAGTTCGGGTCCCCATTGACTTCAATGGGGTTCGGGTTCGGGATAAAGTTTGGGTCGAGTTCGGATCCCGAACCCGAACATTTTCGGGAAGTTCGGCCAAACTTCTCGAACCCGAACATCCAGGTGTTCTCTCATCTCTACTAGTTATCATTGCAGGGAAAGGATAGAGAGGAATCATTTCAAAGCATCTTAGTGCAGGGGGAGACATCAGAAGGTGCTAGGGACAGTGCTACAAAAGTGATTTACAAGTGCAGGGAAAGATAATTTGGGGATCCATATAGCCATTATACAGCTCAGTCATTCCATCAATTTGTTCTTGGGGTGCAAGTGCTATGTTGAAAAGGCTTTAGTGTAAAAAGAAAAATATATATGCAGTTCACTTCTGCAGCTATGTGTGGAAAAGCGTTTAGTGTCTTATTTCAGTGCAAAAAAAAAAATATATACAGTATGCAGTTCAAGTGTTTGGGTGCTTGAGTTAAACACTTTAGGATACTCGTGGGCTTTACAGAGCACCCGAGCACAGTGGAAGACAATGGGAGAACAAGAGCATTAAACCAGGCACCCCCTGCTCTGAAGAAGGGAGGTTGTCTGGTTCACAGAAAAAGGTCAGACATTGATGGAAACACCACTAAAATGGTTCAGAAACAGCACGGGGAGGATGTCTGGATGCATCTTGGACTCCCAGGTTGCTGCTGGGAATGATGTTGTCCAAGTAGTACGCCACTTTTACAGACTGACAATAATACACATAAAACTGAAGATAAAATCGATTTTAGAGTAAATATTATGAGGAAACATACTTTCCTGTATATTTACTTGTATATAAAGCGCAAATGCTGCAAAAAATTACAAGGAAGAGGCACTCCGATACAACCTGTATATCACATAAAGCAAGGGCCCCATTCACATTGTGGTAGAATTGTATAGGTAGTGGGACCCCTACACTCAAAGCCAATGCACTAAGTGAAAGGGCTGCCACAAATTACAAGGAAACGGCACTCGAATATACCAATTATTACACATAAAGGGAGGTATCGTACACACCCTTGAAAAATTATGATTGATTGCCTGCTGGTCACCCTCAAAAACATTAGGAGCAAGGGCCTGTTGCTGACCCTCTAAAACATTAGGGGCGAGGGCCTGCTGCTGATATGACCATCTTAAACATTAGGGGTGAGGGTCTGCTGCTAAGCTGACCCTCTAAAACATTAGAGTCGAGTGCCTGCTGCTAATCTGACCATCTAAAACTTTAGGGGTGAGGGCCTGCTGCTGATCTGACCATCTAAAACATTAGGGGTGAGGGTATGCTGCTGAGCTGACCCTCTAAATCATTAGGAGCAAGGGCCTACTGGTGACCCTCTAAAACATTGGGACGAGGGCCTGCTGCTGATCTGACCATCTAAAACATTAAGGATGAGGGTCTGCTGCTGAGCTGACCCTCTTAAACATTAGAAGAAAGGGCCTGTTGGTGACCCACTAAAACATTAGGGCGAGGACCTGCTGCTGATCTGACCATCTAAAACATTAGGAGTCAGGCTCTGCTACTGAGCTGACCCTCTAAAACATTAGTGGTGAGTGCCTGCTTCTGATATGACTATCTAAAACATTAGGGGCGATGGCCTGCTGCTGATCTGACCATCTAAAACATTAAGAGGAAGGGCCTGCTGGTGACCCTCTAAAACATTAGGGGTGAGGGTCTGCATCTGAGCTGACCCTCTAAAATATTAGGAGCAAGGGCTGCCTAATAAACATGGTGATATGATGGAGGAGGAGGACGAGAAAAGGGGGATTGAACCTTTTTTGTGGTGGAAGGGGTGCATGGGAATACAGTGTACTCAATATACCATAAAAGCCACATTTAAAGTGCCTTTACATTCAACCGCTTTCCTATGGTGGAGTAGAGAAGTCAGGGGCAATCCAGGCCTTGTTCATTTTGATAACAGTCAATCTGTCAGCATTTTCAGTTGACAGGCAGATGTGCTTATCAGTTATTATGCCCCCAGCAGCACTTAATACCAGCTCTGACAAAATGCTGGCGGCAGGGCAGGCCAGCACCTCCAAGACGTAGAGCGCTAGTTCGTACCACGTGTCCAGCTTGGACACCCAATAGTTGTAAGGCACAGAGAGATCACTGAGGACACTGACATGGTCTGCTAACTACTTCTTCACCATCTTCCAAAACTTTTCCCTCCTTGTGACACTAAGCCATGCATCAGGGTGAGGGTGCTGGTGGGGTGTCATGAAACTGTCCCAGGCCTTGGAGAGTGCTGCTCTGCCTCTGTTGGAACTGTTGTGTGTCCTCCTCATCTCCCCTCTTCAGTAGCCCAAGTAACAACGGACTCTGCCGCCAGCGTTGTTAGCTGGAAATTTTTGGAGCACTTTTTCCACAAGTACCTTCTGGTATTGCAAAATTTTTCTAGTCCTGTCCATCACAGGAATGAGAGATGAGTTCTCTTTGTAGCGGGGGTCTAGAAGAGTGAACAACTAGGAATCGATGTTGGCCAAAATGTGTATAACACGAGGTTCATGGGAAAGGCAGCATAACATAGAGTCAGCCATGTGTGCCAGAGTCCCAACAGACAAGACTACGCTCTCCTCATCAGGAGCATGACTCTCAATCTCCTTATCCTCATCCTCTTCTTCTGCCCATCCATTCTGAACAGATGGAATAAACCTACTATGGGTACTACCCTCTGTAGGGGAGGCAACCGTCTACTGATCCTCCTCCTCATCATCATCCAATTCGCGGTGAGAAGACAAACTAAGGGTGGTCTGGCTATCACCCTGTGTTCTGGCTTCCCCAATTTCTATCTCTTTCACATGCAAATTGTCCGCCTCCATTGTGAGCAGCGAGTATTTCAGTAGACGCAGAAGTGGGATGGTTACGCTGATAATAGCGGCATCGCAGCTCACCATCTGTGTTGATTTCTCAAAGTTGTGTAAAATCTCTCAGAGGTCAGAATTCCATACCCACTTGTCGCTTGTGAAGAGCGGACTGGAAAGGCGATGACCATGTTGCAGCTGGTATTCCACTACTGCCCTCTGCTGCTCACAAAGCCTGGCCAACATGTGGAACGTGGAGTTCCAATGTGTGCCACGTCACACAACAGTCGGTGAGCTGGCAATTGCAAGCACTGCTGCAGCATTGCCAGACCGACGGCAGCTATAGATGACTTTCGGAAATGGGCACACACGCGGAGCACCTTTACCAGTAACTCAGGCAAATTGGGGTTGGTTTTGAGAAACTGCTGAACCACTAAGTTGCAAACATGGGTTAGGCATGGTATGTGTGTAAACTTGCCGAGATCCAAAGCGGCAACCAAGTTACGGCCATTATCAGACACAACCATGCCTGGTTATAGCTCAGTCTGGTCCCTTATCTTCTGCCATAGCTCTGCGGCGGTGTGCTGTTTGTCAACTAAGCAAATTAGTTTTAACATGGCTTGTTGCCACTTCCCCACTGCAGTGCTACACTGCTTCCAGCTACTGACTGATGGCTGACTGGTGCTGAAAGATGAGAATTCAGAAGTGGAAGTGGAGGAGGAGAAGGTGGGTTTCAGCAAGTAATGTAGGTGGTGGCTGAAATCCTGATAGAAGTAGGGCTTGCAATCCTTGTGTCGGTAGCACCTGTGTCATCCTTGGGTACGACTCGCCTCCGGCCTCCACAACGTTCACCCATTGTGCCATCAGGGAAATGTAGCATCCCTGGCCAAAAGCACTTGTCCATTTGTCAGTCCCAATAACTGCATTGGTCAGGGCATGGGTGATGTTATGGGACACATGCTGGTGTAAGGCGTGGACGGCACACCGGGAAAAATAGTGGTGGCTGGGAACTGAGTAACAAGGGTCGGCCACCGCCATCAATCTGTGGAAAGCCTTAGTGTCCACAAGCGTAAATTTCCAGGGCGAGCAATTTGGAAAGGTGCGCATTTAGTGCTATGGCCTGTGGGTGGGTGGCTGGGTATTTGCGCTTTCTTTCAAAGGCCTGGGTTATGGACATCTGTATGCTGTGCTGGGACACAGAGGTGAATGTGCTACATGATGGTCCTTGCGAAGGTCTAGGTGCAGGGCGGGAGGAATCAGGGCCTGTGTCTTGGACAGGGGATAGGCCAGCACGTACCTCAGGGGAAGAGGAGGCAGTAGTGTGGCCCGCAGACACTGATTAGGGACCCAGGCGTTCGGTCCACCTTTGATCATGCTGGTGGTGGTGTGGTTGCTAGTGTTATTGCCCATGCTCATTTTGGTACGGCACAGTTAGCAAATGACTAGAGTTGAGAGAACACCTGGAAGTACGGGTTTGCCGGGTTCGGCCGAACTTCGTCGCAAAGTTCGAGTTCGGGACCCGAACTTGACCCGAACCTGACCCCATTGAAGTCAATGGGGACCTAAGCTTTGGAACACTAAAATGGCTCTAAAAGAGTCATGGAAAGGGCTAGAGGGCGGCAAAAGGCAGCAAAATGTGGGTAAGAGCATGACAAGTGCCCTGCAAACAAATGTGGATAGGGAAATGACTTAAAATAAATTAAAATTAATAATCTTGAACTAGGGGGAGGAGGTCCATTTGGAGTAGGAGATTGAGGAGGTGGTGGACGTGGTGGTGTAGGTGGACGTGGCGGTGTAGGTGTAGGTTAAACTTTTTAAAATTAAGAAATTAATTTGATTTGGGTAGACCACAGAACATTGTAGAATATATATAAAATAAAACAAAGAGAAAGTGTGCTGGAGTATAACAATGGCTGTGTAAGGCCTGTATACATGTTCTGCACAATATACGGACAAGTCCTTTGGGAACCATGCCTGGTTCATTTTAATGAACGTAAGCTTGTCCACATTGGCTGTAGACAGATGGCTTCGCTTGTATGTGATAACGCCCCCTGCCATGCTAAATACACGTTCAGACAATACACTGGCTGCAGGGCAGGCCAGCACCTCCAAGGCAAAAAGGGCAAGCTCAGGCCAAGTGCCCAATTTGGAGACCCAGAAGTTGAATGGGGCAGACCCATCAGTCAGTACGTGTAGGGGTGTGCACACATACTGCTCCACCATGTTGCTGAAATGCTGCCTCCTGCTAAGATGTTGCATATCAGCTGGTGGTGTTGGTTGTTGTGGCGTGGTGACAAAGCTTTTTCACATTTTGGCCAGGCTAACCCTGCTTTCTGAGGTGCTGGTGGTGCCCTGGCTGTGTTGGCGACCTCTTTCTCCTCCTCTGCCTTCGCCTAGTGCTTCCACTGAGCCCCAGGTGTCAGATGGGAATGCCATCAGCAGCATGCCTACTAGCATGTGCTTGTAGTCACGCATCTTCCGATCACGCTCCAGTGAGGGAATTAAGGACGACACGTTGTCCTTGTAACGGGAATCCAGCAGGGTAGCCACCCAGTAATCAGCACAAGTTAGAATGTGGGCAACTCGGCGGTCGTTGCGCAGGCACTGCAGCATGTAGTCGCTCATGTGTGCCAAGCTGCCCAAAGGCAACGACAAGCTGTCCTCTGTGGGAGGTGTATCGTCTGTGTCCACGGTATCCCCCCAGCCACGCTGCAGTGATGGCCCTGAGCTGCTTTCAGTGCCACCCTGCTGTGAACACTGTTCATCCTCATCCTCCCCCTGCTCCTCATCCTCCAGAACTGTGCCCTGGCTGGACAATTGTGTACCTAGCCTATGCTGGTGAGGGAACCCACCCTCTGAGCCACTTGTGAATGACTGGCCTGATAACTGTGGAAATGATCCCTCTCCCTCCTGTGCCACATCCTCTTCCATCATCACCCGAAGCGTTTTTTCAAGGAGACATAGAAGTGGGATAGTAACGCTGAAAACGGCGTCATTGGCACTGGTCATGTTGGTGGAGTAGTCGAAACAGCGCAACAAGGCACACAGGTCTCGCATAGAGGCCCACTCAGTGTTGGTTAGGTGGTGCTGTTGCGCAGAGTGAATCAACCGTGCGTACTGCAGCTGAAACTCCACTATCGCCTGCTGCTGCTTGCACATTCTCTCCAGCATGTGCAAGGTGGAGTTTCCCCTTGTGGGCAAGTCGCATAAGAGGTGGTGAGCGGGAAGGCCGAATTTACACTGCAGGGGAGACAACCACTCATCAGTCTGTTGTTTCATGCTCGTCCACAGCTCCTGCGCAGTGTGGGGTTTGTCTCCCAAACAGACGAGTTTCAAAATTGCATGTTGTCAATTTCTCCTGGCTGTGCTGAAGTTTGTGGTGAAAGTTTTACGCTGACTGTATGAGGAGGTGTTAGAGGAGGAAGAGGAGTAGGAAGCAGCAGGAGGCAAGAGAAATGCCCTGCAATCCTCGGTGGCGGAAGGATATGCGCCAAAAAGCTATCCTCCTCAGGCCCAGCCACCACTGTATTTACCCAGTGTGCTGTTAGGAAGATATAACGTCCCTGCCCATGCTTACTGTCCCACATATTGGTAGTTATGTGGACCTTGCCACAGATGGCGTTGCACAGTGCACACCTGATTTTGTGCTCCACTTATTTGTGCTGGTAAGGGATGGCTCGCCTGGAAAAGTAGTGGCGGCTGGGAACGACGTACTGTGGGACAGCCAGTGCCATTGATAGAGATGTGCATATATGAATATCTTTCTTCAGAAACCAAGATGGCTCCCACATCCTGTAGCTTGAAGACAAGAACAAAGGACAGCATGAGGGTCTGGGCACATGTTGGAAGACCCCCCTCTGGAGGGATCATTTGTGATATACCTTGGACCACTGTTGACCAAATAAGGACGTTACTCAATGAACTCCTCCCCCTCCCCTTCCTCACTATGTATAGGAATGTGCTGTGTAATAAAGCTAAGAACTGAATTGACCCTGCAGGCGTCAAGTCATCTCTTCTGTGCGCACAAAACCTTAAGATCTAGCTATTGATTTGGAGCAGCAAAAGCAAACGTTATAGCTCTGATTAGAGCATCTTTATCAATTTGGCGCTCAACGTGAATCTCGAGAGAATATAACAGCGGTAGCCGAAGTTTTGGATTCCTAGAGCACGGTGGATGACGCTTGAGGATTGGGACTGCAGCCCTATAACTATTACGGTAGGAAAATTCTTAATCTTGCCGACCTCTTGTCGTACCCCACCATGCTGTGGAAATCTTTCTGCTGGTCGCCTGTTACACTGTGTATTAGCAGCCCTCGGCTGATTGTTGAAAATCTCGAGTTCTTTTCGGACCTCTGAGCGGGCTGCAGTTTGCTTTGCTGTGGTTTTGTTTGTTTGTCTTTTGTGTTGGCTGCTTTTCCCTGACAACAGGCAAGCAGAGTGCGACTACTCCCTGCAGGGGGGGGGGGGGACTACAATAAATTTTTGCTGCAGATGTATTAGCCCCAGGGGGTTACAATCAATTTTTGCAGCAGATGTATTAGTCCCAGGGCTTCAAATACTTTCTGCTGAATTGGGACTGGAGAGGCGGTGGCAGATGTATTAGCCCAGGCTGGTGTGACCAGACGTGGACACCAGGGTTTATTTCTGTCAAGGGGGGAAGTCTACTCTGCTTGCTGTTGATGGGGGAAGTGCTGTTGTCTTTGTCTTTGTATACACGTGTGTGAACTCATGGGCCTGTCTCCATCTCTGCCTGAGGGAGAGTATACTGCTCCACAACTTGTGGCACGTGAGGAAGGCAGTAAACATGTTAAGAATTGTAGGAAGTTAATGAAGATAGCTGGATGTAATGAGAATGGAGAACTTAGCTCTGAAGTATGGAAGACAGTTATAAGACAGTGTCGTGCTACGTTAATTGATGTAGGTTTGCTCAGTGCTGCGCAAGCATGGCACCGGACGGCAAATCGTTTGGCTGCTAATGGAGGATCACAAAGATGGGATGAAAATTTGAAAGCTTATATTTATAAGATAGGAAACCTTGGGCCACCACCCTATAATGACTCTGGAGCAATATCACTGGATGTAGCTCATTTACTGAGACCCCACTCACAGAATGGAATATTAGTCGGAGAGTCTGTGGGATGGACTTGTGTGCATTGTGGCCAGCCTAATCCAGACCCCTGTAATTCTTGTCCTACTTGTCGTGTCCCCAGCCCCCATCCTCCTCGTGCTGGACAGACCCCTATGGTGTCACTGCCTCAGTCTGTAGGTGCCCATCCCCCAGTACAAACAACCCTCTGTCCTGCTCAGCCTCCACCACTAGATGGCAAGCAGAATGCCCCTTGGTGTTCAGATCCTCCTATGATAACTTCAGAGGAGGCAATCCAAGTTTCTGAGGAGACACAGACAGGAGGGACAGGGAAAGTTGTAACCCAGATCACCCCCTTATATCCGGTATTAAATAAAGATGGCACTTATTACGTGCCGGGAGGGCCCACTATGCCACTTTCAGCGCCCCCCCATCATACCCATTATGATGATAGGTGGTGGCCCTGAAACCAGAAGTCAGAAGAAATCCAAGGAAGCAGATGAGGCAGATGGGGTCACAGAGGCCCCCCCAGACTCTGCAGTTAGTCTTCCTCCTACTTTGCAGCCGCAAAACTCAGACGAGGCGTGGCTAGCTGAGGATGGCATAAGGAGACAGGCAGAGCAAGAGAGAGAGCGGGAGAGAGAGAGGGAGAGAGATGAGAGAGAGAGAGACAGGCTGGTGGCCAGATTGGCCGGACAGGTAGATCTTCTGGCCAGACAAGCCCAGACTTCTTCCTCTGAGAAAAATGAGGAAGGAAAATATGTGACTTTTAGTCCTACACAAGCCACTAATTTGGTAACTCCCTCCCTGACCCAGAACAGCATCCAATGCCCTTTTATAGGGCATTAGAACAGATCAGGAAAACTCACTCTGCCACGTGGAGGGACTTAGCAGGGCTTACCCAGATTAAGGCAGGGGATTCTTTCTGGCCTACAATGGAGAAGGATCTACCCCCTCCCAATCATGGGGAGGCGGAGTTTTTGAAAACCTATGCGTCTGGGGAACGATTCTGTGACTTCTTAGAACAATGGGCTAGGACCAGGCTGGCAGATCAAGCAATTCAAATTCAGGATATGAAACAAGATAAAGGAGAGTCAGTGGAGAAATTTGCAAATAGAATGGAACAAATGTTCAAAGATCTGGGTTTTTCCAAACAAGACCCAGTACAGACTAGGATGTTGTCTAGTGCTTTTGCTGATGGACTAAAACCCCACATTCAAAAGTCACTAAATATTGCCCGTCCAGAGTATCGTTCTGTTTCTATGGAGACATTAACACTGGTAGCTAAAGGTATTGAAGCAGCCCCCAGGACTAGCATCATGCTTGTGACAGGACAGGTTGCCCCCCTCCCCCAGGGAGATAACAGACCAGCTCGTCTCTGCTATGGGTGTGGCCAGCTCGGACATTTCAAAAGGGTGTGCCCCCACCGCCCCCCTCAGCGGGGCAGAGGGGGGCCGCCTCGTGTGTTTCCATGGGCTCCCCCCCCAGCATGAGCAAGGGAGGACTGTAACAATGCTTTATAGGACAGGGGCAAGCCAGATCCACACGTCGGAGAAGCCAGTCTCACTATGGCCCTCCTTCCCCCCCACTGTGGCCCTGCACCTACTGTGCAGCTGCAGGTAGGAGGGGATATGCACACATTTCTTGTGGATACTGGTGCAGCCAGAAGTGTAATCCGATGTGATGAGATCTCTGACCCATCTTTTTTAGACAAAATTACTGTGCAGTGTGTTGGCATAGATGGTCGTGCTAGGCCCTCTCCCCTAACCAAACCTCTTGATATTTCTTTTGGCCCACAGCCCTGTACTGGAGTACTCTCGCAATTTGTAGTTTCCTCCACATGTCCACTTAACCTTCTAGGAGCGGACTTATTACAAAAGATGCAGGCTATTATTCAGTTTCACTCTGATGGTACTGTTACCCTTTCTACTCCTTTGCAGCCAGAAGAAACTGTGCTGCTGGCCGCCCTTACATCCTTAGAAGATTGTCCTCCCACTACTGAACCACTTCCTGCTGCTGTGCTGTCTGTTATACCTGAGACATTGTGGTCCACAGGACCTCAGGATGTGGGTCGGTTGCGGGTACAACCTGTAATGGTGCACCTCAAACCAGGAGCAGTGCTCCCTAGGAAGCCTCAATACCCCTTATCTATGGCCCAGATGGATGCCATCACTCAACAGCTGCGGGCGTTCTTGAAAGTTGGTGCTAGAATACCTACCACATCCCCGTGCAACATGCCCCTCTTCCCAGTAAGGAAGAAGGGGAAAAAGGGACAACCTGATACCTACAGGATAGTACATGATCTTCGGGCGGTTAATGAAGCCACCTTCCTAGAAACCCTCATTGTACCAAATCCTCATACCCTGCTTTCTAACATACCCTCTGATGCAGCAGTTTTTACAGTCATTGACCTGGCTAATGCTATTTTCTCTGTGCCTCTGTTCCCGAATGTCAATACCTTTTTGCTTTTACCCATGCTGGATCCCAATATACCTGGACAGTCATGCCTCAAGGGGCTCAGAATAGCTCATCTCAATTCAGTAAAGTCATGTCATCTATCTTGTATGAATGGAAACAATCTCATGATGACGTTGTGCTGCTCCAGTATGTGGACGATCTTTTAGTGTGTGCCCCGGACATAAATATTTGTTCTGATGCTTCGCTCTCTTTACTTCTTTTCTTGTCGGATCAGGGGTGCAAGGTTTCCAAAGACAAAATCCAGTGGTGTCGGTCAAAGGTGGTGTTCCTTGGACATTGCCTCAGTCTTGGTGCTAAACACCTTACAGAGGACAGGAAGACAGCAATTCTTCAAATTAAAGAACCCGCTACCTCTAAACAACTGCAAGCCTTTTTGGGACTCATATCTTACTGCCGCCCTTGGATCCTGGATGCTTCCATTCTTATGCAGCCTCTGTATGATTGCATACCTCATGTCCATTTTTAATTTGACATATGAGGCTAAACGCTGTTTTAAACAGTTGCAGGAAGTGGCCTCGTCCTCTCCAGCTCTGGGGTTGCCTAACTATAGCCTACCCTTCAGACTGTATGTCATGGAACGCCAGGGACATGCAACTGGGGTTCTCACCCAGAGTCATGGAGGCAGGCCTAGGCCTCTGGGCTACTATTCAGCCCGCCTGGACCCAGTAGCTCATGGGACACCTTCCTGTATTCAAGCTATCCACGCCTGTCATCTCCTTCTAGATAAAACTTCTGACATTGTCCTGGGTCACCCCCTGCATATTTTAGCTTCCCATGACATTTCTGCAATCCTCCAGCAAACTCAGCCAAAACATCTCTCAGCTGCTAGGCATCTCCGTCTGCAGTGTTCTCTTTTACTTCCGGATACTGTTACTATATCTAGATGTCATGTGCTTAACCCCGCGTCCCTCCTCCCTTTTCCTCAAGGGGGGACAGCTGAGGAGGAAGGTGTTTATTCTGCCGATGATTTTTACTCTGGAGACTGTCATGATTGTGTGGAATTGATTAAACAAGAGACTGAGCCTCTTCCAAATGTAACTGAAACAGCTTTGAACAACCCTGACCTCAACTTGTTTGTGGATGGATCCTGATATGCAGATGAACAGGGCAGGTATCACACTGGATATGCTGTCACCTCTTCAGATGAAGTGTTGCAAGCTGGCCCTCTTTCTCCTGACAAATCTGCCCAAGAGGCTGAACTGATAGCTCTCGCTGAAGCCTGCCGAATAGCTGAGAGGAAAACTGCCAATATACACACAGACTCTAGATATGCCTTTGGAATAGCCCATGATTTCGGTCCCATCTGGAAGAGCCGCAATTTTATCACAGCTAACGGGATTCCCATAAAGAATGCTGAAGCTGTGCACGCTTTGATGGAAGCCTTGGCACTCCCTAAACAAGTAGCCATACTCAAAGTCAAGGCGCATTCGAGAGCTGATACTCCGGAAACACAGGGAAATGCAAGAGCTGATAAAGCAGCAATGGAGGCGGCGATGAGGAAAAGAGAGGAGGTGACGATGATGGCAGTGCAGACAAGATCCAGTGCAGCAAAAAATGAGACGGGTATACCCAGTGGACTCCTGCTTACAAAGGAAACATTAGGGGATATACAAGAAGCGGCATCTGAAGAAGAGAAGGAAGTGTGGTTTGAAAACGGAGGAAGCCCTGATGAAGACCAGATTTGGAGGAAAGAACATCTCCTCTGTTTGCCTCGAAGTCTCTACCCTGCAGTAGTCTCTTGGGCTCATGGGCCAACACATCAAGGAAAATCTGCAATGAATAACCTGATCTCTTCTCATTACTACATTCACAACTCGACATGTCAATAGCTGCATGGTCTGTGCCAAATGTAATCCTGGGAAGATGGAAAAAGTCCCTGTCAAGTGCCTACCAAAACCTTTCTACCCCTTTCAAAGGATTCAGATTGACCACATACAAATGCCCCCTGCTCAAGGGTTTCAGTATGCCCTGGTGGTCATAGACATGTTCTCTGGATGGCCTGAAGCCTACCCCGTGAAGAATCAGACGGCAAAGACAACAGTGAAGAAGTTGTTAAATGAAATTGTCTGCAGATTCGGGGTACCTGAAGTAATAGAGAGCGATCAAGGACCTACCTTTATAGCAGATATGGCTCAGGAAATATGGGCTGCACTAGGGACTCAGTTTGCCTTCCATACTCCATACAGACCACAAAGCAGCGGAAAAGTGGAAAGAATGAACGGCACATTGAAGCTAAAAATGTTGAAAATGGCACAAGAGACTGGAAGGCCATGGCCAGAGGCTCTTCCTATTGCCCTATTTAGTGTGAGGCATACCCCTAGGGGAAAAGAGAAGCTGTCCCCTTTTGAGATTTTGTTTAGTAGTGCCCCTAAGTTAGGACAGTATTTTCCCCAAGAACTTGCTTTGCAATATGATTGTTTATCTGCCTATGTGTCTGCTCTGTGTAAACACCTGACTGATCTACATTCTCGAGTATTTTCTTCACTTCCAGATCCCAGCCAGATTCCTGGAAGTCATACCCTTCAACCAGGAGATTGGGTTCTAGTGAAGAAGTACGTCCGAAAGACTCTTGAGCCCAGATTTGACGGTCCCTTCCTGGTTCTCCTAACCACTCCCACCTCAGTGAAGCTCGAGGGCAAGAAAACGTGGATTCACGCATCTCACTGCAAGAAGGTTCCAGGCTTGGAGCCAGAGATTTGTCAAAAATTATATCCTTTCTCTTGCTGATAGTGGGATGGGTGGGACTTAATGAGGGGACGCAGTCATTATATACCTTATGGGTAAATACTAGTGCTACAATACAGGTGTTTGAGTTTGACTATTGTGAAGTGGCAAATTGTACATTAATTCATCAAGGAAGGGTGTATGCGCGAAAGGGAGTTCAGTATTACATTTGTGTAACCAGAGAAGGAAATGAATGGTGTTCCTCATGGGGAGATGTAATAGCAAATACCGGAACAGATTGGGGATACCGGCCAGCAGAGGGAATGTCTCGGAAAGATGACAAAGGGACATCTTTGGTGGATAGGCTGCATTTTTCTGTTAAAAAGAAAGATCATGGAAAGAAAGGTGTGATCTGACAAAGATAGAGCCTGGGGAGTGTCACCCTCTGATTCTGGCCCTAGAGAACCCACAGAAAGTAGACCTGGGAAAATATGTGTTGGGAAGGTATCAAACATCAAGCAGTCTCCCTAATGCCCCCCTTGTACAGTTCCAATTAAGAGATCTTGAAGCCAGGGTAGACAGCCCTGACTTCTTATCAGGGAATCCTCTCCTCCCAGGGGAGAGTCGAGCCAGGGCTCCGTATACCATTGAGGAAACTTTGGCTGTGGAAACACGATTCTCTGATAGCAATTTTTGGTTGGAATGGATGAAGTATACAGCGTCCCAGGTAAATAGGTCAGGATGTATCACCTGCTCTACAGCCAGGCCCCATCTGGGGACTGTACCCCTCCACCTAGATCCAAACCATTATTCCTGTTTTATCGGCCTGTATGTAAATCAGACTAATAATGCAACAGTGTGTAATTTTTGGAAAGGGAAATTCCCTATCTTAAGCGAAGCACCATCACCTGGAGAAGGCATCACAATATACAAAGGGAATTACACCTGTTTTGAGATAGAGGGGTCAGAGGGAAAGCACCTGGGTAGATTTCCCAAGGGTTACTGTGGAACTGTGGTCAACACCACTGGGACTGATTACCAAACCCACTTATGGAACCAGACCCAAGCTCTGGGAGATGTAATATGGTTGTGTGCGGATATGAAGCTGAGGACAAAATTAGAAATTGTCTGGCATGGACAATGTGCTTTGGCCTTGGTGTTGATGCCGTTCCACATATTTAACCCTCTTGACTGGAAAAAGACTATAGAAATTTTAAGAAACCCCAAATTAGAATATTTTAATCCCTCTCTGCCAGATGAAGGAACAGTTATAAGAAGGAAAAGGGAAACAAATCCAAGAGGTAGCTTTGATTCTCATGTGTACATAGATGCCATAGGAGTGCCCAGGGGGGTCCCAGATGAGTTCAAAGCTAGAGATCAAGTGGCAGCAGGTTTTGAATGCCTCATCCCTATAATTACGGTAAATAAAAATGTGGATTGGATCAATTATATCTATTATAATCAACAGAGATTGGTAAACTTTACCAGAGATACCTTATAGGGAATTGTAGAACAGCTAGGACCCACTAGTGTTATGGCATTCCAAAATAGAATGGCCCTAGATATGCTACTTGCTGAAAAAGGAGGTGTATGTAAAATGATTGGTGAAACCTGTTGTACTGTAATTCCCGATAATTTAGGACCAAATGGCCAGGTCATGAATGCTCTTAAGGGGCTTACCTCCCTTTCAGAGGAATTAAAAATAAATTCTGGTATAGATAATCCATGGGGTGAGTGGTTTGACAGCTGGTTTAAAAATTGGAGACAGACCCTACTACAGATTGGTATAATAATAACGGTTGTATTGTTAATATTTGCATTAATTGTCTGCTGTGTCATCCCCTGCATCAGGAAACTTCTGGCTAAAGCTGTGGCTGACGCTACCCCAGAGATGCTTATGGGAGAATATTATGATGAAATTGAGGATGAAAACCAAGGTGCACTACACTCTGTCAGTCTTCCCCTTTATAACACCATTTGGAAGGACAATTTAGAGTAGGGACAGATCATCTGACTTTCCAATGCGTAACAGTGTCATGGGAGGCTATTCACAAGGGATAGCTTGTCATGGAAGCTGGAGAAGAGGATTCGAAACATTGGGACAGATGGTTAGGTTTAGGGAAAGAATGATATCCAAGGGGGGACTGATAGAGATGTGCATATATAAATATCTTTCTTCAGAAACCAAGATGGCTCCCACATCCTGTAGCTTGAAGACAAGAACAAAGGACAGCATGGGTCTGGGCACATGTTGGAAGACCCCCCTCTGGAGGGATCATTTGTGATATACCTTGGACCACTGTTGACCAAATAAGGACATTACTCAATGAACTCCTCCCCCTCCCCTTCCTCACTATGTATAGGAATGTGCTGTGTAATAAAGCTAAGAACTGAATTGACCCTGCAGGCATCAAGTCATCTTTTCTGTGCGCACAAAACCTTAAGATCTAGCTATTGATTTTAAGCAGCAAAAGCAAACGTTATAGCTCTGATTAGAGCATCTTTATCACCATAAGGTTTTTAAAACTCGCCGTCTCCACTACACGGAATGACAGCATTTCAAAGGCCAGGAATCGTGGGTGGTTTGGGGGGGTACTTCCTCTTTCGCTCCATTGTTTGGAAGATGGACAGCTGAAAGCTGCAATGGGACATTGTGGTGCTGCTTGTTGAAGGTGACGGAAGTGATGGCGTTGCTGAAACATCCTCTGTTTGTGGGGTGGCCAGTGCCACTGTCACTCCAGAGGTGGAGGAAGAGGCCGAGACTGCAGCAGAAGAGGGAGCAGGAGGAGCCTGAGACCTTTCTTGGTTTTGGAGGTGTTTACTCCACTGCAGCTCATGATTTGCACTTAGATGCCTGGTCATGCAGGTTGTGCTCAGGTTTAGAACGTTTATGTCTCGCTTCAGGCTCTGATTGCACAGTGTTCAAACCACTCGTGTCTTGTCATCTGCACATTGTCTGAAGAACTACCATGCCAGGGAACTCCTTGGAGCTGTCTTTGTTATGCTCGTTCCCTGGGTGTGGTGGGCAGTAGCAGGCATACTGTCTAGGGGACGGCCGCTCTGCTTTTGCGGCCTGCTCCCTCTTTTGCTGTGTTGGTCTCTCTGTGCGACCACTGCCTCTCCCTCCGAACTGCACAGGTCACTCTCATGACCTTGATTCCATGTGGGGTCTAGGACCTCATCGTCCTCCATATTATATTCCACCAAGTCTTCACCCCTGCCGTCCTTGTCGGTTTGCGCACTGCAGAAAGCCACAGCAGTTGGCACCTGTGTTTCCTCATCATCAGAGACGTGCTGCGGTGGACTTTCCATGTCCTCATCCTCAAACATAAGTGGTTGGGCATTGGTGCACTCAATCTCTTCCACTTTTGGGGCTGGGCTAGGTGGATGGCACTGAAAAAACCCTGCCAGCAGACTCATCAAAAAGCATAAGAGACTGCTGCATGACTTGGGGCTCAGACTGCTTGGCTGATTTGCAAGGGGCTGAGGTGGTAGACGCGTCCTCTGCTCACCGCGCCTGCGCCGAATACAGAGCGGCGGCGCGGGCGCGCGATTTCAGAACGAGACAGTGCAGGAGGATCGCTGCCCTGCACTGTCAATCAAAGTGTGAAGGGGCGTGCCAGCAGGTTGCCGGACGGAGCCGCTAGGAGCAGGGCAACGCCCCCCCTGCTCCTAGAGGCTAATTTACATAATATAAAAGTAAGTTTTTCAGACTATATATACAGCGGATTTTTATAAAAAAGACATTATCAAGCTGGTCTGACATTAGCACATAGCTAATGTCAGACAGCTTATAATGTCAAAAGTTGGTGACAGAAACCCTTTAAAGGATAACTGTCACATTTAGACCCTAATTTTAGTTTTCATATATGTAGTTACTAATATGATAATATTCCTGAATCAATAACTATTAGACTTACTTACCCCTTATTTAATAAGATTCAGCCCTTAGCAACCAGTCTGCATAAAACTGCAATTTCACTATTCTGTTAAGATGGCAGCCCTCAGCCCTGAGGCTAATCCATAGGACGCCTGCAGTGAAGTTAGTGAAGACCATCTCTGTATAGGGGGGTCTTGCAGTGAAGTTCCCAGGTCTGGCTGAAGCCTGTAGTCCTTCTACAAGCTCTCCTCTTATCAGATAAGGCTTTCATTTATACACTGAGCAGCCACATTGTCCAGCACTGCTAAGGGAGTGTCTGCCAAGCACAGGGATGTGGAGAAGTTCACACACACAGCCCAGCACTGTTATCTCCTGTCAGGAAGAACCTGGCTTTTTATACATTCCCTTACAATGTTGACTCACTATCAGTTCCCAGTGCACGCTGCATGCTCCGTCCTCATCTGGTAGACGGAAGGAGCATAGCAACCTGATTTTATCTCAGGTAACAATAGCCAATACTGGGGACTTTTAGGTGGCTTTTAGGGGTTATTTATTAAATAATCAGAAATTAAAACAGGGCCAACAAGGTGATATTAATCACCAAAATCCAATAGTAAAAAAAAAAAAAAAATTGACAGTTATACTTTAATTGGACTGTCAGAAATGCAGCGTAGGCCGCAAATGTGCAATCTATGTCAAAAACTGTGCTTTTTGCAACCAGCTATGTAAATGCAGTAGTTTACGATTTTATTGGAATATCAGAAATGCAGACCAGTCCGCTAATGTGCTATGTGGCACTATAACAGTGTTTTTTGCAACAAACTATAAAAAGTCAGTATTTCACTGGTTAATTGGAATATCTGCAATGCAGCGTAGTACACTAATGTGCTATGTGGCACTATAACAGTGTTTTTTGCAGCCAACTATAAAAATGCAGTATTTCACTGGTTAAATACTGCAGACAAGGCCACTAATATGCAATCTAGCACAAAACCAGTGTTTTTTTGCAACCAACTATAAAAATGGTGTGTTTCACAGGTTAATTGGAATATCTGAAATCCAGCATAGAATGCAAATATGCTGTCTAGCACATAAAGTGTGCTTTTTTACAGCAGCAAGGTAACTGCAGTATCTAACAGTTTTATTGGACTGTCAGATATGCAGTGCCTGTGGCACACAGATAAAAAAAAAAAAAACGCTTTAGGTCAGAAAAATATGCGACAGACTAATGTAATAAAATAATATTCACGGCCAGGTATGCACTGCAGGGCTCAGGGGTACTTAACCGGCCAAAAAAGGGAATTTTCCATCCACTGAGCTACCAGAACAGAATTAAAGTAAAGTCCCTGGCACACATGCAGCTCACATTCAGTTGCAAGGGCACTGCACTTGCAAAAATGGCTGCCGACGCCCACCTAACAAAGAGATGGATTAAAAGTTTTTGGGAGTGTCAATGGGCTCAGGGCTGGGTACCAAAATGTAGCATAGCACCCTCTATAATCGCTGTAGTTTGAAGATTGCAGTACACCAGGAACACCAAAATTCTTGCCTAATCTGTCCCTCACAGCAGGAGCAGCAGCCTTTCCCTACACTAGTTAAAGCAGAGTGACATGTGGCGCTACATGACTCCAGCTTATATAGAGGCTGGGTCACATTCTTCACTTGGCCTATCACAGCCATTCCATTAGTAGGCATGGCTGTGATGGCTTCTAAGGGCAGACTAGTTAAACGCTTGTTGATTGGCTCCCCTGCAGCTTTTCAACAAGCACCATAAAACGGCCTAACACCGAACATTCAGTAAAATGTTCCGCTTCGGGTCCGGGTACCAAAAATCATAAAGTTCGGTACGAACTTTACAGTTCAGGTTCGCTTAACTCTACAAATGACAATTCTTTTATCGTCCGCACTTTCCTCAAAAAAGTGCAAGAATGTGGAACACCTACCCCTTGGCAAGGGAGTGCTCTGGGGAACAGTTGTGGGCCTGTTTGGTGTGGCCCGCCTTCTCCCTTTTGCCACCCCAATGCCTCTAAATCAGTAATGACTCTCACCAGCGGCTAATAAAAAATGACAGTGAATGTCACCGCTATTTAAGATGCACAAACGTTAAACCGGAGCTGTAGCGCAGGTAATGTCGCTGCTGTCACCAGCAGCAAATAAAAAATTACAGGGAATGTCACAGCTATTTGGGATGTGTAAACGTTATACAGGTGATGTCGCGCAGGTAAAGTCGCTGCTGTCACCAGCGGCTAATGTTATGCAGGAGATGTAGCGCAGGTAATGTCGCTGCTGTCACCAGCGGCTAACGTTATACAGGAGATGTAACGCAGGTAATGTCGCTGCTCTCACCAGCAGCCAAACAATTGCATGCATTTTAGCAGATGTTGCGCTAATATATTTTGCAGCCTTAAAAGGACTGTTGGGTCTCTAACACTTTTTAACAATCAAAGCTACCTAAAAAAAAAACACAATTCCTTTCCCTACACTATCTGTCCCTTCTGCTGCAGCTCGCCCTGACTAAGTCTGAGCTGAACCATGTGTCATCGGGTGCTATATAGCACCCGATGACACGTTCCGGCCAGCAAATCACTGTAATGCCAGTAAATAACATGGCTACGTAATTACAGTGAGTGGCAGTACTCCCTCGCATGTTTATTAGCTGCGTAGCAGCCACCAAACGTGCAGGGAGGAGACTCGAGCATTGCGTTCGAGCACACTCTGTGTTCGGCCGAGCATGCTCGCTGAACACTAATACGCAGTTCACTTTTGCAGTTATTTGCGCTAAAAGCATTTAGTGTCGTATTTCAGTACATAAAGAGAAATATATACGCAGTTCAGTTTTGCAGCTATTTGAGCTAAAAGCGTTTAGTGTCCTATTTCAGTACAAAAAGAGAAATACATATGCAGTGCACTTTTGCAGTTATTTGCGCTAAAAGCGTTTAGTGTCTTATTTCAGTACACAAAGAGAAATATATACGCAGTTCACTTCTGCAGTTATTTGCGCTAAAAGTGGTTAGTGTCCTATTTCAGTACAAAAAGAGAAATATATACGCACACTTTTGCAGTTATTTACGGTAAAATCGTTTAGTGGCCTATTTCATTACAAAAAGAAAAATAAATATGTAGTTCACTTCTGCAGCTATATGGGGTTAAAAGCGCTTAGTGACGTATGTCTGTACTACAAGAAAAATATATACGCAGTTCACTGTTGCCATTATTTGTGGTGAAAGCATTTAGTGGCCTATTTCAGTACAAAAAGTAAAATATATTCGCTTAAATATATATACACTTATAGGTATGTTTTGCTTTTAATTAATTTTTTTCAGCTAAAAGTATGTCTGACTATCACGACCGGCGTGCCGATCACAGACGTGTGACGCAAAGGGAGGGAAAAGGGAAAGCACTGTCCAAGGGAGAGGGAAAGGTGGTTACCCCTAACTCACCTTGAAGCTGGCACCTGACTGCCCTGAAGTCCCTAGACGGGTTTTTTACCCATACGCCGATCACGTGCCTAAACCCTAGCTTTCCTTAAGATGAGCCCTAAGTAGTGAATAGAGCGGTGGGAGCACTAGTCCTCACCACTGACACTAAAGGAAAACACCAGGGAGAGGACAGACAATACAGACAAACATATAATCCCAGGTGGGCGACAACAGCGGACAACAAAAGCCCAACAGAGATCCGGAGGGTAATGCTCTGGTACAACAACCAGGGACAACAGCTACACAGCTCCAGTGGGTCAGTATAGAAGTCCAGGCAGGAAGCTCTATATCTGGCAACAAGAGAAGTGGGAAGGGGGAATATAAGGATGTTGGGAGTGACGGACAAGAAACAGCTGAGGAGAAGAAGCTACGGATCACTTAATGAGACAAAAAGGATTGCAAGGCAAACACAGGAAGCTACCATTAAGTAACAGTGCGATCTTTAGATATAGAGTATAACGGAGTCAGACGTGGCTCCCGACACCCTCGTCACAGTACCCCCCTTTCCACGAGGGGCCTCCAGACACTCAGGACCAGGTCTCTCAGGATAAGAGGCATGAAAAGCCTGAACTAACCTGTTGGCGTTTACCTCTGATGCTGGTAACCACATTCTTTACTCGGGACCGTAACCCCTCCAATGCACAAGATATTAAAAAGAGCTGCGGACCCGACGAGAATCAACAATTTTGGATATTTGAAACTCCAGATTACCATCA